>CM059599.1:294478753-295827503 GCA_030412105.1 Cyclura pinguis | reverse complement strand
TGGATGAAAAACCATCAAGGAATAAAAGGGATCTGGAAAAACGAATTCTGCCTGAAACCCTGCAGGGACAGTGCCAGACAGTGTAGACAATACAGGATATAGAGAAGCCAGTAGGGTCTCCTCTAGCAACCTTAAAAATTACTTGGGTCTATACTGAGAAAGGCAGTTGCCAGTGACATGCTCACACATCATTCAGGAACATATCAACAAGAAGACCATGGTAGCTAACAAGCAGCCCAAGCAGTTATTTCAATACCTGTACATGTGTGTTCTTCAGCACTGCATCCAGAGTCCCATTCTACATCAGCTACTGCTTCCAGACCAAACCCAAGGATAGTCTCAAGAAAGCTCCTTGCAGTAATCTAAGTGGAAAGTAACCAGTGCGTGGACCACTGTGAATGGGCTTTCTTTATCCAGGAAACAGTATAGTAGCTACCTCAGTGGCGGCACTGTGGGGCAACTCCCCGAAGAAGTTCATCCGGCCCCTACATCTGTCACTGGTTTAAGGCCCTCTGTTCTCTCAGGCATTTTGCAGATGTGTCTTAGTGCTCTTAGATCTTAGCAGTACTGCTGGTTTTACTTTGATTGGATGTGCTGCAGTGTTTTTACTCTCTGTTGCTGTCCCCCCACCCTTGGTTTTACCATGTGATTTCTCTGTTCATTATTTAGTTGTTGGATGTATCTATCTGTCTGTCTGTCTATACCATTCTACACCACCCAGAAAAATCCTGTTATTGGACAGTATAAAAATACAATCAATCAACCAATCATTTCTTAATACCAATAACAGCAATGCATGATATGACAGCATGACAAATAATTCCCTGCTCTCTGTAATGAACTAAAGTAGAGGTGAGAATGGATGTGACTGTGCCATGTCACGTGTTTGCTTTCCTGTACTAGACACTGATTACCAGGGAAATGTGGGTCCCCCAAAGTCTCCTTGGATCAGAGTAGGGGACCTTTTTCTGTTTCGTTCTGCTTTCTCTCTGGAATAACTTGTTGGAACTGCATGAAAGTGACAGGTGGAGCCAAAGCCAGTGGTTGGTGGGGCCTAAGCCTAAACTAAGGCCCTTTCACACCATGTAATTGTAGCACTATAATTCTACATTAACTGTCACGACAATCTAAAATCCTGGGACTGGTGGTTTAAGGAGGGGCATTTAGAAATCTCTGTCAAATGGCTGTAGTTCCTCACCAACCTGCAAATCCTAGGATTCCACAGGATGCAACCATGGCAGTTAAAATAGAATGACAGCACTATAATGCTAAAGTGTTAAAGAGCTCTGTTCTTCCTCACCCAACATGCTGCCAGGGGGCAAATTAACTGCTCTTGCCAGAGCTCAGAACCTGATCTCTTGCTTTGGAAAGTAAGCCATGGGATGCTTGAAGTTTGGCCAAAAACCAGCTGTAGCCAGCGGGCCACAGGTTTGCTATCCTGGTATAGGAATTGTGGTGAATGATTAAAATCTGAGATCCGTGCGAGGAGTCATTTACAGCCATTGCTATCATCCAAAATGAGACAATCCTGATGCTCAGTCCTTTGCAACTGCCCTTCATCAGGTCACGAAACTCAAGACCCCATGTTGATGTAACCAGATAACACAAAAAGTTTTTTAAAACTACCTCCACACTGCCCTTCTTCCCCTTTGCTGTAAAACTCATAAAACTGACAGTAAGAAGGGAAAACCTGGGAGGAAGGGAAGCCTCCTGCTTGAAAAAGCCCTACTACAATGGACAGTTTCAGCCGGTTCCTTAGGAAAAGGAATTATGAAGTCAAACTACAAGAGGAACTTCTGAACATTATTCCTATGAAAGCAGCTCCTAAAAATCTAAATATCTTTTACATACCAGACGAGGATCTCATGGAGTGTTTTGCAAAAACCTGAGAAGCTTTTATCTGCAAATGTTTGTGGCACATTTCAATAAGTATGCTCTTAAGTATCGTATTCCTAGATCAAAGGTGCTATCCTTTATATTTCATTTTGGAAGGCAGGATGGTAAATGAAGATTGAAGTATTAAAAGAATGTACTGGAAAAGAATGTATTGGAAAAATTACTGGAAATGTACTCAAATCCCAAAGAAACAAGTAAGCTATCTTTTAGCATGTCATAAGCAATCTATGAAAGAGCTTATATGACTGTTGAAACAGCAGGATGTAAACAGAACACTCAATGAGAATAAGGAGATTGCATACCAAAAAAGATTTTTACCCCATCAATACTCACCTTAAAAAGAAAAAAAACTTAATGCAGCCTTCTGTGCTTTTTGAAAATAAAACACTACACCCAAGAACAGCACCTCACCTCTGAACTTGGTAAGTTACTTTGTAAAGTTACAGCTATATTTCAGAGGCCTCCCAGAAGTATTTCGCTGCCATGTTAGTTGCAATTTTAAAAAACATACTTACAAAAGTGACCACTGTTTTAGTTTCTTTTAAAAATTCGGAATGTCACATGCTATAACCAACTGCAACATACGAAAGACCCATCAAAACAGCAGCACAAAGCACAGCACCACTCAACACCTGTACCTGTTATAGGTTTCCCCCACTTAAGCCCTTTCCTCACTATACTGTTCTAGTGCTATTATTCCACTTTCAACATCCTATGGAATCCTGGGGTTTGCAGTTTAGGGAGGGGCATTTAGAATTCTCAGCCAGAGAGCTCTTTGGCCTCAGTAAACTACAAACCCCAGAATTCCACAGGATGTTGAAAGTGGAATAATAGCACTAACAGTGAAGTGCAGAAATGGCCTTATCCGACAGGTAAGGACCAGAGCACTGTCAGAAAGTGTGATTGCTTAAAGAGCAGAATCCATGTACTGTGCTGCAGGCAGCATGAAAGACTTACAGGGGCTCACTTGGGACCAACCAACGCTAACGCTGCTTGCAGAGTCTCTCAGCTGGTTTAGCACCATTTTTCCTTCCTCAATTTGCTTTGCAAGCAGCAAGCCTCCATAGGCAAGACGAACTGATGAAAGAGTGGAACCCCCATCAAATGAATGGAATTTGTCCTTAATTTGGAAGTATCAAAAGAGTGAGGCATCAGATAATGGGGTGTCAAAACATGGGGACTTCCTGTATAGTCTTCCTCAACCACTAAGTAAGGTCACATCCCCGTGACGATAAATAGAACTAAAACATTGAAGTTACACTGCAAAAAGAGTGAAGTTATCCTTTATCAAGTTTTTCTCATAATCTAATTTAGTCATGCCTTTGCTATAGGGAAACAAATTTATTGTTATTGTAACCAGGCTTTGCTTCGTCTTTCAGAGAACTGAGAACTAAGTTCTTTCATCATTGACTGAATATGATAAACCATGGTTAAAAACACGAAAAATACAACAGTGATCAGTCAGGCCACTTTTCTGGTAAAGTCTCCAAGGGTATTTTGTGGCTGTAAAAGCAGGTGAGGTATGCATCTCTTACAGCACTAGTTCTTATTCTGGCTGGACTTCTCCATTGTTGCATGAAGGAGACAGCTGAGCAGGAGGAGTGTGTGTGCATTGTGCCTCCAAGTCACCCGTCAGCTTGTGGAAACCCCATGAATTTCACAGAGTTTTCTTAGCCAAGGAATACTCAGAAGTGGCTTTGCCAATTCCTTCCTCTGAAATGCAGCCTATAGCATCTGGTATTCTTTGGTGGTCTCCCATCCAAGTACTAAGCAAGGCTGACCCTGCTTAGCTCCAAGACCAGACAGATTCTGATGCCTTTAGGGTATTTAGGCAGAACTGGAGAAGCAGCTTCCACCATCTTTGCTACCTCCTGTGAGTGGTTTGGCAGGAACCTAAGTTCCAGCAGTCTGATGTAGAATCTGAGTCCTTGAATGAATCCTGACTATTTTCATTGCCACTAAACTAAACCAGAATTCTTTGGCTTGCTTTTGTTCTAAGTGATCTTATCTTGGGTCAAACCGAATCTGAGAAATTGATGTTTTCTTATTTGACACATGGCCAAAATTCTGCCTATCATAAAGGAATAGGAGCATGGGAAGATGGGATAGGTGAGAGGTCAGGCAGTCTTCCTCTGGCTTCCTATTCTCCCTTAAGAACAATCTTGGTACTGATGAGCCCATCTGCACAATCAGATTAAAACTGTAGGAAGAGATTTGCTGAGGAGAATTTGTAGGCAATGGAAGAGTCAAGCATCCCATTTCCATTAGGTTTTGAAGGCAAGCACAAGAATGGGACCACAAATTTCCCATGCAAGCTCTTATTGGATCAAATGGCAGATCCATCTCAGAGTGTATCCTTACTTGAGGCTAAGCAAATCTGCCAATTTCAGTTTATCTAGAGCAAATTCACTCCCCAACTGACAGGGAAACCACCAGCTCCTATTGATTTCATGCTGTTACACTTTGAACAAATTGAAGACATGCATGCTTTTGTACATTTGATGTGCACCTCACGTCCTGGCCTCTCTCCTGCTCTTTCTCTTCATAGGCGTGTTTTTAATTCTGTCAATCTTCAGTTTTGCCCAGGCACCTCCTTGAAATCATGTGGAAAGGTATGGTGTTTATAACTATTCAGAATATCAGCTATGACAATCAAAAAGGTGATTTTAGTAGAAGCACCTGACTCCACAGCAAATCTTTCATGAAGTTTTGAAATGATGTGCTGGCTACTGTTCATATTTCATGTTTTGATAGGAGATAAATGATGCAAACATATTCACATTTTGACCTACAGGGTCTTCAATGGTTTGGGGCTGAGATAGATGAAGGAACACCTCCTTCCATATAAATCTTCTGTAATTTATAGTCATCATCAGAGATCATAAGAAAGCTATGCTGGGTATAGGAGGCAGGAACTCCCACCCAAGGAAACTGTGATTGGTTCTCCCCTTTTTAGGTTGGTAGTAAAAACTGTTTTGTTCCTTCAGATTTTACAGTAAACTAGCATATTTACCCGGTGTTGCCTGAGAATTTATTTTCCTCTTAAGAACTCACCAAACTGTCTTGTCCAGTACCTGTAGCTTTTACCCATATTTCCCAATGCAATCTGTATTCAGAGTTATTTACCTCCCCATTTGGAATCCTGAGGGAATACACTGTCCTCCTCCTTGCTGCTAGGCTTCATCTCCATAGCAACTGGCCTATTCCAGTCCTGGATATGCCATGGATTTATACAGGGATCTCTTACAGGCACAGCAGTTGCTCTAAAAGCCATGACCTTTCTCATAAATTTTTGACCACTTGCAAATGAGACAGTGAAATGAAGAAAAAAGATGTTACATTTCTTATGACAAACAGAACTGAAATAGAAACCATTCGGGTGGCATCATGCCAGACACTTGGCTAAGTCAAAGACAGTGGTGATGGAATAGCTGTGTTTCCCTTTTCTCCCTCTGATCCATTTCTGTTTGAAGGAGAACTTTCTTCCAGGAACTTTGTAGAGAAGGAGAAATATATTTAAATAAAATTGCCCTGTGAAGTAATTCTGCTTACAAAGCCTTTCCTGTTACTTCCTCACAACTATATTGTATATATACATAATATACATATAAACTAAATTATAATGTTTTTGTGAGAAGAAAACTAGAAATATTCTTGGGCTCTGTGACATTACAAGGATCTATTGCCTTTACTACCCTCTTTATAAGCTTCCGGTTGGCCACTGTGACAAACAGGGTACTGGAAAGAACGGGGCCTCTTTTCGTGCAATCACATTCTTAAGAATATATTCAGACAGCTCAAACAAGCAAATCATGCCCTTTACTGTATGTAATAGGAGAGATGGAAATCCATATACCCTCCTATGAGTGTGATGTGGGGTGGAGATAACTTTGTTGTTCAATACACTGCATTTGGTGCACCGTGAATGTAAGACCAGGACCTGCCTGTCAAATTCTTTTCTTAAAGAAAGCTTGGGAAGAATCTGTCCAAAGTGAAGCACTTTAAAAATCTCCTGATTTCAATAGAAGATTCCCAATGAAATCGGTTCTACCCTTTGTTTTAAGGTCAAGTTATGAGTGCTTTTTTTGAAAAAAACATATCCAGACTGCATAGCATTCATGGTAGCAACCCCGATCATAGTAACCTTACAAATCATGTCCAGTTTGGCTCCAGGTGCATTTCTGAGATCCTTAAGTGCTCTTGCTATAAGCAACTGCTCTGATGCTTCCAGGCTAGTAGCAGGGAGGAGAGAAGCAGCTTCTTGCCAAAGCATTTCCCCACACCCCTAAGTTCAGTGCACCAGCGGGTATGATTTATGCCACACTTTGGAGTCACAGGAGTGCAAAATGTCAAGATAAATTGACTCTTGTCTGGGGACCCTGGGATGCACAAACTCTTAGGCAGACTTGATGTGCTTTTTAGTATGTTCTCTGTAAAAAAAAATTAAAAATAAAAATAAATAAATAAAAATCTTCCCTGGGAGAACTTCCATGCCAAGTTCCAAGAGTACTAGGGATTTATAATGGATTTTTAAAAGTAGCAACTGTAATCACTGGAGCTATAGTTTTAAGCAAAGTGACAATGCTGAACAAATAGTCTGTTCTCAAAGGTATTCCTCACCTGTGAACACATCACTGACAGGTCTCAAAAGGTGCCTGTTGAAATGGCTTCTCAGCTTTATATTAGACCACCTGGTCAACCGCGCAGCTGAGCAGAAATATAAGGAATTGTGAAAGGAGGGTTAATCCAAAAATTCCCTGACTAGTGGACTTCACATTGAACTGTGCCACCTCCGCTTTCACATGAGGGAAAGGACCTTTTTTGTTGAAACTATCCCAGTTTGAAAATCACAGTCTTTGTCAAAATGTATCATTTCAGAGACAGTTTGAATGGTATGATTGTACTTGAGGGGGTACATTTTGTCACAGAGCACAGTTTTATATGGGGAACAGTAAAGTTTTGGAAAAGGCCTGTGCCACTGCAGCCACCTTTGTGGAATTATATTAGCAAACCTAGTGAAGTCCAAGTACTTTTACTTCATCTAAATATCCACAGACTGAATAACAGGCTGTTTAATTTGATGCATTTGATAATGTTTTTTTTTTTTTTTTTTGGAGGAGTGTATTACTATCTCTGTGTCAAAACACTAAGGACTTGTTACATATAAGACATTTCTAAAGCATATTGGCCACATAATTTGGATGTTTAAAGGACTGGCATATGATTGCTTGAGATTCTCAAGTGCATATTCTATTGGGAAATGTATGTGAGAGAGTTCTGGATCCCTTAAGCAGAGTAATCAAACTGGCAAGGCAAAAGCCGAACAACCACCAATCCCATACATCCCCTCCCATCTATATAACCCACAGATTTTAGCAAAGAAAGAAAACCAAGCTGAATCATCGTAGTAAAACATACAAAGTAGCTTTAGTTACTAAATTTGTATATAATGAAATACATGGACTGTCAGGGAGAGAAGGAAGAGAGATATGTGCTTTCATGCATAATTTTCTTCTTCAAATGTTACAAATAAATAATAGTAATCATGTAGAGATTTATTTATTCATTTCATACATGAAACAGGTTTAAGACACCTCCTTCTTGCCCTCTGCTTTCCATTGCAATGTCTAAGATCAACTAAGATTGCAATTCTATGCAGTGTTTATGTGTTGGACTCTGATCCTGGAGACCAAGGTTCAATTCCCCACTCAGCAGTGAGAACCCACTGGGTGACCTTGGGAGCATCACACACTCTCAGCCCCAGAAAGCCCTGTGAAAGTTTCACCTTAGGGTCTCCATAAGTCACAAACAACTTGAAGGCACACCACGACCACCACCATCACAACAACAACATCTAACAACAACCTGTTGAATTTGGGGTCAAACTAGATTACCAGTTTAGCACATTTATAAAAGAAGCCTTCCCTCAACTACTAAAGCATGTTTGCTTGCCACAGCACGATTTTCTCGATTCTGTATTTTGCTTTTAGTGGTCACTGGAAAGTAAAAATGGACTTCATTTGTAATCTCATTGCTGAGACACAGATCTCTGGGGAATCCATTTGTGGGGGAAATGGTCAATCACAGGAAGTACATATTCCTCTTAGGCCCTTTTTGCACAGCATTTGCCATGCAAAAGGACCCCTCAAGTGTCGTGTGAATGCGAGGAGCGGTCCACACGACGCACTCACAATCACGCGACGCTACAGGGTCTGGCAGGCGCCACTCACGCACTTTTTCATTTTCGGCTTTGAGCCGAAAATGGTGTGCGATCACGCATCGCTCCAAGGCCCTGCGTGCACTTGCCGTGCTTACGGAGCTCCGGAGCCACGGTGCTCATGCTTCCTGCCCCAGGGCAGCTTGGGAAACTCCCAGGCTGCACTACGGAAGGAAGAGGCGGGGTTCTCGCACGAGCAGGCGGCAGCTGCGGAGCTGAAGGAACCAGGATGCAAAAGCCTCTCGCTGGAGACTGTTCACACAATCCCCACACCCCAGCTCCGTGAAAAGGTGCATTGTGGAAAGGGCCTTAGTGTCTACATAATCCTGTAGGGGACTTTTCTTCAAAGGAAGAATGCATAAGATTGTGCTGTAGGAGTGCCAACTTCAAGAAAGGCATGATAGAAAAGCACATATTTATGGTGGGAACCCCATAATCTCTCTTTCCACAGAAGCCTACCAAAACCTATAACTTGGAAAGCACTGGCATTCTCTGTTCAGTCTGGGTTTTGGTAACCCTCACTGGTCTTGCTGCATTGTTCTCGCTACTTTCTCTGATTTTATTAAATCTATGGAAAGCAGTTCAGTTTGCCAGATGACTCTACCAGAGAAAAGGGCATGGAAAAACAGGTGAAGGCTCCAAACCACCTCCTGAATGAATACTTTCATAAGGATGGTAATATTGTGTGAACTGCTGCCAATCTAATCTTTAAAAAAAATGCATTAGCTGTAAGATAGGACTTTCTAAATCACTTGCCAGGAATGGGTTAATGTTACATATTTAATATCCTTCGTTGTACAGGTATAATTGTAGTAAGGATCAAGCTTTTATAGTAACCTTAGTCTGAGGGTGCTACTTCTTCAGAACACAACAGTATAAAAGCCGTGCAAATGGAGATGAATGGAGCATAAGCCACTGAGGTAATTAAAAATGTATTTTCCATCTCCTAGTAATTGAATTGTGTACAAGCTGCAAGTTAATGAGGTCATCTACCCTCGAGCACTGACAGGAAAGCAGGAATAATTATCTTTCAATTTTTTCTTATGTAGCAATTAATTTTAACCATTCGCCTACACCTCACCCTCCCACTTCCCTCGTTCCAGTCAGTCAAAGTCATGGCTAAGCGGAATTGACAAGCAATTGATACGGGGGAGGCACAAAGCTGCCGAGGCAGGCAAGGTAATCAAGGGGCTACAGCTGTTGAGGGCTAAGCGCTTCCAGGTGAATGTCACCTGAGATTTTGCATTCTGCCACTCGGAGAACTCAGGACATGCAGTGGTGGCTGACAACACATCTGGTGCCGGGTGGACAGGGAGAGGATGGATCCTGCACATTAAGGGAGGCAACAGCAGGATGAAGAAGGATTGATGAATGGACTAGCCTTGGAAACCAAACACCTTTGCAAAAGGCTCCCATTTCACTTGTAACCACCCTGGGAGCAGTAGAGTGAGTGCATGGCCTTGGTTCTGGATCCAAATGTGAATGTCCCCAAACTCCAAAGTCACTATCACAGAATCACAAAATCTTAGAAATGGAAACGACCACAAGAACCATCTAGGTCAGCCGCTTGACATGCAGCAACACACAACTAAAGAACTCCTGAAGACACCCATCCAACCTCTTTTTAAAGAACTCCAAAAATGGAGAGTCCATCTCCCTTTGAGGCAATCTACCTCACTGCTGAAGAGCTCAACAAGTTCTTCTTAATGTTTAGGTGGAATCTCTTTTCTTGTAATCTGAATGCATTGTTTCATGTTCTAATCTCTGGAGCAGCAGAAAACAAGCTGGCTTCATCTTCTACATGACATCCCTTCATCTATTTAAATCTGGGTCTCATGTCACCTCCCAGTCTTCTCTTCTCTAAGCAAAATATACTCAGCTCCTTTAGTCATTCCTCACAAGTCTTGGCTTCTAGACCTTTGAAACTCATGTGGGAAGTTCAGAGTCAGGATGATAATCCCACAATTACAACAGGTTCTCAACTCAGTGTAATGATGGGGACATCTTTGTGCAGCCCACTTGGGCCACAAAAAAGGGGGAGATTTAATGACCGCAAGCAGCACAGACACCACTTGGCTGCATTGGAGGATTGTAGTTCCACTACTGTAGGGGCAGACAACCACATTCTTTGTGTTACCCTGATTTCTGGGGTCCTTGGGGGACACCTCAATGTGCTCCACGTGATGGGGAATGGAAACTAGCCAGAGCACGAGCAATAGCAATGCGAGAGGCAGGGTAACCTAGCGGGGTCTTTTTACCCAGTTTTCTGGGGTCAGGCCAAGCCAAAAACCAAACAAGAATGTCCAATAAATGATTTTATTGAAGGAAAGTCTCACGCAGCAAAGCAATCACTCACACACTCACTCAAGACCTATTAAGAAGCAAAAGAGAGGAAACTGCATAGGGGTATATTGAAGGGGTATAGCTAGGGTGATACTGTACTTTTGTCCTGAAGTCCTTGGTCTGGGAAAAACAGCAGAGAAGTGGGGCTCAGCACGGAGAGGGCTGAGAGGATCACTCAACAGATGGAGAAATCGTCTGCTGGAGTGACTGGGAGTGATCCAAAGAACCACTCAAAAACTGGGACTATTTGTAGGGAAAAAAGTACCTGGAGGACTAATCCTTTCCCAGGGAGAACAATGGGTGTTGGAGCGATAATGAAGCTCCACCATGGTAATTTCCTTTGTGTGATGGGATTGCAAGGTGTTGCCAAAGTCTCAGGATCTTTGGCTGTGTTTTGTGGTGTGACTTCTGGTCCTCACCTGATGGAATATTTGCTCAACTTGGGGCAGACAAACTAATCCCCTCAAGTCGGCTTCTCAGGGCTGAGGACCCTTTGTTTATTATGGGTTTACACATCTTGAGGTCTCCTGGGGCTACATGACTGGGGATTTTACTGACCTGACCTGGTTTTTGATCTTTGACCATTGCTGCCTACGTGACCATCCAGTGACCTCTCAGGCACATTGAATCATATTTTAATATCAAAATTGTAGACCCCAGGATAGGTTTTTTCCAGTGGAGTAACATTTGCAAGGACGAGAGTACCGGATATTGGGAACAGACGTTGGTACAAGATGAGAACTTGAGAACAATTCCTGCTTGGTCCCTACTCAAGCACAGGGAGGAAAGTTTCAAGTACTGTGTGAATTCTTCACAAGTCCCACAGATTGTTATGTCAGTATAGCTGAGAGCTAAAAGATGTACATAGATTGCTTGCCTGCCTGCCTTCCTCTATTCTTTTCTAGTTTTTTTGTGTACTGTATTGCAGGAAACAATGGCCATTTCGGCACGGGGTAAGTAAAACGGTGCAGTGCGTCCTCCACGGAGGACATCTGCACCTTGGAGCGGACTGGGTCCGGACTACTTACCATAAATCCGCACCTCAGTCTGCTCCGGAAAGACCCCAAGTGGTCCTCCAGCGTGTTTTTGAAAGACCTGATTTTTCCGGTCTTTCAAAATGCCGGTGTGCATCATTGTGTGCCTGCTCTCTGATGCAGATTGGCAGGCTCGCATCAACACGAGCCTGCGATCTGCGGAGGGCGGGCTTTAGGCTGGCGAGCTTCAGCGGTTGGTGGAGACCCACGACCAACCGGAAGCAGCCATTTTGGATGCCAGAGCAGTGCGGATCTACAACCAGGCACTGCTCTGCCTCACCCCGGACCGGACCGGACCGCCAGAAGATCCGGTGAGTAGCGGCAGGGAGCGATTCCCTCACCGCGTGCGGAAATGGCCAATGAATCTTCAAGGTGCAAGCCTTTTGCAACACTGCACAGTGTCCAGTACTTATTTCAGTGTGTTTAACTAGCATTCTTATCTGGAAAGAGAAGGAATAGAAGGAAGGAAAAGAACTGGAGATTGGAGATTATAGGTTTTGGTTTGTAAAAATTAGACTTAATTTTTTTTTCTTTTTAAGGAGGATAGAAGTAAATATAGGAAGTTAGTTAGAGAGGAGGTGATGGGAGTTAAAAAAGAACATACAGCTTCAGAAAATTTGGAAAAAGTCTTTCGTGTCTGATTGTTTTTGTCTTACCTGTACTTTTACTCTACATTCCTAGGTGGCCATTTGTTTAAGTGGTTTATTTTCTTCTTTTTATCTCTCTTTTTCTATTTTTTTCCCTCAGATTTTTTTTCTTTTTATTGCCTTTAAGTCTGTATTTTGGTTTGTATTTTATTGTTTATATTATAGGATATATGTGTTTAATGTAATTTATATTTTCTGTAAGTCATATCAATAAATATCACTTTTAGAAAGAAAAGAAAGAAAGAATATAACATTAAGTACAGTGCCTTTAATGTTCTGTGTCTTTTTGAAAAAAACAATCCCCATTTGTACAGTTTTCACAATCTGCCTATATTTTATTTTATTTTTAGAGTCAATTGGGACGGCATTACCCCAGCTACCCTGCAATGATCAAGAGTCAATATAATGAAGATTTACATAGGACGCCACAGTATGGTAGCTGTGGAAGGCAAAGCCTTTGCTTTCACTGCAACTCCACACGGGGGGCATGCAACTGAGAATGGGCAAATTCCTCTTGGTTCAGTTTGGATTTGGGCCAGGTAAAGACAAATAGTTTTCCAATAGATAAAATAAAGGATAAAAGAAGAATAAAAGGTTCTGAATGGAACCCCTTGCTCAGTCTTTGACCCACCCCAACACCTATAAATTGTGCAACCCTGTTCCGCTTATCTGGTCACAGCCCTCCCTTTTCCACTTACCTGGTCTCAGCCAGCATGCAGATGTCCTGTTGTGAGATCTCCCTGGTGGCCTGGGTTGCATCCAAGAGAGTTTGTTCATCAGTTGAATGCTATTCACTATCACAGTGGATACAATTCTGTTGAGGCCACATTTCCTGGGGTGCCTTATGCTGGTGGTAGCCATAGTGGCTAGTAACTCCAGTGTTGGCGAGCGGTGAATCTGCCCTGGGCTTTGGATAGCTTTAAAGGAACTATCTAAGGTGCTCGACCTATTTGGGGATATGATATGATACCTTAAACAACATCTTTGAAGTTTAGATTAAAAATTACAATGGATTCACTGCCCCAAAACATGGGAGCCACCAGTTCCTACTGGTGGGTGGGGTGGAAGTAGCAGCTGACAGAGCTACAGCCTAAAATAAGTAAACCTGCCATGTTTGTGACTTTGGATAAGTCACAATCTCTCAGCCTCAGAGGAAGACAATGGCACTCCCCCTTTGAACAAATCTTGACAAGAACAGTTCATGATAGGGTCACCATAAGTTATAAACAACTTGAAGGCCCACAACAACAACTCCTTTTTTGGCTCTCTGCAACAACCTTTCTCTCTCTCTTTTTCTTTCCTTACCAAGTGGAGTGCTGGAGAAGGGACAAATCACTTTTATGAAAGTCTGAACTGATCATTTCTGACCACTTTCTAGTTTAGGCCAAGGGCCACATGAGATCAAACTGAAGACCACATGTAGCTCTTGGATCACAGATTGCCCAATACAGTGCAGGAGCAAAAGTCTGTTCATGGGATCGGATCTTTAATGGCTGTGGATCCTCTTACAATATTCAGAGATGTTAAATCCTGTAAATGGGATTTTAGTTTCCTATACAGCCTATCCAGTCTGCAGAGTGGTCTCTCTGATGCTGATTATTCCTCCCTGTTCACAGGGATAAGTCTACTGGTGAAGAACTGGCAGGGAGGGCTACAGTGGCAAGTGAGAACCATGTTATAAACCAGAGCCAGATTCAGAGGCACCTGAGCTCAGCTGTTATGCAACATGGAATACCAAACCCATGTTCCTCATGTCTCCATTTCTGAATTCTTCTATATCACCAGATATAATTAAGTTCCAGCATGGCAAACTGTTCACAACACTGTCACTATTAGACTGGAAACAGGTAAGAGATCTACTGGTATGGGAGATCCAAGAGCATGTGGATGGCCTTTGTGGTTCCAAACACCCTCAATCCCACCTGAAAATAAAGCCTTGTGCAAGCTGGTACCTGCTTAGGATGTCCTATTTGAAAGTCCCATTTGTTTACTTGGTGGCTGAACAGCCAAGAACTTCCAAATGGGACATCATTTAGCCTACTCAGTTTTTTCTTCTGGCCTAATGGAAGATTTAAACTTAGAAGCCATGCTCTGTTGTGTATCATGGCCAGTCCTGAAGTGATGAGAAAAAATGGTTCCATCTCCCTCATTCCATTTTTCAGCCATAGGCTGGACTGTCAGGTGAATACTGGTAATGGAATAGCTTCTTCCACACCACCAGAGGGAAGCAAAATGGGACAAGCACAAGGCACACAAAACTATCATCTAACAGAGAAAAGTGGTGATGGGGTAGGAACAGCAATGGAATCATCATTGCTACCCCCAAGCATGTGCTGCCTGAGGCAGTTATTTCACTCTGCCTAATGAAAGATCTGGCCCTGGATGAATAGGTGTTAAAGACATGCTTTGGGAGAAGATATTTCAGAAAATGTTGCTTCCTCCCCCAAATTTCTGTTTTACATCAAAATGTTGCTGGAAAATCTTTGGCTCAGCAGTGATGTCATGAAGTACAAAGCATACATTTCTCATACATTTATGACAATAACCAGGGACAATTTTTAAGAGGATGGCAGCACTGACAAGCACAAGTGGTGTGATCTGAGAGATAGTTTAACACAGATAATCACATCCATTTAACTATTGTTCATCACTACTAATTAACTGCTTTTAACATACCATGTATTCATAGACATGGGAGAAAGACATATGTTATATTACAGAGACAAAAATAACTCCATGAGTAAGATAAATGTTGTCAGTCAATCCTACACATAGCTTAGCCAACTCAGGCTCTGTAGTGGCAGATTGAACTTGGCAGATTTGATGAGGCATGATCAACGCTATGTATTCTCCATTTTCCGCAGCAGGAATCCCCACTCTCCAAATGCTAGGACATGTTCTGCCCTTCATATCTTCCTCAGAAATCTCATATAAGCCAATATTCATTTCTACATCCTTTGTCAGTTCCCTCAGCACTTACTAGAAGAATAGAAATACCAGACTACAATTAAGAAACTGAGTAGTGTATTTTTATGTAATTATGTATTTTCCATTTTTTCAGAAAAACTTGAGTGTAGAACCAGAAAGAAGGAGCTGAAAAAGCATTGTTGTACCTCACCCTTCCCCAACCTGGCACCTTCCATATGGGTTGGATTACAAATCCCACCATCTCTGGTTTGCATGGCTGGGATGATGAGAGTTGTACTCCAATCTATATGGAGGGTGTCAGATTGGGAAGGACCTGGGCTAGCTGGAGGGAAACATTCTGATTTACAAATAATTATGTATTCGTTGTTCACATTGCCATGGAATTCAGAACGATCTTGGTATCCACATATTCATCAATGGCAAAAGGCAACAGGAACAGTGAGCATATGGATACCAATGGTGAATATGTGCAAATTGTGATTGTTAAGTCTGTTCATTTCATATGAGGCTATGGGGCAAGTTCATAAGAACTTACTTCCAAGTGGCCATGTTCAGAACTGTAGACTTAGGCTAAGATCCTGTTCTAGGCAACATTCCAGTTGCCATTCCAGTTGCTATCCCAGTGCTTATGCCTGGTTGTGTAAAGGCTGTGGACAAATGGGGCACTACTTGGGTAAGGGCTGTGGACAAATGGGGCACTACTTACATAAAGGAGGTAGCAGATATCTCCTGGTTCAGTCTGTAAAAAGTGCAGCTGCCAGCATAATCTTGAGTTATGCCAGCATAATGCCCCAACAGGAAGCCAGCCTCACAGCAGTCCTAGGCAAGTCTATTCAGACATTAGCCTGGCAGAGCTCAATGAGGCATACTACTTGGAAAGAGATGACATTTTAAGGTGTCCTGGGAAAACATTATAGTCTGATCATCTGTGGTAGAAAGCACTACAAAACAAAAGTAAGGGAGAGTGAAAGGGTCTCTATACCACTAACAGGAACTGCAGAAAGCTCTTTTTTGGGGACTCCCACTCCAACCAAACTCTGTGGCAATGGCAACATTTTGGATCCCCTCTTAAACCAACATCATATGATGTTGCTGGTAAAACTGGTAGGTACAGACTTATGTTCCAGCAACAGCCCACTTTATGATTAGATGCTGTCAAGCTTTTCTCTGAAAAATGAATGTCTTGTCATAGTGTGGGAAGTCTGAGCATTAAATAAAACACAAATAACATATTTACTTCCCTCTTAGCTAACTAGCATGGTTTCACAAGTGATAAGAGACATAATGCTAGGTAGGGAGTTCCAGCAAAACTTTCACGCAGGTCAGAAACAACTGATGCTATTCCAGTTTGCTGTTTTCAGTTAGCAAAGTGCAAACATAAAGGCAAATGTGGGGCACACACTGGGATGTTAAAAGCAATTTTTTTGGCGGGATGGCATAGAAGACTGAAAAAAGCCATAAAGGTACATGTTTCTTCTAGGGGGCGAAGGCATAGGGGGACAAACAACACCCAGGATCCAAACTAGGTCAGGGAAAGGAGAAGGAGGGAAGGTTGATCAGCATGGTGACACTATACCTCCTCTCTTTTGCCCATCTCCTTCCTTGGGTGTAAGGGGGGATCAGGAGAGGGTTGGTGGTGCTGCAAAATCAGGCTATGAGCCATCTTTAGTTGCCAGGCAGTGGCTGGTGGAGGAGGAGGAGGAGGAGGAGGAGCAGAGGCAGGTTCTTAAAGGGTTGCATGGCCTGATCAGAGCCACCAAGAGGGAAGTTGCACCAGAAGAGAAGCCTCTGAGGCAGGAGGACAGGGGTTGGGTTGGAGAAACTTGTAAATAAAAGTCAGATTTACAAACATGGCAGCCCAACTATAAAGCTAAAAATCTGATGACAACAAAGTTAAAACACAAAATGCTTCAGTTGGTAGCTTTACTCATTTTAAGAATAATCCTAGCAAAATTATGCATTATGAAGGCTATATAATCCCAAGAAGGCTATATAATCCCAAAATGTCAATTGTTAGCCCGTGCTGAATTATTTGTATTTGTGGGGAAATTTTTATAATGATTTTTGGAAATTAAATGGCTCAAACCTGCTTGAAGATAAAGCAATGTGATGAATTGGAGATACACAAGAATCTGTGCTTAGATTAAGAAATAATATTTCCATAAGTGGTATGGATAATCCATTAAACCATTAGCCTGCCAACAGCCTCTTCTTAGCTCTCTGTAGGCGCTGCCAAGATGAAAGAGTCAAAGAGGCCAAGGCATCCCGGTTAATTTGTTTTAATTATAAAATCTCCTCAGGAACTGTTTGGCAAAAAGTCTCAGTATTAATATAACAAACAAGGGGGTGTAAAGATAAGTGAAGAAAGAAGTCCTCCCATCTTGGTTAGCTGAAGATCAAGACTAGAAGAACCTTCCAAAAATACTAGCTGAGGCTACATTTTAAGTTCCTGTTGACACCACTGGGGGAAAACATTCTATCTGTTTAAAAGCAGTTTTCAGTAATGGTGATATGGAGCCTGCAAAACATAATCCACAATTTGCCTTGTAGTATTAGCCCCCTGCATATATATATATTTAAATGTATGTGACACCGATCATCTTCGAGTGTCTGCTCTAATCATCTTCACTCCAGTCCACGATCCAGTTAAAGTGCCGTCCTTAAAGCCCAAAGGGATGCAATGCTAATTGTCTGTCCACTGTCAGCAGTATCAATTCTCTTGCTAGACATCCTTCCCTTGTCCAGCACTTAGCACCATCTACCCATGAGGTATCATGATGTGATTTCTTGGTTGTAAGATGTAACATCTTCATTTTTCTTTACTGATATATTTGCATTATCTAATACCCAGAAACACAGAACTTTAGGTTTAGTCCAAAAGTAACAAACTTACTTTGAAGTAGGCAGAGTCAAATCAACAAAAGCAATGCAAAGGGGCAGACATTTCTCCAAGCTTTATCATTAAAGTAACGAAAGTCTCCCATCTCTCAGTGAGTTAATTTCCAAACTGCAAAATCTTCATTGTTATTATATAATATGTCAGTTTCATTGTGATCAAGGTGTTCCATATCCTACCCTGTTGTTCATGGAATATTTTAAAAGCTCATTTACGCAGCTGTGTGCCAGTCATCCATTTAATCTGACATTCTTTTTTTCTCTCTAATATGCCTTTAGCACACTTCTACAACGTTGCACAGGTGTGCTGAGCACTGTTAGAGTACAAATGTGCAAGATAACAATGTGTTCTGCTGGAATGCAGAGGGTCTAGGGAGACTGTGAACATTTGCAACATTTAGAACTGCTGTATGAATGGTCTGAGATGATAATTGATCAATTCCTGCATTTTATTTGGACCTTTAATATGACACTGGAAAATGGATATCTGGCAGAATCTTTTCAGAACACCCTGAAAGTCAGTTATTTAAAAGTTAATATTTTTAACACAGTTAATATCTATGGTTTTTCCTTTTTTAGAATGAATTTGGTAGAATGTTATTCACATTTACTTGACAATACTTTTCATTGAGGGGACTGAATACTTTGGAATCTGATCTTGAAAGCTAAGCAAGTTCAGTTCTGGTCAGTATATGGATGGGGAACCATCAAAGAATACCTGATATTTTGACAGTTCCCCATCCATATACTGACCAGAAATGATCAGACAGACAAATTTCACTGGATTAGTGGATTGCTTTTGGATATGTATGTACTGCACAGCCTATTACTTGAAGGAACTTGAGCTAAGATGTCAACAAATGGCACCATTAATACTCCATGAATATTATCATGCAGTCTCACAGCTCTAATGTAGGAATGTAAGATTAGTCTTGCTAGATTACAGCAAAGGCCTAGAGCAAAACATTCTAACCATACAGTGTCCATCCAATTGCTTATGGAAAAAAGGCATCAGAGGGAGAGTAATGTTATTGTGATCTTTCTTTTATGTACCACAGTAATGGGTATTATAGCAGGGATAAGCAAAATCAATATGAGCATGCAGCCCTGGGATGACATACAGCTCCTCAAAACAGTTTTTTTATTCCCTATTTTTCTCCGCAAGAGCCAGCGTGGTGTAGTGGTTTGAGCACTGGACTATGACCCTGGAGACCAGGGTTTGATTTCCTGCTCAGCCATGGAAACCCACTGGATGATCTTGGACGTGTCACACACTCTCAGCCCCAGAAAACCCTGTGATAGGTTCACCTTAGACTGCCATAAGTCAAAAATGACTTGAAAGCACACAACAACAATTATCCCCCAACTCTCCAGTCTACCCTTTTTTTCAACTGAAGGAGGAGTAATTTGCTGCTCCTAGAAACCTTCAGAAGTGGCAATAAGCTGCAGCCTCTGCTCTCCAAACTGTTTATCATTTTTTAAAAAATCTGTTTTACCACTCACTTATTTTTCCCCATTTTTTGCCATTTTGGGCAATCATTGTTGCCCCTAGAAGGTGTGAGGGGACCTTGAACCCCCCAAAATGGGATCCCATAAACATCTAAATTTCCCACACCTGTCCTAGAGGTGATATATAGCTATCACAAACAGTGGGCGTCCGTAGCCATGACTTTGTCTATCTCCTTTTAAAGCTGTTCAAGTTGGTGGCCATTGCCACAGCTTGCAATAGCAAATTCCCTAATTTAACTTCTGGGTGGAAAAAATACTACCTTTTACCTGTCCTCGGTCTCCCACTTTTCCATTTCACTGGATGATGTCAAGTGTTATGCACTATCTATTTTCTTGATAATAAATGCAATTTTATATCCCTTCCCCTTACTCATCTTGCTTCTAAGCCTAACAGCCACAACTAGTGTACCTTTTTTTCATAGGGAAGTTGCTCCCACCTCTTGGTACATTTTTTGCTCCTTTCGCAGCTCTACCGCATCCTTTTGGAGACTGCTGTGGCAATGTGTCAACAACATTACTACTTGTTTTACTGACTAGCTCCTTCTCCCCCAACTTCTTTTCAAAAGCTGTGGTACATACAGCATCTCAGTTCTTTGCTTTCTTTGCTATTTGTATGAATTTTAAACTTTTTAAAAAAAAAATCATAACATGACATGCTCCTCCAAAACCATATTTGGGAGACATGAAAGAATTGCACTGACCAGTTTCCATCTCAGTCAGATGTAGGACACCACCATTAGCTCCCTGTCACAATCAACCCCGTGACCTGTTTTCCTAGGCACACGCAGGCGGGATTAAATTGCTTACTTTCAATAAAAATGCAAAAAGGGAAATTAGAACAAATCTTTCCTGGGTATTTCCTACCCTCCCTCCTTCACTTTTATGTGGCAGAGACCAACCAGCAATAATCAACCAGGGCCATTTAGTTATAGTCTCGTCTTGCTGTGACTAATAGGATGATTGGTTGTATAGCTTCTTTATGGTTGTTCATTATATCACCCTTACATAAAGTAATTTAATTTCAGTGGGATAATTAGGGCATTTCTAATCTAACTGATAGTCTGAATGAAATTAGATTCTCAGAGGGAGATTTGTGTATTGGGAGACTGGTGACCTTTGGCCCCAATTTTCACACAATGTATTAAACTGACAGTCTGACTCCCAAGCTCTGCTATACTGTATCTTTGCAACTTGCGCTGATCTTTGGCCGACCAATGGGAACCATAAGCAAAGTGCCATTCTGAGAAAGAACCTAGCTGTAAAAGTGGAAATTCCACAAGGGCAGGGTCTGAGCTAGGATACACAAGGGCTCATTCATGCCCAGGAACTATTCCTGTCCTTGTGGCTTTGCTCTAAAATAAGTAAAGCAATATTAAAGATGAAAGTACAGTCGGCCTCCACATTTGCAGGTTTGACTTTGATAGATTTGATTATTTGCAAGGTTTTCCAGTTCATGCCTCCACACCTCAGGGGCTTCTTTCCCAGGGGAACCTTCACTCTCGATGGCTCCAATCAGGCCATGCAATCCTTTAAAAATTCACCTCTGTTCCTTCTCCCCTTTCAACAATTTCTCAGTACCACAAACCCTCTCCCGATGCCCCTCGCCTACACTCAAGGAAGGAGATGGGTGAGAGAGAAGAAGTAGAGGGTCACCATCCCAACCCACCACCTTTCCCTGACCTGGCTTAGACCCTGGGTGTCTGCTTTGCCCACCATGCCTCATCCCTCTTCCTACAGACACACTCACACATTTTGATATTTCTGATTTTTCCACTTTTGTGGGGGTCCGCCCCCCCTAACCCTAGCAAATGTGGAGGGCTGACTGTATAGTTGAACATGTGCAGAATGCCCTCTTTTCACGTGCACTGAATATATGCAGAGGGGTCAGGATTGCACCTCTAGCCACATGCATTATCTCTGCCTGTTCAGCTGAGCAACTGAGAACCATCCCAGCCTGGACCTTCACTAACTAGGGTCCAATTGCTGAAGGAAAAAAGTCGCTTTCTGTACCTCCTGAAGTTTCTGTTACCACCAGCCAACATCTGGGGTGTTGCTGGAGTAACTGAATAAAAATATATGGAATTAGGCTCTTAGTCTCACTGATATTGCAGAGCAGAAAATGGAGTCACATATGAAGAGGTGCATGTTGTTATCTTTTGTACTATTGTATTTCTATGCCACCTAGGGCCCTTTTCGCATGCCATTTTCCATGCAAAAGAGGGGCTGGAGCGTCGCACGATTGTGAGGAGCGATCTGCACGACGCACTGACAATCGCACAATGCTCCAGGGGCCGGCAGGAGCTGATCGTGCACCTTTTCATTTTCAGTTAGAAGCCAAAAATGGTGCTTGACTGCACATTGCTCCCGGGCCCCGCGCGCACTTACCTGGCATGCGGAGCCTCGCCAGTCGCGCTTCCTGCCCCAGCACAGCCTGGGAAACTCCCAGGCTGCGCTGCGGAAGGAAGAAGTGGGGCTTTCGCGCAAGCAGGTAGCTCGTGCAGAGCTGAAGGACCCCGGATGTGAGAGCCTCTCACCGGAGGCTGCTTGTGCAATCCCCGTACCCCAATGCCGGGAAAAGGTAAGGTGCAGAAAGGGCCGTAGATTAACTCACCTATTTGCAAAAAGGGCAACTCATTTTGGGAATGCCTCAAGAGCCCCAGCTGTCTGAACTCGGTCTGGTCTTCTGCTATAGAAGGGCTTTGATTGTTGACTCCTGTTTAGCTCTCAAAAGTCTTGGTTTGAATCCCTGTGTATTCAGCCATGGTGGCTGTCACTTTTTATATTTTCCTGCGAGAATTTACAGAGGCAAAATAAACTTTAAAATTAACAAATGTAACACAGATAGAAGAAATAATGAGAATCCTTCACAGGAAGAGAAAAACAAAGAGGGGGAAGTGAAATGCCAGGACTGAGGCATTTTTATTACACATACGAGAGGATGTGTGGATATTGTGGATGGGGCTGGTGTTCAGTGTGCTTGTTAGGGGAGTTCATCTGAACACCCCGATAAAATTAAGTGAATATGACACTGGATCATTACTAAGAAATAATGGGCCTTTCCACACTACATTGTTATAGTGCTACTGTTCCACTTTCAACATCCTATAGAATCCTGGAGTTTGCAGTGTAGGGAGGGGCATTTAAAATTCTCAGCCAGAGAGCTCTTTAGCCTCAATAAACTACAAATCCAGAATTCCACAGGATGTTGAAAGTGGAATAACAGCACTATAACAGTATAGTGCAGAAAGGGCCAATGTTTCTTTTAACTAGCAAGCTAGTTAGTTAGTTATTACCTCTCAACCACCATGGTCCTTCAAGGTGATACATGGCAGGTGAAACCGAAACTCTTTTGAAACTGATCAATACAATTTTTCTCAGCAGTTTTTTAAAAGTGCACAAAATCAAACCTGATTTTAACAGTCAAAGACCATATGAAACAGCACAGAGTTAGCTTCTGATGGAAGCTTCAGAGGAATGGAGCCAGCCCAGCTTCACTTGGGAGGGAACTCCACAACCACAGTGCCACAGCAAAGAGATTCCTGTCATGTTCACCCATTGACCAAGTCTCTCAGAAACTGCAGGGTCAAATGAGTTTCCATTCATCTGCCAGAGTATCACAATGAGCAGCCCATTAACTGCCAGATTACAAACTTAAAAACAAGACTAAAAATACTCTCCCCAGTCCCAGGTGCTGTAGGCTATATCTCAGGGGAAGAAACTGGCAAAACCACCTCTGACTATTCCTTGCCTAAGAAAACCCTATGAAATTCATGGGATCACCATATGTTGACAGGCCACTTGAAGGCACATCACAAATTCAACTTACCTTTTATAGGAAGCATATTTGAGAAGGGGATTGCTTCGGCTTTTTCATTTTTAAGGAGAAAACTATTTGTAAGTTTTACAGCGGGGGCTAATCAAATGGCAAATAGCAGCGTCTCTTCCCCCACCCCCATTTTTTATCTGCAACTGTTGTTGGATGGCCTTTTAATGATCACCTCTCTGATCTTAATCCTAAAATGCCCTCCTCAGAGTGGCTCCACACTGGGAAATAGTGCTCTTTAAGGGCACTATTTGAGAAAATAGGCTTTCACTGGTAAGCTCCCACTCAAAACTGGTTAATGATTTTGTATAGAGCAACTGAGTTTTGGGATCGCCTTTGCTCCCTGTGTTGGACTAGGGACAGTGGGAGACGAGGGTTTGAATTCCCATTCAGCCATTGAAACCCACTGGTTAACCCTGGGCAGGTCACCCCCTTCAGCCTCAGAAAAAGGCAAGGGTAAATCCTCTCTGAACAAATTTTGCCAAGAAACTCCTGTGATAGGTTTTCCTAAGGAATGCCATAAGTCACAAATAATTTGAAGGCACACAGCAATAAAAGCCCTTTAAATTAAAGTAAATGTGAACCAAACATTTTCACAAGATAATGTGCAGGTCAGCACTAGTTGCAAATCATCTTGATGAAATACTATTGTACCATCCTGATATTTCGCATCTAAAATAGGGGATATGGTGGTGATGATAGTGAATGAGGAGAAGCGGAGAGGGAAGGATGGATGATAAATAGATCTAGAATCTGTCTGTTAGAACTAAAGATTGTAACTGAGTCAGTGGTTCATTTACTCCAACCACTCACCTTAAACCAGAACAGGCTGTACCTTAACCATCACCAATTTTGATGCCCCAGACTTCCCTAAATACTGTGAATTCCGGGAAGAGTTTGCCATATAGGGTGGTACAGCTAATATCCTCTCTGGTCACTACTTGTCTGTCTCCAAATGACAGAAGATACTAACGCTGCATTTTGATGTTTGGTGTCTCTTCCCCACTTTCATAAGCACCTCAGGGCATATTTCATATGGAGAGCCATAAAAACTGAGTGAATCAAATCAGAAGTATTCAAGAGAGAAGGATAGACTTTTTGCACATACCTGGGTCCCAAGCCATGTGAGGTTTAAAACTGAGCATCACTTTTGAACAGACATACAAGTCCTGGTATGATTCTTTCCTCTCTACTTCCATTGCAACTTGGGAGTACTTACTACATTAATTCGAGGTGGGGCTTTACCCTTTGCTCAACTAGACACAAGGATTTTGAGGCCCTGGCATCTCCATTTGCTGCTTGCCACAAGATTTTTTAAGGGACCCTCACCGGAACAATACCCTTTGGCTCATTTGCTCTCTTTGGAATAGGATAAGTCTTTGCCATCCTTTGGGATTCTGGGCTACTCCACAGGCCACAAACATGCTGGAAGGTTGCAATATTTGTTGCTGCAGTTCTTACTCTGTTTTTTTTTTCTAAAATATATATATATTCAAATGGCATTTTTGTGGACCCAGATTATGTTCTATCAGTTTCTGGCACCAGCTGTAACTTTTATTCTGGCCTTCAAGTGGATTTCTTTTTAATTCCAAGACATAAGGGAAGGAAAAGCAACCATTTGCTGGCTCTTCCTCCTCTTTATTAAAAAATATTTCTTAGACTTGCAATGCATTGGTGAAATGGCAGTGAAATGGCAGTTTTGGACTATAACACTGTAACTCTAAGGGAAAAATAACCCTAATACTCTTTTCAATTAACAAAAACGGAGGAGAACAGTTGGCCTTCAAACCACAGAATTGCTTCAGCTAAGCCTTAACAGAGATACAAGAAATCACTTTAACACACTCCCAAAAGGATGGAACAAGTGGATGCAGAAACAACTGGCAAGGAGCTATATTGGGAGAACTTACATTTCTTTGGACCAGCCTGAAAGAGCTCTTTGTCTATGGCCCTTTTCACATGTCGGGGGGGAAACGGGCGAAAACGCCCAAAAACGGAGCTTACCTCCAGCCGGGTAAGTCCGTCACCACGTGGAGCAGCGCGAGCTCGCTGCTCCACAGTCCTCCGGCGTCACAGATGGCAGCTTCCGGTTGGTGGGGGCTCTCCACCAACCAAAGAAGCTCGCCAGCCGGAAGCCCGCCCCCGGCAGATCTGCAGGCACGCACTTGCGCACGCCTGCAGATCCACTTTAGAGCCGGGCGACGGAGCGGTACGGGGCTGCGCACTCCGTGCTTTTTAAAAACCTCTAAAAAGAGGTTTTTAAAAAACATGCAGCCCGGCTAGTTCCGGTCGCTCCTGAGTGGATTCTGGTGTGAAGCTACTAAAAGTAGTCCACGCCAGTCCACTCTACGGTGTAGATGACCTCCGTGAGAGGTCGCTCTACACCGTTCCCCCCCCCCCACATGTGAAAAGGGCCTATGGTTGTTGTATTCAGTATTATTAAGTGCAGGGTATGTGTGTCTTGTTAGTTCCCTCTTGAAAACTATGGGTTTCTCCATACGGCCAATAACTCCAATAAAACTCAGGCTATAGTGATCTTCTGCTGTTGTGCTCTACCATGCATCCATTCATGCTGTAACCATACCAGGTTGAGCTATCCTGTGGTAGGTGTGGTAAGATGTGGTAGGAGCACATCCCTGCCTGTCCTCTCCAAAACAGCATGTCATCAGGGACCACCCAGAGGTACTGCAGCAACTGATGCAAAGGATCGTTATGAGTGACAAACCCTGCCTGTGTCAGAATCTCCTGGAACTGAAAAAAGAAGTACCTCTTATCCTGAGTTTCAAAAGTCATGGCTGGTCTCTGGACTTAACCACAGTGGCGTATCTAGCATAAACAGCACCCAGGGCAAGCATAGAAGTTGCACCCCTACCTTTTTACCCCTACCCTACCCCCCACCCCTTCATGCATATCTTTTTTGTGCCCTCCCGCTCATACTGGTGCCCAGAGCATGTGCCTACTTGCCCCACCCTAAGTATGCCTCTGCTTCACCAGAAATAGACTGAAAGAAGAGGTACATCAGTTGGATATTTTTTAAAAAAGTGCTGATCCCTACAGGAACAATTCCAGATGAATGCTACCTTTTGTTGGTAGTTAACATGTAGATAGTTATTTAGGCAGTTAGACAAGAAATAGAAAGATGAAGGTGACCCCAGGGATTAAAAGAGGGTTGAGCAGAAGAAAGTTGGCCACAACTGGGTTAAGAAATTGACTGGGTACACTATGTTTGTGGAATTCTCTTACAAGTCTGATGTTGGCAAAAACAGAAAGCTAAAAACTGAAAATGAGTCATGACAGTTTATTACAGTTGTATGGCTGGATTCAAATCAAAATAGTAAGGCCCAAACAATAGAAGGGAATGGGAGGTACAATATATCCAGCTGAGCCTAAAGGTTTTATGATATCAAGCACTATATCAACAATGTAAGTAAATAAATACAAAAATAAATAAGCAGCCATCTAATACATTTGTGCCAGTCAGTGAAGAAAGAAACATCTGCCAGTTGATAGCAACACATCTAGCATGGAATCTCATTTCTTCTTTTCCCAGATTGTTCTTATCAAGATGTATCAATATTCAGCCTGAAGAGGCTGGGGGTGTCCCTAGGCAGAAGAAAGCAGAAACCATCATCTGTATCACCCTATAGAATACACAGATATCTATCTGTATCATACTATTGCAATCAAATCAGTCAATCTGAAAATCCCCACCCCTACCCCCTATTGCATTAACTCACTTAATCCAAGAATTCTTGATTCAACCCCTTCATTTCTAGGTCCTTGCACACTGTCTCTGAAGTATGTGCAACCCTCTACCCCCGCCAGAAGTAGCATGGTTGATTTCAAGCAAAGAAGCTAATGTTATTACAATACATAGAAAGCAAAGTAAACGTCATACCAGCAATTTAGGTTTTGATGGCCAGCTTATCACTGTCTAATGATCCACACATAAAGGACTGTTGCACTATAGGATGCGGAACACAGTTTTAACCTCTGTCAACAATTGCGTGAGCAGGATAAAAATATGTATTTAAGTGCTGCTGGTGCCTGTTTAATAAACTATTTTTTCCAAATATGGGACCCAAGACAGCTGATAAATAGTTGGGAGCACACACAGAATATATTTGACTCAGTGGTCTAAAATAACTTACCAAGAGATTGTATTGTATTCACTTGGGCATGGATATAGACAATGGTTTTCTGCCTCACTACCAGTGCTAAAAAAAATGCTAGCTTTATCATCAGTTATCACTATTGGAAATCGGCCTTTAACTGCATTACTACAGGCTGTACTTTAAGCATTTGCCTACCACTTGACCTCATTATTTACAGGACCTTACTATTTACATCTTTTCTATACTCAGACAGAAGTCTCTGACAATCAAGTATAATAGTCCTTTAAAGTTTAACCCAGTATAAATACGTCTAGTCTGTAACGTGCTTCACTTTGTTGTTGTTTTCATTAAATTTCAACATTTACTGATATTTCCAGATGGCTAAGAATTGCTAGTAGATGGCTAGCATTTGCCAAGATTCTAATATTTATTGTAAAATATACATCAGAAATTGCTTTATAGCCTTTATTTTCGATCCTGCACACCACACTTAGGTGACTAAGAGTGTATCCACACTGCACATCTGTAGCAATTTGATAACCCTTTAGTGGCCTTGGCTCCATCCTATGGCATGCTGGGACTGGCAGCTTAAGACCCATACCACAGGAGCTTTCTGAAAGAAAGTCCAAGTTGCTCTCCAGACTACAAATCCCACAATTCCATTGGACAGAGCCATGACAGTTAAAGTGGTATCAGAGTGCCTGTTTCATCAGAGTTAAAAATGTTTAGCCCCACTCATACCCCAGTATGCTCACTTACTCTCTCTCACACACACACACGTGCTCATATCCCCCACTCCACAATTAATTTTTTTGTGCTGGTCTGTCTTCTTTCTTTTGTCCCTGGTGCACCTTCAATCTGTAACAGCTTTGCCTCAGTGACAAACCACTTTGCCCCATCCTCCCAGTGCTGTTTCTCTTTTCTCCTCCTCCATTCTTTTTCTTTCTCAGTGATCAGGAGGGATAGACAGATACCCTCTTGGACTTAAGCTCTCAGAAGAAAAGAAGAATGAGAGGAGTTTTTCTCTCACCTCCCCTTTGCTTTTTTTTTTTAACTTTTTGTTTTCCCTCCTATTGATTCCAGGGAAGAGGAAGAATTAGATAGCACCACAGCTGGCATACATTTCTCCCAAACTGGGAGTGTGTTGTGAGGATGCAAGGACTGAGGCCATTTCCACCCTACACTGTTATAGTGTGATTATTCCAGTTTCAACATCCTGTGGAATTCTGGAGTTTGTAGTTTACTGGGGCCAAAGAGCTGTCTGGCTGAGAATTCTAAATGCCCCTCCCTAAACTGCCAAGCCCAGGATTCCATAAGATGTTGAAAGTGGAATAATAGCACTATAACTGTGTAATGCGGAAATGGCCTATGCATCCTTCAGAACCAGACCTATCCCCCTAAACACTCACACGAAGTCCTGCCTCTACTAACACCAAAGCTCCACAGTCAGAGATGTTAGAGCTTCAAGAAATCTCTGTAAGAACTGGGAGGTCTGTTATTTCTTTCCAGCCTTAAAGGGGTGGTCTGAAACACTCTGTGGCCTGAATTGTAATATTAATCTTGACTAGAGTAAAACCGCTGAATCAATGGGATTTACCCTTGTGTTGACTCACCAGCCACTGTTTTGATGGGTGTACTCTAGTTGGGACTAACCAACGGAATTCACTTGGTAATCCTCTCAGGAACCTTAGGATTCCAGCCTTATCCTTTAGTCCAATAAAGCACAGTATCGCTGACTGCATTTCTTAGCCCTAGCTTTCACCGGAATGCGTTTGGGACATTTCTGAAAGTATCAAACATCTCATTTTGAACGTACAAGAAACAAACGCAAACATTCAGTACTTTCATGGACGAAATGGAACTGTGGAGCTGCTGATTTCAAGCTGCAGATTTTAACCTCAGCTCCATAATCTCCCGGATGAAAAGAAAGATCTTTGTCAGCATTATGTAAATCAAGATGATGAGTGTATCTCCACTACATAAATACAGCAGTTGAATGCTTCTTTAACTGCCATGGCTGCATCTTAGAGAACCCTGGATTTCACAGTCTGGTGAAGTACTCAGAAATCTGTGCCAGGGACCTCTGCTGATGTACTTCAAGGAATAGTGGAATAGAACTTTCTCGTGGAAAATTCCACATACCTCATCAAAACCAGGATTCTGGTTTTCCAGCTATCGTGTTAAAAACATAACAGCACAATTGACTCAGGTAGAAAGTGACTTATGCCATGCACTTTTATCCTGCAGACCTAGAATTTGAAGGATACGAAAGAAAAACAGTATCGTCTGCCTAATTAAATTAATTTGGTCATGTTATTTTATTTTCTTAAATTTCTTAAATTTTCTTTCTTAAATTTTATTTCAAAAATAAATGACAAGAATTTGAAGCATTTTTGTAATATACATTGCATAAGTATTGTTTAAAGAATGGCGTTAATATTTGTTCACGTAGACAAGTTCAATAAAATATTAATAATAAAATATTAACAATATGCACCAGATACATGGGTAGAACAACTACAGATTAATTGATCATGAACAGCTAGTTTATATTTATTGAAGTCAATATATAGGAGGCATAAAGATTTATTTAGTAGAGACCAAATGTTTGGGGACTGCTGCACTAGGCTGTCAGAGGCCCTTTCCACACGCGGTTATTAAGGCGGGCCAATGCGTCTTGCCACGGAGGTCTTCTGCACCTTGGAGCAGACTAGGTTTGGTTTATTTACCTTCGTTCCGCACATAATTCCGACTAAATGAGCCCCCATGTGGTGGTAAAGCACGCTATTTGAAAACCGGAAGAAATCGGTTTTCTAATTTTCCAGATCAATCCGATTCATACTTTCACAGTGGTGCAGACATGTACATTCACACCAGTGTGAATTAGCGGTCAGAGGAGGGCTCATGGGAGGGGCCAGGGGGTAGTATGGACTTACACACATATGCACATACGCAATGACGTACTAAACCATGCAAAAAAAAAAGGGGGCCAATCACAGCCCACGGGGCGGGATGAGGGGAGTAGCAGGAGTGGCCACAGCGGAGGCACTCAACTCACACTACTCCGAATCACAATGGAGCATACGCAGTAGCTGTGCGGAAGGAAATGAGGGAAAGTCTGCCTTATTTTGAGCCCAGAAAATCCAGTAAGAAACGGCACGAACAGATTCACCAGCCTCATGCGGAAAGGGCCATAGTTTGGAACACATTTCAGTGCTGATAACTTTAGCAAACTACAAAAAGTTACATACGAAGTATCAGTTGCCTATTTTATTTATTTATTCTATTTTTTGCACGACTCACTTTCACCATGACAGCCAAGAAAGAAGAACATAGTGAACTCAGGTAGAGAGTCCCTTGACATAAGCCTTATACAAATCTGGAAGGTTTATATGTGTTTACAGTGATACCTAATTTGCATTTCCTATCCAAAAGGCAAATGAGGTGAGGAAAGCACTCTATATCGAGATTTGTATCTGCCCTGCTGTCTGTCAGGGAGTTTCAAAGCCAACCAGGTCTCATGGTAAGTTTTTTTTAAAAAAAAAATCTAGATAAACAGGCCTAAGATATCTGACAGCTGTTTCATGCTCTTCACCATCATCTGAAACAATCAGTTCGCATTAGAGAGTACTTTTCCCTTTACAAAGGTGATAATTAGATAACAAGCTGAGATTAAAGTAATTACAGTTAGACAGCTGGCAAGGCAGCACAGTCATGTTGAAATACTGTTGATGCTTCAGCATCTGGTTCTAACAACAGCACAGGCTAAAAGATTTTACATTAATTACATCACATAATTTAATATAAACATATTTAATTACAATTGATGGGTGATAAACTGTTCAAGAATGACTTAACCCCTTACAGATGTCAAAATGATGGGAGCAGCGTGTAGTTCTTTCCACTTGAGGTGCAAAGCTGGAGTCTGGAAAAGGGGTTAGGAAATTCTCACCATTATAAAGCATTCAAGGGCTGCAGTGCAGATACATTGCTTAGATTCGTTCCCAGGCATCTTTGAAGCTATAGCATTAGGGTATACAGGCATTTGTTCAGAACGAAGGAAAATTGCCATAATAAAGTCTTTTTGCTGATTGTACAGTTCTGTTAATGTTTAACACTTTCTAGCATTAACTTGCTCTTATAGGCAGACCTACATATTCTCTGGTACAACAACATTATGTTCATATAACTGGCAATTATTCCTTTCTTTTTAGACATTCTGTTATGTATATTGTTAAACAATCTGATCTCTAAAAAATTCTTGAGCTAATAGACTTCCAGTATGTAAGCGAGTAAAATAAAGCTGAGAATTTAGCATTCAGTAAAGCTCATAACAATTCATTGTGCAAAATCTCTGTTAACTTTGACTTTTTACTATATCAGGGTTGTCAAACTCAATTTCATCTTGGGCCGCATCAACATTATGATTGCCCTCAAAGAGCCAGTTGTATCCATAAGACTATATAAATGTATCTACTCTTTTGTCATATTAAATAATTGTCTCTGCATTCAATTATTACTGGTTTTAGTAACAACTAACTCTGAAACTGGAACTCTAGGAAAAATAATGGCAAACAGATATTCAAGTGTACAACTATTATACAATTTATTGAAAAATGAGTTTTGAAAACAAAGTTATTTTTTTTAATCTTCAAACAAATATTACCAAGCACTGTTTATTAGATTAACTTTGTTTAACTTTTTGGTTCCAGTTGAGACGCTCTCTGTGCGTCTTTCTGCTACCCCCCTCCATTGTGGCTCTTTCTGCTCCCCTGCCCCTCTCTGTACCTGGAGACCTCAATCTCCACATTGTGAGCACCCTGCCACCCGTATTCTGAAGAGGTATCCAGCAGCCAGCACTCAGGATCCACTTCTACTTCTGACTGCTCCTCTGTCCAACTCTTGCAAATCGTGCAGAGCATTGCCATGGTAAGCCATGGCAACACTCTGATGGTGAGACTTGAACAGAGGAGCAGTCAGAAGTAGAAATAGATTGCTGGCTGCTGGGCCCCTCTTCAGAATACCAGCAGCTGGGGGCCCACAATGTGGGGTTGGGCTCGCCAGGCAGGGGGAGTGCTGCAGCTGCAGGAGAGGTGCAAGGCCCACATGATACGGCCTGGATTCGGCCCACAGACCTTGTGTTTGACACATGTGTACTATATGCATAGTCATTTCCCCTAGTAGTTGCAGGAGTCCAAGCAGGAATGTACGTATGCACTCTTAACTCCTGGGACAGTCAAAGAACAACTTCCTTTAATTTACCATAACTGGGAATTTTAAGCTGAAGCACTGTTTTGAAAATTGTGTATTACATGTATATTTTACCTCTACTCCAAGGAGTTCAAAGTAACATACACACGCATCTTGTTATCCTCAGCCTTGTTTTAGCCAACAATTTTGGGTGAACAATTTTACTGGTGAGGTATATTAGGCAGAAAACTGGTGACCAGCCAATGAGCAAAATGGTTTAATTGCCTAATCGAACCAAATTCCCACCCATTATAGTCTGATGTTCTAACCACTAATATAGCACCCTGGTCTTCATCCATTAAATTGATAAAAACAAAAATGGAGGGACTGTCCATCTATTGATGGACTGGCATCTGCCAAAGATGCTGATCCACCCACCACTACCATATCCCGTCTGCTCCTGAGGCTTTGGGTGCCTCTAGAGTAGATCTTGAAGGTATGCAAATAGCCATGGAGGGGGAGGAAAGGATGGGAAACTATCATTCCATGAACAGAAATCCACTTGTGTGATTTTAGACTGCTGGATGTAGCCCAAAGATATTCAGACACATTAATTTGCATTGAGGATTCAAACATGCAGCTTGTTAAGGTCTGGGGTTGAAACCAACTCTTGGTGGATTTCATGTTGTCTTCCAGGAAACTGCGGTGTACCTTGAAAATTTATTGGATTCTTTCATTGAAAGATCAATAATTGAGTCCATCACCATCATCCTCTGCAGTATGTAGCTGCAGATGAATGTTGGGAACATTCTAGGGCACAGTAACAATCTATAAGAGCCACAGGCTGTGTCCTAGGTCTTGGAGCAAGGGGGTGGTCAGTGGCCATTTTTGGAGGTTATTGGCAGGGGGTGCCCTTGCAGCAGAAAATGAGATAAACAGACCAATATTCACACATAAAGACAGCTATAGCATTAGTAGTATGGACATGTTTTCCTACCTAGAAATTACACGTCTCCACACAGAAGCCAATCAGTCATGTGTCATAGATGTAATCAAGTGAAAATGATAAATATATATGCCTAGTCATTTAATGTCTTGGTATTTAAAACAACTCTTTGAAAAGATGTGTCTATTTTTATTTACCCCTCTGATGGCTGACATCAACTTAAAAATAACTAATATTGTTGCTGATTAAATTCATAACCTGTCCTTGTGTAGGCAACTCACCTTTTCTCTTTCCTTTTCTTTTCTTTTCTTTGGCTCATGTAGGACCAAAGGCAACTTAACATCAAAATCTTTTGATAATTATCATAGAGTCATAAAGCTGGTGGGGGCATGAAGGCCTTCTGCTCCAAGTCCCATCTTGTTGAAGGAAATCTAGTGCTAGAATGCCCCTAAGAATGCCTCCTCAACAGACAGCTATGCAGATTCTCTTTGAAGACCACCAGCAAGGAGGACCAGCCAACCAACCATTAGTTTTGATAATGGGAAGAGTTAAAACTACTTTTGGACCCTAACATCCCCTCGTATTTTCCTCCCACCCCTATCAGTCCTTTAAGTTGATCTGGAGTAGGTTTTTGCCATCAAGATGGAAACTGGAAATTTGGCATCCCACAATGTTCACTTGTTTGGGATATTTTGCAAAAAAAATTTAGTGATGAATTTTGTAGGATTCTGAACACATACACATATAGAGCGTATGTTAAAAATCTGTTTATACTTAATGCCAAACTGCTTGTAGTTTTTGCCTAACCGTTAAAATTTTTTATTCTGTTGTAATGATCTATTTTATTCACATTCATATTCTTATTAAGTAGCAAGGCCAAAAAGAGAACTTTCAAATATGAAGTTGATTTTGCACTCTTCCTATGCTGTCAGCTACAAAAGAGGAAAGAGTTGTATTTCCTATATTCCCACAATGGGTAGACTTTGAGTTCCTTCTCCCACCCCAAGAAACCTTCCATCATTTGTCCTGTCTGGTTATATTTTGATGGTCTGTGAAAGAAATCACAGTGAATTTAATCACTACTTAGAGACTGACTCCTTTACCATCTCTTTGGATATCTTTCTTTATGCTGAAGTGACTGGTTTGAAGTTTGTTTGTTTTTTCCTGATCTTCATTTTCCTCCTTTTTGAAGTCTGAGATGATTATCTTTCTCTGCTTCTGTGCTACCTGACCTATTTGCCATGATTTCTCAGATATGATAGGACTTCTGAGAGCATGTCAACAAAAAAAATTAGTACCCTTGGGTTCATTTCATCAGATTCTGAAGGAATGAATTCATCCTAGGTTCTGCAGTCCTGCCCCCTCAACGTTATTGCTCCCTGTACAAGATTTTGATCCTTTTCTCTTCCTTTGGGAGAACACAGAGACAACATAGTTGCTGAACAGTAATGCCTTTTCCTTGTCACCCATTAAGTTTTCACCTTCCTTAATGTACAGTGGTTGTAGTAGGCCTGGTGTTTTCTTCTTATAGCAACAGGCCTAGTGCAGCATTTCTTAAAGTTACTTTTTTTTTTTTTTTTTGGACTGCACTTCCCAAATTCTCAGCTATCACGGGCATGCTCAGTGGGATTCTGGGAGATATGGCAAAAACTAAATTTAACAAATTCAGATTTAGTATTCTCTTACTGCAGTAAGCCTAGTGTTTTCTTCTTAGAATAAATATAGGTCTGCTGCAATAAGCCTATTGTTCCCTTCTCAGTACAGTAGGTCTGGTGTTCTTTCACTCTGCTTTGGTCATACTTGCTCTGGAATACTGTGTCTAGTTCCGAACACCACAGTTTAAGCAAGACATTGTCAAGGTGGTACATATCCAGAGGTAAGTAACCAAGATGGTGGACAATTTGGAAACTATGAGGGACAGTTGTGGAAGCTGGGTATGTTTAGCTTGGAGAAGATAAGATTGAGAAGTGATGTGACAGCCCTCTTTAAATACCAAAAGGGTTGTCATGTGGAATATAGAATGGGCTTGTTTTCTGCTGCTTCACAGGCTAGGACCCAAATGAAAGGATTCAAACTGTAACAAAGAAACTTACCACTAAGCATTAGAAAGAATTTCTGGATAGTAAGAGCTGTTCAACAGTGAAAAAGACTGCCTTGGAAAGAGAGGGACTCTCCTTTGCTGGAGGTTTATAAGCAGCGATTGTATGACCACCTGTCAGGGATGCTTTAGTTGTGCATTTTTTTCACCAGCAAGGGGTTGAACTAAATAAACCATTGGAATCCCTTCCAACTCTACAGTTCTACAATTTCATGATTAGTTAAATAAAATTGTACGGGTAAATTTTAACTAGTAAGGTAATATGTTAAGGGCAAGTTTGTGGGGGGGGGTTTTAAAGGATTTTTTTGGAGAGTATAGGACACAGAAAACCTACTGGCTGATCTTGAGCAAGTCACATTCTCTCAGTCTCAGAGGAAGGCAAGGGCAAAGCTCCTTCTGAACAACTCTTCTCAAGAAAAATCTATGATCGGTTTTTCCTTAGGGTTTTCATAAGTCAGAAACAACATGAAGGCACATAACAACAATAGGACACTGAGCACATTTTATTCTAACAAGAAAGGAATAAAAAACCTTATTGACTGTTGCATAACTTCTGCCCCTTCAGAAGTTTATGGTCTCCAATAGACTACAAAACCAGTGGTCAGGCATATTTGGTGCTGTAGTTTGATGACTCACCATTCCCCTTATAAGCCATACAGTATGCCCTATATATATTATAGCTTCCATTCACTTTAATTGTCTACCTGGTTATATGATTGATCTGCTACTTTTTCAAGAAAAACTGGCAAAACCAACGCAATAAACTTTGTAGTGAAAAAGTCCCAATAGAGCAAAAGCCTAATAACAGAAAAATGACATCTTAAGATGAACTGAGTATTTGCAAGGAAGGATTCATTGTAGGACAGACAGCAATGGCTGCACTGCTACTGGGTTCATGGGCCTGTAATCCTATACGTGCCTGGAAGAAAGCCTCGCTGAACACTATGGAACTTATTTCTGAATAGACGTACCTAAGATTGCAGTGTTAATGTATATTCCGGTGTGTCAGATGGCAACAATAACTCTCTCACTTGAAAGCAGAACATTTCATCTTGTTCTCTTGCGCTTAAAATAAACATCATAAAGATACAGGCTCCAGGTGGGATGCTTCCCTCAGAAGAAAGAAATAATGGGAAATTAGCATATGCTAGCCATGCCTAAAGCAATTTGTGTCTATCATTTGTTCAGATATGATACACACCTGCTACCATCCACCCATGTGGACATATTCATGGTATTAAAAAAAGGAAAGGAAACTGCATGAGTCTGAAGTATAGTAGGCAGTTTTGACAGATTTATGGTCAAAAGGTGAGGCAATTGCTCAACAAAGAACACTACATTGGTGGAGATGTGTACATATAGCCTGTTTGCTCTTCATAATGTGATCTCTTGATGGACATTTCCTCCCCCCCTCCCAGCTCCTTCACTCCCCCTCACAGAAGAATCTGCAGCGTATGGTTTTCTGATGAGGAAACAAATGTTGACACTTTGTTCTTTTCCCTCTTCTGGGAAAGCCATTAAAGAGTGCCATTATGCGACTATGACAACCAAAAAGGTAAGGAATTTATGCACCAAGCACAGTTGGACAACACTTTTGATTTGGCACCCAAATCAAATACTCACCCTAGGGCCTGTCCCGAACAGAATAATTCAAATCATGAGACCTGGAAGGGTCTTAGAGGCCATCTAGTCCATTGCCCAATTTAATGCCACATCTACATTGCAGGATGCAATTTCAGCATTCCTATTAGATAGCCATCCAAACTTTTCTTAGGTATCTCCAGCAAATGAAAAGCCAGCACGGTATAGTGGTTCGAGTCTTGGACTATGACTCTGGAGACCATGATTTGAATCCCCACTTGGCCATGGAAGCCCAGTGGGTTACCATGAGCAAGTCACATTCTCTCAGCCTCAGAAGAAGGCAAAGTCCTCTTCCCTCGAATCTTGCCTTGAAAACCCTGTGATAGTTTAACCTTAGGATCATCATAAGTTGGAAGCATCTTGGAGGCACACAACAGCAATTCCAGCATTGTCAAACTGCATTTAATGTTGGAAAGATTCTTGTAATTTGCTACTCCTTGCACTTTCCACCCCTTGATTCTAGTTCTGCACTGAGCTTTCAGGAGAATGTTTCATTTTACTGTCACAGATACTGTTGTCGATAGCTTATTTCTATGCTGTTTTTTCATGATAAACTATCACCAGTTGGATCATAACATCAAAAAAAAATTTCACATAAAAATATAGCAACTTTTGAATATAATTCACTAGCAATCACAAGTTAAAACTGAAATAATCAGGCATTTAAAGTATTACAAGGCCAATCAAAACATCTCATAATACTTGGGAAATTACTTTTAAAAGCTAACTAGCTACCATTATGGTTACAAGTTTGTTACCATTGTTGTTTTGTGATGTCAAGTCATTTCCAACTTATGGCAAATCTAAGATGAACCTATCACAGGGCTTTCTGAGGGCTGAAAGTGTGTGATGCACCCAAGATCACCCAGTGGATTTCCATGGCCAAGCAGGGAATTGAATCCTGGTCTCCAGGGTCATAATCTAATGCTCAAACTACACCACACTGGCTGTCTTGTTACCATTATAGTTACTGCTATAAGTTGGTATTCAGTGTTGCAGTTACAGATTTGTAACCTAGTTACAAATCCATCATTTGTCTGTGTTCAGTAAGAAACCTACATTTCTGGAAACCTATATAAATGCCACCCCACTCCACCTTAAGAGCCAACTGCCAGATTGGGAGAAGAAGGTCTATTCAGCTTCCAGTCAGGGAGCAAGGGGAACATTTCAACACCTCCCCTTCCAGCAAGTGAGCTGTAACAAGAAGAAGCAGGATCCCTGTCGCATCCTATCACAGCCTTGCTTACTGGTGGAAGAGATATGGAAACATCCTCCTCCTTGCAGAAGCTGAATGGGCTTCTTTCACCCAGTCTGGAGATGTAACTGAGTAGTTATTTCCGCACTAGACTGTTATAGCACTGTTATTCCACTTGCAACATCCTATGGAATCCTGGGGTTTGCAGTTTCGGGAGGGGCCTGCCGGCCTCTCCCGAAACTGCAAACCCCAGGATTCCATAGGATGTTGCGAGTAGAATAACAGTGCTATATCAGTCTAATGCGGAAATGGTCTAGGCTTCCCACAATGTTTTTTTTTAAATGGTTTACTTTCTAAAAACCCTATAAGCCACTGGTCATTAATACAAAACACACTTTCTGTTCGTCCATCCTGTCAATGCTTCAACACTCACAACACAGCACTAAAGAGCAGTAGGAAGCACACCCATAGAATGCTATGCTATGCTATCAACATGCATGATTATATCATGTAAGTAGCCTGTAAATAAACATAAAACATGTGGCATACAGTACTGTTTATAAATATATTGTACATGTTTACATGCAGGTAGTAATGGCTTTTAATAAAGTAAAGGCTGGTGGTTTCTGTCCCTCTCGTTTGGAAGAACTTTGTTCTCCAACTCAGCAATGTTTGGGTGATATCTATGGCTAGTACTTATGTTTATTTTTAAAGATTTTAAAGTTTGTATGATATGTGTTATTTTGGACAGATTCATACTTGTTCAGTGCCCCTTACCTGTGGTGTGCAACAGTTATAGGGTGCTTGTAGACATATAGCCATTCTCCTGGCCACCAATTAAATGTGGAGGTGCACTTCAGTTCTTTTTGGCTACTCCCATGCACCCAAAAGAGAATAATCATGCTAGGGATAGAGCCTACTCTGGGATGCCCGAGGACAGCTGGAACACGCCCAGGTGCACTCCCACAGCTGCTCAGTTGCTGAGATGGTGGAGCTACATCCACAAACTCCCTGGCTGGTTTTGCTCCTTGGTCTGAGGAGGAAGTGAGATATAAGCCATTTCTGCATTACACTGTTATAGCGCTATTATTCCACTTTCAACATCGTATGGAATCCTGGGGTTTGCAGTTTAGGAAGGGGCCTTTAGAATTCTCAGCCAGAGAGTTCTTTGGTCTCAGTAAACTACAAACCCCAGAATTCCACAGGATGTTGAAAGTGGAGTAATAGCACTATAACAGTATAGTGTGGAAAATGCCCATAGGGAACAGCCTGCACTCCCAAACAGTGTAGGTATGTGGCAAAATATGAATTCTGCCAGCCTTGCTCATTGCTTCTTGGCCAATATGACGCCTCTTCCCTATACCCATGCAGACACATGTGCACACACAAAGACTAGAGCTAGTGTTTATCTAAAGAAATAATGGTATAACAGGCAATTAAAGGTTAATGTTAACAATTACAAACTTTAGCAGGTAAAAATAGTCCTCCACACTGCACAAATCAACAGCTTTGACTAAAACATACTGTATTTGCTGGCATAGAAGACTCACTTTTTCCCCTGGAAAATACTGTTTGAAAATGAGGTGTGTCTTATACGAGTCACCATGATTCAGAAATGACTTGAAGGCACACGAGAACAACAACAAGATATGCAGAAGTTCTGCCCTCTCTTGTCTGGCCACCACAATGCAAACTCCTTTCTTTTCAGTTCCATGGTTGCATACTTTGTAAAAACTCCCAATTAAAACATTCAGTAGATTCCTCTTGTGTACACGTCCCCAGGACTTCTTCAGCAGTTTTTGACACCAGTTTGAATCTTCAGGTGCCCTCAAATATAACCAGAGCTCTGAAGAATTACTTTTAAACTTCAAAAAAAAAAATCCCATCCAGTGACAGATACCGTATTGTATCTCGACTATCAAAAGTTCGATGTATCTTTGGAATTACAATAAAGTTATAAAAAAACTCCCCAAAAGTAACTTTGCCAAATTTTGTTCTGTCCCAAGTTCTTTACATAAACAAATTAATTATACTTATTCAGACAAGCCTGTGGTCATATATTTAGACAGACACCATCATTGGTTTATTGGGATTTTAGAAAGGAAAATACAGTTAAATTCTTTGAATCTGGGCCGAGTTCAATCTGTTACATGAACCAGCCAGATTTATTTTATCCAAGTAAATCTATCTCCCAAGAAAGTATATCTGTCAAAATTTAAACAGCTCTGTTCAAATGTAAAAAGTGTGTAATATATGTTTAGTAAAAGCCATTTTTTGGAAAAGATAAAATGGTGTAAAGCACACCATCCAAAAATCATCACAAATGATCCTGAAATTATAGTTAACAATTAAACTGTGCATCCCTGTGCATGTTTACTCAGAAGTAAGTCCTGCTGTGTTCAGTGAAGCTCTTAGGTAAGTGTCCAATGCAGCATCAATGATTTTAAATAACAGATTTTCTCTCAGTATGGCAGATAAATCCAGATGTTCTCAGCTATTCCATTTTTTGTGGACTTGACCTCACAGATATTTGAATTCCTGTAGCCCCACTGAAGCTATATGTGAGCCTTTTTAGGTGCACAGTGTAACCAGTTCAGTTCTTTAACAAATGAGATTTAAACAGTGACTTTGGCCATTTCCGCAGGCGGCAAGGGTATCGCTTCCTGCCACTACTCACCAGATCTTCTGTGGGTCCAGTCCAGTCCGGGGTGAGGAGAAGCAGCGCGTGATCGTAGATCCGCACTGCTCCGGCGTCCAAAATGGCGGCTTCCGGTTGGTCGTGGGTCTCGACCAACCGCTGAAGCTCGCCTGCACTCCGCAGATCGCAGGCTCGCATTGGTGCGAGCCTGCAAATCTGCATTGGAGAACAAGCACGCAATGGAGAACCACTTGGGGTCGCTCCGGAGCAGACTGAGGTGCGGATCTACGGTAAGTAGTCCGGACCCAGTCCGCTCCAAGGTGCAGACGTTCTCTGTGGAGGACGCACTGCACTGTTTTATTTACCCCGTGTGGAAATGGCCTTTGTGTGAGACATTGGTCACCTTTAATATCTTATTTCTCTCAGACATAGGCACTAGGGTATCTGTATTAAACTGCAGCTACTTGCTTATTAAACCTTGGAAAATGCCCAGGATGATGATGACTGCCTGTTGGTGGTACTGAGACATGTACCGAAATGTGTTATTTATCTGCAAGGACAGTTTCATTATCAATTTACTCTTTCTGTTGGCAAAAGGATCAAGCGGTCAAAAATCTATTGGATGCTTTTTGATCCTTGATAACACTGTAACTGATACGAAACAAGAAGCATATTGACCATTCTCTCCCATAAACACATGCACAAAAATATACACGTTCATGAAGTTTAAAAAAAGCTTCCAAGAAGAAAATTAGCACAAAAACAAAATAAAGAGAAAGACATGCAAAGCAATGTAAGCACATGGCAGATTTAATTTTTCCGTGGCCTGGGGGCCCTGTTATCTGGTCTTTTCTGGGAAATCACTCATCATGTAGTTATCAGAGGAAGAGAGAACTGCAGCCCCCTTTTTTTTCTGGGAGCAATCCAATGCAGTATGGATATTAATTAAATTTATTAAACAAATAACACAGCGACTCAGAGAAACAGGGGTCCATCTGCCAGCACTACAGACTGATCTCTGCAGAGATGCGAGCTGAATGGTAGTTAAAGCTAAGTTGCCGAGCTCAGCAGATGGGCTCCCGTCTCTAGCGAGGGAGATTTGGTGGCGGTCCAACAGCTTTTTTCCCCTCCAGGTTTTTGTTCCTTGCCACTGTGATTGAAGAAGCACTCCTCTGTCTTTTGCAGCCTCCGCCGCTCTCTCCCTCCCTCTGTGCTGCTGTTGTTTATGTGAGCAATGATTAAGTCTGAGTGATTTGTTTGAGAGGCAAGTCCCGGCTGATCTCATTCTGTGTCTGTGATGCAAAACTAGAGCAGAAAATAATTAGTAGAATGTAATCCCATTGCCTTTACACTCCACTTGTGTGCCCTGTTACATCTCAGTGGTGTACAGCTTTTGGAAGTGGTGGGGAGGCTACCAGGCAGGCCTGTATCAGGTCTTCGAAGGTGTTGTGCATTCCCCGCAAATGTTTTCTCACACACTCCAAACAGTGGTGACCCATGGCTTTCATGTCAATGCAGGTGAGAATCTGCTCTGAATTTTAGTTTGAACTTTAATGTTGAGCTTATTTTGAGCCTTTATAGTTTGTACTAAAATCTGGAACAGCCTGAATGTGCAGTTTGTTAATTGTCTCTGCTAGAATGCACATGCTTTTCCTATCCAGTTGGAATTAAAGTAATGATGAAGGGTGTGAGGGAGTTTACGTTTTTCTCCTCTTATTTTTCAACACATTCTTTAGGATCCAGATATTCCTCAGTTCTTTGATTAAGGGAAAATATTTGTTGGAAATACACCTGTCTCTAATGCATCAGGTTTCAGCCTCTCCCGTGGTTGTTTTAGCATTGTTAATACCATCCGGAAATTGATGGTTTCAGAAAGTAGCGCTGGAGAATTCTGTTTGACCCCAGGTCATCTGAGTTGTGGAGTTGCACACAGTTTTTCCCTAGCCACCCAGCGCTGCCACTTTTAACAACTTTATGAAGCCACCTGTTAGGGCATCCAAGAATTTGGAGTGTAAATAATGAGTACACAAAAGAAACCTGCCTCTATTTTGCCTTAGTCCATTTCCACATGACAACGCTCTTCCATATTGTCTTGCTGCAGTCCCGGGCCCGAAAGGGAGCATGTCAGCAATGCTCCCCTTTGCACCCGCTCAGTCCACGCAGAAGAGAATGCAATGGCATCATGTCTTCCTTCCACAGCGCAGCCAGGCTTTTTCCATTGCTGCGCTATGGAAGGAAGCTTTGCTAATGCACTTCTTCAGCTTCTGCATGGCCAGAAGTGATGGGAACGCCATGCAATCGCAGATGCAAAACAGATTTTTTCCATTTTATGAAAACTGTGCAAGCACGACTCTCTGCAGCAGGATGGCAGCAGGACGGCGAGGACATCATGCAGAAGCACGACCTGCCAACTGTTGCCATCCTGTGGCAGAAACGAGACAGCAATGTCATGCAGAAAGGGCCTTAGTTTGCCAATCACAGGAAGCTGTGGAAGTGCTGAACTGCTAACTGGGTTCAATAATGGCAGGTAAAACCAAACAAGACAGAGGCATTTGGGATGTATGATTTTTGGGATCTGGGAAATTAGTCTGTTAACTGTTGTGGGGGTTGCTCCCAATACTCCTTGATACAATACTGCTGCTTGAAGCACAAGTCACCTTGAAAGTTCATATCATTTTTTGATGTTGTTTGGAGGTTCAGCAGCTGTAGCCTTTGCTGGATGCACATGGCTTAACTAGTGTGATCCACAGTGGTGACCTCCTGCCTGGATTACTACAGTGCTTTATACATGGGGCTGGCCTTTAAAATGTTTCCAACAATGCAACTCATTCAGAATTTTGCTGTCAGGATTTTGACTAGTTTATCCATTTGTAGTCATGTTAGACTGATTCTGACAGAATTACATGGTCTTCAACTTTGTTTATATGCTTGTTTCAAGTTGCTGATGTGGACACGTGGGACCTAAATGGCTTGGTCTGAAATATCTGAAGAAAGGCCTTTTCCGGATCATCCTGCCCATGCGCTATCATTAGAAGAGTGCCATTTCTGTGCTCCAACTAGAAGATCAGCATATTATACCTATAGTAAGGGAAGCATCTTCTCAGCAGTGGCACTCCAAATGTTGAATGCCCACTGTGTGTATGTGCCTTCAAGTTACCTGTCAACTTCTGGGACCCCTTGAATTTCACAAATATTTTTTAGGCAAGAAACATTCAGAGTCGGTTTTTCAGAACCTCTGAAATACAGTGATCCTCTATATAAGCAACTTCCAGATGTAAGAATTCAAGCGATCATGGGGCAGAGCATCCTATACTTAATACAGCAGTGGCAGATGCACTGAAGCATCCACTCCCATGTCACCGCCATTTAATAATATGAGATGCAAGCATGGAGCAATGGAGCAAGGACAAGGAGCAATGGATTCAAGCTGCGGGAAAGGAGATTCCACTTGAACCTCAGCAAGAACTTCCTGACTGTCAGAACTGTCCAGCAGTGGAATATGCTGCCTCGGAGTGTGGTAGAGTCTCCTTCTTTGGAGGTTTTTAAGGAGAGGTTGGATGGCCATCTGTTGGGAATGCTCTGATGGGTGTTCCTGCATAGCAGGAGGTTGGACTCGATGGCCCCGGGGTCTCTTCCAACTCTATGATTCTATGATTCTATGAAGCACTAACCAAGGCTGATCCTGCTTACCTTCCAAGATCAGACAGGATCTTGTTACCTTTAGGGGATTTAAGCTGGCTGAAAAGCCTCCTAGAGAGAGATATTCCTGATGTTGGCACTGCATTCTCTTGGTACTGGATTTTTTTTTAATTTTCCCAGTCATTTTAATCTGTGGCATTTGCAACTTGTATAGTTTTATATCTCTCAGTTTTTTTGTACTGCTTATTGGTATATTTTAATTCTCTGTTGCTCTTAAGTTCTTTTAGATGCCAACGCTTGGTTGAAGGCATGTTTCCAATTTCATTTCTTCAAATTAAAAAAAATTATATAAGAAGTAGAGGAACAAGGAGAAGATACCAATTAGCAAGGGGAGATAAGAACCTGTTTTTTACTGCATCACCGTCCTGGACCTGTTAGGAAACACTCCCTGTCACCTGTTCTGCTGTTTGAACAGTTTCAGACCTGTTTGGACAGTCTCAGATCTCCTGGTTAGGGTAAACATTACTAGGTTAAATGGACACAGAGTCAGGGCTGGGGCCCATTCTCACTATGAAGCTATAATGCTATGATTCCATTGCAATTGCCATGGCAACATCTTATAGAATCCTATGTTTGTTGTTTGGTAAGACACTAAAATTCTTTGGCTGAGAATTCTAAATACCCTTTCCTAAACTGCAAATCCCAGGATGCTGCCAAAGCAATAAAAGTGGAATCATAGTGCTATGATTGTGTGCTATGAAAGGAAGCTTCCCATGTTAGTTTGATTAGTGGTATCAATGACACCATTCCCCTGTGGTTGCAAGTGCTAGGCATGCTGATTTTGTGTTCTTAACACACAAAGACATATCTAAATTCTGCTTAAGTTTGTTTGAAGAGTATGGCTAATTGAATACTCTCCTAATTTAGTGTTTAATTGGTCTCCCTGTTACGTCCTTGCAGTTCCAGAAGGAGTTGATGTTGTCAGAACCACCACCAGGGAAATAAGCAGAACTCATGGGGAACCACTGGGCCTTTTTTAATTATTATTATAAATTATCTTGGGATAAAAAACAGTCCATGAGCTCACTTTACCCTTGGAGTTGTTTACACATTCAAGAGGTAAGTCAGCATTGAAATGCTCTCAAAGTGTGCATAAGGATAAAAGGATGTTGATTTGCCTCTCTTTTGTCCCGGAGCAGCTCAGATCTCTATGACCCTGTCGCCCACTGGCTGCCGCCTTGCTTCTCGTTAAAGGAAGTTTATGATGGTTCACAGTACTACACACCCATGGTAGAATGGTAAGGGCCCAGTTCACCCTATGTTGATTCAACTCTGATCAACCATATTATCATCACAGAAGTTGCTTTTAAATCTTTCTAATCTCAGCACACTGAAAACCAGTGCAAGCTGTTTTCAGCTTACATTTTGTTTGCCACGGAGTGACACAGCTGGAAGTCAGCCACAACTAACCAAAAAGTAGAGGTTAGGAAGACTGTTTTCTCTGCTGATATAAACCACATCTCTATTGCTCACTCATCTCTACTGTGAAGTATCTGTCCCAAACACCATTCTAATCAGCCAGTGTGGTACACTGGTTACATTATCATCAGTCTGCCCTGACATACAGAAATTGTTACCATTTTTTAAAATACAACGCCCAGAATCACCCAACCACCATGAATAATTGCCCTGACTGAGAGATTCTGTGAGCTGCAATCTCCCCAAAAAGAAATTTTCCCAAGTGATACTGTGTAGTGTCCAGCTGTCCTGATTTGGCAGTCTATTGCAATGTCTCCTGGCCTGTGTGTTCTGCCGTATTAATAACTTTCACCATCTTGACCATACTCTGATGTTGCTTGACCACATGCATCTTGGTTTTCATCTGTGAAATTTTGAGGCCACAGGACTGTATCTTGGCATAGCATATTTGTGTTAAAAACTTTATGCTGATAGGTCTAGGGGGAGGGGGGGGATTACAATTTTTGACTCCCAACCCATATATAGGCTTTGTACAGGTTGAATCCCAACACATCTCATAAGAAAATTAAGCCTTTTATGTTTCCACATTAGGCCTGAGGATGTTTAAATCATAAACCAGAAGATACATTTTGAAGCTTTTGGATTGATCAGCTGAGTAAATCATCTAGGCAACTGCAAATCATGCAGGGGTCAAATCTCTGCCCAGAACCTCTGGGGGCTGCATAGATTGTCAAAAATACCCCCTCCCAAAATAACCCACCCTTCAAAACAAAACAAGAAAACCCCAGAAGTGGGGATGTATGCCCACTCCCGGTTTTGAAAAATTGGTATGTTTTTAAGTTAAATTGGGCTGTAAACGATTTAAAAGGTAAATCACAGAAGCTTTGTGAGAGGTAAGACACTTTTTTGCTAGAAAAACAGCAGTCAAGAGAGTCTGGAGGGGTTGAGGGCTGCCTCTCATATAAAGCACCCTTCCCTTGTTTACTTTGTTCAGCATCAGCTTAACTAGAACAATACTAGTATTCAAATGAAAGTCTGAATTCCTCTAAAGATTTCCTCGATGGGTAGCAAAAAATGGCTGAGTGCTGTGCATGTCATAGTGGCTGAGCTTTCAGCTTTAGATCATGCTGACATTAATAATATGAATGCTTCAGTTACTACGGCAAATTGTCAGAATTAGTTGTTTTTTCATTAGTGTCCTGCCAAGAATTATTCTGGATTCTAACTCAAAAGACCCATCAGTGTGCCATAGCAATTTTCAGTGTTTGAAACTAGGCCAGCTTAATGGGTAGAGGAGAGAGTTTTGCTGAAAAATGTTTGTTTATCAGGATGCAGTAGGTAGACTACCAATTTATTTGTCTAATTTGTAGAAACTGAGAAATCTCAGAGATGCAATTCGTATTTGAGTTCACAGCCTATTTGCCACAGATCTCTTTGCCATCATCTTATACCTGGAATAATTTTGTTATCTGATTTAAACAGCAACATAGTCACTTTGGCATCTCAATTTAAGAGAAGATTGGATGATATTCCTGAAGTCAATTACAAGAGCTTTATTTTTTTTTCTTGAAACAAATTTTGTGCTCTCCCTCTCCCCATCCCCCCATTAAATGTAAATGGGAAAATTAGACTGAGATATCAAGAGTATGCATTACACAGGAAAACATTAAAATGTCATTAACATATACCAAGCACAAAAACTGTGAAGTTTATAGAAGTCTCCAGCTATGTAGGAGTATCAGAGTTTTAAGCTAACCTATATGTTAGTTCAGTGATCTTGCTACAAGTGTACCAGAATGCCATTATTTTGAATGCACAATCTTGAAGAATTGTTTCGTGACATTGACAAAGGTGTATATAGGTTTCCTCTACTTATCTGACAGGTTAGGGACCAGAGCACAGTCAGAAAATGGAATTAGTTGAAAAGCAGAGCCTATGTACTGTTCTGTGGGGAGTATGACGGACTTATGGAGGCTCACTTGGGACCAATCATGCCACTTGCAAAGTCTCTCAGCCTGCTTAGTGCTTTTTTCTCCCTCAGCTTGCTTTGCAAGCAGCATGTGCATGCAATTGGTTCCAAAAGAGCCTCCATAGGCAAGAAGAACTGATGAAAAAACAGAACCCCATCTAATTAATGGAACTTGCCCTTAATTTGCAAGTGAGTCCTCAGATAGTGAAGTATCAAAAGGTGGAGGCTTCCTGTATATACTTCGTTTAAAAAGAAAAACATATCCACATGCACATGTGAGAATAACATCAGTGTCAGTTTTGTCTTACCTACCATGTTTGAGAACATCTTCCAGTCTGACTTTCTCAGTATATACGTGATAATGGACAATTGCATGATCTTCACACATGAAGAAGAGATGGAGTCTATATGCAGAAGAAGTACTTCATAACTGGTAACCCTTCAGCTCAGTTCTCATCAAAAAGCACTCTGTACCTTCTATCTCTGATGGTAGATCTGGGATGACTCACTAAGTTGCACATGCAAGGCATAACTTGATCTTATATTTGTCAAGAAATGAACATGATCAATGAACTGAGCATTTATCGCATTTATCAAGAGTTGTACTTTTGTAAATGGATGGATTCCTTCCATTAATAGAAGAGGATTTGATCCAACATCTTGCCTGCTGGAAAAAGAAAGTGGAGAGGCAATTTTCACAAGACTTCCATTCTCCCTTCATACCACCTCACCATTGTAGAGCAGATTTTCAAAGAGCAGAGAGGGAAGGGGTAATGGTTAGAAAGGACCTGTCCCTTCTATCACCAATGTTGTCCCTTGAGTGCAGTTCTGCTCATGGGATTGTTTGATCCAAGGCTATATGAGTTGGAATGCATGGGGTTTTCTCTTTCATACTGTACAGTGCATCTTCATGTATGAATGTTTTCTACTGTCATAAGTGGAACTGTCTTTAAATCTCAGGTCAGCCACCCAGTGACTAGATGATCTTATCAAGTTGTTTTCTCTGAGCCTTGGTTCTCCATCTGCAATGACTGAATTCACCCAAGTATGATTGGTGTGACAATGAGTGAAAAAAGATTTGTACCACACTTTACACTTGAAAAATGTCACAGGAATTATGCATAGCTGGGAATATTTAATTATTTGGGGAGCCAATACAGTAGATGATCCAGAGAGAGAGGAAGGGGGAATAGAAAGACAATAAATATAATATCAGTAGCAATGTTTTATTTTCTTTCATTTATCAAATTTCTTTATCTCCTGTTTGGTTCCAAAAGATCACTAAAAGAGCCCTTCCAGACAAGAAAAAAGTCTCTGAAAGTCCCAAGTTTTGTTCCTGTCCACACCAGTTTTATTTTGGAGATCCACATGGTGCTTTCTTCACCCCAAAGCATTACCTGCAGACTCAAGCATTTCCAAGGACTTTTCATTCCTCAAATAAATTAACCAATATTTTCTTGTTACTGCCCTGGCTAGTCCGAGCTTTGGGGATATTAAAAGATATCCTTTTGATATCACAATTCGGTTTCACTTCTCTATTCCCCTCCACGTGCTTGCAAGGCCACCGGACAAGCACGCATACAAGCTCGGCCGTTAATCGCCATAATATTCCTGGACAATACAGGCAGGCCAGAAAATAGCTGACTCGCTGCTTTAGGAGACCTCCAGGCAAGTACTCTAATTAGATATGCACGCAAGCTACAAAGGAGCCTCTGCCCCACGATGGCAGCTTGATGGGTTAACTATACAATATCCAAGTACTCTGCGTTTGCATACTGGCTATGCTATTGAGAACCTCTACGATAACTCAATCATTCTGATTCTGACCTTTCAGAGGCTTTGTCTCCAACTCCAAATCTATTGTTTTCCCCCAAGTACGGCATAGCCTGCAGTCACAATTCTCCTTATAAAAACCCTTGATTCCGAGACCTTCTTCGGAATGCTCCTGAGTTTCATCCCGCCTTGCTGCCACTTTGCTTGGCGAGCCTCCCCTCAGCTCCACGTGCTGAGCTACATCGCACCCCAGCCTCGTTCTCTATTTTTCTGGGCTTCAGGACAGGTGAAGTATCACCCAAACCAGCAATCCCTCTAAAAATCCCTCTATACCACTCCAACCTTTATTTCTTTAGTTATCTTGTGTGAGTGTGTTGCATACACTGTTTTGCTTGTGTTTAATAAAACTTCATTTATTGTTTCAACTTTTGTGTACTCCTTGACTCGACCCAACCCAACCCCGTAGGCATAGGGTTCAAGATCTCGCTACATTACCCTGCCTCTCGTAACGCTAAGCAGTGCTCTGAGCTAATTTTCCCCACCTTTAATTGAGCACATTTTGGTGTCCCTCCCGGGACCCCCAGTACACAGGGTAACATTCTGAAATGAAATATGTCTCTGCTTGGCTGTCTGCTCATATTAACCTAGCTAAGATAGTCACCACCAGTAAACATAGCTATTGTTTCCCAGACACAAATTCAACAGAGATCGAGCAGAAGAAAAAGGAATGTTCTCACCAAAACAAAATGATTCTAATGTTTAGCAAGTGTAACATTGCTAAAGCACTTAAGGATTATGACTATAACTCCTGAATAATCACAATAAAGGCTTAGTGGAAATTGATGAAAATCATTTTCTGAAATATTAAATGAGCCTAGATGTCACATGTGATCAGGGTAGGGGGAAGAACACAGGGGAGAGGAGAGTGAGGGGAACTCTGGGTATTTCGAGAAAGAGTTTGCATGGAAATCTGGGAATGTGCAGGTAAAATCAAAACAAAAAGAGCTGGAACTCTTGATACTTCCAGAGACTTTTGTCCTTTCTGGATGAGCCCTTAACGGAGCTTTCAAATGTAATTTTAAAGCTATAAAAACAAAATAAGTAATTTCTTTAAAAAAACTATACAAGCTAAAAGAGCAATCACAAATAAAATAAGACTTCATTTTACATATTTTTGTATTTGTATTTTGTATTTGTATTTTGTATTTTCTGTTTTTTTATATCTAACTTTATTCCAAAGAGCTCAAGGCCATGCTTGTGGTTCTTTATCTCCTCCTCCAGCTTTAGCCTCGTAACAACCCCATATGCTAACTTAGGGTGGAAAACGGTGACTGGTGAAAACTCATGAGCTCCAGAGCTGAGCAAATATTTGAACATGGGTCTCCAGGGTCCTGATCCATCATGCTAATTGCTGTATAACATTGGATTTTGTTTGCATAACCACATTCTGTTTTTTAAAAAAATATCTAGCAGTAGCATAATTTGTAATCAGAAATATGTGCAGATCTGTGTTTCCATTTCTTGAAAGGCAAGCAATGATTGATCAAGGCAGGCTTCCATTAGAACGACATTCCAGATGAAATGGTCCCATTTTGTGTGTTTATCACTCTAATCTTTTCACAAGTTATAGCACCTATAGTTGGATCCAGCTTCTTTTCTGCCAGGAAGAGCATTCCTTGAGTGCAATTCTGCACAACATACTTCACCATTTAATTGCTGCCTCCTCCCCACTGTACTGAATGGTCCCTCGATGATACTAGATTTAAGAGGACAGTAGATGGAAAGGATAATCAGCAAAGATTATCTTCTTCCCTGCTCAGCTAGCAGAAAAATTCTACAATATCAGTTTTTGTTCAGTTAACAAAAAGAGTCTTTCTTTCTGGATCCAACAAGATTCAACAGGATAATGTATGCAGAAAACAGAGGTTGCAGCCTCAGACTACTCTGTTATAGCACTATATTCCAATTTAACTGTCATGACAACATGCTATGGAATCATGGGATTTGCAGTTAAGGGAGAGGAATTTAGAATTCTCAGTCAGAGTTCCTGGTCTTCATTAAACTACAGATCCAGAATTCTACAGGATGTTGCCATTCCAGTTAAAGTGGAATATAGTACTACAACAGTGTAGTGTGATCAGGACCTTTGTACTGAAAGTGGGAGAGACTACAAAGAGAAGGACTTGTAACAACTAGTGTTCCCGGGTCTTCAAAACAGCAATAAGAAATGGTGAAAATTCATGTGGAATGTAGTACTGACGATCATGAACCATCTATTTAAAAGCTTGTGACCTTCCTAGATACCAAATGAAAATGCTGATTTCAATTAACTTAGCCATCTGTTTCTCTGTAAAATTATCATATTGTCCACATTCATAAATTACATGATACACACATTTCTATTTTTATGAAGGGCCCACACACTAAAATACAGAATGATGATAGTGATGATGATGATGATGACGATGACGATGACGATGATGATGATAGTGATTGGCACCTTGTTCTGTCTAAATAAGGGACAGGCTTTATGGCCTTCAAATAAGGGTCATCTCTTACAATAAGGTGTACCTGGCAACCCTAGGAACAGCGGAATTGTCCATTCCTAGCCTTTCTTGCATTTTTTAATGATTTTTTGGTGAATTAACACAGGAACCTCTAGGATTACTCTTGGCTTTGTTATTTCATTAGCCCACTCAATAACAGAAATTATTTACCAGATGAAATATTCCCCACCATTATTTGTACTTTTTGCAGTAAAAAATCTGAGGTCGCCTGATTTTAACTATGCATAAACCAAAGGAAGAGGGTAGAGTGGGGAAAGATACTTGTTCTGCAAAAGGACACACACATTAAGTTTCTCTCAGCCTCAGTTTTGCCAGACAGAGGAGAACCTAGAAAAATTATAGGATGATCCCTCAAGAAGAGAATAATTGGTGTAATCAGTTAACTGTGACTCACTAAATGGAAAATGGACTGTGAATCGTGAAAAATCCAGTCCAGAAACCATCACAGTAATATGCATGCTGCCTTCAACTTTCTTCTTCCCGTATGCTTGCTCCTACTTACTGGACTTCTTTCTTGTTCGCTTAAGTGCCTTCTCAATAAAAGCATACAAAAGCACCCACTTGCCATTCATGAAAATATGAGCAGCTAGTGACTAACACCAAACCTCTGTCTCATGCCATTATTATTATCCTTCTGGAATGGTTCTTGGTAAAGTCTGGCAAGTGATGGAACCAAGATGTTGAGGTAGGAAGTAGTGTTACTGCCCTGGCTAGCCCAAGCTTTGGGGGATATAAAATGATATCTTTTGATATCGATAATTCAGCTTCACATATCCCTTCCACATGCTTGCGAGGCCCCCAGACAAGCACGCATACAGGCTCGGCCAATAATTGGCGTAATATTCTAAAACAACACAGGCAGGCCAGCAATAGCCGACTTGCAGCTTTAGGAGACCTCCAGACAAGTACCTCCATTAGGTATGCATGCAACTTTCCAAAGATCCTCTGCCTAGCCCTGGCAGCTTGATGATCGGACTATACAACGCTCAAGTACTCCATGTTTGCATACCGGCTATCCTATTGACAATTTGGCTGTAACTCAATCATTCAAATTCTGACCTTTCGGAGGCTTTGTTTCCAGCCCCAAATCTATTGTTCTCCCCAAGTCCGACCTAACCTGCAGTCACAATTCTCCTTATAAAAACCCCTGACTTTGAGCGCTTCCTCAGATCGCTCCCGAGTTCTAGACCGCCTTGCTGCCGCATCGCTAAGCGAGCTTCCCTTCAGCTCCACGTGCTGAGATACATCGAACCCCAGCCTCGCTCTCCTTCTTCTTCCAGGTTTCAGGAACAGGTTTCGTATCACCCGAATCAACTATCCCTCTGAAAATCGCGCTATCTTACTCACACCTTTATTTTCCTTAGTTATCTGTGTGCGTGTGTTGCTTACATTGTGTGCCTGTCTTTAATAAAGATCATTCATTACTTTCAAACTGGTCTGCTTCTTGACTTGGCCTGACCCCGTAAACACTGGGTTACAAGATTCCGCTGCGTTACCCTGCCTCTCTTTTTGCCAATCAGTGCTCTTGACTAATTTCCCCAACTTGTGTAATTGCAAGGTTATTTAGGTGTCCCTCCCGGGATCCCCAGAATACAGGGTAACAGTAGTTCAACAGTAATGCCTAATAGAGACGTCAACAGATGGCTTGGGAGATAAATGTTAACCTACTGGATCTCTCAGTCCTTTTTCTGGCAACATATTTAATTTATTTAATTAGCAGAATGTGTGAAGAAGCTGACAAATGTCTCAGTTGTGTAGACGTGTGGAAAATAAAATCCAAATCGGCTAGTTGAGTTTTTAAGCTATCACAACAAACAATATTTATTTATTTAGATTTAATTTATACACTGCCTTTCTCCCAGGATATGATCCAAGGCAACAATGTTCACTGCCATCTGAACGATTTATTTATTTCAGAATTGTTCCCAAAAACAGGTTGGTAGGAAGCAAAACTGTTATAACAACGTTGTTACATGCTACCTATAACTAGCTACCTATAACTAGCCCTAGTCAACAGTGGCTACTGCATTCTTGAACAGCTTAAGATACAAAGAGTTGATGTATGCAGTATTATGTGTTGTGATACAGTAATTATTTATGTGATACTATTTCCTTTAAAACGTAATAACACTAAAGCATCTTTTTAACTCAAGGGGTGGAGTGTAGGCAGGCAGTTATGCTTGGAGTCCCTTGGATGAATTAAAGAGGCCCAAAGGGCTTGCTGAAGAGCCAAGTTCTAACTCTGTGCATAAATGCCATGAGTGTTAGTGCCAGTTGGGCCTCTAGGGGAAGGGCTTTCCACAGTTGGGGTGCCATGGCTGAGACTGCCCATGCATTTATTTCCTGTTGTGCCCAGAAGTCTCAACAAGGCCAGAAGTGCATTGTACATGTTGACAAAAAGAATATTTGTACAGTTCTCTCCCACCAACCTGCCCTGGCTTTTTGTCTCACAGTTGACTAGAATCCCTCTTTAATTAATCCCTAATATAGTTGTGCATAGTTTTTAAAACTTCTAAATCTTTTAAATCTGTTTTTAACTTATTATTGTTGTTTAATATGAGCTTACTTGATTATTGTATTGTTTAAAAATGTTTAACTTGTTTTAATGCTATTTGTAAGCTGCCCTGAGATCTTTGATATAGGGTGGGGTGTAAATAAATTATTATGATTATGATTAAAGCAAATGGTGAAAATGCTGGAAGCTGCAGCCCAACCACATCTGGAAGGGACACACATTCCTTGTTCCTGGGGCCCATTCACACTGGACGATAACAGTGCTACATTCCACTTTAACTGCCATGGCAACATCTATGGAATCCTGGGATTTGCAGTTTAAGGACGAGCGTTTAGAATTTTCATTCGGAGAGCTCTAGTGCTTCACCAAATTACAAACCCCAGAATTCCATAGGTTATTGCCATGCCAGTTAAAGTGGAATCATAGCACTATAATAATGTAGTGTAGATGGGCCCCAGGAACAGATATTTAACAGTGTTGCCATACCCTACCACCCCTCCTGCAAGATATGCAGTTTTCATAAATTGGACTAATTAATGACAAGAGAACACAATCAAAGTCACGCTGGCCAGAGAATATGTTTTGGGGTCAAGCTGACCTGAGACATATTCAGGCTCATAAGCTCAGAGAGGATTAGATGGGAACCTGATGCTGACAAGTTTGTGCTAATCCTTTTACCACCCCAGGCTTTTTGCATTTCCAAATACAATGAAAGACAAACTGCCCAGATTGGTAAACAGAGACCATCCCTCAACCTTATCCTATGGAGACCTTCCCTCTACACCCTACCTGAACAAACATTAAGAGATCATCATGAGTCCCATCAATGTTTTATCACTTCAGAGTTAAGCAATCAGCCCATTCCAGACCCCTTTGTCAATCCCGTGGGAAAGCTATTATGGCTTTGTCATCACACCCTTTCAGGGTGTGAAATAAAATGTAAAAACCCTAGCTTCGATCCCAGGCATTTTTAATACATTGGACATAGTACATTGTATGTGGTGCCCCAGACTGCTGTTTCTCTATGCTCCCCACAGATGCTGTCTGAACCATTCTGCTGTGACCCCTTCTTCAGGATTGGTCACTGTCACCCTTTCCACCCAATTTCTCTCTATCCACCCTTTCTTGCCTCACTTTCCAATAACCTTGTATGGTTCTTCAGACTGTCTGACTTCTTGTGTGTCAACTCAAATACAATACTTTATTAACTTTAACTGGAGTCCTCTCTACAGTTAGTACTGGTATGCTTAGGTGAGAAGATCCTACGATTACCCTCCTCTCACAGGCCTCCTCTGAGCTATAATTCCCCCAAATTCTAAAGAGATACCAGCATTGCAGGTGGATCCCAACATCCCCCACCTCTTTGGGTAACAACACTGCCAGACAATTTATAGTCCTGATATGTCATAGTCCTAAATTCTGTGGGATCCCCCTCCATGTATTGTCTCCAATGACTCAATAGATCCACTCCAATTGGGATTCCCTCCTCCTCCCCCTCCTCTTCTATTTATAGCCCACTTTTCCCCAGTACCAGGACTCAAGGCAGCTGGATATAGGACACAGATTTCAATTTTCACATTCATTGGAAAATACACAGAGAACTAGAAAACATACAATCTAGTCCTCCATCTCTAACAGTTGTACTGTTAGGGATAAAATGGGGAATTTTTGCCTTTTGAGAGTATGATGAATTTACAAAATATTCCCTGAAGTGTTATTATCTTATTATAAGAACAGCACCAGGTTAACTGGCAATGGTTATCCAAGCTCATATTCGTTCCCTTGGGCCATTATACTTCGTGTACCATACTAAGGATCCCACAGGGATGCAAGAGCTGGGGATTCTATTATCTGAGAAACAGAAGTTTGCCTGAAAGGAGCATAAATGTATTTTATAGGGCACCACTCAAAATAAGATGGCAATTATTTTAGAAACACACCCCTTCCATGTAGATGAGTTTCACCATTCTAGTGCAGTGTTTAAAATGCAAGTGACACCTTACTCCCAGAGCTCCACTTGAGTCAGAGTTCACCCCTGAACTTGGCTTTTGTGTCAGGACTCCTTCCAGCAAGAGAAATAATAAAAAGGAAGAGCTTGTGTTCAGAGTGTGTTCTTTATATCACAAGGGAATTCATATCTCAGAGATTCAAAGCCAGCACTTCCAGGTCAGAGAATGTGGGTTCCCAGAATGCTTTACCTCTATTATCTCTCCTGTAAGGCATTAATCACCATTCAGTTTACAGAACCTAGAGATGTGGAGTAATTGTGATAGCACAGCGTACTTCTCTTAATGATACCCCACATTAAAATGGACAATCAAACAATGAAATAAAACTGTGAAACCTCTTTTATCATCTACTTTTTTTTTCTTTAAATGTAAAGTCACATATAACCTGTGTTAGAAAACTCTAAACAGTCCTTATGTTGTAAATAAACCAAAGGGTTATTTGTTATATTTAAATTTTTATGTTCCAGCTAGAAGAGATCCATCAAATCAATGGGATTCCTACACAATGACATATGATTCAACAATTGAGTCACTAGCTGGGATTAACCCGTAGGATTCAAACCTGTATTTTTAATCTGTCCAATGATTAAAGAGTTCTCCCATTATTCTTATCTTTGGCTAGTCAGTGTGATATAGTGGTTTGAACATTGAGCTTTGACTCTGGAGACCAGGGTTCAGATCCCCACTCAGCCATGGAAACTAACTGGGTGACTGTGGGCAAATTGTACTCTCTCAAACTCAGAGGAAGGCAAGGGCAAACCCCCTCTGAAGAAATTTTGCCAAGAAAACCCTGTGATAGACTCACCTTAAGTCAGAAATGACTTGAAGGCACACAACAACAATAGCAATGGCTATTAGCAATAACTAAATGAATTAACCTCAGTTTTGAACACAGATATATGGAATTGAAGATACTTGCTGGTTTTGGAAAGAAGAGCTGAAGGACTAAATATATTTTCTATAAAATTAGCACTAATTCTGAATAGAACCAGAGCCTGAGCCTAAGCCTAAGCCTAAACCTAACCCTAACCCAATGAAACTGACTATCCCTGGATTAGAGCCTGCCAGTGGTATCACTTAAACCTACATTTTCAGGATTGAGGTTGTGCAGGGTGCTTTCTTTCTCTCTCTCAAACTGGTATGACAGCTTCCCAGACTGATAAAGTGCTCCATCACTTCACACACAGCTCTCCCTTTCCCTTTAAACACCATTTCTGTGTAAAGAGTGAGGCATTTCAGTGGTTTATTTAGAAACCTATGTATAGTTCAATGGTAGCACATTTCTTTTTCTTTAAATACTGTATAATATACTAATCAAAGCTAATACGGTTCTTCAGAGTTCTTTTAGACACCAAATCCTGTATGATCTTGGAAGCTAAGCAGGGTCAGCCCTGGTTAGTACCTGGAAGGAAGACTGCCAATGAACAGCAGATGCTGTAGACTACATCTGAAGAGGAAGGAACTGGCTAAGCCACTGCTGAGTATGCCTTGCCTAAGAAAACCCTATTAAATTCATGGGAGTCCCATAAGTTGGCAGGTCACTTGAAGGCACATACACCCATACATTCCTTGTTACTATGCTACCAGCTGTTCATCCCTTGTTAGGCAGACTGGTGGCTTTCATTGTCCAGAGAGCAAACTGTGAGTTGGCTGCAAGCCTGGAATCACATTAGAGTGCAGAGATTCTGTCCGTGGATCTGATGTTGGGGAGTGAAATACCTACTCCTTGTCTTCATTTATGCCTTTTAAAGAAGAGTGCCTCAAGTCGACTCAGATTTATGTTGACCCTCTCATAGAGTTTTCTTGGCAACATTTATTCTAGGGAGGTTTGCCTTTGCCTTACTTTTAGCCGGAGTGTGTAACTTGCCCCAGGTCACCTAGTGGGTTTCCAAGGTGAAGAGGACATTTGAACCCAGTTCTCCGAGACTTTTGGTCCTACACTCAACCCATTTCATCACTGCCTCAGTATTTATGCCTTATTTGATTTTTTTCCACTTCCTTTCTTTAAAAAAAAAGCCTTACTTAAATATTTGTAAATAAAGCAAATCTTGCAAAAACACTACATCTCTCTGGCACTGTCTCCTCCAATGGAAAGGAAAACACAAGAATGCTATCTCAAGAACGTCTCCCCACTCATGAATTGTGCAACAAGGCAAAACATCAAAAGTAGGCACCCACAGCTCATCCTTGGCTCTTTGAAGTAAAAAGACCTGCAAAAGGAGTTTAGGTTTCATGAGGATTTCTAAAGTTCGTATTGAGGATGCTGCAACAGGTCTCTCTATTGTTATGCTCAGAGACACTTTCGTTATTGTGAATAATTGTGGATGCCTATAGAAGTCACAATCGCTGATATATTGAATGTAGACTATTTGGAAATTATTTAAAAAGCTATCATCATCATCATCTATATTTACACTCTCCTTTTTTCCCAAAACTGTGACTCATGGCAGCTTACAGATTAAAATGAACACAGTATAGCTAAAAAGATACAAGACATAAACATTAGAGCACAGTTGAACTATTAACAATGTCAAAACTAATTAAAATGTTAAAATAAAAAAGCAGTTGAAAAAAAAATACAATAAAGCAATCCAGTATGTTGTTAAAAGCTCATTCTGTAAAAATCTTCAAACTGTCAGAATAACAAAGTCTATGCCTGCTGAAAAACAGACATCAAAAAGAGGCCATTCTGGCCCCCTGGGTAGGTAGTGCCAGAGCCTAGGGGCAGCCACCAAGAAGTCCTATCTCACATCCTCACCACCTGCCTCTGTGAAACAGAGGACCCCAGGAAGCTCACATGGAGAGAAATGGTCTGTCAGATAGCCTGCACCCTAGCCATGTGTGTGTGTGCATGAGAGAGAGAGAGAGAACTCATAAGCAGCATTTGAACTGTGCCTGGAAATGGCCCAGCAGCCAGTGGAGCTGTTGCAACAAGGGAGTTGTGAGTTCCTTGTAGCCAGCCCCAGTTAACACTCCGGCTGCAGCTCTTTGTATCAAGTGAAGTTTCTGAACTCTGTTCACAGGCAGCCCCCATGTAGAACCATGTTACAGTAAAAATGCAGTTCTGATGAATAACTTCCTGAACGTCGCAAGGACCAGCCCATTGATTGTCTGCTGGAGACAGGAAGAACATGATTTGTTGAGGAAGGTTTTATAACTACTTGAAAAAGAAGGTAAGTGTGGATCCACAGTGGGTTCAAAAGGTGGAAGAAACTACTTTACTTCTGCTGTATCTTCTCCTAATTCTCCTAATTCTAATTCTCCTCATCTTTGGTGATACGGATACTGTCTAAGCAGGAAGAGGGAAGGGATTGGTTAGACTGCTGCATAGTCTTACTTTGTCAGAGCATCAACTATAGAATTCATCATCACAATTTGCTACTTCTATGGGGCAGCCTCATATGCTCCTGCTCAGAAGTAAGTCCCACTGATTTCATTGCGAGTGTGTGTGTGTGAGAGAGAGAGAGAGGGGGGGGATTTTGTGTGTGTGTGTGTGTATATAGGATTGTAGTATTGGTGTTTTTAACACCATTTACATGTGTATAAGATTGCAGCGTCAGTGCTTTTAAGTCTTTTAGGAGTGCTGTATTTGTGTATTCCATCATGGCAGGGGACTGGACCAGGTGGCCCTTGTGGTCCTTCCTAACTCCATGATTCAGTTATTCTATTCCATGTTTCTTTACTGAGAAATATCAGTCCAGATTGTGCCAGTCCTGTGCTGACATATAGGCCATTTCCGCACAGGGCGAGGGAATCACCCCATGACGCTATTCACCGGACTTTTGGGCTCCCTGGTCCGGTCCACGCTGCTCCAGAGCAGTGCGTGGCTGCCGCTCTGCACTGCTCCAGGGATGAAAATGGCGGTTTCTGGTTGGTCAAGGCTCTCGACCAACCGCTGAAGGTCACCAGCCTAAAACCTACGCCCAACAGATCACAGGCTCGCATCAATGCGAGCCTGTGAATCTACATAAGGCAGCACGCTCACACTGGCGCGCTCCGTGCTTTTGAAAAACCTCAAGAAACAGGTTTTTCAAAAGCATGCTGGACGACCACTTGGGGTCATTCCGGAGCGGGCTGGGGTGCGGATCTACATTAAATAGGTCCGACCCAGTCCGCTCCCAGGTGCAGACGTCCTCCCTGGAGGACACTCTGCACCCTTTTAAAAACCCCGTGTGGAAATGGCCATAGGCTGATGATGCTTGTATAGCTATTCATATCACTTTTCTTCCTTTGTTTTTCAGACTGGCTCAAAGCATTTTTACCTCAGGCAAAGAACAACATGGGGCCTGCTCTCATTTCGTGTACCAAAGCTGATTAGACTGTCATTTCAATATTTCTTCAGCACTGGTTATAGGACAGCACTCTCAACAGGGCCTGTAGCAGCAAGCTAGTTTAGGGGACAAGGGGCAAGGTGCATTGCACGCAGACCTCTCTTCTAACACTTTGCTAGCTCCTCCCAGCATCTGCTGCCTGAGGAGACATTTTCACTTTGCCTAATGTTGGGGCCAGCCCTTTGTCTTGTCTTTGTGTTCTTTGTCTTCTTTCCTTTCAGATCAAAAAGTATTATTTACTTTCTGTATTAAACCACTATGTTCTGTGTGTCTGTGTCTGTGTCTGTGTGTCTGTGTGTGTGTGTTTCTCCTCTCTACACGATTAAACAGCTGGTTTCACCACAGAGGTGACTTTATGTCAGGGGTGGATGAAATGATCCTTTTATATCAATTAGTAATTACTGTAAAGTGCTTTGGGGTGAAAGGTACTATATAAATGCCATGAAGGATTAAGATTTCAAGGGATGAATAAGCAGCAGGAGCACACAAACTCATAAGTGGCATAGATCCTATTTTTATGCAAATTGCCCTGGTGATAAAGACTGAAGAAAGGGTCAGGGAAATAGACAAATGTATGATTTGGAAGTGGAATTATCTCAAAGCAGCCATTTTTCTTCCCAGTTCCTAAAGACATCAGGATGCCTTTCAAGCCTACAGCTCCCTCAGCTGAACACCAAGCTAGCTTTGCATCAGAAACAGTCAGAGGCAACAGCATTCCAGATTATTTGACCCTGTCAGCTAATTAATTCATGTAAGCTAGTGCATTACAGTACATTCCAAAGTGTTCCTCCTCTGTGCCAAAATAATTAGAATTCTGTGCCAAGAAAGCTCAAATGTTGCAGTGAAAACAAAATATGCACAGTGATAATATTCACATATTTTGTTTTTTGTTGTTTTTTCTTTTCCTAAAAGCATTCAGTTAACACATTTTCCTTTGAATTTGACATCTGTGGGCAATTCCAGACAAAGCTGTTAGGGGGGCTTGCCTTGCTCTATTTCTTTCTTTTTCATGTGGCTTGTATATAACCTTGTTTTCTGCTTGTATACATGCCATTGTTATTGTGAGTCTTCAAGTTATTTCCAATTTATGGTGATCCTAAGGCAAACCTATCATGGGGTTTTCTGGGCAAGATCTGGTCAGAGGAATTTTGCCTTTGCCTTTCTTTGAGACTGTGATTTCCCCAAGATCAGGCAGTGGGTGTCCATGGCCAAGCAGGGATTTGAACCCTAGTCTCTGGAGTTGTAGTCAAACCACTACGCTCAAACCACTACGCCATGCTGTTTTATACATTTGTGTCCAGATGCTTCACTAAATATGGACGATCCAGTTTTTAAAAACAACATGTATGTCATGAAGACAGCAAGGAGCCTTTACTGTGCTTTACTGAAGGAATGTTGTGTTAGTAATTCCACTTTAACAGCCATGGCTTTATTCTATGGAATCAGTAAAAGTGGAGTAAAAGTACTATAACTGCAGTTGAAAGACCTATGGAGAGGTCTGATTGGGAAAACATCCAGATAACACATCATGAGAGATGTAAAAGGAGCAAAGTGGATTTTCTCCTCTTTCAGGTGACACTGTGCATAATACAAATAATAATCACATTCACATTTGAAACTGGAATACCAGAAAATAGATTGCGCAAGACAACCTCTGTGTGGAATTGCTCTGTGTATTAAAATCTAGTCTGATTATGTTGGTCTTCTAGGAAGCAGTAATGGAAATGGAGTGGGCAGGGGAGTAAAAGAGATGTTTGTGCAATGTGAGACCACATGATCTGAGACTGGGAGAAAGAGATAGATAATGCTGGACAAAAGCACATACAGAGAAATTTAGTTTTCTACTATACTACCTTAGCACATATGCTTAACTGCATTTCCTCATCATGAGTACTAGAAACTTTACAGAAAGGGAAAGTATAGTGCATCAGATCAGGTCAGAAGAAGTCCTAGCAAGACCAGGAGGTCATCTGGAAAGTTGATGAGCAGAGTCAATGAAGCTGCAAAGACATCCTCCTTTCAAATCTGGACATCCTGCCCAAGTGAGAACAAAAAGGAGTGCCAAAATCGACCAAAGCAGGCAGTAAGGAATGCAATAAAGAATTCTTAGGATCATATCACTAACAATGTTAGTAACAACAATAAAAGGTCATTTATGTACACCAGAAGCAAGGTACTTAGTGAGTTAAAGAGTAGTAAAAGAGGATATGAAAACTGAAGATGAATCCATTCTTTGCATCTGCCTACATTTCAAAAGATATAGGGATGCAACCATTACCTGATTTAGGCCATTTCTGCACAAGACTGTTATAGCGCTATGATTCCACTTTCAACATCCTGTGGAAACCTGGGGTTTGCAGTTTAGGGAGGGGCCGGCCAGCCGTTCCCTAAACTGCAAACCCCGGGATTCCACGGGATGTTGAAAGTGGAATCATAGCGCTATAACAGTCTTGTGTGGAAATGACCTTAATATCTTCAGGAGGGGAGTCTGAAGAACCTGGGCAAATGCTGTAGTGGAGAAATAAGCTGAAGTTGTAGAGCAGGGGCAGACAGACGCAGAAGGTCCAAGGGGCATTTTCGATCACTGCCAGATGCCCATAGCTCTCCTTCTAGTGGAATTGGAAGTGAACAGAAAAGAAGGCACACCAGGAAGAGCATGAAACTTCACTTTTGATCACAGTATATGAAAAAAAAATTGGGGGGCCTTAGAATAAAAATATAAAAAAGAGCATATGATAGAGATATATAAAATTAGGCTCAGTGTGATGAAGCTTTACTCGTCTTTCATAGTACTAGATCATCCATAGAAGCTGAATGATAGGAGACTGAGGAGAAATAAAAAGAAGTGTTTCTTCAGATAACACAGAATTAAGCTAAGGGATTCCTTACCAGAAGATGTAGCTATGAGTAGCAGCTTGGACAGAGTGGTGTAGTGGAGCCAGGATTCTCAGGATCCATGTGCTGGAACTGTTTGATGGGAAGAAGATAATGTCATTTGCCCCCCACCCTCTCATGGCTTCCCTCTGTCTAGTTGGAAATTTTCAGCAGCATCAGACTGGAGAAACATGGAGTTTCAGTGATGAGTTCCAATAGCATATATGTGGTAAACAAGGCAATAAAGCCCAAGCTTGGAAAAAGCAGGATTCTATCATAGCTGATCGTTCTGCAGCTGTGCAGTGCCTGCTTGCAATAGGCAAGCTAAACAGCAGCTGCCTCTACAATCACACACTGTGTGTGTATAGTCATCAAAACAGAGAGCAAAGGGGAGAGCAGAAAAGCCTGCCTCACCAGCTATCCCCATCATGTTAGAAATGAGCATAGATCTGTAAGTATGACCACCCAAATGGAAATCGTAAGAACAGTAGAGGCTGGTAAAAATAAAAATCACCCCATATGCATTTTAGAAAAATGCTTTGATATGACATCTAGAAGGTTCAAAATGCTTTTCTTTACTTATGCAAGGCTTTTCTGACCTGGTTGTTTCATCTCAAAAATTCATATTGTTAGTTTGAGATAAAAAGTCTGTTGGAACATGTTGAACTGCTCTTCTTTTTTGTGGTGCTGGAACAGCTGCCTATTCTTTCCATGTTATTTCTACTTCTAGAACCAAATTTTCTGTTTAAGAAACCATGAATACATCTACTTCATTAACTGAAGTCCACCAGTATATTATTGTGAGCTCTCCCTGTTTTTGTTTTTGTTTTCAAAACATGGTGTGGTACCAGCTTGGTGTAGTGGTCTGAGCATTGGACTATGACCCTACTGGCCAGGGTTCAATTCCCCACTAGGTGATGGAAACCCAGTGGGTGATTTTGGGTGTGTCACACACTCTCAGCCCCACAAAACCTTGTGATAGATTTGCTTTAGGGTTGTTGTTAAGTCAGAAACAACTTGAAGGCACACAAAAACAACACCAGTGTGGTGATCTTGAATTAAAGCCATTTAGTTTGACAAAAAATCGGTTTCTAATGGTGATAAGGCCATAATTCTGTTGGTGTCTTCCTCAAGCTTCAGTACCCCTACAAGAAGCAGTTGGATATTTTTTTCCAATGTATTAAAGTCTGCACTCAGTTCAAGATCACAAAAGTACAGTTGTAAATGTATTGACATTGCACCAAGACAGCATATTCTTGGCCAAGGCATAGCCATCTTCTCCTGCTGTTGTGTATTTGATTGTGTATTGCGTTCTACCACATTGCCATTCAGAACAAGAGTCATGAACGCAATAAACACACACAGAGATTTATGTTACATAACTCAAGAGTACAGTCAGCACCTTTAACTTCTCATACTCATTTACCAGTAGAGATCAATGCAATTCCCTCTATGTTTTTTACAGTCCTTGGGAGCTTGGGTATAGAGATTGTCATGAGGAACAACTGTGCTTGAGGTGGAAAAAAAATATTTGAAGATGTGGGGGGACAAAAGGAAAATGGGATTCTCAGATGTCAGGAAACTCTCATGAGGCAAATCATGGACAAAGCACTGGCCCCCTGAGTTTTTGAGTCCTTCCTAACAAGAAAATAAAGTCTCTGACAGTCCCAGGATTCACTCCTGTACGAACCAGTTTTATTTTGGTGATCCACATGATGTTTTCTTCATTGTGAAATATTTTCAGGAAATTCTTGGCATTACCAATGACTTTTCAGTCCTGTTTCTCAGGTCAGTTTATATTAACCCAGTATTTTCTGAAATGAAATGTATCTCTGCTTGGCTGTCTGTTTGTATTATCTTGGAACTAGCTAAGATGACCACAGCTACTAAACACAGCAATTGTTTCCAGCACACAAGTTCAACAGAGATCAAGTAAGGGTAGGAGAAATGCTTGCACTGAAACAAAATGATCCTAATATTGCAAAATCACTTTAGCACTGATTATAAATAAATTCTGCATAATAATAAAGAAGTCTGGATGGAAATTGATGAAAATCAATTTCTGAAGTGTTACATGAGTCTAGATGTGACAGATGATCAGGAAGAGGGTGGAAGAATGCGAGGGAGCAGGAAGGGAAGCTCGGGATATTTCAAGAAAGAGTTTGGATGCAAACCTGGAAATATGCAGGTAAAATCAAAACAAAAAGGACTAGAAAACTCTTGATACTTCCAGAACTTTTTCCACCTTTGGGATGAGCCATTTAAATACTCCTAAAGTACTATTTCTACTTCCAGAGACTCGCTGTTCTTTTGTCCTCTCCCAACACAGCCATGAAGTTGTCAGGAGGCAGCCAAAGCTTGACAGTTGAGCACACATCCTCCAGGACGTCCTAGGGGTCCTCCACACATCCCAGAAATTGACGTCATCATGGCCATGTTGGAGGAGCATGAAAACAATGGATCTCGAGGGAGGGAGACTTTCTGTCTACTGTGAGAACATCTTTGAAAGCTGCACATTGTTTGAAGATGTTCTTGTAGCAGAACGAAAATTGAATAAATTATTCGTTCTCCCCTGTGGGAATTAATTCCAAAAAGAATCATATACCTAAACTGTACTTCAAAATTTGGCACTCCACTATACATTAAAAGACTGGATATTAAAACACTGCAGAAACATTAAAAGAGGGGTAAAAAAAAAACTTCATAGAGGATCATATTCACCACTTGTCCTCATTTGATATGGAGGGACTGAGTTAATCCTCTCCTGTCCCACTTTTTCAGCTGCTTTAAAAATGTCTCCGCTTCTCCCTCCTCCTCTCACTTTCCGTGATGTGTTCAGCTTACTCCAAACTGTGTTCAAAAAGCAGCTTACTCTCAGTTAACAGAGAGAAGGTTGTGGAGTCTGGCCCTTCCTGGCAGGCAGAGGTGTACTGAAGCTCAACAGCGTCCAGGGCAAGGAGGCAGGGCGAGCGGGGCGGACGGGAGCAGGGCGAGCAACAGTGGACAGGGGAGGGGTGGGCAGTGGTGGGCGGGGAAGGGCCGTGTGGAGGTGGGCATGGTGGATGCGGTGAGGAGAGGCAAGTGGCAAGTGGCGGGTGAGCTGCGGCAGGCGGGGGCAGCGTGAGCGGAAACGGACAGGGCAAGCGGTGGCAGGGGAGGGGAGAGCGGCAGGCAGGGGTGGGGCAAGCGGGGTGGGGGGGCCAGGTGGGGTTCCTCTTTTTTGTGCCCCCCGACATTGGCACCCAGGGCATGCGCCCCAGTTGCCCCACCCTGGATCCGCTTCTGCCAGCAGGCTCATTTCAGTGTTTGGTTTCCTCAGACTTTCCTAAACTCAGTACATACGTTCCCAGGTTTTCTCTGCTTAAAAACAAAAGGTTTTGTGTGTTTGTCATCCTTAAGAACTTTTGCCCTGTTGTTGCCTGGCCACACTTTTTTGACCATGCTCTGGCCACATGTGTCCTGGTTTTCATCTGTGAAATGTTCAAGGGTGTAGAGGACAAAGCTATCAGTGGCTTTCCACCATGATGACAAATGTACTGTACTGCTTCTAATATCCTATGCTTCTAAGTGCTGGTTGTTGAAAGACATGAGCAAGCGGGTGCTGTTTTGCTCGTATTATGTTTGCGGCTTCCCAGTAGGGTCCTTAGGTGTCCCAGTTTCTACAGGACACACCATATTCGGGCCCCTAAAGTTTCATTCTATATTGGCGTGATATGAGACACCCTGAATCCTATATTTGAGACCAGGTGCTAGCTGCTGTCTCACCAGACTGACCCCCAAAGCATTTGATGTGCACACAATGATCTGCTCTTACATACCAGGGGTCTGTTTGCTGAGATTGCAGCTGGGATGGCACCTATCCAACCAGACACCAAACAGCAGAAAAAAGTTTTCATTCCATGAATCCAGGCCTACCACTGTAATATTTGGGTTACCGCAAGATTTTACATTTTATGGGAGTCATGAAATCTCATGAGAGCTCCTCCTCTCACATCATATGTCTTGTATTGATTTCCAGCAAACTTGGCAACCCATCTTCCAATCCCAGCAGCATCTGCTCTGCCACCATGGGAAGAGAATGCTGGAACAGATGGGCCTTTGGTCTGACGCAGCAAGATTCTTCTTATATTATAATATAATCACCATAAACTTATACCAACCTCATAATGCTTTAAAAGTACACTGTGTTTAAAGGTTCATTTTGCTTTCTTCTCTCTATTTTATCTTTTAATCTTTGTTTTTTGGGAAGTGGGGGTTGTCTTGGCTTTTCAGTTTTGTAAACTCAAGAACAGTGAAGCATGCTTTGGAAGATACCTCAAAGGTCAGTTGTCATGACTTCAGGTAAATAAGTAGCAGAACTAAATTTATCTGTGGATATATTGAGAAGAAATCTTAAGTAAATCCAAATAGGTCTTTGTTAAGTTTTCACAAACACAGTTTCTGGTTCTATAAGAACTGCAAATATCTAAAATTTGATGAAGGATAAAAAATTTAATCATAAAGCTCCACCAAGTGGAAATTCCTAAAACTGCACCCAGAATGTTCTGCCTACAGTGCTCCATGTCAATATGCCAGAGAATTTAAATGAAAGACAAATGCAAGTCAGCTGTTAGCTCTGATGATAGCCAACATATGACAAATCTGAGTTTCCCTTCCAACCAAATGTCACTGTGATAGAGTGCAAATATTATTACTGAAAAGTTACAGACCAAAATGCATCCTGTTAAAATAGTTCCTTCCCGATTCCACAAAACATGAGCTTATTTTTAAAAGGATCTTTTTGCATTACATGACATAAATGGAAAAGTGTGTGCAGCCACTAATGCACTGCTTGAATGAAAATCATCCTGCTGGCTCCATGGAAATGCCATGCACAAACCTTTAATTTCTTTTCTTAACAGGCAACTTTGGTTATATATACAGAATTAACGGGCATTACTCTTCTAAAGGGTACCAGATTTTACAACAAATGCAGTCTGCTAAATGGTTTTGCTCTTTTTCACTTTTGAAATATTCATCAACTGTGTAGTTTTAACAACTCAACAAAAAAAAATGTTAAAAGCATAGCCCTACTACCCCAGCAGGTAGTGCCATGTTTAATGAAACCATCTCTATCATAAATAAAAGACAAGCTGCTTATGCAGTATTAATATTTTGCCTCGACCTCCATCAGCTCTTGAGTTTGGGTAAAGGGTATGTAAAAGTTGTATTTTTTTAGCTCTAAAAATGTTAATTTCCCCACAGAGTGATTAATATTTATTCATTTAGTTTGCAGATTTTCTGAAAATGCTTCAGGGCAGAATACGGGGTTCTTTTCCTTCATTGTGCTTCACAACAACCCTTCAAAGTAGGTCAGCTCAGGGGTGGCTGGTAGCTTACATGTCACAAGGTGCAGTGACGAATCCACCCTGGGTTTTACTCCAGATTTTGAAACCGCTATCCAAAATGCTGAACCCTATTCACAAAAAAAAGTTCACCATTTTGAGTAGATTCTTTAAAGTTCAGACTAAAATCCAGAATAAATTCACTGCCCCAAATGACCTGGAAAACAACAACTTTCACTGGCTCAACTGAGAGAGAATGAGTGGCCTGAGATCACTAAGTGAGCCTCAAAGCTGAATTTAAACCCGAGTCTCCCCAGTATCAGCATTTCAAACACTACATCTTTACCCACATACCCTTGTAATGGCCATGAAGAGATACAAGCTGCCATAAGGTCTCAGGTGTTTTCTTTCTGTCGAGGCTTTCTTGCTCAAATACTCATCCTGAATTCTTCCAGTAAGGCTTTTGGTGTCATCTCAAAGCAATAGCATGAATGAGGATACTTTGCTCTGTAATCCTGTATGCACACATTTGACTTCGGACCAGATATTCCTCACCCTACACCAGAGCTTTCCAAACTGTGTATCACAACATGTTAGTGTGTCAGCTGCGGTGTGTAGGTGTGTCACATGAACTTAACGGGTGGAGGAGCTGTGTCTCTCGGCATCGTGGCGGGCCAGGCCCAGGTGAAGGGGCTACCCCTGCCTCTGCCGCTGCCCTGGGCCAAGGAAGACCCCAGCAAGCATGGCACCCCAGGCTGAGGACGACCCTGGCAAGGATGGCTGCAGGCCTGGGTGAAAGGGCTGCTGCTGCCACCGCCGCTGCTGCTGTGATAACTGAAGCCCCTGTCAGAGCTGATGATGATGAACAGCAGCTGTTGGTCCCTGTGGCTCTGGCTGGACATGAGTATTGCCTCTCAAGAGCTCCCCCTGCTGCCATGGACCGAGCAGGCTTGGACGTTCCTCTGCCTGCTCCTTTAGGGCAACAGGGATCCGATTCTGAAGATGCTTTGGAGCCTGTGCCAATCAGCCCCCAAAAAGGCAGATACTCAAGAGAGCTGAGCAAAGGGAGGCTTCCTTGATTAAGTTCGAGAAGCAGTGACTAGCCACACCTGGGTCTTGGGCTATATAACTGCCTGCCTGGAAGCTTTCCTTTGCTTGTGGCAAACTTTCTACAAGCTTTTCCCTGCCTGTTCCTTGCTTCCAGCGCCCGGCTCCTGATACCTTGGATTGATCTCTTGGCTCCAGACCCCTGGCTTTTGGAACTCTGACTATGGCTTTTGCTTATCGCTCTGGCTTAGGTAACTGGACTTCCCTTGAGTAAGTGCTTCCTTGACTCCTCCCGGCAGGACTCTGCTAGCTCTCCCACTGCCTTCTCCAAGCTGTCTTGCCACCTGGGTCTCTGAACCTGACAGCTGCTGCCCCAGGCCAAGGAAGACCCTGGTAAGGGTGGCAGCGGCTTGTGAGGCCCAGGTAGAGGGGCTGCCTCCCCTGCCACTGCTGCTGCTGTTCTGGGCTGAGGAACACCCCAGTGAGGGTGACAGCAGGCCAGGCCCAGGTGGAGGGACTGCCTTCACTTACTGAATTACTATGCCATGAAATGATGCATATCTTAAAAGTGTGTCACCAAAATGAAAAGTTTGGAAAGCTCTGCTTATAACCAAATTGTATGACAGAGACTCTGTCTTGTAATTATTTACTTTGGGACACAACCTGCTCTCAGATAATTGTTTGGACTAGTGGGTATGTATGACTGGGTATGGATAATTATGTCTGACTTTGCCCCTTCCCCTCAAAAAAAAAAAAATAAGGCTAACAGGATTGGGCAGTGAAACAGTTTGAATCCACTATTACAATTTAAATATAGTATGTGGCTAGTAAATAGTGTGCAATTTTCATTAGGGTGCTGTAGCATTTGAGTGGTTTCCTAGGCAGGTGTTTTGCTGCCTATTCCTTGGACCCTGCTTATTTCCAATAAGCTCTCCTTGTATATTTATAAATAAGAACAGTATTTTATAGACCCCATATGTACACCACACAGTGAGAAAGTGCTCTCTTATCCAAAGGAAATTAAACCCAGTGAACTTATTGCTTGTCAGAGCCTTAAATATCAGAATAGATGACCCAGTAAGGAAGACCTATCGCTCACTGGTGCTTAAGTTTAATCAATTGCAAGTAGCTCTTCTGGGTAAACTGCATATCCAGGAGGACTCTTCTGATGTTCTGCACTGTTATGTGCATTCCACCAAACAGATGATCCCCACGATTAGAAAGAAAATCCTTGGGCGTTGCTGTAAGAATGCTACTGCATGAAATCATCTCTGGAGTCTACATACATACACCCCCCCAACATTTCACAGATGAAAAATGAGACAAATATGGCCAAGCAACCTCAGAGTGTGGATAGGATAGCAAAAGTTGTTAATGAGGAAGAATACACAAGCTATAAGAGGCTGCAGCAGTTTGCTTTTGCCTAAGCCTACTAGGAATTGCAAGATTCCTCCCTCTCCACTCCTCACAACTGAGGCCCTTTTCACATGTGGGGGGGAAATGGGCAAAAACACGCTAAAACGGAGCTTACCGGCAGCCGGGTAAGTCCGTCGCCACGCGGAGTAGCGCGAGCTCGCTGCTCCACAGTCCTCCAGCGTCCCAGATGGCAGCTTCCGGTTGGTGAAGGCTCTCCACCAACCGGAGAAGCTCGCCAACCGGAAGCCCGCCCCCGGCAGATCTGCAGGCACGCACTTGCGCACGCCTGCAAATCCACTTTGGAGCCGGGCGACTGAGCGGCACGGGGCTGCACGCTCCGTGCTTTTTAAAAACCTCGAAAAACACGCATCCCAGCTAGTTCCGGCCGCTCCTGAGTGGATTCTGGTGTGGAACTACAAAAAGTAGTCCACGCTAGTCCACTCTACGGTGTAGAAGACCTCAGTGACAGGTCGCTCTGCACCGTTTCAGAAGCCCAGTATGGAAATGGCCTGAGTTGAGTACAAACTACCATACTTTTGAACTTTGAACTCAGTTTGCAGCAACTGAAGTAAACTGAGAACAAAGGAGAAAGGAAGAGAAAAAACTGGGACATTTTAAAAGCAGTTGATAAGGTTAGTCAGGCCTGTTTTGTCAAACCAAGACAATTGAAGGGTATACATGTACAAGACAGAGATAAGCATATGCAAGATAAACCACTTGTTACTCTGGCATAAGCATGATGTTAGCATACTTAATGCGAACTACAGCACAGAGAACTAAACTCATTTGAAAATAATATGTGGTTTGTCCACAAAGTGTTTAGCATCACAGCACGGGGAATCTTTTTTAAAAAGAACAAAATTGTTTTCCAAGGAACTTAATATCCAATTTTAAGTATTTTCAGTGAAGCATTTGCACACAGTCCTCAGCAAAAACACATTTTGATCTGCTGCAGACATGGCTGTCAGTATAAACCCTCCCATACAATTTATTTCACACTGTGGCTTTTTTTAAATGCATGTTTTGAGTTCCTATATATAGAATGTAACTTCCAAAGTAAATTTCTTTTTGACCTAAGCTTTCCTTAAGAGTAAAAGTAGTCAAACAATTGCAATTTTTTTCCTATACCAAAAAATAGAAGGCTTTGCATCTCTTATCAGAAATACAGTTTCAGCAACTATTTTACCAATCTAATCAACTTGTTTGGAGTTTTAGTCTGGAAAGTTAGTACCCAAGCTGAGAACTACACATCTGAGTTTACTAGCTGATCTCCAAAATGGAACAAAGGGAGTTCAGTGTATTTCCACTGCTGCACTCAGAATAATTTGAAAAGAACCAAAATGTGAGACTGAGTGATCAAAATAATCATTGTCGTTCTGTATGGTGGGCGTATGTTTCTGCCATTTTTCACATTCATCTGAAGCAATTTTGCTTACTGAAGCCACCTGCTGTGAACATTATGAAAGCTTTGCTCCTTATTCGGTGACAAGCAGCTTTTATATCACTTAGGTATTCATAGTATACTACGTTGAGGTTGGACTGCCACATAGCGAAGATGGGAAAATACTCACTAGATTCAGTTCCTAAATTTAAATTTAAAAATGCCAATGGACTATTTCAATTTCTAAATTCCAAAAGTGAGGCCATGTTTATTAATGGTCGCTAACACAACACAGAATTTGGTAGTTTAAAGTTGATAAATATAATATTGCAGGAGCTTGCAGGGGTGAGAGTGGAAACTCAGCCCTGATCTGGATGCCCAGGTTTTAGCAGTGCCATGAGTGCTTAGGACTAGTGAGCCAGATTTGCCCAATTCCTAAAGATGTCAGATCTGGCTATGATGACACTGGCCTTGATTATATTCTGTTTGGACTACAATAATACTGTCAACATTGGGCTACCTTTGGCAAGTATTTGGAAGCTTCCAAAATACAGCTCGAATGCTGTTACAGGGGACATATAACATCCTTGTTGAAACACTGATTACCAATCAGTTTCTTGGAGCCCTTCAAACTGCTGGCTATGACCTATAAAGGCCCATACAAATTAAGTCAAGACTATCTGAAACACCATATCTCTCTTTATATACCTGGCAACGATCCTTAGAGGGAGGTTTCCTCCTGACCACTAACACAGGTCCCACCCTGTGGAGTTCCCTTCCATGGGAGGCTAGATTGACCCCCTCTCTGTTCTCCTTTCTCTGGCCATTTCCGCACTGGACTGTTATAGCGCTCTGATTCCACTTGCACCATCCTGTGGAATCCTGAGGTTTGCAGTTTTGGGAGGAGCCAGTGGCCCCTCCCGAAACAGCAAACCCCAGGATACCACAGAATGGTGAAAGTGGAATCAGAGCGCTATAACAGTCCAGTGCGGAAATGGCTTCTGACAGGCAAAGACCTTTTTTATTTAAACATTGGATGATTAATTGGGTGCACAGAAGGGTCTTTTTACAGAGGTCTATGTTGTATTTTTATTATCTTTTTGAATGATTTTATACTTTTTAAATTGATGGTGTTTGTTTTGTTTGACTGTGTTTTAATTTTTCTTTTATCAGGGTTTTTGCTCCATCTTGGTTTAACCCTGAGACCCACATCAGGATAAAGTCAGGATACTAAACAAACAGATACATTTATCAGATCATACAGCAAGCTGGCAAAATCAGTAACCCGTATAAACAATGCTCTCCTTGAACCCTTTAAAGGAATCAAAAGTATATTCTGCTATCTTTTTTCACTCTGTCAGTAGTATTAGCAAGAGTCTGCTAGTTCAGTGTAGGAAAATGTGCTATATTCATCCATGGTTTCCTTTTTTCCAGCATCTCTGATATAATAAAATCTGAACAATTCCTTTCTGTTCTTGACCAAGCTTCTCCACTTTGTCTATGTGCCTGGTGTAATATGTGATGTGTGCACCGCACCTTTACAAAAGATTCCTACTTTTCTATATGAGTCAAACACGGACGTATAGCTGCAGGTGTGCTTACGCATGTGAAGGAGGACACATGGATTGACATGTTGTTGACAACGAACACAGGAATATGTAGGGTTACATCTGCATAGGTACATAGAGGGATGCTTTGTGGAAGGAGGTAGCCAGTACCTTCTTTTACAAGGCCTCTACCCAACATGCAACAACAGCTGCAAGGATATCAGGAGCTCTATCTTTCTACCCACTGATCAGTGGCAGCGGTAGAGCCAGGCTTGTTCTCACTGCTATTCGGCACAGAGAGAGGAAAGAGCCCCTCTTCTCCTGAATGACCCTGAAGCCAGTCTGTGGGCAGGTAAGCTGAGCCACATGTGGTATCCTCCACTGTTGTTACACACTGGGGGGAAGCAGTCAGGCAGAGGGTCCTTTGCTGCCTCCATCACTTCCATAAGCACACTGGCAAAGACTTATTATCCACTGGTGTGATATAGGATGTTGGGCATGGTAGCAATACACCTGCTGCATAGTCTCTCATTTAAGTTCAGGAAATCTAACTCTCCAGTTTACCTTTTGCATGTCTCACTGCTGTGGTGTGTGATTGGTTTCCCATTTACAGAGGAGAATCTCAGTGTTTCTTCTATGCCTATGCACCATTTTCTAAAAATAATTACAGTACATGGTTTTCATTCTGCTATGGGGTAGTATGTGCAAAATAACAGAAATTGTTTCCAACATTCAGGGTTCCTTAAGTAAATGTCTTTTCATTTTAAATATTATTCAAATACCTGTGAAGTTATGTTTCTACACCACAAAGCGTAGCAGAAAGATTTTTTTTTAATTGCTTGTTCAAGGTATGTATCTGTCATTAGAATCTTGCAACAGGCTGGCCAAGATTCTGCATCAAAGAGACTTAATGTCACCTTATACTAATGGAATAACAAGCTGCTTGTGCTGCACCACCATGTTACCCTGATTTCTGGGGGTCCCGGGAGGGACACCTCAGTGTGCTCAAAATAATGGGGAATGGGAATTAGCTAGAGTACTAGTTAGCAATGCGAGAGGCAGGGCAACGTAGCGAGATCTTGAATCCAATGTCTATGGGGTCAGGCCAAGTCAATAATCAAACAGAGGTTAATAATTGTTTTTCTTTATTTATAAAATCACAGCAAATGTACACACTCACTCAGAAAATTAAGAAATACTGCACAATTGCACAGTCACGCACACAGTCCTAAGAAAATAAAGAGAGGAAAATAGACAATTTTCAGGAGGATTTTCGGGGAAATACTACACCTGATCCTGTAGCCCGGTAAAAGGAAAGAAGTTAGGGTGCGTAGGTTCTCAGCACGCGGAGGCTGAGGGGAGAAGCAGCAGCAAGTCCAGGGGCAAGTCACAAGCGAGCAGGTGAGGCGCTCAAATCAGGGGTTCTTATAGGGGAAAATGTGCCCGCAGGCTAGTCCGTTCCCGGGTAAAACAATGGATTTTGGGCTGGAGACAAAGCCTTCAAAAGGTCAGTACTTTAGATGATTGAATTATGACAGCGTTGTCAATACCGTAGACAGTATGCAAACACGGAGTGCTTGAGAGTTGTATAGTCCACTCATCAAGCTGCCTGCTTGGGGCAGGGGATCTTTTGTAAACAGCGTGCATACATAATGTGATCTTAAGAAGGTACTTGCCTTAAGGTCTCCTAAAGCTGCAATCGGCAATTACTGGCCTGCCTGGGTTGTGATTTGAATGGTTCAGCCATTCTCAGCCGTGCCTGTGTGCATGCTTGTCCGGGGGCCTCGCAAGCACATGGAGAGGAATGGGTAGTCAAGGCCAAATTCTTGATATCAAATGATATCTAATATCCCTCAAATTCGGACTAGAAACTGTAGTAACAACCACATTATCAAATTGCAATGCTGCACAACCAAATGTGCATTTCACTTTGATGCATAATGCAGCATGCATAAATGTGAAACATGCACCATGATGCATAACGCACACTGCACAGCAGGCAATGTGCAACAGTATGCCATGCTACCACGTGCATAATATCTACCTAACTCCACTTTTATAACATTTAACTAAATACAGATGTTACTTATTGACCAAAAAGTTTCACAAATTACCAGTTGGCATTCTGGGACATCAGTATTCAAATTCTAGCCAAGAATCTAGGTATCAGTGAGGTGGTAGCATTATTACTACTACTACTACTACTACTACTACTACTACTACTACTACTACTACTATCAAACTTACTGATAAGGAAGAGATTTAATGTGATTGATGCTGCAGCAGGTTTTATTAATTTTTGTTTTTAATTTCTATTTCTAACTTTGTTGTTGTTGTTCAAAAATAAAATACAAATTAAAAACAAAAACTTGATTAACATAGCCTTAACTGATGCATTAAGCTATATTTGAATACAACGCTAAAAGACAGAGTCTGGCATTCTGTATTGCAGTTATGGATTTGTATCCTAGAGTTACCATTCTGTAAATGCTCCCTATTCACTTACACTGTGCAATCACATCCATGACACTATTGCCACAATTGTAAATGCCTTCCAAACCTACTTTATCAGGCAGCACCAAGAAACTGAGCTGTTTAGCTGTTTAGCTGGTGATTGGGGCACAGGAAAATGATCCTTTCACTCCTATCTTGTCATGAAGAGATGCTACAACAATCAGAAGCAGGACCCCATCCCAATTCCTTACTGTAACCTTGCTCCCTTGAGAGAGGGAGTTGGAAATGTCATCTTCCTGAGCCCTGATCATCCACTGAACAGATTGCCATTTCTAGGGGTGGCTACTGGCTGGTTTGGTGGGGCTGGAGATGTTACTTAGATTCTTTTCGCATGAAGTCAAAAAAGTGAAATTGGAACAGGTTGCAGCCGGCAAGGGTCCTGTGTTTTCGCATGACGTACGTAACTATTTTGTTTCAAAGAGTCATAATTACGTAGTTTTCTACTGACAGAAAAAATCCGTTTTGTAGCAGCAATACCACTGTAATCCTGTCAGCCAGCTTAATGCAGGAACGTTATAGCACATCATGATTCAGAGGCGGCACCAGGGGGTTGTGGGCGTTCCCAAGCTGTCCCCACCCACCAATACAGATGTTGCCATTTTTGGTTGCAATTTTATGCTCTATGCGGTGTGAATTCTGGTAAGTGTGGGAAGGGGATTTTAAGGATGATGATGATGATGATGATGATTATATCTTATAATTTTTTTTGCTGCAACCGTTTATCTACATTTCTCTTAACTGTTCCTCCCTCAGTAATGCCCCTGTGAAGACAACAGAAGACAACAATGGCGGCAAACACTGAGGGGCTTTCTCTTCTTAAATTCTCTGCCATGGGTGTGGGGGCGAAAGAAGGCCATAGAGGAACCAAGGGTTGTGGGAACTCAAGATCCATCATCATAAGGTAAGGTGGTAGTGGCTGGTGGCTTTCTGCACCCATGTATGTCTTCCTAAAATGTCCCTCTGCCCTCCAACCCCCCGCGTCTCTCCAAGAGTACTGAAACCACCCTGCGTTGCCTCTGCCATCACCCCTTGCCAATGCTCACATGGCCAGGGACAATGGGACAGGAAGTACTCCAAAGAAGTACTCCTCTTCCCCAGGGCCTCCCCAACAGCACTGAAACCAAAAAATGGACAGTCTGCTGGGCAAACACCCTCCAACTCCCCCCCCCCCAGTTCTCCCCAAGATTATCAAAACCACCTTGCATTGCCTTGGCCATCACCCCTTGCCAATTCTCATATGGCAAGGGACAATGGGAGACGCAGTATCAAAAAGAACAAAAGATGAAAGGCTTGTTTCAAACAAATATTTTAATTAGCAATAGCAGTATTAATAATAATAACAGTAGAAATATCAATAATTATAAAATACAGTACAATTAAACCCCTCCCTTCCCCATAACCAACAACATTGTCTATCTAGGGGTACGTGCACCCCACACAGCTAACTCCACCGCAGCAGCACCCTGCTCGAAGGCTCGCTGTAGCCTGTCAATTCGGCTAGTCATTTCCACACACAGGTTGGCCATTTCAGTTGCCGCACCCTGGGTCATTGTGGTCTCCATCCTTTCCAAGGATTGCGTGAAGGCTGTTCGAAGGTTGATTACATCCGCAGATAACCCCAACAAAGAGTTCTCCATGGAGCAATGGAGGTTGTTACCAAGGGGGAAAAAAATTGGTACAGGGAATTCGCTAGGAGTCAGTGAGGTGCACATGGTCCACCACTAACAACTTTGTAGGTTACCTTGTAAGGGGGGAAAAACACCCCTAGAAATCATTATACTCACAGTGCCCGATGATGCGGTCTTCCATGTCCTGCATGCGCACTGCTGGCAGAAGAATGCTCCTTCTGCTCCTTCTACTGCAGCAGAAAGAAAGAACGTGTGTTTCATCATGGGTGGGCACCCGCCTTTGATCTGGTGACAACCCACATGCAGCTTCCTTGCCCAACCCTTGGAACTGTTGGCAGAGGAGCCCCAGCTCCTGCCGTGTGCTGCCCAGACCATGCCCTCTGAACGCATCACCCAATGAAGGCCCTGGTGCATCTTTCTCCTCCTCCACCTGACCTGTAACTTGTGATTGTTCAGCAACTGCAAAATAAAAAATATTGCATAGAGAGTTTTTGTCTTGGTTTTTATATATATATATCCAAGGAGCCAGCAGTGAAGTAGTTATTTCATTGCCACATCTATAGTGGGTGACAAGCCCTTGCACTTACGGAGCATAAGGCCAGCCACAGGGGAGGGAAAGCTTTCTTTGGCTACAGCTGCAGCCTCCATTTCCAGGTCAGGGGAGGGGGAGCAGATCTTTTCAGTAGACACCTGCTCCTCGGCTGTGGAGGAATGAGAAAGTGATATGCCAGACTGTTTAATTTTTAACACTTTCCAGATTTGGATGCTATTTAATCTAGCTGCGAAGAAAAAAACACATTCACATTTCACATAGAGGTCATGTTTTTATTCACCCACTTCATGTATGGGTTCTTCAACGGGAGGTTCTAATCAAGCTTCTGCTCGTTCTTCTGGCATTCTCTCTGAAAAAGGAGGGGACCATTGCAGCATCATATGTAATTGTTTTGAAAGGTGACTTGCAACACCCAAGTAATGGACACTACTGCATCCATTGTTTTGCACTGCACATTGTTTGCTGGTAGTTATTCTTCCTATAATCTTTTTAAAATAGGTAAATTCCTTTGCATCCCTTACCTTCCTGTTCTCCCAAATCAGCAACCTCCCTCGGTGTCTCAGGACATCTCCAGCGTACCCGTCTGCCTGCTGAGAGATGCACAGGGAGACACAAGTGAAAGGCTTCTCTGCTGACACCATGCCTGTGTGCAGTCCGCGCATCCGCAAGTGCACAGCAGGGAAAGCACAAAGTAATAGAATGGCAGGAGGGATGCCACTGCAAGGAACTTACCACGCTTGTGTCTTTTGCACCAGTGGGGTCTTCCACCCACCCTCCACAGTCTGTGCATTGTCAGGAAGAAGGGGGGTCAGATTCTCCTTGGAGGATGTCCCTCGTAAGCCTCCATGACACGAAAGAAACAGCATTTCAGGTTTTAAATTTAGAAATCACCCGATCTGCCATTCTTTGGAAGCCTTTTTCAGTGAGGGCCAATACAATGTCCTTATAAAAGTGGTGGCTAGGAATTGGGGTGCTCTTCATGAGCGTTTCCAAGCCAGGGCTCTCTGCCACAACGAGAACATTGTCCTGACCTCACTGAAGGTCCTCAAAGTTCCCTCCCTTGGCATTCTCACACTAAAATCACACAACCAGACACACAACCAGAGAAAAAACACACATTAATCCACTCACACCAGCAAGCAAACAAAACAAGCAAAAAGCAAAAGAAAAGGAAAAGAGAAAGGAAGGTCAGAGAAGCAAAGGGTACAATTCACACAGGCAAACAGAAAAGTCAGCAGTACAGAAAGCAAAACTAATTAAAGATAAAAACAACATAGGAATGCAAGCATGCAAAGGCAAACACACACAGCAGCACACAGCACCAGACACCAAATACCATGCAGCAACAAGCGCCCAAGAATCAGCAAGCTTACCACACCCAAAAGAAGGAAGGTAAACACAAGCCATATAAACCTTTCCCACTGAGGAGCAATAGGGGGCCATCATTTCTGCCTGGCAACTAGTTGGCCATTCAGAAGCAAAATCATGTGATAGTCGGGTGGCATTCCTATTGGTTGAAGCAAGTGTCTTGCGTAATTACGTTATTATGATGGCACTTGTAGTTATGTTTTTCTGTTGTCTTTTCTTTCGGCGGGAAAATGAAGGAGGAAAATGAAGCAGCCAAGTCAAAAGGAAGGGGGAAAGCATGCCAGAAAGCAGAGATTGTGGATTTATTAGCAGCTTGGAGGGAGGAGAATCTGCAAGCGGAGTTGAAATCAAACCACAGAAATATAGATATTTTTGTGGATGTAGCAAGGGAGTTGAGAAGAGGTCATTGTCGAACCACAGAAGAATGCCGCTCAAAGATTAAGGCGGTGCATCTGGAATATCGCTGGGTGGTTGCCTGGAATTCACTCACAGGGAGACCAAAGAAAACATGTCCCTTCTATGGGGAACTACATCGTATACTAAAAGGGGATGCAAGTGTGAAGCCAAAGCACGTGTGCCGTAGCCTAAAACTCGGAGTACAGGGGGCTACTGGAGAAGTATGTGCTGGTCCATCCACCGCTGTGTAGGAGCACACAGTCTCACAGAACAATGGGGATGGATCTCCCTCGTTCTCGAGTAACAACGCTAACACAAGAAAGGGGTGTGGAGGAGGGGCTGCTGGGGTATAATACACAGGGGAAAAAATTAAAACTACAGTAAAGGGGAAGGGGAAAAGTTCTTCATCCTTCCTTGCCTACAAATATGTTTGCTATTTCTTTTCCTCACAGTGGCACTGTTGGAGGCGAGAGAAGAAGATGGGAACTCCTCTGACCTATTTGAAACCAGTGACTGTACACTAGGTAGGATATTAATAAGGGTAATAATAATAACAACAGTAACAACAACAATAATAATGGGAATAATAAAAATAATACTAATAATAGTAGGGATAATAAGAAGGGAGGGTAAGAAAATTGTGAATGTTCCAACTTTGGAAAAGCAGTGCATTAAGGGAATGTGCCTAACAGTTCCTATTTGTCCACCACAGCCAGTGATGAGCCTATGGAGAACAGTGGTGTTTTACCTTCTGAGGATGCAGATAGCAATCCAACAATATCAGGAATAGGTGAATATGAGAATAGGAAAGATTACAATTTACCCTTTGTAGGATACCAAATGTTCCTGTACAGGAATATATTTCAGGTAAGCCACCCTAACACACCCTCTGTTTCCAGAGCCTGTGGAAGATGAGCCCAGTACTCCCACCAGCATTGACATGGCGTCACTTTCCTCCCATTCAAGACTCAGGCATGCACGGGCTCGAGACCATTCTGGAAGAAAGGGAGAAGCCATCACGATAGCAATGATGGAGCAGATTAAAGAGGAGGGTGCTACATCTAGGGAGGAACATCAGATCAACCGTGAATCCCGTAAGGAGGAGATCAATGCACTTATGGGCAAGCTGGACGCTGGGAACAAGATTTTCTGAGATTTAGTGGAGAACATGAATCAAGATTCGATTGGTTGTGCAGAGAAGAGAAAACAGGTTATGTCACTCCTCCAAGTAAGCAACAGGGCAATCTCCTCCATGATAGACTCCCTGGAGAGGCTGCTAGAAAATACCAGACCAGACCAGACCAGACCAGAAACAGTGATGCCTCTGTATCCACTTCAACGGCTTAAGAGTCTGAAGTGCCTAAAGGGGGGTCCCAGGGAGTGCATAGAGCAGAAAAGCAAGTACATCCTAAAAAGCAACTTGAACATTATAGCCCCAAGGAAGGCAAGATAGGAATGGAGATTGTAGGCTCCATCTTCTTAGAGCTTTCTCTGTTGCACTGTTGCAAAGAAGAACGTTACGTTACTTGCAGAATGTGTTCTGAAATGGCTTGTTAAACATGAGAAGCCAACCCAAATGTCAATGTATGTGTTTAAATTTAAATTGCAATTGCAGCAGGGAATCCTCTCCCAACTTCTTCCTTAATAGTAATGCATAGTTATACTTTCATTGTATTTCAGTGTAAAAAATCAGGGTGCAATGACATCTTGCCATTGATATGTTATAAATGATTTGATGTTCCAGCACTAGTCTTCAGGTTTCTGCAGTTAAAAAATGTAACCTCCCCCCTCTTTCTTTCCAGAGTCCACATCCAAACACACAGAGAAAACTTATACTGACAAACAAAGGTTCTTTACTTGAGAAATCACAATAGCACAGTAGGTTTTACAATAGTTGGTGTAATAGGGAACCAAGAACAGCATCAAATAGTTAGGAATACTACCTAATGGGGAAGACATTCAACTAACTTGGAGAACAATACATAGTACGTCTAGCCAGCAATGCTTCTTGCAATAGCCCCTCTCACCCTCTCGGCCTCCCTAAGCCTCCTGCCCCCAGTTGCCTCGTAAAAGGCATTACTAGGAGTAATGTTCACAGGTGGTGGTAGCCTCAAGTCAGGGTGTAAGATGTGGCCCTTGCACTCGCATATATTGTGGAGAACGATGCATGCAGAGACCACTGGCAGGTAATTTTCTTCGGAAACTGTCAGTGGGACTGAGAGGCAGCCCATCTTCCCTTCAGCCTTCCAAATGCATGCTCCACTATATTGCAGCAACGGTTGAACACCCTGTTGAATGAAATTTGTTGGGCATTCAAGTGAACCGCATAAGGCTTCATCAGCCAGCGGCAAGGGGTGTCAGCACCATCCCCAAGGATGAGCGGGTCTACCTCCACACCATTTATCATGACAGTGGGGTTTCTGGGAACAAAAACCCCTGATTCCATTGCTTGCCACAGAGCAGAGTGGGGGAAGACATGCACATCATGCGTTCTCCCTGTATATCCCAACTCAAGGTCCACAAATCTGCCGGAATGATCTGTGGTTCCCTGCAGCAGGATGGAGAATGAATCCTTCCTGTTTATAAATTCCACTGCTCTTCCTTTTGGATGACACACAGGAATGTGCGTGCCGTGCACCGCACCAACACACTGTGGCAGTCCCAATTCCTGGAAGCCTTCCATTATCTGTGGATGGGAGGAAATAAGAGAAACCATTATGTAGGTATTTCAGAGCTATCAGAACTCTCAGCTCAGAAATTGATCTAACATTACTGCAAAGCCTATGATTCTCACATTTTCCTACTTTAAATCTCTCACACATCAAAATATATTGTTAAGCACACATCAACACCACAACTACTATCAGCATAGGTGTATCATGCACTGTAATAACCCATGCTTCTGAATGACACTGAGTAGCATTCCACGTGCTTGGTATGGGGGGTCAAATAAGAACCCACCTTGTGGTAGTCGCCCAAGCAAATGGTTGATGGAAGCAGCAGATGCTCTATTGCCAGGCAGACTTCAACAGCAATCTCAGCAACAGTAGAAATTCCAAGGCCAAAGATGTTGGCTGTCTTCCTGTATATGAGGGGGGAAGTTAGCCACCAAACTGCTATGGTAACTTGTTGCTCTACAGGAATTGGAATCCTCATCATGGTGGCTGATCACTCCAGGTGAGGGCGAAGATGCTCCGCAATTTCAAAAAGAATGGCTCAGGTCATACGAAAGTGGTACAACCACATTTTGTAGTCCCACTTTTCCAATACCTCCTTTGTCCACCAAGAATGCTGCATGCGCTCCCTTATCCACCATCTCCTTGACCACGGAAGGCTCCCCATCCCGCAGACTGCGTAAGGGAGCAGAGAGTTGGTTGCTGGTTCTGTGATATCTGAGACAACAGCAACAGAAATGAGTTGGTGGGATTGTCTGACATAATGGCAGCTGGACAACAAGATCCTTGACTTTATCTGCTCACGCTCCCACTCTCTTCGTAAGAGTGCAATTGCATAGCTGAGAACCAGGATATGCATCTGTAGAGCAATACTGCAAATACAGAATATGTGATCCAATTCCATACCTGCACAGACAACAAAGCAAAGAGCACACACACAAGGACCATGAAAATGGCGGCCACTACTTAATCACAGCCGCTACATAATCATGGAAAATGGCGGCGGCTGCATAGCCACTATGTAATCACAGCCGTCTCTTGTGTACGTACATAATTACGTTGGTGTACGGTAAAAAAAAATAATAATAATCAATCAGGAAAGACGGGGCGGAGCGCAGGCAAAGCAATGGCGCTCAAGAGGAGTGGCCAAGAACACTGTAATGCAGAATGTACACCAGCAGCAATCGCGATAAAACTCAATCTAAAATGGAATGGTGCAGCATGGAACGAGCCTATAGCGGTAATACGTAACACGATATTGGAACACAACAACGCAGTAAGGTTGTCCTGTGCAGAAAGGGCCTTAGTTATGCATACTTAACCAAGGAGGCAGTGTAGAATATGGGCTATAGTGAACACGCACAAAATTAAACCCCTTCAACAGAAAACCAGCTTACATGCCAAATGCCTGTTAGACTTTGAAAAAAAGTCTTTTTCCTACTAGAGGAAGAATAATAGAGAGGAAAGACAAAAAGGAAAAAGCAGATCTGGCTTCACTTGGTGATTTTGTAAACACTCTACAAGTATTTGCATTGTGCAAAAATACAAATTCCTTGTTCTTGGAGAAATCTTGGAAAGATTAGAATAGTCATTGTTGTATTATGAAAGACAAGTTCCTCCAGACAGCATTGCTATTACTGTGCTGGAATACACTAAGCTAAACTTGAACATTTTTTCCTTGCCCTGATAGCTTTGAAAAGCTACACTGAATTTGTTACTGCTTCCCTTGTGCTTGACAACATGTTCTTTAGATTAATTTTTCATCTTCACATTCCATGCTATTAATAATGAAGGAACAGTGTGATCATTACCCTTTTGCCCACCACTAAACAGTCGGGCAATAACCAATTCTGCCTGGTATAATTGATGCTAATCTGAAAATAGATCCTCCCAGCTTCTTTTCACAGTCTGTCACTCTCACATTGGAAAACTGTAATCTGCTTACACTGAAGACAGGCCATTTCCGCACTAGACTGTTATAGTGCTATTATTCCACTTTCAACATCTTATGGAATCCTGGGGTTTGCAGGATTCCATAGGATGTTGAAAGTGGAATAATAGCACTATAACAGTCTAGTGCGAAATGGCCTCAGAGTAAATAGAGCTACTTTTGAGTAAACAGCTTAGCACTTTTCTTGTGACGGTGAGCATTTCAAGTTGTTTCCAACTTTTAGCATCCCTAAGATGAACATATCACAGGCTTTTCTTAGCAAGATTTGTCAAAGGGTTTTGTAGTTGCCTTCCACTGAAGCTGAGAAGTGAGACTTCCCCAGGGTCACCCATTGGGTTTCCCTGGCTGAATGGGGATTTGAATCCTGTCCTAATCCGCCATTCAAAACAGTAAGAGTGAATGATTTCTATGGTATGGTTTGAAAAGCCCTGCCTTATATCAATTACATGATTTTAAGCTACAGTGTTTAAGCTACCCAGATATACTAAAATAGCATATTTTTAAGGGATGCATTTCAATTTAGGAAGCTATTGAAAAGATCCTAAAATCATTGATGAATCACTATGTGGAAAGGACAGGAATTCACGATGATTAGTAGTTCAATTCATATTGTTTTAAATTTGCCCCAATATTATGCAAAACAGTGTTTAAAGTCATCTTTAAAAAAACATCAACAGCATCCAATAATGTAACTTGCACTGCTAAACTTGTGTTATCTTCAGATTATGTCATTGTTGCAAACTTTCTGAGCTGTCTGCCATTCAAATGTGCTGCCAGTAAATTCATTTGAAGCTTTGTGGCCTGTTTTATACATCTGCCAGTGAACTGAGGTGTTACAGGCGCCGTTGTTGTGATTGACTAAGGAAATGCTAAGGTCTGTTGCTTTACATCATCAATCTGAGATCCAAAGGGAACTTTCCTTTCGAGCTACCTCTGAGTACATTCCTGAAGAGTAGTGATTGGTGACCAGAAAGGCTAAGAAAGAGGACCGTAGCTGTTTAGCTACCTGTTTCCCACCATTTCCTGGCCCCTTTTTGAAAAATTTGTTTCATTTTCGGTGTCTAAGAGATGTAATTACAAACTCCTATTTGCCTAAAATTACTTCAGATTTTACTGTTTACAGTTTGCTTCAGAATATGAAATAGGGATACCAATCATAAGCAAGGTTGTGGAACCTCAGAATCATCCTTCTTGCTGTATTTGAAGGCAAAATATTTTATGGCACTCTTAAGAATGAGAATGTGCACCTTTCTTGTGCAAATGAAGCAAAAGTGCAAAAAAGAACAAAAGTTGTACAGTCTGTGGAGATGAAAAAACTGTACGCTTTTGGAACTCTCCTGGATCCCCGCTTCAAAACCAGTGTCTTTTTGAACAAAGAACACCCTGATCAAGTGAAATCAACACTGGTCATGGAAATTTCTGATCTTCGTTTGCGAGCAGATGTCACTGAGCTGCAGTTATCACAAGAAAGGGAGACACCACTCCAGCATTGTCAAGTGAACCAGAAGGAGTTCATAGCATGTGGAGCCACTATGCTCAATTGATGACCCCATCTAGCAGCAGTGAGGACAGTTGCGCTTTGTCTCCTGAAGACGAAATCAATGCCTATTTGTCAGAACCGGTGCTTCGGCCATCTGTGGACATCTTCAAGTACTGGAAGGACAACCAAAAATATCCCAATTTGAGGAAACTCTCCAAAAAGTTCCTAATCACACCACCATCGACAGTAATGTCAGAAAGACTCTTCAGCACATCAGGTGTCATAGCTGATAAAAAACACAGTAGGCTAGACCCAGAGTGAGTTAGAATGCTGGTGTTTTTGAACAAAAATCTGCATTAAAGGTTTCAGCTATGTTTTTTTGTTCGTTTACATTGCCCTGAAACAGTTCAGGCAGGAACTCTTGCAAGTTTAAAAGTAACATGTTTTTGGTTGTTCTTAATTTTGTGGAAAGAATCAAAACTCAGGAGTTTATGTACTTCCTGTAGTAGATGAACATGTTAAATTGCATTTGTATCTTCTTAAGGAGACGTATATAGGTATGTTTTCCTGAAAGTGAAAACTATTATTTAATTTGTTTTTCATTAAACAAAGATGTCAAATTCTGCTTCAAAACACTTTTCAGTAGAAGTGCTTTCTTTCCCTCGCTTTTAAAACTCTTTTTTAAAAAAGGATTCCAAAGATTCAAGATTTGTGGATTCGCAGAACCTTCCAGGGATTCAGATTCAGATTCAGATTCAGAAAATTCTGGATTCGTCCCATCCCTAGCATTTTCTTCTTTCAAGATTTTTTTGGTATGTGAGACAGAAATTCCCATAAGCACCTCTCCACTTCTCTCCACTGTCCCCCAGCTCCCAGTCTCTGAAGAGTTTCTCTATTATATATCTCTGGTGGGCATTAAGGGTACAGAGGGAGTTGCAGTGGAAAGCGGGGGGTCATCCTTCCTATTTCTCCTGGATTTCACTGTTCCAAGAGCAGATATCCAGTGCTGGATACTGTCCATAGCTAATAACAAAGTTTGCTGCCCTTTCATGACATTCAAATGTTATCTCACTGGAAAAACCCTATCCCGGGGTCTATAATTTTGATATTAAAATATGATTCAATGTGCCTGAGAGGTCACCTGGATGGGCACGTAGGCAGCAATGGTCAAAGATCAAAAACCAGGTCAGGCCAGTAAAATCCCAGTCACGTAGCCCCAGGAGACCTCAAGCTGTGCAAACCCACAATAAACAAAGGGTCCTCAGCCCCTGAGAAGCCGACTTGAGGGGATTAGCATGTTCGCCCCCAGTTGAGCAAATATTCCATTAGATGAGGACCATTTACATGAAGTCACACCACAAACTAACACAGCCGAAGATCCTGAGACTTTGGCAACACCTTGCAATCCTATCACACAAGGGAAATTGCCATCGTGGGGCTTCGTTATCGCTCCAGCACCCATTGTTCTCCCCAGGAAAGGATTAGTGCTCCAGGTACTTTTTCCCCTACAAATAGTCCCAGTTTTTGAGTGGTTCTTTGGATCACTCCCGGTCACCCCAGCAGACCATTGCTCCATCCGTTGAGTGATCCCCTCAGCCCTCTCCGTGCTGAGCCCCACTTCTCCGCTGCCTTCCCAGACCCAGGACTTCAGGAAAAGGTGCAGTATTACCCCAACTGTACCGCTCTAATACTCCCCTATCCAATTTCCTCTCTTTTATTTCTTAATAGCTCTTGGGTGTGTGTGTGCGTGATTGCGTTGGTGCGTGAGACTTGAATTCAATAAAATCATTTATTGGACATTCTTGTTTGGTTTTTGGCTTGCCTGACCCCGTAAAAACTTGGTAAAAAGACCCCACTAGGTTACCCTGCCTCTCGCATTGCTATTGCTTGTGCTCTGGCTAGTTTCTATTCCCCATCACATGGAGCACATTGAGGTGTTCCCCAAGGGACCCCAGAAATCAGGGTAACACAAAATCTGCTACCCAAAGAAAAATATCATCCTACTTAATAATGCAACCAGCTGTGTCACCAAGCTACAGACTACATGCTTTCAGATACCTAGCTAAAAACTTTTCAATTTAAGAAATCCTCTGATTATTTTTCTCCCATATGGTTATGCTTATACCACTCCACTTTTTCCATGTATGTTTGTGTGACTTTTTATTTCAGTTCTAATGTTGGGTCTCCTTTTGCTGTTACAGCTACTTCCCTTTTTTTTTTTTTAAATCTTTTTTCGTTACTGTTTTATTAACATTGTTGCTGAATACATTATTCTGATTTTGTTTGGCTGATATTTTTAGAGTTACAAGTTAACTCTGTTTTTAAAAAGATCAAATTTAAGTTTTTACCAATTAAGTAAACCAAACATTTCAAAAATCCCTAGTACCAATTAAATGAGGAGGCATTATGGACTGCACTCGTATACCAACTTCACTGGCATTAAGTCACACTAAAATTTTCAGCAAGTGAGTCAAGAGGACCTTTGTATAGGATTGCATCACACATCACAAAACTTTTTGTTACAAAAAATAATAGTGTTAAGTCTGTTATTTTTATTGTTGAAAACACCCACTTCCAAAGAAAAATTACATCTTTGCCATGTTCAGATGTAACTTGCTTAAATTAAAAAAAAACCCTCCAGAAGACCAGTCAGTATGTAATAGTACAGAACTGGCAATGTAATTTTTTTCAGAGGCAATGAAAGTAGAGATTGTTTTCTGAGAGTTCTGCACAGGAGATGATAAACCTTGAAGGTCAGGTCAGTCATATGAGAAGCACTTCTGTTTTTCATTTATTTTGTATTTATACTACACCTGCTATGGACGTTTGCCAGTAAAGTCAATATTCTTTGTTTATTAGGAACATTTTTAAAAACAGTGAGAAAAACATTCATGTATGCAATGCTAAGGGTGCATTAAGGTTGTTTCCACTTGTCCTTATGTTACTCGCCTAAACAAATCAGGCCCCCCTTCACACTTCACTGTTATAACACTATGATTCCACCTTAATTGCATTGGCAACATCCTATTGAATCCTGAGATTTGCAGTTTACAGAAAGGTGTTTAGAATTCTCAGCCAGAGAGCTATAGTGCCTCTCCAAACTACATATCCCAAGATTCTATAGGATGCATCCAAGGCTTTTAAATTGGAATCACAAGTATGTTTTGTGAAAGGTGTTCCCTGTTACAGTTGTTTTAAATATTCTCACCATCTAGCATAACCTCATGGCATATAGCTACTCCAGACCAAGGCTGGCATCTAAGGGACATAAGGTATGGTGGACCTCCTTCTCTGCCTACAAGGAGATCCTCAGGTAGAGAAGGAGGTGTGCCATCGGAAGATGCTACCCTGTGGAAGGAAGGCTCACCTCCCACTGGAATGCCAACAGCAGAGATATCAATGAGGAGACATTCTAGGGATAACCCTGGAATTGGCCAGGCCCTAGAACCTCATGACTTAGGCCATTTCTGCACTACGCTGTTATAGTGCTATTATTCCACTTTCAACCTCCTTTGGAATCCTGGGGTTTGTAGTTTAGGGAGTGGCACTTAGGATTCTCAGTCAGAGAGCTCTTTGGACTCAGTAAACTACAAACCCCAGAATTCCACAGGATGTTGAAAGTGAAATCATAACACTATAACAGTGTAGTGCGGAAATGGTCTCACTTAACTCAATCCTGGAATGTGGAGAAATGATGTCATTCCTACAAGGGGCACTTTTCTTTGGTATCAATGTGAGGGGAAAATGTTTTAAGGCTATGAAATACTCCTCTTCCCCCGAAAAAGATAATGATCCCTGTCCACTTTCCATTCTGCTGCTGAACAGCTAGCAGAACAGGAAATGGTGGTTCCGCCATCTTTTCCATTCCTTCTCCAAAATAAGTGTTAACTCCAAAATAAGCCCTAAACATTTCCACCATAGATCAAATAATTCTGAAACTGCAGAGATTCTTTAGGTCAGGAGAAAAAATGTGATATTCCCTCAACTTCGGAAAGGAGAAAAATTGCCCACTGGGTTATCCTGGACAGGTCACACTCTCTTCCTTAGAATAAGGTAATGATAAACCCCCTCTGAATAAATGTTACCAAAATCTCTGAATAAATGTCACCAAAAAACACTGTAATAGTATTGCCATAAGCTGGAAACACAATCTATTTTTCCACTTTAAAATAAAGCAAGCAATAAAAATCCTTTTAGTTTAATTATTTTTTCAAATGAACACAAGAGGGCACACTTCTCTACAGCTTGGGTTAAACTGATAGCCTTTAGGCTGAACACACAGAAATTCAAAGCAGGCAAAATTTAAATAGTCCAGAAAATTGTGTGACTCAGCATAGCTCCTGATACCATTGCGCATAATTTTAAATCCCCCAACACAGATCTTCATTAGTGTCAAAGCCAATGTAAGGAGTTAACTCTGGAAAAGCAAAACTGCATGCAATAGTAGCCTGTATTATCCAGCATTTTTAATTCTTTAGGCCCTCTAGAGCAACCCAAATTCTCCATCTATCACTATTACAAATTCCAGCTTTAGTATAGTGCATTTAAAGAAACCAGTTTTTCCCAATACCAAACTAAAAATAGAATAATAAAATAATAAAATACAGTCAGGCCTCCACACTTGCAGGTTTCACTTTTGCAGATTTGAATATTCACAGATTATTTCCTGTCACCTCTGCCACTTCCCTATACCATTTTCAATAGAGACTGCAAGCCTCATGAGATTGAGGCCCTTTCTGCAATTTACCTTTTTCTGAAGCCATTGCACGAGGATCCACGGAAAGCCTCTTCCAGGAAGGAATTGCTTCTGCTGCGCTCCCTCTCTGCACCAGCTGCCTGCTGGATGGGAGGAAGTACAGGCCCTGCCCCTCTCTTCTGCAGCACAGCCCGGCAGTTTCCCAGGCTGCACTGAGGGAGGAAGAGCAGCCACTGGCCTTCCTGCCATTCTGCATGACAGGTAAGTGCAGAAGGGAGGTGGGATGACTCCACAATCGTGTGTCATTTTTGGGAGAAACCCAAACATGCTTTAATCCACGATTGCAACGGGATGGCCACAGGATCACGACGACATCATGCAGAACCATTGTCACGATCCCATGGTGATCCCGTGGTGATTGCAAATTGGAGGTGGTGTGCGAAAAGGGCCTGAAAAACTGCAAACGAAGCTTGTAAGTCCCTATTAAAAATGGTGTGGGGCAGCAGTGGAGGTGGCAGTAAGCCCTACCAGCCCCCCACTTCTGCCCTGTGAAGGAACCCTCATGCCTCAAAGGGATCCATGGTGGGTTGAACATGATGATCATATTTTTTCTGTGTGTTAAATATGGTTTGAGAGGACCTAGAGTTATTCACAGTTTTTCCACTTTCACAGGGGTCCTGCACCCCTAACCCTAGCGAATGTGAAGGGATGACTATATTACCAAAAGAATCCAAAAACGTAAAAGCCAGTAAAGAAAACAGTCATTTAAAAAAAAAAACTTGTGGAAATGGAACTATGGGGATGTTTTCAAAAAGCCATTTCCCAACAGGAAAGAGAAAAGTTACACAATGACAGAAATGGTTACCTACCATAAACAAGTACAAAATTGTTGTAGTTGTGGCAGAGAATGAGAACCAAAGTGTATGTTAGGCACAGCTACTCTCCAAGGCCACAAGTTTCCCCATATGAATGAGGGGCAGGGGGAGGTCCGCTTTCCCAGGAATTTTCCTGCTCAAAATCATTTCATCCAGATGTTTTAGTCTTACTGAGGGTGGGAATTAGGGTTGCCAGACTGCACCTTTAATGATTGTGTAGAAGGAGTTATTTTGGCAGGTATGGCTTGTCACACAACCAAGCAACAAGCAAAACCTGGTGAAATTCCCTCTTCCACAACCCTAGCTAGGGATACACTCCTGCACAGTACAGAACCAGATGGGCTGTGATTTTAAACAGGAGGTAATGGCCCAAGAAGGAGAGAGCTAAGCAACAGCCCCCACCTCTGCTTGAAACATGTGTCCCATGTGTGAGTTTCAGATTGTTTTTAGAAAGTAAAATGTCAAAGAAGAGAGTCACCTGTATGCAAGTGAAGTGCACTACTGTCTGCCCTCCATATCTGCAGATTCTGTATCCACTGATTCAACCAAACACAGCTTGAAAATATATTTTAAAAGAAACAACCACAACAAAAGCAAACTTTAATTTTGCGATTTGATATAAGGGATGCCATTTTGCTACACCATTGTACATAATGGGACTTGAGCATCCACAAGTTTTAGTATCTACAGGGGGTCCAGGAATCCAAGGGCCCACTGTACAGCCTCGAGGTAGTTTGACTGGACAAGGGAGCCGGTAGGTGCCAAGAGATTTCATGTTCCAATGGCTCTTTGTAGGAATTACAGTTTGGAGAATTAGACCAGATAATATGAATCTTTTCCGCCAAGACGGAAGCATAGCTCAAAGAAATAACTCAGGCATATTTTTTATATAGTAGCATGCATATTATACAGCAAGATATCTCACAAAATTCCAGACCAATCCACAGGCCAAATATGTTGATGACAAAAATAGAGACATTTTGGCAAGATGGAAGAAAAAAATCGACCCTGACCAAGAGGAAATTGCTGTGGCTATAGGAAATGGTTAACACTTTGCTCAATATGCTATATATTGAGTCTTTTATATATTACGAACTGAAACTGCAGATGCATCTTAAGTATGAAAGTCTCTCTCATCCTCTTCTCATATCCTTTTTGTCTTTTTTTCTTTTCTTTTCCCATTTCTCATGCTTATCTCCAAATTAGTATGTTGTTGACTTTGTATACTCCGTAGAGACTAGCTGGTATGTTTTATGATGCCGTAAGCCAAAACTGACAGTCTCTATGAAATCTGTCTGGGGGCAAGTGAACTTGCAGGCATCTTGGCTTTGCATATAAATCTCTCCAGAAATAAAGAAAAGCAAATACAAAGGTGGGAGGGGAAAACCCTGAGGATTACATCTAAGGAGGACACAATGTTGCTTTGAGACATTCCATCACTAGTAAAGGGCAGGGAGGAGGAAATCCCCTTCAAGGGATACTCCACAAGTGCCTCTTTCCCTGGCAATGCATGACAAGTGTTGGGAGGCTAATTTAGAAGCACATTTGTTTCAAATGTAGGTGCCTTGTATGACTTTCTAAGATGGTTTCATGATCATGAGCTTGCTTTCCCCCTGGCAAAATATGCAGCGCAGTCACCCAATATGAGGTTTTAGAATGGCTGTCTTTGTTTCATTGACAGGGAGTTAGGTTCTGGTGACTTCTCAGGCAGATGTTCCCTAAGTGGGACCTCAGCATGAAGGACTCCGTGTGGAAGGCGAGGGGACTTCTCCAAGCTTTGGGCTGTAATGGGGTATATCTCCATCTCTACTTGAACCTTGAGATCCCAGGTGACAGCAGAGCTCAGAAATTTTACTTTGGGGATTACAACTCCCAGAATCCCTTGCTGCAGTAAAAAATTAATTTTCCCTCTTCTGGGAGAAGGCCAGCTCAAGCCATTTTGTGGCAGGCTGCTTTTACCCCTTTTGATAATAACTTGCTCCAAGGAATGGGATTTGCATTCTTCTACCTCTTAGAAGTTACCACAACAAAAGCAGCAACAGGTTTTAAAGAGAAGCAAAGATCACATCAGCTTGTATTAGTTACTGGCCAAGTTCTCTGAAATAGTATATATTATCTTCAGCATGTTTGTTTTTACCTGTCAATGTGGTTTATTATTAGGGAAGTATCGTGTTGGCTGTTTTTTCCCAACCATCAAAGCTGCTTCGTTAAAGTTAATAGGGTTTGACTGCCAGACGAGGATATTTCACCAAGATAATATAAAAGAGCTTCAGGTTTTAACAACAACTTCTGCTGCTGCTTTCTCCTCTTCCTCCTCTTCCTTTTCCTCTCTCTCTCAATTTCTCTTAAGTAGTAAAAGCACCAAAGAGATGCCTTTCTTTTAAAAAGAATTCATTATTTTTAATCTGCTGAAATTGTACTCATCTTATATCTGTGTTCCTTTGCTTAAGCTGAGTAAAGCTAAAAACACAGAGAAAAAGCATCTTTCTGCTAGCAAACAGCTGAAGAAGTAACAGGAGTGTTCCTTGGTCAAATGTTATGCAAACTCTATGCATTGGTTCAAGTGCAGATGCAAAGTACAAACATGTTTGGAAAACCAGTATGACTCCAATATACTCCCACAATGTTTTTGGTAAGGCTCTCAAGATTCCCCATGGAAAACAAGTTAACTGACTATGAGAAACATAACCAGGGGTAGCTATGTTGGCTATATAGCAAAACATAACATCCAAAATCCACACGACAGTGACATCTCTCCTCTCATTAAATTCCAGAAATTCAATGTTCTCTGCCTGAAAAAGGGGTGGGTAGCCTCACTTGAGGACAGAAACATTCTGGATCTCAAAGGAAGTTACTTTTTCTTTTGCTAATAGAGTTTAAGTTTTATTGCCTGGATTTTATGACTCTTTGTCTCCCAGAGCCACATGCTCAAAGAGAGAAGTGGCCTCTACCTGAATAATGTCCTTCCAGACCATCTCAACTGACACCAACAAAAACAACATCTGGACAAAAAGTAGGCTGTGACTCTTTTTTTCTTCTCTTGTATGATTTTTAACACCATTTCCTGATGAAGAAGCTAGTGGAGCTTCTAAAGCTAAAGATGTATTTTGTGGATTTTTGGTTGGCCCAATAAAGGTATCACTGCTTTATAGATTTTACTCCAGGACATGGTCCTTTGAAATCCTTTATCCTCTTTATGATCGGAAGAACAGGGGAGACAATTTCACCATTTTTTTTTTCTGGAGTGTGATTCTTCAGTAGTGTCTTGGGGAAGGACTAGCCCAAAATCAGGAGTGAGAAACTCCATAGGGCTCAGGAGATTCATCTTCCCTTTTTCTCCCACTGCCTGGACCCCAGTGGGCTACAACTCTGCCATTTTTCAAAACCTAAAGTGACCAAAATATCATATTTGGTTTTGAAAATAGGCTCCACGGCACTAAAATGGATAGTGGCTCCTGGGGCTTCTGGGAAGTGGGTTGCAGAGGAAGACTTGGTGGGCAAAGTGTGCTTTTTCTGCTTCTGAAAGCCAGCTGGGCAGTATTTTGTATTGTCCATTAATGCCCTCAAGTCTGGCACTGTTAAAGGATACTATGCATAGTGAAAGCTGTGAAGAATATTTAGAAAAGATTCTCAATCCTCAAGCCCTTAGTACCCCACACCAGTTCTAGAAATCCCACAGGAAGCTATGCTTCAGAGAAAAAAGTCTCTTGTGTTCATATTCTGTTACTATTGTGCCTCTCATTGCTCTCTCCTCTCTGGGTGCTCATTTTTTAAACTATAGTTATTAACTATGCTCACTTTTTTATCACCTTTGATCCTCCTGATGTTTTCCCTTTCCAGAAGTCCAATCAACATAGTCAGTGGTTAGGAGTTGAAGTCCAAAACGTCTAGAGGACCAAAGGTCCTCTAGTTGCTCTTTCTCCCGCCACTCTTTTTCTGACTAAATGATAAATGTAACATCCCTGGGTTAATTTGATGAAATTTTATGCAATGCCACAAAAGTCAGAGTGAATTAATCTAAATTAAAAAAAAAACTCCATGGAATTTAAAACCTGTCGTTTGCATTGGTTTAGACCTCTGTAGAAGAGTTTCTTATTAGAGTGAATTTCTAAAGTTATTTTTCTTTTTGTTGTTGTTTTTTAAAAGATAGGGTCTTTTTTGTAATCTTTTCTTTTATCTTCAATTTCCATTTGGTATGTGAGAAACACTTTGCAAATACATATAGCTGAGAAACATGAAACTGGTACCACTTTAGTAAAAGGGGCTGTAAATTTTATTGGTTGTAATTGAAAAGTACAGATCTGATGAATGTTGTACTCAACTGAACAGTTCTGTTTTAGTAAGACGATTGAGGAGGCAGCAGGGAATGCATAGGAATATATATTTAATGAAGAAAATTGTTGGAACTCGTTTAAAATGATGGAATCTTGAAAAAAGTTCTCTTTATTTTAAATAATCAAATCTAAGCTCCCAAAAGTTCTCCAAACATTTTGGTTTACTGACAGCACCCACACTGACCTCACTAACTATGAAAAATAAACATAGGCTAGTCAGAGTCTTTTCATTTAAACTTAAGCCTTATTAAAATGGTAATATATGTCAATTTTAGAATAATCAAATCCTATTTAAAATAAATTAATGTGTTCAAATATATTGATGCAAGCTATTTAGCAGCGCTTAAGAAATGGCAGTCATGAGCCCAGGGTAGGGACTGTCTGTAGGTGACCTCCTTCTTGTCCCATGTTTTATGTTTTCAAAGTACTACAGCCCCCCACTCACCCATCCAAAAAGCTATACCATCTCAGTTCAACATGGGAAGAAACTTGTACATAGCACTACAGTATTTTTTTCCCTTCTCCTTCTTCGGGGCTCAGATTCGCCAACAGTTCTTGTCCTTTGGTCTTCCAGATGTTTTGAACTTCCAGAAGACCCAGTCAACAAGGCCAATAGTGAAGGATTCTGGGAACTGGAATCTGTGACTGAATCTGAAGTACTTCTGCTTTGACTAGGGTTCAAGAAAGCAGAAGTGTGGAAACTGGTTAGACTCACCAACTGCGGCACAAAAATTACAATATCACCTCTAAGGCGATGCTGAATTGTAAGAAAGGAAAAGAAAAGAAAACAATAACCTGAACAAAACTGAGGTAACCATTTCAACAACCACTTAATATCTAGATTATGAAACTGATTATTAACCAATAAAATAATAACATGCAATGGTAATGTTTATGACTGGCTGGTATTCATCATCCACAATGGTTATAAGATATGTAGAACAAACAACCTGACATGTATAAAATAGCAGCATCGTATCCAGTTAAGAGAGAGCAAGCACAGTGTAGTGGTTTCAGTGTTGGACTCAGGAGCCCTGGTGGCACAGTGGTTAAATGCCAGTACGGCAGCCAAAAAGTTGGGAATTTGATCCTACCAGGCTCCAGGCTGACAGCCTTCCATCCTTCCGCAATTGGTAAAATGAGCACCCAGCTTGTTGGGGGCAATTAACTAACACCTTGTAAACCACTTAGAGAGCACTTAGCTGATAAGCAGTATAGAAATACATGTGCTATTGCTATTGGACAGGGATTCCAGGAAACTGGCATTCAAATGAACTGCTCAGCCACAAAAACCCACCTGGTGACCTTGGGCAACCTAAACTCTCTCTGTCTTAGAGGAAGGTAATAGCAAATGTTCTCTGAAGAAATAATGCTGAGCAAAACCTATGACTGGGTCACCATAAGTCTGAGTCAAGTAGAAGGCAGATAACAATAACAAAAAACAACAGCTCCTGATGGTATGTATGTATGTGTGTGTGTGTATGTATGTATATGTATACATTTGTAGATTTCATCTGCACATCATTCTTTCCAATGTTGCAAACATTATTAGATCATTATCCATCAGATCACAGGTGGAGGAAAATGTTCTTTCCAATACCGAGGAATCAATCTTTTCACAGCCAAAAAGGCACAGAAAATCCACTTCTGTTGTCCATCTGTTCATTTCCAAGATACAGGTAAATAATTCAAAAGAGTATGGACATCCTTAAATATCAATGAGCTTCCCCATACCAAGTTTATTCACATTATTACTTCCACCTAAAATAAAGAAACTACAGGACAGTTCCAAAACATATGTGTTAAGGAAATAGCAGTATTAAATCTCCAACAATTTGCCAATCTAGATAACCCTTTCAGAGAAAAAAGTTGTAGTAACCCATATACTTTAGATAGCAATTTCTACTATATAAGACAGAGATTTATAGCCATAGTGTTTATGGTGTGAAAACAGTTGGTCACTAGTTAGCTAGAACTGGGCATTCCAATTCCCAGTTCCATTCCTGTTGTAAACCTCACGTCTCATATTTATTTACAGATAATGAGAAAAGTCAACCTCAATTAATGTTGCTAATGTTAAGAGAGAACCTTGGAAGTGCTAAGAGCAGCAGGGCCAAATCTAGCTTTCAGTTGTAAATATTGCAATTTGGCTGATGGAGGTAAATTAAATTGCTCTTGCAAAGGGAAAAAGGAAAAAAAAGTCATTGTCAACACCAAGTACTTGATTCAAGGTAACAACTTCATTATCTGGCTGCACTTTCCATAAAAATGGTTTCTTACCAGTCTTCAAATCAGGATTCTTTTCCTCATAAGATCAATTTGGCATGAGCATATGGATCATACTGTCTCATCAATTTCAATAGCTGCCACATTGCCCTAACACCGTCCAAATCATTGGTGCTATGCTATCTTTTTTTACAAAATGAGAGTCAAGCATTGTCAACTTAAATAAAGTTGCCAAAAGTGGAGATTCCAGGGCTGAATGTGGTAGATTATGCAGTTTAAGTGGACAAGTCCAAAAATTAACAGAAGATAACAAGTATGCCTGAAGATATGTGAGAAGATCTTAAAGGCTGAATCCTGTCTCCTTAATTGGAATTTGCATCCTTTTCACTGAAATTTTATTTTTTAAACAATAGATTTAAATTTTGAAAATATTTGCTAGGTATAAGTAAGGAATTCCACATATTATGTAGATGATTCTAGGTCTAATATTCATTTTAATATTCATTTTAAGTTATATTCAATCAACACTTCAGGAGTAACAGAAAGAAGGCATTGTTATATAGATACATAGAAGTGTATGAATAAAGGGTAATAGCACATATTAGGAATCCAAAAAAAACTAGGAAGGACTGAAAACTCTTCTTCAAAATAGACAAGATATATGGAGATCAACTTGGATTTTTTTTCTTTTTATTTATTTATTTGTCTATTATTGTTACAGTTGATAATCTGGAGAATACAACCAGCATCTGTACAAATTGAAGTATCACTATATGACTGTAAACATGTAGATACATTACTATCTCTGTATATTTTTTCTTCTGTTTTTCTCTTTTCCCAATTTAATAAAAAATATATTTTTTAAAAAAAATCATTTTAGTCAGGTTAACATATGCCACAGACTCAACTATAGGGTTGCCCTTCTCTCTCTACCTTTTATTAATTTGATTATGCTATGTTTAATTGTTTGCAATACATCACTAAGTTAAACCATACCCAAATAAGTAATAGAATCTGGAAAATATTTATACAGCGATGCTTCCCACTGGCAATATTTCTGACTTAGACCAGTTAGTTGAGAACCCAGATATGTTGCCAAAATTATTAATTGATTGCATCAAGATGGGATTGATTGCTGAGGCTCAGAAATAAACAGCAAAAAATCATCTGCAAAAAGAATATATTTGAATCTAAACCTGCATCCATAAATCCATAAAACATGTAATTTTGCCTAATAGCTCAGCTAAGGGTTCTGAGCACAGATTGAATATTAGAGGAAACAACAGGCATCCCTGCCCTGTACTCCATTTCAATGGGAAGAAGGATGAAAAAATACCATTGGTCATAACTCACACCCTTGTCACAGAATAGAAATTTGTTATCCATTTCAGAAATATTTTAGAAAACCCAGAATTAACCAGTATGATGAAAATAAACAATCAATAAATTTTGTCAAAGACTTTCTCAGTGTCTAAAGAAATAATAGATGCCTAATTAGTTCTATCCAAATGTAAAGCAGCCAAGTCAACAACCAATCTAATATTATTGGCTCCATGACTTTTTTTAATAAATTCTGCCTGATCAGGATTAATCAAAGATGAGATAACTCTTTGTACTCTACTAACTAAAATAGTCATCAATATTTTAATGACAACATTAATTAAGGATATAGATCCATATCTAGCACAGCAAAGATGGTCCTTGCCAGGTTTCAGTATCAGATTAATATAAGCATCATTTGATGATGAAGAGAGAGAGCTGGATTCTAAAATATAATTATAAAGTTGGAGAAGTCTTGGTGCTAACAAATTAGACAAAGTTTTATACTATTCAATTGGAAATTTATCAGGACCAGGAGAAATACCTATTTTTCATTCTTCCAAGAGTATTATTAATTTCCTCCAAGTATAAGAGTTCAAAAAGAAATTGTTGTTGTGATGTGCTAAAATGCAGAAGATTAATTGGAGGAGAGGGAAAGTATTTTGTTGGTTATTGCTGTAATCAAAGCTTGTAGTACAGTTTTTGTTGGTGACTTTCATTATCACAGCTGCTGTTACTGTTTGATTATTCATGAAGCACACATTTGTCGTCCCCCCCCCCATTTTCCTCTTCCCTTCTCTTGCATTCCTCACCCCAGGCTTGCGAGGCTTGTGTTTAGAATTGACTTTTTTCCCCTTTTGGGTGAGCTAACCCCCCTCCCACTGCTTAATGTGTGGCCTCTCTGCCATGTAGTTGCACATTCTGCAGTGTATTGGCTATTGATTGGTCTGGTGCTGTCTTTGCTCATACTCCTCTTTCTCAAGATGGCCACTGAAAGTAATCAGAACTCAAACTTCTTCTCTGTCTGAAGAGAAAGTACCAGTAAGCCTTTGGGGTTGTCTTTTTTCTCCCCCGCCCACCAACAGGGGCCAGAGGCAAAGGAGAGTGAAGCTCCAGAGGGGAATGGGAGGGGAATTGCCGGGGGTGGGGGGTTATTCACGGTTTTTCCACTTTTGTGAGGGTCTGTGACCCAAACCCTCATGAATGTGGAGGGGCTACTATGCACAAAATTGGGCAAAACCATCCCTTTTACATTAATTGCATTCATTATTCTTGGGTCCCAAACACTGTCTTCCATATTCTTCTCTGTAAGCAACTTCATACTTAATTGACATGAGCAGGATAATTGTCCAACTGTCCATATTTCTATATGGTAGCCCAATTTGGCTTTCTGTCAAATAAATGTCAGAGCCAGTGTGGTGTAGTGGTTTCTGTATCAGACTAAGACACTGGGAGACAAGGGTTCAAATCCCTGTTGAGCCATGGAAACCTACTGGGTGACCGTGGGCAAGTCACACACTCTCAGCCTCGGAGGAAGACAAGGGAAAACCACTTCTGAACAAATCTTGCCAAGAAGGGTTGCCATAAGTCAGAAATGACTTGAAGGCACACAACAACAAATAAATGTATATATCAGGAGAACATACTATCATGATCATGAATGTATGATTGAAATGAGAGAAGAAACTGGTGTTCCACCAAGCCACGGGACTTGGTTGTAACATAGGTCAGTGTCCTATAAGGTAGTTCCATCAACAGAACTGTTTCTGTGAGCGAGAGCTTTCCATACTTTTCATGTTGGTGACACACTATTTAGGCATGCATCATTTCATGACACAGTAATTTCAGTTTTACTAGCAAACCAGAGGTTAAGTTAACCCCTTATAAGAGATACAGACACATACATAAATTGTAATAACAAAATGTATGGGGACACAACATATCTCATGAAAACCTTTCATATACATTTAAAAATATATGATTTATAAATAATAACATACATTTCCAAGATTGTAGGTGACACACGTACACACTTCAGGCAACACACTAATGTATTGTGGCACACCGTTTGGAAAGCCCTGCTGTAAGCAGAACCCAGGAAGGAATGAGTTCTGTCCTGCTTTCTTTTTTAGCCTGTGAACCTAACAGCAGGATATGTCACTTTTATTCTCATTTTTTAACGATGTGAGTTTCTTTGAGAGACAATAACTAATAGAAAAATAGGATAAAAATGCAATGAATGAATAAAAAAGTGAGTGTACGGTGAAGACAGCCCATTGTCCTTCTCAAAATCGTAGGATTCAAAACCTGCTCTGAAGAACTAGTAAACCTCTGGGGCAGATTTTCAAGTAGACCATATAGTTGCAGTTATGAGAAAAAAGGAAGAAAATCCCAGTGGAACATACCCTCCGCTGTCCCAATTTGTCCCTCCACTGCCCCAAGAGGCAGTCACAATTTCAAATCATTCTACTATTTCAGAACATCCCAGCTTCTCTCTCCTACTACTACTTTCTTCTTTGTCCACTGCTCATTTCAATTGCTATAAACTGAGTTCAAAGCACAAAAATAGTTTGCACTCATTAACTTTGCAAGTGGAGAGAAGAAGAGGAGGTAGAAACTCACCCTTCCCTGTAGACTCAGGTGCAAACATACTGCTGCAACCTCTCTTAGCTGTCTATTTTTCCTAATTAGTAGCTTTTGCCAAATTGACACGCTCTGATATTGCTTAGCTACATCTCTCATCTCCTGATTTTCATTTGTGAAATGTTGGAGGGAACGTTATAACATCATTTGGGTGCTAGCACAGCATTAGATTTAGGCCAAGGAAATGTCTGCTAGTGCAGATCCACAAACTATTAGTTCAGTTTTGTTCTTCATCATTCTGGATTACTGTTTTTGCACCTTCCTTATGAAATGTTTTCTCTTTGCTTCCCTTTCTTTTACAAAAAAAAAATCATCATTCATATTATAAAAAGGATAGAAGATTTAAGACCTTCAGTATCCAGCTATCAGTTTTTCAAAGTTCTGAGCAAAGCTTTGAGAAGCACCAGCTTGCCAAGAACTACACTTTCCACTAATAAGCCAGCAAACTCATTTCATCCAGCTCAGATAAACCATACATTTCTGCTTCATTTGGCTCCTTTTCTTCATTTCTGTGTTTGGTGTCCAACATAAACAAAACATGTTTCACAAAGAACTCTGCTCTCAACCCTTGGAAGCCATCACCAAAGTAGAGGTTCATTCTGGAGTGCTAAGGTCAGTGTCTTTCTACGGCCAGATGGACACAGCACAAATTAAGATGACCAGAGACCAGAGCTCAGGTCTGGAAAACAAAAAACAGCATCTACCTACTACAAAGTAGTAGTCACACTCTTTTGTAATAATAGACCAAGAATTTGATATAGATATAGATATGAATGAGACAGCTGCTCCCCAAATCCCTAAACCAAAAGAAAAAAAACCTCTAAGCTGTGCCTAGAACTCATAGGCTGCCTATCTTTTATGGACCAGCATAGCCTAGTAGTTCTACATATGCAGCTGTGGCCATTTCCACCATACATTGTTATAATGCTATTATTCCACTTTCAACATCCTATGGAATCCTGGGCATTTAGAATTCTCAGCTAGAAAGCTCTTCGGCCTCAGTAAACTACAAATACCAGAATTCCACAGCATGTTGAAAGTGGAATAAGAGTACTATTACAGTGTAGGGCAGAAATGGCCTGTACTACATCCGGGCCATTCACCAACCCCATGAATTTGCCATAGAGCTGCTGCCCCCTGACAACCCCCTTCTGTGAGACCAACAGTTTGACTTCATGCATTTTTTTCACTTAATTACATGTCTTCAAGCATTATAGACACGAAAATTAGATACATGAGGGCAAGCGACATCAAGAGTGTGTGGCCAGATAACAAGAAGGCAAAAGTTATTAATGTGGAATAACACACAAAACTACTGTTTTAATTAGGGGAATGTAAAACATGCAGAAAACCACCGCTCGTCAGTGCCGAGTGCGAAAGGCGCACCCAAGCCTTGCACTCAAGGCCTGCCCAGCCTGTCACCTCTTTGTGTTCAGGTCTGAACAGCCAGGGAGATCTCTGAATCAAGCCAGGGCCAGGACAAACGGGTCGGCCTCAGTTCTCCCTCTCTGAGAACGCAGTCCCTTGCTCACTCTTGTCCCCCCTTGGCCTTTCAGGACTCTCCCCCTTTACTGCCTTCCCTAAATCTGCCCTTCTCCCAGATGTAAGGATCGGCAGAGATTTATAATTTCCAAGACTGTGGTACTGTTAGCACTAAGGTCAAGATGACATTACTGGTAGTGTGTATATTCCGGGATTCAAAATAAGACTCTGTGACACTGTTTTAAGGAACAAAGAACTTCAAACATTTATTGTAACACTGTTGCTTTAAATGTGTCTTGTATCTAAATGTTTATAAACAGCAAACCATTCTTCTCTCTCTCTCTCTTTCAATTCATTCACTATCTCTCATACACCCAATTTCTCAGTTCTTTCTCCTACAGAGCTCTTCAAATCTCCAACCTCTCCCAAACACACCACAAATCACACCCTTCTTCAAAAACACACCAGACAGTTAAAATCCGTTATTTTCCTCTTTCCACCAGCCCTCCCCTGGGCGATCCAAGGTTCCATTTCACCAGCCAATCAGCTTAAACGCTCTCAGTTGCCAAGGAAGCTCTGTTGGCAAGACCCCCCCCCAATCGGGTTCGTCACAGGGAACCTTTGAATTTATCTACAATGTCTACAAGTCTGAAAAAGAGAAAATACTTGATAAATTCAGTACTCTCTGTGTGCACATGCATAGCATGATGAATAATAAGTTTTATTTAATACCTCATTGTAGTCAAAGTAACTTCTGATCCATCATCATGGCATCAATCCCCACCCTTTCTGCCCTCTCCCTCCCTCCCTCTCTCTCCATATATATAAGTATTTCCCATAACACTTGTGTGGTCACCTTAACTCAGGCCCTTTCCCGCACAGCATTTGCCATGTGAAAGGGTGCCTGGAGCGTTGCAAGATTGTGAGGAGCGATCTGCACGACGCACTCACAATCGGGTGATGCTCCAGGGGCCAGCAGCCGCCAATCGTGCACCTTTTCATTTTCGGCTGGAAGCCTAAAATGGTGTGCGACCGTGCATTGCTCCTGAGCCCCGCACGCACTTACCTGGTGTGCGGAGCCTCCGGAGCCGCACCAGTCACGCTTCCTGCCCCAGCGCAGCCTGAGAAACTCCCAGGCTGCACTGCGGAAGGAAGAGGCGGGGCTCGCGCACGAGCATGCAGCTCGTGCAGAGCTGAAGCAGCAGGGACGCGAGAGCCTCTCGCCAGAGGCTGCTCGCGCGACCCCTGCACCCCAGCGCCGGAAAAAGGTAAGGTGCGGAAAGGGCCTTAGTCATAGCCTCTCAGCCTAAGCTACTTCACAACATTGCTGCTATGACAAAAATGGGGCTGGATGGGGAAAATAGTGCATAATACCTTTAGCTCCAGAAGATAAATATTATATATGTCTGCCAGTGTGTTCCAGTGGCCTTTTCAGAATTTCTCATTCAAGCGACATTCCTATAAACAGTTACCTAAAAGTACCTCCCATTGAACTCCTTGGGGCTCACCTCTGAGCAGATATGTGCATGATTGCATTGTTAATGTAAACAGAATACTGCTCTAAAGAAAGCAAAAACCTCTCTCAAAGTATGGAGACAGTAACTTTATCCCAAGGCTGGATCTCTACAAGATATAGTTTCTTTCAAATGGTACTGTGAAGTCTTGGCACACACTCATAGCCATACCCACACAGAGAATTAGTTGGGGTGGAGATAAATACAGGCTTTATGCAAACCTCAAACACAAGCAGTTCAACAGGCCGAATGCTTCTTTACAATATTTATCCTATTTTAGGGAAATTAGACATGGGGGAGAGAAGCTCAATTCCCTTGTGTATGTGCCTTTGAGTCATTTGTCAATTTTCTAAGCAAGGACGACTTAAATGTGGTTTTGACAGCTCCTTACTCTGAAATTTAGCCTATGGCAACTGGTGTTATTGCAGGTCTCTCACCCAAGTACTAGCCAGGGCTGACCCTGTTTAGCTTCCAACATCAGACAGAATCTGAGGCCTTTGGGATGTTTAGGCCACTTAAAGCATGGAAAATCTAGGGCCCTTTTCGCACCTTACCTGTTCTCAGCACCGGGGCACAGGGACTGCGCGAGCAGCCTCTTGCGAGAGGCTCTCGCGTCCCTGCTGCTTCGCCTCCGCAGCCGCTGCCTGCTAGCAAGAAGGCAACGTGAGGACTCCTCCTCTTCCTTCCGCAGCGCAGTCTGGGATTTTCCCAGGCTGCGCTGGGGCAGGAAGCGCAAGCGCGGCAGCTCCAAAGGCTCCGCACACACGGTAAGCGTGTGCAGGGCCCTAGAGCAATGCGTGATCGTGCATCATTTTCAGCTAGAAGCCAAAAATGAAGTAGTGCGCGATCAGCACCTGCCGGCCCCGGCAGCATCGTACAATTGTGAGGATGTCATGTGGACGGCTCCTCGCAATTGTGTGATGCTCCAGAGACCTTTTCACATGGTGAATGCCATGAGAAAAGGGCCTATGTGTTTGTGTGTAAGGGAGAGGAGGGAGGGGAACTGGTTCCCTGTGCTTAAGGTATTTTAATTCAAAGAGGATCTCTTCAAGAAACCTCCCACACACACACACACACCTTATAGGCTGCTACATTCTTTTTACTTACTGAAATAAGCAGAGTGACACGGGTTCATTCCAAAGTAAGGAGCAGCTGCAGAGTGCAGGACCTCTTCCTTTCCTTCTTGCCCTATCACTGCTAAGAGGGGAAAGACTCTGCCCCTCTCTCCTCTGAAGGGAGAGGGTAATAAGTATTTAAGTGTTGTAACAGCTTGTAAAGTCATTTGCAAAGTCACTTACTCGTTTTGCAGCTGACTACATATTTAGGGTAGCTATGGTGGCCATGCAACAAAATACAAGAAAAGCCAAAATCCACAAAACATGGATACCCTTACTGGGTCAACTAAAATGCGCAAAATGCATCATACATAATAAAAACAAAAGTAGAAATCTTTCATTTGGGCTACAATTGGCACATTTTACTTGCATAGCACCTAAATGTTTCTCCAGATGTAACAGTACAGAGACTTCTTGAGAAATGTAATATTCCCTGCTTTAGAAAGGGGCAGTTAGCCTCGCACAAGGTAGAATATGCATGGATCTCAATGGAAGTTGCTTTGCTGCTACTAATGGATTTGAAATTTTATTGCCTGTTTTTTACTGCCTTTTGTCCCTAGACTCCACATGGCTAAGAAGGGGAGTGGCCTCGGCCTGCACTGATATCACTCCAGACCATCTTAACTGACAAGAGACAAACTGACATTTGAGACAAAACGTGGACCTGTGACTCTAACATTGTCACTTTTCTTCTCCTTTGATTTTAAATACAGCTGCCTGATTTACCGGGTAGCATTTTTGCAGTTTGAGGTGGTTGTGCTCCTCCATGCAGTCTTACTTGTGCTTCAGCAGTCACTTCTGTTTTCCCAATGGGGCTCAAGGTCTGTTTTGCCTTTTGGGGTGGTTTTTCCTGGCAGCCGATGAGTTTGAACCTTGGTTTAAACTCATTGGCTACTCTTTTCCCGGGCCAGATCTGGTTGGTAATTTTCCCTCTTATCCAGGAAAGGAGTACTTAAGCTGGATCTCTCCAGGTGGACGCTCACTTCTCTCAGAGTGTCACCCCACCCACCCTCGCTCGGTTTCTTGATTATACTTGCTTGCCATGCTTATTTGTCACAATTTTGGGGCTGTTGGCATGGGTCCTGGATCCAGGACTGGGTTACCAGTGCCTTCGTGCAGGGTAACTATGGTGTCCCCTTGTGGGATGCAAGGGTTGCAGGGGTGGTGGCTGGCATGCACAGCACGGGAGGTGCACACACACCCTCCACTCCTGGGTGACTGGGTGGTGCTGGCACTTGCCACCACTCTGTTTCCGGCAGGGGCCAGACGGTGGGGCTCATCAGTCAACCAGTGGATTTTGTCATATTTGCAGCTAGCTGTTTAGGGAAAAGGAAAAAAAAGAGTCCAAGACTCTTTAAGTGAAGCTGAAAGACCAGGAAGCCTTCAGCACTGGGTCCCTAGCCAGTGAGGAGTCTGGAGCAATTGCTCCTATTGATCCATTGATAATCGAGCCCTGTTGGGGAGCAACAGACAGGGAAGCTGTACTCCAAATGCTTTTCTACATCACTTGACTGTTCATCAATCAGCAGAGCAGGGTAAGGTTTAACCATTCCCTCCCTGCTGTCATGACTATTACTTTCCTTTGTGCTCTTCCCTAAGTTTTATAGCAGTGTAAGATGTGATTATTTGCATCAGAATTATGCAGGTGGAAGGGAATAGTTAAAAGAGTTAAACCTCACTTCTTCCCACAAGTGTGGCTTAATGATGGAACAAAAATCTGATCAGCAGTATGTAATAGAAGGCTACAACCACAATACTTTTCACAAGTGATGAGCCTGCTAGCAGGAAGAGAAATGCAAGTCGCCTGAAATTTGATACATGCAACCTGATCTATATTTGCACATCTCTCAGGGCTACCCCATATTGGGCTGAGCAATTGGCTTGGGATGGTATCAATAAATAGGTTGTCACCTGGCAGGTAATGGGGGAGGGGGTAAGTCTCCACCTATGAGACTCAGGGGATGAGGAAGGAGCCTACCTTTGAGGCTAAACTGGAATGTACGCTCTCACATGTAGGGTCCTGGAACTTCAGTGGGAGTCATCCAGGTTGACCTTCCAGTTAAGAGAGGTTGGGGAACAACCCAGAGTGACTGGACTGCCTTCAGGGCTCAGGTTTTCACCCAAGGGAAGGCTGAGGTGGTGGTCACTGGGATAACACCTGGCCTTGTCTGGACCCATTTCTAGATCCCTTTCCCATGCCAATGCTATTAGGTCAAACAAAGTGGCCCTTGTTACCCCAATGTTCTGTGTCTGGCCTCTTTATTCTGGAGCTGGGCAGCAATGCCCAGAGAATGTGCAAAATCTGGTCAAGAAAACACAGACAAAGACAGACAGACATTTCCCCTATTCAGTAATTCTGTTGCCCAGCTAAAATAAACATGTGAGAGGAGAGGGTGTTAACTCCACTGCCTCTATCCTAACTCTCCTTATGTAGAAAGCGACTATCTGTGGAGGTTCTCCATGTGACAGGAACCTTGGAAAATCAGAACTTCTGGTTGTGTGGAAAGTCTTCATTATGCATGCAGCAAGTGGTCTCTTTTTCAGAGCATCAATAGCAGTTACATTTGTTCAATTCTCTACATGTGGAAAGCGATGGCAGAGGAGTTGGAGCTAGCACTCATGCTTCTTCACACATTATTTAAATTGCCTAACAAAATGTCCGGATGGATGGATGGATGGATGGATGGATGGATGGATGGATGGATGGATGGATGGACAGACAGACAGATGAATAGACAGACTGATGAACAGAAAGACAGACAGATGATTAAGAATGAAATGCTGTAAGCGGACATTTTGGATATTTTGTGCGGGATTAGCCATCCTGTTTTAGTGAGTTTAGCTTACCAGAACATCGAACTGGTTCATGCTGTTTCTAGGGGCCTTTCTGCCAGATCCAATGAGAAACAACCTCACCTCAGCGACCTGTAAGAATGGGTCAAAAAACATATATATTTTTCAGCTGTAATGGAATTATCATGAAAGAAACAGGCAAAATCAGTGATAATTTGTAGTTTGCTAAGGGGAAGAGCTAAGGTTCCTCTGAACATAGCTGGATCAGACAGGCATCAGAGTTTCTAGGCCGGACTTGATTTCCTTTCATGCTGGTCAAACAAGTCATTCCCTAAGTTTAGATGCAAGCATTAACCCAACTTCTTCATCTGATTTTCCTTTATTATTACAGCTGACTTACCAGAAATTCACTTAGCTATCAGTTTTGTGCTGTCAGAGAACATGCCAGGCTCCCCACAAAAGGATTAAACATACAGGCAAGCTATTAAGAGAGCCTCAACAGTGCAGTCATGGAAAGAAAGTCCAAAGGTAATCCATTGCGGCACATGAGCCAACAGGAACAACTTCACTGTAATTGCCAAGGGGGATATGGCTGAGGGTCAAAAATGTTTTACAAAACAGAAACATTATGATAAGAACAGAAGGATGTTCATTTTCAAGCTGGAGATAAGATATGAGTTCACTCTCCGAGCAGGGCAAGAGAAAAGGGCTTAAAACCCAGTTTTATCCTCCATCCAGAAATGAATGAATGAAACACAGGCCATTTCCACACTCGAGTGTTATAGTGCTTTTATCCCACTTTCAACATCCTATGGAATCCTGGGGTTTGCAGTTTCGGGAGGGGCCGTCCAGCCCCTCCCGAAACTGCAAACCCCAGGATTCCATAGGATGTTGAAAGTGGGATAACAGCATTATAACACTCGAGTGCAGAAATGGCCACAGTCACACCAGGTGCCTGGCATAACTGCAGCCTCTGTAGCATGTACCTTCCACCAATGAAGCAGGCAGATAGCTTCAACACTGTGCCCACATAAGGGATTTTGATTGTATGCCTGTGGCACTAATGTGCCTCAGAAGACCTTGGAGAGAAGTACAATGGGAACAAGAGTATAATATTGTGTTTGTGTGTTTGTTTGTGTAAGAAACTAGTGCATGTCCTATCCTTCAGTGCAGCTTTCCTGTCCAAAGCATATAAAAACCAATTATATTACATAAATTAAAGTTAAAAGTACAAATTAAAAGTCAAATAAAAACATACAAATTAAGAACAGAATACATGAAGGCAGCATAACAGTTTGCAAGTCTTTTTTTAAACAAAGATTTAAAGTGGGGCTTTTAAAAAAGCAGTTTTGAAACTAAAACAAACAAGGATTCTTCTTCTGGAGAAGGCATTCCAGAGTAAGGGTAGCACCTCTGAAAAGCAAAGCCTTTTCACTCAGTAACTAGCCAGCCCTCCTTTCTGTGCTGGCATTCAAAAGCATGAATTAGAAACATTGTCCAGAAGAAAAAACTGACCATACACATAAGAAGCATGGCGGCTTATATATCAGCAAAAAAGAAAAGAAAAGAAAAGAAATTTAATCTCCACTCCATTCCTGGAAAGAAAAGATGACTAATGAATATGTTTTGCCTCCAGGTGCCCTCAAGTATCCTCTGGGAGGGTTGGGGGAACATTTAGACCTATCTAGGAGATGGGCTATTTTAGGCCCACAAGAGACCTTTTTGCAACAGAAACTGATATGGGAGATCATGTGCTGGTCACTCCTTGTTTTTTTAAAAAAACAAAACTCTCTTTGGCTTAAAATGGTCCATGGGCCAAAATGTGGTGAAAATATGCCTATAACACCTGAAAGCTATTTGGGAGCATTTAGAGGGGAAAACACATAAAAACCAAACTTTGCCCATCCTTGTAGTAAGGGGTGGGCCAGGGGCAGTTTTGCCATGTTTTGCTTACCCCAGGCTGTTCCAGTCCCACGTGAAATGCTTATTGAACAACAGCAAACAAAGAAGGAAAGAAGCGAGCAATTGAGTAATGCACACCCTTGTTAAATAAAAGCATTTTCCTTGGCCTGAAAAACTTGGGAGTGTAAAATCAAAAGCATGCCTAAATTGACTCCAATTTTTAAAAAAAACAAAATCCAAGAATGGGGGCATAGAAATGGCTTGCAGTTCTGAAAACTCTGCAAGGAGCCAGCGCAGCCCCTGTAATTCCTGATAGCTCCCCATCACCAGTTATAAATGGATCTCTTTTTTTTTAATTCATTTCTGTTTTAATATTAGAGGCTAGAATTCTGCATTGCAATTACAGATTCGCAATTTAGGTCCTTTCCGCAGCTTACCTTTTTTCAGTGCTGGGGTGCGGGGATTGTGCGAGCAGCCTCCAGTGAGAGGCTCTCGCGTCCCCGCTGCTTCAGCTCCGCATGAGCTGCCTGCTCCCGAGCAGGTAGCATGAGAGCCCTGCCCCTTCCTTCCGCAGCGCAGCCTGGGAGTCTCCCAGGCTGCGCTGGGGCAGGAAGCGCAGCCACTGCAGCTCCAGAGGCTCCGCACGAACGGCAAGTGCGCACAGGGCCCTGGAGCAATGCAAGATTGTGCACCATTTTCGGCTAAAAGCCGAAAATGAAAAAGTGTGCGAGCAGCACCTGCCCTACCCTGGAGCGTTGCACATTGTGACTGCGTCGTGCAGATCGCTCCTCACAATTGTGTGACGCTCCAGGCGCCCTTTCGCATGGCAAATGCTGTGCAAAAAGGGCCTTAGAGTTACAGACCTATAACTGCTCTGTATTCAGCAATACTATTTATTCACAATCATGGCACCATAGATAGCAAATAGCAACAAATGATCTAAAGAATTGACCTCTGAAACTAGCTGTAAACTCTACTGCTCTGGAAGCTGCTCTGAGCAATTAGAGTCTGCAGCCCAGTCCTGTGGGGTGCTTCAGGATGGCACAGTCAGCACCATCCTACTTCTGACCATCAGGTCCTGCTTTCATATCCATTATTAATAGAGGGGTTATGTAAAATTAACACAAACAGGAACATTTGGAGCATCACTAACAACTAGCAGCACGATGTGGGTGCCTTCTTGGTTCCACAACTTACAATTGTGTGAGAAAACCTCACATGGAAAAGTGATTCCTAGGAAACACCACAACTTCTAGGGGAGGTTCCTTGATTATTATTATTATTAATAGTATGTCAGTGCTAGTGCTTGTTTTGTTCTCACTTACACTACACTGTTATAGTGCTATTATTCCACTTTCAACATCCTATGGAATCCTGGGGTTTGTAGTTTAGGGAGGGGCATTTAGAATTCTCAGCCAAGGAGCTCTTGGGCCTCAGTAAACTACAAACTCCAGAATTCCACAGGGTATTAAAAGTGGAATAATAGCACTATAGCAGTGTAGTGTGGAAATGGCCCTAGGATGTGGTGTTTTGTTGAATCTTTATAAAAATGTGTGTGCATACAGAAAAGGAATAGATACAACCTGGGTTGCTAGCCCTGATTAAGCCCCCACTACATTGTTGTTGTTGATAATTGTATTTATTTTTTTCTCCCAAACCAGAACTGGAGGTGACTTAGGGGCTCTTAGCTCTTTAATTTATTAGAAGTGGAAAACATAGTAGAAGTAAGTTGCTAATCCCCATGTTTGTTTGTTTTCAAATGAATCCCTTGATAGCTGCCAACTCTATATTCATTCAGTGACCTCAGGAGCAGTGAAAAGTGCAAGGGGCAGTGTTAAAAAGTCCAGTTTCCTTTGAATGAGAACATATTTGGAAGCATCTTGTGGTATCTTTGTACTGTTCTCTTTATTTACAAATATACAAGCAGAGCCAAATGGAAGCAAGGTGATGCTAAAAACACACAATTTCTCTCCGAGCTTAGAAATATTACCTTTGTGAACATCAGGCTAGAACAAGAATAGACAATGGCCTCAGAGCTCAGGGCCACTTTTCAGTTGGACAGGAGTTCAGGGTTCCTACATTTGTGGTGATGGTGTTGGTGGTGTTTTGGAGGGCAATTATAAGGATATTTTTAAAATGTAGCTGCCTGACTTGCCAGGCAGCAATTTTGCGGCTTGGGGCGGCTTCATCAGCCACGCAGTCTCCTCATGCTGCCAGCGGGCTAGCTGTCCTTCCTATCAGGCTACATGGCTTGTATAGCCTTGGGCGCAGAGTTGTCTCCCCAGGCAATGAGTTTAAACTGCAGCTTAAATTCATTGACTCCCCTTTTCCCAGGCCAGAGTTCTCCCTCTGGTCCAGATGAAGGGAATTTAAGCACATCGGCCTCAGGCTTGAGCTCACTTCTTTCAGAGGATCGTCCCATCCACCCTCCCTGTGTTTAGGGTGTGCAGCTCTATTATTGGTCACAACTTGTAGGCAGTATCTGGAATAAGGCTGCTAGTGCCGTGGGGCTGTTTCAGAGCTGGATCCTGTAACTTCATGTGGCAAGTTTGTTCCAGGAATGGCAATACTACTTTTTTGGACTACACTTCCTAGAGTCAGCCAACCAGCATGGCCACTGAAAGTTAGAGTCCTCGTCCCCCACAGAGTTCTGCTCCTTGGTAGAGCTAACATATCCCGCTAGCATTTTGCTGAAGCAGAATTATCAATATAACAAAAATTAAAGGATTCTTAGGGAGAATCAAATACATCTGGCACCTTGAATCCCATCTTGGGAGAAAGGTAGGATATTCATTTAAATACAAATAAATCTGAGACAAAGGCCCTTTTCGCACGGCATTTTCGATGCGAAAGGGCCCCTTGAGCGTCACGTACATGTGAGGAGCGGTCCACACGACGCATTCACATTTGCGCAATGCTCCAGGGCCCGGCAGGGACTGCTCATGCATTTTTTCATTTTCAGCTTGAAGCCAAAAATGGTGCACGGTTGCGCATCGCTCCAGGGCCCCGCGCGCACTTACCTTGCATGCGGAGCCTCGGGAGCTGGGCCAGTCGCGCTTCCTGTCCAGTGCAGCCTGGGAAGGTCCCAGGCTGCACCGCGAAAGAAAGAGGCGGGGCTCTCACGCAAGCAGGAAGCTCGTGCAGAGCCGAAGAAGCAGGGAAGCTAGAGCCTCTCTCCAGAGGCTGCTTGCGTGAGCACCGCACCCCCGTGCCAAGAAAAGATGAGTTGCGGAAAGGGCCAAAGTGAGGTCAGTGAGGAGGGAGGAGCTGTGGTTCCACTTGATATATTGTCTAGAATTCAAAGAACCACTCATACCCAAACAGCATTTGGACTTGAGTTTTCGTAATAGCAGCCCTTCTTCAGAAATACCAAACTACTTTTGAGATTGGGGGTATTTTCAAAAGTAGATCATAGTATCCGTTCAAAGATGTCAAAGACCTGAATTCTGTTAGTAATTTGAATTACAGTAGACACATGGGATTAATTGAATTTACAAATATGTTGACTCACCGTTGAGTAGACTCCAAGTAGCCTTTTTGTCTTTACTGTTTTATGACCACAGTAACACCATATTGATTCAAAAATAGGCCATTTGTCTTTGTTTATTGATCAAAATAAAACACTGAATCATAAAAAAGTAATCACTTTTTAAGCTAAACAGCAAGACTTTGGATTGTTCTACAACAGAAATCTTTGAACAAACTTTCAGTCAATATGCGGATAACAAGAATTTGGAATATTGGTTTAATAGAGAAACTAACATCCTCTATTCATGACATAGATAACAGAAAGATAGAAATGAAATTGTTCAGTGTGTGGTTTCCAAGTACTGCTTTTATTCATCAGAATTTGCTCTTCCACCAAAAGCATATTAACTTGTGGAATAATGTTGTAATTAGAAACAACCCAGTAACAACAACAACTCCTCCTCCTCCTCCTCCTCATCATCATCATCATCATCAGGATTTGGACCACAAGCTCCCTTTCTCACTAAATCTCATTAAATCCCAAATGTATTCCACACCAACAAACTGGTGAAATTCAAGTCAACCCTTGGCAAGGCTTCATCACCAAAAACTCAATGTAATACATGAACTTTGCATATCACATAGTACTGGAAACAGACACACAGATTTTATTGGTAAAAATCCAGCTTCTTCTGTTTAACAAACCACTAGAGACTACATTAAAATTCCAAGTTTATCAGGACATATACATTCTGTGCACAAATCCAGCAGATTGCAATAAACAGCCACATGCAACCCTATCTGCAGTGTACTTATGCTACAGGAATCCACCAAAGTGGATGGGACTCCTGCCATCAGAGTTATTTGAGGATGGAAGTTCTAGTAATTTATTACTTCAAACTTCTAAGTAATAGGTTTCCTTCCCCCTGTCCCCCCACCCAAACCTTTAACAAGCCATTGACCAGACAACCGAATTTCTCAGCATCTCACTTTCTCAGGTCACCCATAAGCACCTCAAGATTTATGCAGAGAAGAAATCATGTTGCTATTTTAGGTGGTGGTGTTTTCTTAAGCAGTGCATCTCTGATCGAGATTTATTCTAGCGGGGCATACCGAGGGCCTCTGCCTTGAGAGCAGAGTTTGGTATGAACTGGGTCACAGAAGCAATTAAAAGTCGTAAAGCAGATGTATCGTGTCTCCCTTCAATCCCTTTGGTTTCTGTCAAGGAGTGAAATCATTGCTTGGTACTTGCTGGTGCATTTTTCATTCCAGAAGTGGAAATGGTGTAAACAAGAAGGGAGGGGAAAGCTCACAGTGAGTCTCTCTCTCTCTCTCTCTCTCTCTCTCTCTCTCTCTCATTGTGTCATATTAATCTTTCCACTAAATTTACTGACCAACCCATTCTCATAATCAAATCAGGATGGTGTGAGAGCAGGAAACCTTCAGCCCAGAAATCTCTCAAAGCACACCACCATGGCAATACAAACCTAATGCATACAAAAGAGAATTATTCAGTAGGAGAGTAAAAAACAAAAGATTTAGTTGTCTGAATCAATCATAGCTTGGAAACATTACAGAATACTCCAGCCAGTATGGCAGAGACTAAAAAATGTGATATTCCCAAGCTCTGGAATCAATGCACCAATGGTGCTACAAAGGTAAGGAGGTACTTTTCCTTCCTAAGAATTATTGTCCTTTCTCTCAACTCCAGCCCCAGCCCCGAAGCATAGCTATCCATGACCATACAGCAGCAATAAGCATTCGGTATTTGGGGAAGAATTCCTGCAGTTTTCTTCTTTGATGTATGTTCCCCACTTCTTCTTTGTCATATGTTTCTCTAAACAAGGCGTGGGGAAATCGTGCCCTACAGGCTGAATGCAGCCCACTAGGGCTATTTTTGTGCCCCCCAAGCCCCCTGTTATTGCTCCTTTTTAAAAAAAATACTTCAAAATGTCCCAAAATGCTTCAAAATACACCACACCTATAGGGAGTGCGGAAGCATTTCCATCATGTTTGCAGGCCCCCAAACCTCCAGGGGGGGCATTTTTATTTTTATTTTTTACTTGAAACACCCTTAAGGGGATGTCAGAGACTTTTCCATCACGTTTGACTCACACTCATATACACCAATTTAGGCCTGGGGAGACCTTTTTTGAAACAGGAAGTGACTCCTGCTCACTTCCTGTTGTTAAAAAAGGCTTTTCTTGGCCCTGAAATGCCCCAGTAAGGCCCCAAAATTAGGTGGAAATATCTCCATTTCTTCTTACGTGTCTTTGAGGGCATTAAGGCCCATTTTTAAGATAAATTTTTGTAGGACCACATGCAATGGGGTTTGGGGCTCTCCAAGGTTTCTTGGGGCAGCTGATGTGTCCCACTAACTTTCCACACTTGCCTACTCTGCTGTAAACCTATTATGTATGCGTGTGTGTGCATGTGTGTGTGTGTGTGTGTGTATTCATAGCAGCCAATGCTCCAGTAAGGGTTGCAATGAGATTGACATTATGTTGTAAAAAAAAGAGCTCCTTCCCTTTCACTGAAACAACTCAGGTCCAGTAGAGCAGAGGTATAAAGCTTGTCTTGTTTGACTGCATCTCCCATTATGCCTCCTCATTGGCTATGCTGGCCAGGGCTGATGGGATGCTACATGTTGCCTGGCCCTGCAATTGTGGCCATTTCCACATGGGGTTTTTAAAACAGTGCAAAGTGTCCTCCAGGGAGGACGTCTGCACCTGGGAGCCGACTGGGTCGGACCTACTTAATGTAGATCTGCACCCCAGCCCGCTCCGGAATGACCCCAAGTGGTCACCCAGTGTGCTTTTGAAAGACCACTAAAAACAGGTCTTTCAAAAACACAGAGCACGCCACTGCGAGCCTGCTCCCTTATGCAGATTCGCAGTCTCGCATTGGTGTGAGCCTGCGATCTGCCGGGGGCGGGCTTTAGGCTGGCGAGCTTCAGTGGTTGGTCGAGAGCCTCGACCAACCAGAAGCTGCCATTTTCGTCCCCAGAGCAGTGCGGAGCAGTGGCCACACACTGCTCCGGAGCAGCGTGGACCAGATCGGGGAGCCCAAAAATCTGGTGAGTAGCATCACGGGGCGATTCCCTCGCCCCGTGCGGAAATGGCCAGAGACTCCCTGCTGGAGTGAGGAAGCAGGGACAATTTGGTCTGAAGTCCTGTCAGTGGTGCCAACTTAAGGAGACTGATTAAGTTGACTGTTGGCTCATAATTTGACACTTGTGTAAATTCTATTGATTAAATTGGTCTCCTCAAGTTGGAAGTAGACTAGTTGGAAAGATTAAGGTTAATCTCTCTAAACCCCAAAGGATTTCTAGCTCTTCAGAGCATCTTTGCAGAAACATAAGAGGCTGCATGGGAAAATGAAGAAATCATGAAGGCCACTTCTTTGCCCTGTTCCTTCAGAATGAGAATAATTCTGCTAAATGCTAATCTGGATACAACTTTCTCATCACTAGGGCCCTTTTTGTATGGCATTTTCCATGAAAAAGAGGGCCTGGAGCATCATGCGATTGTGAGGAGCCATCTGCATGATGCACTCACAGTCGCATGATGCTCCAGGGGCCGGTAGGCGCCAATCATGCACCTTTTCATTTTCAGCTAGAAGCCGAAAATGGTGCACGATCGCACATTGCTCCCAGGCCCCACGTGCACTTACCTGGCGTGCGGAGCCTTTGGAGCCACGCCGGTCACACTTCCTTCCCCAGCGCAGGCTGGGAAGGTCCCAGGCTGCAGTGTGGAAGGAAGAGGCAGGGCTCTCGCAAGAGCAGGCAGCTTGTGTGGAGCCGAAGGACCCCAGACGCGAGAGCCTCTCGCCAGAGGCTGCTCATGTGATCCCCGCACCCCAGCGCCAGAAGAAGGTAAGGTGCAGAAAGGGCCTGGGAGAGGGAGAGGAGGAAGAAGACTCAGTGGTGGAGCTTGGAGTGCGTAGAGGGGGCAGGATGGAGCATGGCTACGGCACAAGGGGTGTAGCCACTGTGCAGGAGGGTATGACCAGGGTGCGCGGGGGCATGGCTACAGGCCAGGACACCCCAGAAACATTGCTGCCCGGGGCCAATCGCCCCCCCCCGCCCCCACATCCCTACGTGACTGAGAAGACTGGAAGTTTCCCTCTTATTTTTACTTGTTCTCACACCAGTTTACCTTTCCCACACTAAACCTATGTCACAACTAAATCTATGCTACTGTAAAGTAGTTGCTTTGAATAATGGCTCTCAGAACTGCAGTATGCACTCAGCAACATCTATGACATTATATTAGAGACAAGGGAACTTTAGAAAATTCTGCAAAGATTGCTCATTGAGATGTCACAGGCTCTTGTCAAAACCCAAACAGTTCTCCAGCGATCTGCTCTGGCCTTTAAAAACAGCTGCATTAATTAAGAGTCTTAACAAGTAAACCAGACTGAAGATCTGTGATGTTATTGAGAGAAATGTGTTTCTCGCTGACAAAAATGACTCAAACCTTCTTCAGTAAATGTGCCCACCTCCTGTCAACCCACCCCAGCCCCCCAAGAATGCCTTTAGTGGAGCTCTTTTCAAACAAACACATTTACAATAGTAGTTTATATGAAAATAAACTTGACAAAAATTGAGAGACACTGAAGTACTGCTCTAAAGCTATGAACAACTTGTGCAGAAGTTCTTCACACACACACACACAAACACACACACACATATCTTCCAACCCAGTGGATTTTGGAGGGAGTGTTCAAGTCACTTTGAAAATCCTATCTTGGTTTCCAAGCCCATACAAAGTTAATGGTTTGCAGTCAGGAAAAGATCTGGAAATAGATTACGAAGACCAAAACATAAGAGCAGCAATGAAAATGTTTTTTGTGCCAAAATGGGCTGGGGGGTGGAGGGAAACTGGAGTATGACCTGGAAGTTTGAGAACTTGGAGATCACTGCCTCAGTGTTTAATTTGTTCTTCTTTGGCATCAAACTCTTCATTTCAACTTACTGGCGATGGTTTTGGACACAGATGTTGGCTGTCTCCGTATACTGTGATAATGACCTCTTACTCCAGTGATTTAGTAAGCCTCAGTTCTGTGCAGCCATTCAGCCAGTAAAAGTCTAATCCCTTAATGGTCATTTGTGTCTTTGTAACACATCTCTAAGAATTCAACAATACTGCAAATTGTATTTGGTGAAACTACTTGCACGTTGCCCACCCTTGTTATCTTATCGAGTCGCTAATTCCCACAAATTATTATTCAGTTCCAAGGAGTTGGGGGGAGGACTATTGAACCATAAATTTGTCCTTCTCCAGACAGCTGCTAAGTCAATAGAATCTTGATCAAGTGAGAATTCCCAGTTGCTCTGAACAATTAAGTCCTGAAAAGGTATTTGGCTCTCTGTCAATGAAATGTGTGTTGATTAAAATCATTGATATGGAGGTGTGTGGTTTTTAAAAGTTTATTCATTCCTAAGTGGAAAAGAAAAACTGGTTAACTATGAAAGGTTTTCAAAAATGCACCAAATCTGGAGGATGCTCTTCTGATCTTTGAAAAAATATTGAATTTCACTGTCCATTAATGTTCACTGTCTATTTATTTTATTGGAGACTACAGTGGGACTTAGTTACCATTCCTTGGAGTGTGCTCAGAATCAGCAGAATATAATGCAGAAGATAAAGCAGACATCCACTCATTGTGGATGTTTTCTTTGGCTTGTTTTCAACACTTTATCAATAGAACCAACTCAATGTTGATGTTTTAAGCAACATATTGATGGAGTGACTTATAGGGCTCTGCAGTCACCACTACCAATCACCTTACGTTAACAACCAGAAATAAGCACCCATGCATAAACATATACACTAGCAAAATCCTTGCAATATAGGGAAATTGTTAGAACTTTTAAGAAATGTTAATAAACACAACAAATATTCTTTGAATTTTTAGCATGCATACAAACTACATACAAAAAGATGGTATACTTTCTGTTGATTGCAAAGTATATACTTTCCATTCTCCTGCAATAGATTTGGGCAACTAATGCCTCTCCAGATGTTGTTGGTTTGCCACTCCCATCAAACCTGGCCAACATACCCAATGGTGAGTCATAATCATAGTTGTTGTCCAAAGACATCTGCCCACATCTGTTCAGCACATTGGCCACTTCTATTCAACCATTGCCCACCCCTACTGAACACATAATGTCCATCAATAGAAAGGTTTTCATGTGTACATTGATAACTGCAGCATCAAGTGCTGGTGACTTACATGTATGAATGAGCCATCACAGATCTAATGCCATAGAAGTATCATTACTTTCATTTCTAACAGCCTCTGCGCCAGGGTTTTTCAGTTTAGTCAATTCATACTTTAAATTGTATTGATGAAATTTAGTGGTGCAAAAACATCAAGTAATGTATATTCATAGCATCATTTGCTACAGTCTTTGCTACCAGAGGAATTCTGGGTGAGTTCTGTTCTTGCTCAAACCATCATATGTGCTAATAGTGAGCTCTCTGAACACGATCATTTGTGGAGATAATGTGGTGCCATCCAAACAGAAAAGGGAGGTTATCAGCAAGTGTGGGGGAACTCCAGTGTTTTCAGAAACACAAAAACAAAGATTTGGAAAAGGACCTTAAGGGTAGATAGCTCAGTGAGGACTCAACATGTCCAGTGGGCCTAAAATACTGATGCTGGGAGCAAGGGACTGGCGGGGAAGAAGAATGGAACGGAGTATTGTATAGGTAGGCATGCCTGACAGTGAAAAGGACCACTCTTGGCTGCAATATTTCTGTCACACGCCTTGTAAACAATGTTTAAAGTCAGTGCTTATATGACAGCCAAAACGTGAATTTGGAAACATTACTGTTTTACTACAGATTCCAGAATCAAGACAGTAAAAGTATCTTTTCTGAGCTATATGTATGCCTAAATTTGTCTGTGTGAGCATTTCAATGTCTGTAGATAGTATAGCTGATCATAAAACTATATAGTCATTCTCGCTTAGATTATATTCAGTCTACAAGGACAGAAATATAAAACAAATACTGACTTGTATTCCTCATGCTAATTTGCTCCTGAATTCTGCAAAGAGAATGCTTAACAGGGAGGAACACCATCTTTCGTCAGTGTTAGATCCATTTTGATTATTTGTTCAAACAGTTTTCTTGTGCAAAATCAAAAAGACACCTCAAGAATGACTCAGTTGGACCCAGATTGCCAAATGAAGGTTGTCTGAGTGAAAAGGGGATCAAGAGTTAACACAACTTCAATCAACGACAGGCAGCAGAGTAGCAGCAAATGTGGTGTACATAAACAGGTGATAAAAGCAGATAAGAGAGATGACAAAAATTACAAAAACAAAAAACACTGTTATAAAGATTTATGGAGCAGCTAAAGCAGAGCTAAATAAATGATAACAACTGCTGATAAAAAGAAACGGGGCATCAGCCGTATAAACACTTGGGGGAACTTCAATGCTTCTGTGTGTTACTATGACACTGGTTTGTTTATGCCAGCATTGACCTTCTGCACTGGGAGAAGTATATTAACCATCTCAGTGTCTTTTGTGTTGTTTTACTCCTCAAGAGAAAGTTGTGCAGGGCTGATTCTGATGAATGGCTTTTGCCAAAAGTCAAGTTATCCTTGACTAGACGCAGATGGCCCAGTAAAAAATGAATACTGCCAGCAGACGTCGTCTTTATCAGTTGTAAAAGTTCAGCAGGGACTAGACTTCCTCATCTCTGGCCAGAAAATCCCCAACCGCACCCCCCACCCACCCCCAACCCAGCCTTCTTTTTCAGCACCAGATCACATCTTGTCCTGATGAATTCTTGCTTCTGATAACTATGCTTCTATGTGCAAGGTTTCTGGCCATTTGGCACATGCTGCAAAATTGACACAAGCATGTTGGATCCTGCCTGAGGCAGACATCAAGAATTTATGGAGCTTATAAATATTAGACTGTTGTTACATTGTTTGTCCTCCCTGTTGGCCCTACTGTGTCACAGACCGCAGCTTGAGCTCTCCAGACTATCTTCCAAGAAGGGAAGTTGGCCACAGACTTGAGATGACCTCCAGCATCCCAGTCAAAACATCAGCATTGTTAGTTACTGGGTAGTTCTGTTCTTCCAGTAAATAGTTTACAAAGACTAATTAGATGAGATTCATTTTCGAAAAGAGGAACTCACAGTTCACAATGGTATTTTTGATTGGCCCATTTTTATTTATTTATTTATTTATTTATTTATTTGGTCTTTTTGATGCCTCTCCCATAGCATTTATGCAAAGCAGGCCCTGCCCTGCCATTGCACCCTGCTTCACACAGTTCCAAAATCAGTGAAATCAAACAACCAAGACACAAGGGAATTGATTGCAGAAGCTACATGCAGAATAGAATATGTTTGTCCAATTGCTTCTTTTGGCGGACTTTTTTGTGAGGCCAAAAAAAAAAACCTCTTTATTTTACAGGTCCAGAGGGAAAAGAGAAAGAATTGTGGAGCCTTCTTATCAAAAAAGAGCCCTGGAAATCTCAAAAGTTTGCACATATTTTTGTGTCTTTGTGAGGTTGGCCTAAAGAGTCAGGGTGGTGTAGTGGTTTGAGCATTGGACCACAACCCTGGAAACCAGGGTTCTATTTCCAACTTGGCCTTGGAAACCCCGTGTGACTTTGGATGCATCACATACTCTCAGCCCTAAAGAATCCCATGATAGGGTCACCTTAGGGTCACTGTAAGTCAGAAACAACTTGAAGGGATTCAATAACAACAACAATAATAAAGGTATTATCACAATATGGATTGCTAGATTTAAAAAAAAAACTTTGAAGCTGGGGGTTGAACTGCTATGAAATGTCACCTGACATAGGGAGTGAATCATTGAATGATTAAAATTTATTATCCTGTTAAATAACTTTTATGAAGCAAAACGAGTGGTTTTGGGTTTGGTTTTTTTTTTTTAAGAAAAGCATTCTTAAAGCAGTATTTGAATGTAAAGGAGATTTTAAAGAAATCCACAAATCCTACCACATAAGATTCCCCCTCTTCATTTAGCCAATTCATGTTTTTAAGACCATCACTAAAGAGGCTATCTATCACAAACAGTGAAAATGGCAGCCCCACTCTCTTTGTAATTCAAGCTCCATAGTAAAGAACATGCCAGTGCAAGAAAAATAGCATACGCCATGTTCATCAGGCACACTCAAAGTATCCTTGAAAACAATCACAATATCAGCTTGCATGTAATTCTTCTCCACTGATGATAACAAACACACAGCCTCATCTGCTAGGTGTCACAAAACCACAACAGGCCACATTTTATTGTATGAAGTGTTGCCACATCCTGTCTAGCAATTGCGCCTATACTTTCTATGCTTTTATTTCCTGATTAACATTTTAGGCACAGAGCAGTATGCAGACCTACTACTTCAGTGATTAGGCTGGCTATAGAACCTGAGAAAGTGATTGCCATAGTTAGAGAAGATTTCCAATTTCTATTTCCATTTACACTTCATATCTTCATCATTGAAGTGTTCTTAAAACCTCATTTAATAAAACACTAAAAATAATGGCTGGACTTCAGCCTGGGACTTACATCTTCATAAACAGCCTTACCTGGCTAGGAGATAGAAATGAGTAGTTTCATGATGTCCATATTCACCTAACAGTTGTCATGATGTTGCAACATGCTAAATCTGTTGCACAACAGTAGCCGGTGGAGGGACTGATACCTCATTTCACTGATGTGCATCAGTGCAGTCCTGATGCCTATCCAAATACTGGCTAGGAAGTGCCATAGAGCAACAGACATGTTCAGTGAACATTGCAGGTGTCTAGCGTGTATCACACGTGTCCAATGCACAACATAAGTGCCTGATGAACATCAGAATCCTCTTGCCAGCACCTGAACACCATATTCACAAGTCACCCTTTCCGCACGGCATTTTCCATGCGAAAGGGCACCTGGAGCGTCACGCGATTGTGAGGAGCCATGTGCACAACGCACTCACAATCGCATGATGCTCCAGGGGCCGGCAGGCGCCGATCGCGCACCTTTTCATTTTCAGCTAGAAGCCGAAAATGGTGCGCAATCACACATTGCTCCCGGGTCCCACGCACACTTACCTGGTGTGCGGAGCCTCTGGAGCCATGCCGGTCGCGCTTCTTGCCCCAGCGCAGGCTGGGAAAGTCCCAGGCCGCACTGTGGAAGGAAGAGGCAGGGCTCTCACACGAGCAGGCAGCTTGTGTGGAGCCGAAGGACCCCGGACGCGAGAGCCTCTTGCCAGAGGCTGCTCGTGCGATCCCCGCACCCCTGTGCCGGAAGAAGGTAAGGTGCGGAAAGGGCCTAAGAGGATTTCATTCTGCAACACAGCTATAGATTCATAATATTATGAAATGTAAACTGTGATGCAGAATCTCAGCCAAGATCGTTAACTCCACAGAAACATGAAAATGACATTCTACCTCCGAGGACCAGCTGGTGGGGTTCAGCAGGCAGGCAAGGCTGTTTACTTACTGGATTTATATCTCCCTGACTCTCAAAGATGGGATTCAATATAGTTCACAGCAATATTAATAAAAGAATGGAATTAAAACAAGAATCAAGGCTTAACTGTTAGAAGATAATTATACTAAAAGCCCAATTTATATAATTTAAAAGACAATTTAAAAGGTAAATCTCTAAAAAAAAGTAGAGCAGTCAAGCAGTAACAAATCCTGGCCTCAGCAACCCATCATGTGCCAAAAGCCTATCTTCGGGCCTTTCTACCCTACACTGTTATGGTGCTATTATTCCACTTTCAATATCCTGTGGAATTCTGGGGTTTGTAGTTTACTGAGGCCAAAGAGCTCTCTAGATAAGAATTCTAAATGGCCTTCCCTAAACTGCAAACAGTGTAGTGCAGAAAGGCCCTTTGTGATTTGCTGGTGCACTTCCTGGAGTTTCCCATAGGAAAAGAGAAAGTTTAAACTGGTCTGATCAATCTGAAGATTCTGATGTTCTTCTTGTAATTACTCTGCCTAAAATGTCATCATTTGCTTAGTGCGTTCATTATCATCACCATCATCACTATCACCGCAAATCAGCAATGTGAGGAAACTACAATATTCACATTCCAGGCCAGTAGCAAAATTCCTAGCAAAATGCTATGAGCATCTGATGAAAAAAATAATTTGATCTTTAATTACCCTTATGGAGATCATCATGGATTGTTAGCATCACCTCGCATCCTACAACCGAACCGTCTTAGAACCGGTACTGTGTTAGTTTATATAGCAACTGTAACTGAATATGTAATGCTTTCAGCTTTAACCTGTTGCATTAATCATAGTATTAAACTTGCTTGCTTAACCCCAATTGAGTAAACAATTAAATTCAGTGGGAACATGCTAAGTCAACATTTATATAAGGTCCATTGATTCAATGGTTAACTAATAGTTGCATACAGTTAGTTGGATGATTGCATCCCAGTGAATTGTTAGTCCCAACTGGAATAGAAGTATTAAAATCAAGGGACTCTGTTAACACTTTAGTGAATTCCGTTATTCTGTTGTTGACTACCAGCTGGATTAAAGGAACAGAAACTGATCAACTGTCCAAAATAAGATGTTCTTTGCACCTTTTGATTGGCCTAATAAAAGTACCACTACAATATGGACTTTGGTTTTTATATTTCTGATAACACCACTGCCACCGTAATAATTCAATGTAGATTTAGGATTTTTCTTCCCATTATATTATATTCAGTGGAACAGCCTTGAGAAGATAAACCAGGGATGAAAAATGTCCAAATGTTGAATTGGGAGTTCCATCACCCTAGCCACCATAGCCAGTGATAAGAATTAGTGAGAATTTCAACAACGTCTCAATGGCCACACATATACCCCACTCCTGTCTTTGGTTAAAGCTCCAGATTTTCAATTCTTATTGCTTTGGGCCTCACAAATTAAATGCATAACAAATTTTGGCCAGATATCTGCATTCCACAGCACTCATTCTTGCTTAGATCACAGACTATAACTCTAGTAAAGTGGGCTGGGGAGGAGTTCAGGTCGGTCTATCACTGACTCTGTGAAGAAGAGAAAGACAGAAGGGAGGCCACAATATACTATCCAACCCTTTCTCTGATCTTGGAGGGACTATACAGTTTGTATAAAAGGACTATACAGGGGATCTATACAGAGGAACGCAGTGGGACTCCACAGAGAAAATAGTATGAGAAATGTAGCCAAAGTGATATTCACACATGAGATTTGCTACATGACATCATATCACATATCTAACTGATAAAACACAACAGGTTTATTAAGGTCATGTTGAATCAAAAATGTAAATTGTCTAGGCACTGCATTCTCACAGGGTTATTGTTTGTTTGTTTGTTTGTTTGTTTGTTTGTTTTGGGAGGGTTCTGTGTTGTTGTTTTTTGTTTCCCAGATATCTACAAATCAAGACAGGCCTTGCTGTTAGACAAAGTGATGCAGTAACCTTAGACACTTGAAGTTGTTGTTGTTGTTTGCAATCAAGTTGGCTTTCATTTATGATGACCCTATGAACAAGAGGCCCCCAGAGACCCAGTCATCAACGGCCTTGTTCAGGTCCTGTAAACTCAGGGCTGTGGCTTCCTTCATTGAATCAGTACATCTGTAATGTGGTCCTCCTCTTTTCCTGCTACCTTACTTTACTGAGCAGGCCATAAAACCATGCCATAAATGCTAGCTATATTTGTGGCTGCTACTTGCTGCTGCTGCTGCTGCTGCTGCTGCTGCTGTTTCACACAAGGGACAGGGTAAGCAGTTCCATTTCCAGTGCCAAGATAATTCGGCTGGACTTGGTAATTATGCGCTTTAAATTGTGAGAGAAGGAGGCTGGCACCACCTACAGTGGCAAAGTATCTTGTGTCTTCCCTGTCTGAAATCATACTATGAGTTTTACTAGACAATATATGTAAGTCAAAGCTAATACCTTATAGATTGCTTGAGGAAGGCAGGCTACAGAGAAAACCAAGGAGAAAATATAACATAAATCCAACCATCTGTGAAGAAGTGCTGTCGTGTTGGGAGTTCAAAACCTGCAGATTCCTACACCAACTTCTTTATTTTACTATGTTCTAACATAGGCCACCTGGAGGAATTTTACAACTGAGTGTGATTTGATTACTAAGCTTGAACAAAGTATCTTTTGGGATAACAGTTCTCAGAAACCCTGTGAACAGCATGACTAGGGGAGCTGGTTGTGGGATTCTGCAGGTAACAGTCCAGAAAAGTAACTTGTCCAAACTCTGGCTTTTTAAACTTGCGTCTAAGTCTAATATTTATCCACAATATCCCTTATGTAAATATCTGGACAGCAAAAATAATCCATTCTTTTGCAGAGGGTAACTTGGTCCCCCTTTTCATGAGAAGCAGCTACATCTTCGTGTTTTAATTCTATCTCTGCTGAGCACACTTTGGCTTCTCTCTTAGTCATGAGACTCATTCTTCCTCATTCATCCCAGTGAAACACTTATGGATATTTCGTTAGCGAAACTGCAAGCCACTGCACTGAACAGTGTGGATGACAATAGACAGATTCCTATCTGTCAGACTCACCTCTATTGCAGAACATTTGGACAGTTTACTTTGCTCCTCACATGTCTTCATTGACATGTAAAGTAAAAGCCAGTGAGTCTTCTCAGCTACTTTATAAAATCTACTCGAACAACAGGCACCCTTCCAAATTTAAAAAAGCCACCTGGCCTTCCATATCTATCTACCTCAGTGCTTTTCCTCTTTCCAACTGTTCTGCTATATCTATATAAATACAAACACCCTAATCTCAGGCTCAGGTTACCATGGATAAGCAGTTGCAAATATTTCATTTCCTCCAAACTGTTTTTTTTTAAAAAAAATCCCTCTTTCAATTGAAAAATAAATCATACGGAGAGCTGCCTTGAGTACCTAAGCAAAGAAGGCTGAAAAACCTTTTCATGTGAAGATTTTTCAGCACTTAATGCTGTGCTGTTACCAGCCCTGCACGCACACACACAGACACATACCAGATTTGATACAATATAATTGGCAAAATATAATTTCAATTGTCACTATTATGGGAATTGGCTGCCATTAAACTGGCCCTGCTATGATCAGGTGGCTGGGCTGGTTAAGAGGGCAACAAATGGTTAGGCATGTACACAGCGGACTAGGCCAGCAACCCCCGCTCCTAGGTGTGGTGAGATTATAGGCAGGAAATCACTAGGAAATTCCTAAATGTGAAGGATCGTTACTGGCTTTTCCCACACCAACTCATGAAGCAGGAAGATTCCCACTAAATCAATGACTGTCTCAAGCACCTTATCCTCTCACCTGTACCTTCTCCATTATCCCTGATCCTAGCCTAAAAATACAGAGCTATCACACCATCAATGCCTTTGTCACCTACACGCTAAAACCATTAATATATTTCCTTCACACATTAAGAACATCAACTCATTCCAGCCCCTTTTTTGCCACTCTGCAACCTCCATTGTTTGCTCAGGCAATTTACACTCCTTGCCCTCAGGGCAAATTTTGGGTACAAGTATCCTCAATTTTAGGCACCTCGCTACAGTACATCAGTTGCTGGCATCCACTCTGTTGCTTTGATTTCTGATTTGTACTGTCCTTGGGCACCAGCCTAACTCATACTGAGATTCCTCTGCTGCTCTCTAGAACAGTAAATATTGTTCATTTTACCCTGAAATCTGCTATCCACCCTTCCTTCCTGTCTCTTCAGTTAGCCTTGTGTGAATGTGTGAGCAATTGTTGATCTTGTGTGCGTGCCTGCCTGCCTTTTTCCACAATAAAACACAATTTAGGTTATTTTTGCATCTCTGGCTGGTTTCTTTTCTCAGTGGCTCAAACATCTTGCTAGTTATCCCATCTCTTTCAGCACTCTTAATTAGAACCAATTAATTTCCCATTTTTATACTGATTTGCAAGTACTGCTAGAGGACCTCAAGGGGTACCATGTATTTGGGGTAAAAATGCCACTCACCCACCAGCATTTCTGGGTGCTGAGTGGGGTATTTACTGGTACCGATATCTTTCCTGAGCCTGAGTGGTGTAGTGGTTTGAAGTTTAAGGAGGGGCATTTAGAATACTCAGCCAGAGAGTTCTTTGGCCTTGATAAACTACAAACCCCAGAATTCCATAGGATATTGAAAGTAAAATAATAGTATAGTGCAGAAATGGCCCAAATTTCAAATCCCTGATCAGCCATGGAGGTATGCTGGATGAGTAAGGGGAAGTCATCCCCTCTCAGCCTCAGAGGAAGGCAAAAGCAAGCCCCTCTGAACAAATTTTGCCAAGAAAACCCCATGATAAGTTTCCTTAGGTCATCATAAGTCGAAAATGATTTGAAGGCACACAATAACGATATCTTTCCCAAAGTACCAAACAAACAAACAAATAGAGGCCCTTTCATATTACCCAGTACTATGATTCTACTTTAACTTCCTTGGCAAAATCCTGTGAAATCCTGGGTTTTGGAGTTTAGGGGAGCACCAGAACTCTTTGGCTGAGAATTCCAAATACCTTTCACTAAACTGCAACTCCCAAGATTTCACAAGATGCAGCCACGTCGGTCATAATCCAGTCATAATGTTGCAACTATGTAGCATGAAAGGACCCTAGGTGGAAGAGGGGCTTTGAATGAAAAAGTGGTCTCTTTCCCCTTCTGGCCTCTCATTAAGGTTGCAATTGTTATGGCTACCAAAAACTATTGTGAGGAAATAAAACATAAGTAACTATTGTGGGTAGTTTTGCCTTTGCCTAACTTTCCTTCTTCTTTCCTTTCATTTGAGAGAAGGAGGGTAATGAAACTTTTTTTTTCTTTTTCTTTTTGGTCTGATCTGGAAAGAGTCTATCTTTCACTCTGTTTTTTTTAACCCTGGAATTGATATATTTCCAAAATTACGAGAAGAGGAGAAAAATTTCCTCTCTGCTTTCTCCAACCAACTAAACCATGTAAAATGTTACATATATGAACTAGCATGTGTCACCTCACACATACTCCCCACTTACCTTTTTTCTGAGCTGGGTCAGTAAGAGTTAGAGCAAGAGGAGCAATTCCTTCAGATGCTGCACTATGATTTCTATCATCCTTCACCATTCCATCATCCCTCACCATTGGCCATGCTGGCTAGGACTGATGCGAGTTACAGTCCAACAGTATCTGGAGAACTATAAGCTGCTCACCCCCATTCTGAGCTTCAAAAAATATCTCTGGATGTTGAGACCTTCCCCTATACAGAGGGCTGCTCCAGTGCCCCTCAAAAACTTGGGGTACACTGGGGAGTACTCTCCTGGTTATGAAATATCTGTATCTACAGTCTTATAAGTGCTTTTAGATGAAGAATTATGAAATTTAAACGGAAAAGTATGAAACAATGGACACCAACCTCTCTCTCTCTCTCTCTCTCTCTGTATTCTCTCTCTCTTTGTGTGTGTGTGTGTAGAGCAAGAAAGAATAACAAAAATAAATATGTTTAGCTAAACTCTTTGCAGAAGTTATACAACAAAGTGGTTCTGACAGACCAGTGATCATAGCAGTCCTAATTGTTTAAATTTATTTCATAGAAAATTGTTCTAGTGGGGGTTTTTTTTAAGGTTACATCTATTAATCAGGTAATAGGCAGGGTACTATGCTATTAATCCTTACTTACAGAAGTATTCACAAAAATAGCTATCTGGAGGAGACCTTGCTGATAAGAATTCTTATTTTATTCTATTCATATTAAAGCAGATTTGAACAAATCTATATGTGCTTGTGGACACTAGAACAGTAAACAAAGCTTCTGAAGAAGAAGCCCCTTTTTACAAAGGCTTTTTACACCTACCCAGGCTCCCTTTTGTCCCACATCCTCTGTCTAGGTGGAAGTTTTTTAGCAGCATCAAGATGGGGAGAATGATGAAGGAAGGAAGGCTAGAAAAACACAGACTTTCAGTGCTGGGTTGCAGCAGCATGTCTTCAGTACACAGTGCAATAAAGTTTGAGCTGGGAAAGGGCAGGATTCTGCTCTAGCGGATCCTGTTGTAGCTCTGTGCACCTGCATACAATAGACAAAGTGAAGAGCAGCTGCCTGCACAATCCGTTATTGAGCATGTGTGAACAGCAAAACAGGGAGAAAAGAGGAAAACAGATAAGCCTGCCTCACCAGCTACCCCCCCGCTAAAAAAAGCATAAATTTGAACTGTTTTTTTTTCCTGTTGAACTTTTTTCCTCTTTTCATTAGAAACCTATCTCTATTCCTTCCATGTTGCTTCTGCCTATGGTACCAAATTTTCTGTTAAAGAAGTAAGGCCCACAAACTCATCTAGTTCATTAACTGAGGTATACCTGTAAAAGGCTTCAGTGCCAGCATAGTATAGTAGCTTGAGTTTTAGACTAGACCCAGGGAGACCAGCATTCAATTCCCTGTTCATGCAATACCTACTGAATGACCTTAGGTAAATCACCATCTCTCAGCCTCAGAGGAAGACAATGCCAAACCTCCTCTGAAGAACTTTTGCCAAAAATATCTATGGTCTTTTCCACACTACACTGTTATAGTGCTCTTATTCCACTTTCAACATCATATGGAATCCTGGGGTTTGCAGTTCAGGGAGGGGCCTTTAGAATTCTCAGCCCGAGAGCTCTTTGGCCTCAACAAACTACAAACCCCAGAATTCCACAGAATGTTGAAAGTGGAATAATAGCACTACAACACTGTAGGGAGGAAAGGCCCTATGTGAGGGCCACCATAAGTTGGAGTCAACTTGAAAACACATAATATAAACAAGCAGCGCAGCCTGCCTCTTTTCTATGCTGCGCTGGGGAACCAAGCACGTGATCATGCTTCTACCCCTTCCGCATGGCCAGCCGTGATAGGAACATCATGCAATTACTGGCGCTTAACAGATTTTTTTCATTAAATGAATATCCCTCAATTGCAATGGATGGGAACGCATTGGTGGCGGGACTGCGATGACTTCTTACGAAAGCATGATTCACAGACTGCTGCCCTCGCGTCCACCTCACGCAACAGCAATGCAATGAGGAAATGGCCTTACTACTATCAGGTAAGTATGCGTAGGAGTGCATACTTCAAACTTCACAGAATTAATAGAAGGGGAAATTGCAATTTTGTGTATACTCACTTGGAAGTAAGTCTCACTGACCTTAGTAGGACTGAATTCCAAGTAGACATGGTAAGGCTGGACCTATATGTTTCTTTAGCTGGCCATTTTTTAAAAAAAAATAGGCTTCTTGTAACATTATTTATGTTTACATTTTGAAAGTGGTAGTTTCATTCATCCTATTCATTAGTTTAATTATTTTATGCCTTTGTTCATAGCATTAATCCACTTAGCAGGTGTCTCTTTCAGGCAAAACATTAAAATTCTCTATCATATTGACATAGTCTCTGGATTTTTCCAGAGGCCAGTTTTAACCTTGATCACCACAGTATATCATCTAGAGGTTGTTTGTGTGTTTGTGTGTATGTACACATAAGAAGACTACTTTTTCCAAATCATTTTTTCCCATTCTTGTTATGAGTTTCTCCAGAGACATGCCGTCTTCTGACAGCAAAAGATAAAGCTGACTGATACAAATGAGTCACAGTTCCCTTGAAATAAAGAGTGACTCAATTCCCAAGTAAGATTTTAAAGAATTAACTGTTGTGTTATCCCAGAAGATGCAGCTGTGCTCAGTGAAAGGAAGCATAAGCCAGCCCTCTGTAATGCGTATATGAATATGCACAAACTCATACTGACTAGTGAAGGTGGGAGAGGGAATGAAATAACATAGTTACATATTTAAGAAGTGTATATATGTAAGTTGTAAAATAAAAATAAAAAATAACTAAGAACATAAACCAGATTAAATGCTAGTCACTACAGCAAAAAGCCCACATGGTGTAGTGGTTTGAGTGTTGGACTAAGACTTTGGGAGATCAGTGCTTCAATCCCCACTCAGCCATGGAAATCCAGTGAGTGACCTTGATCAAGTCAGGCTCTCTTAGCCACAGAGAAAGGCAATGGTAAACCCCCTTGGAACAAAGGTTGCCAAGAAACACCTGTGATAGGTTGCCTTAAGTCAGAAATTACTTGGAGGTGCACAGCAACAACAGTAGCAGAAAAATCCTATGGGTTGTTTTATGACACGGATGGAACACCATAAGAGGTCCAGGCGGCAATTTTGTCCCCGGGGAATCTCTAGAGACTACACACCCAAATAAACCCAAAAATTTCTCAAAGCAGCTAGAAGTTGAGTTTTGGCTTTTAAAAACCAAGTGGCTAAGATCCTGCATCATGAGACAGTAACTACAATGATGAAGATTGACCTATACTGTCATGGTTATGTCTGATGATGTCACCACCAACCCTCAGAACCTACTTTTTCTACCTGGCAGCAGCCCAGCCAAAGGGCTTCCAAGGCGCAACAGATCAGAGCTGTCAGAAATGACATCTACTGTACTCTTCTTGTTGCAGAGTACATTGTGAACAGGCAGCTGGAGAGAGTCCTCGGGATCCTGACACTATTGCTTGTCTCAAGGCACCTCATGATCAGGAGAACACTGCACGTATCATTTCCTAGTGCCCCAATATGCAGCACATTGAAAACCCTTCAGCTGGGGCATTGCCAGGCTCAAAAGATGAGGGGGGTATGACTATGATGTAAGCACAAATCTTCAGTAGTTATGCAATTGTAAATACAATTTTCAGTTACATGACTATTGAACAAGATGCCAGACAGTATTTTTCTGGTTAAATTGAGGGGAATAAAGCATACTGAAAAGATTTTCAGAAAAAGGGTGGTTTAAGAATTGGATGTGCTGAGGACCACAAAAACAATCATGGAGGTCACATGTGGCCCCGAAGCCCCTCCTTGCAGTCCTACTTTTTGTTCACTTTGTGCTTCCTTATGCATAACACAAGTCCATTGAGATGAGGACCACACTCCACATACTGTATTTTAGGTGTCCAGTCCAAATATTTTAACCACACATCTTTTTTGCATTGAACAAAAAAATGAAAGGTTGCAGTTCCCAACTATGTATGTCTGCTGCGTGACAACATGTGAAGCAACATTGTGAAATGCATACCATTGCTGTAAATTGAATCTTACCTCCCAATGACCTCCCAATCTAAAAGACATCCAGGCTTCAGATCTGAACAGTAGATGATAATAACTGCTGTGTAAAACTTACTTGCTGATTGTTAGTACACAACAGTTGTTACTGACAACAGGTACCCAGAGGACATTGTCTTTGGCTGCCCCTAAATAGCTGAATGACCTGCCAAAGGAGATACATCAGCAGGATATGCTCTCTGACTTTAAAATAACAATAATGGTCAGTTCCAACAGGCCTATCCAGATGACTTTTAAATAATGAATTTTGGAGTACAGCACGCATGGATTGTTTTAATATGAATTGGTTTTATAGCCTCTTTTAATTGATATACACATTTGTTGTTACCCACCTAGATCCATAGGGAGAAGGGGTAAGAAATAAATATTGCTGTTGTTATCATCATCATCATCACAAAAATAGAAAGCCAGTATGGAATAGTGGTTACACCGACCATTTCCACACTACATTCTTATAGCGTGATTATTCCACTGTCAACATCCTATGTAATCCTGGGGTTTGCAGTTTAGGGAGGGGCCACCTAGTGCCCCTCCCTAAACTGCAAACCCCAGGATTACATAGGATGTTGACAGTAGAATAATCGCGCTATAAGAGTGTAGTGTAGAAATGGCCACCATTAGCCTTTATCCATGAAAATCAGAGTTCAGAACCCTAGTCAGGCTGGAAGCTCGCTGGATTTCCCTGTATTTAGAAAGAGTCATTCGTTCTTTCTGAACCCAACATATTTCATAGGAGTGTTGCAAGAATAAAACTCACCCTCATTCATATATGCCATCTTAAGCTCATTGTAGGAAAGTATCAGATAAAAGGATAAGAAGGAGGAAAGAATGTATATATTCGCTGTTGTTTTTCAGGGCTGTGGTGTGATTTGTGATATTAAAGGTAATGCAACTCTAATCTTTATCCTGGTGCAGCTACACAACATTTCTACTGCATATTCCAAAGTAAAAGAGGTAATTCATTGAAGCCAGTAGCCTGTAGATTATTTTCTTAGGGAACTGCTGTAAGTGTCCAGGAAGTGGAATGAAACACTCTTTGCAACATAATATGAAATGTGATACTGTTGTCAGCACAATTCCCCAAGGAGAAGGATAAATTGTGGTCAAGACCTGGACAGGTTAACTAGTGGTCATCCATTCTGGTGGTACCTTTATACACATAAAGAGGTCAACACTATTGGAGAAGAAATTTGAAACCTAATACCAGCCGTGAAGCAAGACATCTGCTGGACTCTTGTTTGTTTCTCTTTAAATGGCCTTTAATTGATTGCTCAGTGAAAAATGCAGGTTACAATCTTTGTGGTATCAATAGGTTGCAGCAATGTCTGAACCATGATGCATCTAATATTTATTCACTTTCTAATTTGAATTGTTTAAGAGCAATACATTATTAGATATATATTTATAGATATATGTACACCACTTCAAACAATTAATAGTAAATAATAAACCCTGAACTCTGAAATAATATATTTCCTCACATTGGGCATCTCTTTTTGCACATATAATTGTAAATGTAGACACGTTCAAGTCACTTAAGAGCCATTTTTTAAGCTTAAGAGCCCTATTTTAATGGAAATTCTGGACCAGCCTCTTCTTAAGTTCAACTTTAATTTTATTTTATACAACTTGCCAGCCATATAACCAGCATGGCTGCATGTTAAACAAAGTCTAAACATCTACAATGATATTGACTTGATTTTTTTTTATTTATTTTTTTGCAAAGACTTGTGTCTCAAAGTGGAATAAATTTAAACCATTTTCAGAATACCAACAAAACAATGTACAGTTTCTATACATGAAAGCCACTGGTAAAAACAAGTCAGCTTCAATGCCAGATTTTCATTCACAGGGTAGAAAAATATTCCCCTCTAACTTTGTTATTTTTAGAAACAAAGCTAGCCTTTTTGTAGACTGTACTCACTTTGAATTTCTCTCCTGTGGAAAGGGAGAGTTCTAGGCAAGATACTGCTGTACAGCGCAATCCTATTCATATCAGTTCACAAGTAACTCCCATTGTTCACAATGGTACTTACTTGCAGGAAAGTATGTAAAGGACTGTTAGCATCCTTTTAAGACTGCAAACATGCTAGCATTTCCTCCCGTTGCCTGTCATAGGGACAAGAAAAGGAAAAAGAAATAGGGTGCCAAATAGCTTATGTGCCTGTCATGTGGTGGGTGGACACCCAGATATGGTGATAAAAAAACAAGGTGCCCAGTGCCAGACTTGGTGCTTGGCATCTTGGTTGATTAAAATAATAGGAAGCATCTCTCTATTATTATTTTCCTAAAAAGTAAACAGCAGAGGAAGTGGGGAGAAAAAGAAGAGGAGGAGAGAGGAGGATTCTCTTCTTTCAGTGGTGGAGCCAGCCAGGCCCCCTCCCTTGCTAGTTAGACTCCTAGTAAATCTCACGTAATCCTCAGTTTTGGGGGGGGGGGAATACCACACCAACTGTTCTGTGATCAGTCTTGTCATCATTCATGAAGGCCTTTCAGATCATTCATACTGAATACACATGGGTACGAAGCAGGATCTGTTGCAGTATATCAATGTACAATTCTTTGTGCATAGGTCACTCTTCACATGATGAGGAATCTTGAAAAAGCAAAGTTTCTGACTGTGCAGGGAAAGTCCTACAATTAAATACTGGTATATACATTGTGGTGTGTTCATAGACTGATTTTAATTGCAGACTTTTAATAGACCATGGTTAGGGTGTGAGACAGATGTAGGAGGGTGTAGGAGCATGCCCAATCCCACAGAGATATTCACAAAACTATTCAATTGACTTCTGAAAGAGATTTGCATCAGAGGCAGTGGTCCCTGCGTTTTTCCTGACTTCAACAAAGACAATTGTGGAAACAGTGCAAACTTAGGACCAATCCTGGGTGGATTGGAGAACTCTGATGTAGATCTCTCTCTCTTTTTCACACACATACACACACATACACACAGAGAGAGAGAGATAAACATACTCATGTACAAACTGTATACGCTTATAAGAAACCCAAGCACCCACAGTTTTGAGAATTGCAAGCAAGATATTTGGAAATGCTGACACGATTCACAGAAGAGTAGAAAACTGTTCCCTTTGACTGTTATAAAGGTTACCAAAATTAATTCAGTATTTGTAAAGGACTGCAATGGTCTTTAGAAACCTCAGTGTTTTCAACAGTATGCATGAAGGGACTTTCACACATATCAGTCATTATGTATGAACACAACTGAGCATTGTCACTAGCTTGCACTTGCAAATTTCAAGTAAAAAATAAAAATACAAAACCTTCTGACCAGAAGAACAAATATACATAGCTAGAGTTTATAGTAATATTTAAAGTATAACATAATCAACTTGAAATTATATAATAATGTTACAAAATGAAACCATCTGAGGTTTTTGAACAGGAAGATTCGAAGGTCCAAGCAGAAGCCTGAACTGAACCGAATCCTAGAGTTTAGTTATCTTCTCTCAACTGCATTTTGAAGGCATCCAAAAGTTTCCTTAAAGAGTTGAGAGATGATAGTTGAAATGCTTGTAATAGTCCATGGGGTCTATTTTTGTACAGGCAATATGAAGCATCTAAAGGGTAAGCTGAAGTTTGGTCATATTCCTGTTGTGCATATTATGATGACGGACCAATTCATCAGACCGAGCAAACTTTTTTTGACAGCTGGGCCATCGACAACTGAAAGGCTTTTCACCTGTTAACAAAACACACAATTATTAAGCTAGCATAGGTTGAAACTTTACCGTCAACCTCCCCCCTCCCTTAGAACACTTATCAAAGCATGTACCCAACCCCAGATAGCTGGTGCTTCATTGAGGTCATGGGAGTCCAGCCAATGACTCAAATACAAGTGTTATTGCACTCTTCACTTCCATCACTCTTCCTTTAAAACATTTGCTTGTACCATGCTTTTATTCTAAAGAGATCACACTCACTGCAACAGGACTCCCATCTAGGCAGCATTCAGAAACAGATATAATTAGCTTCAGTAGATCACTCTCTGGGTGATTGTTGTTCTGTGCCTTCAGGTAGTTTTCGACTTTGCCTACCCTAGGGCAAACCCGTTACAGTGTTTACTGGCAAGATTTGTTCAGAGAGGTGTTGCCCTTGCCTTTCCCTGGAAAAGGGGCTTCCATGGATGAGCGGGGATTTGAACCCTGGGCTCCAGAATCAAAATCCAGCACTCAAACCGCTATACCACATTGGTTTGATGCTCTGGATGATAGCTTTCATTATCACTGTTGAGCTTTCTGAAAGGATATTCTCCTCTTAATTTGCAACTTAAAGTGTGCATTCGTAAATTTGTATCTCATATTTTATATCCCACTTTAAAAGTAATAAAATCCACAGTAAGCTTCATTGCTATTGTTTGCTAATAGATTAATAGGCAGCTTCTGCTACTGGCGAAGTCAGCTGTAGTAACTCTCTCATACTGCAAGACAACCTATTATTGGCATTTTTTTCCCCGTCACTATCAGCAGTGAGCACTATAGCCATTTCCGCACGAGACTGTTAAGCTATGATTCCACTTTCAACATCCTATGGAATCCTGGGGTTTGCAGTTTCGGGAGGGGCCGGCTAAAGAGACACCCAGTCTCAAGAGGACAGATCAATACAAAAAGAGAGAAGATCATCAAAACAAATGCTCTTTAGAATAAAATTCTCAGGACATGCTGTATTAAAGATTCATTTAAATCTACGACTGAGATTCCTCCATCTTTTTACTTAAAAATGCAGCTGCAAAAGGTTCCAATCCTAATCAAGACCACAGTAAAGTATTAAAAATATATTTGCCTTTATCTTCAGAGGTAGCAGCTCTAGAGACAAATAGAAGCTTTGGCCATTTCCGTTCTACACTGTTATAGTGCTATTATTCCACTTTCCATATCCTGTGGAATTCTGTATTGAAACCAAAAAGCTCTCTGGCTGAGAATTCAAAATGCCACTCCCTAAACTGCAAATCCCAGGATTCCATAGGATGTTGCAAGTGGAACAATAGCACTATAACAGAGTAGTGTGGAAACAGCCTTTGTGGGGGAGTCAGTTTTTGGTGAGACAATGGCGCAATCGAAAAGCTGAAAACTCACCAAATTGTGGATCTGATTCACATCGGTACCACCTCTCTGCCCATATGGCTGTTTTTATAAAACAAAAGATGTGTGGAGTTCCAGACACTGAATTCAAGCATGCTTTAATATAGCATGCAGTTTGACCCTCAGTGACATACCAAAAAGAGGAGAGGGATCTAATGGATTTTGCATAGTGGATTTTGGTGGACGATCTATTACTGAAAACACCACATTCAGTAATTACACTCTCACCAAAGTATGATCCTATCTCTGCAGTCTCTATTTTTAGATATTTAAAATTCAGGTGAAAGGATGTGAAGGCTCACAAGTGGTGAACTTCTTTAAAACAAGATTTTTCTTCTAAAACAAGCAGTACAATCCAGCTCCCCTTCTACTCATATAGCACAGTGAATATTACAGAACTTAGGACTGGTGTGTGTGTGTATGTGTGTGTGTGTGTGAGAGAGAGAGAGAGAGAGAGAGAGAGAGAGGGAATGCTGGATTTTGAGCCCCAAGAAAAACTCTAAATGCATGAGTAATTGTACATTGCTTTAGTCCTCCACTAGATGGCGATAACAATCCCTATTCCCTTTCATTAATCTAAGTGACCAATCTGTGGTCCTCCAGAGTTGAGCTGAAAATCACATCAGCCCTGGTCAACAAAGCCAGTGGTGAGAAATGATAGAAGCCAATAATATCTGCAGGTCCACAAGTTGCCCAGCCCTGCCCTAAGCAATATCTTCAGGTTTCATTGGTAGCAGAAAATGATGCCATTTACAAATTGATTAGTAATGCTCCAAAGATTTAAATCACAACAAAATCAGTTTAGGTAAAGTAAAGTAAAAAATATAAATGGGAAAAAAGTATACGCACTTGTTTTACCTGTATGAGTCCTGGTGTGAGTCTTCAGGTGATCGGATCTGGAGAATTTTCTCTGACAGGTTTTACACTGGAAGGGTTTCACACCTAAATAGATAACAGAAGTCTATTCCCATATTCTAATACCTTCTAGAAGAACAGGGGACACTGTTATTTCTGAGTTTCCAGACTGTAGATTTTTTTGTTGCTACTTAGTAATACTACTTTTCTAACTACATGCCTATATGACCCAGTGGACATTAATGAAGCTTCTAAATAAGCACTTGATCTTTTCCCCTTTAACTTTAATTAGTGCTTTTGTAGTATGTCTGTTCTTGCCAAAATAAGTAGCTGTTAATTTAAAACTTGAAATATTGCAAATGAGGAACATCCAGTGATGTTGGTTGTCTTTTGTACACTGTAAGGTCTTGAGCATATTTCATGTAAATTTGGAAGTTTACTCCAGCTCAGTATTTTTCAGTTATGAGATGTGTGATTCTTAAGGAACTATTCATCCAAATATAGGGCAAGATCCTGTTCATGAGTTGGCACAGCATACATCTCCACAACTGGACTTCCATTCAGCTTTCTTTGTGACTACTGCACAACATAGCTTGATGGCACCAGGACATTTGCACACAGTCAATCAGTGGCTGAGGTCTGACGGCTTCCAGACACCATCCAGCTACCCTTGCATAGCTGGGAAACAGGAGTAACCGTTGCTGTCCTGGATCTCCAGTGAGTACCTGGGAGCACAGTGGCTTTTCCTGGCTTTACATCTAAAGCCAAATAGTGCTCAGAACGCCTTCTCCCCAGCACTGATTGGCTATGAGGGTGTACATAAGGTTATTCAGGGGGATCACTGTACAAGGTGGTACTCCTTCTAGAATGACTGAATAGCAGATACACTGATGTAATGGGAAGTTTTGCCAGTGTATGGCACCAACTGGATTCTGGCGTTGTTGTTGTTACCCGAGATCCTACGTTAGAGACAAGGTTACAAATGTGTCACTACATCTCATCTCCTGCCCTGACTTCACAAACTCTTTTAACAACAAGCAGACACATCAAGCAACGAACATCTGTTTTACTGGTGATCAAGGCATGTTTCTAATCCACTTCCACAAGCAATCTCTGGAGCAACAATCAGAAGGAAGACCTCTGACACAGCTCCTCATCACACCGAAGTTCACTGGTGGGAGGGGCTTGTAAATGTCATCTAGCTGTATCCTGATCATCAGCAAAAGAGATCTCCATCATTCAGTGCAGCTGCTGGCTGTTGAGGTAGCTCAGTCAGTATTGGCAATTGTGACCATAGTGATACAATCAAGAATACAGAACTTGGCTAAATATGGAGCAGTTACAGATCCGTAAATCTAGGCTATAAACCTGTAGCTACAGTACAGAATGCCAGTTGTTGTTGACTTAGGACCTCCCAATTCAGAGCTCAAAGTAGCTTACAAAAGTTATATCAGTTTAGATGTTTTAACTCCAGAGGTTTCCAGCATTTAGGATTTTACTGTGTTGGGGTCCACAGAACATATTTATTAGTAAAGATTTTGCCATTATTTCCTCACAACTAATATAACACATATTTTTTTAAAAAAAATGTGATTAGGACTATTTTACAACTAAACTCACGTTCTTCTGTTTTTTAAAGATTCTGCTCTGCACAGTTCCAAGTCAGTAAAGCATTTAAATGGATTGTAATCTACTAAAAAAATATACGCAGGAAGTTTGCTGCACTAAGTCATTGATAAACGATGAGGATCTGTAACACATAGTAAGTGTCTTCTCACTATCTACTGATGCTTCTATATATATATAGTCTTTTCCCTCTTAGCAGACCATGGTGATTACCATGGAAATAGTGGTGGGTGTTATTAAGAAGAGAAGGAAAAGGTATGGACAGTAGGTCCTTCAGACTTGCTATGCAAATGTCAGATTCTTAAGTTGCAGAGTAATCACAGGAAACAAAAAGGGAATCTTATCCACAACACTATTTGTGTTGTGGTGTAGCAGTTACAAGACTTAGCTGGAACATGAGACAGCTAATTTCTAGTCCCCACAGAACCACAAATTTGGAGAAGCCTTGAGCTGGTTACTCTGTCTCAGCCTGACCCACCTAATACGCTCACTGTGGAGATAAAGTAGGGAGAGGACAAGACATTTTTAAAGATATGCATTACTGTGTGTCCATCTTCTCATTCAGAGTAGAAGCTTCTCTGCTACATATAGTCCTGACATTTGTATTGAGGAGAAAGTGATTTTAAAAACGGGGAGAGTAAATATAGAGGTGCAAATACCCTTACACACATAGCTTGCTAGCTTTGGGGAGTGTAACTTCCAGTCTAAATCTGTTTGTGATTTGTTTATTAAACTTTATGTGTCCATTTGTCTCGACAGGGTGTCCCAAAAGCTAGCACTCAATGCCCATTTGGAGACATAACTCTTACTTTAAAAAATGCCTTGAGGAGAGCCATGTATGCCATCTTGAGCCCAAAGGTGTGATATAAATGCAATGAAGAAATAATAAATTAATAACACTGAGACACAGACAAGTGATTTTACCTAAGTGACTGAGTGATTCCAGAATAAAAATATTACAGTTCCAGAACATCATGTTTATTTTACTTGTAGTATATTCTAAATTATATACTTAAACCATATGTGCAGTGAGTGCCATGGCCCTCTAAAAAGGTGCTTTTCTTCAGTGAAGTCTGATTGCTAAACAGTTTGTTCACTCTTTTTCGCACACTCCTAGCACAGCACTATCTCAGTTTCATGGGCTAGCTCATTTCTAAGCTATTAACAGCACAATCAGCAGTGAGTCTTTTTCATCTCAGGGTGATTGTTTATGGAGGACAGAGGGCAAGCCCTCAACCAAGTGCTTCAAGTGACAGGATGGCTTGTCAGGATCATGTAAGTCAATGAACAACATTCTTCGTCCAGGTTATGGCTATTGTTACAAGCAGTTACATTGTCCAGAGTCTAAGTATACACGTCAAAGGCACAAATCTCTTTGCTTCTCCTAAACAGGGGTTGGTTGACCTGTGGTGCTATAAGTTTTCTGAGGCATACTGACAATGACAACAGAAGTTCAATGCTGCTTTTTTATACTGGTAGTTTAATTTTGTGTGAATCATAATCCTGAATTTAAAAAAAAACTCTATCTCACACACTCCAGATCAGGGAAACTATAAACTACTAAAACTTTCCAAAACCAAAATATCCAACAAACCTGTATGCCGTCTTTGGTGTCGTTTCAGTTGATCTGAACGAGAGAATCTTCGTTCACAGTCTTTAAAGTCACACTGGTATGGTTTTTCACCTTAGACAGAAACAAGTATATTTGAAAAGTAGGGGACAGGGGATAAAGTTGCATGTCAATTAAAAATATAAACCACAACAGTTCTCAATTATACAACAATTCATACACACATACACACACAAATTAATTTTAAACAAAGAAATAAATTTAGGGGAAATTTCCATAACTGTTCTTCACCAGACATTTTATATCAGATTTGCCCCAATTAAATCTCAACAGATTTGCCATGTGACAATAGAGTTCATTTTGCCACCACTAGTACAGAGTTAGGGCTGCTGATCCCAATAGCAGTTTTCTATAATCTATACATTTATGGCTAAATAAGCCTAATGCTACAATTCATATCTCATGTTTATTTATTTCTTACACGGGTATCAGCACCACAGTTAAATATGCTCATATAAACTGCAAATACTTCATGTAAATACTTCATGGTATTTGTTTTCAACATGTAACATTAAGTTTAATGAATCTGGTGGTGGCATGATAGGAAAAGCATAGCTTTTCCAGTGTTCTGAGATAGAAAATGACCATTGTATAGATCTACAAACAAAAAGTAATGGCTTAGTCAATCATTTAGCAACATTTTTGTAATACTTTGGAAAAGATTCAGCATCACTTCAATGTTTGGACTATTTTTTTCCCTCCTTTATATGAAGACCAATAGGATCTTTGCTTACATGATATTGTGGTGACCTCACATTCTTTCTTGAAGGTATAGAGTAAGGTATGTAACGATTTTATGTATGTAATGATTTTACCACCTTCAATTTCAATACCAAGGATAGAGGTGGGGAGATAAGTGCTAAATGATTCTGTGGTGGGGTGGACTTCTGACAAATTCTGGGACAGAAATAGGATAATTTATGAAAGCAATTCAATCAACCTGCTCATATCCCTATTTTCTAAATCTAAATACTCCTTACTATTTTTGACTAGAAGAAAAAAAATGTTCAAATTCCTCCAGGAATAAAGTCCTGCCTCACACAGACAATCAGAAGAGTTGTCTCTTGTCATACAGACACGAGGTATAATATTCCTAGAATCAGTATGGTGTAGTGGTTTGACTAGGATGCTGGGGGAGCAGCGTTCAAATCCCTGTTCAGCAATGAAAGCCTACTGGGTGACCTTGAGATTGTCACACTCTCTCATCCTCAAAGGATAGCAAGGGCGAACCCCCCCCCCCGAACAAATTTGGCCAGGAAAACCCTATAATAGGTTTGCCTTAAGGTTACTATAAGTGAAAAATGACTTGAGGGCACACAACAACAACAACAATATTTTTATTTACTTTTTCTTCTATGATAATTTTCTGTAATTTTTTTTTCAATCTTCTGCCTCAGAGTTATCATCAATGGTTGCTGGTGACTCCCCAGTCAGTGGGGTGGTGAATCCAGTTCAAGTTTTAGTTCAAATTTGAAAGGAGCTATCCAAAGTGTTGAATCTTATCTTCAAACTAGCCACTGCAGTTTGGATGTCTCCTTTAAAATTCAAACTAAAATCCAGAACAGATTCACCACTCTACTGACAGGGAAGCCAGCAGCCACCACCAGTTACCCTGAACAAGAATCTACTGGATCAAAGTTTCTTCTGTGGATGAGAATCCTTCTCTTCACAGAAAAGCTATACTATATCCAGCCCCTTGTTATTTTTCAATGGCCCACTACTCCTCATTTTAAGGGCCTTCAGTCACTGTCCAGCTAAGTCACTGCCGGGGCCATACAACAAGGTTTTGTTGCCAAATACTATATGATACTATACTATATAAAGCATTCTCTGAGGTACTGGTAAACACCTGGAATCACCAGAATCTACTGCAGATTTAGGAGCCTAGAGGGAAAAAAATCTAAATGCCCATTCTGCCACTATAATTTCCTTCCATTTGCAGGAGTCACTGAATTTGTGACAGAATTTCATACACAAGTCTTGTCTGCTTATAACCATGAGATATCACTGCTATTTCAGTACTATGCTTGACAAAGTAAAGGGAGAAATGCAAGAAACATTTGCTATTAAAGTAAGAGGCTAGTATCTACTGGTAAAATAAATATATGTCAGTGCAGGGCTTATACTTTTTGCAGCACAGCTCCTAAAATTCCCCAGGCATGTAGAATAGCATGTCAGACTGGAGAATCCATAACCCAACAATAGACTTATTACATGGCTGAAGAATTCTAAGAGGAGTAGTCAAAAAAATGTACCTATTCTAAGCTACAGTAAGTAGAATGTTTATTTTCTAAGGGCCAATTCAAATGTTCCCCAGGAACAGAGGAATGCATATGAACCTGCCTTTTATTTACTTGGCCCATTGGTCAATCTAGTCTTAATTCTCTCACTGGTAATAACTCTTTAGGATCTCAGACAAGGATCTTTTGCAGCCTGCAAAAAAAAATAAAGATGCCAGAGACTATATTTGGAACATTGCACATGGAAAGCATGTACTAACTCTACCATGGAAATAAGGATTCTACAGTGTGCGACATACTCTGCTGCATTCTTTCAGTTCTGATTAACACCTGCACCAATTTGCATAACTTTGCTATTATTCTGTAGGATTTTTAAAAAAACTAGATTGAATATCTTGCTAACATGGCATAGACCATGCACTTTAAGACCCTGGTAAACTTTTCCGAGAAGAAACTGATACCCCAAATAGTAACAGTTTTTTGGATATATACTGTATGCAATGCGATCAAATTCTAAAAGTCACTGTTAGATTGCCATATGAAAATCTTTATAACTTCCTGTACAGTCACCCAAAGTAGCTTACTGGCTCTTAAGCCCCCAAAAGGGTTGTTTCCATGTCTATTCAATTTAATTTATTTTTATGCTGAAAGTTATATTTGTCACATGTGTTTAAAAATGATTCCTTTTGCATCTGACCACAAGCTCTCCCACAGGAATTACAGTGCCTTGAAAGTGACTCTGAAACAGCCTTAAACTCTGGCAGATTTAACAGGAGTGGGGGATGGCTGGTGGAACAGAATGCACTGACCAAATGATAGCTTCCAAAATGCAATGCAAATACAGTGCTAAAGCAAATTCATTTACACAGAACAGTGAGATAGGTTTTGCATCTCTTTCACATTGCAAACAAAAGCTCTTTGTTATTATTAGTCTTGCTGTAACTTTGATATCTTTCTGAAACCAAAGCATAGATGAGATCTGCTAGAACAGCTCAAACTGCTGTTACTATTTATTTTGTTTATATCCCAATCTCTTCCCTGCTATGGGACACATAATGTTATTTAATTTTATCCATCCACCCTCTTCAAAACGGTAGTACCTTCCCCCATCTCTACACTTCTGTTTAGAAACAACAGCTACTAAGAACATCCTGATGTAAGTCATATATTAATCTACTATTTGAATCAGGAACGCTACAGTAATTCAGGATCTGTTCACATACCATACATTTTTACAACTAAGATATTTGAAGTATGCATCCAAAAATGCAAACATCAGTGCCAAGCAGTTATAATTGTCAGCAAATGAAGGCACACAGCAACAACAATATGCTTGAGACCCAGCATGCTGTAGTGATTTGTGCATTGGACTACGACTTTTAAGACCACTGTTCAATTCTCCACTCAGCCATGGAAACCCATTGGGTGAGTGTGGGCATGTCACACTCTCTCAGCCCCAGAAAACCCTATTACAAGATCACCTTAGGGTTGCTATAAGTTGGAAACAACTTGAAGGCACATAACAATACAATATGCTTGGGAACAAACATTGTGAGTGGCTTCCAGCAATGTTGCAAATGTCACAATTTCTGTGAATTGTACCAGAACAATTGCTACTGCTATTTCATATTTGTTTAGCTTCAACAGCATGCTAGGCTCCAGGTACTTTCCCAAAGTGACATCTTGCTATGTTTCCAACTTCCAGTATCACACATATCACAAGATAAGTGCTCAGGATAGAGAAAGTGGGCATTTACCAAGCGAAGTCATAGTTTCTTTGAGTTCAATATTCTTTCCAAAATATTCAATATTATTTAAGAGATGGGCAAGCTTGGGGTATCCTGGGGCAATTTTACATCTTCAAGACCCACGGCAGACTGCTTGTTGTTGTTGGCCTTCAATTAGTTTCCATGTTATATTAACTCTTAGACAAACCTACCAGAGAGTTTTCTTGGCAAGATTTATTCAAGGGAGGTTTGCCATTGCTTTCCTCTGAGGCTGAGAAAGTGTGGCTTGCCCAAGGTCACCCAGTGGGTTTCTGTGGCTGAACCCCCATCTCCCAGAGTCCTAGCCTAACACTCAAACTACTACACTGTGCTGGCTCTCTACAGTGGGCTGCACCAACCTAACAAAACAAAATTAAAAAAGAAAAATCAAATTGGAAGTGGCAAGAGGTCTACTTGCAAGATGGGGGTGGACAGGCACAGGGAAAAGTCTATGCCTTCTTTTGCTGCTAAAACATCGCTCCTGGGGAACTGGAAACGGACATATTTTGATGAAAAATATCAGCAGAATGAATCAGGGATCTAGGATGGGCCTGGAACCACTAAAATGCTTTGGGGGCTTTCCACATTACAAGGTTATAGCGTTATTACTTCACTTTCAACATCCCATGGAATCCTAGGGGTTACAGTTTAGGGAGAGGCATTTAGAATTCTCAGCCTGAGAGCTCTTTGGGCTCAGTAAACTACAAACTCCAGAATTCAAGGCTGTTGAAAGTAGAATAATAGCACTATAACAGTGTAGTGTGGAAAGACCCTTGAATGGCAACGTATAGCCTATCCTTGGTTTATACTGAATGAGGTAGTTCTTCAGAGTTTCAGACAGGAATCTTGCTTGGAGAAGCCCTTTGGCATGTATCACATGTGCTTATGGTGACCCCTGTCCCAACAACCAATTATGTATTTTTAACAGAAATTGGAAGACATGCACACTGCCTTGAACCCCACAAAATAAAAAATGGGAGAAAAGTAAATTAAAAACCACATGCTTATAGAGAAGACTAATTCCCTTTGTCTATGCAAGGCTCCTTGCAGTATAATTTCCAAGTGATGGGTATCCTTTCAATAGGCTCTTTCTACCCAACTCCAAAAGAACAAAGAGATATCAAACCATTATTACTGAAAATGTGATAAATGAGCACTTGTGGAAATATACTCATTGAGAAAAGCATGGGGAATATGCAGCAAGTCAGCTATGCACACTCTGCAGCAAGCAAGAAAGGATACACTTGTTTTTTCATAGTTATGATGCAGAAAATCCCATTTGGGATACTTTTTTTAAAAAATACAGTAGCTATCTATAAATTTAAACTGGCCTCAAGACATACCAGGAAACAGGCAGATATTCCCAGGGAATTGTCTCCCACTCATTTTCTCTTCAGACCAAAATGATTTCATAGGAGCCTGCTGTGGCTGCAAGCCGATAACTGCCTAGCTAAATGGATTTTTAGGGACATTCCTCTTCCTGATTACCAGTAATCTTCTTCTCCCCCTTTTTTCCTTTAATAAGTATCGAAACACCTGGAAGGTCAGCTTCACTACTAATCTCTCCATTTGCCTAGAATCAAATCCAAAGTGACATTATTTTCCCAATACCAGGTATGACTAGGAACCCATTATAAAGCAACACACACACACACAATTTTCAGAAGTGTTGTTTTAGAAAATACTGTTTTCCTTGTGTGAGAGTGAGGAGAGAACCGGTCATGAATAATTGAAGAGCTGCTGTTCTGCATCATCTTATTACAGGATCTGTAACCTAGAAATATTTTAAGACTTCAGCAAGCTCAAGCAATGTGCATGAAAGTAAAGCCAGAGTGGAGAAGTCAGTTTTAACTTTGCAATGTGTTTCTCTTTGAGAACTGCCTGTATGTGTTTGTGTGTTTGCCTCCTCCACAAGCTGTTGGAATATGATTCCCATCATCTCTAATCATTGCCAATGCTGATTGGAGAAACATGGAAACTGCCATCCAACTGCATCTGGAGACCCAGCATTAGAAGCCACTGATTACCTTCACTAATATATCAACAGATATATTAACCTTAGTGGTTTTAGTGCTGGACTAGGACTCTGGGAGACCAGGATTTGAATCTCTTCTTACCTACAGAAAGTCACTTGGGCAAGTCTCAGACACTCTTCGCCATACATGAAGGCAATAGCAAACTTCCTCTGACTAAATCTCGAATAAATCAAGAAAATCCTATTATAGGCTTGCCATATGTTATCATTAACTTGAAAGTACGCACATCCTAAAAGAGAAACTTTCCTTAGGGGAGACACAATATAGCTGCTCTTCCCACCTTGGCATTTTCCCAATGTGTCAGACAGCAAGTCCTATCATCCTCAGCCAGCCTAACTATTAGCCATGCTGGTTGGGAAACATGAGTATTGTCATTGTAGTCCAACACAAACTGGAGAGTGCCCAGTTAGTGAAAACTGGTCATAGGAATCTGTTTTCCTTCCTGTAAAAGTCAAGAAGGAAATTCCATTCAAAATCAGCTGGGCTCAATATAACATGGAAAGAATAGGCTTAAATTACCAAGTTTGTGGCAGTGATACACCAAGAAAATCTGAAGAATTAAGGCTGTTGAATTTCCAGACTCCATCCCCTTTCCCTTCTTTTCTCTTCTCTTTAGGAAATATTACAGCTTTCCAAATCCAATCAATGATGTAAACCTTTTGATTTAATAAGATTCTAATTTTCAAACCACCCATTTATAAGAGCTGCTCTTTCAGTATGATGGTCTTTTCTATTCATAGTATGCTTACAGTTTTACTGAAAAGAAAGCCTTCTTTGGAACAATGTATCACTTTTTGCTGGTAAAAATAAATTCCCAAACCATACATCAAGTTCCAGAAAAATCTTCAAATACATGAGTCATTGTTTCTGGATCATGCTGATGGCAGATGAAAGCTCCATGAAATCTTATCACCACAATATCCACAGTTTGTTAATAATAATTTCTTTTTCATTATATTTAGAAGCTGCATGATGCTCCAAGACAATCAGTATCATTTTATGACTGTATCTGTTTCATTAATGACATTGTTAATACCAGGAAGGCACTCGATAAACAGATATAGAGGGCATGAGATGTCAGCAAAAACTGTGTTGAAACATTGATAAACACTGATATAAATTGCAGTTTTGTGTAACTGAGTTCTACAGATAGTAACACTATCTAAAAGAAGAGTCTGCAGAAAATGTAATGAGTCAGCAACCTCTAAATGTCTAATTGATGAGAAAGGGGAATTTTACAGTCCTTTTCTCTTTTTCCTTTTGGTAGGCAAATGACTGTCTCATTCCCATCCCTCAAAAAAAAATATGAATCCCTCTTTTCAGCATTCATCATTTCAAGCACCACTCAGGGGACAAGAGAAAAATCAGATCAGATTCACTCATCTAGAATGAAGTACATAAGCTCTCTAGTTGTAGAAAATCTTGTAGCATCTCAAAAAACTAGCAGATTTAGGTTGGCATCCTGTTGGGTAGTCCCAGCTAGAGTAGACCTATTCATCAATTGTTGTATTGGACTATGACTTTGGAGAGCAGGGTTTGAAACCCCACTTAACCATGGAAACTCACTGAGTCACACTCTCAACCTTAAAGGAAGGCAAAGCAACCCCCCTCTGAACAAATCTTGCCAAGAAAACCCTGTGATAGGGTCACTTTAGAGTTGCCATAAGTCAGAAATGACTTGAAGGCTCACAACAACAACAAAGGCAACACATAGACCAATGGATTCATGGGTCCATTCTAGGAAAACAGAATTTATTATGGTATAAGATTTATGGCCTATAGTCTACCTTGTCATTGGACTCTAAAGCTATAATACACCCTAATAAATTTGATAGTCTCAGTTGCTTTTGCACCAACAAGATTCTTTGTTGGTTTTGCTGCAACAGAATTACACAGTGACATGTCTGGAGATTAACCCCTACAAAGCTACTTCAGCACTGAGTTTACACCTGGCAAGTAAGTCAGGCATCCAAATTTCAGGGGTGCAGCTTCAAGAAGAACAAACGAGGGCATTTCCCCTCCCAAATAACAGTTTTGAACCCTCAGATGAAATTCTCCCACATTTGTAGGATTTTAGAGAGTGAGACACTGAAAATCAGTCACACCCAGAACTCTTATATTTGCTGTTTTCACATTTCCTTGGGAACTTTGCCAGCCCCTTTTCTGTGAATGCCAAAGCAGCATTTCTAAATGCTCAACTGAAGTTTTAAATTAATGCAATTTTAAAAATGTGGAGATTGAAAGAAAAAGTTCTTTTGGGGGGCAAGATTTTATATGGAGGCAAAACACTCATCCCCTCCCCACCATAGATACATACATGCATCCAACTGTGTTCTTGTGAAGTCATAGATTTGTATCTGAAAATGTTATTTAATTTATTTATTCCATATTGGAGCATAAGGCAAAGAGGTGTTGCGGGGAAGAGAAAAGAATGTTGGGGTGAATGCTTGTTGGGTGGAATGTTTGAGGAGATTTGCGTAAGGCTGGTGAATGGCAATTGGTGAATGACAGCTGGAAGTTCAATTAGACAAGAGTTTGAAGATGAGAAGGGTTTGGGCGTTAGACTACAGTTGGAGTAAGAGAAGAAAGTTTTGATAGGCAATTTGATGTAGTTGGTCTGAGCTAGCTTGAGAGGAATGTAAGAGATAGTGTGTGGTGTTTAAAATGCAATGAGCATCCAATCTGCTGCTTAACTTTTGTAAATAAAGAATTATTTCTTTTGGCTTTCAGAAACTCTATCTGAGAACTTGGATTCAGACAAAGTGCCTGTGGTGACACCATTTAATATAGAGGTATAGTCTCCATTGGGGATAGGAGTTGCATAAATCCTTATATGTACCTTGAGGGCATTTAGAGGTTTCCTACAGTTGGTGTCACAAAGGTGGGACAAGATGACATCCTTATCTGGCTGCAAAAGTGAGGATCAGGAAAAACCCTCACTCTTGCTAATTGCAATGAGCATGAAGGTTTTCACATTAGGTGGGTAAAAACCCCACTTTTGGCCACAGAGTGGTGAGATTAACTGAGAAGAACTGGTAGCACTGGTGGGCTTGCCTGAATGGAAAATCCCACAGTTGGTGGAATAAGAGTTGGGAAAACTCCACGATCCTCCTTGGAAAACATCATGCACACTACATCTTCATTATTACGTGCGGCCATCAAGGGAGAGGCAGCATGCTGTAGTGGTTTGAGCATTGAACTGTGACTCTGGAGACCAGGATCTGAATCCCTGCTCGGCCATGGCAACTCATTGGGTGACCTTGGGCAAGTCACACTCTCCCAACCTCAGAAGAAGACAATGGCAAACCCCCTCTGAACAAAGCTTGCCAATAAAACCCATGATAGGCTTGTCTTAAAGTTGGCATAAGTCAGAAATGACTGGAAAGCACACCACCACAACAGCAAAGAATCATATTGATCTCTGTTAAGTATCAGAAGCCCAGAGAATGTCTCCCATTAGACAGTCTGTGAAAGGTGGGGAAAAAGACAACAAGATCCAGGGCCAAATAGGAAAAATATTTGGAATGAAAAAAGGCACTTACCAGTGTGCTTTCTACCATGCATCTGTAGGTGAGACAGCTTAAAATATCGTTTGTTACAGCCAGGGTATACACACATGAAAGGCCGTTTCTCATTTGTCTCACTTGTTGATCGGACAATTGTAGGAGCTACTCCAGGTACTCGTCGCACATCCTATAATGACATAAAGAAAATGGAGGAGATTCAGTATATTATTTGGCCAACTAGGTAATAGGAAGGACTGTAGATATCGTATGCAAGAACTGTCTGGCTACCTTAAATGCCCTCCCACCAGTATACACTATGTCACATCTGGATCCTTTTATTTACTTTTTTTCCACCAAGCAAGTTGTACTAAGCACAATTCAAAGTGCTGGTCTTGACCTATAAAGCCATAAGCAGCTTTGATCCAGGACATGTGAAAGAGCAACTCCTCTCATATGAGCCTGCCTGATATCTAAGATCTTCAGCCCAGGCTCTTTAGTATGTCCCCATCAACCCATAAGGTGAGGGTGGTATATGCATGTGATAGGACTTTCTCTGTAGCAGCACCCCAGCTGTGGAGCTCCCCCCAGGTAAAGCCAGATTGGCTCCATTCCATTTGATTTCCCAGTAGATAGGAAAGACAAAGCTATTTCACTTGAACTTTGGTCCTTAAAATTAGGGTATGGATGCTCTGGTTGGTTTTAATGGTTTTTAACTGCTTTTCAATTATCTGTGGTTTTAGAACTATTTTTAAAGAGGAGTTTTAGTTTGGTTTTAATTGCGTTTAGTCAGTATATTTAATGTTTTAAATGTTTTTACCCATTTTACTTTACCTCAGGGACCCTGGTAGGTTGAGAGGTGATTGTTTTAAACGTCTCACGTACATAAATAAATATTGCAGGTTCATAAATTTTGATTCCCAGGCTTTCAGTTGACATCCTGTCCCATCTGATGAGTAAAGTTTAATATTTCATACCTCAAGATCACTTGGCGGTTTCACATTTAGAGAAACCATGGAACTGGTTGATTTACTTTCAATTATATTATAATGAAAAGGAAACGTGAATTTTCTCTTTCTTTACTTTGTGAAACAATGAATTTATATTGACTGTCCACACAATAAAATGTATTCTCATTGGAATTTATTACTGAGACAATTGAACTTCAGATTAGCGTCAAGTAATTACCGTAAAATTGTACATTTCCCCTATATACTCACTTGTATTCCTCTAAAAACTCCATGAGTGTGTATTCTGTATTGGGCTCCACAGCTATACAACATGGGACCTGCATGGTTATCACTTTCATATCCTGTTGCATGGCTGGGTAAAAAAGAAAGAAAAGGCTTTACAAATCTCTACAAGTAAATGCCAAAACAGTTACATGCAAACATCCAATGAAACAATAGAGGAAGACAAACTAATTCTGTTTAAAACAAGAGTTCTAAGTGGAAAAGACAAGATTTGTCTACCTTTGTTGTAAAATGTGATTACTGAAGAAAATTAGTAATGATGGAATAAAATAGAGAGGAACAAAAAGTTAATGCTCTGCCTACGTGCGAGTTATTTATCAGCTAAATGCCAAGTCTGCTGTTGCTAATATCTTTGGAATGACCAAAATGCCTCAAGTTTCACATTAAGTGCAGTGGATTTTTGTCAGCACCTCATGACTCAGATATAACCAGATAGTGCTGAGAAAGTGATGACATTTACAAGAACAGCCATGGTGCAGCCACAGGATAGGATTACAAATCAGTGTCCTAACCTATTTAACCCACACATCAACTTGGAAGATGTACTGTAGCTTAACCTTCTGTAAAATCAACAAACAGTGAAACTGTTACCCAATCAAAGCCTCTGGTCTCTTTTACTTTCAGAGCAAGAAGATTTTCTCCAGTGAAATATTTAGGGCTTTAAAATTCAAGGCTAGGAATCTGCGAACTTTATTAAGGTGTATTCCAGAGCATGTAACTTTCTCTGTTCAAAATCTTTTGGCTTCCAGATTGGGTGAGGGACTCTTTCACCTGAATTAAAACTCTTATATGAATTAAAACTGAAGGCTCATCTTAATGTTGCTCTTGAAAATTCTCTGCTCAGAGAGGAACCCATCACCCCTCAGCTTCTCTATCAGTCATTGATTTCATTGTGTTTCTTAAGAAATCACACTGATTTCAATGGAACTTAATCTAGGCTGCTATTCAAAAGACAGCAGTCATGCAGACTAATCATTTACATGTCTTCTCAAAAATATATTCTCTTAGACCTGTAGCACTCACTTGTGACAGGAAGTTAGAGTGTACATAGATCTAATATCAGCTGATTCAGTCACTAATAAAGCCAAAAGACAAGGATACTCATGGCTTCAAAGACAAGGGCTCCTTCATACAAAAACAAATTTGCACCAAAATGTGATAGGCAACATACCCAGGCTAGGGGGGCAAATTGGTCCCCAAGAGGAACCCAACAGGGGCACATTTTCCTCCAATCTCCTACTACTATAGCCATTTCTACTGCTGCTTTCACTATTTGTCCCATCACAACCAAAACAATGGTCATTCTGCTGGGAAAAATGATACATGAGGAGTGAACATCTTGTTTTCCAGCAGAAGTTTTGTTACCCTGATTTCTGTGGTCCCGCGAGGGACACCTCAATGTGCTCAAAATACTGGGGAATGGGAATTAGCAAGAGCACAAGCTAAGCAATGCAAGAGGCAGGGCAACCTAGCGAGATCTTGAACCCAATGTTTACAGGGTCAGGCCGAGTCAATAATCAAACAGAAGTAAACAATAATTGTTTTCCTTTATCTTAAAACACAGTCAATACGTATGTATGCAACCACTCACACAGACCTAATGAAAGAAAGGTAGGAGTTGGATAGAGGATTTTAAGAGGGATTTTTCAGGGGAAATACTACACCTGATCCTGAAGCCCATTATCAGAAGAAAAGTCCGTGGTATCGGAGATTCTCAGCACATGGGAGCTGAGGGGACGGCTCGTCGAACGGAGGGACAGCAAGGTGGGATGGAAGTCAGAGTGATCTGATGAGACGCTCAAAATCAGGGTTTTTTATAGGGGAAAATGTGCCTGTACGCTAATCCGTTCCCGGGGAAAACAATGGGTTTCGGGCTGGAGACAAAGCCTCCGAAAGGTCAGTACTTTAGATGATTGAATTATGACAGCGTTGTCAATAGCGTAGACAGTATGCAAACGCGGAGTGCTTGAGAGTTGGATATTCCACTCGTCAAGCTGCCTGCTCGGGGCAGGGGATCTTTTGTAAGCTGCGTGCATACATAATGTGATCTTAAGAGGGTACTTGCCTGGAGGTCTCCTGAAGCTGCAGTCCGGCAATTACTTGCCTGCCTGCGTTTGTTTTGAATAGTTCAGCTATTTTCGGCCATGCCCATGTGCGTGCTTGTCCAGGGGCCTTGCAAGCACATGGAAAGGAATGGGTAGTGAAGGCCAAATTCTTGATATCAAATGATATCTAATATACCACAAGTTCGGACTAGAAACTACAGTAACAGTTTGCTCTTGACAGCACACTGGCAGCGCAGTTCTGCTAGGAAACTAGGCATACATTCCCCACACACTATATTTCCCATTAGAATCACTAGGATTTGGGCAATGGTGACACAGGAGAGAGCACAAATATGGCCAGGACTTTTTGAATGGCCTGTCAAGCATTTTGGTCTTAAACATCTATTTTTCAGCTTAGTGCTTTTAACTTTACAAGACTGTACCTTTAGATAAGTATGACTACAGAGAGCCTTACATAAGAAAAGGCCTGCTGGATCAGAACAAAGGTCTATCTAGTCAAAGCATCCATTCATATAATGGCCAACTAGTTGCCTATGGGAGGCTCATAAAGCAGAACATGAATGTGGCATCACTTTTCTGCTTGTGCACTCTAGTAACTGCTTCTACTGTTAGAGTGCATGTATTTCCATCATGAATTGCCATTGATAGCTCTGACCTGACACCTTCCAAGACATTTTGGCCTACAACTCTCATAAACCCTGATCAACGTCCATGGTGGCTAGGGCTATCAAAAGATTTTACCCAAAAGATGTGGAAGACATCATATTAGGAAAGCTGGACTAGAATTACAACCTTTATTTAGGGTGTAGGAAAAATGTAGTCCACAGGTAGCCCACCAACTCCAATAAATAAAACAATAGTCTCAAATTAGTAAAAATATCCTAAACTTTTTCTAGGGAAATCCTGAGACAAGTTAGCAAAAATAAGCATGAAATATGGTCTATGATGTATCATCCCCATGATCACCCTCAGTCTTGATGCTTGGAGGTAAAGGAGAATGGACTAAAAAGACATCATAACACTTTTAGAGCACTTTAGGCAAGAAAGTGAAGTTTTGACATACAAAAACAACCAAAAATGTGAGATGCCAGAAATATGCCACTTTTATATTGAAAAAAAATTTGAGATGTCTAATAGGAAGAGTTCTTTTTACAAGTTGGGATCACAAGACTGAAAAATATACAGTACCAACATCTCTGGAAATAATGATTCTGTGAAGCAGGGAGATGGTTTCCTTTTTATAGAAAGTTAATTATTTGTTGAAACATTCTCATCAGTCGAGGCCAGTCTTACAGTCCCTGTCCACAGCCCAGTACAAAATTAGATATGTTTAAGCCAACTTCTTTCAGTGCTCTTAAGTAGACCTAACTCTTCATTGGGTTGTACCCAACAGATTCAAATGGGTTCTACAAATAAGCATTTCCGTTTGTGTAAATCTCTCCCCACATTTTCTCCATTTCTGCCTTCTGATGCTGCCCCCTTTTCATCCTTTCTCCATGCCATACCATCTCCAACTCTAAAGAGGCACTTTTAGACAGAGGATGACACAGCGGGAAGAAGATGGAAGAAATTAGAAAGGCACATTGTATGAACAAAGTTTGGCTTATGCTTCTTAGGATCTGTGCTACCTATCTGTAGCAGTGGTCTTTACTTTGGGACACTAACTTGAAGAATCCAAAATATAAACCCAATGATGATCAGGAAAATATCAGAAAAAGTCATTACAGCAGGTACCTGATACCTACTGTTCTATCACAATGTTCCTAAAGGGGTTTCTAAGGGAAGGCAAAAAACAACAATCAGTCAGCTGTGGAGCACACTTTTACTGTTATGAACCTTTGTGTTGACTCAAGCTTATGGTACCCTATCATAGCGTACACTCATGTCCTTTAGAAGATATCTATTTCAGTTAGCCAAAATTTGGCTAACTGTTATTCAGAGAGCATTTTCTTCAGTTGCCCCCAAGCTGTGTAATGACCTTCCAGAAGAGATTTGTCTGACATTCTTTCTGTATTTAAATCAGCAGTAAAGACCAGTTTCTTCTGCCACGCCTATCCAGACTATTTTTAAATTGTGGGTTTTAAAGTATTGATTGATGGATTTTACTAAGTTATGGTTTTATATGCTCTTTTAACTGATGTTATGTGTTGTGTTATTTGTCACTGTTCCCTGCCTCAATATTATTATTACTACTACTACTACTACTATTATTATTATTATTATTATTATTATTACTACTACTACTACTACTACTACTACTGCTATTACTATTTCTTGGGTTTTCTTGGCAAGATTTAATTAAAAGAGATTTGCCATTGCTTTCTTCTTAGGCTGAGAGAATGTGACTTGCCCAAGATCACCCAATGGGTTTTCATGGCTGATCAAGGATTTGAATCCTGGACTCCCAGAGTCCTAGTCTAACATTCAAACTACACCACATTGTCTTGAGCACATTCTTGGGGCATGGGAAAGGGCATAATGTTGATCCTTTTCTACTTATGAACTATAGCACTTGTAGCACTTAGTTATGCACTATAACCAACCTGACACACTCCAAATGTTTTGTACCAGCCTTCTAGATGGTTGGCCATTTGGGGCTATTTTTAATAATATTAAGTGGGTTTTTTAAATTTAAAATGATTGTATTTATAACATGTGATTAATGGTTAGTGTGATTGACTGTATCATACCCCCTTAAATTAACTATATAGTACTCTTTTAGAAAAATGTACCTGTACTGTACAATACTCTGTTAAATATTTCAATGTTAACACATTGGTTTCCTTTGAAGATCTAACATTAACGTGTTAGCACTAAAACTGCCACTTCCACACTCAGGCTATGCATTCTGAAGGCTACTTCCATGCACATATGCCCACCAACTGGATCAATGAAAGAATCCAATTATTTTACATTTTAAGGTTTGGAAAGCCTTTTAGAGAAATATTAATGATATCACAGAAGAAGAGGACAAGTATATAAAGTCTGTCATCTCTGAAGAAAAATAAAGAACCTACATTTTTCAATGTAAAGCAAAATGTAAATGTTCCCTAAATATTTCAAAAAGTAGGAAAATATCTGAAACATTAAACTCCTGGGACTCTTTTTTGAACACTTCATGTATTTTAGAGACGTAAATCTTAGGAAGAGTAGGTTATGTCCATAGCAATCCAAGCAAAGGCACTGTGTATTGTAACTCTCTCAGTCAGAGAAGACAGATAACTATTTTGGCTCATATTACCAGTGATGAGACTATGTCTAGCTCTGATTTTCCACAGATTCTACAGTCTTGGCCTAGTCCAAACACATTTAAATGTGCTGTTCTATAGATGGCTCACCCTGATTTCATCTTCTCTTTGCTTTTTCCTCTCAAGCATCTCAGGTCACATCACTGCTAATGGTCAGTACTTATGAGTGCATAGAAGGCCATTTATTTTGTTATTTCCACTTTTAATATTTCTGTTTAATCCAGGAGAGTTCCCCCTCTCACTTCACTCAGATCTCTAAAGAATAATCTCTTCCTTGCTTTGATATCTTGAATATGTTTCCTTATGCTTTCAATTTTTTTTCCAGGAGAGACCAAACAATGTCCAATATTGCAATGAGTGACATATTTAAAGTAGTGAATCTGAAGAGGAAGCAGCAGACAATGGAGGATAAAATCAGAAATGGACTCAGAAAAGTCAACAAGGAGTGTTTGGACTGAAATGAAATGAAAGCCAGGTTATGGAAACAATTGTTGTGGAAGTGGGAGATCTTTTTCTTTTAAAAAGAGATCTTTAAAAAAAAACACACACATCATTCTTTCAAGAAACTCCTGAATTCCTTTCAGACTGACCTTAGTTCCCTATCACTTTACCGTTGGGTTTTTTAACATACGCCCTACTCTGACCCAGTGATTTTTAGTGTAATGTTTACATTATCATTATTGAATAGAATTTAAAGATATTAAAGTAAGTCTGCAATCACATTATATATGTTACACAGTAACAGTCCCACAAGACATATGCTCAGCCACCCCAATTTCATGGCTCCCACCACTCTCTCAAAGCCATTCAAAATTTTTCACATACCACAGGTAACAAAATATAAAAAACAAAGGTTTAGACACTGACCATGGACAAAGTTTACCAAGAGGCTCCTGGGATCAGATCTAAATTGCCGTATGGTTCTGCACCAAAACTTTTTTAAAGATCTATGGTCACTGACTGCAGTGTGATGTGGGAACCACTTGTGTAGGTCAGTATTTGGGGTGAGGGGAATGAGTAACACAAGCATAGTACCTCTTCTGGCTTCATGGCCCTGTCTTGATTCTTCTCATGTCATTCTCTTGCTCTTCCATTACCAGAGCAACACACATGGGAAGAGTTTCTTCTCCTCTACCACAACTAAGCGTGAATCAAGCCCCTCACTTGCCATTTGGGAATACAGTCCCTGTCCTCCAGTTTTCCCCTTTTAAAAGAAAACTTCTTTCCTCACCTTTCTTTGTTATTTAGTCTTTATGGCAGAGGCAAAGAACCTGGGCATCTCTAGAAGTGGTTGGACTCTGTTCCCATATGTCCAGCTAACACAGCTAAGGGTCAGACAGGATGGGAGTTGTAGTCCAGCAACATCCAGAGGGCTGCAGATTTTCCCCACTTCTGTTTTTACAGGGATGGGCAGGAGGTGGTTGTTAGGCATTCAAGAGCCACTGTTGAGAGACTATAAATAAAATTTATTGTTTGGGAAAAAAATAATTTCCCCTTAAGAATAATGTGCGTAGGCAGACAGAAAAGTATTGCTGCACTGCTTAAATTCAATGGAAAAGTTGGCAGTGCTAAGGAGGGTGGTGTATCTCCAGCATGTTCTGAGGGGAAATTTGGACTCTGGATCCTTGGGGTTATCAACCATTACCTAAGCCTAGAATTCTTTGGACATATATACTAGTGGTACATGGTGGCTTCCATGTCAGCGGGGCAGTAAATCCACTCCATGTTTTCATTGTGGTTGTTGTTGTGTGCCTTCAAATCATTTCTGACTTATGGTGACCCTGTCATAGGTTTTTTTGGGAGTGGCAATATTTATTACAAGAAGGTTTGTTATTGCCCTCCTCTGTAGCTGAGACAGCGTAAATTGCCCAAGATCACCCACTGAGTTTCTATGTCTGAGTGGATATTTGAATCCTGGTCTCCCAAAGTCCTCATTCAGCTCTCAAACCACTATACCATTCTGGCTCTCCATGTTTACTATCAGACCTGAAAATACTTGGTCTTGACCCTTAGATAGCTCCTTTGCAGTTCAGGTTAAAACCTTGTGCAGATTTATCCCTCGCTGACATGAAAGCTGCTGAATGCCAGAGGTACGTGATAGTTATCCTCATATGTATTCTATAGGGGTTATGAATGTTCTAGGAATATGGGACTTTTATCCATCCTGTATGAAAAGCCTTCTTTTGTCAATTGTCAAATGTTAATTAATATTATCAAGTGCTATTCTTTCCTTCTAAATTGCAAAGCATGCTCCAGAAACATCTACATACTCCAATTTCAATCATCTTAGGATGCCTTTATATGTAAGCAGTCCCACTAGTTGAATATTTGGAGGGTATGCCATTGTTTATGTAGTAAAAATGAGACCATTGCTGCACAAAAAAGGAGGTAACAGCAAGTTCAAGGGAACAAAAAGAAGAAGAAACATCAGGGGAATAAGCAAGAATAAAAGTGAGCACAGTGTGCCCTCCTCACCCATGGCCACTGTACACATGAATTCCTGTTTGCACGAAGTGTTGTATCGCTATACTTAAGATGGCAGTGACATGTGTGTGGACACATTGGTGCATCCACGCACATATTGCTGCCATTGAATATAATGACACGAGCATCTATGAAACCTGTAATTCACAAGGGTTCCTAGAATGGAATCCTTGCATATACAGAGGAAACACTGTCTTCGGTGCACCAAGAAGCTACAGAACTCTGTTGTTGAGGAACAAGGAGGAACTGGGGGGAAAATAAATGTAATCTCCTGGCAGAATACTTGGTTAATAACTGGCTAGAACAAGAGTTCTTCCACACTACAACATTTTGCTGAAGTTTTCACTTTTGTTTTCCAAGTTTGAATGATCATTTCTAAATCTGATGAAGCACAGAAACATATTCTTCTCATATTACAAACTCCCTTAACCACTACCTTAAAAACAGGAGCAACTGGTGGCTTCCATGCCAATAAGGTGGTGAATTCATTCCAACTTTTACTACAAGCTTTAATAGATACATCAAAGATGCTGAGCTCGTTTAGGGGATAGCATTCAGAACCTTGGATAATTCCTTTTAAAGTTCACACTAAAACTTGGAGCAGATTCATCACCCAGCTGAAATAGAAGCTCAAAAAGCCAGGTTGCCCAGCAGAGAACTGGGCCCTGCTTAACAAAGGAGGAGAATATATTACAATATAACCTCTTTCTCCATTTATAGCTTAAAAAAAATTACCAGTCTCTAATCTTGGAAGCTAAGCAGGATGAGCCCAGGTTAGTATTTAGATGGGAGACCCCCAATGAATACCAGGTGCTGTAGAATGCAGAGAAGGGGACTGGCAAAACCACACCTGAGTATTCTTTACTTAAGAAAACCTCATGAAAGTCATGTTGTCACTGTAAGTCAACAAGTGACTTGAAGGCACATACACAGCATGTGCAACACTGAGTTTGGAGCAATGAACATCCTTTAAAAATCATGCATGAATGAACTCATTATACTGTTTAATAAAATATTCTGATTCTAGCTTAGAATCATAGACCATTTCTGCATGAGAGGGGAGGAGCGGTTCACTGCGTGTCGAGAGAGGTGTTTTACACTCCGATTCAGAAACTCTGCTATCTGCACCCCCTCTGATTTATACCGTATTAAAGCAGAAAACAGTGGTTGCTGCATCTGAAAAAGCAAGTCTCTGGCTACTCCCATTCCCCTCCTTCACCCCACCTTACCATCATTAATTGGTCTGTTTTAAAAAAAAAATTAATACATTTCTGCATTGCTACATTTGTGCATAGGTATGTACGTTCATTGATACATGGAAAAAAACACGTCTGAACAGTCTATTACCAGATCCACTCTCTTCTGCTGTCCCTTTAACGCATGAAGCCAATAATGACAGCAGCCTGTCCTTTGATGGGAGGAGAGAGACAAGGACAGAAATGACAGAAGGGCCAGCCTGGGAATGCCCATAGCTGGCCACTTCTGCAGTGTGAATTGATGCTACACTTCTGCATGGAGGCAAAAACTGAAGCAGAACCGGTTTGGGAGATTTACACTGGAGTTTTTCTGGTTTTGAGATACAGCAGTTTCTCATCACAGTTGAACCGTTCTAGGAGCTGAAAACATGCAGAACCACAAGGAAAACTATGACATTAAAATATTACAACATGCAGACTGGAGGGTAAGAATTCAATGCTACTACAATGTATCAACCTCGTGCAGAAGTGGCCATAGAATCGTAGCAGCTGGAAGCTGCTCTAAAGGCCATCCAGTCCAAGCCCCTGCCATGCATGAATACACAGTTAAAGCTTGCTGAAAGATGCCTATTCAACCTTCCTTGAATTTCAGCATAACTTGTGAATTCACTAAGGCCATTTCTGCACTAGACTGTTCTAGCGCTCTTATTCCACTTTCAATATCCTCTGGAAACCTGGAGTTTGCAGTTTAGAGAGGGGCCAGGCGGCCCCTCTCTAAACTGCAAACCCCAGGATTCCATAGGATGTTGAAAGTGGAATAAGAGCACTAGAACAGTGCAGGGTGGAAATGGCCAAAGTCTAATGCAAATTTTATGTGGCTCTAAATAGAAGAGGATTAACATGCAAAACAACAGAGCAAGTGTGTTATAGTAGTTTGAGTGCTAAACTGTAACTCTAGAGACCAGAGTTCAAACCCCTTCTTGTCCATGGAAACCTACCAAGTGGCCTTGGGCACATCATACATTCTCAGCCTCAGAGGAAAGCAAAGGCAAGCCCCCTCTGAACAACTCTTGCCAGGAAAACCTCATGATAGGTCTGCCTCAGAGTCACCATAAATCAGATACAACTTGAAGGCACACAACAGCAAGAGAAAGGGTGGGGGAAAAAATAGATCATATGTTTTGTAGTTTGTGGTAGTTGTAGCTGTAGTTCACATGGATTTCACAATATCCAAATGTTTTATTATCCTGGACAATTTGGTAGCTATGCCCTGCAACAGCTGCAGTTTTTTATTCGCACCATCAATTGTTTGTGATGTGTACTGTGAGGCAGGCCACAGTTTGCATGCTAAATGGTTTCAAGATAGACAAGAAGGGCAAAGGCAAATCTATTCAACCCTCTTCTCCCATCTTTTGTCCTTTTATTTTTTTTAAACAGTTATGGCGTTACAGTACATCAGTGAAATACTGAAATATAGCACCAAAATACTGTAATACTAAAACTCTAACAAAAACAACAGCTGTAATAGCACAACAACAGCAAGGTAAAACTCACCAGAAAAAAAAGTTGAAAGCCATTATAAATGTTAGTGATTTAAAGTGAAATGGTTTTATACTTGTGAATATTTACTTTATCTCAGATTTCTATTTCTAGATAGATAGATAGATAGATAGATAGATAGATAGATAGATAGATAGATAGCTCTCATGATCCTAAGATTCTGATCAATCTAATCATGCTAGTCAGTACTCAAATCTATAAGCTCTTTTCAACCATACTGGCAATGACCTTCATCTTTTCACTTTGTCCAAGCTCCAGGAAAGAAGGGAGAACTGTGTCGATGACAGCCCCCATATCCTGTCTGCAGCCCAATCCAATACCTTTAATAGCTTACAGCTTCTTCAAGAAGGACTTCCTGATTCCAGAGTAACAGGAAAACATTTTTGAACAAGCAGTAACATTTTTGAACACAGCCCACTCCCTACAGGTTGGAGAGGACAACTGTCTGTAGGGAGGCAGCTCAGGAAAATGGGAGGGACAGCGGAAACACAAAGATGCAAGACCTATGCTGATGCAAGCTAATAAAGAGGATGCAAGAGCGGGCAAGAGTATAAAGTAATGAGAGTAAAATTAAACTAACAAATGCAGAAAAGGATAAAGGCAAGGAAAGATACAGACTATAGTGTTATTACCGCCAGGAGCCAAAGTGGCTAAAACCATTATGGAACTTTTGATTTTGTTTTCTTGTTCTTTTTGTGAGCCACAAGTGCTACAAAAATATCTCGAGACTTATGGTGCCCTTCCGTGCTCCAAAGGGTTATTCCTGTTATATACTTTTTTTAAAAAAAGAATCACTTTAAATGTGGACTTGAAGACAAAATGCAGTCTTTGAAGAATGGAAAGGTGGGAGACTAGTTTGCAGGGAAAGAGGAAGTGAGTATCTTTACTGGTACCTCACTTCCTTCCTCCATAGGGTCAAGATGCTCCAGAAAATGTGATGCTATGTTTTCAGTAAAGATGGCTGGATCCCATGCTATACAACAGTGACATGTGCAAATGTAATTGACACAAAAATAAGTATATAATATTGCACTTAGTTGGTCACTGTCAGATTTGATCTTGGTTTTGGGGATTTGGGGGAAATAATCACTTCTTTGTTTTTAGTCCGTCCTGCTGAGATTAGCCAAAACACTTAAGTAGGGATAAACTTTGTCTTCTGTTTTTTTTTCTGGTAGTTAGAGGGATTGAAAAAAAATGCTGTTTCTTCGTAATGCCATAAATATATTTTCTCTCTGATTCTTTCTTTCACAAATATCCCCTTCCCCAGTAGCTGTTGGTGGCTTCCACATCAGTGGTGTGGTGAATCTCTTCCAGGTTTCCTTCCAAATTTCAAAAAAATTAAGCGGTCAAAAGTTGCTGAATCTTATCACCAAAATAGGCTTAGCCTCCTGAATTTAAGGTTTGGAATAAAAGATCAGAGGGGACTGATTACCCATTGACATGGAAGATATATTACTACCTTTCTTCAGTCTAACCAACTATATTTTCATTTGCTGTTGTCTGAGCTTTTTTCCCACTGTTTGTTCTCTTGAGCAACATGAATCAACTGGAAGCAAATGTCATTTCTTCACTATACTGTTGTGCAGTGCAGTGCACAGCAATTCTCAGCTAGAGAGCTCTTTGGCCTCAGGAAACTACAAACCCCAGAATTCCACAGGATGTTTAAACGGAATAATAGCACTATAACAGTGTAGGGAAGAACTGCCAAAGTTTGATATATCATAAGCAGCGTGGAACTACCACTGTGGAAGGACCTGCAGAGTTCTCTGTTTGGGTAGGGGAGAGAAATAAATATGTATCAAATATTCTGAGGGAGAGAAAGTGTCAAATGAATGTCTTCTTAATGGAAGTAAGTATGTGACCAGCCCCACCAAAGGTAGCAAGAACTGAAATCCTGGCACTGGGGATTTTTCTTTGAGAAATGATCAGGAGATAGTGAAACAGATCTGAGACATGCTCCATAGATGTGAAAAAATAAGGAATGGGGAGGGATCCAACTAACACCTCCCACTAACAGAATGGTTCCCATCAGCAAAATAGGCACGAAGTTGTCTCCTCCTTCCCCTGCACACCTGCCTGCATCCTCGAAATCTATAGCAGAGAGCTAGGAAACCACAAAGTGGGCAGAAGAGATAAAGGAAGTTCCTTTGCATGAGCAGAAGTCCACCCACACAATGTAGGATGCCATCCCATGGTACCTATGAAGCAAATTATTACAGTCCTGAAGCTTCCTGCATTACAACACTTGGAGATGGCTCCCTATGTTTGTCTTGGGCAGAAATCTTATAGCAGAAATTCCATTTTGTGTCAGTCAAAGGGTGAAGTGAAACAGAAAGCAACCTCTGTTGGCCTTGCTATTATCAATTGCGCTGCACTACTTAACTTTGTGGTGGTAGTAGTTGTTATTTATTAGTGGAAATAATAATAATTATTATTGTTGTTGTTGTTGTTAATCCTACTACTACTACTACTATTATAAATTATTGTGCACTGAACCATTTATATATTCTGTGGGATCCAAACTGAAGTCAGACTTAAAGTAGATGTATTGAAATCAATGGGACAAGTTAGTCATGGCTAAACTAAATCTCATGGATTTCAATGGGTTTGTTCTATGCAAGACTAAGGCCATTTCCGCTCTATACTATTATAGTGCTATTATTCCATTTTCAACATTCTATGGAATCCTGAGGTCTGGAGTTTCGGGAGGGGCATTTAGAATTCTCAGCCAGAAAGCTCTTTGGCCTCAGTAAACGACAAACCCCAGAATTCCACAGGATGTTGAAAGTGGAATAATAACACTATAACAGTGTAGGGCAGAAATGGCCTTAGTCTGGATCCAAATTCTGCTTACAGGTGCTAGTGGTCAAACTGCAGCTACTACCAATAATACTACACTAAACTAATACTAATAAATTAGTAATTGGATAAAAAAATAAGTGTGGCTGTTTTCTTAGGATTACTGATTTCTGCTAGGATTACCACCTCCTGAAATAAAAGTTAAGGTGAATATTGAAGCTTGGTGGGGAGCCATCATTCTAGATGGTTCTGATCCTTAATCTGGTAGTCTGAGAGTAGGATGGGTTCATGGCACAATGGTTTTGGCCGGTCCAAAAGCAGAGTCTAGTCCAAGAGCTGTATTTTATTTAAGGTGCATGCATAGCTGAGGAGGATAATTCTCCCTCCTTTCCTTTAACTGATCTGAAAGCTGTCACCACTACTCTTCAAAAAATAAGCATGCAACTTTGTTTCTGGACAATTAGCAACATCTCTAGCCTGTGTTTGCTCTGCCCCACTCACTTCAATTAAACTATGCCATCAGTAAGATATCTGAAAATTTCAAGCAGCAGTCCTAATAAACTTGAGCTGAACTTAATGGGACTTCAGATGTGAAAAGAATAAGACTGTACAATAAGTCAACAGACACTTCAAATTTACAAGCACAAAACCACTATATGTAAACATAGAATTATTAGAACCACTTCGAGCAACAGTATATTTGTTCAGACATTGTAAAACAAATGCAATCCACACCTAGAATGAACTTTGCAAAAACACTGTCTTCAACATAGGAAATGTTAACAAATCAAAAGTGTTGTTCTCTTATGCCATTTAGCTGCTTATACCCAGAATTACGAGCAAAACTTGATTGTATTTACCATTCAGGTCTGACATGGGTACAGTGTTCTTTAAGATTTAAAAATGCCTGATATATTCAGTGACAAATATCCATATGCTAACATGCTTAATATTTTGACAAAAGTTTCTTTATTGCATCTGTGATTAATTCATAATACAACAATTTTAAATCGAAAAAGAAATTAAACAAGAAACAGCACCTTACCCTTTAAGTGTGGATCCCAAGTTCATTTGATTCCATGTCATACATTCAAGCTGTGAGGTCATTTGGTATAAATTGTCACTGTTATGAAAATATTTAAAATTAGAACTGAAATTATGTGACCCAGTACAAATAATTTATTTTTCAGAGAAGCAATACAGTGGGCCCTCAGTATCCACTGTGGTTTGATTCCAGAACACCCTAAATATACCAAAATCCCTGGAAGCTCAAGTCAAATGCGGTAGTAAATGACATCCCTTATATAAAATGGTGAACAATTCAAACAAGTGCCAGCGACAGCCTGAGGATCTGTGAAATGGCAGGAGGCTACAGTACAGTATACCTACACATCAGTGTAGTATTAGGCATGTGGCAAAATCAAGATTAACTTTTTCGAATTTTTTTCCTGAAAAATATTTTTGAACTGTGGTTGGTTGAATCCTTGGATGCAGAACCCATGGATATGAAGGGCTAACTATATTCTTATTATTTAAAAAATCAGAAAAAATGTAAACCAGTCCAAAACAATTTGTTCCTTTACTAATTCACATTCCCTATACGCAAGGCTTATATGCAAGGCTTAAGAAAGAAAAGTTAAAAAGCAGAAAATGTTAGAGGAGAATGTAATATGCCCATAAAATATTACAAAACAATCCACAAAGCATTATATGTATAATATTTGTATCTATTTACACACATATATAATGTGTGTGTGTCTGTGTGTGTATACATAAACACACTATTGCATCCAATAGTATAATTCAACCAGTTTAGATTACCTGCTGAGTGTGGATAATTTGTTTATTTTTTAGCAAACATGCCAATTCTACTTCCATAAGCCACTGGGCAAGTTATTACATATACGTTTTCACTAGTCATAGCTACATTATGCTAAATGTTGCTTGTACAAGTTGCATTGGTTCTTTCTGTAGAATTTGCACACAAACGGGGTCAAACAATTCCTTTTATTGCACATTTGCAGTTAGTGTTACATTTGATGGAACTCTAAATTGATTTCTGTAAAGAAGAAAAATATTGTTATAAGCAATTCAATTATTTATGGACCCATAACAACAACTTATTGCTATGGGGGCAGACAATTTTTTTTACTCTTTAATGAAGACAGCATTACATAGTTAATTAACTGAAACAGCTCTAGACATAAGTGATTAATGGTGCTACATAAAGTAACCTAACTCAAAGGAGGAAAAAATGAGAAGTTGAACTTTCAAGGGGGCTCAACCATGTGTGAACGAACTCTGCAGACCCAAATGCTTTCTCAGAATGGTTCATTATTGTTTACTCATCAGTAGCAGCAGTAGTAAAACACTCAAAGACAATATAATATTAACTTTAATATGATACGATATCTGCTTTCAAGAATATGGCAAATGTTCTTTAAGAAGAAAATTGCTGCACGCCATATTTTACTCTCTAAAAATAGGTCGGAAATATAACTTCTTATGCCCCAGCAACCATTAAGTGAACACATCTCCTAGTTATAGATGCATCTTAACCACTTTGATACATATCAATACATGACGCAAAGATTGCTAAGAGAGCGAATGCACATGGCATTCAATTAGCAAATCATCTGGGTGGATGAATATTGTCAGAAAATCCCCCATTTCTTTGTAGCTCTTAGACAGGTTGCGCATAATCCTGCTCTAGTACCATGTACCAGTTTTCCCGTGTTCTTTGTTCAGAGTAAAGAAAGCCCTTGCAGTGCTTACTAATGCCTGCAGATCACTGAGTGTACCTTCTGCTAGTATCACCAATTGATTAGAAATCATTTATTCTCCAAATGCAATTATATTAAAATTCAGTTACAGCATTTTCTTTAACAGTATTTTCTTTAGGGAAATCATAGTTTCTCAGAAGACTTTGAACACTTATACATGCGCGCACGCGCGCACACACACACACACAGGAGTATACACATGCAGATATATAAACCAAGAAACAAAGTTAAATGACTTCAGTTACAAAGTATGTGTAATATCATTTGTCACTACCCCTGAATGCTATTATTCATCAGTGTGTCTGAACTGCTATTATGTGACTACAATGTCCTGCGTATCAGCACAGAAATTGCTAAGACTCTCCTGCAGTTTCCCCATTTGCAACAGCAGCTCGTGCTGGTCTGTGCCACTACATTTTGCAATTCCATGAATTCTTCCTGTAATGTTGATGTAATTAATTCCTCCAGGGCCCTTATTTTTATTAGAAGTGCCAGACCTGTACATTTACAGCAGGAGATTTCCCTTTAACTTTATTTCATTTGACAGTTCATTTATAAGAACCTCCTCCACAAGATCCTTTTTTCTCTTCATTTGCTTTTTTTCATCAAATAATTCACTTACTCATCTTGTCACCAGCAAGAAGCCATTCTTGTTGCCATGACCCTAGAAACCCTAGAAAGACTCCTATAATTTTAAGAGTTGTAGGGTTTTTATAGTTGTACAGAGAGGTAATTTTGATGGAGACAGCTTGTTCTTTATGTGGTTCTACAACAACATGAGAAGCTGTACCTGGTATAATTTTCCCTTGTCTAAAGAAAAAAAAAATAATCCATGAAACTATTAGATTTGTATATAGCTTGTAGGGGACCATTGATACAACAAATGGCAGTACGAAAACAATTTTCAACTCAGGAAATGGTTGCACTATCTATCTAATAACATGAGAGGAACCCAAGGATAAGCCTAATCCAGAAATCTGCCTCCTACAGGGACTAATCAGCTGGCCTCTGGGAAGTCCACAAGTAAGGCGTAAAGGTAAAAGCTCTGTTCCTCCTGAAGTACTCGATGACAGACTGTTTCTGAACATAGAGAGTCCCCATAGCCATCATGACAAATAGCCACTGAAAGAACATACTCTGTGTATTTTATAATCCTCCTCCTTTAGAGCTGTCCAGTCTAGCATTTGTTACATCACATGGGAATGAATTCTGTAAATTCACTACTATGGGGAACCCCTAGATACTGTATTATATGCTTTGTTCTCTGGCCCCTCTTATCATGACATCAGGGAGAACTGAATCCAACTCTTCTTTCAAGGTTCCTTGGTAAAAATAATACTTGTGAGATGTTTCGCAGTTCAGCTGATTGCATTACTGCTGTTACTAAGAAAGAGAAACCATGTCCTCCAAACTGGAATCCACAGAAGTACTCAGAGTTGTGCCTAATTGGAGTCTCTTCACAGATAGCTCTTTGATCCAGTAAAGGCACTGGTGAAAATAATAATGAAAGAGACTATTTTTTGCTGCCCCTCTCTGAAACTCCTTCCAGCACTATCTCCTATGCTTCTGTGTAGATCTAGGGTGCAAGAGAGTGCAGTAGGAAGGAAAATACTGGAAATTTCAACCTTCCTTTCCCTAATAATGAACGCTGCCACTGGTTCAAAGAACTTTCCATCAGCAGACAGACACCATCTTGATAGAACCTTTCAGTTAATATGTATTTTGTTCAACTTACAGTTCAGGTTTAATTTCATGTTGATGATTTACTTTGATTAGTTACAGCTGCATATTTATTTAGAAAATTCCAGATATTATATTATTCATATATTTCTGTGAAATTGTTAGTGACTATAATAAATCTGCACATTCATAAATTTAATGATGCATTCATGAACAGACTGCTGGCAATCTGTCTGACTAACCCCAGCTTCTATCCTTACAGAGGAGGGGGGAGATCTCTGTTTTCTTTTAACTATACTGTTCATAGTTTTCTAAACTGCAATCATGTTTGTGCTTAGCTGTATTTCTAAACTGAAAAGCATGGAATGTTTTGGCCTTCCCTCACAGAGAACTTGCTCCAGTTCCCTGACTGTTTTGGCTGCCCTTTTCTTCACCTTCCCTCACTCTGCAATATTATACAAGCATGGCAGTGACTCTGTAGTTAAAGAGAGTGATGTTTTCAGCGTTCTATCATTATAAAGCCTACAAACTACCTTCCTTACTTAAACAAAAAAAAAGTGGTCTGTTAGTTATAGTGTTTCACTGGGAATTTGGAAGGTACAGGTTCAGCCCTGAAACTCACCAGTTGACCTTGGGCCAGTCATTCTCTCAGACTGACCTGCTTCACAGGTTACTCTGCCTTGAGTTCATTGAAGGAGAGGCAGGATATAAATCTAACTAAATGTGACTAATGATTTTAACTCATCATACAACCAAAACAACGTACTGTCAATACGAAATTTGGCATAGAAATTCTCTTGGTAAGGGGTGATCAAATTTCAAAAAATTCTGGTGATGAATAATTGAGTCACATGGCAATTAAAAAAAAGTTTGATCCATGTTATAACCATGACCACACTGATTGCAGTGATTTTGTGCCTTCTCAAAACGTATCTTAAACCGATCCTGTTGGTAGCTTAGATACTACATGGACATGCTTTTTCCTAGCTTTATGACAATCTGTTTTCCTTAAGTTATGAGATTTCAATCAGTCATTTTTCTAAGGACAAGAGTTGTGATTCCTGTCTGTTTGGTAGTTTGAAGCATCTCTTATGGGGCTTGCTTCCCAGAATAAAACTGTTGCAGCAGCAAGCAGCCTGCAGCACTGGAAGAGAACAAATGGGGAAAGGCAAGCCACAGCAGTCTGTGTTTCTTATGAATTGCTGCTGTGTAACTCTTGGGGAGACATGATGCTTTATGGTCCTGTACTTGAAATGTTGATAGGTGTTATGTGTGCATTTGTGTGTGATAGGCACATTTGCATGTGTTTGCATGCAAAATGCTCTTTCGTGTATTCATGGGTGAAATACCGCAGGGGTGTGTGTGTGTCCTTGTGTATTTGTCATGTTGGGGCACAGTACCATTTGGAAAGAAGGAATAAGCAAGTCCTCAGAGGCAAAGGACAAGTCTGGCACTCAAGTTCCAAAGAGAAAAGGAAGTCCATTCAAATACAAACATATCAATGCAGTGGCAGATAAAAAGACAAGTGAAATGGCAATATGAAAAATATTTCATACATATATTTCACATATGAACATGATGGAGGCAGTCCTGAGTTTATGGCTCAATATTAGAGTCATGATAATGGAAGGGAACATTTTTCTTGCCTTTGTTGTCACCAAACATATCCCAGATATGTAACCTAAGACCAGTCTCTAATACCAGCACATCCGAGACTAAGTCATATCTGAATATCTGCTGACTCTCCTTCTCCATTGCAATGACCTTCTCTATTGCATCTCAAAACATGGAAGAGACATGAGGTCTTTAAGATTAAGTCTGTCTGGGTCCCTCACTCTGCCATCTTTTTCTATCTCCTTCCCACCACCATGGCATCTTTTGCAAAGTATTGCCTAACACACACACCCAAAAGAAATCTGGAGACTTCAAAGGCTTACACACATACTGTTGGCCAACAGTAATTCGGTAATCTGTATTTTGTCTTATGGTCAACATGACTGCCTCCATCTTCTGCATCACAAATGTGTTAGTGTGGAGACATCCTTATTTTCAATTCCAGAGGGAAAGTGCTACCTCAAAAAAAGCCTTGTCTGACTGATTACTGTGGGTGGTCAAACAATCCCGTATCTATACATAGATACAGATCTATAGATATCTATACACAGTGATGTAGACTCAAATCGATTGACTTGGACTCAAGTTGGGCTTAAGTCACTTCAGTGACTCAACTCGGACTCAACTGGCAATAAATGATACACTGACTTGACTCAAGGCTTGTATATTTTTAGTGACTGACTTGCTGCCCTTGGTTCAGTCACATAACAGATTCGTCCAGAAACCTTACAACTTTGAACAACATTTCCATCTCTTTTTGCCTACTGTTCACATGGCAATCTTCTCAAGCCCAAAGTGTGGATGCATTTCTGAGAGGAAAAAAGCAAATGGGTTAGGCAACAGGCTTGAGGCAGGCTTGAGGTCTGCTCAGCAGCCTATCCTCACTGCATATTGGAGGAGCCTTCTAAAACTTTTCCTGAGCAGAAGGCAAGACTCACCCCCACGGTGCATTTCTCAGGGGAACAGAAATGTGTTAGGCAACAGGCTTGAGGAGGAAAGATCCTTCTGAAGCTTTTGAAGCTTCAGTTATGGGGAGTAAGATAGGATCCTATTCCCCACTTATGAAAAATCCTCCAGCTTCAGAAATGGGAAGTAAGAAGGATCTTATTCCCAACTTCTGAATGGCAAATGGCAAAATCACAAATGTGGAGAGCCTACTCTACTTTAATTGTTAAAATTGACTTTATTGGACTCTGTCCATAAATTCTGGAATATAGATTGGGGTATAAAGTTGGCTCCCAGACTTGAGATCTGACCTGAGAGTTGACTTGAAAGTATCTTCAAGGACTTGAGACTTGAAGTAAAAGACTTAAATACATCACTGTCTATACATAGATATACACACACTTAAAAGGATAAGTCCCATATTCATTGCATTGTTGTTGTTGTCTGCCTTCAAGTCATTTCTGATTTATGGCAACCCTAAAGCAAACCTATCACAGGGTTTTCTTGGCAGAATTTCTTCAGAGGGGGTTTGCCCTTGCCTTCATCTGGGGCTGAGAGAGTGTGACTTGCCCAGGGTCACCCAGTGGGTTTCCATGGCTGAGCGGAGATTCAACCCTGTTCTCCAAATCCTAGTCCAACATTCAAACCAGTGCACCATGCTGGCACTGCAAATATATTATTGCTGGATCCTACTTCCATTCTAGTCATTAACCACAAACTAGACCACTCCTGAAAAATCCCTATTACTTCTAATTTATGAGGGAGCAGAACATATTTCCATGGGGCCATGTATGATGGCTTTTCAGAAGAATTTAAAATCATTTATGTTGTGTAATATATTCAAAAATCACTTAAACTAGTTTATAACTGGCTGTGGAAGAGAATGCATTCTTGGAAGCAAAGCTCTCACTGGAAAGAAAATTATTCCAGTTATTTTGAACTGAATCTCCCAAATCACTGCAAAAAAAAAAGTCTACAAAACTAATTCCTTCTTTTAAGAGATGTTTGTAAAACGAAGGGTAAAGAAAGACATTAATGTTGGTTGGAGTGAAATAAAAGGATGTTAAGGGAGGGGACTTAAAAGGAAACCAGTAGTAGATCACAGAGCGTTTGTTTTGGCCTGCATTGCAGCCTATGAGTACTTGACCTTGGTGCAAAAAGAGCTATAATCTGAGCTGCAACTCCTCCACTCTTAAAGTCTTTGTAAGTGTGACTCATAGTAAATTTTAGGCATTAAACATGTTTACTACATCCAACTGCATGATGCAGAAAAGTTCACAATTTCATTTAACTGTGCAACAACTAATGATCATTTTGTCAGTATTGCTTCACTTTTTCTATGTGGCCGTCATCCCTTAACACAATGTGCATGCTGTTGGAACTAGGATTGTCTGCTGTACTAACATACACAGTCTTTGGCTACTCCTCTTCTTCAGGGAAGAGGAAAATGTTTTGCCAGGCAGAGCACTTGTATTTGTTTGTTTCCCATGAGATTAATAGGAGAAGCTTCCACTTTCTATATAACTAGTGCACCATAAACTTTATCAAATTTATTCGGATCAGTTTGGGAGTAACAGTTTAACTTAAAACCATCGATTTAAATAAAAAGAAGGTAACTATATTTGTAACAGGGAATCATGAAATGCTAAAAGAAAGGAGTTAAGAGATTTCACATATTCCATAGTAAGAGTAATTAAGAGTATATCTATTCATCCGTTGTATCCTCCTGCATTACTAGTCCTCTCTATCTTCAAAGGCAAAAAAGCAAAGAACTACAGAAGGGTCTGAAAGTCTGTGGCCCAGAGACGGAAGCACGAAAGGTGGGGGGACAATTGCCCCGTGCTCTTTTTCAGTCTCAAATATGCAGTCCTAGCTGTCTTTACTTTAAATTAGGACTTCAACCAAGCTGATTTCAAGCGACATTAGAATGACAATGCATGACATCTTATGAAATGATTTTAAAGAAGGTTTTTAAAGACTGTGTTTAAATCAAGTACCAAAACATCTAAAAGCAAATAAAATACTTCCTTTCCAGTTGAAGAGGAACTACTTTCTTCCCAAGACAAGAACCAGGGATGCTATGTTAAATTAGTGTCACATGGATGGACTGTTGGCTCTTTTTCAAGTGCCCTGTTCATAAATGGTGGGAATCTGATGTAAAGGATCATGACATAAAAGGACACTTAGCTGCACAACAAACTCTATACCCAAATTTGCTGATGGGGTTCGGATTCTCCGTTGCTATTCATTCTGGAAATTTTAAAATGCCACAAAGCCACCTTTTTAGAGATCGTACAGAAACTTGTTTCCTGTGAACCATCGGTTTAACCCATATAGCAGATCATAAAACATATGAGACTGGAGGATATACTTCCAAATTAGTCAAAAGATCTATAAATGACTACGTCCAGTTATTAGAAATCATTGGTTCATGATGGAGTCCATTCTGAGGGCACACAGCTTTTTCAGTTCTGTCCTGTTAAGAATCTTCTGCCTTTGTAAACTCATAGAAGCAACTAGATTCCACTCTCTGGAGGATATATGATGAGTTATGTTGTTGTTGTTGTTGTTGTTGTTGTTCTTGTTGTTGTTTCTTAGTTTTGTGAAACTATTATTACTGACTTCAGTATTTACTGTATTTAATATTACTGACTTACTTTAGTATTACTGACTTCAGCTTTGGACCATGAATAATTCTAGGAGTCAGTGAGGCATTACTAGATGATGGAGAAGGAGGAAGATCTCAGGGTAAAATAGGACGGATTCCTGCCCCAAAAAGTTTTTCAATCTATAATTTAAACAAGGGAAACAACAGAAGAGTGGAATACAGGCTTCCCCGCTTATCTGACAGGTTAGAGACTGGAGCACTCTCAGAAAAGGGAATTGTTTGAAAAGCGGAACCCATGTACTACACTGTAGGGAGGTTCACTTGTTACTGGCTATGCACACACTGCTTGCAGAGTCTCTCAGCTGGCTTAGCGCCATTTTCCCTCTCTGAGCTCACTTCGCAAGGAGTATGCATGCAAGCAGTTCCAAGCAAGCCTTCATAGGCCAAAAAAGAAAAAGGAAAGGAAAGGAAAGGCAAATTTAAAAAAGAGCAGCACCCTCATTGCATTAATGGAACTTGTCCTTAATTTGGAAGCATCAAAAGAGTTGTCAGATAACAGGGTGCCAAATGGTGGGGTTTCCTGTAAACAAGAATAAACAGGAAAATCTTGCAGGTTGTTTCAGCTGCATGTGCATAGGCTTAGTTACAGGCTGAATAAGAGTGGGGCATGAGAACTAAGGAACTCAATCAAAGCTTTGTGGAAAAGGTAAATTTTAAGGAGGAAATTTGAATTTAAAAAGAAAGACGACACCATGCAAATGTTCTCAGTAAGTCCATAGCCATAGGAAGAGACATGGAGGCCAACGCTCACAGAAAGGCCCTCTGGCTTCTCCTCCCATGGGTGGACTGGCCACTGATCTCACTGGACTGCACTTGCCCCATCTGCATATTTATTTCCTGGTGTAGAATGAGAGGTCTGTTTAATAATGTATTTGGAAGTACAGCACCTCATCTATTCTTTCATTCAACTAGCTGGGCTGCCCTTATTGAACTCAAGACAGGCCAAGTCAAATTTCCTGGCTGCGGGCTTAATTCTGGAAGGCAATTCCAAGCATAAAGATCAGCAAGGGAGAAAGAATGGAGTCCTCTGAAAAAGAAGGTCCTAGAGAAGCAAGATGAGCAAGGAGGACTGGCAGAGAGGCCCTGGGATATAAGAGTGGGTGAAGGCAGAAACAAGGCCATGGAGGGTTTTGAAGATAAGGTGCATGTGATGGATTTAGGGGTTAACAGAAAGCCAGTGTAGAGTTTTAAGGAAGAATGTCATGTAAGCAAAAAAGAAAAGAGAATGATTTTGGTATCTGCATGCTGATTTGGAACCACAGTGAGACAACAGAGAGGACAAGAGTGCAGTAACCTATCTGAAAGATAACCAAAGCATGGACCAGAGATTTTGTAGAAGGGACAAACAGTAAGTAAGGGCCACGCTTTTGCAGTATACCTACAGACTTTGCCAGCTACCTGTTTCGTGGCCTGGTCAAACTGTAGATCATCAGGTTGGCCCTGATTATCACAACAGAAGCTCCAATGTACTCTCTTTTGACTCTTCTGCTGCTCAAGAGTCTCCTGATTTATGAAATATGGAACAGATTTGAAGTGAAAGATACTATATACAGTGCACTCAATTTTCTTAAAAAGGGTATATTGAGATGATGATATTCAAATAAAGAACCTGAGTTACTTCTATTGGAGATTCCCATCCTATTCAGGATTACTCCAACACTTTGACTCAGCCATACCTTCTTCAAAGGAAGCATACATAGAGTTGTAGATTCTTTCTTGCTTGTGTGCATTCAGAAATAGCCACAAACAAATTTTATGCTATTTCTTAACTTGCTAGGCTTATATTTAGGAAACCTATATCACACAATACTGTGGATAAATTAACCACAGCAGTCCATGTACTGGTAACTTTCCAATTAGACTATGGCAATGTACTTTACATGGGGCTCCTCTTGAAGATGACTCAGAAGCTCCAGCTAGTAGAAAATGCAGCACCTAAACCACTGACTCGAACACCATACGTAAATGTTATAACACCAAAGGAATTGCACTGGCTGCCAGTATACTTCCAGTCTGAACATAAGGTTAAGTGCTGGTGATGGCACTTAAAGCCTTAAACAGCTTGGGACCCTGGGACCTGAAGGAGTACCTATCCCCGTATATGCTTCTCTGAGTATTGGTGGGACTCTCCCCTATGTCCCATCAAAGGCAGATAAATACCATGTGGGAGGGCATGATAGAGGGCCTTCTTTGCTGTAGCATTCAAGTTGTGGAATAATCTCCCCTCGGAAGTCCCACTGGAGTTAATACTGGTGTTATTCTGGAGTCAATTCGAAACATGGTTTTTTTTATTAAATCCTTTGGGACTTAATTGATTTTATCTAATTTGGGCATGAGCTATGGTTTACATTATATTAAACTGTTTTTACTGTTTGCTTTTTTTAAGCGACAGATAGTTTAAGACACTTTTTAGCCCCTTACAATTATTCTTATTGGTCTGAATTGTTTTAAATTGATTTTATTGTATGCACTCCTGGGAGTCTTGATAAGATGAGATATTTAAAATATTTTAATAAATGAATAAATAATTTATGAAGATGCTAACTTCAAGGCACCAGGTTTGTTTGGTCTTGGAAGGATCAACTCATTAAAATGGAAGAACACTGAGGTACAAATTTGGTTAGCCCCAAACATAGTACAAACTCCAAAATGTGTTTGTTTAATACATAATCTGGTAGCTTCACAATAACAAGAATATTGTATTTAAATGGATGCTAGAGAAAGGTAGAGATAGTTGGGATTTTGAAAAAATGGTCCTGAAGATAGGAAAGTTTGGCCAGAGGAGTAAAAACGTTAAAATGTACTAGAAATGTTTGATGCTATTTTCTGCAAGGCACAAGCCATAAAAACATTGGAATGAGGAGATCATCTTAGTTATCACCACTTTTTTCAAATAGGAACCAAAACTCCCAAAGCCATTTAGGCATTTTGCTGAAAAAACCTACATAAAGCGATGCCATCCAGGAATTTTGCAGATGTTATTAGGTTCTCTCTGCAACTGGAAAGGCTGACTACTTTACCTCCTTCACCTGCCTCTTGCCTATCAAACAATAAAACACATCTTCGCTGTTTGAAATCCTAGCTATTAATCGGTTGGTAGAACAGGGTAAGAATAGCCGATAGTAAGGAATTCTAGGAATTATAATTCAACAGTTACTGGGAGGGCCACAGTGTTCCCAATCCTGCACTAAATAACTGAATTTAAATAACAATTTTCTGAGAAACAAACACTTGTGGTCTTAACTAATCTTTAAGAGGAACTGGACTTAGTCAATTAACTGCCTTTCCAGTCAGACATTAAAGATTATTAACTGTTATTCCAAGATGCTACATTTCAGGACTTCACATGAGTTAAAAACTATTTCTGTTTCCCTGATTTGCTCCTCTAGGTGTTATTACCTTCCTTCTATGAATGATATAAAGAAACTCACAGTATGATAATACTATAGACTTCTTGCTGCAGCTGTCCTGTTGCAATGACTGCTTTCAAGGATATTGTTTTTATCTGAGCAATATTATTACTTAAAAACATGTATTATTTTTGTGTTAAAGGACTGTGAGTTCTCCCTCTCAAGACAAAACTGTTAACCTTTACACAAACTATGAAAAGCTGCTCAGAGCTCTTCGCAAACACTAAAATGCATGTGTGTGTAACACAGGTTTAAGAGATCTATTTGTGCAACATAAACCTACAAAAACACAGGAAACATATAAGTAGGCCTGTATAAGTTTATGCCACAACACATTCCTTAGGCCTGAAGGTATCATAGAAATCTTCCTCATTTCTCTAAAGCACTGTAGCAAGTTACTTATTCAGAATCTTGCAAGACAAGTCATTCATCAGGTACCTGGATGAATCCTCCTCTGTCCTTACTTTTATCTCTAAATATTCACAATCCTTCCTCCCCTCTTTGGTCACCTTCTGAAGCAGAAATCGTTGTCAAATGCTCCCAATCTGGTTCAGGCCCAGAGACAATTGGTACCTCTCTGGCAGCCTGCAGCATCCTGGCTGGAATAAGTGAAACATTGTGTCCTCCTTTTCTACATCATAGATACCCAATTACTTCTTACTCACCCGGTGGGAAAAGTTACCAGATTGGGAGGAATGTCTGGTCCTTTCTGCTTAACTGTTACTCAGAAATTAATCTCAGTCAGTTCAGTGGGATTGACTCTTAGGTAAACGTGATAGGGCTTGCAATATGGCAACGTGATCCACTCACTACCAAAGCGATCCAACACCAATTCATTAGCAATTATAGAGTTAAGGGGGTACAATTAAGAGAGAGAGAGGGCACAGGAAGCGTTAAATAACATCAGAAATGTTTGGCAGTACCCTTTGAAGAGGCGGGAAGATGTACGCTTCGATTACAAACCGGGCTTGGTAAGAAATGCACCGAAGAAATGTGGTGGATTAGGACGGTTAGGTACTCGCGCATGACAGGTATTCGGAATGAGAAACTCAGCAAAGACAGAGACGAGTTTAGGCGTTAATGGGCAGACGGGTAATCCACCACATTTTACACACTCCTGGCTCTGTTTACTCTCGCAGTCCCGATACACACAAAACAAATGGGAAGGAAGACGGACTCGCACAACTATTGTTTTCTTAAAACAACCGAAGCTCCAGCAAAACTTCACCGCCTTTAATCTAACCCATTGTGTTTATGCGAACACGTAGATATATTCCTCGGCACGACTTTCCAGCGGCTAAACCAGTTGTCGAATGACTCAACGAGCGGCGGAGTGGAACGGCACGGGGTTACTCTGATTCGAATCAAGTTTAGTAGTCGGGAAGGCACCGATCAAAGGGCAACTACTAAGAAAAGTAGTTTGCAGAAGCGATACCTGCAAGGGGGTCAACAAATCTTCACTCAAAACCGAGCGCCTGGACGATGGGAGGTCGCTATGTAGGAAGTTTTGGGAACGACGCAAAAGACGGCAAGCCACGTTACTGGGGATCTAAACGAGGACCGCAAAGCAACAGCTGAAAGTACAGAGGAAACGAAACCGTTCTGAGCCGCAGCCGCGGCTTTCAAGCCTCTCTTTCCTCTCCGTTTGAAGCGACATTGCTTTTGGCACCAACGAGCTGTGAACAACGAGCGGAGCCTAAAGGCCATTTCTCCGTACGGCTAACTAACGGCTGATGCCCCACGTCCTGTCTCTCGGTAATTAAACTTAACGAAGCAAGCCCGGCACTGTCTCGGCTAGGCGAGGCTGGAGAGCTCCTCCTTCCAGAGAGTGAGACCCCTTAAGTCCTTCTGGCTTCTGCCTAACCCACCCGGCTTGCGCCTCATTATTTTGTTATGCGCCTCACTTCCCAGCGGTGGAAACTTTCAGGCTTCCAGAGATCACCAGAATGTGGTCTCTTTCAATTCAAAGGCTTAGAAGGCGGACAGAGAATCCCTATGGCGTTTCTGGGAGCTAAGATTCATTTGTACCTACGATGAGCATAAGATGTATAAGATGAAAGCTCACAGCGTTAAAACCTTGTTTTCCATTAGCGGTCTAGGGGAACCTATAGGGCCAGAGCGATCTGCGGAGAGGAAACTCAGGCGCTCCCGCCCACGTCTTTCCAGTCTCTTTTAGACAGAGGAAGACTAGTTAGTCCAGTTGTACTCACAGACCTCCGACTTAGACAAGTTTACTCACCTTTCTCTACTTAGAATAATCTCCCCCAAGGACTTGTGTCTTTTTTCGTCCCCTACAGCTTCTTTAAAGCACACATTTCTGTTGGCAGATCTTGGAGAGGTGCTGCTTCCACTCGTCTACACTGATACAGCTGCATGTAACAAAGCCTTAAGATCCACGGTCCTTCACGATCAGGAACGTGGAGCTGTATAAGGGACCCCCTGAGAGGCCATTCAGACCACACCCTCACCCAAAAACACAGCCGTGGGGGAGATGGACCTTCCATAACTTCGGAGGACTCAAGAGGTTTTCGCCCTCTCGCCCTGCTTTCAATCCTGGTCCAAGCCGAGATCCTACACATGCATTTGATCGTCGTGTGCTCTCAAGTCGTTTCCTACATAGGGCGACCCTAAATCGATCTTATCAGGGGGCTTTCTCGACAATATTGTTTTTTTCCAGTGAGAGGAGTTGCCTTTGCCTTCCTCTGAGGTTGGGAGAGTGTTGTAGCCCAGGGTTGCCCAGCGGGCTTCCATGGCTGAGCGGGGATTTGAACCCCGTCCTTCAGATTCCTTGCCCAATGCTCAAACAACTACACCAAGTGAGTAAACTCCGTGGGGCTCGGTGAGGGAAATGGGCTGTCAGCTAAGTATGCACAAAACTGGACGCCAGCATCACATTTCTGGACAATCTGTAGAGGCACACATGGAAGGATTTCTCTGGAGGAGGTTATCGGAGAGCAACATTGCAGAGCAAGTCGGGCCAAGCATTTGGGTCAAAGCAGAGTCAGGGGTAGGAAAAGGCTCCTGGAATTGAAGGACCAGAACCTGGGAAAGTGTGAGTGCTTGGAACTACAATTCCCAACCCCTACCCCACCCCCCACCCAGCACAGCCTCTGCCCATGCTGACAGGGAGTTTTTGACAGCTGTCATCCAAAATAGGGTCTTTTCCAAGCGCTGCCAGCCACACCGCACTAGCCATCCTCTCTAACGGATTAGGGAGCCGGCTGGTTTAGTGTTTTAAGTGTCGGGCTAGGACTGCGGAAGACGAGGGTTCCAATCCTGGCTAGGCCTTGGAAACCCTCTAGATCCCACCCCCCCTCCCGTGGGCGAGTCTCACTCTCTCAGCCTTGGAGAAAGGCAATGGTAAATCTCTGAAGAAATATTGCCAAGAAAATGCTATGAGAGGATTACCATAAATCGAAGTCGAGTTGAAAGCACGCAACGAGTTAGCCAGATTAACTACGATATAAACGAGCCTGTGTAACAGAGGTGTATTGTGTGTGAGTGTGTTGCGTGTGCATATATTTCTTAGCAGCTCCCCAGAGGTGGAATTGGTTCCAAGTTCACCAAAAGTTGAATAATAGGTGGAAGAGAGAAGGAGGGGAGAAGCAGAAGGATTTGGTTCTGGCTCCTAAACAAACTCAAAAATAAACTCTGATGGCCTCTCTCTTCCGTCGCCAGATCAAAGAGGCAACAGTAACTGCTTCCCTCCCTCTGCAAGCTAACAAATCGGCGCCGTTATAAGGCCCACAAACATCACAAACATGGGGGCCCCCAAAGATCACGGGGATGGGACCGAAGTGTTTGAGCTGGCTTGTTTGTTTAAGAGCCAGGTGGTGGAGGACCTTCTGAGCGAGTCTCATTCTCTGCTTCGGTTCCCCGGGTCAATAGGGAAAGAAAGAAGGAAAGTTCATCCCAAGGACCAATATCTCCAGCAGCGGGCGTGATTTATGGGAAGGCACCCCGCATCCAATTGGAATTAAGGACGGCGGTCTCCGTTGGTTCTAACCAAACGAGGATTTTACAGAAACAGCAATATACAACTGCATTTGGACAAAACGAAGACGCTGCTATCTGGTCGTTTGAAATACAGATTTGAAACAGTAATGTGTCCTTTTCTCACAGTTGGCCTCTATCTCCAGGAAGAAGCCGTTTACACGGATTCATCTAAGAGCCGGAATGCTGTCTCTCTCACAGAGACGCGCAGGCCGTTTTCAAGTGCCATTATTTGGCCCTGTCACTCTGCGTCGGTGGAAAGGAACCCACCCGGTCAACTCCCTTTCTGCTCTCTGTCAGCGAGATGGACGTTTGCCACCGGGTGGGGTGGAAGGAAAAAAAATTAAGGAACTAAACTGAGCACATTCTTCGTTTCCTTAAGCTTACTAATTAGCAAGTGTCCCTGATTTTCCATTTCCCTGGCAGGTCAGAGACCAGGACCAGAAGACAAGACAGCCAAGGCTTCACTACAGGCAAACGTCGAACAAAATAGCCTAGACCCAGTTAAGCCTGACTCCAGCAGAAGTGCTTACGGACCAAAGGGGAGGAGGGAATACATAGTCCATACAGCCCATTCGTGTCAGTGATAAATCTTTAAGGCTAATTGGCTGGCTGGTTGCGGCTTGCAAGCCTGAAGTGCTTCAAGACTCTTTGTTGTTTTTGCTGGATTTAGACCAGCACGGTTGCTCCTCTGAAAATGACATTTCTCAACAAAAAGAGGGCCCATCCCAGGGTTAGGGAGAGACCAGAAGCAAGGTACTGGCAGCCTGCTAAACGTGTCCTCCAAGTATTTTGGACTACAACACCCATCAGTCCCAGCCAGCATGGACAGCGGTGAGGAGATTTGTAGGAGTTATTCCTCAAAACACCTGCGGGGCTCCGGCTTGCCTAGCACAGGCCCACAAGTAAAACCTCTCAGGTCTGTCAGGAGTGGAGTCTGCTATTCAGAGAGACAAACTTAAAAAGGGGTGCTCGGGCCCAGCATTCCTCTCCCACATCGCCCAACCAGACGTCTCTGGGAAACCCACAAGCAGAGTATCCATTGTCCTTCCAATAAACAGATTTTCACAAATTAATTTGGCTTGCACCATGTTATAAACCTGCCAAGGTGTCCAGTCCGGTTTGTTTTTTAACTGTACAACCTTAGGAAGATTATAACTTTGAAGTATATAAAATAACTTCACCAAATTGATTTATTTCCTGCCCACCCCTCTGGAAAACAGATTATAAACTAAATTTTGAATGACAGAATGTATACCATCATAGATACCGAAAAGCAGGGATTTTCTTTCCTTGCTTCTTAGTGTCTATGACTAGGCATCTTCCTGTCATTAAGGAAATTGTAGGGTGTAACTAGATGTTCCTCTTGTTCTTGGAAGCTGAATACTCCAGTATAAATATACAATTCATATTTTGTATAAATAAGATCAGGCAGGGTGAAGAAGTGGAGGAAAGCATGTCCATGGTAGGGGCTTACTGCAACCAACAATAAAGCTGTTTTGCCAAGACTGAAGAGGTGGAATGTCGGCCAGAAGGCCGGAGGAGGCGGAGAAGAAAGTAAAGGTTTCCGAGGAAAGGCTTCGCACCTGTTGTAGGGGTTCCTGAGGAGCAGAGCCTGGCTGCCGGTGCAACTGTCCGTGGGGGTGTGGCAGCCGTAGACAGGGGGCGGCACCGAATACTGTTGGTCACCTGCAGATGAACCAGAGAAAAGTCACTCATTGCCCTGCGACAGGGTTGCTTTCCAACACCAAAGAAAGATCAATATCATAATGGAAACTGGGAATGACAGGGGATTTTTCCAGCCACTTTCAGGAGTTGTGTTTCTAAGTTCTGATGGAGGGCAGGGAGTCATCAGCCCTTTCCGAACCAAAACGTCCTTTCTGTTTTTAATAACTCGTCTTCCTCTGTGGAGAGGGTAGGACTGTATCTCTCTTTATCTTAAATCTGTTCAATTGCTTGAATCAAAATTAATGTAAAACCAAGCAGATACCTCCTTTTGGAAATAATGCAATAGGATTCTGATGGGTTGAGGACTGTCTGGTTAGAAGTCCTGAGTTCAAAGTTCACCCCAACCAGGATCTCTCCAACCAAACAAGCCGTTATTTCTCAGGCAGTCTGTCCTTGCCAGTAGGGAAGCTGACCAGCTTGGCAATGCTGCCTTAAAATCCACCCAGATCCTGTGCCAATGCCTAAAACACCAGCCAGACAATACAAATGTGGGCAGCAATATCCATTAAAGGATTTCAGTGGGATCTCGAAACGGCTGTTTAGCTTCAGCTGAGAGGTGCCCCAAGAATAACGCCCAGAGCACTAGAAACTGTCCCCTTACAGCTAGAGCTGAACTTAGATTTATTAGATACATCACCAGCCCTCTTGCAGAAGTAGCCCTGCAGAATTTATTACCGCATAATGCACAGTGTACCATCTTAACGGACGCTCTTAACCATGTTTACTCAGAAGTAAATTCCACTGTGAGCACTGAAAGTTACTCCCTCCTAGGCAGCCATCAAGGCGAGTTCAGTGACTTAGATGGGGTGGGCAGCAAGCATGCCCACTTCCATTCTGCAAGGTGTTTGAGTGCTAACAATAACACACTGGACTACCAGCAGCTATCACTTAAATAGGTCTCCATCTTTCCCATTTCTAGTCTAATGCCATTCATTTGAGATGAAAATCAATGAAACACAGCTTTCCTTTGAGGCACCATAGACAAGCACTATAACCGCAACAGCACTGTGCCAGAAGTGGGAATTATATGGCCCTTCAGATGTTGTCAAAATCCAAGAATTCCTCATTACGGGCTATACTAACTAGGTGCTGTTAGGAGTTGCAGTCAATCAACATCTGGAAAAGTCATACTTCCTATACTTTCTATGAGCACTGTATGTGTGATTGTGTTCCTGCGTGGGCAGGTGTGTGTGCGCGCGCATACACATAGATATGTGAGCATCTGAAAGCACTCTACTCAGGATGCTTTTTTTCCTAGCACCAGTCCTGTGCCCAGGCAAGTGCGGGTCTACATATAATATTATATATACTTCTCCTGGAATAAATCCCACTGAATTTAAAATGGTACACTTCTGAACAGACACGCATCGAACTGTGCTGTTGGAATCCCATCAGCTGCAGTAGAACTGAACTAGCTAAAAAACAATGTATAGACATAGCTGTCTGTGTAGAAAAGACTGACAATTGGTTATCAATAATGCAACCAACAGTCATGGTTATCAATAGGAGCTCTCTCTTCCTTTTATGCTACATGAGAGCCTTTTAAAAGGTAATTGCATTGGCCACGATTTTAAAAAAAAAAATCCAAAATGTGTTGTAGGGTAATTTGGCTGAAATGTCTGTGTTCAACTCTAGAGGAGCAACTGGAAACTTTAAAAACAAAATCATATTGCAGGACAGGAGAGGGGGACTGAGGAATGCCAAGATCCTAAACTACTTCAAAAGACCCCATATTATTACCTTTAAAAAAGTATATTATTCTAACATATAAAAAAAAGCTAGAAAGCTCTCATAATCTGAGGCCCTCAACTGTAGTTAATTTATCGCCCTCACAATTCCTTCCCCCTCCTGCTTCCAGACAGATCCTCTGTAAACCTGACATCGTGCAGATAGGATAAAACCTCTCCAATGTTCAAATCATTTTTTTCCCTTCCATCTTCCCAACCTGATCTTTGTAACACTTTGGCTGGCAACCTGTCGGTTAGTCCCAAAAGGCTGGTTAAGGGAAATAATTTTATCAAATGTTGAAAGGAGAACCGAAACCTACGTAAATCGAGTAAATTCAGTGGTTCTGCTCTGGTCAGGATAAGCAATAGCTTGCGGGCCTATGTATGAATCAGACCTCTAGAAATCTCAGCAAGTTTGCGCACGTGTTTGTGCCCCTTCCAGGGGCCAATAAAGATATACATCTAATTTGCATTTTAGTAGGAGGACCAATGTCTGCCTAATAGCTATTTCCCCAACCATTAAGGACTTCTGTTTGCTTACTTCCACCTCAAAACTATTGGGTCTGGAAGTCATGCCCTATGAGGAACATCTTAGGGAGCTGCGTATGTTTACTCTGCAGAAGAGAAGGTTAAGAAGAGGGGACATGATAGCCATGTTTAAATATTTGAAGGCATGTCATGTTGAGGAGGGAGCAGGCTTGTTCTCTACTGCTCCAGAGACTAGGACAAGGAGCAATGGATTCAAGCTGCAGGAAAGGAGATTCCACTTGAACCTCAGGAAGAACTTCCTGACGGCCAGAGCTCTCCCGCAGTGGAATATGCTGCCTCTGAGTGTGGTTGGATCTCCTTCTTCGGAGGTTTTTAAGGAGAGGCTGGATGGTCATCCGTTGGGAATGCTTTGATGGGTGTCCCTGCATAGCAGAGGGTTGGACTGGATGGCCCCTGGGGTCTCTTCCAAATCTAAGATTCTATGATTCTATTATCCCCATCCATCCCCAGAATCCTAATTATCTAAGGAAAGCTAAGACCGGACTGTACAATGAGACACACAGTCCCAGCACGTCTTAAATAAATACATCCACTGCTTTTAAAGACGCGTGTGTGTACGTGTGCGTACACACGTTCAGTGTTAGACTAGGCCTCTCTTGTAGGGGAGGAAAGCGATTTCTCTCCCATAGCGACCCCCTCCGCACACAGAGACGTTTCTTTTGCTCCACCGTTACCTAGAGACGTCTGCTGGCCGATGGAAATGGGATCCTCGTGTTTGAAGGAGTGGTTCGTGAACTGCGCTGCGTGGTGAGAGGGAGTATGACCGTAACTTGGAGTCCCATCAAACGCCACTGTGCCGTAACCTGCCAAGAGAGCAAAGATGGTCAGGAATCGGGAGTTGAATCGCCTGCCCTTGAACTCTCCCTTTTTCTCTCGGTTTCCTGGGGAAAAAAAATCTCTTCCCCAAGCAGCAAGCGAGCAGGCGTCAAATACCTGAGGCCTCCCCTCTCTCTAGCCAGTTTCTGCTTCCCAGAGCGATGAACCCAGATAAACCCAAAGAAAGGAAGGACCAAAATAGCGCGCACCCTCCGTCTGCAGGGCAGCGCTTGTAGTGGGAGCCACCTCTTCCGCGCTTGACCTTTGCATCCCCTTCTCTGCCCTGCCCTTGAGCATCCGAGCCCGGCCTGGAGGAACGTAGCTCTCTTCTCTCACCTTTCAAAACATAACATCTTTCACACTGTAACTCCCAGAATCCCCTAGCCAGCACCGGAGTGGTAGTAAAAAAAAAAGAAGAAGAAAGAGAGAGAGAGAGAGAGAGAGAGTTGCAATTCCCCAAAGGTAATGTTGAAGGACTCCGCTCCGCTTTTTCACCACTTTTTCCCCGTCTTCTTTTTCACATGTTAGTTCCCGTGTAAAAGACAGGACCCTGTGGTTAGGAGAAGCCCATTCCAACTGGAGGCCAACAAGGCAAATTACTTAACCCAGTTATTAATATATTAAATAAATAAAGTGTCCATATATATACATACATACATACATACATACATACATACATATATATATATATATATAATTATTGGAGGAGGAGGAGGAGGAGGAGAAGGATTATTTCTTAGCCGCCTCTCCCCTGAGGTCGAGGCGGGGAACAACAACAGATTAAAACACAACACACAACTTTATACTGCATCTGAACAAGTGGATTGATATCCATGGAAGCACACGTTCAAATAAAAAACAGTTAGCCTTAAAGATGCTGCTACATTCCCTTTTTAATTTTTTCTTCCCCCTCCCTTCCTCTTCTTTATTCTACAAGAGACCAACACAAGTGCTTCTTTGGAAATTGATCCAGTCTGTGCCTCAAACATGATCGTGCCTCATTTCCCTTTATTTTGGTAGGGTGTCCTGACGGGAAAGCTACTTTTTCTCTCTTTGTCTCCTTGGGAGTAAGGGGAGGAATAAGAGTGCTAACTGTTCAGGTACCCACGGTTGAGGGGGGAATCTATCGCCCTGAGAGCTGTTATAGGAAAAGCCTGTATGTATCTTCTCAGGAATAAGCCCCAGTTTGCCATTGTCAGTTGCCGCTAAATCCACTTCGACTTATGGCGACCCCATAAGCAAGAGACGTCCAACTCACTCCTATCATCAACAGCCCTGCCTAGGTCTTGTAGATTAAGGGACGTGGCTTCCATCCACTTGTGACGTGGCCGCCCTCTTTTCCCACTGCCCTCAACCCTACCCTGCATTATTGTCTTTTGAAAGCGTCCTGTCTCCTCATGATAAGACCAAAAGGTGATAGCCTCGGTCTTTTTGGCTTTTAGGGAGAGTTACTTATGCTGTGAAAGCAACCAAGATGTAGTGGTTTGAGCCTTGGAGTAGGACCTTGGAGAACAGGGTTTGATTCCCAGCTCCACCATGGAAACCCACTGGGTGACCCTGGGTGCGTCACACACTCTCAGCCTCCGTAATCGGGTCGCCTTAGCGTCGCCATAAGTCAGAAACGACTTGAAGGCACACAACAACAACTTACCCTGTAAGGTTAGAGCTCACCCTACAGCTAAGCGTGCTCCGGATCCCGACCTGAGTATTGAGTTCAGTGTGACTGAATGCCAGGCGCCAACTTATGGTAAGTGTGTTTATTTGGAAACTATATCTGTCTGGGCAGGTAGGTGAAAGCCAGGCTGCTGAGACAGAGAAGCTCACGGGCTGGTCTTCATCCTGGAATCGCTTCTGCAGTGGGAAGCCTGGGCTGAGCCGGGAAAGGCCACCCGGCCGCTTCCCACAACTCGCCTTGTTTTCCTTAATGGCTCTTCACAGTTAAGAGAAAATCCCCATCTGTTGAGCAAACCTGCCTACAGTTTCACACGTAAAAGTTGTCCTTTAATCTCGTGCTCTCTAGGTTCTCACTTGTTTTATAAGATCAACTTTCCGAAGCGTCTGCAATAAAAATGGCACGCCATTAAATGAAAAATAACCTCCTACTTTAAGGGAAAATTGGTCCCTCGAATAATAACAAACAGCCCGCTTAAAGAAAAAAAGGGAAAAAGAAAAGAAAGGGAGCGAATTCAGATGGAAAAGAATCGTCTCTGTTGACCCTAGGGTGACACCGAATCGTAAATCAGGCGTTTAGACACCTACTTTCATTAATTACTTGGAGCCAGTTAAACAACTTCGGCTAGAAAGTAATTACAAAGTAATATTATCTTGGAGGCTTCTCGGCTCATCAGCGCTTAGCCCGAGACCAAAAGAATGTTTAGGGTAGGTCCTTAACGTGATCTGCCCTCGCTCTCCCAATCTCACACCGCGCTCGAGTTTTAAATAAATAAATAAATAGCCGAAGGGTTTGGGAAGCTCTGTCCCGTGACCTCTCGGTAATAATACTCCGAAGGTAGTCGCTGCTCAGCCTTTTCCTCCTTCCAGTCGGCTTGCTTCGGGTTTGCTTATCCCACCTCACTCCCTCGCCCAAGAAAAACACCAACGGGCAACGGACCAGGAAGCCGGGATTCTGGGGGAGGCGGAGTGGGAAGCGCTCTTTGCGCACATCCTCTTCTCGGGCCGACACCCGCAAAGAAGCCTCCTTCGTTGGACGCAGGAGGACTGGAGCGAATTTTCTCCCTGCCGGAAGGCCTACTCCTTCGACAAATAAGAGATGAACAGAGGATAAATAGATCGGCCAGAGTGAGGAGAGAGAGATTGGTGGAGCAGGACATTGGCAGTCCTGCTGTCAATGGGGAGAAAGGCGGGGAATTTTCCCAAGGGGAGGATTACCACTGACACTCCTCCCATGCGACCCGGTCCACGCCGCTCCTTCAAAACAGAAAAAAGGTGGTTCGATAACGGGCGATTTCGGCCTCCTTTCCTAAACATATCGTGATAGGACTTAGAACACGGGCGGAATACAGAGCCCGCCGCCCGGCTTAACCCTGCTCTGGCCTAGCCTACCGAGTTATTCCTACCTTGGGCTATCATGATTCAACCTTCTACTGGAGTTAACAGAGAACGGCAGGAAGTATTTAGAAAATTAACTTTCAGTTTTTGCTTGGCTTAAAAAAAGATGATCATAAGTTTGGGAGGGAGACAGGCAAGCATCCTATAAACAGACCACAAAGGGCTCCAAAGCTCCCTGGGGTCCCTCGCCCCGTATTTTCCCCGCATGCTGAAGCTGAATCAGGCGACTGAGGGATGTGGCGAGCTACCTTCGGCGGGCATTAGAGTCCCATCTCTTCCGCAGAAGTAAACATACCTAGGACATCCCTAGTAAAAGGTACATACTGTTCCGGGGTTTCCTAAATTTAATCCCTAGCAAGCCTATCTAACTGTTGCGCGTGAAACCTGTACCGCTCCCCAGTCTAGCTGAATCTGAGTGGGCATTTTCAGATTTAGAAAATCCCGTTGGCTTCAGTAGAATTAATACCACCAGCACTGCCCGAAGCCTCCTGTTTATAGCGTTTCATCGATTTTAACGCAAGCTGTTTACGCCAGACTAGGCTAGACGGCAACGTTAGGCTGCTATCCTAAAGTGCGGGACGCTAACCTCCAGAATTCGCTAAACTGCCGCATTAATGCCAAAGGCTCTTACTCTGGAGGAAAGCGATCTGCTGCTCTAAAGCCGCACTACCTTAGGATTTCAGCCTCAAGTGGGTCAAGCGTCTGTGTCTGTTTCAGACGCCGGTGGGAGACTGAACTGGGGTTCTCACAAACTCATTCCACTCTTTCACGGCGGTGTGGATTTTGGGTATAGCGAGCCGATTTCCATGACGGTTCACAGAATCAAGGTGGTGTAGCGGTTTGAGCGTTGGCCGACGACTCTGGAGACAGGGCTGTGGAACTCACTGGGTGACTTTGGGCAACTCCCACTCTCTCAGCCTCAGAGGACGCCAAAGGCAAACCTCCTCTGATAAATCTTGCCAAGAAAGCCTGTGATAGGGTCGCCTCAGTTTCACCATAAATGGGAAATGACTCGAAGGCACTCCCAGCCAGTGCTTCGGATCCTAAATATATTTACTTTTGTTTCCCAAGTCCCAGGCTCTGTAAGAGAGCAAGGCAGAGATCCCGCGGTAGGAAGGAGAGGAAGGCACTGTGCCTTCTTCAGGAGGTAGCTGCCCGGATTTCTAGCACTGCAGAGAATGAGACACTGAAAATAGTCTATGCTTCGAATTCTTCTGTTTGTTGCCTTTGCCCTTCCCTTGATCAGTTTGTCTTCCCCTTTCCTTTGGATGCCTCAACTATTTCTAAATCGTTCAACTGAAGTTTTAAGTCAGGGTCATGCTAGAAATTTGCGGGCTGCAGAAAATTTCATAGAGGAGGCAGAAATCTTATTTGGACGAAGCAATAACCTCGGTTTGGCCCGTAGCTACACCCCGCTCCTCTATTCTCCACCTTGTGGAAGCCCAGTTGGCCGCCGCTGGGTGGGATGGAAAGCTCGGAAGCCCTTTTTCCGCGGCTGGCGGCGGCGCTGAGTCCCTCCGCTGACGCCCTGGACGCGCCCCACTGGACAGCGTTGACAAGGCCGGTGCCCAAGCCTTGCCCTTCCATCGCGCAGCTGCTCTCGGTTGCCTTATCTAACCCACAAAGCAAAGGCTCCCCTCCTCCCTCAATTCTCGCTCCCCCCCGCTCCCGCTTTCTCTCTTTCTGGCTGCTCAGCTTTTTCCAAAATATTGGTGCTTCCAATGCGCCGGACTTCCCTCCTCCTTCCTTCTCTCTCATTCCCCCCCACCCTCTCTCTCTCTCTCTCTCTCTCTCTCTCATTGTCTCTGCTCCCGCTTAACTCTTGCTGGTTGACCTTCGCAATTTTGCTCGGAGCAACGCGCCGGTTTTGGCCGAGCTTTCCGGTGCTGCCCTGGTCCAAAGCTCCTCCAGGAATGCGATAAGGATGGGGAGGACGGGGAGGTTTCAGAGCCAGCCTCCTGATAGCGAGGTCTCTTTAATTAGGACTTTATCGGAGGCCGCCCTGATTAAAACGTGCTGAAAAGAAGGGAAATCTGGACATCTGGAAAAGGCGGCAGATCTTCTGAAAGGATCCCATTGGGAGAAGGAAGCCAGCTGCGAGGTCTAAGGGAGGGGCGGAAGGGACACGCAAACGGGGCAAAGATTCAAAGCAGAGGAGAGGTAGGACTCGGCTCTCCCCCCCCACCCCTCCCCATCAAAGACTTGGCAAAAGCACCAAGGTAACGTCTTTCCCACGGTGGGAAAACCCGTCTGAAACCTAAACTTCAACCTTGACTGATTCCAAGCAAGAACACTATATTCATTCCCTAAACACTCTTTGCCAGCTGTCCCGAATTCTTCCCAGCTGCCAAAACACACCACACCCGCACACAAATCCCCAGAAACAAGCCACGAATAAAAAAACAAGACGAGGGGGAAGCAGGTTGAACTCCATGCCTCGTCTCCCTGTCGCTTGTCTCTTTCGGGTAGGAGCTGGTGGAGGCTGAAGGGATTCTGTCCTTTCGGAGGTTTGTTTTTGGGGGCTGGGTTCTTGCGGGGGGTGAACTGTATCCTTACCGTTTCTTCCTGACTAGTGTCTCTGTATTGCTCATCTCCCTGGCTTGCCAAGGTATAGTGGATGTTCTGATCGAGCTGTCACTCAAGAAGAGTGACAGGCCCCTCGGACAGCGCTCGTGCTGCCCGGTAGTTCAGATTTCCCGTTCCATCCTTTACATCAGGAGTGGGCTAGTGCGTTTAAGGGGTAAATGTCAGAACAAGTTACAGAACACAGATGAACGAATTCAGGAAGACTCTGGTACTTTAGGTGCACATTTGCTTGAATGGCCACGAAAATGGATTCTACTTTCAGCTTCCTGGCTAAAAGTAAATACTGTACACATATTCTGACTTTCAACAAAAACACCAGTGGTGTGCCTCGGATTTGGAAGAAAGAGGTATACACCGCTCTCCAGCAAGTATTAAGAAAGGAATTGTGAATGTAATTTTTCCAAGAAGAAATTCTTGAGGCTGAGCCTTTAAACAGAACTAAAGTGTTTTCCTTTAAAATGCTGATTAATGTTCCTATGAGGTAAGCACAGATTTCAGATAAAACGTGCTCACTTTCCCACATTGTTTTCATATTAGCCCTTAAATATACATTTTTGTAGTTGGACCATTGGTAAAGGGTTATATATACATATATAAAACTTATAAATATAAAACACCCTTTACCAATTCTAGTCTTTCTTTCCTCAACAACCAGAAATAAATAAAGAATGGCGGTCAAACTTTTTTTTTTCGCCACACAGAAATGTGATGAGATAGGTGGATTTGAATCCATATTATTGTGTTTTCTCATTAAGGTTTATTCCTAGGAGGTCTGCCATTGCCTTCCTCTGAGGCTGAGAGAATGGGACTTGCCAATGGCAAGGTCACACAGTGCCTTCCCATGGCTGAGCAGGATTGGAACCCTGGTCTTCTGGAATTCTAGTCAAAGCTTGCACCAGGCTGACTCTTGGAACTGAACAGAAATGTGTGTGTGTGTGTGTGTGTGTATTTCTTGAAAGGAATTCAGTAGGACAGCGTTTCTCAAAAATTATGCCTTTATCTACTTAGATTGAGGATTTCAGGCAGATATAATCTACTAACTGTAGTGACCGAAGCATCCTGAGATTTTGACCAGAGTTTGGCCACTGACAGTAAAAGAAAGAGACTCCCTGGTTTCCTTGTGGAAGTTTTGGTAAATCTCGCGTTCCAGCCAATGCATCAGCCACATCCAGTTGCCCATTGTTCACCGATAATTGTTATATGAAGTCATATAAAAGGAGTTCTTGAAAAGAGGAAAGGCAGTGGAACAATTATTTAGAAAAAGTTCCTGAAACAATATAAAAGGAATTGCCTTCCCAACCTAATTATTTAGGCAGTATAGATTTGAAGAGAGAAGGCAAATGACTTTTCCCACCGCATTGCTGAAGTATCTTTAAAACATGAAGATTCTTACAAACAGTGTATACTTAGAAATGCCCTTCATGTTTCCAGTATAGCTTATTCCCAAGTAACTGTGCAAAGGCAGCCTTCATTACCCCTCACAAGGCTCAAGGAATACTGCCGCCTTAACGATTTTTTTGTCTTTAATGCTTGATCATTTAGTACACTTTTGATTGATAATTCCTGGAAAGTCTCAACCACAAAGGAGGGGTCATTTTTCAGTTTTGTCAGATCGTTTTGGGTGGAGGTGTTAACCCCACCCCCCTGGTTTTTGGGGGGCTGGAGCTCTCTCCCTTCCCTCCCCCCCCCGGTTAAAAAGTATAACAATGGGCGGGTCAATAGACTATGTAAGACTAGTCAAGATCTTGAACCCCACCCAGTAGGTAGCTTTTTTCAATTAAAGGATAATAATAAAGGATAATAGTTTTCTGTAGAGCCGTTATAAATTTATAACATTCGTTTTTTATTTTTTATTTTTTAAATAATGCAAAAAAAAACTTCCACCCCCGATGGGAGAGTTAATCCAGTGAACTGGGCGCCCATTAAAATAATGCATGCCTGCTAGGGATTTGAGTAGTCCAGCCTCTGCATTTCCTATGTTAGTATGAATCAGAATGTTGGTGAATGAATCAGAAGGGTTCCTTCTTTTAACTTTCTTCAGACATGAACTGCAACAGGTCAGGTTACAAAAGTAAACACAAGTAATTATGGGATTCACAACGAATTACCTCCCGGGATTCTCGGTTAAATATACCGTCCTTTCATTCCATGTATCTGCTGAGGTAGGCTATTGCTCAGAAAAAAGCATTCCACAATAAGCCAACGAGGGACTAATCCACTTGGAAGTTCTTCCGCAGAACTTCAACTAAAAGGAATTCCAATCTCGTTTTGCACTGGCTCTAATATTGTTGTTAATTCTGTTTGTAGACTGTTTAAAAGGTCAATTTCACACGAAACATTCCTTTCTCTTTTGCTCGTAGAAACCCATCTTAAAATGAGAACACTGCTTCCACTTTAGGGTCATTTCTTTTCTGACTCCCAGTGAAAACGAGGAAATAAAAGACCTTTTGATCTACCCACCGTCTTCAGATAAAATATGTGAAATCTCTGGGACTTTCACAGTACAATTCTAGGCGTATTTACCCAGAACTAAGTTCCATCGTGTTCAGTTAAGTTTACTCCCTAGTGATTGCGTATAAGATTCCCGGACAAGTCTCACACATATTTCAATGGGATTTAAACCGCCACATGGATACGTTCAGGGTCAGATCGCCAAATGGTGATTAGCACTTGGTTCTCCTCCCAAGAACTGCCTGTTTTGAGCAACGGCGTTGGCACAACCATTCGCAATCAGGGAAGGTTAAGCATGCCCATCACTTACAAATTGTTACGTTTCAGCAGACCTCTGTACATATCGCCCAGCTGAATTTTAGCTTCTTAAAAGGAGCAGGATCCGGTAATTAATATATCCTAATGCCAGCTGAGTGGGGGGGGGGTGTTTAACATCTACTTCAGAAGGGAAAATATATACATAACTTGTCCTTGCTCCCTTAACCACTAATTATCTGTTCCGGTAAAACCAGCCTGGTGTAGTGGTTTGAGCGTTGGATTATGACCCTGGAGGGCAGGATCAGATTCCCCACTCGGCCATGGAAGCCCACTGGGTGACCTTGGGATCGTCACATACTCTCAGCCCCCAGAAAACCCCTTGATAGGTTCACTTTGGGGTCGCCATAAATTGGAGACAACTTGAAGACACACAGCAACAACAACAACAAATGGTCAACAGAATCTCGAATTATCGCTTACTAGCTTCACTCAAGAGTTTCTGGAGTTCGAATCCGCGTAAATCAATCCTAAATTCCTGTTGACATATGTCACTTCCGCGGTTTCGTTTTTATAACATGAACCAAAAATTTCACAAGGTCATCAAGAGTTCCTTCCCCTGTCTCCCAGAATGCGTCCCAGGGAAAACACTGTTACAATCTGTTTGCTTAAAAGAGGTGTGGACAACGCGAGTTTTACTCCTGCGACCCTACGGGTTAAAAACCCAGTGAATCAATGACTAATTTAAGTATTGATATAACAAGTCTCTTTCATTCAGTGGGTCTATTCTACTTGGGACCTAAGAACTAGATTTAGTCCTAAATGTTTCCGAGCACCACGTTCCACGGATTAAAAAATAAGTAAACACTACCAGATACAAGAAGGAGGAGCGTAACTACACGGGGGCAAAATGAAGGCATTGCCCCATAAGAATTACCCCCCCCCCATGGATTTTCCTTCACTCGTCAAATTTCTACCATTGCAGTAACGTAAAACTTCAGCTGACCGTTTGGAAACACTGTGTAGGCATCCAGTGAAAAGGAGCGGGCAAAGTTCCGAAGGTAATATAAACAAGGTAAATGCAAGATCTCTAGATGTGGACAATGTTCGATGTTTCACTCTCTGGAGCGGTAGAAAAGCGGGGAGTGACAGAGAAAATACTTGGGGGGAAGAATTCTTACTTGGAGTGGGTAACGCTCTCATTTTGCCCTCGTCCCCTATCTACATTCCTACAAAGGTGATTAAAATTAATTTCTACACCTACTAAAGATGCCATCACACAGTTGCTCAAAGCACATTCTTTCACCCCTTTATTCGAAAGTAAAGCCCAGCCCTAAAAATTCCCTTATACCTGGGAGTAAGTTCCATTCATATGCCTATTGGGAGATACTTTTGTGTTAAGAACTAACAGCAGTGCAGTCGTACATAACACAGAGAAGATACATACCTATGTTCCTAACCAGAATTATTGGAAGTTTAGGTCACATTGAACACACAGAGACAATGTTTCTGAAACTTCACTGAACGTTTCTCTTTGAAACAAGAAAGCTATCAGCATATTGTGAAAAGAGAAACATGTAGACGCTTGAGCTTTTGTGACTGAAGGGCAACGAAGCAGAACGCTTTTTAAAGAAGCATTAAGGCGCGTTACCGAAAGTACCAACGTAGCCCCTCTGCCCAATGAAAGCTATGCTAAGTGCTAAATACCCCAGTGGTTGCAGTGAGTCTAGATTGCACTCGGGAGTCCTTAGGATCTCCGCCGCTTGCACTTCGAATCCGCTAAGCCCGCTTAATCAGTATTTATCCGAATGTTAAATGCGAAGCTAAATTTCACAATCCAGTTACTAATCTCAATCAGTTTTCTGTCTCATTCTAAATACACCCGACGTCAAGCAAATCCTTAGAAGAACGATGCCCTGCGCATCTACTATACTCAGAATAAGCCCCACAGGCTTATTAAGTAAGTATGGGACTGCAATCTTACTGGCTTGTTTTCAGTTCTCAAGCAACGAGATGTGGGGTGCCTCTGACAAACAGGCTGCTCCCGCTTGGTCCAAGGCCCGGCCCAGAACATCCGTCCGCTGCCCCTTGATCTGATGCCTGTGCGTTTCACTGTAACTTGAATCTTAGCATTCCGGAGTAATTCTACCATTTCGTTCTAGCAATCACCTAAGTCTGTGGCATTCCTGTTTCATATTATACGGACGCCCTTAAGGATATCTGCAGTCCTATTCACCCATCAAGTTCTGGAGAACTTGCTTCGAGTAAAGACGCCCCGGTTCCCGCTCCAAAGCACCTTTGTGGAGGATTGCTACACCCCTAAACACGCTTGTTCAATTGACAGGAGGCATCCCGTTAACGAGATTTTTACTTCCCACATAAACACGATTAGGTTCGGCCAGTACATAACGCCGGTTGTTTTCACAACGATTAAGTTGCAATGGCCAGCGACTAAAAAAAAACAAAAAGCAAGTCTACAAAGATTTATAGGGACTGCAGGATTTGTTTTGGACTGCAGGGTTCGGTTTTGATTTGAGAATTGTCGTTTTTGCGTGCCAAGGAAAGGTTGGGAGCCTTCATGGGATTTATTTTGGTCCAGTAAAGATCTCATGAAAGGGAAGGATTTATTCCAGTCCTTGCTGTCCATTGATCTGGCGGCAGCGATGGAAACGGGGGCTGGCGGGAATTCCCCATGCTGGAGAGGCAGTGCCCCCCCCGCGATTATGCCAGCGATCGCCCCTGAATGAGATACCCACACCCACCTACCCATTCGCTGCCCACCTGCACGGCAAAGAGGGAGGCAAAATGAGGACATTGGCCTCTTCAACAAGAATTGTCCCTTTCACGAAACTGTCCTTCATTTCTCAAATTTCGGCGGATGAGACACTGAAGATTGTTCACACTTAAAACACTTTTATGTTTGCTGTTTGCTCTACGTAATTTTGCCTGACTTTTTTCTCTGGGTGGCTAAATCGTATCTGCGAATCTTCTACTGAAGTGTTAAGTTACTGCAATGCTAGAAATTTGGGAACTAGGGGGGAAATTACTGTGAGAGAGCAGAATTCTTACTGTGATGACAACTCACTTTGTCCCTTTTCCTCGCGGAACCGGGAAATCCTTAATGGGTGGGACGCGGGCTATTCTCGAACATTTAGGGCTAGTCCCAGTTGGAGGAGACCCAGTGGGGTATGAATAAGACCTCTTCGGTCAAAGCTTATGTAGCCCCTTGGTACTGCAGCCACAAGGTTGTGAGTTCCGTCCTGCCGGGCTCTAGGTTTACTCAACCTTCTATCCTTCCGCAGGTCGGTTAAAGGAGTATCCAGCTTGTCGGGGGCAATTAGCTGACACACTGTAAACCGCTTAGAGAGCACTCAGCTAATAAGTGGTATAGAAATACACCCGCTATTGCTTGGTTCAGTACTCTAGCCAAACTTCATTTCGGGGGCAGACTTCCTATCCAGAGGGGCAAGGCCCCTATTTTGCCGCCCGCCCCGTAGCAAGCCCCCTGACGCGCCCCGGCCGCGAGGACCCTCCCGGCGTTACCTTGGTTGCGGATGGCTTGCTGGCTCTCCAGGCAGTTGGGCAGGTAGGGCCCGTTGGGGAACATCCGCGCTTGGCCGGAGGGCGCCTGGGTGGGCGGCGGGGGCGGCGCGAAGGGGCCGTAGCGACAGGCGCCCGCGGTGCCGGTGAACTGGCCCGAGAAGTGGACGGTGAAGGCGCTCAGGCACTGCTCCTCGTGCGGCTCCGTGGCGCTCCAGCTGGGCTCCTGCTTGATGAAGGCCGACGGCGGCGGCGGCGGCGCGAGCGAGCCGTACGAGGCGCCCGGGGGCGGCGGCGGCGGCGGCGGCGGCGGGAAGTCCAGCACCGGAGCCCACTGCGCCGCGCTGCTCACCGCCATGGGGCAGTTGCCGTTGCTGGGCAGGGAGGGCACCGACGGGGGCGGCGGCGGCAGGAGCGCGTTGAGATCGCGCACGTCGGAACCCATTTGGTCGCCGGCACACACTTTCCGCCTCGGTGCCGCCGGGAACCACTCGGTGCCTCCGGTGCTCGTGGCGGCGGCGGCGCCCTTGTTCCAGGCGCTTTGGCCTCGGCTGCCGGGCTCGGGCTGAAGGCACCAGGCGGCCGAGGTGCTGCCGAGCCCCTTCGGGGACGCTTGGTCCGGGTTGGGCAGGCAAGTCCCCGGCTCCAGCCCTGCGGGAGCCGGCAAAAGCGAGAGCGCGAGGTTGGTCTCCAGGGTCGCCCTTTGGGGTCCGACGGAAGGCGCGGCGCGGGGAGACGGAGACCGGCGGGGAGAGGGGGGAGCGGGAGTGAGGCGGACGAGGCCGGGCGCGGGACGGGAGGAAGAAGAGGAAGCGGGAGCGGCGAGGGAAGCGCCGGCTCGCGGAGCCTGGTGGCGAGGGAGGAAGGAGGGACGGGCGGACGGGCTGGCCGACTGAGGAGCCGCCTTGAACTTCTCACCTCAGCGGCGGCTTTGCCCCCGAGTCCTCAAAGCTCAGCTAATTGAGCGGGGCTGGCCGCGCGAGGCGGGGGAGGAGCCAGAGGCGCGCGGGCGCTCCATTCACGCTTCCCCCGCGCGCGGTGACACCGCCGCCCCCCGAGCTCAGGGAGCGCAACCAGGGCGGCGGGGGCGGGGGGCGCGAGGCTGACGATGGGACACTCTCTCTCTCTCTCTCTGGGATTCGCCTTTTCAGAGCCCACCAGGACGTGGTGTGAGGGAGCGGGAAAAAGCTGCCCAACACCACGCGACTTACAATAGAAACCCAGCACTCGCCAAACCTACGGCCCTCGGGGTTCTTTTTTCTCACACACCCCACCTGCCCTCCCTCCTCCTTCAGATCAGGGGGTGGGCGTCTTGCCGGCCTTCCGGATGAGGTTGGAGTATAGCTTCCTCACCAAGGGCTCCGGCTGCTGGGACTGAGAGTCCGAGGGCACCTCTAGAGGGGCGCGAGATTCCCACCCCTGCCTCCGAGGCTCCAGGCTGCTGAGGCAAATTTATTACCCGTCTGGTGGTCTCCAGGCGTTCAACGCAGGAAGGGAAGAAAGGAGAGAGGGGGTGTGCCATAGATGGTGGAAATGGGATCTCTGTGGTGAAGGGCGAGCCGAGCATTCTAGGAAGGGGAATACCTCTGGGGAAGACAACCCAGGCCAGTTCTCTTCCCCCACACTGGAAAATACGAATACTGCTACTACCAGAAGTCGAAACTTCGTCAAAAAATCCCCTGATGCGTCCAGCGGCGTTATGTGGGGCGGTTGGCGGGTGGAGATGTAGGAGAGGCACAACATAACAACAACTTCCACTCAATTCTCTTCACCTGTTACCTCAGAGGGGTTAAGATGGCAACCTAGCCTGCACTCCCGCCTCTTACTGGATTTCACTGTACCCCCTCAAGGTAAAAATGACCCCCCCCCCTTCCAGCAGCAGCGCGCTGCCGGGTGGTTCACTGCGGATCCAGCCTTGATAAATGGCGGTGTGAGTATCTGAGGAGATGGGGGAGAGCTCATCTTGTTGCTAAGAGTGCGAGGAATCTCCACTCAAGCCTCCCCCCAAAAGAGGTAGTCTTGGGCAAACCCACCTTCATTAGGCAGTTTTAAGAAACGCAATAAGCGTCTTCCCCATTCTGAAGCTGTACGTGAACGTAAAGCGCTGAGGATTTAGTACCTGTGAGAACTTTAGAAAGGTTTTGCTTGATCAAACCGAAGGCCTTTCGAGGACAGCGTTCTGGTGCCGCCATAATGGCCAACAAGGTGCCTGCAGGAAACCCAGTCGGAGTAATGGGAGCACGATGGCACTCTTCCGCTCCTGCTTCCCAGCATTTGGCCTCTGATACTAGACGTCTGATACTGGTTGTTATGTCACTTCGCATCACCGCCGACATATGACGGGACTATCCCAGGGTTTTCTTGGCAAGATTTATCCAAAGTAGGTTAGCCACTGCCTTCCTCTGAGGCCGAAGGGGAGTGGGACTGGCCTAAGGTGGAAACCCATTGGGTTTCCAGCTATTCGACCCCTGGTTTCCTTGAGAGAGGGCCATTTCTGCACTAGACTGTTACAGCGCTATGATTCCACTTTCAACATCCTATGGAATCCTGGGGTTTGCAGTTTCGGGAGGGGCCGGCCGGCCCCTCCCGAAACTGCAAACCCCAGGATTCCATAGGATGTTGAAAGTGGAATTATAGCGCTGTAACAGTCTAGTGCGGAAACTAGTCCTATATTCAAACCGCTAAACCACACTGGGGCTCTATTAGGGGGCATGATCGCCCGCGAATTGCCTACCTGCCCTTTTAAAGTACAGTAAAGTAAAATAGCGGGAGCTTAAACCCCTTACCCCCAAATGAGAATGAAGTTCCGCCATCGAACAAGCATCCTCCTCAGACGGACAGCCAGCTAGTCCCTCCAACACACCTGCCCTCCTTTCTTTCCAGACCACCTTGTCCCTGAATTGTCTACCCCGCTTAGGACCGCCCCTCTTTTTGGCTCTTCTTCTTCTGCCCTTTACAGAATTCAACGCCAGGCGGGATTAAGGCGCCTGTACTCGGGAGCCGCAATTATTGCACAGTTTGTGTTCGGAAGTGGCATTCCAAGTAAACACCTACTTCCCTTTCGCCGGAAAGCTAAATAATAATCCATTCTACTCAAGAAGAAGCTGTTAACATCCATTTGAAACAGGGCTCGTCAAAACATCAGCGGTCTCAAGAAACGCTTGCAATGGGGAGGGGGGAGCGGAGGGAAAGGGTTAAGCTGCCCACCCCCAGTTCCGCTGCTGGAGCCCCCTGGTTACTTGAACTGAAAGCCCCCGCTCTCGAAAGGCGCTTCTCTTCTTCTCTGTCCGCCCACCTCCCCCGCCACTGATCGCCTCTTCTGTGGCTTCGGGAGGAGGCGGGAAGAGACAGGCAATAGAAGTGGTTGGCTTAGGGAGTGGCTAAGAGGCCAACGTGAAAGCTAGCCTGGAGCAGTAGTTTGGGTGCTGAATCAGGACTCTGGAAGACCAGGGTTCCTGAGTGACCTTAGACAAGTCACACTCAGCCTTGGGAGAGAGTAATGGCAAAGCCCCTCTGAACAACTCTTGCCAAAGAAACCGGCTGGGCAGTCTGAGCACAGTGCTATTTGGTAGTCGTAGGGATTCGCACACAGGACCTGGCCTAGCTGTAGGTGTATAGCTTCACATGTGCCTTCAAGCCGCCTGTGGACTTATGGCGACGCCATGAATTTCACAGGGTTTTCTTAGGCAAGGAATACTCAGAGGTGATCTTGCCAGTTTCTTCCCCTGACGTATAGCCTACAGCACCTGGTATTGCCAGACGAATTTTCAGCGCCGGGCGCTTGACGCAAAGCAGAAACTGCCCCATTTCGGCTCTTTTCAAGGGAATTCAAACTGTAACTACAGTTTTTGTTAGGGACAGATTACTACTCCGGAGCAACAGTCCGTTCATCCGAGGCAAGAGAAGCCTAATATAATGGTCTGAATAACAGAAACGTTGAATTAGTGGCATCTACCTTTGTTTCGCTTCACCATTCAACAATTGATTTAAAGGGGTCTAATCTAATTGGACTAACTATCACGGACTCAGGCCAGTTTTGGTAGAAACTTACTCTAAAGTTCCAACGAGATGTGTTGCTATTATTGCTGTCTTTCAGGTGCGTGGTGCTTTGTAAGTATCTCATTTCTTTACTCCTGGGAGAAGGATTGTGTTGAAAGACAGCTGACTCGCTGTTCCCCGAGTGTAGAGGCAGTGCAATAGGCTGGTTGAAACCCACTCCTCTTCCTGCCTTTGGGATGTTTCCGATGGATTCCACTACTTCCTCCGCGATCCACCTTCCTGCCCTTTGCAGACCAGAAACCCGCTAGTAGGTGGGAAATCTTCTGGAGGAGATTTCAACGATGCGGGGGGGGGACGGGCTGCAGGAGGGAAGGGGAAGCAGCGGAATCCCACGGAAATGTTCTGTTGGATCGTGGCCAAAAATATCTCGTGAAAACGTCAACCAGAGCCGTTCTCTGCAACACTCGGAGGAAGCTTTACATTTCCTTGAGGGTAAGCCCCATTGAAATAAATGGGTCTTAGTTCTGACTAAACACGCTAAGTCCGCGCTGTAAACCTCCGGTGAGGCATGGGATTTCTCCCTCTCTGGATAGGCAGGAATTGAATAAGGGCTCTAGGTTGCAAGCGCTTTTCAGTTTAAAATCCAGTTTCACCTGGGGGTTTCTGATTGGAAGGGACTGAAACACAAGAAACTGGGAGGTAATGGGTAGAGTTTTTAGCTCGGCGATTTAAATTTGGTTGACAGAGTCGCTGTGAGTTATGAACTGTTGTTCTGAATTCCTCGACCAAAAGGAGAGGTGACTGCATTTGGGTTACCGAAAGGAAGGAAGGAAGGAAGGAAGGAAGGAAGGAAGGAAGGAAGGAAGGAAGGAAGGAAGGAAGGAAGGAAGAAGGAGGGAAGGAAGAAGGAGGGAAGGGAGGAAGGGAGGAAGGGGCACGGTTCCAGTAAATAATATAATCTAATACGCAGATCTCATTGCCGTGCATTTATTCAGTTTTATTCTTACACACACACACACACACACACACACACAGCCGTGTATTTTTGTGCTCCAAACTTCTCGATCTACCCAAGAGTTGCGTTCTTCTTTTCAAGATGTTCATACCAGATCCTTCATTAAAAAAATAAAAAGTACAGCACATGAGTTACTTTGGAACTTTCTTCGGAGTAAGCTGTGGCGGGGGGAAATGGATGCTGTGGCTGCGACTGGGAAGTAAAGCTGGCAGGCACACACACTCTCACCTGTGATTAAGGCCTGTTGAACTCAGTGAGTCCTACTTGTGGCTATCGCAAGCCTCAAGATGGCAGCCCGAGCTGTTTTTGACATCTGGCTCTGACGACAGCTTCTAACAGAAAAAAAGAAATTAATGCAATAAACTTACCGGTGTATATTACAGAAGAGGAAGCAAAACGTTGCAAATCACTCTTCTAGTGTCACTTACGATTTTTCAGCAAGTATTAAATACTCTAGTTAACATAGCACTCTCTAGGGGACCGGGTTACTTGCTACATGAAAGGGGAAACATCTAAAATTTCAGTCTGACCTTATCACAGTAGTATTCACAATTCATGTCGTGATGAGAGCCCTTTAAATGCTTAGCATTAATTTTTCCTGTACTTGTTTTAAGAATTAAGTATTTACCATTTCTTTCTTTGCTGATGTATCTGTTCTTTTATATTTCAATAATGAATTATATAGCAAAGGGCATGTGTTCTCACGTATTTCCTTTTTCTACATAACACTGTTATATTTCTCAAATAAAGAACTTTCCCAGTCAGCCTAGTGAAATTCAGCCAGCTTGTTATCTCCTGACTAATAATTTCATAACGTAAAGATGGGATTTTAAAGAAAAATGTGTTTTGCATTTTAAAGAAAAAGAGAGAGCGTTTTAGTGCTTCCGGCACAGTCTGAATTGAACTTTGAAGTAGGTTGGTGGGTTTATAGAGCCCATTTTCTAGCTTGCAATTAATGACAACATAATAAATCACATCTGCCCACTGTATTTAGTGAAGAAACCAGGGGTGTAAATACGGGGAGGGGGGGTAAAATGAGGGCAGTTCTCCTCAGATGAGAATTCTGAGCCGTCAGATGAAATTTTCCTTCAGTTCCTAAGGTGAGGGTGAGATTCGGGAAATCGTTCACACCTACGGCTCCTGTATTTGTTGCGTTGGCATTTTCCTGGTCACTTTGCCTGACTCTTTTCCTTGGATGCCGCTGTATTTCTGAATGCTCAACTGAAGTTTTAAATTACTGCCATGTCACAAATTTAGGGATCGAAGGAAAATCTCACGGGGGGAGGGTGATTTTTATTTGAGAGGAGAAATGCCCTCATTTTGCCCTCCCCCGCCCAGTAGTTATACCGCGGTAGGCGGTGTAAAGCAGGCGTTCTCCTGCTACTCCCAAGCAAATGGTAGATGGGGCGATGGCCAACGTGTATTTAAATTCTGGATTTTCCCTGTTTCAGTAGGGTCTGTTTGGTTGTCCTCTAACGTGGGTCACCCTGAAAAGTAAGACCTTTCTCTCCTCATATTAACGGTGGGGTCCCATTCTTACTTCCATGCTAAACATGAGATCTAGAAGCCCATTTTATCGTTGTTAACGCCGAGTTGAAATTAAATTACACAGAAAAAGAAAACTCAAAACAGCAGAAGAGGATCCAAAACTTGAGTCATTCCGAATATTATTTATCATTCATTTTATTTATAATGCTTCCAGTCTGCTCGGATAAAAGTAAAACTCCTTTGAAGCAAGAACACTGTTGTCTTCCCAGTACCAAACCATTCTGTTTAGAAGAAAACATTCTCTCGACAGAGGGGGGCTGCTTTTCCCAGCTCAGAAGGAAATCTTGCCAAATCGGGTTACTTTTCGCAAAGGGCAGGAGGGCGCTTCCTAACATTGGAGCCGCTTGAATTGGAAACGGGAAAGGGAAGAAATTGGAAAAGACCTCCAGTTGACAAGCAGACCCGAGACATTTTTCAGCTTGAAGTTAAGGACAAAATGCCCCCGATCCCATTCCTTGGAAAGAATCCGTCTGCTTCGACTTCTGCCCCTCCCCCTCGCATCCTGCATCCTGCGCCTCACTTTGGTAAAAGATAGGGCCGGCCCCATGCTGTTGATTTTTTTTTTTCTAAGTGTCTTTCTGGTAGGCTGAATGATTTCTTCCCCCCGCCCTCCACAAAACGTTTCAAAATCCTCTGTGTTCTTTGGATCATTTTTACAAGATAACTAAAATCACATAATCTGCCACCCATTTTCCAAGGCACGACACCAACAGTGTTCCTAACTTCTGTTACATTGCCTTACGCGGTTCCTCCCGGAGTTTGTAAGCCTATTTTAGCATTCCCACCCACCCCGACCTCCTGACTTTGAATGGCATTTTAAGGTAATATTTATTTTACAAAGTAGAGAGTTCGGATTGTTCTTCAGCCTTTAAATAAAAGTAGCTCACATGGAGACCTTAGGAAACGGCGGGACACAAATACGAACAATTCACAATCAGAGGCGTTTAGACGGATTTCGGTTCGATTGAACCCAAGGGAACTAAATGCAATTTAGACCAGTGTTTCTCAGGCTGTCTAACCTGAAGAGCAGCGATTATTGGGCGGGGGGGGCATATTTTTGCTCGCTGGGAACAACTTTCTGTCCAGAAACTCGCCAATGGAGGGCAGCCAAAAACTTGTGGGTGGCACCGACCTCATGGCTCGCCACTGAGAGCACTGACTTAGATGGTCTGAGCGGTTTAGCTGGAATTTGAGCCTGGGCCACGCCAACAGATAAGCCTGTGATCACATCACTGGTCGGGCCGGGCTCCCCATCCTCGTTAAATCGTCAGGTTGCGGCTCCTCTCCTGGCATTGTTAACACCCAGTTGAAATTAAGGGAACTTTCTTCCGGAAGACCTTGTCCTTTATGTTATACAGCAAGAACTGTAGCAGCTAGCTTTGGATGAAAGCCTATGTTCCCAGTTAGACATAGAGGAAAAAAGAAAACGGGTGGGGAAGGAGAAAGAGAGAGGAAGGGAGATCCTTGTGAACCCAGGTCAGTCTTCTAAGTTCCCCTCGAAGTCCTCCTTTACAGCGTCAGATCTCGCTTAAAAATAAGTGCCAGAACAGGTAAAACCGGGGCCCGGTGGGAGTTTGTCTCTGTGTGGAACTTGAAGGTCAAAGAGAGAGTCAGATCAAGCCAGTACAGAAGCGTCCAGAGTTGCTTACACTCTCTTGTTCCAGAGGAAATGGAGAACTTGGGACCATTCCAGGCGATGATTTTGAACCTCAACAACAAAAACCTTTATTTGCTCGGGTCATTTTTAAAATCCGTTGTTGTACTCCTTACTATATTTGCTATACGCTAACGGTATGGCGAAGCCGCGTTGGTGCTCAATGATTACTCCCAGCGCCAACCCGTTTTTAGGAAATCGGCCTTTTTCTTGAGGAAAGAGCGACCGGTTTCCGTTAAGAAGGAAAGGTATCTATTTCCAAGCAAAGCGGCCGTTTTCAGACCTTCTGAAAAATTTTGGCCATTTCCGCCCTACTCTGTTGCATCCCGTGGAATTCTGGGGTTTGTAGTTTACTGAGGCCAAAGAGTTCTCTAGCTGAGAATTCTAAAGGCCCCTCCCTAAACTGCAAACCCCAGGATTCCATAGGATGTTGAAGGTGGAATAACAGCACTGTCACAGTGTAGTGCGGAAATGGCCTTTATCTCACCGTTGTGTGGCGTTCATGCTTTTCAAGCCACAGGGTTTGACAATATCACCCTAATGAACAGCCGAATTCAGAGTTCCCCATTAAGGGGGCAGATGAGCTACTCTGCGTGGATGTGCCTTCAAGTCGCTTGTGGACTCATGGCGACCTCGGGAATTCTTAGGCGCTGAATGCTCAAGTGGTTTTGGCAGTTCCTTCTCCTGAAATATAGCCTGTGGTTGTTTGCCTTCAAGTCGTTTCCGGCCTATAGAGACCCTAAGGCGAACCTATCACTGAGCTTTATTGGCAAGATTTGGTCACGGGGGGGGTGTCTTTGCCTTCCTCTGAGGCTGAGAGAGTGTAACTTGCCCAAGGGCATCTGATATTCATTGGCGGTCTCTCATCAAAGTACTAACCAAGACTGACTCTGCTACTCTAAGCAAGCCCAAGCCTTGGATGGCAAGCGCAAAAAGTCAACGTGGGAAGAAAAGCGCGCTCACCTACCTAGCGATCCCTTCCTTACAGGGGGACTTTTTTTACCTATATTTTGCTTCTCCAGTGGTTAGCCGATTCTTCTGACCTCACACCAACTTCATGAGATATCTGCTTTGTTTGGTGGGGGGGGGGGCAGGCAGAAGAGGGAAGGCTTTTTGACTACAACATCCAAAATCCAAAGTTTCTCTTGGTCTCAAAGGTCCTACCCAGATCTCTTTGCAGATTGATCCAGATAAACACGGCTGTATCTTTGAACTGAACTTCCAAAATCGTTGGCCTCGCTGGCTGGGGGATTTTGGAAGTTGTAGTTTCAAAAAGTTACTGCTTTCCCCAGTGCTTCTCTTCTAATCTCCATTCTGTTGACCCCGGAAAAAGTCTCATTTTTCAAGAGGTCTCATACCAAAGGAAAGTCAGGTAGGATTGGAGGCTGAGAAAAAAATTCCCCATTTAGGATTGTAACCTTGAAATGAGAGAGACTACACAGAGATCCACGCTTTCCCGTAATTGGACTCCTTTGTAGCTGAGTCTCCTTGGGAATTATCAGTCAGAAATGTACTAAATGCCAAGCACTAAGAAATATTAAGACAGCTGTTGTCACTGAGCCCTCCCAAAATAATGTGTCTATCTTATGCGGACTTACTTGAGAGTAAGCTGCCCTGAATACATGGAAGCCGCTTCTAAATTCACATTCTGCGTATAAGAGCCTTCATGGCCATTTCCGCACTGGACTGTTACAGTGCCGTTATTCCACTTTCAACATCCTGTGGAATCCTGGGGTTTGCAGTTTAGAGAGGCGCCCTTCCCTGAACCGCAAACCCCAGGATTCCATAGGATGTTGAAAGTGGAATAATAGCACTATAACATTCTAGTGCAGAAATGTCCCATGTTTAAAGCCATTTCAGTGATGATGGATGGGGGAAAGTAATCTGTTCTCCCTCTGCGAATAACGGCAAGTAGGCAGAATTACTAAGAACTTGCGGGCCAAGGTTGAGCTTTTCCCAACCTAAAACCAGTTCCGGGGTCCCTGCGCTCTCCCCAGCCCACCGCCCATCGCCGCTGACTGCGGACAAAGTCCTCTCTCACTCACTCGCTCATTCACTTGAGGGTTTGATTATTTAAAGTGCCAAGGCCGGGAGAAACCAAGCTGTGAACCATCTCCCGGCAGGAGCCGCGGCGGGTGCAGAGAGCAAGAGCGAGCTGCCAAGAGACAGCGAATCCTTCACCGGCCCCGGTTCCCCGCCCAGGCGCCGACTGTCACCTGGCGTACCCGGAGAGAGCTACAGCTCCTAAAGCGCCGTCTGGCCGCATTAGGGCCAGCCGCTCTGCCGTCCAGGTTGCGGAGACAGGGAAGGACTTGAGGGGGAGGAGCCGATTCTCACGAAGCCGAACAGCCAGGGGGAAAGGGGATTTTTCTCTTCTCCTTCCTTTCCCTTCTTCCACACGGCACTGCCCAGGAAAATTGCATTTGGAAACAGGTAAAAGGTCTGGTGGATCAGCTCAGATATTTTCCCTTTCTTGGTCCAGGGATCTGGAAGGATGCTCTGGCAGCCTGAGGGAGGAGACAGGAGTTTTTTCTTCCCCGTCTTGACCTTTCTTTTGTTACCCCTTCCTCGGTCCTTACTTCCAACTAGAAATACAAAATAGAGGAGCTGAGATCACCCCCCGGGGCCACTGGTGAAAAGAAGTGTATAGTTTTCTAGGGTACAAAAAAGTCTTCATCCTGAAGAGGCACAGTGGACCAGAGGCTGAAGACTAGCTCTAGGAGGAGAGCAAGAAGAGACTTCAGAGTGGGTTTGCAATGCCCTGTTTGCAGTTAAATCCAGAAGAACAAATGTAACCTCATTTGAATAATTCTACACTATTCTGATTGCTTTAAGGACTCTAATTTGGGTGATGGAAAAGGAACCAAACTATATGGGGTTGTTAAAATATCTCTCCAACTCTTCGCAGAAATGAACATCTGTTTCTTTAAATATTCATATCTTGGCCTATATCTGAGGATCTCAGTGTGGCATACAATAAAATCAGTTTGGAATAGCTTATAACAGTAATTTTAAAAGACTAAAAGCACAGTAAACTTTTAATATTTAAAAGGAGGTGAAGCAGTTTAAAATAATTAAAAGGGGCTACAAATGGTGCAACTTTGGGGAAAAGCAATTAAGCCCTGAAGGCTTTAACAATTAGCTCTGTTTTGACTTGGCACCAGAAAGACAGCAGCATGGCACCAATTGGATGTCTAAGAGGAGGCTATTCCCTAACCAGGGTGGCACAGCAAAGAAGGCCCTCCTACAGTGTTTTGGCCCCTCCAGTGATACACAGAGGAGAAGCTCCAGCAAACCTCAATCTTTGGGCAGGTATATATAAAGAGAACAACTCCTTCAAGTATGGAGGTCCCAAGCCATTCACATTTTAAAATGTTATCAGCTTAAATGTTAGCATTTTAAATGTCCTGCATCTTGAATTCAGAGGGGTAGCCAGTGCAATTTTATATGGTTTCTGCATGGTGTGTCCAGCAATTGCATTTTGCACCAGCAGCAGCTTCTGTGTCATCTTCAAGGGCATCCCCACACAGAATACACTGCAATAGTCTAATGGAAGAGAGTGGAAGTTTCCAGTGCATGGATTAGTGCCACTAAATTATCCAGGAAAGGATTACCTGGCAGACTAGCCAAAGCTGGCTTCAAGCCCTCCAGGTCATGGAGTCCATCTGGGCCTCTTGCCACAGAGATGGTCCGGGAGTGTTTCAAAGCTATGCACCTACAACGACCACCCCAACAGGAATGCAACTGGCCCGACAGGGACCTGCCCCCCCCCCCCCCCACAACCAAGAGCCTTCTCTCTCATCCTTTGGAAAACTCCCACAATGAACAAAGGCAGATCTGTGTCCAAAAAAATCGATCTCGTTCTACCTTACCAGGCTGAGATCTGGATTTTCAGCCCCATACCAGCCTAAATCAATTATTTCACATGGAGAAAAACCCCAGCATGGATTCAAAAGTTATTTGTTGATTGTCCTCTACTTGGGAATTACTCCCCCCCCCCCGGCAAAAAAAAAAAAATCCAGGTTGTGAGAAGTCGTGGCAACTTTATTTGAAAGGCAGAAAATGTTCCAAAGTTGCTAATACCTTTCTAAAAAACCAGAGAGAGAGAGAGAGAAATTGAGAGAGAGGGGAAAACGGCTTCATCTTGGAGAAGAGATATTATCCCTCGGACTGACTCACAAGTAAATCAGATTGCTTTCAGTGGGGCTTCCCTATGTGGTGTATTTATTTGTGGCTCCCTAACACTCCTGCATTATAGATCACTTACCCCAGATAAAGCTATGAACCCCTTAAAACCTATTTTTAAAGAGGAAATTGAAGGGAAGGGGATATCCTGGAGTCCGTGGGGTGTAAGACCATGAACACAGGGGGATGCGGGGGGGGGGAATCAAGGCCCTCTGAAACTAAGATAGAAAGGCTGAATCCCTCGCTACCCACCCACCCCAAAAAACCTGGACCATAAAAACATCTCATGTAGATCAACCATCTCATCAATTTTCAATCAGAAATGTACCAATCAAGCATTATTTTGCTATGGTTTTCACGTGCTCAGATTGGTACCAGCTGAAGGATGGTGGTGCTAGTGGCGATAGTCCTTTTAATGCAACTATTGTGGTTCAGTTACTTGTAAGAATATACTAAGCAGCCAGCCTGGTGTTATGGTTTGAGTATTGGACCGCAATCCTGGAGCCCAGGATTCGATTGCTGGTTTGGCCATGAAAACCCACTAAGTGATCTTGGGTGCATCACACACTCTCAACCCCAGCAAACCCCGTGATAAGTTCACCTCGGGTGAACTTTAAATCCTAAACGACTTGAAGGCACACAACAAGAAGAACACACTTGCAAGTAGCTAAAATTAATAACGACCTAGCTGCCAGTGCTGAGCTCCATACCTTGGAAATTGTTGAAGAGTCCCTGGAACCTTGGAATCTCAAACTATTCATGGACTCACCAGCTGAGTCTTTCCACACTACAGTGCTATAGCGCTATGGTTCCACTATAATTCTTACGGTTCCATCCTATGGAATTCTGGGATTATGGAGGGATACTTGGAATTTATGTCAGGTTGCCCCAGTGGTTCACTAAACGGCAAACTCCAGGATTCCATAGGGTATAGCTGTGGTAGTTAAAATGCAGTCATAGCCATATAATCACGTAGTGTGAAAAGGCCTCGGAGATTAAGGACTTGTTTTCTGCGCTCCAGAGACGGACATAGACCGACCCCTCCACAGAGAGAGAGAGAGAGAGAGAGAGAGAGAGAGAGAGAGAGAGAGAGAGAGAGAGAGAGACGCTTTGAATTACGATTTCTAGAATCCTGATGGCTGAGGGAGCGCTGAGCTCCCTCGCAAGCTAGGTAGCCCACGACTCAGGAGCGAAATGGGTAGCCAGTTCAGGGGAACAAAAGAAGCGATTTAGTCTCGCCGAGGACAGGAAACCAACTGCATAAAAATCGCGCCCGATAGAAATCACTTGTCAGGCTAGTCTGTCTATGTGTCTATGTGTGTCTCGCTCTCCTTGGATCTCTCTGTCTGGGGAGCTCACAGGGGGCGCGCTGGAAAGGGAGAGGGAATCCCTCGGCCCCTCCGACTCCTTCTTTCAGCTCTGGCATCTCGTCCTCGACCCCTGAAGGGGAAGAAGGGAGCGGGGCCGGGAGGCGCGTCCAGGAACCGAGCCTGGGCTTTGCTGTTAGCTCATCCTCGCCAGGGAATTGCGAGCAGCTTTGAGCTTGTCTTCTTCCCGCTTCCTCTGTAACCCCACCAGCCGCGTACAACTGTAAAAACAGACAAGAGGCGAAGGCGATCCGTCAAGATTCATGGGCTCCTTGGAGAAGGAAACTTAACAAAGTAATAAATAGCGCCGGTGACCTCCCTTTGGCCTCAACCGGTGCCGAAGGAGACGCGCGAAGAGATCCCGGGGCAGGAATGCGATTGGACCGCCTCGGGGGCAACCCTCAGGCGCTGGCCTATGACCAATGAAAGCCGGCTGTAGCAGAGGGGGGGAATCAATGCACGCTCCTCCCTCCGCCGGGAGTTCAGCCGCGCGGGCCGGGAGCGAGAAAGGGAGCGGATCCAGAGAGCGCGGAGAGGGGGACACGGGGGGCGCGGAGCGAGTACAGTTACGAGGCAGAAAGGGAGTGCGAAAACCGCACTCAAGGCGGGGGCCGAGGCCGGTCGACTCGGAAATAAGTCCTATCGAGGGCAGTTGGCAAGTCAGTCCCTTTGAACTCCCTGAGACTTACAGGGAAGTAGCCCAAGAATTAGGTCCCCTTCCCATCCGTTCCTAAACTCACGTTAGACAAGACAGTCTCGTTGAAATCTAGAGGAGTGAATATGTTCAGCCCTGACTCCAAACCCTCCCTTTTTAAAAGTGATTGACAGTGTAATCCTATGCATGTCTTCTCCCCCAGACATGAGCGCTGCAGTGCTGTTCCTCCCAGCCAAATATATCCTCCTACCTGGATATAAGGCTCGCTGAAGAAACAGAGACCTGGGCCATTTCCGCCCTACACTGTTATAGTGCTATTATTCCACTGGAATCCTGGGCTTTGCAGCTGAGGGAGGGGGCACTTAGAATTCTCAGCCACAGAACTGTTTGGCCTCAGTGAACTACAAACCCCAGAATTCCACAGGATGATGAAAGTGGAATAATAGCAGGCGGAAATGGCCTTGCTTTTGAGTGGACTCTTATAGAACTGAACTGTTGTCAATTCAATGGATGCTTGCTTGCTTGGGAGTCAATGCCACCGAATTACTGGGACTTATTTTTGAATAAAGGTGTTTAAGGCGGGGAGTAAGGTTGGTTGGCTTTTCTAGAATCATATGTCTGGATTAAATAGAAACCAAAGTGAGAAAGACACTGAAGGAAATCGTTGGAAAAGACAACAAAACCCACAAGGCAGTTAAGACACAATCCAAAATTTCAACTGATTTCAGGCTGACCCTTGCTTGAAAGAGATCCCGCTGAAAAAATAGGATTTGTTACCAAACAAATGCATTTAGAGAATAGGGATGCGCGTTTGGGACTTGAGGTGACATTTAGAATTTTCAAAGCCCTAGAATCCATCTTTAAGGCAGCTGATCCTGTCTGATCTTGGAAACTAAGCAACGTCAGTCCTGGCTGGTACTTGGATGGGAAACTGCTCGCTAATACCAGATGCTGTAGGCGAGGCAAACCACCTCTTAAGTATTCCTTCCCTAAGAAAATCCTATGAAAAATGCATGGGGTCACCATAAGTCCACAATCAAACTGAAAGCCCATACATTCAAAGAGAATCAACCTTTCCTGGGTCCAAGTAACTGCAGGAAACCACTGCAATCCTCACACAGGCTAACCTGGCAGTCGGTCCCCTCAAACACAATTGATCTCCATATAAAACCATTAGAAGCCCCCCCCTCTCACTCACACACACACACACACACACACACTTAATTGGGAAAGTATTCTCTGTCAGCGCCACCTTTGACAGAAAGAATGAGTTTTATTTACTTATTTGTTTAAATGCCATAAGGTTTTTACGTGCGCAGATTATGACACTGAAAGAGGAGCTGTTGGCTTTCAGTGCCCACTGGGGTAGCTAAGAACCCCCATCCTTTCTCCTTTAAAAATATGTAAATTCTATAGTAAGTAGCGTAACCAGATTTAGAAAGCAGGTCTATTGAGAAGCAAGTCCTATTGTGTTTCATTGGGCTTGCTGTCAGGTAAGTGAGCACAGTCTTACTTTTGTGATCAAAAGTAAAAGCTCACCTTCTCCCCAATATTTCTCCACAAGCCTTTAGTTCAGGGGTGGGAATCAGTAGCCCTAGACTATGCTGGCTGGAGTTGCTGTGAGTTGCAATTCAGCAACATCTGTAAGGGCAGACGATTTTACCACCCGAGCTCTAGTCTTCTCCAGAGGCCCCCTTTAGCGTGCCTCCCCACAATAGGCAAGCAAATGGCGGCTGCTAAGGAAAAAGCTTCCTTGGTGGTGGCACCCCTGCAGTGGAATAACCATTCCAGAGAAGCTTGCCTGACGTCCTCCTCATGATTTTTTCCAGGTGCTACCAGGATTTTTTTTTTAAAAAATCACCCAGGTCTTTAAAACAACTAGCCTTGTAAGCAAGGACCAGAAGCCCTAAAAGGCACCAGATTCTGTCTGATCTTGCAAGCTAAGCAAGGTCAGCCCTGGTTACTACTTGGACGGGAGACCACCAACGACTGCCAGGTGCTGTAAGCCCTATTTCAGAAGAAGGAACTGGCAAAACCACTTCTGAGTATTCCTTGCCTAAGAAAAGCCTAAGAAATTCATAGGGTGGCCTTAAGTCTACAGGGGGGACTTGAAGACATACACACACACACACACCTAAGCAAGCACCGTGTAGGCTCTCGCTGTCTGCAAACGCTTGTGTTTTATTCCTCCACCGACTTTTTGTAAATCGACCGTTTGGTGTTTCTCATCTTGTGCTTACGATTTTTTTAAAGATTTCTCTTACGTTTTAATACTGCAGGTTTTGCCTTGCTTGGTCAGCCGTCTAGGAAAAAATGCTTTGATCCTCCTCCTCCTCATCACTGAAGAAGGGAAAGAGATCATGCTGGTAGTGTGCATAGGATTGCTGCCTTGGTGGATTATAGATCTCTTCCTGCGCTCGCTTAGCGCGGGACACACCGCAAATAGCCGAATCCCTGGCTCGGTCACCATCCGAAGGCCCAGCGCAGTTCTCGTCCGGGGCCCCCTTCCGCTTCCTCTGCGCCGGTGTCGCCGCTCTTCCGCGCCCCCGGCCCCTCTCCCCCTCCTCCCTCCGGCTGCTTTGGGTCGGCGGAGGAGGCCCAAACCCGCCGGCCACCACCCAACAGTCAAGCCCAAAGCCGGCCTGCGGAGCTCTCGCGGCCGCTCTATTATTTTACCGTAAATCTCGGGCAACCCTGGAACTAATTATCGAGAGGATATGTCTCAATTTGTTCTGCATTAATGCCACGTTGGGAATGGAGTCGGGGCCACAGCCGGAGCAGACGCTCGAGCCCATGAAATTGATGAACTGAGACTTCGCTCCGAGTCCCGAGCGCTCTCCATCTGGAATTCCAGTCTGAGGTTACAATTAGAATTTCTGACCCCAGATTCAACTTTGGGAAGAACGGCGGGGGGGGGGGGCGGCGGAGAGGGAGGGAGGGAGGGAGGGAGGAGAGGAAGAAAGAAAAAGCGGGGAGGTTCTGGGGAGAGAGAGAAAGCGGTGGGCTTCTGCACCTGTAGGAAAGATAAGGTTTTCTGGAATCCCTGCCCCGTTACGCTTCTCGAAATAAGCCTAACAGTTGTCTCTTTTTGTGTGCCTTCAAGTCGACTCCGGCTTATCGCAATCCTGTCACGGGGTTTTCTTGGCAAGATTTCTTCCAAGGAGGTTTACCGTTGCCTTTGTTTGAGGCTGAGAGAGTGTGTGATTTGCCCAAGGTCACACAGGACGTTTCCCTGATTGAACGGGATTCGAACCCCAGTCTCCCAGAATCCTGGTTCAATACTCAAATCACTGTACTACCCTGGCTGTAGTGATCTTGCTGTTTCTTTTCCTCCGATTCCCAAGAAGGAAAGATTTCCACTGCATCTCCTTTTCTAACTGAGCAGATCACTCCGAAGTCACACATACTCACCTCCCGACCTAGATTCGCGTCGCTCTAGGCTTATGTATAACGAAGGAAGGTGTAGAAGGCTACTCTGGGGTATGGCATTGGTAGGGAGGCGCCTGCGATCCACAAACCACGTAAGCGGGAAAAAACTCTCACGTCCACCGCTTAGGTCTCCACCAAGGATTACAGTTCAAGCATCCTTGGACATGACCCGTGGGAGGTTGTGAAGTTTACTCAGAAGGACTCCCTCAGCTTGGAGCCTCCACCCCGCTGCAATCAATGGGCATAGGATTGCAGTTTAGTCCTATGCCCCCTTCGAGAAAGCAAAGAGGATCTTGGAATTCAGGGCGGCAGCGCAAATCCTCGGCGTCTTTATTTGGGAGCTGCACCTTGGTTTGAGGAGGATTCCCATACAAAGGCATCGGGGCTTACTCCGGAGCAGACTTTTATAGGACATAGCTGTAAAGGATTGCAACTGAGTGTAAGCATGCATTGGATTGGATTGTGCTTCCATTCAGAATAGAGTCACCGGACTGCCAGCTCGATTGATACTCACACCAGACTGTTTTAATGTGCTTACTCAGCCAGAAGTAAGGGTCTGGGAGAGTTCAACAAGACCAGCCTCGTTGACATCCCTTATTGATTTCAATAGAACAACCCAGGGAGTTTAGGATCGGATCCTCGGCCTTTTCGAACAGAAAAACAACTAAGCAAGGAAGCCCGCCCCACTGCATCAGTTTGTAAACCGATTTAGTAGAATACAGTGCAGCCTAATGTGTTTGTGGAATGCACTGTAAAGCCGCCCCAGTTTAATTTCAATTCTTTCACGGCGTCCCCACTCCGCCCCCACCCCAAACAGCGACGTCTCACCTTGCACCGAGCTTCATTTTAAACGAAGCACGAGGGTACTACAGGGGTCTTGTTAAATTTATTAGCATATTGCTAGGGCAAAACCGAACGTAAATCACCAGGCTGCATAAGGCTATAAAATATCCCTGTGCAGCTCGCTCCAGCCAAGATTCTGGTGAATAAGAGTTCATAGACGAGTAGGTATCAGTAACATCTTTCAGATCTATGTGACGTTTTAAAAGTCTCAGATGCACAATAGGATCTATGCAGAGATTAGCTGGAACTGCTCAGAAAGTGTATGAGTGGTTAGGCCTTCTTCAATGGACAAGCAAAACAAAAATGGGTCTAAGACAGTCGGGGTTTAATTTCAGCCTTTACACCCCTGACCGTTTTAAATTAACAGAGAAGGGGTGTTCCCGAAGGATTTGGGGGTTTTTGCAGGGCAGAACCCATCCACCCTCAATGCGTTATTTAAAGGTACAGCCCTGGTTCTTTCAGTGGCATTTGGCTTTCAGGTAGGAAGGATCTCCCGCCAGTGTGTTCTGATCTCCCCCCATTCCCCTTCTTTAATTTATTTTATAACATCTACAGCAACATTCTTAAAGCCAATTCTAATAATATCACAATTCAAACCTATGACAGTGCAATCTTAGTGCCCTTTCACACTACAGAGTTATAGCACAATGATTCTGTTTTAACTGCAAGGGGTGCATCCAATGGAATCTTGGGATTTGTAGTTTGGGGGAGGCACTAAAGATCTCTGGGTTTCTAAATTGCAAATCACAGGATTACATTGGATGTTCCAGGGCAGTAAAAATGCAACCACAGCACACTGTAATTGTTTAGTGTGAAAGTGCTCCTAGACATGTTTACGCAAAGCTGAATCCAGATCTCAGAAAAGTTACCTTTTAGGATCCCAGAATGCTCCCCCTGAGGTTTCTGGGAAGTGCAATCTGAAAAGGTAACTTTTTAAAGCTTGAGTATCTTATTCAATTTCAGCGGTTTTACTCCCTGGGAAGTGGGTATCAGATTACAACCCAAAAGCCTCCAGAGGTTCCAAGCTAAGAGACTTCTTTGGAAGTCCTGTGAGCATTTTGATGAGTCAGTGTAAGCCCTTTGCAACAGTCCTTGAGATAGAAGTCAAGGCCTCCTTCATTGTAGCAGATACACCCTGACAAGGAGGAAATGTTCTTCATCTACACACATTCCCAGATTAGGGAACAACACCTGTTTATGTGAGGCTTCATCTTTCTCTTCTTTCATTTCCCTAAAGAAGAAACATTTGTTGTGGCAAAGCAAGGCCAGACCTTTTATCGGTTTACTATCCTTGAGTGTCCCATGATAACAGGCCTGCCTTGCCTCTCTTAGTGCAGCATCCATTGATTTTTTTTTCCCGTGTTGAAGACCGGGTCTGCTTTTGTAGCTACTTGTCCCAAAGCTAATTCCAACAAAAAGCAGGCTCATATTTCAGATCTTGTCAGGATGGCAGCAGGATGCACCAGGGTGTGTAAACAGTGAGAGATGGGGCAGAGGTCCAGGGGCCCACTCAGCAGAATGGAGAGGACAGCCCCTGAATGCAGCAGAGCTTGCCATATTTTGAAATAAGTAAGATAAAACATGTTATCTTTTGCAGGGGGCAGGGGGAGAAGAGTAAAAAAGCATTAAATCTAGAGTCTAAAATTACCTAATTCGCATCTTTGGCCATTAATAGGTGAGGAAGCATAGTTTTACAAATAAAAATAGTTAAAATATGTCTTCCACATCCACTGTGATTGATTATTCCTCAAGAGCAGTGAAATCCCTGGCCTGGTCACTCCTTTGTCATAGGGATTCTGGCATGGTCTTTGGTATGCCACAGGTACTAATCCTTTTAGTCTCATTGGAGGCTTTCTAATCTCTTTGGTTCATATCCACATTATTTGGACTCCCTGGATTTCCTTTTGTTAGTACAAAGTTTCACATTAACTTCTTATGCACATCATTAGCATATTCACTGCTTCCATTAACATGAACAACTCTAACAGCAAAGGAGTGACTACAGTGCAGGAATGGAACTTACCAGATCCAGGACAAATGCCAGAACCAATCCTCCAAATGGAATCAAATGAAAGAATTAATAATATCACACAAGGATGGGTGGGATAAAAATGAATGGGGATGAGGGGAGATACAGTGTGATTTGGATTAAATTTCACATGTTTGCAAATGAATTTTGAAAATGCATTGATACTTAAGCAATTGTTTTAGCAGCAAGGGAGAAATGAGAAATTAAATGGCCCTGCCTCAAAGAACAGGAAACGATTAATTAAAGAGCTAGTAGTTGATTAGGGGAAGCTGCTTGAAAAGAAATGGCTGCATTTCAAACTGCTGCAAGTAAGTGCCATTTAATTAAATTTACTGAATGGGGATTACCTAACAAGGTTTTTCTTCTAGCAAAAATCTTTAGGATTGATGTTGAACCCCATGCAATGGTATGAGTGAGCCTTTCATTAAGCAGTTATTCCAAATTACTGTAGAAGAGAAAAGGTAGATTAATTAAAAAATGAAGCAAAATTTACCCCAAATTACTCTTTATTTTCTGGGCCTGCTATAATAAAAGCCATTTTCTATCATATATGATCGGTCATGATGCTCCTCCCTCACACTCAGTTTTATGGCAGGAGAAGTTTTTCCATTAGGGCCACAAGTGAAATACAGATTAAAGATCACTCTAAAATGTATCCAACTGTCTGGAAAACAGTGAGATTCTTTGTTCTCAGGGCTGTCCTAGAAGACAATTTAACATGCCCTGATATTTTACAACTTAATTCCTGTGACTGTAGCTCCTTCATAATGATATTAAGAAAGGGAGTGAGGGAGCATATCCTGGATAAAATTCTAGACTTGCCAGACCTTATTTGGCAGTTTCTGCTGATTTTTTTTTCTTTAGGACAAATACTCTACTGGGTTGTTGTTTTCAAACTGTAAAAGCACTTTCCCCTTTACATAAATAATATCTACCTACACACCTATCAAAAGCTAAGCTCCCTACACTGTCCTTTCCAGGGAAAATATTTCCTATCATTACATCGTTACATCTTTTTCCCAGTTTCCCTCAACTCCTCACATCCTATTTAGCAGAAGCCTTAGCTTACTGCAGCCCAAGCAGGGACCCCAGAACTTTTTTAAAAGTAGAGAGACTCAAGGCTCATAGGCAGATCCTCATGAATTTTGTGTACTTGCATGTATATTTTTACAAAACAGTGAAAATGTAGAATACTATGATTAAGGATAATTGTAATACCACCAACTAAAGCAGTTAACAATATGACAGCCACGAAGTTAATGACAAAATAATACATTTGGCCCCCAATATCCACAGATTCTGTATCCATAGATTCAACCAACCACAGCTTGAAAACATTAAAAAAAAATCCAAAAAGCAAAGTCTGATTCTGCCATTTTATATAAGGGATGCCATTTTACTACATGGGACTTGAGCATCCACAAATTTTCATATCCATGCAGGGTCTTGCAACCAAACTCTAGTGGATATTATAAAATTGTTTAAAGCATAAAATTAATATAGCTAAGAAAGAAGAAAATATATAAAACTCTCTTAAGTGAACGCCAAGAGGGATATAAATCTGGATCCTTCTGACTGGTAGTTCTTCAGGGGACTCAGCTACACAAAGATCTGAGTAGCCCTTTGTTACCCTGTGTACTGGGGGTCCCAGGGGGGACACCAAAATGTGCTCAACTAAAGGTGGGGAAAATTAGCTCAGAGCACTGCTTAGCGTTACGAGAGGCAGGGTAACATAACGAGATCTTGAACCCTATGTCTACGGGGTCAGGTTGAGTCAAGGAGAACACAGAAGTTGAAATAATAAATGATGTTTATTAAATACAAGCAAAACAGTGTATGCGACACACTTACGCAAGATAACTAAAGAAAATAAAGGTTGGAGTGATATAGAGGGATTTTTAGAGGGATTGCTGGTTTGGGTGATACTTCACCTGTCCTGAAGCCCGGAAAAATAGAGAAGGAGGCTGGGGTGCGATGTAGCTCAGCACATGGAGCTGAGGGGAGGCTCGCCAAGCAAAGCGGCAGCAAGGCGGGATGAAACTCGGGAGCGTTCTGAGGAAGGTCTCAGAATCAAGGGTTTTTATAAGGAGAATTGTGACTGCAGGCTATGCCGTACTTGGGGGAAAACAATAGATTTGGAGTTGGAGACAAAGTCTCCAAAAGGTCAGAATCTGAATGATTGAGTTATCGTAGCGGTTCTCAATAAAGTAGCCAGTATGCAAACGCAGAGTATTTGGGTATTGTACAGTTAACCCATCAAGCTGCCATAGTGGGGCAGAGGCTCTTTTGTAAGTAGCGTGCATACTTACTTAGAGTACTTGCCTGGAGGTCTCGTAAAGCAGTGAGTCAGCTATTTCTGGCCTGCCTGTATTGTAGTTTGAATATTACGGCTATTAACAGCCGAGCTTGTTTACGTGCTTGTCCGGTGGCCTCGCAAGCACGTGGAGAGGAATAGAGAAGTGAGCCGAATTATGATATCAAGAGGATATCCTTTAATATCCCCAAAGCAGACTAGCCAGGGCAGTAACACCTTGGTACCTGATCATTTTGAGGTGAGAGAAAGGGCTCAGCCCCACTAGCCTCACCATGGTGGGACTCAAACCTCTTTGCCTCTCCCTTTCAGGATGCATGCATTCAACAGTAGATAAGGGCACAACTAGGTCTGAATACTTTTTGAGACAAAGAGAGAATATGAAACATTATAATTTTGCTTCTCTTAATTAAGCAATGGGATAAAAATCTGCCCCCCCCCCGTCAATCTTCCTCATAGATAACGACCATTAGTGATGGCATTCAATGTAAATCTGGAAAAAGATCTTAGATGTCCCAGAAACTAAAAATCTACCAAAAACACCTGAAAACATTATAAGGTTCTCCTGTTCCTCTTCCCCATTCTCTTCTCCCTCTTGAACTCAGCTCTTGGAAAGAGAAGACACTGAATTTTCATTAACTGCCCCATAGTTCTATAACTACCCCCATTTCCTGAAAAGCTATTCTGGAGGACTGGAGAACCTTCTAGAACAGCATGGGAGGGCAAACAATATTCTGCAGGGCTTCCCATAAGCATCTGTTCAGCTGTTATGTGATCCAAATGTTGGACTACATAAGTCTTAGATCTCATCCAGCTTGGCTTTACTTATGTTCTTAGGCTGTATGAGAGGGTCTGCTAGACTGGCAACTCTTCCACAAATGGAATGAACCCTTCTGCAAACCCAAATCATCACCATCACCACCATCCTCCACAAACTGCAATGATGAATGCCGATGGCTATGTTGCCCAGTGCAAGACCACTGAGGCCATTTCTGCACCAGAGTGGAGGAGTGTTTCGCCGCGTGTCATGAGCGGTGTTTTTTACTTCCACTTACCCCAATTCCTATCTGCACACCCTCCGGTTTCTGTTGAAGTAAAGCAGAGAAAATTGTTTGTAGCTTCCACATCGTCAATTCCTGTGGAACTCCTATTCCCATCCTTCGTTCCACCCCGCCGCTGCTGATTGGCCAATTTAAAAAAAAAAGTTGTGGAAACCATTGCTATGTTTTAGCGCAAGTGGTGTGAATCGATGTAACACTTCTGCATGTAGGAAAAAATGCAGCAGAAATGGTTTGAGTAGTTTACATCGGAGTTTTTCCATTTTTACATCGGTTTAACGATGATGTTAATCGCGCTTAGACCTCAACTCGTGTGGAACCACAGAGGACAGAACGATGTCAAACTGGTTTAATGTGCTTTAATGTGCAGATGTAAAAGTGACAATACGACGCTACTGCAATGTATCAGCCTTGTGTGGAAAGGGCCTGAGAAACACCAGATAACTATCAGAATGCTTGGGGGAGCTGCAAGGGTTACTGAAACACTACAAATCTTTTGGGTTAAAAAACTCAAAGGTGGGTGGAGGACACAAACACACCAAAAACTCCCAATCAGGACTCATTCTGTTCAGTAGTCACAGAATGCTGAATGTCTGTTAGGGAGGGGGACACCCCTGCTTGGATGGCCTGAGGACGATGGCAACAGCAGTTAATTACATTTTTCATTATGCTTGGATGCAGATCTGCAAGAAAATAATCTTTTTCTTTCCAAAGTAGAGCTGATTCAGTATCAAAAATACTTAATATATTCTCAAAAGATGACATTTATTTGGTGTTTTTCTCCAACTCTTCTCAAATTTATTGGTGTAGGACATGATCTCTGTGAAGCCAGGCCGGTAATAATATACAGTGCCTCGCAGAAATATTCACCCGCCTTTGACTTTTCCCTATTTTATTATGTTACAACTAGGAAGTGAAATGGATTTAGTTGGCATTGTCACCACTTTATGTGCACAACATACTCAACACTGTAAAGATGCAAAATATTTTTATTGGGATGCACAATAAAAGTAAGTGAGGTAAGTAAGCAAAAACTTGATGATGATGATGATGATGATGATGATGATGATGATGATGGCAGGGAACAACAGCAAATAACACAACACATAGTTGTTGGGGCCTTCAAGTAATTTTTGATTTCTGGTAACCCTAAGGCAAACCTATCACATGGTTCCCTTGGCAAAATTGCTTCAGATGAGATTTACCTTTCCTTTTCTCTGTGGCTGAAAGAGTGTGAGTAGCCCAAGGTCACCCATTGGGTTTCCATGACTGAGTGGGGATTCAAACCTTGTTCTCCCCAGTCGTAGTCCAGTGTTAAAGCCACTGCACCACACTGGATCTAACACAACACATCCATTAAAAAAGTATATAAAACCAATATATTCAAAAATCTATCAATAAATACTTTAAAAACCATAGTTAAAAAAAAATCTGGACAGGGGTGTCAGAAGCAACTGGTCTTTACTGCTGATTTAAATACATACAGCATATTTAAATACAGACAGTGTCTCAAGCTAACAAATCTCATACCATCTTTGCTGGGATATGCCTGGAGAAGCAATGGTGCTACCCACTGCTTCCAGAAGTCACATCAGTAGTTAAATAGAGTCCACCGCTGTGTAATTCCAGTGCTACATGCTCTCAGGTTAAATCAAGTTTAGGATGATGGTGTTCACTGTGAATTTGAGAAATGGCCATAGATTTTCCAGAAATGACCATAGATTTTCCAGAAAATGAAAAGCTATCACAAACCAACATTGGTGAACATTATTATAACCACCACCTTTTCCACTTTGTGCTGGAGCGCATATCTCCACTTTTGTTGGAGTGTATATCTGAACAACAGCATGAAGACGGGGGATCTATCAAAACAAGTTGAAGATCAAGCTTTGGACAGAAGCACCTGTTAGGACTGGATTCTTTAAAAGTATCACAAATTGTGAACACTCTGTATGAAGTCTGATTTCAAAATGGAAAGAACACGGCTCAGCTGTGACTCCACTACAGAAAGCCATTTACCTAAATTTAGTGAATACGTATCACTGAAGGGTATTAGAGAAACCAAGAGGTTCACGGTAACTGTGCAGAAGCTAGAGAGATTCATTCCTGCCACAGAGAAATCATCCCTGAGACAACTATCACCCACATGCTCCACAAAATACCTTCATAGAAGAGCAGCAAAAAGAAAGCCATTGCTGGCACAAGCCCATATACAAGTCAATGTTGAGTTTGGAAAAAAGCATATGGGAAACACAGCAAGGGAAAGGTTCTCTGGTCTAAAGACACCAAAATTGAACTTTTTCGCCCTTGCTGCAAAATGCTATGTGTGGTGCAAAGCCAGCGTTGCTCATTCTCATGAGAATACCAGAAACACAGTTGTGGCAGTGTTGTGTCGTGGGGATGCTTTTTCTCAACAAGAACTGGGAAATTGATCAAGATTGAGGGCAAGATGGATGGAGGCTATTCCCTCACTAGACTGTTATAGTGCTATTATTCCACTTTCAACATCCTATGGAATCCTGGGGTTTGCCTTTGAGGCCCCTCCCTAAATTACAAACCCCAGGATTCCATAGGATGTTGAAAGTGGAATAATAGCACTATAACAGTCTAGTGCAGAAATGGCCAGACTCTAACATAGTGCATTGTTTGAGGAAAATCCATTTCAGTCTGCAAGGGATTTTTGCTTGAAATGATCAGCAGCTCAGTGACCATGAACATGCAGTCCAAGGAACCCTGGAGTGGTTTAAAAACAAGCACCTGGGTCAAAACTTGGGAGATGTTGTTCATCAATGTTCTTTATCCAACTTGAGAGATTTTACCAAATTTTACCAAAAAGAATGGGAATAATGCAGGATCTAGATGCCCAAATCTGATAGAGGCTTAAGTAAGAAGATTCACAGGGGTAACTGCTGCCACACATGCTTTAGTCAAATATTGACATGGGCAGTTAATACTCATGCAATCTGCAAAGGACAATTTTTGTTTACATAATGGTTATGTTACAATAAAACCATTTTGCACCATCACAGTGTACATCAAGTAACAGCAATGTGAATTAAGCCCATTCCAATTCCAGGTTGTAATGCAACCAAATGTGGAAAAATCAAAGGGTAGTGAATACTTCTACATAGTGCTGTATTCTTTTTACTTTTCCAGCCTTTAACCCCAGCAGTGATAAGGGATCTTGAAAAATTCTTTGCACTGTCAATTCTGCAGGAATTATTGTTACGTGAACAAAGATTGTAGCTTGTAATGGTCTCCGATGTATGTAAATCACATTTTTTTCTGCACTTCTACATAAAGTAGTTTGTTATTGTTGCCTGACTTTAAGCCATTTCTGATGTATGGTGGCCCTAAGGCAAACCTGTTGCACTTTTTCTTGGCAAGATTTGTTGAGAGGGGGCTTGCCATTGCCTTCCTCTGAGGTTGAGAGAATGTGACTTGCCCAATGTCACCCTGTGGGTTTCCATGGTTGAGGGAAGACTCGAACCCTGGTATTCTGGAGTCCTAGTCCAACATTCAAACCCCTATGTTTCACTGACTCTCTTAGGCCATTTCCACACTAGACTATTATAGTGCCTTTGAGGCCCCTCCCTAAACTGCAAACCCCAGGATTCCATAGGATGTTGAAAGTGGAATAATAGCACTATAACAATCTAGTGCAGAAATGGCCTCAGAGTGGTTTACAAGCATATAATGTTCAATAAATTCATGATCTGTCTCTCTGGAGTATTTCTGCCCAGAAGTGTGACAGGGTGTGTGTGTAGGAATCTCATAATTTGTAAAAAAAAGCCCTGAGTTTTAATTGTATTTATTACTTAAAAGGATTGAAAGGCAAATGTGGGTTTTTAGCTGTCTTCTTATTTAACAGTGCACTCTAAGACTCCTGGTGCTGGCACCACCAGCACTGGGACTGAGGAGCTGGGAGGGGATACTATCTTATTTTCTGAGCTGTTCATTAACAACTCTCACCTAGCTGCCTGCATTCTGTAGAATGTGTGTGGAGCATGTTTTCTGTGGAATCCGTTGGTTAAACTGGCCTCTCTCTGGCACAGGAAAAGGAAGAGTTGCATCTGTGATTGAAAGGAATTCTCTCTGGTCATCTAGCCGAACTCCAGGGGAGAATGGCAAAAACACAACTCCTAAATGGAGTGGTGGTAGTTGTTGTTAATGTTGGAGAAAACACAACAAAGACTCTTGTGACACCTTAAAAATGCGGGTGCAGGAAGACTGTGGACGAGGTGTTATTAGCTTTATAGGTATATAGGTCTGAGTGGCTTTCTGTGCAGTTTTCAGGTGAAAATTGCCTAAAAATTACATAGAAAAAAATTAAATGAGGGGGCTTTGGGGAAACTGTTGGAGGTATTCAGGGACTGCAAAAGTGAGATCCAGAGTTTGTATGCAGTCTGTCGGCCAGATTTGCCCCAGCCTTGCCTTAAAGGTTTATATCCTCAGATCATGCATGAATTCATACATGTGCTCTGACAACCATGACATTTATGTCTTATGATAGTTTGCCTCCCTGATCCATCTACTGCTATTGTACTGTTGCTTTGGTCTGCAGTATTGTGGAATTGTTTATTTGATTATTTTAAAAAATAAATTAAAAACCAGTGTTTAAGTTCTTAAAGAAATCAATGCCAATTCTTGCTATTTTATTTTAAGTAATGTATACTTCTTTGTTAGCTGCCTTTTTTCTGTTTTGGAAATAAGAAGGGAGATTAAAACTTTCAAATAAATAAATGCGTAACTATTTAAATATTTATTTAAATACCAGTGTTCCACAAAAGCAACAATATATTTTTCAGGACATTTTGCCTATTTGTCCTTAAATGAAAACAATGTCCAAAAAAGCAACGTCACCTTGAGAATGCATTTAAAATGTGTCTTCTTCTCATTTCTGGTTTTAAGCATCAAGAGTAGGAGCTAAGCCTTCTTTGGTTGTTCTCTGAAGGCTGCCATTATCAGCAAATCAGCCTACTGAAGGAACTTCTCCTTAGTCACTCCTTACTGCAATACAATAGTACCGAGAGCTCTGGAAACACATTTTTTAAAGGACACTATAAATTAGCTGATCATTGTACATAAATACTCCGAAAAACCACTTAGGGAAAAAAGTGAGATAAAGCCAACAGAAATGTGATCCTAGTCAATACAGCATTTATTCAGTGTAATGCTGACTTCAGGTTTCCATAAATTCTGTCCAACAGAACCTTCCATTGTGAACCTGCTTTCAGAATAAAATCATTCCCTCACACTGCAATTTTGTTTTCCTCCAGACAAAAAGTTGGACTCCTAGTAGGAAGTCTAAGTCTGCGTCTACTGATGTCAGGTTAATCACCCACCCCACGAGATACAAAAATATTAAATTCCAATAAGAAGATAATTGAAAGGCTGAGTACCTCCATCACACGGACAGGTTGATTTATTCATGAATTAGCTCATATGAAGCAACTCGTATTTCTGTTTAATGCTATTCAAAAAGTCAGAGGAACTCCGTTCCCAGTGCCTGAAGCTCTTGGGAAGAGAACAGATGTGAGTCTCTGTGGTTTTCAGTTTTTTGCAGCTCTGCCTCCCTGCTTTATTCTTTGGGGTTGCTTCCTTAGACTCATCATGATCCTAGGACTTACAGAGAACTGGCCCCATGCCTAACCATCCACCCTATGGCTCTGCAGTGAAGGATGAAAAGTCATTTTCCAAAGTCACAGTCCCTAGCAGTTGTTGGAGTAAGGCTGTTACCATCCCCAATTATCAGGGCTAGGAATGATAGGATTTGTAGTCAAACAGTCAAAGACTTGTAGTTGCAAAAGGTTGCATTATGAATTGGCTTGGAACATATGCCCTCTTCCCAGCAATGATATCAACAATCAGTCTTCACAGTCTGGTGTTAGTGGGGAAAAGCATATGTGGACATGGAAGTCACACTCCATCAGATTCGGAGGGCACCGGGTTGGTTGATACAAGGAAGTGGCTACATTGAAGCAGTTTCCACACTGAAGTGAAATGAAGGTGTGTGCATCTTGCACATCACCTCAGGCAGCAAAAGACTTTGAGCTAGTAATAAGAAAACAACCTGCTAGTAATAAGAAAACAATCCAAATCATGTGTTTATAACTGCAGTACTTTGCAAACCACATTGTTATCTCATTTTTGCTTATTAGTTTCAAGAACTTAAAATAATTGCACCATACTGCAAGTAGCCTCAGCATTATCTTATTCTTGCTCAGCACATTTCTTAGCACATTTGTGGCAAAGCCAAAAATAATGGTCCATGAAGTAATGTTACCAATACAGCCCATTCAGCATTACTTAATCAGGCAATTCACACCCATATTTATATTGGCTCATTCTCAGAATGGAACAGAATTCACAGTTGTAGAATAGGCCTTTCTGGTTCCTCCATTCTGCACAGAATCCCTGAGTGTGAGGGGACCATTTGGAAAAATGTGGGGTATGATGCAGGAGGCTACAGATGGAAAGAGAGGTTGGCAGGGATTATTTCTCCTCTTACATGAACAAAGGAACCACTGCAGATCCAAAGCAATGTAATAGAAATATCACACTTCCTGTTATGGAATGAAAAGAACATAACCTACAAGTGAAGAATCTGTCATTCTAAATAGCCCAAGGCCCGAGTACCTAAAGACTAGCCTTCCCTCTTGGCAAACATTCCTGGACCTAAAATCCACTGGCAAGGTTCTGCTTGCCCTTGGAAAGAGATAAGAACACGTTCAAATATATCACAAAAGTGTATTAAATGTGTTTACATTGAAAAAAGCCCATTTACTGTTGTTATGCGCCTTCAAGTCACTTCTGATTTCTGGTGACCTTAAGGCAAACCTATCATGGGGTTTTCTAGGACTGAGAGTGTGTGACATAGCCAAGGTCTCCCAGTGGGTTTCCGTGGCCAAGCAGGGAGTTGAATCCTGGTCTCCAGGATTGTAGTCCAATGCTCAGACCACTACATCACACTGGCTCTCATTTATCACCTTAAGTTAATTCTATGTTGGTGGGTGAATTTACATTACATTACTGCAATAAAAATATACTGGGATAAAAGTCTAAAATCTTACCTGTGATTTTACTCTGCCTCAACCTGTTCCTGGAAGAAAAGGAAACAGCTGCTTGAATTTTTGCAGACTCCATTTCTTATCAGTACATACAGTGGACCCTCTCACCTACAGTCTCCAGATGTGAGATTTTGAGTAAATGCAACTGTGTCGTGTCCCATACCTAAATGGAAGTGACATACACACAGATATACTGAAGCATCCATGCACACATCACCATCATTAGGTATTATGCAACATGAGCACTTGCATTTTTTCTTTTACACAGCGGTTCCTGGAACTGAACCCCCACATATATGGAAGGTCCACTGTATATACCGAAAGGGAGTGAATGAGGTTAAAAGTAAGTGCATACATACAAGAAAAATGTAGGAAATAAAAATATTTTTGAATAAACAAACAATAAGCCACCTTTCATTGACAACACCCAACAATTAAAATCTTAAGCCATTTCCGCACAACATTGCTGTCCCACAATAGGGATGCATTGCTGGCAGTCTGCAAGTCATGCTTTCACACAATGTCATCCTGGTCCTGATGCCAACACAACCCTACCCATTGTGATCATAGGATATTCCATTAACAGAAAAAATCTATTAATGGCCCGCAATCGCATGACGCACTCATTGCAGGAGGCCATAAGGAACAGGAGGAAGTCCGATCTAGGTGCTTCCTACGCCAGTGCAGCACAGAAAAGAGGCCAGCTGCACTGAGGAAGGAAGGCGCATGTCACTCATGCTCCCATCCGCAGGCAGCCAGCCAGGTGTGGAGGGCAGCGTTGGGGCCATGCTCCTATCCCAGCAAAGGCACTGCTGGGATGACACTGGGATGATGGTAGAAAAGGATGAGGTGTGGAAATGGCTTTAGATACAAAACTGATGCACTTTTAAAGAAAAAAAAAAGACTATAGCCATTTCTGCACTACACCGTTACAGTGCTATTATTCCACTTTCAGCATCCTATAGAATCCTGGGGTTTGCTGTTTAAGGAGGGGCATTTAGAATTCTCAGCCAGAGAGCTCTTTGGCCTCAGGAAACTACAAACCCCAGAATTCCACAGGATGTCAGAAATGGAATAATAGCACTATAACAGTGTAATGCGGAAATGGCCAACATTAGAGCCACAGGCCTACTTTTCGTCGAGATGTTATTTTTGTTGTTGTCAGTTAAGATGATCTAGAGGGATATCTATGTAGGCAGAGGCCACTCCTCTCCTTGGCCATGTGGAGTCATAAAATCCAGGCAGTAACATCTTGACAAAATGTAGGCCCATGACTCTAACATCATCTTTTTTTTTTTTTTGTCTCCTATATGATTTTTAAACATTTTGCCTGATGAAGAAGCTGAAGGAATTTCAAAAGCTTGCACAATGTGTTTTGTGCATTTTTGGTTAGCCCAGTAAAAGGTGTGACTATTTTGTGGATTGTGGATGTCATTGTATTTTGCTATATGGCCAACAAGGTTTTCCGGATTTGAAGATACCACATTTTAGCCACAACTGAGGAATCCTAAAGAAGAGGGAACCAAGGGGCTCGGACTTAGTCCTTTGATGTTTCTGTCTCCAACAAATGTGAAACTTTTTTTTAATGGGACTGTATTTGGCTGGTTTTACCTATATAGCACATAAAGTTTTTTTTCTAGATGCCATAGTACAGGGGCTTCTTGAGAAATAACAGTGTTCGCTGCTTAAGAAAGGGATGGGTAGCCTTGTCCAGGACAGAAACAGCCTGGAACTCAAGGGAAGTTACTTTTTCTGTTGCTGTTCTGAGTTTCAATTTTATTGCCTGGATTTTACAACTCACTCCCAGAGACACATGGCCAAAGAGAGGAATGACCTCTGCTTATATGGATATCCCTCTTGGCCATCTCAACTGACAATAACAGAAGCAACATCTGGACAAAATATAGGCCTGTGACTCTAACACTATCATTTTTTTAAAAAATTCTCTTGTATGATTTTTGACACCTTTTTCTGATGAAGAAGCCACTGGAGCTTCAATGTATTGCATGATGTATTTTTTACATTTTTGGTTGGCCCAATAAAGATACCACTGTTGTGTAGATTTTGGATGTTATTCTATTTTGCTGTACGGCCAACACGGCTACTCCAGGATAAGCGTGGTATTGTGTTTCTGAAAATTGTTATCCTGCCTAGATTCTTTGTGAGGAAGAACAATGTATTTTTAAATGAAAGAAAGAAAGAAAGAAAGAAAGAAAGAAAGAAAGAAAGAAAGAAAGAAAGAAAGAAAGAAAGAGTTCCCATTCCTCTTAATCCACAAATATAACCCACACCTTCATTGTTACTGCTAAAGAGTACACACACATATAATTTCCATATGAAGCTAATATAAGACAATGCTTGTGCAAATTAACTCAATGCCTAACTGCCCCTTCATAAACCCAACAGCATTTCCAAAATGTATTTTGAAATATAGGCCTTTTTATATCTGCCACTGAGAAGGCATCAGTCATGGAAATATAGTCAGGGAGCCTTAAACTCCAGACTACTACATCAAGTAGGATAATGCTTCTTGATCCCAAATTCACAATAATTAAAGAGGTGGAAAAGAGTGACTAGGCCATGTAGGTCAAGTCCCACGTGAGAATGCAGGATTGTTCCCCATGGCACACATTTCAACTCTTTGTCAAGCCTAATGTTGTGTTTCCCACACTGAGGGGTTTCCATCACGTTCCTGAAGAAATGAGTTCATAATCTAACAGATCTTCACCTTGCTTAGGCTCCTTCCTCTCCTTTCCCTCCCTTAATTATTCCATTATTCATTTTGCCTTCATGTAAGGACTGAAAGCAGTTTTAAAAAAAGACTCCATCATGTGCATAACATGTAACAATGGCCCTGGCATTTCAGACTCAAGAGGAGTGGGACATAAACTGCTGATAAAGTGGCATAGCTTGTTTTGGCTTAGGGGTAGTTTCTCAATATGTTAGCCTCTCTTTGAGGAAGATGAAGACTGGTTCAGTTAAGGGGCAGTCTCTTTTAGCAAAGCTTTCAGGGAAACGCACTGAATCTCTTGCCTATCCTTCTGAGACTAACATCAGTAAAACAAAGCATACAGGAAGATTCTAGTTCTGTAAGTGTTAAGTTCCTGATTACATTAAAACATACATGCTAAAGAGAGAGAGAGAGAGAGAGAGAGAGAGAGATTAGCTAATTCCTAACTAACTAAAGCAAAGTTTGAGGAATTGCTCAGCAGAGCATTCAGAACAGAGGTCTGAATGCATTTTGGTTGGACTGATACGTGTGTTGTCATAATAGGGACTTTTTTTCCTTACACTCAGTGTGACTAATCTTGAATTTGTATAGCTAATAGGTTTGTTTCTGCAATTTCTTTGTTGCTGTTTTGTGCCTTCAACTTATTTCTGACTTATGGTGACCCTAAGGTGAGCCTATCACAGGGTTTTCTTGGCAAGATTTGTTCAGAGGGGGCTTGCCACTGCCTTTCCCTGAGGCCATGAGAGTGTGATCAAGGCCCCCTATTTGATTTCCATGGCTGAGCAGGGATTCAAACCCTGGTCACCCAAAGTCCTAGTCCAACTCTCAAACCACTACACCATGCCTGCTCACCTTTTACAATTTATTGGGATCTGTTAATTCACTCATTTTTTACTTGAAAATGATTGATGTAAGTTTCATTCATTCATTAATTTATTAATGGATACATGGGGAACCCCAGATGCAATTTCTAGGCACCAGAAAGGTATAGCCCAATGCAGACTTTCTTCCTCTTCAACAGTTGATAGTGTGTAGCACTGAAATTTATTGCCCTTTTATTCTTTCTTAACCATGTGCTGAGATGGTCTATGTGCCATTGTGCTTTGAAGCTTTTCCATTCTTCTGACTCTTCTGTTTCCACCACCACAATCCATACTTTCATTCTGTACGGATATTCATATCAGTGGGTTGCCTCATGGGTGCATCGGTCCACACGCATGCTAGAATTCCTGCCCCAGATTATTGTTTTATTTTCCATACGTACACTTCAACTCTTGGTTGCACCATCCCCTAGCCTTCGGACTGCTGGGACTGGAAGGCCCTCTCTCTTGGATCCAGTAGTAAGAGCCACAGTATTCCCAGATTACTTACATGGGGCTATTTCATTTCGTGTTTCTTGGAAACTTAACTCGTAAGCCACATGTCTTAGAGTCCAAAGAACAAGGCATAAGCCTTAAAGATGACAGTGGTGGTGAGTTTCTAAAGAAAGTTGCTCATTTCACTTTATGAGAACCCTAAAGTGTTTTTAAAGTCTTTAGGGGTGAGCATTGCACAATGAAAAAACAAAGCCAAATTTAACAAAGGCCATGCTGCAAAATGTAAAAACAAGAAAGTACTTCCCCCTGTTTTACTTTTCCTCCCCAAGGAACTAAAAGGCATTTTGTACACGTCCAAGGAGACATTAAAAATAATTATGTGGAAGACTAATAGCTCCCTTGGTTGTTTTAATGTATTTTGTCCACAAAAAATATCTCTAATCTGCTGCCTTGGCTTTGCTTGAAAAGTCTCTCAAACAAAGGCACTTCAAGTAACCTTAAGCTTATGAAGCTTATGAACCAACAAGAATGGTGAATGTGGTGCAAAAAAAAAAAAAGACCCTAAAATACTCACACAGACCCATGCACACAAATATAAAAGAGTTTTGCTTTTTCACTGGAACATGTGGCAATATTGAAAATGCTTCTAGGTTGAATAGTGATACCTTCCTACAAAAATATGTATATGTAAGATCTATAATGCTGTGGTGCTGGAGAAGTGTTCTACATATACCATGGACTACTAAAAAAAACAAATAAATGGGTCCCAGAGCAACTCAGCCCCACGTTTTTCCTTGAAGCCAAAATGACTTGTACTTTAGACCTAACACGATATAATGTGGCTCATTTGAAAAGATGATAATATTCAGCCAAGTAGAAAGCTGTAGGAAAGATCACACCACAAATGGCTGCAGGGCAAAATCCTATTGACAGAAACAGTTTCATAGGTGAAAATTCCTTGTTGAATTCTCACTTTGGTTGGAAATTGACAACTGCCTCCTCATCAATGTTTGGCATGTTTCGCCATGTTCTCAGTTACTATTATATTCTATGCTGCTAGCGTATTTTTAGATCTTTATACTTTTTTTCAATTTAAATGCTCATTGCCTTCATATTCAAGAAAATCCACCTGCATCTTCCATTTCTGAACCTTGTTAATCTTCCAGACCTTCTGGACCTTCACTCTTTCTATTTTAAAATCCAGGTGTATCTCAGTTATAAAGTAGGTGTGCTCCTGGGCACCACTCCTTCAACCAAAAATTGGTAGTGGGGCAAAAATGACACGAAAAGAATAGGGATAGATTCCTACGCTACAGAAAAGAAGAGGCGTTCGGCATGTTTCAGCAAGCTCTTTACTGAAAACAATACACCCTTGTGAATTGAAACAACCAAGTTAAGTAAGCCTTGTATAAATAAACCAAAACATCTCATATTATCTAGAGACCACTTGAAAGCTTCTTTCAAAATACCTCTAGGGATGACCTTTTGTTTCACCAGCCTCTATGTTTCTTACCATTTCCATTTTGGTGGCCAAACTTATAGAACTATGTTTTTTTAACATGCTGGTTACAGCTCATGAGGCAAGGTTTGTTGGCTCTCCCCTTTTCTCTCTGTTTTGCAGTTCATGTGTGCTCAGCAAGGGGTTCTAGAGGGAGCTGCTGTTTATCCTGCTCACTGTGGGCAGGTCAGCTAGAGCAGAATCCCACTGTTTTCCAGCTCAAGCTTTAATGCCTTGTTTGCTACAGAAATGTCGCTGGAACCAGAGACTGAAAGTCTGTATTTCTCCAGTCCTCCTTTACTACCTCCCAATGCTGATAAAAAAGCCTCCAGCTGGACAGAGGATGAAGAAGAAAAGCAGGGGTTGGATGGATGCAAAAAGACTTTGTAAAAAGGAGGTTGAATGTCAGAGTCTTTGCTAACTGAAGTATGTATTCAAAAAAGGCTCCGTGATCTGAAATGGCTTTGAGTGGCTGAGTCTGCAATCCTACTTTTTTACATCAGAGTCAGCTGCACTGAATACAGCAGGTCTTACTTCTAAACAGAGCAATTCAGTATCTTGAACTCTCTCCTTATAACAGAGGTGGCAACCATGTCCCCTGAGATATTTTTGGCCTACAATTTGCAACAGCCTCTAGCCAGCATAACCAGTAATGACAGACCGTAGAACTTGCAGTCCAAAAGCCACAACTGCCCAACTTCACACTCTTAGTTCTGAAGACAAAACTAGACTAATTTGCACTGTATGGCAACACAATACGTTGCTTTTTATAAACGGATATAAATAGAAATAGACATAACTTCTCTAAATTCTGTGAAAGCTTGGCATTCTTCCAACAGAGACTACTAAAGTATGTTTTGTACTTTCAGGGCAGCAGAAAAGCAAGGCAAGGAGAGAGAGAGAGAGAGGGAGGACGACTGCTGTTGGGGGAAGCAAGTGATGGGAAGTCATCCAAGTCTGTTCACACAGGAACCAGAAAAACACAGAGTAAGAGTTTCGATGAAGGAGCCAAGGTGGTACCGCCAGCTGCAAGACCATTAATTAATGTTCTGTGGTATGTAGCAGAAAGAATGACCTTGGTACTTGTTGAATACAAGGAGATAACATTCACGAAAAGAAGCTCTGCTTGTCCTACACAGGTATATTTATCCAAGAAGTTGGTTGCCCAGTGCTCTCCCCACCCCCACCCCCAAGCTCTCAAGGCAGTAAATTAGTTCTAATTGCAGAGATATGTAATAAAAGCCATGTATTTGAAGATTTATTTTAGGGTTTTAGATTTGCTTTGAGTGTTTGACTTTAAAAGAAGGGGGGAAGGAACCCAGGAGAAAATGTAGGTTTTATGGATCTATAAAATTACTCAACTTCAGATAAACGTATGTTCCAGTGCAACTTAAACAGGATAACCAAACACTAAAGAACCGTGGCTGGCAGCGCACCGCACTGTATACATTACATTACATATTTTTTTTGACTCTGCTAGCATCTTGCCTTTCTAAATGGAGACATAATGAGCATTATCATTATCTCTTTGAAAAAGAAAATGCCTGCACAGAGAGCAGCACAGGAAATCTGTCTTAGCCCTGAATTTATATTAAAACAGTGAGTGAAAAACCAATACTTCAGAGTGGATACAAAGCCAAATTCCTTTCTCCTTGTATTAAGGAAAACAGCAACAGACGTCAATGTGACCTCTTTAGATGTGTCCTCTTCAAGCTCCTAGCAGCTCCCATTCCTTTTATCTTAGGTTTACCTTTAAATACCTTGAACCAATCAACATGTCACTTGGCCCACAATTTCAGTTTGTCGTACCAAATTAGTTTAATTTGGAGCCAGTATTTAGAATAACTTGGAACTATTCTACCTCTCCCATGTATAACAGCAGCTTCAGACAGTTTATAAAATGTTACTTCTGTCCTCATCGGCTAATAGCAGTATTCCTTTTCTGAGTTCCAGGACTTCCTCAAGTCCCTTCTGATTTTTCAGTTTTCTTTTCCAATTAACACTCAATATTCAGTGGTTACTGAACATATCCAATCTTCATTGGGCTGGGTTTTTTAAATTATTATTATTTTAGGTTTACTCACATAGGCACGTGTCAGCAAATTCTGGGGATGGAGAGATTCATTGAACTACACGCTGCCACAATCACCATGCTGTTAAAATCCAAATATGCTATGGTACTCATTGCACACACACCCCCATTAATCCCTTGAAAACAAGGTATTTGGGGAGGACACACCTTGCTCTAAGGCAGAGCCACATTTCCAGGAGGCTTCCAGGAGAGCAATTCTGCTTTAGAACAAGGAGTGCATTCTACATCCAACATGTTTTCAAAGGAAAATCCAGAGGCACTCTTTTTTAAAAAAAAAATTCTTGCTCTTTTGCCCTTTGGAGTCTTCTAACCATGCTAACACCTCTTGTTTGTCAGTGGCCCTGTTTTGGCTGTATTTCCATTGACATTCACAAGTTTGTTGTCAGAACAACTGATAAATACTTCCAATGAAGGGATGCTTTTAAGGCCCTAAAGTGAATCAGTTTTCCATCCAAAATGTGATTCATTCACTATCATCAGGATGCACAACTATAAGACGATCCCTTGATTACTATCACTGTGGAAGACATAAAATATGAAACTTCAAAGGCACATGATTTTTTAATTTTTTAAAAAGTTTTTTGCTTAGTCTGTCTGGGAAAGGATCTTCCACATGCAAATAATCTTCAATTCCAGATGGAAGCATTATTAAAAACAGATAGTATAAACAGCCATGCTTCAATTGTTCACCTTGCTAAGGATGCCTGTAGACGAAATGTAATAAATAAACCAAATTGCTCAACTGGTGGTGATGACTGTCTCAAGAAAGGGGCTATAGAGAAGAACCACTCTTGCTCACATAAAGGGGCCCAGCTCATTATTCACATAACAGCAATCCTGAGCCTGAGTTACTCATTTAATGGGTGAATGTTGCGTACTTAGGAACTGACCCTTGGGTTGAAATTACTCTTTAAACATAATAGTGGGTTGAGCCTAACCCCACATACTTCATCTACTTTCTATCTGCCCATTGTCTCTCCATCATATGCTGAATTGTTGAGCCTGTCAGAGAAGAATGATTTGATTGGCCATCAACAAAACATAATCCATATTCATCCCTAATCAGGATTTGGAAAATTTATTTTTTTGTGTGTAAAGCTTGAAAGCTTATTTCAAAATGTATCTAACAATTATGTTTTTCTTTCTTTTACCAGTGTCCACTTTTCAAATGATTTCCATTTTGGTGGCCAGACTTATGCTGATGGAGGTAGCTGGTGAGACAGGGTTATCTGTTTTCTCATTTTCTCTGAGTGTTGCTTGTTACACATACTTTTGTAGGCAAGAGCACAGAGTTGCATTAATATCAGGCAGAGGAAAATCCTGCTCTTTGCAGCTGCAGCTTTATTGCATTGTTTACTGCACACAGACACTGTTGCAACCCAATGCCAAAAATCTGTGTTTCTCCACAGACTTCTTTCACTATCCTTCCAATGCTGATGATGCTAAAAGATGTCTAGCTAGACAGAGGACAAGGAAGAAGAAAGGCTGGGGTATGAAAAGAAGCTTTTTTATCAAAGGTTTTGCTAAATGAGGTATCCATGCAACATACATCTGGAAACTGTAAGGATTTTAAAAGTGTGCAGGGTGCTACATTGTGGAAGGAGAAGACACATATAGATGTAACCATATAGGTGAGAGTCATGTGGCTCTCCAGATGTTGGAGGCCTGGAACTCCCAGCATTCTCATCATTTCTATGCTGGCTAGAGCTGACGAAAGTTGTAGTCCAGCAAAATATGGAGGACTGCATGGTTTCCACCTTTTGTAATTCATAAATAATCTCATCTAAATATTCCATAAAGCAGTCCCACAAAGTTTTTTTGTATGTGTGCTAGGGTGCACCTGTTCATTTCTTTTCTTTCTTTCTTTCATAATACCCCTTACAAAATACCCCTTCAATGCTCCTTTTAGCATGCCACTTACCCCACATCACCCTCAATAACAATTTGGCAATTGGCCACCTGCCCACCCACAAGGCGCCTGTAACTCTCTAGAGGATCTTCTTCCCTGACATTTGGGGATAACAAGCACAAGGAAAAAATTTAGGATATAAAATGAAAATTTATTGCTTCCAATATTGTCCTCTTCTTGTTAACTCTGCATAGTGGCACATCTGTCTTCCACATATTTTAACACCAGAAAAGCATATAAAACATTTTTACTGCACAAATTCAGAATGTTTCTTTGCACCTCTGCCCAGCTTCCCAGAATCTGATTACTTTTAGGAGTGCAGTGGAAAAACAATGTTGAACTTCAGTTTCATCTTGCACGTGGCACTTGTTCCCAGTGTCAGTGCAAGTCTCTTTTACTGCTTAAAACAAAGTGGACCGAGTGAGATGCAGCCCCTGTAAAATCTTGTATAAACTAGAACACTCCTATAGTTCTTTCCTTTTCTAATATGTGGTCAAATCAATGGCAAAAAAGAGGCATTGCCAAAAATTTCATTGTGATTTTATATAAGAGGAGAGAAAAGTGGCCCCTTCTTAAAATCTCCCCGCATTTCAGACTTGGTGCCTGGCCCTTATTTGTATCAGAATCATTTTTACTCTATCCACTAATCGAAAGGAAACTCACAGCTGGGATGCAATGTGAGTGTCCAGGTCTATGAAGGAATCATTGGTTGTTGCAGTGAACCCCCAGAGGGGGGAAAATCCTGCCTTAACTAACAAGTCATATCCAAGCAGTGTGGGTTATGGCATGTTAGACTTGTGCTGCATTGATAAAATCCTGCCATACAATGGCCAGAAAGCTTTTAAAAAGGCTGAAAAGGAGGACTTACCAAGAGAAATGTTCTTAAGGCATGATGGACACTGACCTGTCTGCTAAAATGCAGTTAGCTACATCTGTGGATAAGGGCTTATCCCTGACTACAGAGGTGAAGCAGCACACCAGGATTTATTCTGCTTTGAAAATCAAGTGAGAAATTTGTATAATCTAGAGTCTAAGGAACATGTCAGCTGTGAGACTCACAGATCTTCATCCTCAATAACTTTGGAGAATGATCTTTTTGATAACACTGAAAAGAGCTTACTGCAATCGTTTCATGCTCTACCGCACGAGGCCCAGCTGGAAATAGTGTCCCGTCTTGATCTTTTACGTTCTCACTTGTTAGGTATGATGAAGGGGCAGGAGGATCTTCGCAAGCAATGTGTAGCATACCAGGCTACAAATGCAGCTCATCAGACTAATCATCACGAGTTGCATTCACAGGACGAGAAGCCAACTACACAGTCTCATCAGGTTACTGCACAAGTGAATCCTTTTTATCATAAGCACGAAATGAAAAGCATTTCTGAGGATTATGCCTCCAAATTACCCTCTGTAGAGGCAAATATGGTCACAACGGCTGCATGGCTTAAATTGAGAGAACTTAAAGAATGGGAACAAGGTTCCCCCCAAAAAGCAGCCAACACGGGTCCTTCTTTATGTAACATCATTAAGCCATTAGTCTCCAATGTAAGCAGATTAAATACTTCTTTGGATGCCATTGTTTCGGCTTCAGAAGCGGATGAGACTACAGAATGGCCCAAGCAAAATGACCACACTCAAAGACAGCCTAGTGCTTCCGTAAAGAACATAGTAGACAACCAAGGTGCAAATGCCTCAAATCATACTGACAGTAAATTGAATTTGTGTTCTGGGGGCAAGTAGAAGGCCTTGTTAAGCAGAAAAACCCTTTAAACTTTCGTATTTCTGACTGATTTAAATCATCTCGTCAGACCTGCCAGGTTGGTCAGCTGTCATTCCTGTCCTGGAATATTGCAGGCTGGCGTAGTAAAATTGTAGACCATTCCTTCTGCAATTTTATTGGAAGTTATGATATTCTTTTTCTCCAAGAGACATGGGAATGTGATAGTTTAGAGTTAAACGGTTATGAAACATACCTCCTGAAAGCAGATCCTAGTGTTAGAGGTGGCCGCCCTAAGGGAGGCCTTGGTATATTAATCTCCACTAAGCTTCGTGTTAAAATCTATGGCATTGATCATCTGCCCAATATCGCTCTTGCTCTGGTTATCAAACTGCATTCACTCCAGTTGTTGTTAATAAATGTTTATTTTCCCCCATTATCTCAAAGACATCAAATTAAGGATAGGTGGATAAAGCTACAAGAATTTATTAATAAAATGACTGCTATGTACCTAGAAGCACTTGTGATCTTGGCAGGTGATTTTAATGCCAGATCGGGTCTAAATAATGAAACAATTTATAACCGTTATGGTGAGTACCCCCCTGAAGCAGGTCATCTGATACCTGTCAGGCAATTTAAAGACAAGGTATGCAACTTTTCTGGTTTGTGTCTTCTGCAAATGTTGAACAACTTAGATTTAGTAATGTTGAACGGTGGGGTTGAAGGAGATAAACCTGGTGAATTCACATTTACATCCAGCACTGGGGCTTCAACGATTGACTATATAATGATTTCTTATAGTTTGTTAAATCTGGTTTCAAGTTTCAGGGTGGAGGTACGTACTGAAAGTGACCATCTCCCTTTAATTGTTGTATTAAATCTTGAGATATCAGACCTTCACGCTGAGTTTGAACCTGGGTTAAGTCTGGAGGGCGATTTAAGATTTTCTCACGTCCGATGGAATGTAAATCTAGAGGAAGCATCAACTAAACTCCTTCACTCAGAAAGCTGTCTTAGATTAAGAGACTCTATTTTATCTGTAAGAACACCAGATGTCTTATGTTTGTACCAGAATCTAATTGTACACCTGCAGAATTGTCTGTTATGTAATAACTTACCTAGAAAACATTTTTGCTACTTTAAATCTAAACCTTGGTTTGACCAGGAATGCCTGGAGATGAAGAAAGCTCTACTCAGAAAATATAAAGAATATAAAGAGTTGGATATGACATCATTACCTGTGGAATGGCTGTGGTTAAAGAAAAAATATAAAAACCTAATTAAGGAAAAAAAGAGACAGGCATTGAGATTGAATTGGCAGAACCTAATCTCTGCATCACAGACGCATGATTCAGCTGCTTTCTGGAAAATAGTGTCTAGGGGCTGGCAAAGCAACGTACATGGACTAGATTTCCACATCCCTGTGAAGACCTGGGAATCATACTTTAGTGCCATGTATGCTGGCAGGCAAGCTGGAGACTTACGATCTCTATAAGACCTCAGGGGGCTCCCTGAATGGACCCCTGTCACTTCCTTTGAAATTGGCAGTCTTATTTCTAGACTAAAATTGGGTAAAGCCCCAGGCAGTGATCATATACCTTCTGAATTGCTTAAGTCAAACTTGGAGTGGTGGGCACCGGTGTTAGCCAATCTTTTTACCCGTATTGACCGGACTGCTTGCATTCCATCTGACTGGGGACTTGCAATAATTATCCCCATCTATAAGAAAGGTAATAGATCAGATCCTGCCGATTATAGACCAATTAGTCTGCTAAGTATTATTAGCAAGTTGTACGCCAGTCACCTTCTAGAGAAATTACAAAGTTGGATGGAAGAAGAAAATTTTCTGGAGGCAGAGCAAGCAGGCTTCAGGTCTGGGTATTCCTCTGTTGACCAGTGGTTAGTACAACAGCAGTTATTAGAAAAGTATTCCTTCTTGACTGGGGGGGCACTTTATTCAGCCTTTATAGACTTTAAGTCTGCTTTTGACACGATTTCAAGAGACAGACTATGGCGCAAGCTTGAGGCTACCAATGTGGATAGGCGTCTATTGATTCTTATTCGCAGTCTTTATGATAAAACATATCTGTGAGTAAGATGTAATCAGGAAGGACATTTGTCCAGTTTAATACCAACATACATTGGAGTAAAACAAGGCTGCATCCTTGCCCCCACCTTGTTTAATGTTTATATAAATTCCCTGGTCAAAACATTATCTGAAACAAATTCTCACACATCTAAATTGGCAGGGAGACCTGTGAGCGTTTTATTGTATACAGATGACACCGTACTTCTGTCACTGTCATGTGTAGGTTTGAGACAGTTTCTACGAGCGTTAGATGCCTATTATAGCACCGAAGAGTTGGAAATCAATTATGACAAAACCAAAGTTTTAGTTTTCACTCGGAAACGGTGTAAACACCATTGGCAACTAAATGGCCATTCAATTGAACAGGTAAATTTTTTTAAGTATTTGGGAGTAATTTTTCAATCTACTGGTTCTTGGAAAGCTCAAGTGTCTTATGCCATTGCAAATGTACAATGGAGCTATAATTCACTGATTTCATTTTTTTACTCCAAGGGAGGTCAGTTTGTACCGGCAGCAATATAGGTGTTCAACAATAAGATCTTACCACAAATGCTTTACAGAGCACAATTGTGCACGTTCAGCAACACTGCAGTTTTAGAATCGGTCGAAACAAAATTGAGAACTATTCTTGGTCTTCCTAGCTGTGTGTCAAATGTTCTCACACAGCTAGAGACGGGTCAACTTACCATTACATCCCAGATATGGATCTATAAGTTAAATTATTGGTTAAAATTGTTATTTATGCCCAAAGGTCTGGCTCCTCTGACACTAATCGACTCCTTCCACTCAAGGTGGAAAAAAACAGTTGGAGAGAAAGTGTTAAGACTAGGATTTTCACAAGGTGTTATTCTTGCCATGGGTTATGTGAAAGCAAAAGAAACTATGTGCCAGCGTATTCGGGATATTGAGTTGCAGGATTATGTAAGCACAGGCTCCATCTATCCAGTTTTCAAAGATAGAGGGCAGGCCCTCCGCCCTGCTGCTTATTTGAAAAATTTAATTATACCTAAATATAGGAGAGCCTTTTCCCAGGCTAAGTTTAATGTGCTTCCATCTGCATTATTGAAGGGTAGATATAACAATGTACCATACTGTGATCGTCTCTGCCCTTGCGAGGAGGAGAAGATAGAAACGGTGGGACATGTTTTACTGTATTGTTCCTTTTATCGAGATCTTCGATGTCGCTTTATTACTCCTATTTTACAAGGTATACCTGGGAGATCGGACGCATCTTATATTGATTACCTTTTGGCGGATCAGTCCCCTGAAATCACAGCTAAGGTAACGACCTTTTGTTCGGCAGCTATTACCTGTCGGCGTAGGATGTTGCCTTAGCACAAATTAGATCACGATATTACATTCTGTTTTTATTACACTAATTTAATTCATATATTTCATATTTAAGACGTAAAATATTTTATATTCATGTTTTAAAATTTTTACCTTGTAATCTGGTATTTTTCTAAAATTGTCTCTTCCAGGGTTTTTATTATGGTATGGTATCCTATTATTGTATTTCGCTCTTTAGATTAATTACTTGCTATGTTGGACTAAAATAAATGTACACAAGCATACACACACATATATACACATACATATAAAATTTTAAATGTTATAAATTTAGAAATTATGTTTTCAATTTCCATTTTAAGTTGAAATGTTAAGGTTATCTCGCTATATTTTATGTCTGATGTTTGTAGAAAATTTTAACAAAATTAATTATTGTTCCAATTGTATTGTTTTAATTCTGCTCTAATTTGCTGGCTGTTTGCCATAATAAATTTTGGAAATCCTGACTACAGATGTAATTCTTTATTAATTTTGTTCTCAAAGGAAGCAATGAGTAAGTTTAGCACTTTTCTGCCCACTGTGAGAAAGTCTTTGAAAACTGCAATATCTTTCTGTCTGTCTGTCTGTCTGTCTGTCTATCTACCTACCTATCTACCAATCAATCATCTATCCATCAGTATCTTCAAGGTTTTCTCTTATAGCACACAGCAAACAAGTATGCCCTGGGTTTGTTAACTGTGGGTGTATCTCACCCCTTTAGCCTTCCTGATTCTTCCTTCTGTTTCCCAGTTGCACTTCTGGTTTGGATTGCTCTTCTTCTCCTCTTCCTGTTTTATTTGTTATATTTAGCAGATTGTGTAGTCTTAATGCCAGGACAGTAAGCTGAAATGTTCTTCTTAGTCAATCTTGTAATCATTTGGCCCACAGTATTGCCAGGCCAGCCTGTCTGCACCATCCTAATTCTCAACAGCTATCTTGGAGTCCTCCCCTTCAATGGCTCTTCAAACAAAAGCCTCATCACTAAGCTGAAATAGTGAAACAGGAGAAAAGAAGCAAGGGAGAAAAGTTCTGATGTATATCTTATATAAAAATTTTTAGCTCTCCAGTCAACCAAAATTTCTCCCTTCTACCTTCAGATCTTCAAGCTAAAATGACTGCTCAACCAAGAAGGAATAATAGAAACTTCATATAAGATGGGAAATAGAACATATTTCCTCTTCTGTCTGCTACTGTAAGTAAACTATCATATAGATAAACCAACATTAACCTACAGAAAATATTCTGTGGTATCCTTAGTAGACAACGAGAGCAATTAACAACAATCCTTAGTACTATGTTTCCCAGTACCTCAGTCAGAGGTACTTTCACACTACCAAATTCACTACGATTACTTAAATTTCCATGGCTGCATCTTATAGAATCTTGTTTTTTGCTGTTTGGCAAGCCTTTGGAGATCTCTGGCTGAGAATTCTAGATATCCATCCATGCACTGCTACTTCCAGGATTCCATAAAATGCTACTATGGCACTTGAAGTAGAATGATCAGGCTAGAATTGTATAGTGTGAAAGGTCCCCTGGTAGCTTTAAATTCTTATTACTCAGGTATAAGTATTTGGCCAAGTGAAGTTCACTGGGATAATGCTCAACTTGCACTGAGGGAATTATGCTTGTGTGCAAATTCCACAGGTTAAAGCAGGGAGATACATTTAATCTAGAAAGCGCTATGTATTAGAATGGATGACGAAAAGCAATGGACTAATTAAACTGATATATCAGTCCTCAAAACTCAAGATAAATATTGCTAGCACATCTATTAGGCAAGCTATTTTACATGGCTATGGCTGATATATAAACAAAGTGCTTTATCTGAGGGTAGATTACAAACCCAGAGATTGTAATGTACTTTTAGATAAAATTCCAAACCTATCCTTTTAAGCTTCTAGCCAAGAATTTGTTTTGGGAATTTCTTTACTGTTGACCAATTTTTTAAAATTAAAAGAAACTTTATTCAGGTTTTCAACTTTATTCAATTTTAGCCAAGCTCTTCAACTTTTGCTGTATGTCCCTACCTTCCTTTTTAAAAAAATAACAAAACCAATACAAACGTTTTTGAAAAGTCGGACTAACTACCTGTGACCATTTATATTTGTTTCTTCTATCTTGTTTATCCTTTTGATAACTAACATTACACAATAAATAATGTCTATTTGACCAAATAAGATTTATTAATCTAACACATTTGAAAATGCTGTTAAATGGAGTTCTCTAAAAATCATAACTATTTCTACTAGAATTAGTGACATGTCCAGATGTGTTATGGCAAGGATTGCTAAAATCAAGCTTCAAGGAGGGAATAACAGTTTTGTCTACATTGCTTCTACTTGACCTAATTGTGAAACCGTTGGTCACCCTAGTGGGAGTAGAGGAATGATGAAAGTAGATTGTGTGTTTTCTTCATTCCCACAATGTATTCTTACCATATTTCCACACTAGCCTGTTATAGTGCTCTTATTCTGCTTTCAACATCCTATGGAATCCTAGAGTTTACAAACACCAGGATTCCATAGGATGTTGAAAGAGGAATAAGAGCACTATAACAGGCTTGTGCAGAAATGGCCTTAGTATACTCAACTGGAATTCTAAGCTTACTGGTGATTATGATACAAAAATAATTTTTAAAAAAAATCTGTATCAGGCTTTTTCATCCCCAGACAAACTCACTACATTTTTCTTTAGCTCTAATGAAATATCATCATATCATTATGAGCATTCAAAGGGTGTCTAGGTTGGCCTTCTCTGTATAAATCAGAGGGGAGAACTGTGTGACCTTCTAGGTGTTTTAAGACTGCAACTCCCAGGAGCCTTTGCCAGCATGGCTAATAGTGCACCGTGTTAGAAGATGCAGCTCAACATCTGGAGACACTCACAATTCCTACTTCTGGCACAAGCCTACAACTTCATTTGCATGGCTTTATTCTACATGGCCCAGCCCTGCTTCATGCAGCACCACTTGGCTGGGATGGAAGGGCCAGGAGACAAAGGCAAGAATTAATGCCAGAATAGTATAACAATATTTTTTAAAGTCTTGGCCTTAGCAAGTAAGACGGGCATCAAGTACCATTTGGGCTCCACTTTAGGCAGCAAGCTGTCTCAGGAGGGCAATCTCCCTTTTTTTTTTATGACATTAGAACACAAGTGGGCAAAGTGTGACCCTCTAAATTTGTTGGACTGGCAATCCCAGTGTTTGTCACCATTGGCTATGTTAATTAAAGCCCAGGATTGCTGCAGTCCAGCAATAGTTGATGGGCTGCAATTTCCTCATCTCTCCACCAGAGTTTCACAAAAGAGTTCATTACTATGGATGTAGTCTTGGTCCAGCTGAGCTTTGTTTCGGTGAATTTTCCTTGTCAGTTCACAGATATACTTCATGTTTATTTTGTGAAATGTGCAACAATAGGTCTTCGAATTCCCAATAGTCAAGGATTCTGTACATATTTTAATGTACCCAATTGTGTATATATTGGCTAACCCTGACTTCACAATAAATACAGTTCATATACAGAATGTATTTGTATATAGAAGATATTTGCATACAGAATGTATTTGTATATGTGTCCTCCTTGCTTTCCTGGATATTGAAAAAGATTTAAACATTCTTTTTGTAGTATGGAACAAAGTGCAATTTCCCATTTGAACCAAACGGTTCAAGTGGTTTGGTGCAGACTATGGTTTGATCCTCTTGTGTCCATCAAAGCATGGTTTGATTCTATCAAACAAGAATTTGATCCTTTTAAAAAAAAACTATGGTTGGTACACATGACAATGTACAAATGGGACACTGTTTCACACAGAGAACAAAATGTTTTAAATCTCTTTCTCTCACATTCAAAGAAGGGAAAAACAGAGAACAGAAAAAATGTGCCAGCTGAAGAGCAGCAGCAGAATGTTTTGTCAGCTTCAGCTTGTGGGCTGGAGGGGATGTCATTTCATGATGGCAGGATCAGGTACCCTTCCCATATTCAGAACACCAATACATGTCAAAACCAATCCTGGCTGCTATGATGTCTAAATTCTGCCATTGTATTTGAATTCTGGGTAGCTGTACCAAAGGGAAACCATATTATTTGCCTCTAAACTGCTAGCAACATGTATCACATCTAGGGACTGGCTTAATATTTTGGAGTACAACCCCTGTAATTCTTTACCATTGGCCATGGTTGGCAGGAGGTTCTGGGAGTTAAAGACTAAAACATATGAAGGGACAAAGTTTCTTCATCTCAGTTTCAGATAGTAAAGTCAATTCACAGGAAGAAAGTGAAAGTCTACTCTTACTCAAAATCTGCCTGTGTGACATAACTATACCATTCCAGTGAAAGTGTGAAAAACAAAACAAAATAGTCTTCTCTCTTAAAATGATTAATGTCATGATCCTCACTTGCAGATAAAGAGATATTATTTATAAACATTTCTGTTAGACAGAGAACTATTATTCTCACCACAAGTCAATAAAATTAAAAATGTTGGTAATAAAAGTAGTCTTCTTTTAAATCAGCAACACAGAGTGGAGTGGAGACATTGTATATAGAAGAAAGTTAATATGGACTAACAAGTGCAGAGTGCTAGTTAATGGACGAAGTGAAGGACATAGGATTCCAAGCTAGAAGTATTTTGCTTCTGGTGCTAGCATTTAACATGATCAAGGTCAAATTAAATGCTTACTGAAAAAAATATAGTTTCTCATTTGATAGTCTTTTTTCTTTAATCACCAACACCTGCTGCCTATTTGTTGTAAAACAAAAGTGTTTGGTCTACGGATCACAATCTCAGAAGCAAAGACATAGCATTGTGTCAGATCCCCAAGTACTGTTCAATCAATACCATTTTAGAATTATTTTAAACTAAGAAAGACATTCTAGGTAGTCATGGGGCAGAAATGTGGGATACACTCAGTACTGTTCCTGTTCTGTTCCCTACCTCCAAACCCATAAAGCTTATTATGGTTTTTCCACTATAAGGTCTCAAATGCATGTTGCTAAACTTTTGAAACTGTGCAAGGAAAAAGTTCTTTACAGAGCAACCTGGAATAGGGAAAAGATAGGGAAATAAAGAGCTAAGCAGCTCCCAATTGCATGGTAACAATCTCCTCTTTCTACAGTTCTTTTATTTTATTTTTTCTTCAGTTTAAAGACAGCTGGCAGGCTACCATGTGCTTATTTTAATGAGCTGCTTCTTTGGTCATAATGAAAATACAGTTTATTATTTCTCACATTTATATCCCATCCTTTCTTTATTTTATTTCAATATATTTATTTAACTTATATGTCACCACTCTTCTTGCAGAGGCATCTTACATCCAATTTAAAACATGGGACAGCTAAAAGGAATTATATAATGAACTCATGTTGACATTTATGGAAGTTATCCCTCTTTTGAGAAAAAGTTGCTAATTTGAACATCCAGGGTATATCCACACTGCACAGTTATAGCAGTCTGATCCAACTTTAACTGTCACATGTATCATTCCAACTAGTGTGACATGGATTACGCCACTCCCAGCAAATCTCAGTTCTGAGAAAGATACCTATAGGGAGAGGTGCTTCTTCAAGTACTAAGATCCCAAACTGTTTAGGACTTTGAATGACATCAGCAGCACCTTGAATTCAGAGCAGAGGTGCATTGGTAGCCAGTACAACTCCTTTAAGACTCATATTATATGTTATCTATATGATACTCTGGTCATATCCATCTTCCCCTTATTGACTCTCATCCAGCCCATTACATTATCCAGACAATGGTCCAGCTCCTGCATAGCCCCAGGTGACTCCCAACAACAAGGCGAAATAGAGCTGAGAGTGTGACCAGTATATTGATGACACCCAGTTCCAAAACTCCTAATGACTTCACCCAACTGCTTCATACAGACATTTAGCAGCACAGGGAACATATTGCAACACTGCAGCACCCCACAAATTAAAGGCCTTCCAGCTGAACAGAATCCCCCAATACTACTCTCTGGAACCAGAGTATTACAGTACATTCCCTACATAGAAGCATCTGTATATGTGCCTTCAAGTTGTCTGTTGACTTATGGCAACCCCATGAATATCATAGGCTTTTCTTAAGCAAAGAATGCTCAGAGGTGGTTTTGCCAGTTCCTTCCTCTGAAATATAGTCTGCAGCATATCATAAATATATTATTATCTTTGAACTCATTTGTACTGAATAAGATTAAAGTATCAACAATTACCAGGCATTTCACTGATTTTCTATGCATGCTACAGAGTTTGTTTTGTCTTACAATTATGAACCAAAAAATAGTTGATTCAAATGAGCATGTTTGTCTGCTTTAAATACATGAAGCACAGGAAAACATAAATTATCCTTGTATCTGGAAATTCATTCAGGGATTCAAACACATTTTGGCTTGTCTCAAATAAGGCACGATCACCATGGTAATGCACTAAGAGTTAGATGATATGTTATATGCACACATGAATATTGAAATGGGAATGGCTACTTTTAAAGCAGCTTTGGAGTGATTTTTACTGGAGCAAACATTCGGAAAGGAGAGATATAATTGTAAAGGGAGATTTTATTTATTTGTAGGGGATCACATTCTACCAAGAAGGTAAGGTACAACAAATTGCTCACTTGCACTGCTGGCCATTTCATTGTCCAGAAGGCAAAGGAGGCAACAAAAGGATCAACTGTCTTGGACCTGATCCCAACAAACAGGGAAGAACTGGCCAAGAGGGTAGAAATAATGCACTCCTTGGGTGGGAGTGAACATGTCCCCTTTGGATCTGTTATACAAAGGAAAAGAAAAATATAGGCCCTTTCTGCAGGAGGCCTGCATCCTGGCATGGGGACGGGAGAGGAGCAGGACTGTGATGATGCTTTTGCATGATGTTGCCACAGTCCCGTCCTTCTCTCATCACCAGCTGGCATGATCCTGGAGTAAATCATTGATAGGATTTCCCTGTAAATGATCCCTGATCGTGCAACCATCTCACACTTACCTGGCCTGAAGAAGCGCTGGAAGCAATGATGGAGGTGCTTCCTGCCCCAGTGCAAACTAGGAAGGAGCCTGGCTGCACTGCAAAAGGAAGAGGCACGTCCATTGTGCTTCCTTCAGCAGAGAGCCAGTTGGTGTGGAGGACAGTGTTTGCGTCTGCACTCTCATTTTGGCAAAGTAGCTCCCAGGATGACACTGGAACAATGCCAGAGACAGGTAAGCTGCGGAAAGAGCCATAGCAACCATGCACTGTGAATTTTAAGAAAGCTGATTTCAATAAGCTTAAGGGAATACTAAGTGAGATCCAATGGTCAGAAATGCTTAGAGGGAAGAGAGTTCATAATGGATGGGAGTTTCTTGAAAGCAAGCTACTGAAGGCAAAATTGTAAATTATTGCAATGAGGAAGAAAAGTGGGAAATGTCTGAAGAAACCAGGATGGAGAACTTTCAGATGAGCTGACGTTTTAAAGGCAGATGTACAAGAAAAAGAAGAAACCACTACCAGAAAGGGCACAAACAAATAGCCAGGGCTTGTGGAGAGAAAGAAATACTAAGATTCAACATGAGCTCCGGGTTGCTAGAGAAGTTACAAATAATAAAAAGGGGAGCATGCTTTGTTGTTCTTGTCGTTTGTTTTGTCATGTCTAGAGCAAGAGGCAAAACAAGGAAACAGCAGGTCCACTCTTTGGAGAAGACAGTGAAATAGAGGACAAGGAGAAAGTGGAACTGTTCAATAGGTACTTTGCCCCAGTCTTCTCTCTTTCTTCTTTTAACTTGTGAAAATAGAACAAATGATAAAAAAGCGGACTGCAGCCCTGAATAGGTGAAAGAGGCAGTACAGGAATATCTAGCTACTCTAAATCAATTCAGATTTCCAAGTCTGGATGAACTGTATCCAAAAGTGCTAAACAAACTTGAAGATGTAATCAAGGAGCCCATGTCAATAATTTGAGAATTCATTGAGAACAGTAGAGGTCTCACCAAAATGAAGGGTGTGTGTATGAATATTGTCTCCATCTCCAAAAGTAGGGGGGGGGGGGAGACAACCTGACCAATTGCCTACTAGTCAGCTTGATGTCAATACCAGAAAAAATTCTAGAACAGATTTCCAAACAGTTATCCTGTGAGCACTTAGAATATTGTGATTATTAAGAGCCAGCATGGGTTTCTCAAAAATAAGTCTCTAAGTGGTGACCTCTCCAGCTTTGAAGGTCTTTAAACAGAGGTTGGATGGACATCTTTCAGGCAAAATGCACAAATATAGGATGGGTGACAGCTGGATCAGTGCTTAGATGCTATAATGGGCTGAAAGAGGGCTAGTAAACTGAGGCTGAATCCTAACGTGACAGAGCTCAGTGAATTAATGGTTATTGGGTCTGGGAATTGGGTAAGCAACCTACCCTGAGTGGAGTTACACTCTCCCTGAAGGATCAAGTGCACAGCTTGGAAGTACTCCTAGATCTGTTTCTGTCACTGGAAACCAAAGTGGCTCTATGGGTCAGAATGCTTGGTGATAACTCTGGTGCATCACCTATGGCTTTTCTGGACAGGGATAACTTAGCCACAGTACTCAATACTCTGGTAACTTTCTCATTAGACTACTAAAATGCTCTACCCGAGGCTGCCCTTGAAGATGGCACATTACACTGATCTTAAAGGAGCTGCACTGACAGACACTTTGCTTCCATCTGAATTAAAGGTGCTGACAATCACATTCAAAGCCTTAAAAGGTTTGGTACCTCAATACCTGAAGAAGCGCCTGTCCCTGTATATGCCTCCAAGGACTAAGATTTGTTGGATGCCTTCCTCTGTGTCCCACCTATGGGAAAAATACATTGCAGGAGGATACTGGCAGTGCCCCATTTACAGAATGCCTTCCCCTTGGAGGTCCAATTGGCTCCAACAGTGTTTTCTTTCTGGTGTCAAGGCAAACCAAGGCTCTTTATTGAAAGCTTTGGGGCCTAAGGTACTTCTCAAGTGTTCATGTACATAGTTTTAACTGTTCTCACTGTTAAACCTATTTTAATCTCATTTAAACATTAACACTCATTTAATATGCTTTTATCCTGTTTAACTGCATTTCTTTAAATCTGGAATTACGTTACATTGTTTATATTATTTTATTTGTAAGCCATGCTGAGATGCCATGATAAAAAGCAAGATATAAATATTTTAATAAAATAAATACATAAATAATTGTGATGCCACTGATGGCTGATCTGTCTGTCTGTCTGTCTGTCTGTCTGTCTGTTTGAAAGCATCTTATCGCATAGGCATTTTTGGTTACTTCTGGTTACTTTGGCTGTTCCTTACTGATTCTTAACTGTATCTGCTATCATTTGTCTTTTAAGAATCATGTGTTAGGGAAGATCTGCTACCAACTCCTCTCATCTTCTATAGGAAAACCTTAATTCTTTAAGCCAAGGGTGTAAGAAGGGGTCATAAGGTCAATTTAATCTTACAAATAATCTTTGCAATTTAGAAGGCGATCCTCCAGCATGTTTATCTCCTGGGCTTAGGGTAGTTATCTTAGTTAAAAGGCAGGATTAGAGTTATCCGGCCAGTGTTTTAAGTTTTAAGAGATACACTGTTGATCATTATAGGCGAGTACTGACTTGGACAAGCAGCAGATGAAAGATTCCCAGTCCATTCTTTATAAATTAAATGGACTCTTCTTTTAGTTATGAAGAACTTTCCTAGAATGCAAATTCTTGCTATCATTCAGATAGGAATGATGGGAAAGACATGTGCAAGCCATAGAATGTACATGGTTTCAATAGGATAAGGGCCATCCACTCCTTATTTCATACAGCAAAACCCTGCTTAGCTAGGTTGCTGCTCCTTTAGAAAGTAAGTAATCAGACACAGATCGATTTACTTTGGGAGAGAGCTGATTAAAAAATTAAGCACAAAGGATGAATTTACAACCAAATTTACTCTTCCATTTTCAGCATAGACTAGTCACCTATTATGCCAATTAACCATCCTCACTCTCCACATTCAGGATGATTAAGAGCAGTAAAAAGATGGAGAGTAACATTCTGCAAGTAAGACAGACGTAACTGATCAATAAAAGACTCCCTAGAAGCAGTAAAGTTGTATAGAAAGTTTGGAGCTTCTACAGGCCAAATGATTAAAGAATGCAAACTTGATGAAAGAATTCTTAGGCCATTTCTGCACTAGTCTGTTATAGCGCTATGATTCCACTTTAACATCCTGGGGAATCCTGGGGAATCCATCCGGCCCCTCTCAAAACTGCAAACCCCAGGATTCCATAGGATGTTGAAAGTGGAATCATAGCGCTATAATAGGCTAGTGCGGAAATGGCCTTACAAAGGTTGTCTCATCTAAACTAAGTGCTATACTGAGAGATCTTGTAGCATCTTTTAGATTAAACAAGAGAAAGAAGTTTGTTGTATAAGTTTTTGTACACTCAGTGGCCCCTCCCTAAACTGCAAACCTCAGGATTCCACAGGATGTTGAAAGTGGAATAATAGCGCTATAACAGTCTAGTGTGGAAATGGACTCAGTCAAACTTCTTTCTCTCAGTCTCAAAGATGCTACAAGATCCCTTTGTATACTGATACAGACTAACATGACTATTTCTTTGAATGACGCGGTCAGTATAATATAATTAAGATCAAATCCTTTTGTTATGTACCTCCTGTGTGTTTTCAGGACAGGCCATGGTCCAGCCAGTACACTATGGCCATTTCCACACATTACCTGATCCCATCATCCTCCTGTCACAATCCTGGCAGCTCCTTTGCCAGGAAGGGATGGGAACACTTCCCTCTGCACCTGGCCAGCTCCCTGCAGAAGACAGCACAAGCAACATGTGCCTGCCTTCCACAGAGCAGTTGGGTTCTTTCCCATGTTGTGCTGGGAAAGGAAGCACCTCCATCAGGCTTCCTGCCCTTCCACATGGCAGGTAAGGATGGGAGCGTTGCACAATCGCAGACACTTAATGGATTTATTCTGTAAAGCGAATATCCCACGGTCATGATCAGTGGGGGCGGGATGGCAGCAGAACCACGACCAGCAGACTGTTGCCATCCCATCCCCATAGCAGGACTGCGACACCATGCAGAAATGGCCAAAGTCTCATCAATCCATACCTTTATTGTTGGTCATATGCTCACCAATCTTTTGTAGATCCAGACTTTCTGCTTCTGGTTCAGGCTCTGCACAGAGGCTTTTAGATGTGCTGATCTCACTAATATTCTTCTTGACTTTCCTAAACTCAAACACGAACATTTCCTAAAAGAGGAATCTGATGAAATGGCTGCTTTGATATTTGGGTACAGCCTCATGTTAGCAAAGTCATTCTTTACTTTCATGATAATGGTAACCATGGATTTCATCTTTTAAAACAATGTATTTCAACTTGGGCTTCCTCTCATCTGCACCCCCCCACCTTTGACAAATCTTCCCCCAAATTCTTAGACGGATAATACCAGTCCACTGCAGTGACATCTATGGGATGTCAGAGCTGATGAAGAGCAGGCTCTCCTACTGCTTAATTTCACCAGACCGTTAAAAGCCCAGGACTCAAGTCTTCCTACAGGCAAAACTCCTAGTGCCCTTAATGGATATTTTTGACTGGAAGGGGGCTACAAGACAGATCAGGACTTCTTCTGGTCATTTAAATTCCTGATACTCTTGTGAAGCAAGTTTCTGTCACATTTTAAATCCTGGGTAACAAATTTCCAGCCCAATTGAAAGGGAAGCAAGAATTTTAGCCCAAGCACTCAAAATGCACTGCTCTCATCTACTATTTATTTTAGAACTTTGTATAAAAGTTCTAGTCAAAATTGCTAGGTATTCACCAATGCTGCTATACCAAACACTGAGATACAGAATATGATTATGTGTTCTAGACTCATTTAATTCCACTACTGCCCCCACCCAAAGCTGTGAGAAACTTTTTCTGCTACATGTTAATATTTACACAGAAAGAATTTAAAACTTTGACACTGATTTTAAAAATCAAATTAGGAATGCTACATATTCTTTTATTTGTTCATTAATCAAAATGTATTAGTAATTCAACATCACTAAGTGAATCTCCAACTTTTAAATTTTATTTATTAGTTATCTTTATAGTCTGTCTTCCTTTCTCCCAGTGAGCTTAAAATGGCTCTTTTCCTCAACAACCTTGTGAGGTAGGTCAGGCTGAGAGAGACTGTGTGTGTGTGTGAGAGAGAGAGAGAGAGAGAGAGAGAGAGAGGCCCCAGGTCATTCAGTGAATTTTGGTGCACGGGCTTTTCTCCACAACATGTCTTATCCTTTCAGCACTCAAAGCTACTTACAAAAAAACAGATATAGATTTTTTTAAAAACAAACAAACATTAAAAACACAGAAAAATTATTGTAAAAACATGATCAGACTACCTTTAGCATTAGAAGTAGTGATACAAACCCATTAAAAGGCAAAAGATAAAACTCTATAGAACAACAGCTCATAAAACTCCTTTCAGTCACTTGCCCAAAGCCTGTTGAAATAGAAAGGTTTCTACTTGCAGATGGAAGGACAACAAGGAAAAGTCATCCTAGCCTCCCCGGAGAGGGAGTTCTGAAGCCTGGGAGTAGCCATTAAGAAAGACCCACAAAGAACATCCGGGATTTGGCCATGGAAACCCACTGGGTAATCTTGGGCAAGTCACACTCTCTCAGTCTCAGAGGAAGGCAAAGGCAAACTCTCTCTGAATAAATCTTGCCAAGTAAATCTCACGATATGTTCACTTTAGGACTGCACAAGTCAGAAACCATTTGAAGGCACACAACAACAACCAGGTTAGACTTGGAAAGAAGTCTTCCTGAAACCCTGTAGAACTCAGAGTGGACAATGCTGGGATAGATGGACTGCTGGTTAAACTCAATAGAAGGCAATAGAAGGCTCATTAACTGCAAGAGATTTCCCTCTGTCAGGGAATCATGCTCTATTTTTATTATGTTCTGCTTATGTTCTGTCAATGCAATACATGTTCTGTCTGCAAGAGACTTTGCTGCTCCAAAGGGGTAGGGTGGAGAAGGCATTCAACATGGTTGCTTAGTTTGACTAAGATACATTTTCAGTTTGCCTACAGCATCCACATTGGAGTAATGCTGCCTGACACATTAGTACCCTCATCATCTCCAGGTCTGGATGGAAGTGTGTCATTAGGTCTGAGACGTTTAACAGCTCTGTTTTCTAACTCTAATTGATACAATTAGTGTGGCACCAATTAGTGTGGCCCTGCAAAATTCAATACCCAGCCCAGTTCTCAGACAAATCTTGAGGCAAATTGTTATCTTTGAGTCTAGTTAGGATGAAAACTGCCCTTCCCTTGGCAATAAAGAAGGGTAACAGTCAACCCTTGGATGAAAGTAGTGGGCATTCTCAGGTCAAAACTCTATCCTTTTCTGAAAATTTATGGCCCCATGTGCACATTCCAATGTTTCTGGAAACCCCTTTCATCAACTCCTCTTCTTTCACTTCAGCAAAACTCATAATTAGGCTGGTTGACATGAAGGCCTAAGGTTAGGAGGAACCTGTCCATATGTCAGATGCAAATGTGAGTATAAAGACTTATTGATGCCCTATACAACTTGCTATCAATGCATGATCAGCCCCAACATAAAAACCTCAGTAAAGAGGATCATCTTAACAGGACAGGATAATGGCACAGGGAAGCAATGTATCACAGCTGGATGGCTCTGACACTGGCCATAAACCTTTGGGTCCTGTCTAGCACCCTCAAGGACAACAAGCATCTGCACATCTGGAAGGAGGCCAATGAAATAGTCACTAAAAATTTTATTTATTACTGCCCACCCCTGAACAACATTCCCTAAGAGCCAAAGAAAATAGGAGGCCTATGCATGTTATGCAAAAGAAAGGAAAGTATACACAGCTGAAATCCAACAGAAGCAAAACAAGGTCCTTAAGCCATATCTTGGAAAAAATACCTGTCTGGACTACAGCTTCCAAAATTTCCCATCCAGTGGCCATGGTGACTGGAGAATTCTGGAAGCTGTAGTTCAAAAACAATTGTTTCTCAATAATAAACAGATAACAGATTGATCAACACACATCAGTACCTAGGACATAGTCAGTCACAGAGTTATCAATATTATGAAAGCATTCCTGTCTCTGTATCAATTAAACACAAATGTGCCTTTAACTAACTAGTGTTACCCAGATGAATAGTACACAGTGTTTTTATCATTATGTGTGAACCTTCCACTGTTTATAAATCTGTACCAGTCTTTTGGGATAGATTTTAACATCTGTAATCTCAAATCTGTAATCTTCTAGTTAGGAGGGATAATGACCTTTGTTAGGTCTTTCTCCTGAGGGCTGGAGCTAGTGAACAGTATTCCATGCCATTGATGCTGCCATTGCATCTAGGGAAACCAAGCAGTTGAAGACTATCCCCAAGTAGCTCACCTGCCACATCAGAAGGAGTACAATCTCATGCAGAACATGTCTTCCCAAGGACTGTAAGAACTCCTCTCCAATACTCTTCCATTTTCTCTACACTAGATTTCAGTTCAGTCACAACCATTCCTGAATTGATTCCAAGTACCAGTTAATCAAAGAGCCCAAATCCTGTAGAACTCCAGGAGATCAAAGTTCAAATCTCTGCTCAGCCACATAAAACCACTGGGTTGACCTCACAAAGTGGACCTAGGAGAAGGCAATGGCAAATCTCCTCTGAATAAATCTTGCCAAGAGAAAGGGCCATCATAAGTTAGAGTCAACTAGGGGACTTCCGGCTGACATGTCAGAGTGGATGGCAGCCTGAGTTATATACTCCCTGCTTGTCGCTGAACCCGAATAAAGAAATGAACATCTGAAGATCCAAAAGCGATCAAAAAAAGATCCCCCTGGTAAGGGGATCTGAAGCGGCTCACAGAGCCAATGAATGACCCAGTGGCGATGAGGAGAGGAGAAGGAAAGTCGTCAGCAGACAGGATCAAGTTGGTGGAGCAGACGCCACCGGGCTCAGACCAGGGAGAACCTGCCTAGCACCAGCAACAGCCTTGCTTTTAACTTTAAGGACATAATCGTGAGTAACCAATCCAATCTCACATTTAAAACCTATCATTAATCCAAACTTACCATAGACTTTTAACAACATTAAACCAAAGAGGATTGAGACAGCAAGTAAGCTTTGGACTTACAGACGCGAGGACCCATAGCAAGAAAAGACAATACTGAAAGTGAAACATGTGGCTGACAGAGACAGAGAAGGGAAAGAAGGATCGTGGGAGGGGAGAGACAGAATTCATCTGATTTATGGAAGTAAAGTGCTGAAAGAGGCGGACAATTAAATTAAGAACTTAATATATCAACATATAAATATATATATAAATATATAATACAATATCAAAATATGATTTTAAAAAGAGGACAAGGAAGAAATAAACAGGGACAGAGTGACAGCAGCAAAAGCAGAAAAGTGGCGGAGGCTTCAAGACTGAGAAATACGACTGTGAGTACAAAAGAACTTTTAAACTTTCTACGACTGAGAACATAACCAAGGGGAGAAGGACTGGGACTGATTCTGGAAAAAGAGGGCAAGAGAGAATAGAAATCTGAACATTTTGGCAGCAACTAAATTAACTGCAAACTGACTATTTACCATTCAGAAGAGAAGGACTGTTTACTAAGAGACTACTGGGAATAATTGACTGTTAGGACTAGACCGAAATTGACTGTACCAGAACTGTTATAGCACTCAACCAGGAAGGAGATATAAAAGTAGGGGAAAGAAGACAAAAGTCGGCTACCCTTCGGATCTTAGAGAACCTCCCACTGTGGGAAGAACTTTTAACAACCGAGGAGGGGAGAAGGGGAGAAACCTAAAGAAGAGGACGTCGGAGAATTTTGGTGTTTGGGAAAGAGGGTTTAATCAATTGTGAAGGAGGGAAAGGGACTAAACTTCAAGAGGGGGGTGGGAAGGGGAGGAGAGGGAGGCTTGGAGGGGATTTGATTTGACATGAATTGATTTACAAAAATAAGTAAAGTATACATATATATTTATATATACACACACACACACATATATATATACAGTTTATATACTTACATGTAGAGACTATTAAATATATATATACACACACACACACATATTCATATAAATATACATATTTATATAATATAGATTTATGTATAATATATATATACATATAACTATTTACCTACACCAATTTGTTTAATTATAGTAATATATTGGCTTCTCCTCTATATAAGATTGATATTTATATACAGATTTGTGGACACTAACAGATATTAATATATTTATAACTCTATAAATTTATATAAAATTGCTATCTATTAAGCCACCTGAGACTTAAAATAGAGAGAGTAACTTGTAGATTTTTTCATATACACACACACACACACACACACACACACGTTATTATATATGTAGAATAATAAGTGGTATTATAAAATTTAATTGATAAGGATATTATAAGATCATTGGGGAATATAGAGTGTTAAAGGGCAGGGTTATATAGAGGGTTAAACAACAGTAATTAATTGATTGGAATCGTAGCTGAGAAAACATAATTTGTGAAGAGGATGTTGTGTGGGATTTGATTGATTTAATTACAGAGTATTGATACATTGAAATATAGGGAAGGGCTGAGCAGACTTAATTAAACTAGATTGAGGGGTAGAAGAATAAGAGATAGATAGATTCTTAGAAAACTGTAAAATAATCTTGGGTGGATCTCCTATAGTAATATTTAAGAGATAGGAGCATTAAGTATTAAGATTCAGAACACAGATATAACCAAGAAGTAGAAAAGTTGAGTGAAGTGGAAATATAAGAAGAAATAAATAACGGGGAAGAAAAGGAGACGGAGAAAGAGGAAAAAGAGAGGAAAAAAGGAGAAATATAGGAAGGAAAAGAGAGGAGAGATAGGTAAATAGTATAGTTTAGAGGGAGGGGAGACATAGAGATCTATTTATTCAAGTAATCTGTAATAAGAGAAAATAGAAGAAAACATAAATGAGGAAGGAGTAAAATAGACAATAAGATTTAGTAAAAAGTTTAGTAAAGATATGGCATCCGGACAGAAAAAGACAACACAGCTTCTTTTATAAACACAAACACAGGGAAGAAGACCATCAATAGAAGGAAAAATAATGGATCCGAATATTAGAATATTTGTGGAAGAAATTCAAAAATTAAGAAGTGAATTAAAAGACAATCTTAAAGAAATTCAAACAGAACAAAAACAAGATTTCAAAAAAGAAATGGAAAACGTAAATCAAAACTTCAAAAAATTAACATAAGATTTGACAATCATAGATAAAAAGGTAGAGTTATTACAAGAGAAGACACAAAAAATAGACTCAGAAACTAAGAACTTGGGAAGAGAACAACAAAAAGAAGGTGAGGCACTGTAGAAACTAGAATTAAAATACAGAAATAAATGTGTGAAAATAAGAGGCCTGCTGGAACAAACAGGGAAAAATTTGTATGAGAGAGTAATGGAAATGTTGGCTACATTTTTAGGACAAAGAGTGGGGAAATTTGAATTAGAGATGGATAAAATGTTAAGCGTGGATTCACCAATTGCTAAAAAGAAACAATTACCACAAGACATAGTGGTTTACTTCACTAGAGAGAAGACAAAGGACTTGTATTGGAACAGAGCTACAGAGAAAAATTGATGATAGAAGATAAAGAAATAAAGATATTTAAAGACATACCAGCAGCATTACTGAGACAGAGAAGAGAGTACTCTTTCCTAACAAGACAGTTACAAAGATTAAACATAAGATATAGATGGGAGATCCCAGAAGGGATCTTCTTCTATTTTAGAGACAAACCACAAAAAATTACAATAGACCAAGCAAGAGTTTTATAAAAAATATATGCAAGAACAGCATATGGACAGAAGAGAAGAAAGGAAAAAAGATAGAGTGATAAAAAATCATAAGTATAAAAAAGAATTTGATTCTCAACAAGAAACAGAACAAGAAAGAAGAGTGGACACCATAAACTTATCAGACCAAGAAGGGGACTTAAGAAGAGAAGAGGAAGAACTATTAGTAGAGACATCGGACTAAGAGAAGAGTAAGGAATAAGAAAGTTAGGATGAAGATAATATCCTGGAATGTTCACGGTATAAATTCACAATACAAAAGAAGGCAGGTCTTTCATCAATTAGAGAAGACAAAAGGCAAAATTATATGCCTTCAGGAAACTCATATACATAAGAAAAATGAGAAATATTTGAAGCACAGAAAATTAGGAGAATGTTTTACAGCACTTTATGAAAAGAAAAAAAGAGGAGTGGTAGTATATGTTCACAAAAAGATGCCAGCAAAATTAATATTCAAAGATGAAGAGGGAAGGATCATTGGAACAGAGATTCAGATCAATAAGAAGAAAACATTATTTGTTGGAATATATACACCTAACAAAAAAAAAGAGGAATTCTATAAAAAAAATCAGATGATTTGATTCAAGAATATGAATACAAGAATTTGATCTTGGTCAGAGACTGGAACAGAGTACTGGATACAGAAAAAGATAAACAAACAATAAAGAAAAATAAGAGGAAAGCACAGGGGAGACTGCCAAAGACATTTTTTGAAATGACACAAAACTTAACATTAGTAGATTCCTGGAGACTTCTTCATCTGATGGATAAAGACTATACATTCTTCTTGGATGTACATCAATCATTAACAAGAATAGATATGATTATAGTATCTAAGAATCTATTAAAAGAAATTTAAAAAGCAGAAATACTCCCAAAATTATTGTCCAACCATAATCTGGTATCTTTGACTTTCAAAGAAATAAAAAAAAAAACAGTTCAATTGGAGATTAAATGATAACCTTTTAAAAGATGAAGAAATTTTTAAAAAGGCAAAAGAGACTCTATAAAATTCTTTTTTCAAGAAAACATTCAAGAAGGAACTAAAATGAAAACCATCTGGGATACAAGCAAAGCAGTAACGCGAGGCTTCTTCTTCACAGCAGCAATACTTACAAAAAGAGAAAAAAGAGGAAAAATTTAGGAAACTGTCATTTGAGCTACAAAAAAAACCCAAGAGGAATTAAAGGGAAATGTGGATAAGAAAAGAATAAATTATGAAATTAAAATAATTCAAAAAGAAATCTCCCAATTGATCACAGAGGAAATAGAAAGGAAATTGGCGTATTTGAAATGTTATCAGTTTGAACATGCTAATAAAATTGGGAGGTGGCTCTCCTATAGATTGAAGAAAAAGAGGGAAAGAAACATAGTCACAGAAATAAAAGAGGGAAAGAATTTGATTACAGAACAGGAGAAAATTATACAGGCATTTGTAAAGTATTATGAGAAATTATTTTCAGAGAAAGCAATAACCCCTCAACAAAAAAATCGAATTGAGTCGTACTTTAAAAAGCACATAATTAATAAGATTTCGAAAGAACATCATAAATATTTGAACTCTCCAATTACAATGAGCGAGGACATGGAAGCAATTAAAGAATTGAAAGAGGGGAAATCCCCGGGCCCTGATGGATTTACAGCAACTTACTATAAGAAATTACAAGATGAATTGGTAACACCATATTACTATATGTTAAAAGCATTACCATCACAAGGAAGACCTAGTACCTGGGGAGACTCAAATATAATTCTGATTCCCAAAGAAGTGAAAGATAATAAAGATGTTAGGAATTATAGACCAATTTCGTTATTGAACATTGATTACAAAATTTTTACAGTAATATTAAGTAAAAGATTGAAAAAGACGCTCCAAGATTACACTCATGAGGACCAAACGGGTTTTCTATCTGGAAGAAGTCTCAAACAAAACATAAGGACAGTTATCAATTGTATAGAATTCTATGACAAAAACCCAGGAAAGAAGTTTGCAATGGCATTCCTAGATGCAGAGAAGGCCTTTGATAACATCTTCTGGAAGTTTATGAAAAATATTATAGAAGAGTATGGATGTGGAGGAAAGTTTAAAGAATGGATAGATATTATCTACAGAGATCAGAAAGCAAATTTGATAATTAACGGGGAAAGATCCAACCAATTGGAGATATCTAGGGGGTGAGACAAGGCTGCCCGCTTTCACCTCTTCTCTTTATTATGACACTGGAAATACTGAACAACAAAATCAAAGAGTCAAGCCAGATAAGAGGGGTAAAAATTAAGAATGAATATAAAATACGCGCCTTTGCGGATGACACGGTTGTGTTCTTGGAAGAACCAAAAGATACTCTCCTCAGATTGTTAGGAGAATTGACGGAATATGGCCAGGTAGCTGGCTTCAGGATTAATAAGAATAAATAATCATTACTGGCAATGAATCTGACAAAAAAAGAAGAGGAAGAGTTGAAAGAGATCTCAGGATTCAGTATAGATAAAAAAGTTAAGTATTTAGGAATTTACATCGCAAAGAAAAATTCAGAACTTTATGATAATAATTACCGAAAAACCTGGAATCAAAGTAAAATAGATTTACAGAAATGGAATAAACTCAACCTCTCATTATTAGGCCAGATAAATACAATAAAGATGACTGTACTTCCAAAAAGTATGTTCTTGTTCCAAAATCTTCCAATAATTAATAATAAAAAACCATTTATAAGCTGGAACAAAGAACTATCAAAATTTATATGGACAGGAAGGAAACCAAGAATAAAAATGAAAATACTTCAAGATAGCAAGGAGAGAGGGGGATTCAGACTGCCACACCTGGAAGTATATTATCAAACATGCTGCCTAGAATGGATTAAAGATTGGATTCAACTGAAAAATCATAAACTATTAGAATTAGAAGGATTTAATGTTAACTTTGGTTGGCATGGATACCTCTGCTATAACAAAGCAGAGGTAGATAGAGAATTTAGAGATCATTATGTGAGGAGAGCTCTAATTATAACATGGCAGACTATCAACAAAAAAATTTATAGATCACCCCACGAAGCCTTCAGAATATCAGAACCAAAATCAGGAGGAATACTAAGGTAGGAGGATTTAATAAGATGGGAAGGAAGAGTTAAAGACTAGAGAAAAACTAAAAGAGCAGAACATCAAATTGAATTGGTTCCCATACCAACAATTAAAAGAAAGGTTCAACATGGATATAAAAACCACTAGGATGGAGTCAGGAGAGAACAAATTAGATGAAATCTTAATGAAAAATGGGGAAAAAACAATTTCAAAAATTTACAGACTTCTATCCGAAAGTGAGTTAGAGCAGGAAAGGATCAAAGATTATATGGTAAAGTGGGCCCAAAACATTGGTCACAACACAGAGTTGGAAAAATGGGAAAGAGCATGGAGCGAAGACATAAAGTTTACTCAAAGCTTGAGTTTAAGAGAGTATTTTTATAAGTCAATGCATCAATGGTATATGATCCCTCAAAAATTAATGAAGATAACACAAAAAGGGAATGGTCAATGTTGGGAATGTGGAAAAACAACAGGAATTTATTTTCATACATGGTGGTTATGCCCCATAGCAAAAAAATATTGGAAAAAGATTCACGATAGTATTACTAAGCTGCCTGATATTAAATTTGAGATGACTCCAGAAACATATTTACTAAACATGATCATGAGGAACAGCCAAATGAGGACAAAAAGGAAAATATTATTAAATTTAATAACAGCAGCAAGACTGAATTATGCAAAGCACTGGAAAGAAGGAATAGAACCCTCCCAAAAAGAATGGAAGATTAAAGTGATGGATATTATTGAAATGAAAAAACTGTCCAACATGCTGAAAGGTAATTCAAATTAACAATTTGAAAAGCAATGGAATGAAATTATTAGATGGGTGAAAGAGAAGTAAGATGAAGGTACAGAACTGAATAAAGGATGGAAAGGGTAACACTTATATTAAGGTGGGAATATAGACTGAGTAGGAAAACTAAGGTAGATTACAATAACAAAAAGAGATTTCACACTAAGGAGGTTTAGAATAAGAAACAAAACAGAGATTGTGGGAGGGGAAGCACAAATAAGGAAAGGAAGGCTGCGGGGAGGGGAAAGGGACATAGAGAGAGAAGGGAGGGGGAAGGATAAATTGAGGGCAAAAATACATTGCCAATATATAATGTACTGTTAATACGGGGGGCAGGATAGAGAGGGAGGGGGGAGGGGGTTGATTTAACAATATATTAAGGAAGGAAATAATTATTAATATTGTGCAGAAAATAATAATAATAGTAAAGTTATGTAAGAATGGTGTAAAATATGTAATATTGTAAACAACATATGATACACAAATTTTAGTCTTTATGGAATTTTAATAAAAATAAAATTAAAAAAACATAAGTTAGAGTCAACTAGTAGGCACATAATAACAAAACCAGTTCAACTTTCTACTGTCTTCCTGGTCGAAGGAGGAAAGTCCTTAAACTCAAGCCTCTGGATCAGCAATTTCATCAGGATCTCTTTCAGATTACATATGTATAGTGCTACAATTCTATTTTAACTGCCGTGGCTGCATCCCATGGAATCCAAGGGCTTGTGGTTTGGTGAGGCCCTGGAGACCTCTAGCAGAGAATTCTAAGTACTCTCATGTAAACTGCAAATTTTGAGACAAAGTGGAATCATAGCACTATAACTGTATAGTGTGAATGGGCCCAAGATGGAATTGTATGGAATCTTAAAGGTTAGATGCTATGGAACAGCAGTCTTCCAGCATCTCATCCTGAGATTATCCACTTAGTAGTAAGTAGAACCACTGCCAAAATAATACTCTATAATACGTCTGCAATCTTAGAAGAATAATGGGTCTGATGGTAAGAAAAGTCACTGTCCAGGACAATTGTCCAGGACAGTTCAGTTTGCATCCTACAAATCAAGTTTGTAGATTATTTTCTTTTCCATTCAGCCAGGCACTTGGCACTGATGCTGGGTAGAAGCTATCGCTGGAATTAAAATACATTGTATGGGGAAGTTTACAATTCTGTTTTTAACCGAGGGTGTGGAGAAAGAGACTCATAGCAATCCATCAACTGTTGGTCCTGCAGCTCCCAGCCTCACTAGCCAGCATCATCTAAAGGCCCATCCTTGCTCTAAATTGCTTCTTTCACATTGAAGTTTAGAAAATTTTATTTTATTGGTTTATATTATTTTTCTTATTATTGCCTTGAGAAATACAAAATTGGAAAGGCAAGGTCTTTTAAAAAATAGAAAACAAAATGTGTTAGGAGGGCTAAAATAGCAATATCATTCTTCAGCTTTTATATTTGCTTAAACTAAAACACACTTACCTATTTTAATGGAAAAGAAAAATGGTTACATGTCAGAGTTATTAACCAGCAGTGGAAATATCTGTGCCATCTGCTGCATCCATTTTAAACAACTCTTTAAAGTTAGTCCTAACTACAATATGTATAAAATTAATTTTAAATCTATATTAAAATGGCATCAGTGATATATCCTTGGTAGTCCAAGTCAGGAAACTGAAATGTTAACCCACAGCACAGGCCAATTAATTCATGCTTACAAGCAAGAGAGTCTTGGATTGTGTTTTAGATCACGTATATTAAAGGGAAGGAAGTATAGCTGCAAGTTTAAGTATGAGATTAAAAGACAGGTGGTTTTTTTTGGTTTAATCATTTCTGTCTTAGCCTCATATTTTGTAGGGCTTCTGACAAGTCTTCATCCTTCACTATGTCTCTGTTCCTTACAGGTAAATGGATAAATTATTAAAAGCAGAAGAACACATTGTGAGACAAAGAACTCTTCCAAATAGGTCTAAAGAAGTGTGAGTTTTGCCAGCTGTTGTCTCTTCCACGTCCACTGGTCCTGTATCAATGTGTCCTCTTCAATTCTTTTTGGGGAAGCTGTTGATAGCAATTTCTTGGATTTTCACTGGAACATTTCCAAAGATTTTTTTTTTAAATAATGCATGTGGTTTGCCGAAATTGGCTTATGGCCATAACATTCAAAGAGCAATTTCTTTCTAATATCTGGAAAAAAAAATTCTTAGAGCTGTAGAATGATAGCTCAGAAGCAGCATTTCACTAATGCACTGATGTACTATACAACTTTCAATATTTTTTCAAGGGGAGAGAAGAAGGGAAACAGAATTAAATGAGAATTGCCTTGACTACTTTTCCCACCATTCATTTGCATGGGTAGGGGTGATGAGGCTACAGAATGAAACACACACCAACATTGGGAAACAAAGGCCACAACTTTATTGGCTACAGCATACAATGAGTTGGCCAAACATGGGTCTGGATCCTTGCATCGACCAGCCCGCTGCTGACTGATGTACCCAGGCTTCTGACCCGGTGCTGGAATCACAACTGGCCACCAGGGGATCGCACCACGGAACCCCCTGTCACCAGGAGGTGCAAGCAAGGGATGTCCCCCCTAGCTGGACATGCTCGCCACCACCTTGCACCTCCTTCCAAACCACAAGGGGCCAATGAACCTTACCCAAAGGCCATTGGCCCTGACCAATCTGGATCCAAGACCCATGTGACCGCCAATAAGCTGTGACAGATAAATAACAGAACAAACATAATAAGAACGACATACAACCACAAATAGAACAAATTGGACAGCCATAGGAAACTACAAAAAGGGGGCGGGCAGGAAGCAACTTGAATGCAGACTGCTAGCTTCCCACGCGGCCGCAGGGGAGGCGATCCCCCACAGCTGCCCATCCGGCCAAGGCAGCCAATCGGAGCACGAGAGGTGTGCTCCAATTGGCTGCCGCCTCCCAGGCATCCGGGGCATCCCCCGAGGCCCGCCCCCCCAGAAATGACCCATACTACCAGCCAGGAGGCCGGAAGGGCAGCCATCTTTGCCTCCCGCTCCACCCCGCAACTGGTGCCGCGAGGTAAGTCTCGCAGCGAGCTTTGAAACAGAAGTAACAGGTATGGGAAGCAAAAAAAAATGGTATGAACCACAGCTATTGATGCATATCTGACCTCCTGTGTACCTATACATCTGGCATATTTGCCCTCTAATATTAATGCTGATAGGGGGACAGGAGTTTTCAAGGCAGATTTGGAAAGGGGAAGGCACTTAACCCTTCCCATCCTTACCAATTGTTCCTTACAAATGTTGCCTCTTCAGCCTATGGTAGCCCATGTTTTTCTCCAGTTGGGTCTCTTATTAGAAGCCTTCTTCTGAGGAAAGGGTGCATTCCTGGACCATATGCTTATGGGGGGGAATGGGCATGGGAAGGATTAAGCACTACTTGCCTCTGCCTTGATTCTGCCCTGCAAATGCCTGTCCCAGCCCTACCCCAAAGAATGAGTTAGTGAGGACTGTACATGCTTTGGAATGCTGACAATGACCTAAGTCCTCTTAAACAGAGTAGAACCATTAAATCAATAGCACTTATATCAGCACTGAACTTAACAAGTTCCCACTAGACTTTATCACACTATAGGTTTGTTGTCCAATTGTACTACTGTGGCTGGGATCAGCATGCTGCAATTACACAATTGTGGCAAAAGAAATTATAAGAAATAGGAAGGAGGAGGAGGAGAAAGAGGAGGAGGAGGAAAAGAAGAACAGGAGGAGGAGAAGAGAAGAAGAAGAAGAGGAGGAGAGGAGAAGGAGAAAAAAGAAGGAGAAGAAGAAGAAGTAGTAACAGCAGCAATATATGCAGAAATTCTGCAAGTGTGGCAAAAACAAAGCAGGAAGAAAACCGAGGGAACGGGTGGAATGGAGTGGCTAGAATCCTGAACAAGGAACACTCCACTGAGCTACTGAGCTACCTTTTGTTGCAGCAGGACCCACTTTTTATATACCATGTTGCATATTAAAAGTCTTCAGATTGCCCTCTCTCAAGCCTCTTCCAGGAACAGTATAGATGGTAGAACAATATTCACTTTCTGCTAAACAGCAACTGTTCCAACACTCAGTACCAGCGATGGTGATTTGGCTTGCGACTGAGTGATTTAGAAGTTTTGTTTTGTTTTTTCAAGAGGCATGTATTTTGAGCCTACATAGCAGGGATTCAAGGTTCTGTCCTGTTTGAAGAAGGTATGCGTTGTTTGGCTACCCTAAAGGAACTCACTAGACCTTACACTTATACTGTGGTGAACTACCCATATGGACAACCCACAGAATACTTTACTCTTGACACCAAAACAGGTAATGCCATTCTACTTGATGTACCACTTTTGAATTCCATTTCAGTCTTGTTACCAAGAAGGGTAACCTGACACAAACAACTGTATTATTTTAATGTGTTCCTGCCATGTTTGTTAAGAACACTCTGGATTCAACAAGTACCAAAAACACGAGTTCCCTGAGACTTGCCTTGACACTTCCCAGGCTAGATCTCAGTTCTGGACAATTTAATGCTTTTCTTCGAGAACTATCAGTTCACTGAGCATGATATCTATTTAATTACTCTTCAATCAGTGTCCTTTCCATGTCATATGGAAAGGTGGGAGCAGCAGACATAAAATTTCAACTATACCACTGGGATCACCACAACAAAAATTGAGCTAGAAGCTCAGCGGACTGAAGACAATAAAAATGGCTACTTCCATTAAAACCCTCTTTAAAGTCTGGGACATTTTATTTGGTAAGCTTTCCTCCCTAGTGTTGTAAATCCAGTCATTCTGTTTCCCAATCCACAACAGCTTTTTAAGTTAAACGACTTCATCATGCCACCTAAATTCTGCTCCAAAGTCATGCAGAAAGCATAATAATACCATGAATGTTGGAGTCAAAAGAACAAAAATAAGAAAATATAAGGTAGATTCAGAGATTTACTGGCCAACCAAAATCAAGGTTGGGACGGACAGTAGCTGAAAAAAGGTTAAAACAGATACACCTACAAAACATTATATTATACAAAAGTTACAATTAAACAAACCAAAATCAGTTACAAGCAATCCATCGAAAAGAACAACAAACAGCACATGAAAGTCCCTTTCTCCCTGAGCAGTCGGCCCTCAAAGGGCTTCTCACAAAATGATAGTAAGGAGGGTGCCTGTCTAATTTCTCTAGGGAGTTCAGAGCCTGGGAGCAGCCGACAAGAAGGCCCTCTCCCATGTTCCTACCAGGTGTACCTCTAAGGGTGGTGGGACAGAAAGGAGGGTCCCTCCAGAGGATTTCAAGACACAGGCAGTATCTCTTAGGGAGATAAGGTCCTTCAGATAACCTGAACCTGAACCAAACATCACCAGTACTTTGTACTGTTTCCAAAAACAGACTGGCAGCCAGTGGAGGGTTTGCATCAAGGCAGTTAGTTGGATGTTCCCTGCAGTTAGCCCCTAACAATCTGGCTCTGGATATTCGGACTAGCTGAATTCACTGACTTCAAAGGCAGTCTCACATAGAATGCATTAGAGTCATCCAAATGCAATGTAACTAAAGTAACTATATCACCATGGCCAGATTCAACATCTCAAGGAATGGGCACAGCGGGCACATAATTCTTAACTGTGTGAATGCATTCCTGGCCACTGCCAATATCTGAGCTTCCAGGTTCAAGACTGAGTTCAAGAATACGTCCAAGCTGTAAACATACATTTTCAGGGACAGTATAACCCCTTCCTGCACAGGCTGAATACTTATTCTGTGATTTGCCTTTCAACAGACCAGGAGCACCTTTGCATTGTGTGGATTTCATTTTGTTTGCCTTCATCCATTCCATTATTGATGACAGGCACCAGTGCAGAACCAAGACACCTTCGGTGCTGTCATCCTTATAGTAATGGCATTGGAACTCAAAACCTATCCCAGTATTTCATATATGTGTTGAATAGCATGGGGGACAAAACAGAACCCTGAAGGGCCCCATAGGTCAATGGCTAAGAAGTCAAAGAGCTCACCTTCTGGGTTTGCTCCTCTAGGAAGGAAGGTAGCCACTTTAAAACTTGTGGTATAGTTAAATCTAGTAACTTTTCAAGATATCACAATCCTGTACAAGCCCTACTATACACACACTAGAACTTATTTCTGTGTAGAGTAGCAGCAGCGCTTTAACAAGCAGTTGGGTTGAATTAGAAAAAAAAAAGTAGGCCAATCAAGAATAGAGGAGGAATACAAGAGTTACATTTTTCTTCCCAGCGAAGGAATGCTTGTGAATGGACAAAAGGCTTCTGGGCTGTTATTCAGAAACCTCTGTATAAACACAAATACATTCCATTACATGTATACACCTATACATATCTGGAGGTTGATAATCTCTGTAATGTATACACTGTACATATCTTGAATGTTAAATGGGAATAACTGATATTCACATAAATGTACAAAGATTACCATATTTGCCAGCATATAAGACACCCCTGTGTATAAGATGCACCTCATTTATTCACTGGCGAATACTATTTGCTGGCGTATAAGACACACTGGCATATAAGATACACCCCATTTTCAAACAGTATTTTTTGGGGGGGAAAAGTAAGTCTTCTATGCCAGCAAATACAGGATATGTGCATGGAATGTAACGTGTATTCTCAGCCTCTTCTGTACCACCAGATTTTTTTGAAGGTACACTGGATAGGATGGGAATCACGTAAGCCTCAGGAGCAAGACAATTTGGATAAAAATGCAGTTTGACATATTTGTTTTTACCCTGCTTACCATTATTTCTTCATAACTTGTTCTTTTACCTGAGCACACCCAGTAGAATCTTCTTGACAGAGAGCTGCACCTGTTATGAAATACAACCTAAAGGAGGTTACTCAGAAATAAGTCCTGTTCCAAAACTGGACAAGACTCTGAAACTATTTCTCTTCCTCCACATTTTCTTATTTTACATGTAAACTTTATTTGGTTTAATGGGATGTACTGGGTAGCAGAACAGAATTCTAGCCTCCATTTGAAATCCATTTTAAAGTGCTGAAGGAGGATTCCAATAAGTCCTTGTTCATTACAGTTCAGCACAAAGAAGTCCATCTCCTAATTTGTGACTTTCGGTTATTTCTAATAAAAGTATTATAAATGTGCAGAACACTGGAGGGTATGATATGTTTTCGTAAGTAAGCCATTCATTCCAGATTTTAGTAGAGAGAATAGTAAGATTAGTCCTTGCAAATATGTCTCAATTATTAACACTCATAACACTCTCAAAGGCACAATGAGAAAGTTGTAAATAAAGTTAATAACAATTGTAATATTCGTTGTTATTTAATGAAACCCGGAAGATCCCTCTATCTTGAATATTTCTCTAACATCTGAGAAGCCCTTCTAAACGTATCATCCATTTGCTATTCAGGAAAGAGATCAGGTAAACAATTCTATCAGGGCAGCTTTTTGGTTAATGTTTTGATACTTTTACAGTTTGAAAATTCAGCTGTTCTGATTATTTGTCTGTTGTTGCTGCTGCTGCTCTTGTAGCTAGTTTTTTGTTTTACTGAGTTTTGGGGTACTATTACTATTTCATTCTGTTGGTGTCTGTTTTACTTGAAGTTTTACTATTCTGTTCTGTTCTGACTTTTAAGGTACTTCAAACAGCTGTACTAAATAAAATACAGCTGTATAAATAGTACAAAACAAAACAGACCAGTAAAATATAAGGACTATTCAAGCAATAGCAAGGGAACCATGATAAACACTATACAATTCTAACGCCTGCCTGTAATATCATACTGAATGAGCTTGATCCCAGACACTACACTGTTGAGAAATGATTAACAGAAGCAGATGATGATGGTGAAGATGATGATGACGACGACACTGGGAAATAATGCAAATGTTTTACTATAATATCAGAAAATACATAATAGCCGGTTTGAAAAGGAATACTGCCTTTAAACAACACATAATTAATCTATGAATGCACAGTTAACAGTGCAGGAAGGATTAGAACTGTGACACGAACATTAAGCTTTAGCCAAGAAGGTACATTATTTAGAAAGGGCATAAATCCCCAGACAATTTGGGCCAACAAACTAAACATAAAATAGCAGGATTGAGATAGGCATTGTATTCCGTAAGTTATTATCCTCTGACTCTTGTGGTATTAGCCACTAAAGACAACACTGCAGATATGAGACTGTGGTTTGGTTGGGCTTGACAAGTCTTTTTTCAAAGTATCAGACTAAGGACTATGGAGCATGATGTCATCCACGTGTAAAAAAACATCTTTAATAAAGATTTCTACTGGACAACTTGTTAGAGACAAGTCTACTTTTGGTAACTGAGAGCACAGTTCTAATTCACCAAGATGAAAGAAGGCCTGGTGAACACATACTAGGCCTAGACTCCAGCCTAGGAATCTTCAGTACTAAACTGGCGTGGTGGCCTTGTCCTTGGGTTGGGAAAGACTTGGAACTGGAGATTTGGAAGAACTCCTTCCTTACCCCATCCCTCCTCCGGCTCTTCTTCTGGCTGGTCTTAGCTCACAAGGCAGTTGTGCCAGCAAATCCCTCTACTTGCTAATCATTGACATCTGCAGCAACAAGTGGAATATGCTGTCATACAAACAGCGTAGCCTCCAGAAAGCCAGTTCGGCCAGCACAAGAAGCTTCTGCTTATTCTACAGCCAGCACAATTGTGACTTAGGGCTGCACTGTTAAACAGGTCCTCAGAGTGATTTTATTATTGATGATTTCTGTTTGGTGGTCTGCCACATCATCTACTCATAAACCACAATCTGGGGTTGCTGAATGGACTGTGGTAATTTGTTGGCATAAGCAGGGCTTCTACAGAACATGATTTTTTTTAAATGGAATTCTCAAAATATGAAATAATAAACATCTACATTTTACCATGATTTGGAATAGTTCAGAGCTGACAGCTCTAAGAAAAGCCAACATCCTGAAATTCCTAGATCTTTTCACCTTGGAGACATTTAATGCAAGGCCACTGCCAGCAAAAATGTAAGTTTTATTTGCCTTTCAGTCTACATGGACAAGACAGACTTTTGTTTTGGGAAGATGTTTAGTTTGTAACATATAGTGCCCATTTGAAAACTGTTTATGTCTCTCTCTCCCTGTGTGTAAGGTTTTCCAGAGGCTTGGTGGTGTCACAGGATATATTTCACAGTATGCTCATGGACAAGCAAACTGCTTAAATTACTGTCCCAGTCTTTGCAACGACATAACACTACAAGGACGTTATATACTGGTATAATGCTGCGAGGCTTGTGCTTCCATATTAAATTCTGGTGCATTGTATTTGGCTTGGTTGTCAACGATGTCATTCCCGATCACTTATTCAAAAGCTATTCCTTTTGAATGAGAAAACACAGAGTCAAAAGAAGATCCTAAAAAGTTTAAATTAGTATATGTTTTTACTATATTTTATATCAGTTTTACATAGAATGTAGCATTTCATTTTTGTTTCCAATTAAAAAATAACATGCTAAGTATCAAAAGATGAGCCAAAGATACTACCATCAAAATGAGGAGCATCCCTTTTCACAGAGTAGAACCAAACCAACCCCCTAGTATTCCAAGGAACTGGTGGCAAGGAAACAAGTGGATGGCAACTACAATGGTGTTGACAGAAAACTAAGATTGAATCTGATCAAACATGGGCTGAAGCCTAATTGGTGAGAAGGCAAATAGCTCTGACTTGGAAACCATAGTTAATATAAATCCAGTCCCTGCTTGTCCAGTGATAAGGGATATTTTTTCCATTTGTGACAGTCCAAGGATGGGGACAGGATTCTTGGAAAGGTGAGCGTTACCACCTGTGTGTTAGGGTGTTTTTTTTGTTTCAGTAGGCCTTTGGGAAGTAACAGAGTGCTAGGTTGTCTGCATTTGTTGTTGTTTGAAAGGATAGTTTTTAAAGTTGTCTTTAATTCTACTTATAGTTTAATTATAACTTTTGTACATTTTAAGAATGTGGAATTTTATCTGTACTACTTTTAGATTTATAAGCAGTCTTGAATTCCAGCAGTGAAGGAAAAATGGGATATAAATAAATAAAGGCTTCCCAGTGGACTGGAGGAAAAACAAATAAATAAATGTCTTTCCAGTAGGCTGGAAGAAATATGGCCTGGATCTTATTAGTTTTAACTAGAGTAAACTTATTCAACCAGTGGAACTTACATAAGTGTTGACTTACCAAGTTACTATTGATTCAGTGGTCTGCTTTAGTTGCCCTCAATAACTAGTGACGACTTGCAAATAATTTGTGCAAACAAATAACAGCATTTCTTTTCTATAACTATTAAGACCAAAGTAGATAGACATTGTTATATTTACTGAACTCTATTATTGTTAGGTTTACTTAGGCCATTTCCGCACTAGACTGTAGGCCATTTCCGCACTAGACTTATAGAATAGCTATAAGCGCTATTATTCCACTTTCAACATCCTATGGAATCCTGGGATTTGCAGTTTTGGGAGGGGCCAGTGGCCACAAGCCTCTGGACAAATGTCCTAGTTGTCCATTTTTGGATTTCAGCTGCCAGAGATATTTTCTGTGGCATTAGGCTAAGCTGGAGCAAAATGACTTTACTGTGGTAAATTGATTTCTTGCTCCTGTTATTAGAAAGTTCTCCTTTTATCAAAAAATACCCTGCTTCCCAACTTTATGGGAGCAGCATCCTATTTTCTTCTTTTAACTTTTAACTTTTTCTTTTAACTATTGAGTTGCCACAGATAATATATTTGAAACTATAACATATGAACTGTGATGCTAGCTCTTGTAGATGAAATCCTCTAAGTAGCCAGTGATCTTAAAACCCTCCTGGTGTATGTCCAGGTTCCAGAACTCTGTTCTCTATCTTTAACCTTATTCCACTTGTACTGATCTTGTGTACAAATGCCTTAAGACTGAATTCTTCTTCTGTCTTGAGACTGGGCTAATGATGACCTGCAATGCTGTTACAACTGTAAAAGGCATTAACTTTGCCTTAAGGAAGCTTCTAAAAAGAGCTGTTCTATAGCTCCCTCACCACCACAATCTATCACAATATCAAAATGTCACCTGCTTTCACCAGACAATCCTGGCACTAAGAAATACTCAGTAAACATCTCTTGTTGGCTCTGACTTCATAGATAGCAAGAAAAACAGTGAAGAATAAGGGTTTTTTATGACATCTATATGCAAAAAGGGATAAATATTTAACATAAATTTTTCGGAACCATGTGGACATAGTTCAGAGTTCTGAGCACTGTCTTCATGTCCTGACTCAGACAAGCAAGCACCTGTAAGAGCAGTCCCTTCTAGCAGAACCAGCATAATTCCAAATGACAAGTCAGTTTTGAATGGCTCATTACTTACTTCCAGAAAATTAGGAAACCACAGAAAATTAAAGTCTGTAACAGTGTGTTAAATATGCTGAAACTACAAATGACTTATCTCTATGTGGCTGCATTGCTGTTGAACACAAACATGAGGCTTGATCTCAAGCAAAACTGCATTAAAGTTCTTTAAGGTATCAACATCACATTAATATACACTATTCACATCCAATTTGGCTTAAGCTGTATATCCACCACATGTTTCTGAGTGAAAGGTGGGCTCTCATTTTTCCCCATGGCCAGCCAACTTTTAAATTTGTTTTGATGATGCTTTTACAACAGGCATCAGAAATAAAAGCACACATCAGTACAAAGTGAAATAATGAAACTGTATAATCTAAGATTATATAACCTAAGACTGTATAATCTAATAATGAGACTGTATAATCTAAAAAAACACTTGCTTGTTTTAAGTGATTGATTCAATGGCTCTACTCTAACAACTGGATTTAACTCAATAGCCAGAATCTTCTTGGTGACATTTGCAAGTGTAATCTGTGCTATGCATAACAGAGTGACTTTTCTGGACAATGATGAATAGATACATCCAGCTGATGGTGATGGGAGAGGAGTTCCGCATGCAGAACCATTGCAAACATGCAATAATGAACCTGAAATAGTGTGTTAAAACACATTGCACACACTGCCTCTTGGCACTAGGCATTGTGCAATGAAGTGACAGCTATGCACACTCATGTCTTTTTTATACGTTGTATGACAGTGGTATTGAGTATAGGAATTGTGATTATTAACATAGTACAACTCTGCTGGTGGAGATGCTGTAGGCTCTGGACTATTTCTCCAAACTGGGAAACAAACCTATCAACAAGTCTTTGTCATATTGATTTACTAATTAGATCAGGCATTTTCAGCCCTATTGAATTCAACAAAATTCAGAGTTAACTTAATAGATGCTCCTGTTAGCACACTTGTTTCATTGATATGGAAACATTTCCTTGATCTAAATCAAAGGAAATATACAACTTGTGACTTCCACTACATACACAGGGTACCTTTTCTCCCCAGTCATTGTTTTGTATGTAGCAGAACAGAAATTTCTAGGATAAGTCCACAATTTTCTCTCCTTCACCATGGTTAGTATCCAGTTAATCCTTCCTGCTGACTGGAGGTCTATCTCAGCAGAACAAGTAGGCGGGCAGTTCCCCTCTCCCACTTCCTCTGCATATCCTAAAAGTCTGCTTTGGAGGCTAGGGGATGCAAGGTGAAGAAGTCTCTTTGTATGAGAAGAAATCAGCTTGCACAGTATGGTATTTTGCCCTACAATTTGCCCATGGTTTTACTTAGCCTAGAGTAAAACATTTTTCACATTAATCAATGTGAATCCGATTTGTTCAACATATCTAGACTTTCCCATGCTTCCTCACCCAGCAGGCCCTGGAATAATTCTAAATTCTGACAGGCATTGGAGGCAGTTGTATAGTATATCCAACCAGAAACCAACTTGAGGAGTATGGTGTCTGGAGGCTGAGGAGGAACTGGTAGGCAAAGAAATGAGGGTATTGGTGGCCACCAGAGGACATGATACCATTCCCTATCACATTTCACATCCCAGCAGTAAGAAATGTCTCATTCCATCTTCTTAGTGGGGTTGACTGCATGCCAGTAATGTGGTGGCTGCCTCTACAATCTACGGTGAGGAGGAGCTATTGAATAATCAATATTGTACAACAGAGTTCTACTGTATATTATTTACATTACAAAATATGTAAAAGAGCCAGGACTTTTGAATAATTAATACATGAGTTAATGAACGAATTTCTAAACAAATGCATCAATCAATGGCAGTATGAAAGAAAAGAGCACTTACAGAAATGAAATAAGGTGAGTTTTTTTGCATTAAAGCCATGTGTTTGCATTGCAAACATTTATACTGTACTACTGTATATACCCGGCATTGCCCGGGATTTTATTTTCTCATAGGTAATACTGTGTCTCTAATTCCCCAAACTGTCTTGTCCAGTATGTGTAACTTTTCCCCATATTCACCAATCCAATCTGTATTCAGAATCATTAACACACAGAGGTTGGGTTCCTGAGGGAATACACAGTCCTCCTTCTTGCTGCTAGACCTTGTCTCCATAGCAATCAGCCTGCTCTAGAATTCTCAGCCGGAGAGCTCTTAAGGCCCCTCCCTAAACTGCAAACCCCAGGATTCCATAGAATCTTCACAGGCAGCCAATCATATGAGGTCTTTGCCTCACACAGCCAATCATATGAGGTCTTCTCGCCTGACACAGACAAACAAACTTTGACTTTTATGTGTTAGCAGATAAGTAAAATGTTAATACACATTTGTGCTATCTTTCTGCATGTGAAGGTGAAATATCAGTTTATGGGGGCATCCTCACAGATGTTTCTTCCCTCTCCTGTGCTCCATATGCACAGAAGCAGCATGCCAGGCTATTGCAAGAAACAGCGTATGCCCCCAAATTCCCATCCTGTTCAAGGACAATAGACTTCTATTGAGCCCAGTAGGAAATCACAGTGCACTAGTGGGGTAACTTCTAGAAGGAAGGATTGTGCTCCTTTTATAACACACATATATCATGTATTTATTTACAGTAGCATTTGAAATCTTCTGAGTATCCAATCTGAGTTGACAATCATATCATACTAGATTTTCGTTTCATTTTATTTTATATACATCTCCCATTTCTCCTTCCACTGGACCCAAGGCAGCTTACATCCAACTAAAAACAAGCACAGCTAGACTAAAAAACTAAAACTAAAAAAAAATTGTACAAAAGTTTTTAAACAATTCAAAACAAAGTTAAAACAGTTCAAAACAGTTTAAAACAGTTCAAACCGCAATTTAAAGATAATACTTAAAAAAGAACAGCCCAATTAAAAGCTCCCACTGTTACATAAATTACAAACCAAAGGCCTGTCTAAATAAAAAATTCTTTGCCTACCAACAGAAAGACATACCTTTGAACATTTCATTGAGGAAAACCCAGCCAAGTAACATCCAAGTGTGGTCAAGGCAACAGAAGTTATAAATAAGGAAGAACATACAACCCAAGGGAGGCTGCAGCAGCAGTTTGCTTTTCCCTGAGCCTATTGGGAAGGGCATGATGACACAAAGTACAAACTGCTTTTGTACTTTGTACTCAGTTTGCAGCAACTAAGGTAAGCTGAGGACAAAGGGGAAAGTGGAAGGAGGAAAGAGAAACTGGGACATTTTAAAAACTGCTGAAAAATGGGGCAGCAGAGGATTAATTGAGACTGTTCTCACCAAATTGGAATAGTTGGAGGGTATGAAAGAGGGACAGTAAATTCCCTAACCTGAGACCAGGTCATCAGCTCTTGCATGTCTTCATCAAATGTTCCTGTGATGATGGCGGTACCAACAGAAAATCTTCCTGCAAAGATCTTATGACTCAGGCAGACTCATATAGGGAGACAAACCTTTCAGATAATCTGGACTCAAGCAACAGAACACTCCTATATCCAAGGAAACATAGCAAACACGCACAATATTTAAAAAAATAAGAGGGTTGAAAAAGATGTTATTGTTTGCACTTTATTCCATCAGAACCAAGGATGTGGCATCTGGATAGTTTTTCAATGGTTGGGACAGTGGAGATTCTGCTCAATCTAAAGTTCTAAAGCTAAGTAGACAGACATGAGCAAAAGAGTGGTTAACCTACCAGCTTCAGTGAAAAGCTGAACTTATCTTGATCTTTCCAAGCAAAAGGGTACAATGTACTGACTGTAGGCTGTAGGAGTAAAACATGCCCACAAGATAATCACATCCTTAACAGAAATTGAAAACGTATGTGAAAGCCCTGGTGGTCCTGAAAAGAAAAAGAAGGGAAAAAAACACCCTCAAACAATTTGATTCAGTGTCATCATTCATTTCTTTCATTTGAAAAATCAAGCGCTTTAGAAGGACAAGCAAAGATTAATGCTTTTTTCATAAAAGGATATTTTATGAAATAGTGAAATGTGGTATATTTCTACCTGATAAATGCAGAGACCTGCAAACTCTGAACCCAACTTGGCCTTTATTTCTTTTGACCCTGCTTAAGTGATTTATTTATTTTTAAGAACTAAAGTTTGCAGGAGGTAGAATATGCCATATAGATCTTTAGTTCTAACTAAAATAATATTTAAACTGAGTAGTTTGTGTCAGAAATGGTAGTTCAGAGAGGTCTTGTCCTTGGATTGGTGTCATTTTTAGAGTCAGTATTTTATTTGGGAAACTGTGAATGATAAACATGATACATCTCAATCTTCTTACAAGATCACTCACTAAGAATCTACAAAGAGAATGAAGCACTTTTAACTCTTACTGGTTTCAGCTGGAAACATTTATATGGATATTCATGATATTCATGACTAAGTTTAATCTGTTTAACTTTAGCAGGGTTGTGCCAAAAACATTTTCGATAGTCTGAAGATGAAATAGCATTTTAGCGGCTTACTGCTAACAGTTTAGTTTTTAGTTTAGTTTAGTTTTTTAAAATATAGATATGGGAACACATTTCAAAAACTGCTGTATGACTGTCAACTTGATCACACAGCATGTGTCCTTTTCTGTGTGAGGAGGTTCCGTACTTGTGGTAGGGAATGGACAAATATGATCATTTTGCTTTCTCTCTAATAGTTATTTGTTCCAGCTCTGTTTCCTGGATCTGTCAAAAATTCTATTCTACATCAGTTTAAAATTTTTTCATATGCATACGTCTCCTCATAGTCTTTGTTTTGGCGTGCACTTCCCCCTAGAATAATGCATATTTGTACATTGTTTTCATGAGCATTTACATCATTGTTTGCAATTTCCCAAAATTCTTGCATATATTACTTGATAGGAGGACTACATCATAAAAAGTGGAGAACTATGGATCCTAAAAAATTACAGGGTTTTTGTTTGCATACTGATGCAAATACATATTAAAGTGAATTAAACAAATTGCTTGTCCATTCAGATGATGTGCATACATGCAGTCTCACATAGATATTTTCTATTCTTTGCATGGAACATTCTCTTGCTCAGTGGTGAAATCCCGGTTAGACACACAAGAACGATGGCGGAGTGAAATTCCAACAGTGGTGAAATCCCTGTTAGACACACAAAAGAGTTATGGCAGAGTCAAATCCCAATGGCTGAACAGATTATGAACTAGGATAGAATTTCCAGCCTTTACTTCAGTCCAAAGGCACAGTTTCTGTCAGTTTCATAGCAAGATGTAGCAAAACTGAACAAGGAACCAGGTGTCTGACTGGTGGAGACAACAGTCCTTTTAATCTCTGTCCCTAAAAGAGCACTGTGGATGTACCGCATTTTATATGAGGCTGCCTTTGAAAATACTCTAAACCCTATGATTGAGTCACCAGAAAATACAGGCTTACCTCAATGCTCTGACAGGTTAGGGATTGAAGCACAGTTAAAAAACAGAATTGGTTGAAAATTGGAAGCCATGTACTTTACTGTAGGGAGCATGAAAGACTTACCAAGGCACACTTGGGACTGATCATGCAAACACTGCTTGCAAAGTCTCCCATCCAGCTTAATGCCTTTTTTCCCTTCTCAGCTGACTTTGCAAACAGTGTGCATGCATGCGTGGTTCCAAGGAGCCTCCATAGACAAGAAGAACTGCTGAAAGGGTGGAACCCCCATCAAATTAATGGAACTTGTCCTTAATTTGGAGGAGTCGAAAGAGATAATGGGGTGTCAAAAGGCAGGGGCTTCCTGTATAAAATAAGCTACAAGGCTGTTGACTGGGAGCTGTCAGTAGGAGCATATATTGCAAGCACTTATAAGAATTTCACTGACTTCCAGATTATTTCTGATCACGAAAACTAAAAGCAGTTGGTCTTTGCACTTTAAATCCCTTAGGGTCTAACCTACTCCCTGAACAAGCAGCCATTTTCACAGAGCTCAGAAAAGTTTTTGTAGAGCGGGGGAGACTACAACTTACAGAATCTCTTCATAAGCATGAAGCAAGGATTCCAAGAGCTGCAGTCCAAAAAAAAAGAGGGGGGCATTTTTATAAACTCTTCATTTTGAAGTGACCAAGTAGAAAGCTTTTTTAGTCATGATGTACCTTCCTCCAGGAGGCACACCTGGTGCCAACATTCTTATCCTTTCAGCACCAGGTAAAGCGGCTATTGTTTATTATAGCTTCATGCATGTATTTTTTTTCTTATTTTTGAATAAATAGGAGTTTTGCTGAGTCAGTGTATTTTATTTATTGTTTTTTTTTATCTTTCTCCAAAAAACATAACTCAAAGTGGCTTACAATATTATTAAATTAAAGTGTTTTAATAGTGTTCTTAATTTAGCTGTATTTAAATAGTAAAATTTGTTTTATGCTACTGATTGTATTTTCTTATTCAAATATTTTAAAAGAATACAGTTTAGAACACAGCAATAAAACATACAAGTTTCACCTGGTAAAAATCCCCTTCCTTTTGCCAAGTGAGCAAAGCCCACCTGAATTTTTTTTAGAAAGGTCTTTGCTTATGGGTGGCAACGGGAAAGAACAGGTAGTCAGTCCAGCCTCCTCTGGCAGAGAATTCCACAGCCTGGGAGCTGCTAGCAAGAAAGCCCTCTCTCATGTTCTCACCAGCCATGCTGGTGGGAGTGGTGAGACCAAGAGAAAAAAAATCCCCAAAAGTTCTCAAAACAAGCCAGATTCATGTGAGACAATGCAGTCCTTCAGACTAGACTCAATTGAGTTTGGTGTCAAATCAAGTGTCATTTTCCCGATGGAAGCTGGTCCTATGAAAAAGGAGCACTTTATCCACTGCACAGTATAAGCAACCAGAGCACATCTTCACAGATGAACAGCAAGACCATGTGTCACTGAATACCTAAGCTTTGCTTTACACAACAAATGTTTAGGTTAATCTATAAAATAAGTGTTATTTCCATTGCTTTAATTCCTCCCCCCCAATCATTAGGCCATGCCTAACTATGTCTGACTGAGTCACACATGTGTAACATGGAGGGAAGAATATTGTCTGACATCTTTGTTGCTGTACAAATTATTAATGAACATACATGAAACACTTACCATTTCTGTTATTACAATTACATTAACTACATTTCCCTTTGACCAATGGCTAACTTCCCCTCCTTTCTGATGATTTCTACCACTCTGATTGTAGTTCATTTCCTGTCTTGAATACCATAACCTTGTTTTTAGTGGCCTTCTCCATGACTCCTTTATTTCTGTTCAGAAATGTGCAGCCAGAATAAATTACCTTGCAAGTCATTTTTGGGTGCAGTCCACATCCTACCAAAGTAAATGGCAACCTTTTGACTGCATCCAACAATTCAATTCCCTTAGCTGGCTCCTCACTGCACATCCAACACACTGGATATAACTATACCTTTAAGTTTGTCCATGGCTCTAAGCCCATTTCCTGTTCTTTTATTTCTTGCTATGCTATTTTTGCAATCTTCATTTCCCCCCCTTCCACGTATAATTGACCCACTACCCAGCTGGCTTTCTTCCCTTGCTTTTTGCTATCCTCCTCAGTTTTGATCTTTAATCCCATTTGAAGACCCTCTCCCATCCAACTTTACCATACCATATTCTGCTTATTGTTTAATTTGCAACTTGTTGTAATTGGTAAAAATATCAACTTGGATGTGGGTATATACTTAACCTTGTCTCTTGCTTTGCATTTGTTTTTTTGTTTAACAAGAATTTAAAAGGTTCCTTATTGTATAGTGCCAAGCACATTTCTGGCACTTTATCACTAACAAATAAAAATAGTTTATGCGGACAGCTTGAGTCAAATCCAGCTAAGGCACTCCATCTAATAGAAATTTCTTCAGAATTAAAGGTAGTTAAATAAGGCAAAGTAAACATTGTCCTCTTTCTTTGTTTTTTAAGGCTTTGGCACAAGCCAAGAAACTTCATTTCTGGCATACCAAAGCACAGAAATGAAACCTTCTTGATGTTTCAAGCTGTTTTTCAAGCAAGATATTTGCTGCTGAAAATATCTTTGTTCCTTGTTTGTCTCTGAAGCCACACATTTACTTTTAGTTCAGAGTAGCAACAAATGTCTTCAGCTATCAAACATTCCACTCTACAGGAGCCTCTAACACATGTGTATTAAGCAATTAGAATTTTAAGTAGAACTACAGAGGAAAATTAGTTTATGTACACATTAAAATACAGTAAAAACTGTAATGTTGTGCAGTAAATTAAGCAGACTATACAGTGGAAAAGAAAAAAATGTGAAAAAGGACTGCATCTTGGATAAACACTGTGACATTGCAACCTTGCTGGCTTTTTTGTTCTTAGTTTTTATGTTAGATTGTTATGTTTGTCACAAAAACTGGTTTTCTGGAGTTTCTGGCAGTCCCTGACAGCTGGAGGATTCAGACCTAATTATTGCTTGCACCTGCAATTACGTATTTTGGTTTGGCCAAGGCCACAGGCAGGCATAACAAAATGTGGGTTTTTTTCATTCTAATTCATATGGGAAACTTCCAGTTTGCTGGAAAGTTCTGTGATATCGTCCCTTTGACTAATCAGCTGGAAGCACTGTGGTTGCTAAGGGCTGTGGGTGTAAAATATGCTTTGCCACTTGCTTATTTCCTTAGATTTTGGTTTAAGCTTTTGCCATTTTTCCTGGATCCTATCTATATTTCAGAGGAAAGAACTGGCAAAACCACCTCTAAGAAAACCCTATGAAATTAATGGGGGTCTCCATAAGTCAACAGGTGATTTGAAGGCACATATGTGCCCACATCTAGCAAAGTGGTTCTGATATTTGTAGTCCTTTCCAAAGAGATATCCTGTCAGTCTGTCATAGCATGAAAAAGGAAATGGGTGTGTGTGGGAAGAACCAATGTGGTAGTACCTTTGAAACTAACTGGCTTATTTCAGCCTGAGCTGCTGTGGATATTCATCCACATTTTTGGACGCATTCACGAAATGTAATATTATAGTCCAGGTATTTAAGTACAGCTACTTCGTTGGTGGAGTGGGATCAAAATGTATTAAAATACAGAAAGATACAGATTGTGGACCTGGCTTTAAGGAACAATGCAAGACAAAGGTGGACAAAGTGCAGCCTGCAGAGCCATCTTTGTGGCTCCCAGCAGAGGCCATGAATTTCTTTTCAGAAAAAAAAAAATTATTGCTCCACAATATCTCTAAAAGTCCACTAGAGGTGGAGGACATCTCCACCATGTTTTTGACCCACCACAGGCCACTTTAGGCCCAAGAGAGGTCCCTTTTCAAAACAGGAAGCGATTTCTGCTCATTTCCTGTCTTAAAAAAAAAAGCCTCCCCTACACCAAAAATTGCCTAGGATGGCCCAAAAGCACTGTGAAAATGCCCCCTTTGTCCCCTGCTTTTTTTTTTCTTTGCAGGAGGGGGTAACAGGGGGTTGTGGCCCTCCAAGGTCTAATGTGACCCCCCTGTCCTTCAATGGTTGCCCACCCCAGTGTAAGATGATACAGCTTTTTTAACTAGCTGATCTCTAGTACAGAGACCAAAAGGAATAACTCTCCTTGGGAATCAGGAGTTTCTGATATGGAGTCAGAAAATCTTCTGATAAGAATTTTTTTTTAATTGGATTGCAGCCATGAGAACTCATATACTAATATCTATATATAGTGGCAGGAAATCATTTTTTTTCTGTTCATTCTTCCCACTCTCACAACTATGTAACTATATTTAAATACCTGAGTAGTAATATTGTATTCTGTAATTGTATTGTATTGTATTGTATTCTGTAATATTGTATTCTGTGAGTGCATCTGAAGAAGTGGATTAAAATCCACAAAAGCTCATGCTGATATAAACCAGTTAGTCTCATAGGCCATTTCCACCCTACACTGTTATAGTGTTATTATTTCACTTTTGACATCCTGTGGAATTCTGGGATTTGTAGTTTACTGAAGCCCAAGAGCTCTCTGGCTGAGAATTCTAAATACCCCTCCATAAACACAAACTCCAGGATTATTCCACAGGATGTTGAAAGTGGAATAATAGCACTATAATAGTGTAGTGCAGAAATGGCCATAAGTGCTACTAGGTTCCTTCCTCCCCCCACCATTTGTTTATTTAGTCCTGTTGTAGTATATTTCCCAAAAAGTTACTCTTTTGTGTGTAGCTGTCCCTTCCACCTATCCCTTGTAAACAAATCAATCTCTTTAACTGGGCTGTGTGTTTCTCATCCTGGAGACTGCCTTTGCTACTGAGTCTTTGCATTTACCTATTCTTACAATTTTAGATTGTGCTGCCTAACACTTTAGTCCAGAGGTGGTTATTTGACCTCCTGGCTCTTAGAATATGAAGAACATCCTAAATAGGGCTAGGTTTCCCTTACCCAGGCTGAATGGGCATTTTTGGAATGGTAGTAGCTCCTACCTTGAAGGAACAGCATTAACCCAGAGTTCAGTGGGCTTGGCATCTCCAGCCTCCCAGTCAACCTATGACAACATGTACCTTAAAAACAAATTTAAAGCCCAACACATTTTTTAATTTAATACTAATTTATTTATAGCCCCCTAGTTCTGAGTATCAACAATGTCAACATTACAAACTTAGGTCCCAAATAACCAATCACAAGCCATTTCATAAGTGGTATCATCATGGTACAGATGTGCTTGCATTTACGTGAATAATAAAAAAAGCATCTGTGTTGCAGGCCGCATTCTATTGTCAAACACATCACTGAGTCCTGCCCTTAGCTGTTCACACGAACAATTCCAGAGATCTGGAGGATAGATTTTTTCCCAGTTCTCCCTTCTTCCTGTTCCACGTCCCACTTGTTCAAGTGCTGTCCAACTTTCCAGAATAGAGAGGGAGGAGCACTGGGGCGGAAGTGGAAGGAGAACGCAGCATAATTGCCTCCTTCTCCCTTCCATGAACAGGTGGCTTCATAAGTCTGTATCCCAAATGATATCTCAGTAATCTGAGCAATGTGATTATCCACATTTATACAAGTGAAAACAGTCACTTGCTGAGGCTACTAATAAGTTTGCACTAGAGGCAAGATTTGAACGGAAAACTTCTCAACTGGTCACAATTGTTTAGTGCCATCCTATATACAGCTGCTTGAATGTTAACTCCATTGAGTCCAATGGAATTTACTCTGAGGTAACTCTCTATAGGATTGTACCCTTACCCACTACAATATACCAGAATATCCAAGAACAAAGGCTGCTACCAGCCAAGGTGAATTCCTGTTGAAAAGGCACCTTACACTGGCTCGCCAGGATTTGTATACATCATTCACTTTTTAAAATACATATGGAAATTTTGGAAGGAAAAAGCTGGTTTAACTGTATATTCATAAAAGTTCTATATCCATTTTATTGTAATACTCACGAAATTCCATGTACATTCATCAGTTTATTCTCCATTAACAGTATCACATTCTGTGTTACACAGAAAGGATACATGTAATTTCCTGTACAGACGTGGCAACTGTATAAGATGTGGCTTCATTGAATGTCTTATTTCATATAGTTTAAGAGGTTGAAAATATCAACTTTTAAGTTGTAGAGAGTTAAATTGTATAGAGTTCTATGTTTTTGCAAGCTATTCCATTATCCATCGTTATAATCTTCACAGGCTTCAAAAGTAATTGCTTTGCTAAACATAAAGGAAGTCTGATTTTAATTTGCTATCTACATCTACATTCTCATATTCTTTTAATAGATTATTTAAAGTTATCACTAGAATCTTCTTTCACTCAAACATAAGTGAAAGTTTTATCTTACTCTGGATATCACAAAAATAATTTATTACTAAGGAAACAAAACCTTTTGTCTCTCAATATATTTCTTCAGGACAGCTGTGGTATTTCAGTGCAAGCACAAAAGCTAAAATGATCTGGGCTGCAATCAACTATTTTTAATAGGAAATTTTTACAGACTTTTAATAAGATCTCCCAACATAATTTATGAGGAGAGGTTTTGAAGTGAAGAGGCATTGTTTGGCAAGTGTTCTTCCTCTAATCTCAGGAAATTTAAATAAAAGAGGGCTCATTTCCTCTAACTTGGGATTTCTTCCACACAGAAAAAGTTAAGAAAAACACCTGCTACATAAATGCACAAAATAAGTTTATCCATAGTCCAAACAAAATACATTCAGAAAAAAACCCTGGAAGACTCAAAACTCTGGGGATGCTAGATCATACTGGTGTAATCATGACTACTTACATTTAAGAGCAGAAGCTGACCTATTAATTTTATGCAGTCTAAGTAAGGGGATGGTTGTGTGTGCCTGCTTGCTTAACATGTTAATAGAAGTGACAAGTTGGTCTTGACAAATTTCATACCTACATATCTGTAATTCTAAAGGCATCCTCCAATCTTATAACATCATAATGATTCCTAGTTTGTGAAATTGTGCAGTAAGGAGACATGGCCCAACACTGACCATTCAAACCATCTGTCTGCAGGCAAAATGTTGATGGCATATTTGAGAATTTGATCATTAGCACCTCTATTTGTAACTGGAAAGCATAAATAGAGCCCAACTCTGTTAGCACACCATCTTCTAATAGTGGCCCCTTAATGCCAAAGAGTTTTTAGACTTCGATAGATTCACAGGTTGCAACATGACATCAGACTTCTTAAGTAAACTTTTGCCCCTGAATTAAAAGGGGTGTGTGGTAGGACATGTGATTTGCTAGCAAAAGGCCCAGGTTCAGCCCTTGAAATCCACTGACAGAAAAGACAACCAACTTAAAAAATATGAAGAACTGTTGCCAGTCAGTGCAGATAACACTGAACTTAAAGGTGGTATGGTGTGAGTCAGCATAAGGCAACTTCATATGCAGGACTTCTCTTATGGAAAAGAACTGATAACTCTACTGGGATAGGCAAGAATTTCCATATGCTTCAGATGACTCACTAGATTACTACAAATAGAAGGTTTCTCCTCACAGATCTTTTCTTGCAAACATTCTAAAGGAAAGTAGCTGTAGGAGGGATAAAGCTTTCTCTCTATCCAGTACCTGAGGTGCACGTGCAACCAACAAGAAAATGAGTACTGTTATAACTGAAGGTCATTTTGCAGATCAAGTAAGTAGAGAATGCTGGAACACAGCAGTGGATAGGCCACCTTCTGCAATGCTCAAACATCCCTGGGTCAATGGTATGGCAATGGCTTTAAACTTCAGAAAAAGAGATTCCATCTAAACATTAGGAAGAACTTCGTGATGGTAAGAGCAGTTCGACAGTGGAATATGCTGCCTCAGAATATGGTGGAATCACTTTCTTTGGAGATTTTCAAACAGTGGTTAGATGGCCATCTGTCAGGAATGCTTTGATGGTATATTCCTGCAAGGGAGGGGACTGGACTCAATGGCCCTTTTAGTCTCTTCCAACTCTATGGTTCTATGAATATTTTTTGGTAGAACCCCTGTATCAGCTAATTCACTGAGGAGCTCCTAGAATATACCCAATAGAACAGTTTTTGCAAACCCTTTGTTTTCAACTTGATGTGAGCTGCCTTTTATCCTGTGCCTTGAGCAAAATGGGATATAAAATAAATAATATATATCTGTTATCTGTCAGCCTTCTGCCTGTAAGTGCAGCCAACCACCACGACATAAAGAAAAGTGAAAGAAGCCTTGGACTTGGAGAGGCTGGACAATGAATGAGTTAGCCCCATTTGGGAAAAAAAATAGTAGGTTCAGTTAGGGTCCTTTACACTCTGTTTCAGCTCTACTTTATAATTTCCCTAGAGCTGAAGAAGGGTCATTTTCAGCAACCACATTCCACTACAAAATCATCCAGAACCATTCATTCTTGTTAGCATTAGTGGCCTCTGATGACTTGTCAGATTTTGCATTCCACTGTGAAGCTGCCTGGCAAATTGGAGAAAGGGTTTAACATTATCTTCCCCAGACCTATTGTGAGGTCATTCATTAAATATGTTGCTCTTATCCATAACACTCTTTTTCAACTCTCGGCGTTCTTCCAGAAAGAAAACTCATTGTGCTACCAATCCAAAGGCATTCTTCAGTTTTCCTCCTGGAAAGATTGTGTGTGTGTGTGCGCGCGCGCACGTGTGTAAACAAAAAATTGAGAAAATAAGGTTACAAAGGGAAAATGATGTCATCCGGACCCGCTGTAAATTATGTGAAGACGATGAGGTGATTGCATGAAATAAGCCTCATCTTGAAACACTCCTGGATTTCAATATCCTTTATCTAGCATCCAGTTGGCACATCACAAGCACTAGACAGTGCTATGTAAAGTAATAAAATGTAGACTACATGCTCTCTCCATAAGGAACACCGTGCACAAAATACACTCACTATTATCAAACACCACAATAAACTAGATTTTCAAAGAATATCCACTCATTGTGAATGGGCCAGAAAACTGGTGCTCTCTGGCCAGCTGAGGACAGATCGCACCCTGATTCTCAACACCACAAACCCTCTCGTGGTGCCCCCCACATCCAATGAAGATGGACAAGAGAGACTAAGTATAGGGCCACCATGCCAATCCACTCCCTTTCCCTGACCTGTTTTGGACTTTGGATGCCCACTCTCTCCACCATGCCTCACCCCTCTTCCCACAGACACACACACACATTTCAATATTTGTGATTTTCTGACAGACACACGCGTGTGCACGCACACACTTTGATATTTGCAATTTTTCCACTTTTGCAGGGGTCCTGTGCCCCTAAGCCTAGAGAATGTGGAGGGCCAACACCAGACAACATTACAGTGCACTGATCACTGCTCAGATCTCACATGGTAAAGGGTGACATAGAAGAGAAACAAACACTATCTCCTGCCATTTTCGATATCTTTCTCCTGTGAAAAACGAAAGTACATATCATGCTAGTTAGCTGTTTCAGATTGTGCTGTTGAAAAAACACTTCACTTGTACTAATTAAGCAGTGGTAACGCTATTATGGCATGACATCATAGCGCTATTACACTATTTTTAAAAAGTCATGTTGTGGTGGTCACACTGTAGTGCGTGGTACCACAGGAAATCTTTGGAAAACTCCTCCGTACAGTAAAGACATCTGAATGGATCTGATAAGCAGTGATGTATTGACATCTTTTACTCGAAGTCTCAAGTCAAATCTCAAGTCTCTACCGTCAAATTTCAAGTCCTTACATTGCAAGTCTCAAGTCCTTGCATTACCGTCAAGTCGCAAGTCTGGGAGCCACCTTTATACCCACCCTATATTCCAGAATTTCTGGACAGAGTCAAAAAAAGGCAAGTTTAACCCTTTAGGTAGACTTGGCCCTCCACATTTCTGATTCTGCAGCTTCAGAAGTGGGGAACAGGATCCTTCTTACTTCCCTTTTCTGAAGCTGGAAGTTGTTTTGAAAGTGGGGAACATGATCCTTCTTACTCCCCATTACTGAAGCTTCAAAAGCTTTAGAGGGATCTTTCTTCCTCAAGCCGATTGCCTAACACATTTTCTTTTCCCCTCTGACAAATGCACCCTGCACTCTATGGATGAATCTTGCCTTCTGCTCTTAGGAGAAGTTTAAGAAGGCTTCTTCAATATGCAGCAGCAACAGCCTGCTGAGCAGACCTCAACCCTGCTTCAAGCTTATTGCTTAATCCCTTTGCTGTTCCCCTGAGAAATGCGCCAACATGCATTTGAGACACATCATGTGATCAGTAGACAAAAAGAGATGGAAGCATTGTTCAAAGTTATAAGGTTTCTGGACGAATGTGTTATCTTACTGAACCAAGGGCAGCAAGTCAGTCACTAAAAATATACAAGTCACGAGTCCAGTTATCACATCATTTATTGTCAAATCAAGTCCAAGTTGACTCACTGAAGTGACTTAAGTCTGACTTGAGTCTGAATCGATCAACTCAAGTCTACATCACTGCTGATAGGTTAGGTTATTGTATTATAACGGCAAACCATAGACAGACAGACACACACACACACACACACACACATATCTGAAAAAGGTTTCAAGGGCATAGACTACAGAAAACACAGTTATTGGGAAGTCTTGTCTTCCCTGCCCAAACACTGAAGGTAGTCTAATGTTTCCTTGCTGAAGATTTCCTTGGGAATCCTCAAGGGAGCGACAACCAGACCACACCGACTAATCGATTGTTCTTGCAGTGAAACAGAATGAGACATCCATGTAATATCTGATACTGAATCATAGCCAGAAAGGAGGTCATCAATGGATTATTTTCAGCATGAAAAAATCCAATTCCCAGTGACTGTACAGCACCAGAAGAATCACAACATCATGTGATAAGGCTGAGACAAAAGCGGGACCAAACAACTGCTATGCTCTGAAAATATAATGGCATAATGTGTTAACTGAGGTATGCTCGTATTCCCATGAAACTCCTTCCCTCAACACACACAGTGAGTAAAATAAAGTATATTTCCTAACAGTTCTGAATTTCCTAGCTAGGACATAACTGCCTAAGACACTGGATGGCATAAGCTTGATTAGAAAATAAAAAGACACACAAAAATTTGGAAAACATATGGCTAGTTATACCATCAGCGACCCTCTTATTTTAGCAGTACAAGACTACTGCATCCATAATTTCCGATTGCAGCTTAATCCCACTGGATCTACTACAGAAAACATGCGAACAGTCAAATTTATTTCCATCTTGAGCAAACAAGAACAAGATCAGAGTGCAAATGACAAAATCATGATGAATATTGAGTGGTAATATAAAAATAAAAAGCTATTACTGGGCAAGGGTCTTTTAAGATCTTTCCAACTAGTATTTATTTAGAAAAAAATCACTGAATTTTTTTTTGTTTTATTCATAGTTTATTCATTCATAGTTTAACCAAAATGCAATATGTATGAAACTATTTTCCTTAGAAAATAGCATTTCTTTAAGAAGACAGAGATTTTTGCACCCCAGAAATTGAACAATCACAAGTAAAATCTCTTTCTTCATTTAACTGGAAGAGGAAGGAAACAAACCAGTTTGGGTCCATACCACTCTCAGATATAATTTCTTTGCATATGTGATAAGAATTCAAAACATCAGAAGCAAGAGACCAGCATGGCCACTCAGTTTCTCAGGATATAAGATATGACTGACTTGCCAGCCACAGGCCTCTTCGTATTTAAGAAGATATCTTAAAGAACACTGTCTCCTCAGTCAGTTCACATGATCATTTTCCTCTCAAAACAAGAAGGCTCTATGATCATCACATGGATGGTTGATGGATCCCACATGGATTAGTATCCTTCTTGCACAACTCACAAATTCACAAGGCTTTATAGTACAAACATGCGTTAGATGATTCATCCCCAGCTGAATGACTGCTACTGTTACATTGATTGCAACTCTTTTGTTACAAGGGATGAAACTTTGAGGAATAATTTCTATTCCACATTCATGAAAACAAAAAAGTTATCAAGTTAATAATAACAGTAGCCCACAGAACTGATAGCAGTGGCATATCTAGCGTAAACAGCACCTAGGGCAAGCACGGACATTGTGCGCCACCTTCTTACTCCTACCCCACTCCTATACGCATGGCTTTTTGTGCCCCTCTGGCATTGACACCAAGGGCATGTGCTCTACTTGCCCCACCCCAGATACGCCTCTGACTGATAGCCTCCTCTGCTCCACTTGCTAGCCCCATAATGAAATTAATCTCTCCTATACTATGTTTCCCTGCACTTTACAGTAAACTGCAGATATATTTAAACTATGAAGTTTAAGATTATGATTATACTTAAACTCATTTTGCAGCATGAGAGATTTATTTTATTCAGCACGACTGTTGATATGATGATGATGAGCTGGATCCCTGGGCCCCTTTTGCATTGTGCAGCTATAACCCTTAACTGCCATAGGCACATACCACAGGTTCCTGCGAGCTCTCTGCCACAAGTTTTAAGTACCTCATGAAACCACTAATTCCACGATTCTCTAGGACAGAGTAATAGCAATTAAAGTGGTATCCAAGTGTAGTAATTGTGTAGCAAGAAAGGGGCCCTGGTTTTATTCTGCCTATAGAAGCATCCCCAAGATGAGTTCTGCTGAGAATGCACTTGCTTGTGAAAAGGGGCAGCATGGTGTTCACTGATTCTCTTCCCTCTGCAGCCTCCAGTTCCACCTTCCGATTGTTCCAGGCAGTCCTCCAATGCAATAAAGATTTCAGAGTAATAAAGGGGGATGTGACAGAAGGGTTGAATTAGTGAAGATTGTCTTCACGCTTAGGCCATTTCTGCATGGGGTTTTTAAAACGGTGCAGTCTGTCCTCCAAGGAGGAGGTCTGCATCTGGGAGCGGACTGGGTCAGACCTACTTAACGTAGATCCGCACCTCAGCCCACTCTGGAACGACCCCAAGTGGTCGTCCAGCGTGCTTTTGAAAGACCGCTAAAAACAGGTCTTTCAAAAGCACGGAGCGCGCCACTGCGAGCCTGCTCCCTTATGCAGATTCGCAGGCCCGCCCCAATGTGAGCCTGCAATCTGCCGGGGGCGGGCTTTAGGCTGGCGAGCTTCAGCGGTTGGTCGAGACCCTCGAGGCCATTTGGGATGCCAGAGCAGTGCGTATCGACGATCACACACTGCTCCGGAGCGGCGTGGACCAGACCGGGGAGCTGAAATGTCCAGTAAGTAGCGGCGCGGGGCAATTCCCTCGCCCCGTGCAGAAACGGCCTAAGTCAAAGCTCCACTGGATCAAAAGCTGATTAAGGGATCCCTTCTGTCTGCAAGTGGCTTTCATTAGATCAATCCCTCTATTTCAAGGTTTTTAAAAAATGGAGATACACACCTTCTAATGAGGAGAGAATTCATTCATGGATGCAAGTAATAAATAAGATGAATTGAGGTGTAAGCTGAATAAATTTGGGTTTCTTGACCCCATAATCTGGTTTTCTCCTTTTCTGCCTTTCCCTCCCTCAAACACAGAAGAGAGTAAAGCACCACAGCTACAGGGAAATAAAGGAAGATGCAGAAACAGGCACTACCTCTACCTGCTGCTTCCTTCAAATATTCTTTCCCCCATAGCCCAGCCCTCCATAGTCATTCATCCCAGCCACTACTTCTGAGTCTTAAGAAAGGCTGCGATATAGCTGTCCCTCTTTTCCCTATCTGAACCCCAATTAAATTATAACCTCTATAAATTATAAAGGAAAAACCCCTCAGAAGACCCAAGGAGGAAACTAAATGAAGTACAAATGGTAATAACAGAGACTGGAGCCTTAACCATAATTTTATAGCATGCCTTACTGCCTACACACATAGCACAGGTCAACAAAAAAAGTCAAGGAGTCAACAAAAACAGCAAAAACCTACAAACTATTTTAATTAATATTTTGTTTAATGTGGCTTACTTCCAAGTAAGTGCCCAAGGACCTGTAGCCTAAGCATCCCTTGAAGGAAGAAAACGCTACCAGCTGCACTGCAGCAAATTTCTACACAACAGGCAAACTGCTGGATGAGCAACCTGTTTCAATGCAAACAAAATTAACAGATCAACAACTCACTTAGCAACTCTACATTCAAATAAAAGCACTCAGCAGAAGAGTCTCTTATAAATAAAAATGATACATTCTGATATTCACTGAGTACAGGGGTTCACCTCAGTAACTATTGTCCAGAACTGTACAGAACAGCTGGAAAAACAACACTGCATTGCAGTCCATCATCTCAACAGCATTGGACAATGGATAAAAAGCCTCCCCAGTCTTCTTTGCAAATGGCAGCCCCCTGCACTCTCCAGTTTGCCTTTCCCACGTTATGCAGAAAGAATTCTCCCGAGGCCCTCTCAACATGTGACACTCGCACCGGATCTTACACGCACTGACTCCGAAGTACCGACTCTTGAGTGAGCTCAGTTGCAAAACTGTGACGTTGTAGGGCCAAAAGGTATAAAGTCTGCGCCGAGTCTGTAATGAGAATGGGAAACTTCCTTTCACTAAGGGTATTTCCGCACTAGACTGTCACAGTGCTTTTATTCCACTTTCAGCATCCTATGGAATCCTGGAGTTTGCAAACCCCGGGATTCCATAGGATGCTGAAAGTGGAATAAAAGCACTGTAACAGTCTAGTGCGGACATGGCGTAAAAGCCAACAGCATGAAAATCAGTATTTCAATTTCTTTTTCCTATTTCCCTTCTAGTGATATGCCTATTAAGACATTTAAACCTGGGAGGCGGAGACTGGGAGTTTTTACGCTTCACTCTGCGTCCAAAAGCAAACCATAAAATAAACAAACCAAAACCCGGATAACCAATTCAGGGGCGAGAGCCGCAAAGCCACGTTTGGAAAAGCGGGAAGCAGTAGGTGCGAGTCTTTGAGGCACTACAAGCCATTTTGCTGTTTCAGAGGTAACGACAAAGGCGGTAACGCCTCCCTAGCCGTTCCCCACTGCGTTACGCACGTATTACCGACCGCGGGGGAGGAGCACCTACCACCCCCGCCCCGCCTGACGCCGCGCCAAGCGCGCAACTGCGGGGCCAGAGGGCGGTGACAGCCGAGTCCGAAAGCAGCGACTTGAGTGGCCGGCGCGCACCTCGTGACCAAACCACAGACCCCCACTGAACAGACGCCAGACGAGGAAGACGTGCCTGCAGTGGGAGCATGCGCGTCTGGAAACGCCGACGGAGGAAAGAGGAGGGGGGGAGACGGCTGCTGTGACCCGGACGTGGAAATGACGCATCAGCGAACGTCGCGTTCTTTTCCGGCCGGGCGGCGTGCTCGGGAGAGGGAGCGAAGCCGTCGCCGAGATGAGCGTCCCAGCTTTTATCGATATCACCGAGGAAGACCAGGTCAGGACGCCAAACGACTGCCTTCCCTTTTCGGGTTGACCTGCCACGCAGCGCCGACGGGCAGCGGCTGGCCGTTGAGGAGACCCTCCCGCCCCCTCTCCTATGTGCCATCCTTCGGGAAAAGGGGTGGGTCTCTTTCAGAGTCACCTCCCCCGCCTGGAGATCTTGAGGGGAGAGGCAGCAGCTGCTTCCTCCACCCACCCAGCAAGGCACCCGACTGCTGGACCATCGCGGCCGGTTTTAGAACCCCCTTTTCCTCCTTTGTGCCTGCTGACAGCTTCCCTTTTCGGTAGCCGAATCCTTCCTTCCCAGCATAACCCATAGTCTTTTTCCTGGGATCCGTCTCAAGGCACGGCATAATTCCTGTACGGGACCATCAGTTCTAAACAGAAATTATGCTCAGGAACTCGGTTACCTGCAAAAGGGCTCTTGTGGGGGTGATGGTACATGGTCTGAAGGAGAACTGGCAGAGTTGCTTGAAAGGCTGTTACTGTAGGTCGGTTTTTTGCATCAGGAATCCTTCCTCTCCTCTTATGGCTGTCAGCAGCTCTCTGTTTTGTAAAGAAGAATAAACAGCACAGTCTTAATTGTATCTTTGTTATATAATTGCAAACAGGTTGAGCAGGGCTTTTCTTCGAAATCTGGCTTCTTTGCATTAAAACATTGTCTAAATTCCAATTAGATTGAAGTTGTGTTACATACCGTATCAAGAATTCTGTGTTACAACCAAAACTGTTAAGTTGTTAGTTACGGGTTCATGAGTACATGCAACTTTCATAAATAACATGTTTTTGGTTTTTTTTGCAAGGCCGCAGAACTTAGGGCTTACCTAAAATCCAAGGGAGCAGAAATATCTGAAGAGAATTCTGAAGGTGGACTTCATATTGACTTAGCACAGATCATTGAAGCATGTGATGTGTGCTTGAAGGAGGATGATAAAGGTTTGTATCATCATATTTTTAAGTCATTATTGGTGGAGTGCTTGGATGGATAGGGATCTAGAGATGTGATGTAGTTTGTTTCCAGGTAATCTTGGAGAATTTATTGGAATCCTCTCCAGTTTGGGATGAAAATGATCTTGGTTTGCATGGTAGATGACTTAGGTGAAGGAGTGGAGAGGAAAAGTGCAACCCTATTGATTGATTGTCCCATTTTATGCTGCTGATCACCTTTTGTCCTTTTGGATTACTTAGCCAAGTTAGAATTAAGAAGTATGGTGTAAAGTATGCTGTCTGGGAGATCAGTCCCCAAGTGTGTTGTTGGGGAACTTTTGCTCAGCCCTGTGTTTAACTTAGGCCATTTCTGCAGGATTCCATAGGATGTTGAAAGTGGAATAATAGCACTAAGCCTAGTGCGGAAATGGCCTTAGTCTCTGTCTTGTTCCCCGTGCTCTCTTTTTCACCTGCTAGAGAGATGGTTGAATTTGCAAACAGATATCTGGAGGCAATTTTGATGTAGATGAGAGCAAAGAAACTGCCACTTAAATCAAATAAGTTGCAGCTTGAGCTTCCCGTTTACACTGTACTAGTTGTGGAAATGCAGGTGCCATCAGTGGCTAGGAGTCCTTTTGACCAGCTTAGTTGGGGTGTAGCTGGCATACCAAATTTCGGTAGGACAGACCTAGTCTTTATTGCTTATGCTGTGCTGGTCTTCAGAGCAAACAGTTGTAATGGACACTTTGTGTGGCTACCTTTAAAGATAGTACAGAAACATACAACTGGTGTAAAATGTGACCAGGCTAACTAATGGCAATCAAGATATGTAACATAAATAGTGTGCCAGTTGCGTTGGTTGTGATGATTTTATAGTCTAAACATGTTCTGATGTTGATATTTACAGCCCTAAACCAACTTGTCCCAATATCGGTTCTGCAGATGTTTTTGGACTATAGCTTACATCATGCCCAACCATTGACTATGCCAAATAAGCACAGTGGTAGTTGTAGCCAGTCTAGGTCATAGAATCGGAGACTTGGAAGGGGATGAAGTGCTGTTACCTATATGAATCTGTTTCTTGGCCTGCCTACAAGATCAAGTGGGTTGATAGGTACAAAGGATGAAGCCCTTTTGGTGACGGCATTGTTTATTGGGAAACCCCTCCTTGACGCTCTTCACACAGCCTGTAAACAGATTTAAAAACTGATTTATTTCTAGTCAAGGTATCATGGCACTGTCTAATGTTATTATTCTGTTATTAGGTTGTGCTGCTATTTTCAAAGCTTGTTTTATGGTCATTTTGATGTCTGTTTTATGATTCTGAATAATGGATTTTTTTGTAAGCTGCCTTATGAAAACTTTGGTTGAAAGTCAAGCTCTGTTTTCATGAAACTGAAATTTCCTTGTGTAGGGTGCTTAGTTACTTCAAGAATTTTATTTATTAAAATAGTTATATCTCACTCTTTATTGTGGGATCTTGGGGTGGCATAACAACTTAAAACACTTTCAGATTAAAACCATGAGTAATTCAAACAAGAGAACAACAAGTTAAACAAGATAACAGTTAAAACAGCTATTACAGTTTAAGATTGTGTACATGTACACTTTGAAGGAAATTAGTTCCAAAGGCTTTAATTTAAAAAAAAATGTTTTACTTTGGCAAGGGAAAGAAACCAACATAGGCACCAGTTCAAGGGGAGTGTTGTCCACAGTCTGGCACCACAACCAAGAAAGTCTTGTCCCATGGGCTCCCACTTTGTATCGCCCACAGTGGTAGGACACAGAGGAGACCTTAATTTTCAGCAGAGATAGGGAGGGGCAGGAGCACTCATTCAAGTACAAGGTCCCAAGCTCTGTAGGGATTTAAATGTCATCACCAACATCTTGAATTCAAAGCAAAAGTGAATTGGAAGCAAGACCAGCTCCTTTTAGTGTTGCATCTTATCTTTATGGTGCTACATTTACCTGCACAGAATTGTGTGCTAGAAGAGAGCATTAGTGTTATGCATGATGTCCTGTAAAATGTCTTGTAACTCTAAAAGAATGAAATCCAACCCATGCTTAAAGATAGTCTTCCATGTTGTCAAATGGTTATTGTAACACAAAAGGTACAGCACCCTATATAGACCACTTGGTCTCAACAGTGAAAGTCTTCAGTCCTGTTGGGCATTTGGCTGTGTTCAGGGACAGGACTTATATGCCCATGTCTCCAGTTAGCCCTGTGTGTGAAGAGGCAAACGTTATCTATGGAGATGGATTTTAGATGGACCCATTAGCATCAGTGCTTAACCCAGGATATCCCAAGCTCCATAGGTTACATGCTGGCAGCTCCCAGAGTTCAGCTGGGGAAAGTTAGTGGGGAATTAGGAATGTCTTTAATTCCCAGCAGTAATACAGGAAAGCAATATATTTTCTAAAATATTTGTTGAAAGTGTCCTGTTGATACATAGTAGCAATAGCGTATGTATTTCTATACTGCTTATCAGTTAAGTGCTCTCTAAGTGGTTTACAATGTGTTTAGCTAATTGCCCCCAACAAGCTAGGTGCTCATTTTACCGACCTGCGGAAGTATGGAAGGCTGAATCAACCTGGAGCCCGGCAGGATCGAACTCACAACCTTGTGACTACAGTACTAGCATTTAACCACTGCGACACCAGGGCACTTGAAGGAATTTTAACTCTAACTTTGATGCTCTGTATTTTGTGGCAGTAGTTATTAGAGAGCCAGTGACTGGAGACCAGTGTTTGAAACCCTCCTCAGCCATGGAACCCACTGGGTGATCCTTGAGCAAGTCACATTCTCTCAGCCTCAGAGGAAGGCAAAAAGACAAACCCTATCTGAAAAAATCTTGCCGGGAAAACCTTGTGATAGGCTTGCCTTAGGGTCACCATAAGTGAGAAGTGACTTGAAGGCACACAACAACAACAATAACAAAGTTATTTTTACACCAGTTAGTTAATACTCATGTAGTGTAGCTGAAAAGCTATATTTAAAGCTATATTTAATTTTTTTAATTTAAAATTTTAGAAATTAGATACTTAAATTTGAAATTGGATTTTTAATACATTTTTATATTTTTTTAAAAAAATGAATAAAATACTCAATGTATCTTTAATGTTAAAAGGTCAGAATCCTTTGCTGCACTGTTGGCCATCTGCTAGTACAGCAAAATTTCTTTCCCTTCCCAATTTCACATAGTCCTCTGTACTGTCTGAAATCCTGCTCTGGAGGGCTCTGGAGCAAGTTTTGAGGGCTCATAGGGCTTCAGGGAAAAGTGGAATTGCAGTTCATATGATTCCGTTGACAAAAGGTGTTCCATTAGCAAGATTACCTCGCTGGTTCCTAGCCACAGTTGTTATTAAATGTCTTTGCAGATTTTGCACTAGTATTTAAGGAGTATGCTTCAAGCAGTCAGTGGCAAATTTAAGTTAAATCAGTGATAAATTCCTCCTTTAAAGCGGTGATTCAAATCATCTTGATTTAAATTAGTTCACCTGCCATCTTAAGTTAATTCAGTGTGCATTATCAGTTTGGTCATTATGAGTTGCAAGTAATATCTCTCTGTCCAAAAGTCCTGCTCAGTAATACCTGGGCTCACAGAAGAGGCCTCCTCAAACAGAAGTGTCTTAGATACTTCCTCATTTTGCCTGTGGTGTGGTTGCCTCTGGAATACCATATACAGCTTTGGTAATGCCATCATGAGAAGGATATCATAGAGAAGGAGAAGGTGCAGGAAGGGGAAACCTGAATAATTAAGAACATCTTAAAATATGAAAGTGTTTCAGACTTAAGGGAAAAAAGAATACTAGTGGAGCACATGATAGAGACTTGTTATCAGATTTGGAGAAAAGGAATAGAACTTTAAAGTCACCCAGTGCATTTAATTGACAGTAGATTCAAAACAGACAGAAGGAAATATTTTTGTTAGGTTATGGATTACAGTAGATGGATTTTTGGTCTCATCTAGGAAGGTTATTCTTAATTATCCATATGGCTCAGAACCCTACATGCACAAAGAAGACATATTCTGTTTTATTCAAGGGACAATTGCCAACTTGTTTCCTCTTGCCCAGTCAGGAAGCTTAAATTACATCCTGACAATGATGGTTAGCAGAAAAAGTGTCTGGTGCTGACACTGAAGAGAAGGTTCCAGAGCTGTTCTTCAGCAGACAGGAATTCTGAGGGCACTGACCCTTCTAGCATGACAGAAGAAACAGTGTTATTTGGAACTGTCTATCCTGGCATTTTGGATATCTAGCATGCATTCGTTTTGGATGTTAGCCAATTGCCTGTGCACAGAAAGGACCCTGAAATATTCCTCCCTCATATCTTCTCTTAGAGAATCCAGCACAGGTTTACTTTTCACACAATTAATCCTATGTACAAGGAGCCATTTGCCTGGATGAGAAGATTGCTGTACTGCTGTACTGTGGTAGCTGGTGCCCACTTTGTACTGAGATTGTGGCTAAAATGTTAAAATGTTAAAATCAGGTGTGTATTCACACATTTGCTTGCCTTACTTTAGTTTCCTTCTGGTAACAGTAAAATCAGAATTTTCTGCTGTGTAATTGAATTATGCTAATAGAAATCTTGCATTTTTGTTATTTTTAATTTTGTTGTTAGTTCACAGTGAAATTAGCATGAGTATAGAAATAGTTTTTCCTATGCTTTGCTAAGCAATATAAAATAGTCATAAAGGAATCCTGTAGCCCCTTTGAGACTGAGAAAAAAAAATTTCAAGCACAGGGTTTTGTGACCAGGTGCATCTGATAAAGTGGAATACCTGAAAGCTTATGCTAAAAATTTATTTTTCTCGGTCTCAGAGCTTCCTCATTCTCTCTTCATGTTGCAGTAGACTAACATGGCTACCTCTTGGAATATGGATATAAGATTGTGTTTAGTGTGTTCTTAGTGTGTTCTTAGTCACCAACAATTAAGAATTACCTATTTTTGTAATGAAAAAATAAATGTTGTTTTTCAACATAGATGTTGAAAGCGTGATGAACAGCGTAGTGTCTTTGCTTCTTATTCTGGAACCTGACAAACAAGAGGCTTTGATTGAAAGTCTATGTGAGAAACTGGTCAAATTTCGGGAAGGTGAACGTCCATCTCTCAGGCTCCAGCTGTAAGTGTCTTGTGTGCGTGAAAGAAATAAATGTCTTATACCACAAGTTATTTTTATTCTGGAACAAAGATGATCTGTGAATGCATTATTACTGTCTTAGCACCTGCTCAGATCAGAGAGTGTAACTGGTTCATATTTCTAAAGTGGGAATAATAAAACCAGTTATTTGAGATTCAGTTAAAAGACAGAGGGTGTATTTCTGTGATGTATGTTTGATTCTGTTACTGCCATAATCTATTCTTTTTGCATTTTTTTGCTTCTACTTATTTTGCTAGGCATTGATTTGTGGTTCTTTCCATACAAAGTGTATGAACGTTATTTTTTTCGTTATTGCTTAGGCTAAGCAATCTCTTCCATGGCATGGATAAGAATACCCCTGCAAGGTACACAGTCTACTGCAGTCTCCTCAAAGTAGCCTCCACTTGTGGTGCAATACAGTACATTCCAACTGAACTGGAGCAGGTAAGCAGTTGGGTAGCGTTAGTATGGTAACAAAAAATCACCTGTTAATATAAGGGGATCCCAAATTATGGCAGTTTTCTGAATGTCACATTAAGACAGATTTCCCATGGACAAGCTGGAGTGCTGGTGTGTGCCAAGTGATGGCTCCCACTGCAAGAAAGAACACAGTGTGGACTTAATTGGTTTGGTTTGGCATGATGTCTGAACCCAGCAGAAATTGATGTTCCTCATAGCAAGCAAAAGAGGGAGTCCTCAAGAAGAAACTGAGCGCTCTCTGGTGTTTTGGAAGAGAAGCAAGTCAGAGCACCAACTCCTGCCTGGTTTAGTTTTCATGATGGGCAAACCACAGACTGAAGGTGCATGATTTGTGTAGCTGTTCTGGCTTGAAGCGAGAGCAGTCAGTCAGCATACATCAGCTTGTTGGCCTGAATATTATCACACAGACATTTGAAGAATTCTGGCTTACTATAATCTGTACACTGGATCATAAGTTTTATATGTCTTCTTAAATGAAGTATAAAGTGACAGATACAGGAATTTCCACTAAGAATTCTTCCCATTTATAGGGTGTCATATTCCCCCCTCTCATACCAATCTCTGCAACAATATATTAAGTTAACTTAGTGTGCAGTTTGCAGCTGCTGCAAATCTGGCTCTCTCCCCGGCAGGCACATTGAAAGCAAGGGCTGCGCACAGGCACAAGCCCCAATCTGTGCTCCCCTCCCCACCCTGACAGCAACTTCCTTCTTTTCCTCCCTTTGGCTCCCTCTCCCTGGCAGGCATATTGAAGGCAACTGCTGTGTGTGGGTGCAAGCCCCTATCTCCCCTCTTTATCTGACTCTGACAACCAGTTCCTTCTTTTCCTCCCTCTGAAAGTGATGAAAGAGAAGACCCCAGTAGAATTAATGGACCTTGACTTTAATTTGCAAATGTTGAAAGAGCAAGGTGTTGAAGTGAGGGGGACACCTGTAATAAAAAGTACTGTAATAATATTGCTGCCTAAAAGCCTGATAGAACAATTTCCTCGTTCTGCATTCTTGTGACCTGTTTTTAAAATGTTTGCAAGATAACTTTCTTTGATTCTCAAAATGTACCTTTTCTTAATAGGTTCGAAAATGGATTTCAGATTGGAATCTTAACACTGAAAAAAAGCATACTCTTCTTAGACTTCTGTATGATGTGCTAGTGGACTGCAAGAAGAGGTAACCAAGGCTACACAGAATGCTAAATAATGATTTTTTTTATTTTATTAGTATCACATCTTTCACTCAAAATGGTATACATGACATTGTAATGTCTATACTTATCTCAAGTTTTCAGACATTGCAGGGTTAATTTTAGCTCCATTGAGCTAGTTGGCCCTCCATGTGCGTGAGTTCAACACTCACAAGCCATTTCCGCACTAGACTTTTATAGCGCTATGATTCCACTTAAAACATCCTATGGAATCCTGGGGTTTGCAGTTTCGGAAGGGGCTGGCTGGCTCCTCCCAAAACTGCAAACCCCAGGATTCCATAGGATGTTTCAAGTGGAATCATAGCGCTGTAAAAGTCTAGTGCAGAAATGGCCACAGATTTGACTATTCAGAAGTTATTTTATTTTATTTATTTATTTTTAAAAAATCTTACTCTATTTGCCCCTGCCATGGAAGATGTTTTCTCTAGATCCTCCATCACAATTTTCTGCTGGAAATGAACCACAGAACTGAACTGGAGGACCTAGAGGTTCCTAGGGAGAACACTTCTCTAAGCATGGCAAGATCCTCCAGTGTGACTCAGGCCCACTTCTACCAAAAGTTGACTGTAGAATCACACTGGAGGACAGATATTTCTAGAGAAGCATTCTTATTTTAAAAAAAAAAACCTTGATTTTTATTTTTATTCATGCTTTTTCCACTTTCACAGGGATCTTGTGCCCCTAACCCTGCGAAAGTGGAAGGCTCACTGTACTGTTTTTTCCTTTCTTTTTATGATTCAAGGAAGCATCTGTACTGAGATAATAACCAATAATTGTTCTGATCGGTACCATTGATTTTTAGTATTTTGTAATCTGTGTGAAAGTTGCCAACGAAACTGTGTATCCCTAGTACTGAGTTTGTATACTAGTAAACTCAGGAACAGACATTCATCCTTGTGAATTGAGTTTCACTCTTTGGTCCAGAATAAAACAGTCCCGTGTACTTGGCCTGTCTCTTAATTCTTGAGAGTCTGTTAACAGTGGTAAGAATGTAAATCAAAATAAATTTGTTGTTGAAGTAACATTTGAAGGGCAGAAATCCTAATGTAATTTACTAGTTACAGTTTGCATTGGGACTTGAGTTTCCTGGCACTGTGGATCACTCATTAGATAATGTAAAGATAGTCGCTTACTCTCAGTCTGACCTGTCTTACAGAGATATTACGAGATGTAAATGTGGGAGACAGCCATGAACTGCCTTGGGCGTTTGGATATTAAAAAATAAAAGGAATATAAATGTAGAAAATAAATATTTAGGGTTTCTTTTTTTTCATCAATATCTTGTAAAATCCTGTCATGGTAACTGACCATTATGATTTTATTAATATTCCATACTAGGTAGAACTAGTGTAATTACTCATAAGTATGCTCAATACTGAGAGCCAGCCTGGTGTAGTGGTTTGAGCATTGGACTGTGACCCTGGAGACCAGGGTTTGGCCATGGAAACCCTGTGGGTGACCTTGGGCATGTCACATACTCTCAGCCCAAGAAAACCATGTGATAGGTTTGCCTTGGGGTCACCATAAGTTGGAAACAACTCGATGGCACATAGCAACAAATGTTCAGTATTAGTATGGCAACCAGATGTCTATCAAGTTTACTAATAGCTATTAAATCTGGCTACCTGTTATATGTAATAATTTAGTAGTCATATTTAATGGTAATTAATTCTAACTTCTGCTGATTTATTTTCTATCCAGCAATAAGGCTGTAATATACTTGTATAGTTTAAAAAGTGACAGGAATCATAATGTCTGCTTTCAAACTAATTTTAATTTAAACAGCATATCTTGGATCTAGACTTCGACTCAGGGCAAGCACATTCCCTAAATAGAGTTCTGGTAAAAGTTGGAAGGAATTCTGCTGGCAAGAAGCTCTGTTGCTAAAGGAAGCAATAAAAGTGACAGTGGACATGCCCATACAGAATCCTATTTAAACATCAGATTTCTCTGTTCACCGATATCTTTGTTAAGATATGTACTTAATACATAATCCATGTTATAAACTGAGATGCAGCTTCTATTATTTCTAAAAAACAAACAAAAAATCCTCGCTCTGCTCTTAAGAAAAAATAACAATATATCCCTCTGTCTTAAACATTATTAATTCAGGCTGGCATTCTGTACTTGCAGTTATCAATTTGTAACCTAGAGTTAAGCATCCATAACTACTCTGCATTCAGCAAGACTAGGTGTTCACAATCTTGGCACTATTGCTGTGATTGTAAATGCCTTCTAAATGATGTTTTCAGCCCCTTCCCACCAACAAGCAAGGCTGTGACAAGGAATTGTGGCAGGGGTCCTGTTTCTGTTTGTCACAGCATCGCTCAGTGGTGGGAGGGGGCTGGCAGTGTCATCTTCCTGCACCCCGATTGCTGGCTGAACAAGCCTTCATTGTTCAATGTGGCTGCTGGCTACTAAGGTACATGGGGGGGGGGGTCAGGCCAAGGGACATCATTTAGGATGCATCTGTAACAAAAATCATGTAAAACGTAGGCAATACTTTTTTGTAAACTACTAATATTACTGTGACAGAATTCTAGCAGTGGTGTGGCTATCCTGACTGCCAGAGTAACCCAGCAACAGTTTGCTAGGCAACCAGAGTAGCTGCTCAAGAGAGAAACCCAGCTCATTAGTATGAGAGAGGGGCTGGAAACTTGAGAGGAAAATATATAGAGAGGGCACACCGTGGGTTTCATTTTGGCAGTCCTTCAGCCAGAGAGAGCTCTGGAACAAAGTTCCTCAGTCAACCAAGGAGGCTTGTCTGAGTGGGAGGGTTTGTTTCTCAGGGAAAGCCTAGAAAGAGAGGCAGAAGAGAAATCAAACCATTTTTTTATCTGGCCAGAAAGTGTCACCTAGAATTGAAGGTTGAGTCTTTGGTGATAGTGTAGCCAAAGAGCTGTTTGTGTAACTGGTGCTTATATGAGGGTTTCAAGACATAAGAAAGCCATTTAAAAGAACTTCAAAGAACTGTATTTGCTTCAAACTGCTTATGAACTCCAATTCTTTGTTCTGTTTATTATTTTAATAAAGATTGTAGTTTATTTTTATAAATCTGGATTCAGCTGAGTAGTATACAGGATTTAACACCCAAACAGAAAACATGCTACTATAAAATTCTAAAGGGGTACTAAATAACCATTGAAACACCTCACTCTTTACTCAGAAGAAGTGTTTAAAGGGGAAGGCAGAGGTGTGTGTATGTGAAATGACAGGGTACTTTATCAGATCTGGAGAGCTGTGTTAACCATCTGAGAGTGAAGAAGCAGGCCCGGTCACAATTACTAATTAGTATTTTTAAAAATGTGTTGTAATTACCATTACTAATGTGTTATAAATTAGGTCTTGCTGCTGCTTTTAATATTAATATTTAACTGGATTTGTATAATTTTGTTGTGTTTTATGTTTAATATGAATTATGTGTTTTACCCTAAGAGGTTCAGCCATAAGCTAGATACATAAAAGTTAATAGCTTTTCTTTGCCTGATGTTACAGATTAATGTCCTTCACTATTGTCATTAACATGCCAGCCATAATTTTATAATCTGAATTAGGCAGGGAAGCTGTGTTACAAAAATCTGCAGTACCAGAATTCTTTCCTTTTTCCCCCAGCGTAAGTCCACCTCCTAGGAATCATCCTCTTCACACAACAATGATTAAAAAAACTTTCATAACTGCAGCTACCTCTCGTGTAAAAGTTTAATTATTTTTTGTTCCTGATCCGTAAAATTTTAATGCAGCATTGTTCTTTCATTAAGTGTACATTGTCTTATCTTCAGTTAATAGTACATTATGCTCAAATTTTTGTTATCCTGCTAGTAAACCTAGGTGTCAAAAATTGCAAAACCTTTAAATGCAATCACTTCTGCAAAATTGTATGAGATGCACTATAGAAAAGTAAAATTCTGTGCTTGTGCAGAATGTTCTTGTTTCTTAAGTAAGCTATCATGCTAATAACTGTTTCACCCCTTTTTCATATTGACTTGCTTCAGAGTAGCCAGTGCTTTTTCTACTTGTTAGGTCAATGAAATCTGTTTTCTTCCCTCAGCCAGTAACAATTGCTCACATGTGTTCAGAGAAAATAAAGCATAACAAAATGCCTTTTGAAATACATTTGAAATTATAGCCTGATCATAAGAGAGAATTCTAATCAACTTTACTTGGAATACTAAAATTTTCTGCCCAGAAAACCCAGATTGTGTACCAAGAAAGAAAAGATCGTTTAGAGCTTTTAAAATAATGAAAATGAACACTTAATGAATCTTCACGGATCTTGTTTTATTGCTGTCTAAGTTTCTATATGAGCAGTTCTGACAAGCAAGGAAATAAAATTATCACAGAATTAAATCTGCCATGGCTTGCTGTTTTGAGTCTGTGACTGCAAATTTAGTCGAGCGCGCATATTCATGACGTTGAGAAAAACTGCAGGAAGTTGGTTAATTTGGGAGAAGTATGTCATTGATTTTAACTGTTAAAAGGTAGGCTGCTGAGCTTTCAGAAAGGCAGGGCAGAACTTTTAAATAACATCTCAGTTGGAACTGCGTTCCTCACATGAGACATGTGAAAAGGGAAGGTAGCCTGTTCTCCTCCCCATACTTTGGCCTGTTCTCCTCCCCATATTGTCCAAGTGAGGAAAATATAATCTGCTCTTGAGGTTCTGCTTGCTGGTGGGCATCAGGTGAGTATTCAGTTAATTTCTAGTCAGGTGGTTTGTCTTGAAGTGAATGGAGGGTCCACAATTTGCCCACGTGGACTCTGGCCCAAATTCAGTTGCCAGTGACGGCTGGAGTAGACTTACTGAATTGCTTGAACTTGTATAAGTGTTGGCTTACTAAGCTCCCACTGATTCAGGTGGTCCACTTTAGCTGGGGTAGGCAAGTGTGCCTGGAACCATTTTACACCCTACCCTGCACCGCTTGCTGTCTTCACCATGATGACAGTGGAAATGATGTGACATCTCATCCAGTTTTGTGTGGCCAATTTTTCAGAGTTTGGAAAGATTAAGCAGAAAGGGAGGAGCAAAGCCACTGTGCTTTGCAGCAGTTTGGGCTCCTTTTTGTGATCTTTGGGCCAAAAACAGCCTGAAAATTCATCGGGCCACCGTAAGTCAACAGGCATATTGAAGGCACACAACCGCACACGTTAAATTTCTTTTAAAAGTTTTTACTTGTGTATTTAATGTTTTCAGTATTTCTGTGTTATACGTCACCTTGGGGACCTTCATAGACTGAGAGGCAACACATAAGTGTCATAAATTCTGATCTCAGAATATTATGCAAAAGTAGACTCTCTGCCCTCTTTCAAAAGTCAGTTGCTGCTTTTGCCCAAGTTGTTAAACTTGGGCAAAAGCAGTATTCATTTGACAGGGACATCTCCTGTAGAAGGACTCAAATCTTAAATGTAACTTTGTTTTTGACCTGCATAATCTCTCTGTTGATATTCAAAACTAGGTAGTACAAGGGTTTTTTAAAATGTTGATAAAATGGTGTTCTTAAGTACTTGCCATTTGAAAATAGAGATTTCAGCCAAGTGAGTGGCTTCGTTTTGTTTGATATATGTGCTCCTTTATTTAGAAACAAGCTTTGCTTTTCAGTGATTGTGTCCAGATGTGTTCTAGTAAATTGTGTAAAGATGTTTCAATATAAGAGATTGCTTTCTGTAACTGACAGGTAATTTATCAATTCAGAGTGGTAAAATGAACTCTGGAAATTCACATTTTGAAAAACCAGCTCAAATTGAATAATTGCATGATTCTCTTGCTGCCGTTGTCAGCCAAAACAATCATTCTCTAATCAGGGCGCTTCAGTTTGAATCATAATTTCATGATGCCTTTAATTATCTGAGTATCTTCGTGAAATGATTTTCAAAGAAAGTACTGTGTTTTCTCCCTACAGTGATAATGCAGCAAAAGTAATGGTAGAGTTACTGGGAAGTTACACAGAGGACAATGCCTCTCAGGCCAGAGTGGATGCCCACAGGTAATCCAAAATGAGTGAATGTCGCTGAAGGCCAAATTCAGAACCACTATGCAATGAATGTCACAAAGAACAAGATAATCTAAATTGTTAAATGCACTCTTAAGTATACCATATCTTGTACTCCACAACTTGCTTACTATTTCAGATTTCATAACACCACAAGTAGTAAATAACAGGTGTTAAGACAATGTTGTGAGAGGGGAACGGGCAACTGGTAAGTGTGTGTGGAGAGAGCAGAGATCAGTAATTTAATGCAAAACATTTTCCACTTCAGAACAGCTTCATTTGACATGTTCATTTCAGGCTCCTTCTTTCATGTAATAGGTTGATTAAACCAAAAGGGTATAGGAGGAGGAAGTTGTTGTTGACTTTCAGCACTGGCAAAGACCAGTTGGTCTGAACACAGTTCTTTTCATTTGAAGTGGGAGACAATTTCAGCTGAAATATACCCTTAGAACAGGATCAAATGCATTTCCTGACTAATTCCTTTGTGACTTGTGCAACACAGGCCCTTTCTGCATGGGGTTATTAATGCAGGTTACTACCTTGTAGCACTGAGCTGTTCTGCACATGGGAGCAAATTAGATTTGCTTTATTTTACGTCATTCCACGTGGAATCCTGAGTTAATGCATCCCCATGTGGTGGGAAAGCGTGCTGTTTGAAAACCGGAAAAAATCCAATTCACATTCTGACATCAAAGGAAATTCAGATTTTTGCAGTGATGCGGAAACGTACATTCGCACCAATGTGCAGTGGTGGGTCGGCTGTGGGAATAGGAAGTAGGATGTACAGTATTTGCTGGTATTAGACACACTGGTGTAAGACGCACTGTATTTACAGGCTGCATTCTTTAGGATAAAAATTTTTAGTACAGCTGTCCCCCATTCCATTCTCTGTGCCCCCTGGGAACCCCCTCCTACATCTATCCAGGCCCACTCGCCACCTGCATGCACCTCTCTGCACACATTCACCAGCCCCACGCACCTCTCCGCGCCCCATTGCCACTCATGCACCTCTCCACACATGCTCACCACCTGCATGCACCTCTCCGAACGGGCTGGGAGAGGTGCATGCGGGTGGCAATTGGGCGTGGGTGGCACTCTGCCTGGGTGGGGGGAGTTAGGGTATTTGCACCCCATTTTCAGAAGGCTTTTCGAGGGGAAAAAGTGCCTCTTATGTGCTGGCAAATATGGTAGTAGGTACCTACATAGGTACGTACAAACATACCAACCCAAAAGACAATAAAAAAAAGCCAATCACAGCTGCCGGGGCGGAGTGAGGAGAGTCAGGGGAGTGGCCAGCGATGAAGTAGTGTGGATGCATGAACTCACACTGCTTTGCAGGAAGACAAATCAAAACGGGGGGCTGTGTGGAAAACAATGAAGGAAAACCGCATTATTTTAATACAGTAAGAAACGGTGCGAAGCGCTTCTTTCATCTCATGGGGAAAGGGCCATAGTCTATGCAACTCATGCTCTGTCTACATGAGCACATGGCAACTCTTCTGTTTGGTTTTTGTTGTTGTAGAAAATGTCAGGCTGGTGCATGGTTATCATTACTAAGGTTTTTAGAAGTTATTCAAAGCTGTTCAAAATTCCTTCCAACAATTAATCTGTATTCTCTGTGAGAATTTTTGTTTGTACCACCATTGTGATACAGAGTTATGGCATTTGTGTTTGTGTATTTTAGAGATGTGAATGAAAAAAATCAACCCTGAAGGAGGACTTTTTGGTGGTTTGTTTGCTGTTTTATTGTAAAATGTTCTGTAAGACATCCCAGGGAAAATGCTTTGCTTATTTTGAAATAAACTATTTTTAAATAAACTGGAAATGAATACTTAGAATATGCTTCTCTCCTTTATCTCACTAGGTGTATTGTCCGTGCGCTAAAAGATCCAAATACCTTTCTCTTTGATCATCTTTTGGCCTTAAAACCTGTCAAATTTTTGGAAGGAGAACTTATTCATGATGTAAGTGTCATTAAAAGTTTAAAACAGTATATTTTGGAATAAAGCACTGTTACCATATGGTTGCTCAATCACTGCAGTGGATTTTGAGCATATGTAATTTGTTCTGGATTGTATCACTTACAACCACCATGTTTGAATATCTCATTAAGCCATAGTTCAGTGTGATGTGAGCTGACGGGAATAAGCCGCAGTGAGCCTTGGCGCTTGCCTATTCTCATGCATCCACCTCACACGCCTGGGAGTAGGATTTGGGGAACTTGCACTTTTGCTTAACTACCAGTTAGCATGCTATGCAGACCAACCAAACACACTCATCTGTTAACTACAGGAATTTGCATATTTGAAACTCATTATCGTTATTGAAGGTGACTTGCTTAAAGTACCTTGGTTAAGGTTAGCCCCAGTCCCAGGTCCAAATGAAAGGGCAAGCCATGCTTAATCAAAAGCAAAATCTTATGAATTCTTCCTCCCAAACATGGGCAGAGGAAGGAGTACCCTTTCCAAGGCTTGGTCACAGGAACTGTGATTTGTCACAATGGATGAATTCAGCTAGTATGTTCTTTTTTTTTTTTTTAATGCTCCCTTATTTCCAAAAACCAACAAACCTAGCAGTTAGGAATGGAAAGTATTGTGTATCTTTTGAGGAAGTGGAATTATATATAATGAATTATTGTCTGAAATAAATTTTTATGTATTTAACTGTTCACTTAGTGAACCATGTCAAAAGTCATTTATAACAAAATGTTTAAAACCATAATAAACGTACAAAATACAAAATAAAACCTTGCTGATATAAAAGGGCAAGGCTAATATGGTACTTCGTCAAATAATTACTTGCCAACTTCCAGCAGGAGGAGAAACAATGTTTGCTACTTGGGTGGGTAGTCCAACAGCATAATTAAACAGCCATAATCCTGTAGATAGTCCAGTGTTTATAAAACTCTAGTAAGATAGCTTCTGGTGAGGAGGAAAAAGACTTGGTGGTTATTCTTGGTATTCCACCTTGTGGTCCAAACAGCCGACTGTCAGATGCGTTTTGACGTTCAGTGGCAGGATTTTTCTTCAAATTTCTTATGCCTCCCAGAAATAAATTGTGCAGCCACTGAAAAGAGAAGGAATCCTCCTACACCCAGCATTAGTTAGGAGGTAATACCCTTTTTTCCTTTGCTGTTTCACCCTTATTTACAGAAACATTGGATCTGTCCAGGGTGCCCCTGACCTGTGTTGTTAATTTGGAAGGAAAGTTTTGGTGCATTAGTTGCATGTGGGTTTGGTGCTTACCATATTGACAGCTCATAGCATTTTCGTTTCCTTTTTCTGTAAGTTAAAATCAGTTTTGCTGCACATCACAGGCAGTAGCAAAATTATTCTTAAAAAAAAAAACTGTTTAACAAAAGAGATCATTTGCAAAGTTGTGTTCCCACCACCCCCAAAATCACCTCCTTCCCACTCCAGTTTATATTTGACAATTTTCCAGCTGATCATCAGAACGGCAGTTTGGCTTCAGTTTTAATTTTACTTTACAGATTACCTCAGCCAGCAGGTCTCTATGCAGCAAAGGATTATTCTGAATGAGGTGCTTTTTAAAAAGCTTCATGTAGAGGTGGCTGTTGGAAAGAGAATATTGGTCTAGCTAAACCCTGTTTTGGTAGGGTTAACGGCATAGAAATAAATATGGAGACAGGAGTATGTTCATCTGATCCTTTGATCACTTTTCAGTTGTGTGGAATGGAATTGTGTGAATACCAACATTTGTGGGCGCTCAAGTCCCATTATACACAATGGCATAGTAAAATGATGTCCCTTATATAGAGTGGCAGATTGCTCAAATGAGTGCCAGAGGGAGGTTGAGGATCTGTGAAATGGTAGGGCTACAGCAGGGTATGCAACACATCAGCGTAGTATTACACACATGGCAAAATCAATGTTTGCTTTTTGGATTTTATTTTATTAATTTTGAGCCATGGTTGATTGAATCTGTGGATGCAGAACCTGTTGATATGGAGGATCAACTGTTCTCTTCACATTTGGACTAGCATGCACCACTTCCTCATTCCTTTATTTCACCTGCATTAATAATGCCTGCATAGGATTATAGATTTTTGTATGAACCCATCATTCTTATGGAACACCTGAATAGCCCAGTTCAGATGGTAATCTAAAGCAGGGATGGGGAGCTCTGGCCCTCCAGATGTTGAATTTCAGCTGCCATCATGCCAACAAGCTTGGCCAGTGGTCAAGGCCGATCAAGGTTTTGGTTCAGAGGATGAAAATTCATAAAAAGTAATTCCCTTCTGATACTGAGCCACAAGTATTTAATTTTGACCAGTGATTCTGGGGATCATGTAGCTGTATAGTTAATTTTGTTGCTGCACATCTTAATTCTGCGCATCTAATTTTCATTCTTCTTGTTCTAGCTATATATCCTGTTTTTCTAGATGCTGTTGTACTACAACTCCCATAAGCCCTGACTGTAGCCAATTTAGCTGGGGCTCATGGGAGTTAGAGTCCAACATGGCTGTAATAGTAAATGTGTGATTCCTATTGAATTAATTGTATTTTTAATTTCATCCTTCTCATGTTGTATCTGTAATTGCAAACTAACTTTCTTTCTTTCTTTCTTCTTTTCTTTCTTTCTTTCTCAATTAGCTTTTGACAATTTTTGTAAGTGCCAAGTTAGCATCCTATGTTCGGTTTTATCAGAACAACAAAGACTTCATTGACTCTCTTGGTAAGTTTTTTTAAACTGACCTTACGTTCAGCCTCTTCTTATTTCTGTCAGCCTAACACAATCTGATCAGGAAAGAGGAGTCAAAAGATCCTCCCACTTGTTCTGCATTGTGGTCTGATGTATTGGCTCTTGTCTGTCATCTAGGTATTTAGTGTTTATCCATAGATGTTCCTTGAGATTTTTCCACTCCTGTCCAACACAAAAAAAATGGCTCACACTGTGGTGGTTTCAGGGCCCTTTTCAAGCAACCTGTGGTTTAAAAATCTCCTGGTTCTTTCACTCTCAGTTTGCTTTATCTTCTCTCTTAATATCAAGACATCTTGAATTCAGGAGATAGACTGGTAGCTGTATGATTGAACTATCTCCCATTTCCCATGCATCCAGGCCCCACCTTACTAGCATGTTGAGGGCCTGGCATATCACCAGTGGTTTTCAGTTGTTAACAAAAGCCCCATTGAACCAATGTAGGCTGTCTTTGTCTTATTCTTTCACATTTGTGTTTAGGTTCTGCTACAGAATGTGTAAAACTGTATCAAAATCAACTTTGGTTTGATTCTTTATTTTTAATTAGGTGATCTCTTTTGTTTTGCTTTCAAGTGATAAAATTCACTTCCCAATGTCTTTGAACTGTGATGTCACATGATGCAGTATGTGATGAGTTTGTGCTAATAGACAGAACAGTAAATTCTGAAATATTAGTTGTATTTATTTACCTCAGATGCAGCTAAATGATGCTGTATTTGTAAAATCAAAATGCACTGTGGATAATTTGAGAATGTTGAAGAAATTCAAATTTTACTTTCTAGATTATTTTCCAAACAGCTAATGTCTGAATATCTATGATTCCCTTTATTGGAATGTTTAAGCATGGTCTTGGAGGTCTAGTATTGGTTGCAGACTCCAGTACAAGATGCTGTTTGAGGAGTTACTCTGAGTTGAACTAGAGTGTAAATTAACAAAATTCTCCCTAACAAGGATGAAGTGCAATAAGACTCTGTGCTTGTAAGTGTTTTATGCAAGCTTAATCTTTTTCCAGCTAGCAAACCACATTCTGTCCCAGTTAATATGTTTCATAGGATGAAGCTTTGTGATGGAATGTTAATGTCAGCGCCCTCTTTATTTACACACTGGGGGAAAAAAGGAGTAGTAATTAACACTTAGGCACTCCCCCATTGATGTGTAATTGACTGTTTCAAAGGAGCACCAGTTCATAAGCTATTGCATGCATGAAAATTACTTTTTCTGTATTGCAGCATTTTAGGACAAGGGTCAGTGACAATGCAAAAATTGTTCAATGATGCAGGCTTTTATATTACTACATTAAGGTTTAGATATACTGGTAATGAATAAATGTTTCCATAAAAGATTTCTTTTAAAACAACTACAGTATAGACTGACTTAAAACATTGGAACAATAGTTTTTAAACAAAAAAAAACATTAAGACCCCAACTTATACCTATCTATGAACTGCTAGAAATAGAATCTTAAAAATTAAAATTTACTGCCCCAGATAAATATGCTGGGTTATGTCTAGATTGGGTCGACAATAAAGTTCCACTGGCATTAGAGAAAAAGAGCCAGAGTAGTGATTTTCATGAATTCCTGTTTCCTGTAATACTCCCCTTGCCACCTAAACACCTTGATGTATCCCTACCACCATGATGAGTGGGAGATGGTACTGCAGGTGGAAGGAGAAAACACAATTGCTGTTCTGCCCTTTTCAAGCAGGACGCTTCTTCTGGATCTCTTTTTTTCTCCATGAGCATAAGAAACTCTTCCTTTCCAAGAAAAGCATGTCTGGATCTACACCATTGTGTCCGTATTTTAAACTTGGAAATTTGAGCTTCTTTGTTCAAAATAAAGCACTCTTTATGGTATCACTGTTGTTCAAAGAAGTTTAGTGGAAAATTTAAGAAAAACATTTAAATTATTTTCACACCCTTTAACTGTCTAGATACTTTTAAAAATACCCAGTAATAAAGAGTTTTCTAATAAGTTTGGTTACATTACATTTTGACCAGTGATGTACAGTCAGATAAAAATGATTTCACATTTTCCACAACCTTTAAACCTGTTCGTTTCGCCACTTGACTAAACCCAGTTTTAGCCAGACTAGGATTTTTAACTTTTAAGTAAGGAATCCCATAAATTATTATTATTATATGTTTAATGCTGTCATTGAAAGTTTCTAATTTTAAAAATTAGTCTGTTCCCTATTCTGCAGAAATTAGTCGCTGTTGGTCTTATTTTTGTCCAAAATTAATAAGAAAATGCAAGAAGGTATGGACTCTCCTCTTCTAAAGGCTTCTACAGGTGGCATCAGTTCATTACAATGTGTTGTTTCATTAATGCTGACAAGTTAGGCCAACAGTTGTATTATCTTGTGTCAACTGTGAATCGCCCTACCATGTTCGCCTTTAAATCTCGTAGTATGGGCAACCTTTTTATTTTAAAAGGGTAATTAACACTTCATTTGCATTTGTTAATTAGAGTTTATGTGCACTAATTGATTTTTGGTGCTTGTAAATTTCCATTAAGCCCAGTTAGATACAGTTTTGGAGCTCACTATTCACTTGAGTTATGGTGATCACATTTTTGTTGAATCTGTGCCAGATAAATAGCCTGCTTCATAATTACTGCTAATTAACACAACATTATGTCCAGTAGTAATGTGCTTCCCTGCTCTTCTGTTAATGTAACAATTCCATGTGTAAATATTTGTTGGGCATTCAAAGTATATAATCCACTTTGCTTTTCCTGTGCCAGAAATTCAAGTCTTTTTTATGGTGACTTTGTTCAAATGTGTTGCAAACCAAATTTTAAAAATTAAAGTATGCAAGAATGTACCGAACTGTATCCATCTGGCTTTGGAACACATTCCGTCTCCTGCTGCAGCCCCCCATGAAAATCTGTTCTTGTTGATAGGGGGACATTTTGGGGTGCAGAGGCAAAGAGATGATAGGAAAGTAAGTATGACAAAAGTTTGATTGCACACCATTGGATAAAACTTAGCTAAATTTTCTTTTGTTTTGCTTAGCACTAGTACACAGCATAAGCCCTACTGTAAAATCAGAAAATTGTCCAAAGTTTTCTAAATGTTCAGTTGAATTTGTAGAATCTAGTAAGATAGTGGTTTTTATTCCCTCTTTTGTGTAAAGTTTGGTATAAGTAAAGATTGAAATTAATCTTCCCTGGCCTAAATGTAATTAGTCCCAAGTCGAATAGACCCAGTGAATCAATAAAAAACTGGCACGTTGGTACTTACATATGCACCATTCATTCAGTGAGACTACCCTATTTGGGACTAGGATTTAGGCCCGTTTTTCTTTTTCCATCCAAGGTAGTGCTCCATTTTCTTCATTTTCACAGCATAAGTGTGAATTGAGTGACCTTCCGGATGTTGCTAGACTGTACAGAATCAGAATTATCACCTACCACTGTCTCCATTTGAAACTGCTCTTAACGTGATAACAGAGATTTGAAAAGTTGGAAGCTAGTTATTGTCATCCCATAGTTCTGCTCCACCATCACCTTCCTCTTGAGCCCTGTCTGTTATGTCTCTCTTCAACTGTTCCTTGGCTCTGTCTCCATCTCAGGTTCAATGACTTGTGTGTGGTGTGCATTGTTGAGTTTGGCATAAGCATGAAATCCTTTCACTCTCAACAGCAATTCACATATTTGAGGGAATCTGAGAGGCAATTTGCTGGTTGTGACTAGATGGCTACAACAAATTGTTTAAAAAGTGACAAGGGAAAGGAACATCATATTTAATGCAGTTTTGCCACTGAGCCTGTACAGAGACAACCCTGAATATCACTAGAAGAGATAACATGTTGGATCTGCAATTTAATGTTGCAGTGTGGGATGTAGGAACCAGCCTGTGTTTTGAGATCTGCTGGGGAGGCCCTTCTCTCTGTCCTACCACCCACACAGGTACATCTGGTGGGAACATAGGAGAGGGCCTTCTGAGTGGCTCCTCTCAGCCTCTAGAACTCCCTTCCCAAAGAAGTTAGACTGGCACCATCCCCCCCTTTTTTTTCCCAGTCTAGTGAAGACTTTTCTATTCTGACAGGCATTTGAGGAGAGACTATGTAAGGGCTGTCTTATACAAGGTGCAATATATTGCTAATTGTTGTGCTGGTGTGTGTGTCTTTAATGATACATGTTTTAATCTGGTATTAATAATTTTTCATATTATTTAAACTTGTTTTAACTTTTGTATCTTATGGATTTTTAATAATGTCTTTTTAATTATTCTAAGCTGTTTTGATTCCTGATCTGAGAAAGAGGCATGATAGAAATAAATATAACAACAATAATGTGCCTGGTCACTGTTTTCATTCAGTCATGATTGATACTCCATTCTGTTTCCACCCCACCTGATCAACTCCCATAGAATTCACTCAGTCTTCATTTGTGTGTGTGTATTTAGTGACCCTTTTCACCTTAAAGATTGTCATATTTTTGCAAGCCTTGGAGGCCTGTTGTTGCTGTGCAATTTGTAGCCCAATCTGAATATCAGAAAAGGGGGGAAATATGCTGTTCTAAGAGCACTGTGCTGGTATTAGGCTAGTGCTCCTGTGTAAGATTGTGGAGACAGTGATCTGCAGTTTCTTGTCCTTAGTGGCAGCATCTAGTTGAAAACAATAACTTTGAATTCTGCTGAATCATATCTTATAAAACCGAAATGTTTAAAAGTTTATTTGTCAACCTGTACTAGTAAGAACTTACAGATCAGTGCTCTCAAATGCAGGATTGCTGCATGAACAGAACATGGCAAAAATGAGGCTGCTCACCTTTATGGGAATGGCAGTAGAAAGCAAGGAGATCTCATTTGACACCATGCAACAGGAGCTTCAAATTGGAGCTGATGATGTGGAAGCATTTGTTATTGATGGTAAGACAGTTTGCTTTCCAGTCTTATAAGCAGGCTTTTATGAATTGTTTTACTTGTATTGAAGTACCAGTACATCACTTCTGATTTAAACATTTGCAAGTAGTTTACTGTAACTTCATTTCAAACAGAATATTCAGTTACCCAGAATAGCAGATGTACATTCTCAAACATCTTTTTGAGCAGCTTTGGGAAATGTTAGGCATAGCTGTTAATTTTTTTGGTTTTGCTTTGTTAAAACAGCCTGTATTTTCCAGGTACTTGTAAAAGCACTCATTGTAATTTACAGTATATGGCGTTGTACAAGAGGATTCATGAATTATTTCCTTGTAACACCTTTTTTTACTTTCTAGATAAGAGAAATTTTACTTTTAATCATAGCAGAAAAGCAAACACATTGAAAGGGCACACATACACTGACTTATTATATATAAAATATTCTTTTTGTTTTGCAGCTGTGAAGACAAAAATGGTGCATTGCAAAATTGACCAAACACAGAGAAAAGTAGTTGTCAGGTGCGCTTTAAATCTTTTTTGTGAAGCAATGTAGTACAGCGCTAATTATAACACTTATACATCTGTTTAATATTTTAACTAGAAGTATGATATTCCTATCAGTTGCCTGTAGTTAAATAGTTGCTATTTATCATAATTTTATTAAAGCTCAGACTGAATGTGATTAGCTTATTTAATGAAAGAGTCCTATTTTCCAGCACATTTCATTTAATGGCCAAACAGTGGCAAGAATACTAATGAGTATTGTCTGATGTTTTTAAGTGCTGATGAAGGCTGCAGAATATCAGACTAGCTGGTTCTCAGAAAGCTTGTTATGGGAAGTAAACATATTTCTTTCCATATAAATTGTATCCTGTATTTCTCTTGTTTCTAAATAGATAAGTACAGAAAATATAGTAATTTTTGAAAGCAGACTTTTGATGGAATTGCCATACTAATTCTTTTTTCCTTTATTAAATTTTACTTTAGTCACAGCACACATCGGACCTTTGGAAAACAGCAGTGGCAACAGCTGTATGACACACTTAACTTCTGGAAACAAAATTTGAATCAAGTGAAGAACAGTCTCCTTAGTTTGTCAGATACTTGATTCTTTTATCTATTTCCTGGTTTGTCTAAAATGGAAACTTGGTTATAGTAAAACTTTCAGCTTTTAAAAAAATGTATTCAAAATATCAGATCAAAATTAAATAATTTGAACTAAAACAGGAAAAGCAATAAAGTTGAAATTGGAATAAATTTTGTATTTGTTCTATTTTTATAATAATGGATGTTGTATGCTAGTTAAGTTGGGAAAGGGAGGAGGAGGATGGAATGTGAATAATCCTAAAATCTTTTAAAATGAGTGAATTTGTAACCTTCAAATAAAATATTCTAAAGTGTTCTTTTAAAAAAAGAAAGTAAAAAGTAAATATAAAAACTACAAACATACTGACTTTATATTATATCACATGACATTGAGTTGCACAAATTTCAAAACATTTTTAGAAACAGTTATTCTTACAGCTTTGTCTGCTGTTAGTGCCTTTGGAGCTTCCTCATACTTTCCTCTTTTTTGGCTGGCAGAGACTTTCTGAATATAGAAACCTTTCAATGTTGTTGATTTGTGTTTTTATGAAGACATTCTGCAAATTCCAATCTTTTTCTTCAGCACTTGGTGTATTTTCACTTACAGTAGAGCTCTTGACTTCAGAGGGGAGTTGGGTAGGCTTCTGTTGTGGTCCAGATAGACAGTCTGTTGAGAGCTAAAATGTACACATAATATTAAATGTATAACTGTTCTAAAGCTTTCAATTTTAGGGGGAAAGTGTAGGAAAAATAAAATTAAGGAGTAATAGGAATTGAATCAGTGTACCTCTAGGTCAGTATGATGTGAGGAACTGGCAGAGTTACTTGCCTCTAATGTGCTAAGGTTGGACACTGTATTTGTGCCTGTGGGTTACAGCTGTCTGTTTGTTTCCTGGAAACTCAATGGCTCATGCATCAGTCCAGAAACCCACAGTCTGCGTACAACTTTTCTAGGGTTAAGTGTGGTCCATGTGTACCCCAAATCGTTTTGAACTGCTTAATAGCTCCCAGTGCCCCAAAAAGATGTCATTGTGTTATTTTTACTAAGAATGGCCTATAATGAGCAGCAGCCAATTTTGCCACTTTTATCCTCCCCTTGGGCTCTTTTAGACCTAAAGTCCTTTACAAAAAATAGGAAGTAAACTGGTATTTACATCCTAATTTGAAAAAGGCCTCTTCTAGGCTGAAAGCAGGTAGGTGGGATATGGAAAAATAGCTCCAACACTCCCTAGCAGGCATGGGGTTTGAATTTTTAAAAAGTACAATTAGAAATTTCAGAGAATGTGGGAGCAGGGGAGAGGCAGCCCTCTGAGGTCCTGCAAGGGGCCAGTGCAGCCTGAAGACTTCTGGAAGTTGACTGCCCCTGTTCTGGATATGTTTAAAGCAATTGTACATTGAGTATTATCCATAATTTATAGAAATATTTCTGTTGTTTATATCCTGGAGCATAACTAAGTGGTATCTCTAGATAATAACTGCATATTCTTATACTGCTTTCAGTTATATTCCCATGGTGGTTTTCAAGAAAGAAACAGAAATATAAAATGTAAAGATATAGGCTGGCATACTCTTCAGTATTTATGAGAACGTATGCGGCGAGCAGTCATTGTTCCTCAGTTTCCCTGTCTGCAGCAGCTTGGAAACCCTTTGGGTTAGTGGGGGAATTGCTATCTGAGAAGTAGCTGTACTGAAAGAACTATGTTGCCTTAACTATAACTGACAACACAGGACCTTGACTACTATTTTTAACAAATATTTTAAAACCCATTGAAATATACTAATAATAAAAAACATATTTAAAAACTATAAGAAAAACATAAACAAAACTATAAGAGGCTAAAAGGATCACAAGAGCAGCAGGGTTAAATTTCTTGCCAAAGAAAAGCCCATGATCGGTTCCCAGTAGGGTTGCCATAAGTCAAAAACTGCTTGAAGGAACACAACAAGTAGATTGAAATGTCTCTTGAAAACTGACATTACACTTTTAAAAGGGAGTTACAGTTGCCATATTATTTAACACATGCTGAAAGACATCCCTAAAGGAATATAATATCTCTTCATTTCAAATCCTTCAAATATCAGTTCTACTTAGATAAGCTGAATGTGGTGTTATAATTAGAAGGGCAGTCTCAGACTACCAAAGGACAAATGTTTACTCTGTATTTTAAAAAGAAATCAATGTTGCATCAAGGCAATTCAAATTCACTTCTGAGAAAGATAAGACTTCTGTGGCCCATGTTACTTACACTAATTCAGGAGGTGCAATTTGTTTTGTTATATGTGGCTGTTAAAAAGTATGTGGATGTGATTTTAACGTGCCTTTTCTGAGTTTTTCTACAAACTTCAGAAGATGGGCTATTTATCAGATGTAGAGATGCATTCCACCAAAGCAGTCTCAAATGGACCTCCATCAGCTTGGCCCTTTAGAGTGGTACTCCTGAAGTGATAAGTATATTGCAAAAGTGTATGGATAAGCTTACTAACCCCAACTTTCCGAACACAACAAATCCTGTCCCTGGTGCTTTGGACATTGCATTAATGTGAGTACAATCCTGATTTGTTAGACTTGGCTCCATGTTTTTCTTTCAAACTAAGCTGTCTTTTTCCTTGCCTAGATGATAATGTCACATATTCATATCAGATTTGTCTGGGAGAATTCATGAAGTTAATTTCTCTGAGTTAGCTTTGTATGTCCCTAGTTATATTATTGCATTACCAAATCCGTTTGACTGCTCAATGGCATTATATTTCCTAGGGATAAAAAGACATACTTAAAGCATGGTGCTGATTCAGCAGCCAGCTGAACTTTCCAAGATCACAAAGATAAAGGGTTCAAGAAACATTTCAGTTCCCAGAAGTGCCTTACATATGGAGCTTCTAATTATTTGCTCATCTTTTCTGCTAAACATAATGTAAGTGAAAAAGTTACAGTACTTCCACACTACCCAGAAAGTTTTGAATTGGTAGTCACAACTTGAGCCAAATTAATTACTATAAAATTCCAAGTGGAGTATATTTCTATCTCTCTCTTGAAGTAAAAGACTAAAAGCAGACTCCAGAATGGTCAAATCCCCACTCAGCCATGGAAACCCACTGGATGACTCTGACACTCTCAGCCTCAGAGAAAGGCAAAGGCAAACCCCTTCTGAACAAATTCTGCCAAGAATATCCTGTGATAGGGACAGCGTAAGTCAGAAATGGCTTGAACGCACACAGCAACTGCATAGTTTGGCATGCACTGTCACTACTTAATTGAGTCTTCCATATCTCATATGGTACATATACAATCATCCTAACTGCTCAGACCTAGAAGGGGTCAGTAGAGAATACAGCCATTGAAATATACCTAAAAGAGGCATAGGATTTTTACATAAAGTATTCATATTTTAAATGTTAGCTTTAACCTATTAATTTAACTCATCAGTGAGTTTGACCTAAATTATATGACTACCAATAGCTAATAGATGGGTTTACCTTGTAATAGAGGTCAGATTCCAGCACAAAGCAAATGAACTCCTTTGTTGGGACTGCTGTTCCTTACTGCTTGTGATCTGGGTGAGTGGAAAGCAAATCTTTTTGACTTCATTACAGATAGATAGGAATGGGGGGGGGGGCAGGCCTGGTTTTCCTTCTCTCAGACTGGAGATGGCAGCTCCCATCCAAGCCTGCTATAGCCCCCGGCCAGCCTCCTTAAATCCCTCTTAAATCCACCACCTTAGTGAGGGGTAAGGACTCTTTAGTCTTATTCAGAAAGATTTAATAAGTTCCTTTAAAATTAAAACTGATGAAAAAGTACTCTGCCAAGCCAGAAATTACAAAAATAAAATGTAATCTTTATTAAAATAAGAAACAGGGAAATGTATTGGGTATTACAAATATATTTAGGCAAAATAGAACTTCCAAAAATAATTAACCAGTTTCTTCGGCCTAGCACAGTATTCAGGTTCAGAGCTTCCCTACACACCCAGGCCTCTGGCGTCCTTTTCTGCTCAGGCTAAATTCCCAAGTTTAGGTCACCCTTCTGACCCAACTCAAAATAGATTTACTTCTTCCCTGCCTCTCACTAGGCCTCTGCAAAGATAATCCCACTTATTCAAACAACCTCCCTTGGCTAACTGAAAAACTCTCACTCAAAACCCCATCTGGAAATCTCTCTGCAGGAAGATCCCAAAAATGCAAGTCATTGTGTCATATAGAGTTCCTCCTCAGAAAGCTCAGCCCCTGCCATGCACCAATGTGCTGGGTTTCTTGCTTACCCAGAGCATCTTGGGATACATGGCAACCTATTGCCAGAGTTGCCCTGTCACTCAGGCTGGACATACCTCCAGGCTTCGTCACAAATAGCAATGTTATGGTTTGTCAGAACCAAAATCTGGTGGATTTCTAACCAGGTATGCATATGTGTGTGTGTGTACCTTCAAGTTTCCTGTCGACTTACAGCAACCCCATGAATTTCGTAGGTATTTTTTAGTCAAGGAATACTCAGAGGTTGTTTTTCCAGTTCATTCCTCTGAAATACAGCCTACAGCATCTGATATTCATTGGTGGTCTCCCATCCAAAGCCCTAAAGTGTGTGTGCTCAGTAGAAAAACCTCTGTTCATCTTTCCATCAAAATTCAGAACATGATATCCGTAGTAATAGCCAATACAAAGCAAAGGTTAAAAATGGTCAGTGAAACTTCCAAACTCATTCAGTGATCCTTACACAGGAGTGACAAGATGGGAGGGTCAGAATGGGAGTATAGAGAGAGATGAGAGAGAAGAGCAGGCTGAGGAAGTCCTACACTGTCATTATCTAAGCATGTTCAATTAAGACTCAGAGAAAGAAAAGAAACAGTCTGTCCCCACTCATTGCAGCTCTGCTTCCATTATTCTCACAGGGAGAGTGGTTAGACTAGGAGACGGTGGGTGTTCTTCACATGATTAGATGCCCTGATATTTATTTAGTTTTATATCCAGTTTCATGGAGAGTGTCTGTGCATAGGGGAAAGCTCTCCTAGTCAGACCTGTCACTGTCCACATGAGAAGGGCAACAGAATTGGGAGCAGAGAGGGCAGCGTCTCTTCTTTGCATGTTGATATAATGTAGATATTAAAGCACAGGGCTTTAGTTACATCAGGGAAAGTGGGCAGTTAGGGACAACTGGGTGATGACAGGCTTTGGAAACATGAGACTTGCAGCTTCAGAGTGTCTTAAGTTGTTTAGGGTGTTTTTATGCTGGGTTGTACTCATATTTCCTCAACCCAAATATTTTGTTCTTTTTATTTGTAAAATAAACTTTGTTCTTGGTTTAAAGCTGTGCTTACCATTTCCTGTAAATATTTCTACTAAGAAGATGCCTTTGGGCAGGTATCTGTATCTTCCACCCAAGAAAGAGGCATATTCTATCTCACAGACACTCTTGGGGATCAGATGTCAGTGATGAGCACGGCTAGAATTAACAGGGTAAGCAGGCCTGCATAACACATGTGGCCCGCCAAAGGATTTTGCGCAGCCCCCATCTCCACCTCTCTACCTCCACCTCTCTCGCATCTGTTTGCCTGCTGAGCCCCTGTTTGAGAAGAAAAGACTAAGTATGGCCCAACACTAGAAATGGCTGATCTCTCCATACCCTCAAGTTTCTGAAATTTAATAAGAAATGTGGGGAGGAGGGAATCCTAAGCCAAGCCAAGGATTAAAAAGCTGGCCCTCCAGCAGTCTTCCCCAAACGATTGAAGCAGCTGCAACCAGAAAGGTGAATAGGAGAGTTTTTCTCAGTCTCATTTGCCAACTTGCAGAGGACTTTGGGAACCATGGATTTTCTAAGAGGTGCCTGGGTTCAAGCAGATCTGGAAGAAAAAAAATCCTTTTCACCTCTCCTGTCTATTTTTCTCTACCAGATTCAATGGGAGATATGGAATGGGAAAGGAATAATTCTGCCACAAGAATAGAAGTCTTCTTGCATAATATTGGATATCACTCTTTGATTAGTGACTAAAAGCAACTTCAAAAATATTAATAGTACATATGGATGTATATGTAAATGATCAAAACAGTAATTTTGAATGCGGTGCAATTCATAGCATTAGAACAATAGCTCTTAAGTAAATGCTTGAATTGCACTGTATTCTGCTCAGACCTATAGATTTTCCATGTCTGTAACAATGGCTGGAAAGTAAACAGAAGTAATAAAATGCACTTGAATTTTCAGTTTGTACATTTTTGTTAAGACCTAGTCTTGAATTCAAACAGACTGGCTAAGATCCATTTGATTTATACACTGCGACTTTTTCCTGCTGTTTTCCATCAACTTTAATTGTGAAAAATGTTGCCACATCTGCCCTCTTTATATTATTTTGGAGATCAAGTAAGTCTTAAAGCATCCAGATGCATACAATTCTACACATATCTCTGCAGTTAGCTCACCAAGGTCTGCTCTGTAATATTTTTAATTGACTTACGTGTTCTCTGGGAAAAGAAGGATCATAAAAAGTCTTTGCTGTTGCATTCCATTCTTCACTGTGATTTCTCTTGGGGCCTGGATTGATACTTCCGGTATTCAAAGTGTCAGCAACTCTATTACTGTGGGTAGAAACTAACAAAGAGGGACGGTAACAACTTCAGTATTATTTTCCAGGTTCTAATTTTATACTTTCTCCAACTCCTGATTTATCTCTGATCCACAGTACATCACTTGTGTTAAACTGCAGAAAACACTTTGACACAGTTGTGTTCATATTTTAACATTTTGTTTGAAGAAAGAAAATCATCAAGAAATAATAGTATTGCTTTGTAACCCTTGCCTAAAGAATTCATTAAAACAAACATATATGAAAAGATGTGCAGTATTTGACTTTTTTCCAAATATTGATACTATGTATGACTTACTTAATGTTGTGACAAACTTCCAGAATTATTATCCAGGTTATTAACATTTCTTTCATCTTATTATTTATAATTACTTGTAATGAACACTTACCTCTGTTGTAGCCAATACTTTGGCTAGCATCCTGTTAAATCACTTTTTTGGTTATTGCAGAGGTCAGAACTCTCTAACATCCTTAAGCAATGACAAACACGTTGTTATGGTGTGCCTTCAAGTCATTTCTGACTTACGATGATCCCAAGGCAAACTTATCGTGGGGTTTTCTGGGGCTCACCGTATGTGATGCACCCAGGGTTACCCAGTGAGTTTCCAGGGTTGGGCAGAGAATCAAACGCTGATCTCCAAGGTCATCGTAGTCCAATGCTCAAATCACTTCCCCACACCCCAGAAACACCTTTTAGCTGGAGGAGTCCCCTACCGTGGCCATTTAATGCTTTATTGAGGAGCAGGGTGCATCAGAGAAGCATCTAGCTATGTCCTTAGAGCAAGATGTAGAACAATGACATATACTATGTTCCTATAGCCAGACCCAGAAGAACATAGTCAGAAGCATCTCTGATACCCTGTTGACCACTTAATAACTGGGTGCAGGGAATCTCCAGCTTAGAGATGAGTCATGGAGGGAGTTAAAAAAGATGCACATGGAACTTTTATGCTACACCTTTCCAATCTTGGCTGTTATGTCTTTGTCGTATTTAAGTGCATTAGAGTTGCAATATCAATGAATATTTCACCTTAAGTCAATATTTCACCAATCAATATTTCACCTTAAGTCAAATACTTAATGCAATCCCTTATTTTAAGATTTATATAGTCAGACTTTTTCTTTCATTGCTTCAGTTTTACAGATAGTAAGGTCTCATTATTCTCATCCTTGGAAGAGGCAGGATTCCACATGCCTCATGAGTAAGGGTTTCATCCTCCAACTTCCCCAGTGAAGGCAATTAAGACTGCTTATAATGCGCACATGTCTTGGAGCAAATTGCCCTGTAGCTTTCTCCAGAGTGTTGATCTTTCCTAGCATCTACACAATGCTATGATTTCCAGCATCTGAAGAGCAACGAGGCTCAGGATTCAATTAAGAAAACCTCAATAAATTAACACAAGCACTCTTTAACGACATTTATTTCGAAGATTAGCAGAATTTCAAAAACATTGGCTAATTGCTGAATCTGAAGGATGCAGAACCCATAGTCCAACAACTAGCAAATGAACTATTACTATTGAAATGTATGCATATGCTATCATAAATGCTTTTCTCCAACTTCTTCCCTAAATAAACCAGAAATCCTTCTGTCCCCACTCAAATGCCTGCCAGTTGCAACAGAACCACTATTAGATTTGGAGACAGGGCAGTGCTAAATGAAATGGATGGGAAAACAGCAAATTATTATTATTATTATTATTATTATTATTATTATTATTACTACTACTACTACTACTACTACTACTACTACTACTATTTCTCAATTATTTCTTATTGGGGAAACATTCTGTAACTCTGTACCTGACTTTTTGGCATTAGTAGTATGCTAACATTACATCAGTATTCAGTCAGTCCCCCACATTTGTGCCTCTCACTTTTGCAGATTTGATTATTCACAGATTATTTGCTGTCACCTCTGCTCAGTTGCGTAGGGGCGGGGGTGTGATTCGCCCCGGGTGGCAATGTTTCTGGGGTGTCCCAGCCCATAGCCACACCCCTGGCCATGCCACCACACATCCGGGCCATGCCCCCATGCACCACGGCCATGCCCCCTGCACAGTGGTCACGCCCCTCATGCCATAGCCCCACCCCACCCCCTCCACACACTCCAAGCTTCACCACTGCCTCTGCTGCCTCCCTGTACCATTTTTAATAGGGACTGCAAGCCTTGTGAGACAGAGAAACTGCAAATGAGGCTTGTAAGTCCCTACTAAAAATAGTGTGGGGCAGAAGTGGAGGTGACAGTAAGCTCCACCAGCCCCCCACTTCTGCCTTGTGAAGGAACCCTGATGCCTCAAAGGAATCCATGGTGGGTTGATTATAGTGGTCATACTTTTTTTTGTGTTAAAGATGGTTTGGGAGGGCTGAGAGTTATTCATGGTTTTTCCACTTTCATGGAGGTCCTGTGACCCTAACCATAGCCAATGGGGAAGGATGACTGTAGTAGTATCCTAACATCAGATCAGGACAATAAGCTTCCCACATCCTACGAGGCACTTTTTTGTCAGAGATTCATTGTTCAGCTTCCTCAATATTTTGAAATAATCTCAAATTAGCTATCGACTGTTCGATAGCAGATAATGAATATAATATTCCAAACTTAATCTTAAACCTGACTTACAGTATGATATCCTAGACAATAAGTGCATTCTGCCATAGTTTTGGGTAAGGGTGTTTGAAGGATTGAGACCTGTCAGTGGCAGCTGATAAGTGAAATTTACAAATATAAAATGTAGGAACTAAGATGTCAGAGAAAAAAGAAAAACTGGGTGTCGTATATCAAGGTTTGTCAGCAAAACCATCTGAAGTAGAACAAGCATTGTTCAGTGATTGTGTTAGAATAAGTATATGTGCATGTATGTACCTTCAAGTTGTCTGTTGACTTATGGCAACTCCATGAATTTCATAGGGTTTTCTTAGGGAAAGAAATACTGAAAGGTGGTTTTGCCAGTTCCTTCCTCTCAAATATAGGTATAACACCTGATATTCACTGATGGTCTCCCATCCAATTACTAACCAGGGCTAACCCTGCTTAGCTATCAGACAGACTCTGGTGCTTTTAGGGTATTTAGGCCCTTGTTAGAATAGGCCCTAAATTTAGAGTCATGCTGCACTTCCTTCTCATGCAGTTCATTGCATGAGCTAAGCATAGCTAAAGAGCATACTGCTGAAACAATCCATCTAAGGATAAAACAGGCATGAAAGTAGATATTGCCAAATCAAAGGAAAAGGTGGATGCAAGAAGACAAGGAGTGGCAAGCATGAACATGTGATACAGGTACAAAGTTTATAAATCAAGGCAGTAAGGCCTGGGCAGAAGGATGACTAACCTATTAGTCTAGCAAATGTCTCCAGACTGTCTTGGAAGTACAAGATGTCCAAAAATTATCTTTAGGATGTCAATTGTATATAGAACTGAAATTGTAAAGATAACTTTCAGACACTCTGTAGCCATGTGTGACAAAATCAGGAAGGGCCAATAGTCTTTGGACATAGGGTAGTGCAAAGTGGCCATCCTTATTACACAAAGCCTGAGCAAAATCAAACAAATGTATAAATCCAATTGCTAATTTCTGCTAGAAGTGCTTGAATGGCACTTATGTAAGTGCTAATTTATCAAGTATTTCAGTGAGTACTCTAGCTGGTTAAAGCAACTGGGTTTAGTCTAATGAAACTACATTCTCAACTGTCCCAGATTCAAGTTCTATAAATTGTAAAGTGGGAAGCACTGAGTTCCATGAGCCTAAAATTGTACCCTGACAGATACTGCTACAATATTTTTACTTTAGTCATTTTTGTTAGCTGTCACTGTGATTCCATACTTCTGGAAGTTAATATACTTTCTTACCTAATGTTTCTTCTTTTATAGCAGCATATATGTTCATAGTTTGATCAGTTTTCCTTGAATTCTGGCTATTTTTTAATTCTTCAGAAGATACCTCTTCTGTAATTGAGAAAGCCAGCTTTGATGTTGAAGCACACACTCTTTGAATTTCATCTTGATACACTGTAGGTAAATTTAACTTAACAGGATTTTTATTGGTTATTTTATCTATAGCTGCAATGCTAAGGACAGACATCGCATTTCTCTGTACTAAGTGTTCAGTTGTCTTTATGGGTAAAAAACATGACTTATTTATGCCATTTCCTTCCGAAACAATTTCCCCTGTAACCATAGTTTTTAATGATTCTTCCCTTTCTTTTAATGATATAGTCTCTTCATCACAAGACATAATAAATTGTTCATCTGTAGTATGAAATTCTCTATCTCTGGTAACTTGGTGAGCTCTCACGTCCTCAGTCTGTGATTCATGTATACTTTCACTGCTCAGAAGCAAAACCTTGTTTACATTCTCTTCACTCAGTTTGGAACTGTCTTTATCAGAATATTTTTTTAGCATTTCATTTATGTCTTTAGATGGATTTTCAGCATTTAAATTGGAATGCCTCACTATAAGCAAATTGTTAACATTTTCTTCATTGTTAATATCAGTATCTTCACCTAAACGGTTATCTAAAGAAGCATGCAAAGGTAGTGCGTTCTCTGGTAAACTGATTTCCTCACAGCACCCATCATTTCTGTGTGTATTATCAGTATATATTTCTTCATGAGAAGTATTACTCTGTCCACATAAAAGGATTTGGGAGTTTATGCAGCTGGTACTTTGACTTAGTGATGTTTGTTTTGCTTTACAGAATTCGCTGCACTCATCTAAGCCATCACTGTGGAAGTCTGTGTGACTCACTGTCATTTGTGATGAGACAGAATCCATTTCAGTGTTCAGGTCTTTATTTGTACTATGTACATTATCCTTTTTACCAAGATCTTCACTTGCAGAGGAAGCGTCCTCATGGAGTGTATTGCTGGTATGTTCATTTCTTTCAGGAGCAAATTCATTTGTAATACCTCCATCTAGAAGCTTGGTTAGTTTTGTTGAATGATGTGTATCTTGACTAGAACTACCTAAATCTTCAGCACTTTCTAAAAACATCTTACAGTCTTCCACTGGGAATTCTGTTAAGGAACAGCAGTTCTCTGAGAGATTTATATCTTTCTTGTCTTCTTTTTTAACAAATATCTTTTCATCTGCTTTCTTTTTAATTGCAGTTTCTTCACATTCAGCAATACATAACCCACCTCCTGGTACTGGAGTAATGAAACTGACTGTACAAAAGGGTATGCCTACAGAAAGTTCTCTTTGTTTCAGTTTCAAAGAACAAGCTTTATCATCTTCATTCACACAGCTCTCAAGATTATCTAAATGTGACAGAATAGAAGATATTATTAATCATGAACATTTAAAGAATGAATGCTTTGAAAATACCATTCTAAATACATTTCTAAATGACAGCATAAACATATTCAAATCAAGGCAAATTTTTACCCTTTGGTCATGATGTGGCTCCAGGGTAGTAAGGCTTTCTGTCTTTCAGAGGTAACACAGTAGAACCTCCAGAAGGACAAAAAGATGTGAGAACATGTGTAATATATTTGATTTCCTTTGACCTTTGCTTACTTTGGCAGAGGCAAGCCAGTTGTACCTACATATAGACCCATGTGTCCCAACATCCCAACTTCCTTCTCTCCCAGGCATTCAAGTCAAAAATTAAGGAGATAATGGCAGTTAAAATAGTTTACTGACCAGGTGAACCCAGTGATATTACCAACTAGACACGCACAAATTCAGGTAGGTGCCTCATGAAGCAAAAGAAACTACTCCTCTGAAGACTGACAACCTCTTTGTTCCTATTAATCGCTAAATTAAAATGGATATATAGAATATAACGGAATGGAAAAGAAGCAGAATGCATATAACAATTCAGTTTCCAAACACTCTTATTCATCTATTTTGTCTTGCTCACAGTTTTTTTCTCATGATCCACCCCACCAAAACCATCTCCAAAAATCTATGTTCAGACATGTAAAAGATTCAAGTTGCAATTGATTTTTGAGGGCAATAATCAACCTGTAATGGATTTTTAAATGTGGATCTAGTCTAGGTGTGATCAAACATTTCTTGAGTCACCCATTCTGACCTTTGCTTCAATACTCTTCAAATGAATGTACTGAATTAATTTTATTCCATCAAAAAATTTTATTAGAATTACAGCCTCACAGTGGTTACTGTTATGCAACTCTTCTTCATGTAAACGTCTTTGTGCATTCTTATTCAAAATTCACACCATGGATGTCTTATTCCTGTCAATCCAGGTTACATTCCTGACCTCAGGGACATTTAATTCTGCAGTAAGTATTACAATTAAAACAAAGGTGGGTAGGTGTTCCTTCTTTCCCCCAGCCTTTACTATCATCAGGGACACATCACTGCTGGTGTCATGATGATGGCCTAAATGTAGGTGTCTCCCCTCTTTCTCAAGTTCCTTCTTCCTCTACTCTCCCCACTTTGTTGTCTTTAGTCAGTTGATTTATCAGTTGTCTAGCAGAAGGGATCATCTCACCAGTTGAGCAACAGGATTGATCACACTATCATCAGTATGTGTCAGTTTTGTATGTATTCATGCATACATCCACCCTGTCTGTGTAAGTGTGTGAGAGAAAGAATGAAAAAGGGGGAAGGGAGAGATCCTTGACTTCAAACCCCAATTCTGGGCTTCCTAGAGACAGCATCTACGTAACCTCCACCAACTAAACACTAAACCCATATTATTATTTTGTACAAAATATGGAGTTTATGTCCTAGACAGGTTCAGAACTTTTCTTCTACTGTTTCTTACATAGCAGTCTTAACTTTTCTATATATACAAATATGTACAAATAGGAACTGGTTTGGGATGGGTTGGTCTGAAAGATGGCTCATTTTCTATCGTTATTTGATATTAGTGCATATTTAATGCAATGTCCCACAGCATGTTGTGAAAGGTTCTAAAATCATCACCACTAACATTGTTCTCTTTCAAATGAGAAGTCCCCCTTTCGCTCTCCATGACTAGAAAGCACTTGTCACATGGCACTAGGGGATAGGAGAGGACAGGTAGGGTATAGTTTAATGACTGTCAAACCAAGGGTGGGGGGGAAGCTCAGCCAAAGAGGCTGGGATAGGTCCACCACTGTCCTTGTTAACTGCTGCCAAGTTGTTCTTGATTTGAAGCTAACCTATGGATGAGAGACCTACAGGCCACTCTATCATCAACCACCCTGTTTAGGTCTTGCAGATTCAAGAACGTGTCTTCCTTGATTGAGTCTATCCATCTATAATGTGGTCTGCCTCATTTGTTACTGCCTTCTACCTTATCAAGCATTATTGTCTTTTTTAGGGAGTCATGTCTTCTCATGACATGGTCAAAGCATGACAGCCTCAGTTTAGTCATCTTAGCTTCTGGATAAAGTTCAGGCTTGATTTGATATGCCCACCCTAAAAAAACTGAAAAGCAACTGGTGCTATCTGTCATTCATAGCATTACAGCATGGAAACCAGGAGAATGTCCTAAAAAGCCTGACTCATAGTAGTCTGGACAGCAAATGTGAAATGACAGTAGGAAGCAGTATCAGAAGCAAATGGAACAATGGAGAAAACAACACTTAAAAGTTGTCCATCTGAACAGCTTCACAGTTCCATCCCATCCCATCACTTCTATGTAAATAAAAAGAAACATTATTCCTGGTTCCAACACTGTAAGATTTAATTCTACTCATATTCTTGTCCTATTTCATACTATGAAATCCTTGCCACTCACTGACTGACATATCACTGATTTTAACACATACAAAAAAAATAAAGTCTGTATGCAGTATTTGGCACATTTGAATAGAAACACTCATCTAGCAAGCTGTAAAGGGAGGAAGGAGGTTAATCCTCCAATTTAGCAGACTCGCTTTGTACTATCCTGTTGGGAGTTGGAAAACAGTGCATCCCATTCCCCTCCCACAAGTATGTTTAGTAAAAGACGGTGGTATTAATACTCTCACATGTATTTATTAAGCATTTCAAACTGCAACTTTAAAATGAGCATCTGGCAAAGAATACTTGTGGAAGCCAATGTGGTATTGCACTAACATAACTTAATTTTGATATTTTGGTTAGCAAAGTGAAAATAATTATTACTCTATTTTTTTAAAAAAATGCAACCCATTTAGTTTTGATTAATATTTTTAGACAGGTTTCATTGTAATTGTTGACTATATACCTCTAGTGCAAACTGAATTTTCTTCTGCTGTGCTTGTATCACCATTGTTTTGTTCTGTCTGCATTTCACCAGAATCAAAACAGCAAGGCAGAATATTTGTTACACCAGTTTCTTCTTCTGTAAGATTATTGCAAATACCTATTGTTGCTTGTACATATTTGTTTTCTTTATGGCTTCTATGCATTTGATCTTCATTGCACAGATTTTCAGCCTGGAGTGAAAAAAATAAAACATATCTTTCCATTATAATTAAACTGACGTGGGGAGTGCAATGTTTCAGAAACATTTTAATCCATTGTTCCTGCCTTCTGAATAATTTTAAACCCCCTTTGCAAAAGAAACTGTTTATGAACAAGCTGATGTCAGGTGAACAAAGAAGACTTTTCTATTACCAAAACAACAGGAATGATACTTAATCACAATGGGATGAACTTGCAGATCTGCATCCCATAGAAAGAAGAATGATATCCATTGAGATTTGTATTTGGATGCACACAGGTGAGTGTTGTTCTTCTGCAATGCAGTATTGTCAATAAGGATGAGCAAATGCATCGAGCAGGAAAGAACTCCTAAAATGGTGCTGAATTAGTAGCATAAAATAGAATGGGGATTCTCTCCATCATGGTTTTGTAGCTCTTGACTGTGTACATTTCATGTTGAAATTCAAACTTCAGGACAACATGGCACAGTATTAATGTAACATCTCACTTACATCAATGAATGTGACGTGGGATTAAGTTTGGGATTCTGATTCTCTTAATCTGACATGAAGAAGTCTTTTACTATTGGATGGTATAGAAATGTAATGAATAAATGAATGCAGGAGTAAAGTTGGTAGAAAAATATGGCAAATAATTTTTTGCCCAGAAAATTATTTGCAGCCTTGATAAATAAACTACACATTACCTTCAGTATATATAAAGTGTGGAACTAAAATTCAAGTAACCACAGGAAACTCTAAATTAGATTGAGACCACCCTGAAATTTAAAGATTTAAAGATTTCCTCTTGAAATTCAGTTCCACTGTTATTGGTATGAATTGTGGATCTTGTAGCCAGAACTAGATTAGGGTTGCCGCCTAATTCCAATGCAAGCAGAATGAGCAAAATCAGTGTGGCAATGTCACTGATATACTTTAATGGCAGACCATCTGCATACATTGACAAGGTGATTTTTTAAAATATGTTGAGCTTTTTACAGATCAGCCAATACTGTAGTTGAGCTTTTAACGGATCAGCCAATACTGTAAATAACCCAGGAAGGCCTCAGAAAAATAATGCATGCCTGTCTTCGCTGCTAATGTTTATTTTAGAGTAAACACATTCCTGTCCAGTTATAGCTACATTAAAATCCTGGATTTTTGAACATTAAAAGAGTTAGTTATTTACAATTCCATGTAAATAACTAACTCTTTTAATGTTCAAAAATCCAGGATGGATATTTGAACATTAAACATGGAATTGTGAGGCATAATTTTTTATATGTGAGTAGATATCTAGAAAATGAAAACTAGATCAGAGTGGAAGAACAAAAACATTACATGTGAAAGTACAATTTGAGATGATTTTTTTTATTTGTGAAACTTAATAAAATTATTAAAAAAAAAGAGTTAGTTATTTAGAAGATTATAGACCACCATTCATTACAAAATAGAACAAAGGATTACAACAGGGCTTTCCAAATGGTGTGTTGTGACACATTAGTGTGTCACTTGAAGGGTGTAGGTGTGTCACCTCCTTGGACTGAAAGCGAGCCCCACACCCAGGCCTTGGAAATGTATGTTATATGTTATAAATAAATCATATATTTTTAAAAATATAAATGAAAGGTTTTCATGAGATATGCTGTGTCCCCATACATTTCGTTATTACAATTTATGTATGTGCACAGACCTCTTATAAGGGGTTAATTTAACCTCTGGTTTGCTACTAAAACTGAATTACTACGTCACAAAATGATGCCTGTCTAAAAAGTGTGTCACCAACACGAAAAGTTTGGAAAGTTCTGGATTACAAGATAAACCTAATGCAATAAAAACAACAATAATACATAACATCCAGCAATCACTTCCTATTAGAGGAAACCAAAAATGGCTTTAAAATTAACCAGGAAGTTCTTTCTCCAAGGAGTGGAGTATCAGTAATTGCTATGACTTTGTTTACTGACAAAAAAACATTAAAAGGTGGGAACAGCCTAGTTGAGTACAAAATAAATGAGCAGTGATTGTACATTTTATCTCATATCTCAGCTTCTAAAAGGACTAGACACTTGCTTTTCTAATAATAAAAAAAGGGGGGAGGGGGAAATCTGAGGATGATAACCTATCCAAGGAGAGGCATCTGCCCACTCTTCACCCTTGCAAATGCCCATGAATCTAGGTATTTCTTTACCTGCTCCATATGTACAGCAGTAGGACACAATCAGCACCAACTACCCTTAGTTTTTCACAACAGAGATTACAATTTAGATTGGGTGAACAATGGCAATCTCAATCTTAAATCTTCTAAAAGGCTTCAGGGAGCAGAAGGAATGTGTGTGCACCCTCACATATTGAACAAAAGTGTTATGCTCCTACACACGAAGCAGTGTTCTGTTCTTATGGTTGAATGGGGAGATGTACAGAGCCAGTTTTGACCTGTGGATTATTTTCTCTGAGAGAATATTTTAAATGGATACAAAAGGAAATTATGGAGCATATCTTTCCATTCATTGTGACTGAGCTCCTACCACAGCTGTGGAAAAACCAAGAGAGTTAACTGAAAATACTCAGCTCTCAGACAATTATTCTGATGTCTCTAGTGAACAAAGGACTTGTTTAAAATTACCTAAAGAGCAAAACCCAACACCCCACTGATGGTTGCATAGAATTTTCTTCCACTCTTCTTCCTTCTGTAGCCCTCTGTATCTGCTGAACACTAGCTTCAGAAGGCTTCACAAACTTCCTGAATTAGTTTTGGGGAAGTATAGGAGCCTAAGGTAGGGAAGTTGAATTTCCCCAGTAATCTGTCATTTCACCAGTGGAAGTTCAGGGTTGGATACTGAAAAAAGTATCTCCTTCTTGATAAATCTGAAGTTTTCAGAGGTAAATAATATTTGATCTAAATCTTATTTATGTAATATTTTCTTGGATTTTTGGAATTATGTGAAATGTTTTGATTGCTGCTTGGAAACCATATTAATACACTAATATTTAAATAATAAACCAACCTTGTTTTTCCAAGTGGCTTTTCTTTTCTCATATTCATTCTGAAGATTAAGGAACTTTTGTTCATTTTCTTTTGCCTTCTCCCTTTGCAGCTCATTATCTCTTTCAAGGGTCTGCAATAAAATTAATTATCCAAAAAATAATCAATACCACATTAATGAATTTTGATGTGTTTTATGTTGCTTGGACCTTTTCTGCTAACATGCTGAAAGTGCCATACAGATCAGTGATAATGTGCTATCTCAACAATAATTTTCATAAATTAACAGAAAGGTGCTTATAGTTTAGCTAACACGAAACAGGGGGAGGTTATGAAAAAGAAATGGCTATAAAAGGGTATAAAAATACTTGCCATTATTCAGTTTCACTGCATAAGTTTTAATGTGCTGAAAAAGTAATATAAAGTGCAGAGCTAAGAAATATGAAATGTAGCACATTCTAAACCTTTGTTTGTGCAGATAAACACTACAGTACAACCTAGAACATACTTTTATTATAGTAATCAAAGCTGAATTTACTTTATTAATATTCCATGTAATTTAGATGCAAGATTAATTAAAATCTGCAGTCCACTATAGAAAGAATTATAGTTTTTAGTATTTGTTTTATTTCCGTTTAATTTTTTTTTGAAGTTGATCCAATGAAACTAAAAAAACTTTAACATAATACCAGTACACTATTGCTGATACTATTTAGGATTTATGCCACACCACTTTTGTGGCAGGCAATCCACTAAGAAGGAAATTAAACTGTCATACTTGGCATAAGAACTCTGGGTTAACTCATTGTCAGCCTTATTGTCATACTGATAAATTAAAATAAGCTTGCATAAATCAGCTTTTATATATCTCTCAGGTATTGGAGGATATTTTTCATTTATCACATTTTTTTAAAAAAATGTATCAAGAGTGATAAAATGTAGTGCACTTATTACCTAATATAAGTTGTTGTGATCAGACAAACCACTGTAAACATAATGTCAAGGTATGGTATATATGTGTGATTTCTGTGACTCCTTAAAACCACTTCTGAAAAGTTCCCTTTCAAGATTCAATATTTTTTGTTTTGCTGCTTAACCACAGAATATCGTATCCTTTCCAAACTGAAGCAATTAACATTCCTAAAACATTATAGACTTCATACATGCAACTCCAGTGATACAGAGATTTAATTAAAAAGTGTAGCGTTTACACAGATTGACAAGCAACTTCACAAATGTGCTTGAAAATACTTGTGTTTGGAGGTGGTGGTTTCAAAATAGCCATTCAATCCAAATTCCATGATGTCTCTTTTGGAGAAAAAAAAAGCTTTGTTTTGTTTTAGTAAATTATATCTACTACATGCAGTTTTTAGTCTCAACTACAACAGTTATTGAATCAATAGGAATTTATTAAATTAATTATTAAATTAACATGTAATTTCATTTTACTCAATAACTATACTTTAGCTGAGGCCCTTTCCACAGGACAGCATCCTCCCAGCATGGGGACGTGAGAGGAGCAGGACTGCAACAATGCTTCTGCATGATGTTGTCACAGTCCTGCCCTTCTCAAATCACCAGCCGGCATGATCACGGGTTATATCACTGATGGAAAAACTCCGTCGATGAGCTCCAATCACGCTTCCATTGCAGCTGGCCATGCAGAAGGATCAGAAGTGCACAATGATGCTCTTCTTTCCCCACTCCAGCATGGGAAGGAAGGGGCATGTCCCTCGCACTCCCTTCTGCAGTCAGTCAGTTGCGTGCAGAGAGGAACACTCCCATCCTGACAGAAGCACTGCCAGGGTTGCAACAGGACGATGCGCAAGAGCGTTGTCCTGCAGAAAGGGCCTGAAACTAGCGAGTGGATTTAGGTCACACAAAAGGCCTGAATCTAATTGTTAGTCCTAACACAAGTAGATCTGCTGAGTCAATGCAACTGACGATCATTCAGTAACTGATTCAGTGAGCCTACTCTAGTTGAAACTAGCCAAAGAAAGTCAGAAAACAGTCTCCTACAACATTTCCATGCTGCTATCTCTCTATCTATCTATCTATCCCAACTCTAAAACTTCCTTTTAAGGGAGACCAGGTTAGCTTCCTCCCTTCTGAATTTCTGGGAAGAAGTGAAGATTATGCTGTTTTATAGTCTTGAGCTGTCCCAATTAAGCAAGGACAGTCTCAACGAAGCTTCTGTCATTCTGTTTTTTTTAGCTGTTTTTAAAATGTCCCAAGTTTTTTCTCCATTTTCCCTCTCTGTCCACATCTTACTTCAGTTGCTGACCAATTAAGGCCCAAGAGAGACCCTTTTTGAAACAGCATGTGAACAGGAAGTGATTTCTGCACACTTCATGTCATTAAAAAAAGGCCTCTCCTAGGTCTAAAATAGTCCAGGAAAGCCCAAATCATGGTGAAAGTGTCCCTTTGTCCCCTAGAAAGCTTTTGGTGGTAAAAAGAACTAAAATGTGTGAGTGTACAACACAAGGCCTGCCCAGAGGCCCTCGGGCCCAACACTCCACCCCCAGAATGGTCAAGGAATGTATGCTGTGCTTTACAATCTCTTCTTACCCCAGAAGGGCCGGATCTTCTTTGCCCTACTCATGACCACTCGGGGGGGGGGGCAGGAGACAAAGGGGCTAGGCCAACAGATGGACACTCAGGTTACAACACCAGCAAATTAATAATAATAATTAACAAAGCAGTGTTAAAGCTACAGCTATCATTTGCTTCCATCACCACGCCTCAATTCCTTGAAACCACGCCACGACAGGGTCAAATATAGACTCATCTTCTAAGTGGTGGATGTGCAATGTTTGGGCATAAATGGCTTCTACGCTATGATTCAGCAAGCTCTGCTGGTCGGGTATGTAAACACAGCATTCTGTTTTCAGCATGGCACAGAAACCTCTGGTGGAGACTGTGAGCATGTCCAAGGCTAAACAGTTTTGTAAAACTGCAGTGCACATACTGGTCATCTGGCCACCAATGGTGGCCAGAGCCTTGGCCATGTTATTCAGGGCTATCTCCATAGCTATACCGAAAATATTTACTTTGTACATGATTGCTACCACTCCTCCACCGGGCAGCAAAGCCCATCCATAGTCTGCTGGGCTGAAAACGCTACGCTTCCAACGGACTTGCCAAGTCCAGTAATTGGCCACATGTGTGCTCTGTAGAGTGGGGGCAAACCAGTGGGGTACCCAGAATAAACCGAGGGAACAATGACTGATCCACCCAGGAGGCAACCAGGGCCACGCTTTGTGCCCACAAATCCAGTAACTGCCGTTGGGCGCCACCCAATTAAGCCCCGGGCGCTCCCGCCAGTTAGTACAGACCCAGCTCTGGGTATCATTAGTTGGGCAGGTATGAACAGTCAGACATCCTTTACTAAAACCCACCACCCTTTGGAACTGAGCAGCCAGACGGCCATGCGTCCGCTGCTCCCAACACACTCGTGGTTCCGGAGGGGCGTAGACTCTCAGCAGGGTGATCCAACCCACTCCATCATAGAGCTGCTCGATTTCCCCTCTGAGACGGGTGGTCTGGTTGGTCTTATGTGTCCCTATCATGGGCCACCAGGGCCCATGAGCATGAGCCCTGGTGGCCCTAACATCAAACCATCAGGTACAAGCTGCCGCCAGCTGTGGGAGAGGCACTGAGGAGGGTGAGATTTGCATAGTCTTAGTATCATTCAGATAGCAGTAAAAAGCACATAATAAGTCCTCATCAAAGTCAATCACAACAAGTGGGAAACCAACGGCATGATGCAGCATAGCCGAGCAGATCCAGCAGTCATAAGCAGGCTGACAGCATATGCGTGCAGGTACTGAAGCAGAAACCAGATTTATCTAGAAGGAGATAAATCCCAATAGATAGACCCCAATGAGACTGGCGAGCATCCAGGCAGTGGATAAAGTATGCCATCCACGCTCGCCAGTCTCATTGGGGTCTGGGGCATCCAGATGATTGAGCTGGCTCACCAGGATACCTACATCCCAAACCCGCTGGCCAATAGCGGGTCCTAGCATGCTCAACAAAGCATTCATCAACACACTGGGACGGGACGGGCAGGAGGGGGGGCTATCCCACCTCGAATGCCAATTACGGAGGCATCCATGGGCCAGGTGCATGATAGGCTCGTGGCCAAGTCTCATTACCTGCCCGAGATGGCGGCGGACAGTCCTTAATCAGGTTTCAGTCTCCCCTCCCCGTACTGGACGGTGCAGGGAGTAAAGTACCCCTCATTAACATTGCTTGATTATTCTCACAGGTCTGCAGCATACACGGCAGCCTGACCTAGCAACGCAATAGCATGAGCTAACCCCCCAAATACACTCGTTAGTGTGAAGGCAAGCTAAACTAAAATGTGTGAGTGTACAACACAAGGCCTGCCCAGAGGGCCTCGGGCCCAACATCTTCCACCTGAGCCTGGCTTGCCACCACTGCCCTCGCCAGGGTCTTCCTTGGCCCAGGGCAGCAGCAGTGAGAGAGGCAACCCCTCCACCTGGGCCTGGCCTGCCACTGCCCTCACCAGGGTCTTCTTGGGCCCGGGGCAATGGTGGCAGTGGTGGTGACAGTGGCAGCCCCTTCACTCAGGCCTGATCCACCGCGGCAGTAGGAGAGGCAGCCCCTCTACCCCTTATGTTCACATAACACACTTACACACTGCAGCCAACACACTAATGTGTCATGACCCACAGTCTGGAAAGCTCTGTGAGCTACCCTCTCCTGCTGTAGACTCAGGCAAAAGTAAACTACTGCAGCCTCTCCTAGCTTATCTGTTTTTCCTCATTAATGACTTTTGCCATCTTGATCACACTCTGAAATTGTTTGGCCTCACATGTCCTGGTCTTCAATTGTGAAATGTTGGAGAGTACGCTATTTTACTTGGTCTTTGGTTTTTAGGGTTTCCTACTCTGGCAGGTTTTTTAACTGCGTTTTATTATCTATTATTGTTCACTACTTGGATATTTTTTAATTTGTGAATTTGTTTATTGTTTGAGATTTTTAAAAAACAAAACATAAAATGATTTTAAAATTGAATCAAACCAAAGATCTAGATTTGTTAACGAGGATGCTGAAAGTCTATGGTGGTGGTAGTTGTAGAGGTGCTGGACATTGCCACTGTCCTATCTAAACAACAATCAGCATTTTGAGCTACAAAAGCATTCTGGGTACAGTACCACAGTATTATCTAAATAGCACCATCCTACTTTTCAGGCATCTGAAAACACCAAATACTAGGGTACTAGCTTTCAAGTCTTTCCCCCAAACCTCTTTAGCCATGGATACAAAACTACATACTGCAAAAGTAGTGAACTTGGAATTTGCTGTCATGTTACTTTATCCAGTTCTATGGAAAGCTGAAGGCTACATTTAAAGGTTCACACTGATTGTTTTAAAACGAGGAGGACTAAGTCTTAAAAAGGGAAAACCCACTATTGTATGAGCAGGCCTTTACTTGTGCAAAAGTACTATTCCTCACAGTTTCATACAGATCACTGAAATCTGCTCTGAAGCAGGCCAGACTGCAGAGGGGCCTGTAGGGATTGTAATTGTTCCCACTCTGGCAGAAGCCTTTCCACTTTTGGAAGAGATAAACTTAATATTAACTTAACTGCTCAAGAACACACTACACTTTAAAAATATACAAAGTCTTTTTAAAATGATTTGCTGATAGCTGTATAATCTATAATGAAACCTCACCTGGCATTTTTCTTTCAGTTTAGTCATCTCCATCTCCATTTTTGCATTAACTTCTGTCTGCCTTCTGAGTAGTTGCTGCATATGTTGTAGTGAAGCAATAATCTCCTTATTTTAATAAAAGAAAGATGTTGTACTTTAAATGAAAGGATTATTCTTTAAAGCTGACTGTGATAGTATGTGCAGATATATTTGCATTATCTTTATTATATTAAAATAAACTTTTGGTTATACTTTTGTGGTAGGGTGCTTCCATCATAACCTCTGGCCTCCAAATTTAGACCATCAGGAATAAAATATGAGAGCATATACAGGCATCTTGGTCAGAACAGTATGAAGGTCAGACTGGTAGTTGTTAATTTTATCAAATTGATTCAGCTGGAATTCAATATTCAAAAGCAACACACACTACTAAAGTGGCAGTTAGTACACATTTATACATAGATGGCAAATTATAAGTTGGTAACCAGATCTCTGAGAGCCAGCGTGGTGCAGTGGTTTGAACGTAGGACTACGACCCTGGAGAACAGAGTTCAGTTCCCTGCTTGGCCATGCAAACTCACTGGGTGACTTGAGCATGCCTTATACCACCCAGAAAACCTTGTGATAGGGTTGCCTTAGGGTTGCCATGTGTTGGAAACAACTTGAAAGCAAACAACAACAACCTGACCTCTGCTAATTTAATACAAATAGTTGTACAGACATATTTGGTAAAGTTGTTTAAGCATCACTAACAATTCAAGACCAATTTCACATTAAAAACTTGTTTGCATTATTTCTTGTCCTCAGTAGAACAATGGGTCCATTGCATCTGCATATAATGAGATACTCGGCTTCTGAGCCCCTAGCACCACAAGAAAATTAGAGTTACAGGACATTTAGGCAATGATATCATTGATATATTAAATATTAATATTAAACAAATTAGGGCCAGCAGACATTCTTGCCACTCACCTCTTATTGTTTTGAATTTCTCTTAGAATTTTCCCTCTTACCCATTCTTAGTTGAATTACAGTATCAAACTGTAAGTTCTCAATCAAATTCAGCAGGTGGTTGTCCATCCCAAGCTTCCAAACTTAATGCCACAACTTCTCTCTATTCTATCAAAAGTTGAGGCCAGATCGGCTAAGACAGCATTTGTCCCCCTTCTTAAAAACAGGGACAACAACACTTTGATTCCAACCACTGGGGAGTTTGCCAGTTAAGTTAGTATAAGTAAAAAGCTTGGTTAACATGGGGGTCTACCCTTGAGGGCTGTCCAAAAATAACTCTACCCCAAGAGCTTTCCACTTAACTAGCTTTGATATTAGCTGCTTCACCTCAGCAGTTGTCACATCTGGCCACATATCTGTTTCTCCAATATTAGAAAAGTGGGATGATAGTGAGAGCAAGAGAGGTGTAGCAATTTGAGTGTTGAACTATGGCTCTGGGACTTGGACTTGAATCTCCACATAGCTTGGAAACCCACTGGCTGACCTTGGGCAAGTCACATTCTCTCAGCCTCAGAAGAAGGCAATGGCAAACCCCCTTTGAACAAATCTTGCCAAGAATACCCTATGATAAGTTCACCCTAGGGTTGCCATAAGTGAGAAAGAACTTGAAGGTACAAAACAAAGACAACAATAGTGATTGAATCATACCTAGATCTGTTCCTACATTCAAATTAAAATCTGTGTCTTTTCAGCTTGTTCTGTATTTGCCCAAAGCTACAAGTAATAGGAGGCTTACTTTTGCTTCAGCAGTTTCCTATATAAGCACTACTTCCTTAACAAACGATTCACGGTTCCATCACACAGCTGTCTTCTTAAAGAGCAAAGATCCTGCTTGCCTGCATTCCCAGTCAAACCAACTCTCAAGGTAGAGAGTTGCTTAGAAGGCAAATGAGTTAAGAAAATGTTACCCAACCCAAAATATTTCACTATAGCATGGTACAAGGGGAAAAGATCATTGGTGTCTGCCCCAAGAAATTTAGTTTTAATCATGAATGTTTGGCCAATTAACAAAGTGCCTTCTGCCTTTAGCTGCAAATTGGAATCTCAGATCAGTATGCCCTTCTCTTGCTGGACATAGCGAAGATGTTGTCTTGCTTCCTTCTTAAACTTCTGAAACACTACCAACTCCAAAAGCAGGCACTAGTGGTCACTCACTGGATAATCTCCAACTGAGAATTTCTCACACAGACAGCACTTTAAAATTTATTAGAAAATAATCTATAACACTCACCTTTTGTAGTGAGCAATAAGTAAAATTTCCTCAAGATTTATCTGGCCCAGTACCATTACACATAGAATCATTGTAAATTTGTACCATAGCTTGAACAACTCAATGCCAACATTATTTATTAACTTATCTCTAAATGTCCTATCTGGCAAACATGCTGTCTTCTCTGGATTTAAAGCAAGTTTTTCTGTTATCATCCTCTATTGTATTAAAGTCTTCCAATACAATTACTGAACATGTGGGAGATGGCTGGTTAAGCATTTCCAAGAGAGATTCAGGAGAAACCCACATGTTATGATCATATATTTTTGAACTTCTATAACTTCTTGGGTTTATACATATTATTTTAATTCCCTTAGAGCTGGGTGACTGAATTGCCAACTAAATTCAATCTTTAGAGCCCTTTTCTTGTAAACTAAGTATATGAAACTAAGATGGGTTCTGTTTAAAAAGAAACCTGGATTTTTCATCTTATTTCTCTGTTCAGAATATTCCAAGGCAATACCTTGACCAACAAATTTTTGAGGATAGTGTGAATTATTCCACTGTTTTACCTTGCTTTTCAGCAGACTTGCTGTTAAATACAGATAGCCTGTTATCTTTCTCGATCATTCCTATTGCACCAAGGCCATCACTTAGCATCAGTTAGCAGATGCTTCTTAGCAGGGTGGGATTTTCTTCTTGTATCTCTACTGCAGTCCCCTGAAAACTCACTCTGCAAGGTTTCCCAGTCCTTCACAGCTATTTTTGCCTAGGTGATGCCTAGGAGTCTGTAACTTGGGCAAGTTCTGTTTACACAATCCCATCAAACTAAATCCTGGCCTGAATGTTCTACTCGTTTTCTTTTTAATAGATTAATGTATTATACAAAGTAGAATCAAGTTACAAATGGGAAGAATATTTATAATAAATTACTTTGAGCAGGATGATGAGGGCGTAACAAGGTCCTTTTGTAAAAATAATAACTAGTAATGTCGTTACTTTATACATGTAAGAAATTACACTCATCCCTAAAACGTTCCATTTGAGGTGGTGATTTGGACCAATATTGCACATTTGAAGTATATTTTTTAAATAAATAAAATGTTACAATAAGTTTTAAAATAACACATTTTAAAAAATAAACAATGGAAATATTCACTTACAAAAAAATAATAAGCAGCAAATTCCTTTTTTAAAAAAATATTCCTATCTCAGACATTACATATACTTGGAGTATGGGACTGAGTTACTTGCTTTATTTTAAGTATATACTGTATAGGATCAGGCTGTTAAGAGTAGCAAAGATTTGCTGTCAACCCACTGCCAGAATCTAAAGTTTCAGAAATGATGATGGGGTCCAGGACCATCCTTTGACAATAAGTCTCAGTAATTAGAGAAGGCCTTATCAACAATGGGTGGACATTTTGTGCCAGGCTGCTGAATGTTTTTCCAACATTATCTGACAGCTCAACCATCAGTTCTTAATTATTATGGCAGGAAAAGACATCTGATTGCTACACTGTGGATGGTCAAGTTTCAGCACTTCATAAACAAAGTAGATAGACCTGAAAATATTTTCTAAAAACTGTGTAATAATTTGCATAGTATTGTTTGGAAGTCTCTTTATAACTGCATTTATTCTTAATAAATATTATCTGATACATTCATAATACACTGTATTAACAGATTACCTGCTTCTCTTCCTTAAGGTGTGTATTTTCTTCAGTTAATCTTGTATTTAACTCTTTCTCCTATAAACGAAAGAAAGACAGTGAGCCGATTCCAGTTATCCTGTTATCATTTGTATTGCTATCCAATATACATATCTCCCCATATGGGAACGAGCAGCTAAGTGAGGCAATGGCTTGGACAACAGGAAATTCCTGAGTGCAATGCACACAGCATAAGATGGAATGGGGAGGCTGCAAAGGGCAGCTGAATTATACCCTATGAGAGTTATTGTATGCAAATACCACGGTTATACTATAATATTTACAATTCAATACCATGTTAACAATTTCACATAGCAAGATACAGATAGATCTCAGTAAACAAAGTATTCCTGACCATTCCTTCTTTAATAGAAAATTTGGTACCAGGGGCAAAAATAACATAGTGAGAATAAGGATAGGTTCCTACACTCCGAAAAAGAGGAGCTGTTCAATATGTTTTGGCAAACTTTTTATTCTAAGCAAACAATATGCACATGTAAAATGAAACAGCCAGGTCAAATAAGCTTTTAATTAAGTAAAAAACATTTTGAACTTTCTACAGGCCACCTGAAGGCTTTTTCCAAAATGCAACCAACAGTATTTTTTTTTCTTTTACCGACCTCCAGTTTGTTATGATTTCCATGGGGGGGGGGCAAACTTACAGAGCAATGCTTTTTTAACATGTTGGGGATAGCTGGTGACGGCAGGCTTGTCTGCCCACCCCTTTTCTCTCTGTTTTGCTGTTCATGCATGCTCAGTAAAGGATCCTGGAGGCAGCTGCTGCTTCCCTTGCCTTTTGTAGGCAGACATGCACAACTAGAGTCAGATCAGCAAGAGGAGCACCCCACTGGTTCCCAGCTAAAGCTTTATCACATTGTTTACTGCAGACATGCTGCTGCGATTGGACATCAAAACCTGGTGCTTCTGCAGCTTCATCCTCTCAATGCTGATGCTACTATAGAAGAGCCTTGGAGCTAGAGAGAGGATGAGGAAGAAAAGGCAAGGGAGGCATGAGGGTGAAAAGCCTTTGCAAAAAGGAGCTTAATTATTACAGGCTTTGTTAAAGGAGGTATGCCTGAAGTGTACCTATATAGAAAGATTAAAAACTTGCATCACTATTACACTAAATTACTTAGCAGTGGTTTACATGGCATACTTACTATATATAATATTTAAAGCAAAGCTAGGCAAAGTGCAGCCCTCTCCTTTTTTGGACTGCAACTCCCCCACAGGCCCTGAAAATGTCAGCTGAGAGTCCAACAACCTTCAAAGGTCCATCCTTTGTTCAAATGCTATTAAATCAAAGACACCTTTAAAAATATCAGTACCACTTTCTTTTTGTAAACAATAATAAGAAATGTTAGCTGGCATGCATTAAATTATCAAATACCATGGAATTTCTTTGCCATAGCTCTTGTAACTCCTGCTCCTTTGCTGTAAGACTAAGATTTTCTTCTCCCACTCTGTGCTGACATGTGACATTGGACTTTATCAAGTCTGCAGTAACTTTCTTTAGTTCCTTAATAATAATAGTAATAATAATAATGTATGAATCGTTCACCAAGGGTTATTTACCCCAAGCAAGTTAAAACTATTTCTTTTCTCCAGTTAATTAACATTTTAATTAAAAAATGTGGATGAGAATATTAGTGGTATTAAACATACATTCAATTTACAGTAACAATTAATAAAAAAATATAAAATATAAATAAATAAAAATAAAATAAATAAATAAACAGAATAAAGTTACACATGTTGTTTCTTAACTCATTCATGTGCCAAATCCCATACTAGTTCCAAGCAGAGTAGATATCCCATTCACTCTAGTTGAGACTAATTGCGTTCAGTCCTTTATGTTCTTTTGTGTTATTTTAGATTTACACTGCTCTCTTCAAAGTTGTGTATTTATAACTACACTGTTTTTGTCAAGTTGAGAGCTAGTGTAGTGTGGTCGTTTGAGTGTTGGACTACAACCCTGAAGACCAGGGCTTGATTTCCTGCTCAGCCATGGAAACCCACTGGGTGACCCTGGGTGTGTCACACACTCTCAGCCCCAGAAAACTCTGCGATAGGTTTGCCTTAGGGTCATCATAAGTTTGAAATGACTTGAAGGCACACAATAACAACTTATTCTAATGGTATACTTCTAGAAATACATGTAAGACACATTGTCATACTAGACTTCTATAAAAGTGAGGGGGGGAATCAGTCACAGAAAAAAAAGATCTACATATTCTAATTGCTTTAATTCACAAGAGTTAAGAATATTGGACATTTAACATTTAACTTTGGACATTTATGCTACTGTAAAGTTTTTATTTATAAAACATTGAGACTATTTTAAGTGATATGGATTTTGAATATTTTGAAGATATTTTGAATATATTGTGTCTTTATTTCTAGGTTTTGTTTTTTTTTGAAAACATGTAGGACAGCAAATAAACAGTACATGCTTTGATCTTATGAAATTGCAAAAATAGTCCATGGAGTCATAAATATTGTACCTTTTCCTCACCCCTCCCTTTTCCGTACGGGTAGCCTGTTTAATATCTCTCTCTCCTTGAGTGCTCTGACGTTTACTCAGACAAATAGCAAAGGTTATGAATGCTCTAGATAGTATCAAGAATTCTTCGTGATGCCATAGCATTGAACCAAGAATTCAGAATGGCAATAATTTTATCTATGAGCAACTAAATTTGCTCTGTTTAACTTTTCTTCATAAAAGTGGAATTCCCCCTTATCATAGTCCAATAGTTTAACTGTTCTGGACAAACTCATATAGCAGTAGAAAGTAGAAACAGAGATTATCTGAGCTGCTGAACTTTATGTATACGAAGTTATATAAACACAGCTACCAATTTAATGAAAAGTCTTTTCTCAATAAACAATAGCCCCGATTCAGAAAAAGGGGATCTGCTCAGGGAAGCGTATTTCAATATGTATATTGCCTCCGCTGCAGATTTCAAGAGGCTCTTCTATCCGACAGTATGGGTTGACCTACTCACCTTGCATTTCCTTTTCCTTTGCTGGGGAAAGAATACATTTGTGTGTGTGTTGTGATGGCTTAGGATTCCACTCCCTCTAAAGAAGTAGATTTTAGCATGGCCTGTCTCACTCTTTAGAGGATCAGAAGAGTTCTTTCCCCTATTAAATTATGACTAAATGACTAAATAGCTTTTTCCCTCAAAGCTCCTAGTCAAATCATAGGTACGTTCCTCCATCAAATCTAGTCTCAAAATTAAGCAGCTTATCCCATGCAGATTCCAAAACATTTTAGACATCATCTTGTACTCAAGAGAAAGAATCCTGTTTACAAATCACCATGTTTCAGAAGTTCTTAAAGTAATGGTCTCCAGCTATTGTTTTTAATTTCAAGCCTTTCTTAATAATTTACATATTATTTTTATTTTTATTTTATTTGAGCTATGACATACAGCTGATTTCTGTAGAGATTCTACAAGTGGCTGGGAAACCATTAGCACACTGTTTCTTTTACAAAGGAGGTCATCATCAGATTGAAGGGGAACGATGTCATGTGATACGTCCCAGCTGAAGACACTATTATCCTTCTGTAAGTGTGGGAGCCAGCATGGTATAATGGTTTGAGTGTTGGACTATGACCCTGGAGACCAGGCTTTGATTCTCCACTTGGCCATAGAGACCCACTGGGTGACCTTGGGTGTGTCTCACGCTCTCAGCCCTAGAAAATTCCATAACAGGTATACCTTAGAGTCACAATAAATCAGAAATGACTTGAAGGCACACAACAACAACAATAAAGTGTGATCTATATGCCTCATGTGATAAAGCTCTAAAACAAATAAATACTATGGAGTGCTTTTCATACCTACCTCTTTCAGATCATCTATCTCAGACTCTTGTCTTTTGTTTATTTCTGTCAATCTCTTATTGAGTTGAGTTGCTTCCATAACTTGATTGGAAAAAAAAAACCCTAATATTAAAATTCTTTCTCAGTTCCATAGAATTCCATATATCAGTTCCATAGAATTAAATTAACTGTCAGTTCTGTATTCTGTATATATGATTTTTGCTGGTTTTGTTTTGTTTTCTTTTGTTTTTGTAGTGGGGAAATTACATTCAAGGGCAGATCTAGAAAATCCCTCTGGAAAAGTCAGGAGAAGTCAGGAGCAGTCACCTATACAGTGCCTTGCAGAAATATTCCAGATTTTGAACTGAAAGGGATTTAACTGGCATTGTTACCATTTGATATATACGGAATCTCAATCCTGTGAAGGTGTATAATAGTTTTACTGGGGCACAAAAGGTAACAAAAACAAATTTGCACTAATTGGCTGTATAAATATTCATGCCCCAATAGGAGCACTTTTGGCAATTATTAGACAAGTTATCTTGTTCTAGCTGTGCCAGGTTGGATGAGGACCACTGATAAGCAGCAACTTTCAAGTGTTGCTACAGATTATTAATTGGATCGAGGTCTGGATTTTGCACCATCCTAAGACTTTCAGGTTTTTGTTTTTAAACCACTCCAAGGTTACTTTGGTTCTGTGTTTTAGATCATTGGCTGAAAGGTCAACCTCCACCCCAATCCGAAGTCGGACTGAAATAGATTTTCTTCTAGAACTGTCTTGTATTTGGTTCCATTCATTTTATCCTTAAATCAGACCAGTTTCCCAGTCGCAGCCAAGGAAAAACATCCCTACAACATTATGCTGTCACCACCATGCTTCACTGTGGAAATGATATTCTCAAAGCAAGGAACACTGTTGGCTCTGCACTATGCTTAGCATTTTGCAGCAAGGCCAAAAAGTTACTGTCAGTCTCATTAAACCAGAAAATATTTTTCCATATGCTTTTTTTGCAAATTTCAAATAGAAATTGATGTGAGTTTGTTTCAGAAATGTTTTTCTTCATACCACTAAGCCCCATCTTTGTGGAACATCTACCTGACAGTTGCCCTGTGGATGGTTTCTCCAATCTCTAATACACTCTCCAACAAATTCTAGGTCTTTTCAGAAACAGGTGGCCAGGCTCCTGGTTCTTCATCATAACTAAGACAACAGAGCTCTACCATCATAGTTACAACTGACAATCCTCCCTTCTGATCTACCTTCACAGCCCAGCAGTGCCCTGACCAAAGCATTTCTGAGGCACTGGAAATTAGAGTGCTGGGAAGTGATATCTGAAGTGCTTTCCTGGTCACAAGATAGCTTGAGAACAGGCAGCTGGAGAGATCCTTTTGGAGTCCAGCCACAACTGCTTGTCTAACAGCTTCTCATCACCAGGAGTGCACTGCAGACATCGTTTACCAGCAGTCTGATCTCCAATGCCTTGGAAATGGTTTGGTCTACGCACTGCCAGGCTGCAAAGCTAGGTTTTTGGGGTCACATTCAGTAGTTCATGACAATAAATGTGAATCCTCTGCAGTTACAATATTGTAAATCCAGCTTATGCTATTATAACTGCTGAACAGGTTGCAAGCCAGGTGTATCTAATCAGAGATACTGTGGCATTGGAATTTCTCACAGGTGGATTTCATTCCACCACAAATGTGGTTTCTGGAGGCAGTGGGCTACACCAGATCTGACTTAGCTGCGTCATAGAAAAGGGGGTGACTACTTATGCAACCGATTAGTACCAGTTTGTTTTTCTTTACTAATCTTTTGTACCACAATAAAAATATCTGGCACCTTCACAGTGTTGAGTATCTTTTACACATCACATGGCAACCATTCCAACTGAACTGATTTCGGTTCTCAGTTGTCACACAACAAAATGTGGGAAAGCAAAAACGGGTGAAAACTGCTGCAAAATAATGTATGTAGCAAATGAGTTATGAAGTGCTATTAGTATAGGTTCAGTTCTTTAACACACTGATTTATTCCACACAGTTCACATTCTGGGGACTGCTTTTTGAAAGCTTACTACTCCATGTCACATATTTTCTATTTAATTCAGCATAAAATTGACCCCATGTAGTATCATAATGAATAAAAACTGCTTGTAAAGATCAAAACTCTTAAGAAATATTCACTTATTATCAATCAATAAGTTAAAATCAGTAGTTTGTCAAGTGGAAGTCTTTTCTTGTTCATTATGTGACCCTCCACATGGCTTTTTAGAGACAGCTCAGAATGTACAAGTGATAAACCTAGTGATTATCAATGTTCCTGCAGTATAAAATGAACTTCTCCTGCAGTAAATGTTTAATGCAGTAAGTACATTATGTTCTTGTTGAACCGAACCTGCTTGCACATGCTTAATATTTTCTAACTGTATACTTTACAAATACTGAATAAAAACCTATAAATATTTCTTTTGCATGAAATAAATAAAATTATACATTTAAATAAATGTTTAAGATTTTATTTTCTCCTCACTTTTATACTACGTCTAGTGGCTATCATACAATTTACAATTATATGTATACCATTTTAATACTCAGTACAGACAGTTTAGCCAAAATATAGGTTACTTCCTTTTCCCTCTCTGAATGTATGTACTAGACTATCAGTTAAAACTGAGAGGTCACCATTTGTTTGAGGATGTTCTCACTTCCCTTGGGCATTGCCATATTTCCCATCACTCATTAATAAAAATTGGGTCCTGCCCTACATTTATTAGATAGTTACCGTTCTGCTCTAATCTCTCATGATTGCTTTTTATTATTCCAAACTGACCAGTGATAACTGCATAGCATTTTTCAAATTCATTCAGGCTCTTCTGATGGTCCTCTTTTGCTAACGTATGCAACTGCAGCTTTTGTTCCTATTTAAAATCAAAACAGAATGATAGGTTTGGACCACAGTACAACATCTAAAATGTCATCAGTTAGATAAGGCTATAATCCTGCTTATTGTGGAGCATGCCACACTGAATATAGTAGAGCTTAGTTCAATGTAAGCGCACATAAGATTGTACATCTGTCCCAATGAGAAGGGCAATAATCTTCCAACAACAGCTTATTAAACCTCTCAATAACGAAGGCAAGAAGCCACTGTAGAACAGAGCCACTCATATTCCCAACCCACTCCCTTGATATGAAATGATACCTTGGTTAACAAGATCAAAAGGTACTGAGAAATGCAGACAATCAGTAGCATCTTTGACTCTCATAGTGCAGAGACTACTAATCAGGACACTCAGTGTTTTCAGTTACAAAACTTGGGCAAAAGCCCTAAGAAAGACCTGCTGGATCACTCCAACATCCTGTTTCTAATAGCCAATGGTCTGATGCCTCTAGAACAAAAGTGTAGCTCTGACACTTCACACATTTTCCCAGAAAATTTTTTTGTAGTCCTGGACTCTTCCAGAATCCCAAGACTGACTTTTTTCTGGCCAAAAAAGGAGGGTGAATTGCTGCTTCTGAAAGCCTTCTGGGGCAACAATTTACCATTTAAATAGGCTTCTGTTTAACATTAACAAATACCCGTTTTTGAGAACCAGAAGTAAACTTATACTTCGGGTTTTTTGTCATTTATTTATTTATTTATTTGGTAGCCCATACAGCCCCCAAAGGGTCCTGAGGCACAAAAGTGACCCACAAACCTGATACAGTTGCCTACTTGTGCTCCATAAAGACATAAGAATAGTATAAAGGGCAACTGCATTCTCCAATCACTACCTCCAGTTCACCAGCTGTTAACTCAGAGATATACCATCTGCAAATCTAGAAATTCCATATTAGTATTGTGACTGATAGCCATTGACGAATGTATCCTCAACAAATCTGTCCAATACCTTTTAAAGCCACCAATGCTAATGGCCAAAACTGGAAAAAGGAAATGTTACTTGTCTGGGAGATATTGTATTACCCCAATCTAAATACTAGCATGCCTCAGGATATTAAAATGTACTAAAATATTTGTAAGATACAAGAAGAAGACAGTAGAAGCTAAGACCCAGTAAACTTGCTGGCACAGTGTAAGCTTCCACCAATGTCCTTACACCATCATCTGGTGAAGACTGTGCCTTTTCCCCCCACTTCCTTCTTGGCTGTGCAACAGAAGCCAAAGACTTGCAGATGCAGCTGTCCCCTTGGGTACTTGCTTGGCTGCAAGAGTGCTTCTAGGCATGTTCCACTGTCTTTGTGCACCAAGAGAAGTAGAAGCAGTCTCCACCAGCAACATAAGTTTGCTCCTCTTCCCAGGATGCATGAAGGTAACTGGAACGTGCCTGGGTCCAATCCTGATACTGATCAGTGGCTAAGAAGCTGGAGCTCAGCCAACAAGCACTCAGGCTACTATGAGTACCCAGAATGAAGTGTTGCATAGCGGGGCATAGGATACGTACTTCTGCAACAGCCAAAAAACATATACAATTCTGTGGTTTGCAAAATTTAATCCCAATAATTCTGTTGCCTAATGTTGTTGTTGGATCATAACTAGAAATGGTACTGACATATCCTAAATGAAATCTAATAGACAAAGCAGTCCTATTGATTTCAGTAGATCTACTCTAAGTAGGACAGTCTGAACTAAACCTATTAAATTTGAATAAGGTAACTGATTCAGTCACTGAATGTTCACATAATCATCCTGTCTTTTCCAGACATGTATTGAGAACATAAAAAGTTCTTGAAAACCATTGTTTAAGTATTGTAATTTAATGAATGAAACAAAAAATAGCAAGAACAAAACAAAAACAAAATGTTAAAATAAACCAGGGGGCAAATATAATGCAACTTTCTTTCTTTGGAATAAACTGACAAAATCAATGGGCCTAAATTGAACAGGATATGCAGCAGTCAGTAGATTTTAAGTCTTTTTATCTGCAGTCCTCTCCAGACCGGTTTTTTGGAGAAATTTTTTAGATCACTGAAGCTGAGGTTTTTGGAGATGTTTGGAAGACTGTGCTTCCCTTCAGTGAATTCCAAACTTTCACTGTTTTACAGACATCAGCTTTAAGAAAATGTTTTTTTTTTTTTTAATGTATGGTCAGCTTACACTAACACATATGGCCAACCTAGATCCGTATTGTATGTACTTCCCCCCTTCCTGACCTCCTTTTTTCTTCCTTCTTTATATTATATTTTTAAATACCAATTACATATTTTTTTAAAGAAAAAGGAATTGCACTGGGGACAGCCAGTTGGCTAATCAAATTGTCAAAGTACAATCTAGCTATAAAGGCTATACTGAGACCTACAAGTCTGAAGAGCTATACTACTGCACCAGCCCACTCAGATCCTGCAGCCACAATCTGAAGCCCTCCTTTGTCTTTCCCTGCCAATTGAAGTTATAGAGACCATTACTGGGGAAAAGGCATTTTCAGATGTGGAGCCTCAACTGTTAAATATTCTCTTCAGAGACATTTCCTTAGCACCAACTTTCATGTGGTATCAATGTTTTCATTACCTGAACATTTCATCTTGTATTACTGCTGCTAAACCGTTATGGATTTCCATAATTATGGTTTTGTATAGTTTTTAATCTGTATTAATAAACTGAAAGATGCCTCGAGTCCCATTAGTGGGGAAAAAGGCAAAATATTAAATAAATAAATGAATGAATGAATAAAATATTGTTGCTGCTTTATTTTTACACTGTTTTACACTATTATTTTATCGCATGCCATACTTTTTTATTGAAGGGTAGCATACAAAATTTAAAAATTATTAAATAATACCTCATGTACTATCTTACTCAGTGTGGTGTAGAGGTTCAAGTGCTAGACTACAACTCTTGGAGAGCAGGATTTGAATCCCCTCTCAGCCATGGAAAGCCACCAGGTGAGTTTGGACAAGTCACACTCTAAGTCTCAGAGGGAGGCCAAGGCAACCTGCTTCTGAAGAAATCTTGTCAAGAAAGCCCTGTGATAGGTTTGTCTTAGGGTTGACATAAGCTGGAAACTAATCGAAGGCACACAACATATTGATATTTCAAGGGCCTTTGTGTGAATACTGGCCAGAATCCTCTATCAGCTTACACATAGTAACTAAGGTGCTTGACTAAGTAACTTTTCCTGGCCTGACTCCTCCAAGCCTGACAGAAACATCATTCAGTTATGTCTGATCTTTGGCAGAATGGATCTCCTTGTCCCCATGCAGCTAGCGCCAAACTGTACTTGCTTTATATTCACGACAGCTACTTAGCCAGGATTGTAACTCTATTCCCATGATCATAACTTGTCCATAACTTTACTGGACATCAGTTGCATGGGGTGAACAAAGTCCACTCTGCTGATGATCAGTACATAGTTGAATGATGTTTCCATCAGGTTTGGAAGGGTCGCGACAGGAGAAGTTACTTAGTTGACTATAAGCTGATACAAGATTCCGTCCATATTTTGGAGGGAAGTGCAGATCTTAACTGTGAATACCATGTACTAAAGAACAGTTTAATTATCAAGATATTTTAAGTAATATTGTGTCTTAACATACTATCATAATATAAGCCACTGTGCAGACAAGAGAATAGATCACACATTCCAGTTCCTAAGAAGGTAGTGGAACCATAGGTCAAGTATGACTTCTGACTTTGAGTTTTACTAATATCATTGGGTTAATTATTCAGTAAAACTGTGGTCAGAATGACCTCAAAACTATTTCCTTCTATTTATTGTCTTGTTATTCTCTTGGCTCCTTGCTATCTCTACTTATCTTTTGTTCTTGTACTTAGAAATTCCTGTCCTCTGAAATAACAAGGCATGGCACAATCAGGCTATAACATTTCTGTTTCTTAAAATATTACAGAATATGCAGCAGCAGTTGCACACAGTGCTTCTATACAGGAAATATCTGTGAATTCCTTCACAAATGAATGAACACAAACTACAGTCAACAAAGATGTACAAATGAATGGACATGAATGGAGGGGACAGAACAAACTTTGGTGCCAACATGTTTTTGCAATAGTAAATATACTGAGCATAACTGTTTCATCATTCATCGTCTGCATTCAGAACCTCAGTTGTTCCTCTTGTAGTTTATAAGGGAAGAGGGAAGAGGATGTATTTAAATACAAAATGAAAGGATTCCATATGTCTACAAATGTTTTCACATTGTTCATATCTCTTAGGTATCTTGCATTTCAAGTTCATTTCACAGAATTAATTGTCCAGATTCTATCCAGCCAAGGCTGCTATGATCATTCCCTTATAATTTATAGTGTAAGTCCATTTCTTAATCAGAGTTTTGAGTTTCATTTTAATTTTCAGGCTTGAACATGCAGAGCACTAATTGGATCCCTGACTTGCACCTTTGGTCCTGTAGTTTAAGATAAACTTAAGGTCCTGTAGCTGGAACATAAACTTAAGAGCCTGCTTCATATGAAGTACTGAGGCCTCATATGAGGAAGTGACCCATAACCTGCACAATCTCTGCAGCAGGTGGGCAATATGATTTTGTCAATATGATTGAGTTTGGAAGGCATGAATTACCACGTATTCATTCAAATGAAACAAAGGTAAAATAAAAATATTATTTTGTTCATATGGCAGTGATGACTAGGCAGCTTCAGACATTCTTAAAACAGATTGTATAGACCCATTTTAGCCTAGTTTCAAAACAAGGATTTTGTACAAAAGCAGGCTTGTTTGCCTTGACAGGTGACTTGATTCAGAGGGAAGACAAGGAAAGCACTGGCCTGCTGATCTTCCTGGATCTCTCACTGGCTTTTGATGTCATTAGACTGGATCTCTCAAGCAGGAATAGAAGCTATGGTATTGCTGTTAAAGGAAGTGTACTGGCTGCCAATATGCATCCAGTCTGAGTGCAAGGTGCTGCTGGCGTTCAAATATAAATATATAAATATTTATAATAAATAACTAAATATTAACTTTCCCCCTGTTTGCCATAGATTATTAAGGTCTTATAGCTCAAAAGAAAGCACTGTTAAAACTGCATAATCATCACTGCAATATTTGTATATTTAATATAGATTGCAAACTAACAATTTAACTTCGGTTGCTATCCCAAATACGCTTAGAGGGGGTAAATCCCATTAAATTCAATAAGCCTTACATCTGAGTAGACACGCAGAGGACTGTGCAGTTAAAAGTGAAATAAGGCAAACAGATTTCATGCTGCCTTTGATCTTTAACTTGTAGCCTTATCTCCCAGGTCAAAGGACACATTATTCAATTTCAACATATTTTGTGTAAAATCACTGTACCGTTGAAGATGACTTTCAGTACAAATGTCATGGTACTTAAGGCTAAACCGGACTCTAGTTTTTGAGCTTCTTAATTAAAATCATTGTTTATAATGGTCTGACAATATTATCTTTATTCTTTCCAGTTGAGCAGCGGCAGAATTTTCACAGCTTTTAGTCAATCAAGCTTAGCAATGTTTCAACAGCTCTGTTTTCCAACTCTGGTTTGAAGTGAGAACATTGAACTGGCCCTCTTATTTTCTATCAAAGAAGATAAATGTTCTGCTTTTTTCTTTTCTATTACTTTCTTATAAAATAACATTAAAATATTAAAATAGTGTTAAAGCTATATAAAACCAAATCTCTAAAACCATGGAAGAGTGGGACTCAAGGCAGCTAACATATTAAAAAGATTACAATTAAAAACATACAAAAAGCAGCATTAAAACTGAAACTATGAACCGTATTAAAAACGTACTCACTTAAAAAAGATTTTAAAAATAACACACAGTGCAATTTAAATCAGTGCTGCACTTACAGCCCTTTGTTAAAAGCCTTCAGTTCTAGAGTCCTGTCTGAATGAAAAAGTTTTCACCTACCAACAGAAGCACAGCAAGGAGGGGGCCGTTCTAACCTCCTTTGGCAGGAAGTTCCAAAGTGTAGGGGCAGTCACTGAGAAGGCCCTCGCTTGTATTCCCAGCAGCTGTACCTGTGAGGGTGGAAGGACTGAGAGAAGGCTTTCCCTGTAGATCTCAGGGTCTGGCCAGGCTTGTATTGCAACTGTAACTATGCCAACTGTAAGCACAGAAGATTGGATTCTCCAAGTCATATCGTCTGAAGTTAACTTTTGTTTGCAAAAAGAATGTGCTCTTCTTCTAACAAAGAAAGTTAGAATAGGGATACCATGCTGAATAAAAGAAATCCTGTTTTTAGACTAAGAAATTAATATTAAGATAAACTTGGATAAAAACCTGCCTTTTTCATTATTCACTAAAACAAACATCTGACTCTATAATTTATTCATAAACTGAAACTGGAAGAGTTCTTAATTACACCACTGTATAAAATGCAAAAATATTCTCTTAACTTAAAACTCTTTGCTGCATGAACAGCATGAAGAGGAAAACTGGCCTTGTAGAAAACCTCTTCAGTGAGCATAACAGAAACCATTAACAGAAGCCCCTTCCACTCATAGAGAAAAAAGTTCCATTTCAACCCTTCTATGTTATTTTATTTTAATATAAAGTAGTTTCTTACCATTTCATTTAGTTTCTTCTGTAAAGTGTATTTTGAAACCTGAAATAATGAAAATCAATAATCCATATGATATTATAAAAAACAATGAAGAGATTTAAAATCAGTTAACAATTAGGTGTGATTTGCTATCATGGAAGTGATAAATAAATCTTCTAATAGAAATTTTGCCATTATGAGAAGATCACATTTAGTACTTACAAGAGGCTTTAAATAAACTGAAAGTGTTACTAGCTTACATGCCTCTGACTACACACAACAGGATCAATCATTTGTAATCTAAAAAAAATATGATCCAACCTACAACATGTACAGTACCCATGCACAGAGGATTGCCACAGGCTCAGTAAAGCTCAGTTTTCCCCTTTCCATTCCCATACTCCCTTTCCAGAATATGAAAAGTTATGTTTTAAAAATAATTCATTCTCTGTTTTCAGAATGGTGTTTTATAAGTAATTCATTCTATGTACTCCCTACATAGTTTTGAAGTGTCTTAGGACTGATAAGAGAATGCCACACACACGTGTGTGTGTGTGTTCCTGTCAAAATGCCTTGAAATGCCCTTTAGGAGATACATTTAGAAGTAAGTTGAGCACTATTCATTGCACTATTCTTGCTTGTTATGTTACTTTTCAAACATAACATTGTTATGTTGTTGTTGAATGCCTTCACGTTGTTTCTGACTAACAGCAACCCTAAGGCAAACCTATCACGGGGTTTTCTGGGGCTGAGCATGTGATGCACCAGTAAGTTTCCATGGCCAAGTGTGGAATCAAACCCTGGTCCCCAGGGTCATAAGCCAATGCTCAAATCACTATACCTCACTGGCTCTCAACATTGTTACACCCCCTATTTTAAAAAATGTACTTACGTGTAAGAGCACTTTTGCGCAGAAAAGAATGTCTTGAACAACATACATCATTTTCAGCACAACATATTAGTTTTTGTGGGGGGAAAAACAAGACTTGTGCACAATTAAACTATTCTAAAAGTTGCCAAAAAAGAAAGAAGAGAAGAGAAGAGAAGAGAAGAGAAGAGAAGAGAAGAGAAGAGACGAGACGAGACGAGACGAGACGAGACGAGAAGAGAAGAGAAGAGAAGAGAAGAGAAGAGAAGAGAAGAGAAGAGAAGGAAAGGAAAGAAAAGATGTGGCTGATGGCTATTTTCAGTGTGTTGAAGGACAAGGACGAGGTCAAGAAAATTTGTGAGTATTCTATGCCCTTTTGCTTGCAGTTCTGTTCCATGTACATGGGAAGTATATTACTAATAGAAACATGAATTTCTTGTATACAGGATGGGCAACTTTATAAGACATGCAGATCTAATTTTCAGCTTTTAGAACTACTAGGCATGACCCTTAGCCCAGAAATGAGGGGCAGATCAAAACTAGAAGTGGATTCTCATCTACTTCTGTATTTTTTCCCTTGGAAAGGTCTGAGAACCTTCCAATTCCCTCAGAAACACAAAGACCCACCACTTACAGATGCTTACCACAGTTGAAACTGAGGTTTTTCCTTTTTTCCAAGGCATGGGCCATTCGGAGTTTTGTAAACTATAAAAAACGGATTTGAGAGGACTATGTGTGGCCTACAGGCCTAATTTTGCTCTTCTGCATTACCATCTGATCCTCCCCACTGCAAATTATTCATGCCTGGCATACAAGTAATTTGAATCAAAGTAAGACAAGAAGGGAAACTGGATTGGAATGTGAGAAACATGCACAAACATGCTCTCCTATTTCCTCTAATCATGCTCTTGGCATGTATGCTCACAAATGAAGACAAAGGAGAAGAGGGAAAGTAGGGTGCCAGTGATCTCACAAACCCTCTGAAAGCTTCCTACGACTGAGTACAGTGCCAACAGAGTAGATTACATCATACCTCAAGTTTTGTGAAGCTTGCACAACTACTTCTTATTCACTCCAGGCACTGAGATTCATACCTATTTGCAACCAGGTTTATAAGTGTGCAAAATAGTAGAAGTTGTAAGGTAGAAACCTCTACTAGTATGACATTTTCAAACTGTTTTATGCCTTGTTCACTTTTTCAAAACCGTTCTCTTCCCATGGTGATAATAATCATATTCTACTAATTCCAGCTCAAGGCCTCCCAACGTGCTATACCTACATTAACGCCCATTTCAAACCAAACACATAGCATAGTTGAAATTCTATGTAGCCATCTTGGAAGGATAAGGACTGGAACTGAATTATCCAAAAGAGTTTCAGGGGTTTTTTCCCTCCTGCTTAGCAGCCCTGACAAATGATCTACCAAGCTGCTCTTTGCTGGGGGAGGGGCTTTCCTCCAAGTAACTTTCCTCTTGAGGCAAATAGTGCTACACATGAATGCCTATTACTGCATTACCTCCCACCACCATCCTTCTCTGTTCTGCAACTTGCACTATATTACATTGTAAGGGATTCTTACTTTACCTCTTCATTAATCCCTATTGTGCTGCCTTTCATATCTGCAAGAATACATAAAGCGAGCAGTGCCAAACTTAAAAATCAGGATATCAGAAAAGCTGCATGCAAAAATCATATGACATGTGACAAAGAACTTCTTGCCTCAACATTTTCAACTGGGTAACATTGCAATATTAAGATGGGGTGGACAACTTGTGGCCCTCCAGATATTAGTAAACTTCAAATTCCATTGACTCCAATTTTCATGGCTAATGATGAGTGACTAAGAGATTTGTAGTTCAACAACTTCTGAGAGGCCACATGTTACCTGCCCAAGGACTAAGATATGATAAATTGTCATTGCCCAGTTCTTAGGATTGTTAGCTGTTGTTGTACAAGCAGAAACATGTTTTGAAAAGTAGGCTCTCATTCACAGCATGACAAGCTGTCTTCTCCCTAGACTTCTTTACAAATTGTTTATTGCACCATTGTACAACCATGCCTCTCAACTAGAGGAACAAGATCATCCTGTCTCTTCTTAGGAAACAGCACAATGTGCTACTCTCCCAATGCCAGCTGTGCCCTCCTGCATCACAACGCACCTTCACAAAATCCTGAGTTTAGCACTTATGTAATACTACAGGATATACATATAGCATGTGGGAACAATAGTGCAAAAATTAGGGTCTACTCCCAGCATCAAAGCAAAGTCATAAACTCCTGAGTCAGTGAAGAAGACTATAATGAAAGGAAATTAAATCTACAGTAGTTAAATTTACAAATAATTGTTCACACAAACAACAATTTACTTGTATGTGTAGTGTACCACCACAGTGTACCATCAGAAGAACAAATTGAATAAAAATGCAGTTCTTCTTTAAACAGAAAAATTCAGCGTATGAGGAAGCCAGGGAGAATCTAATGTACTTTCTAATGTTAGCCTACTCCTCTGATGTTGTGTTTATGTATAGAATGTGCATGCCAACTGCTAGTAGTACAATTAAGCTAGCTAAAATATCAGAACTGTCTGTTGAGTTTAAATCAAATTCCTTCACAGGGTGCTTCTTCCCAAAGTTTATCTTAGTTAAGAAAAGCAAGGGAACATTTATTACTTTCCATCCATGTATCATGTTCAGCCAACCCTGAAGTACACTATATATCACTTGCACTGTGTCATGAACTGAGCAGGGCATAACAAATCCTTTCAGCCTTTTGCACAGAAGGTCAGCAATGTGAAGAAATTTGCTTTTACAATAATCACAGCATCAACCTGATTATTAAACAAACAGAGAATGACATCAAAATAACAAAGCTATTTATAAAGTTAATGAGCACAAGATAATCAGTACAATATTAATGATGGATAAACATTTCCATTATTACAGTGTGAAGAGAAAAAGCACAATTAAATAATTTGGAAATCCTGAAGAATGGCTAAAAGATGTAGGTAAAATGCCCATTATTCTGGTTAAGGTCTGTCCTCACACATTTACAAAGATCTGTTTAAGTGATTAACAGTGAGACAAATGTTAGTATGATTTCATATAATTCAAAAACATGATTTCATCATTGCATTTTCCCTATTGTGGTCTAATTGTTTGCTTTCCTTTCTAAAACAAGCTTATTCAGAAAACCAACTCAACTGAAAAACAAACAACTCCAGGAAATAATTTCTACAGAAGCAGTCCTATGAACTTTAATCAAATTACTTCAAACTAAATGATTTGGTGAGGAAAAAAAATTCTCATGTGACGTTTTCTTCTTGCTAATGAGGAAACAGACTCTAAAAGCACCAGATCCTGTCTGATTTTGGACGCTAAGCAGGGACGGCCCTCCTTAGTACTTGGATGGGAGCTCACCAACAAATACCAGGTGCTGTAGGCTATATTTCAGAGAAAGGAACTGGCAAAACAACCTCTGAGTACTCGTTGCTTAAGAAACCCCTATGAAATTGACCAAAGTCAACAGGCAACTTGAAAACACATGCACACACACAATAAGGGAATGACTGTCTAATTCAAAATAAAGCAGGGACCTCAGACCTATTTTTGTATTTATCATTTTTAAATTATTTTTAATTTTTGCTCTTTTTAATTTTAATTTTTTAATACAAAAATTTTATTTTAATACAAAACAAATATTTAAAAACAGTTTCTCCATCATATTTTTATCTACATACATGAAAGTTTACTGTATTTCCTTATCCTCCTACACTTCTACTTAAAATCTTAGTATTAACCTAAATGTTACCAGTTGTTTACGTACTTCAACAGTTGTCTTTTAATAATCTTCACTCCAGGTCCTTATGTACTGGATATTCTATTAAGTAACCTTAACACTTTAGTACATATTTTCTTAAAACCCTTTGGAATATAATAATGTATTTTTACCCAACTACTCATTCTCAAAAGCTCTTTGTATATTAATTATATTTTCTGTTGGAAGTAATTATCTATTGGAGCCCACTCGTTTTTTATGCCTTCTTCTGTTTGGTTTCTTAATTTCGTGAAAGATCATCTGCTATTTTCATCTCTTGTATACTTTGAAACCACTGCTCAATTTTGGGAACATCTTCATTTTTCCAAAATTTTGCAAATTCTATTCTTATAGCTGTTAGCGGGACCTCAGAACAATTTGAAGAGGGAGTCAGAACTGGCAGATGGATTATCATTTTATCTACTTGCAGGTACATTTTTACAAAGTCATGAAAACACAGAATACATTGCATTAAAATAACGACAAGCAAACAACTTAAACAAGTAACCATCTGACTACTACATAAGGTGATTAACAACCTGACTACTACATAAGGGATAGCAAAATAATAAATGAAATATTACAAATAAATAAAAAATAATTAAACACAATATGTCAAGCAAAGGGAAAATATGTAAGACCTGTTTGGTGAATGCGAAGGTATTTGTAACAACTCCTAAAATATTCACCACTCCACTACATTATTTTGAAACCAAGACTTGTGGAAACGTGTTAGAAGAGACATGATCGCACACATAATATTCTCAAAAGAAAACACAAAACCTGTACATCTATCAGTCTTGAGGTATAGAGGTTATGAAGTTAGGGATGCATAGCAAGATTGTCACATTTGCTGATGACCACAAATTGATTAGGATGGCAGGAATAGAAAGATTCTAAAGAGCTCCAAAAACATCTCTCTAAACTGGGAGAAAGGTAAATGGTAAATAAAAACATAGTAAAAACAGAGGTAACATAATGGTTTTTGGGGTCATGGTTGACAGTTCTCTGAAAATATTGCCAAGTGTGTGGAGACTATATAAAAAAAAGTACAAGTGTGCACTCAAGAAATGAATTTTAATACTAGTAAAATTTATTTCTTCAGTGCACACTTGGACTTCTTCCTCAGAGAACCTAAGTGCACTAAGTGAGGAACAGGAAGACATGTTTCAATCAAGACAAGAGGTATCAAGGCTAGCAAAATGTTAATATGATGGGGGATTATTGTTGGATACTGCATTGTGAGAATCAGGAAGCAGGGCACAAAAGGAAAAGCGATAGACACAGTTTCACTGGCAAAGAAAAAAGGACTACTTTGAGTAAGGTTCAGATGTACAAGTTTTACAATTTTTGTAAATAAATATATTCAGTACTGGCCAAAGAATAGGCTTCATGTGCTAATTTTTCACTGCTATTTCATTCAGTCACATATTACAACATAAAAAAATCAAACAAGTTGTGACAAAACTGTATATGATGGAGCAAATCCGATGTCATTTTTGGAACTGGAACATCAAATTCCTGTAAAACCAGCACACATTTTTTAAAAAGTTTTTATAACCCTTAATTTTGCAGACCTGCGTTACTCATTGAACATTCCAAAACTTTGAATTTTTCCAGCAAGAAAGGGATTACAGTCCTCTAATAGACTTCCAAAACACTTTACTTTGCTGATAGGAAACAAAAATCCATTCAAAAACACTAAAAGAAATTGCATTGGAATATCAGCATTCACACTTAATTAAAGCTGAGTAACAACTGAATTGAGAAAGATATTAAGTTTGCGAAAAAACTGTGTGTGGTGGTATGACATTTTTGTGTTTTTTAAATTCAGCACCCAAAAATAATTTAAAAACAGCTACAATATTGAGGAAGTCTTCACATCACAGGTCTGTGTTATTTTTCAATCATCCTTAAATATAAAAATTCATATAAATACAACAAAACACAGTCTTATGGACCAGCTTTGCTTCATCATTTGGAGAGCATTCATGCCCCCCTGCTTAATCTGAAGGGGGGCTCAAGTTCTCTCTGCCCACCAGGGTCCTTAAGATAAAATACCCTCCCGCTGTTTTATGAATGCCTGAAATTTTCTTTAGAGAAGCTTTAAAAGCATAAAATTCAACTCCAAAACTATAGTTGCTAACAACCTAAATTAATTATAACTATCAACCTGAAAGAGCAAATATATAGAATAAAATTGTCTTTATGAACATAAATTGTCTTTATGAACAGGGGTTCATAAACTAGCAGAATAAGGTGGTCTCTTCCCATCAACAAGAATGAAATTTCATGGAAATCCCCATTTTTTCTTCTTTGTTGGTTGGGGTCAGCAATTTGCTTCTGAATATCCAAGAACCAAATCACGCTAAGTAGAGTTCTACAGGTTCAGAACATTGCGTATCACTCTTAAGCCAGAATTCTGACTGCACGCTATGCTATTGTTACGCATTTTCAGGAGTCACATACCAATGCCAAGAGATGGCACACTAAACTGAATAAAAATGGCTTAATCCAGTTAACAGAAGTAGGTTTCTGGGGAATTGCCTGAACAAATGGAACTCAATAAGCTGTATAGAATAGTAATTACAGTGTCAGACACTAGAGATTAGGGTTTATATTCTTGCAAAATGTACTGAGTGACCCTGGGCCTTTTATTGTCTCTTTCACAGGACACTGTGTGTGTGTGTGTGTGTGTGTGTGTCTGTAAATACATACCTTGAATTCTCAGGAAGAAAAGCAGAATAAAAATCAGACAGATTCCCAGCCTGATGTGGCAGTAGCCACATAAAATTAACCTTACCAATCACCTGTTTGGGGGGGGGGGTAGGGACTGCACTGGCTGCTTCTTCACCAGCTAATTACTAAAAGGTAGAAATTATGTTTATTTACTTCAGTCTCAGCAATCATCACCCAGGTTGCTACAAAACACCCTACTGGATCAGGGTTCAAATGTACCAAAGAATATGTATATATTGTTAATGCTGAATACCTGTACTTTTTTTAAAGTCTCCTTCAGTCCTTCTATTTCTCTGTCTTTTGATTCCCCAGCAAGCAAATATTTTCCCTGCCAAAAATCAAGATCTTTCATTAGGAAAAGGACATTTCTCAGCATATCCTCAGTGACATATTTATTGTTAGGAACATAATAATCTATAGAAAATGTGACACACTTATTTTGCTGTGAGTTCAAGAAAGCAATGTGGGCTAACTATAGCATGGCAATTCCAACAGGGATTAATATTTCCTATGAAATCCTAATCAGTTTTTAACACTCTCTGTTTTGAACATGTTATTTCTTGGAGTTCTCCACTTTCCAAGACACACTTCATCCTTGGGATACTGAGTGGACTTTTAAAAGTTACTGAAAAATATATTGTTTATATTGTTCCATGCTTTTAGATGTTTCTGTATCATCATTGCTTTCCTTATTTATTGTGTCTGTCTTCTTGAATCATTGATAAAACTTGTGTTCACAACCGTGGAACTGGTTATATACTTTTCCAGCTTTCTGTTTTACTGAGCAAGGAACTGCAGAAGCCAAGTTTTTGAAAAACATAACTTTAAAAAAACCAATTAAAAAAAACACTATTGGAGTGCCCCAAGTGTAACATGAGATAAAAATGCACTCCTGATAACACGTCTTCACTTTTTAGCCAACAATTTGCAATCAGAGAATCTGTATTCAGTGAGAGTCTGAATTAATTTTAGATACTTTGCTGAAGGATCTACACTACTATGATTGCTTTTTTCAAGTGAGCAGCTTACATTACTTCCATTGTATCACCTGTTACTCAACAAACTTTCTGGATATATTACCACTTTTTAACCAAGGTCAATCCTTTCTCTAGCTAGAAAAGCTTATGCACATAAGCAAAGCAGTTAGATATAAACTTAAGGAATCATTCACTTCTACCTGAAAGCTTCACGTACCTTATGCTCTCAAGTGGGGGCCATTTTTCATATTCTGAGTTACTGATAGTGACAAGATATCACTCCCATTGTCACCTTTCAGCTGAAAAACAGCAGCTTTTTGTAGGTTTCCTGGGGTCATGTCAAAAAGAATCCAGACCACCATGTTTGTAGTAGTTTTTCAACAGTTTGGGCAAATTTGGTGTGATTTTTTGACTAGAAAAGACTTGGGACTTTTGGGGAAGTCTCTAGGATTTGGAGAATCACAAAAAAGGCCCTCTGGGCCACACTTTCTCTACCTCTACTCTAGTGAGACTACAATCTTTGGTGAGGACTTTTTATTACTTGTACAGTTTTTGCCCTAAAGGAAGAACTACACACACAAAAACACGTGAAACAACATCAAACTCTACACAAGTCACTTTGTATCCCTGCTACTAACTGAGCACCTGCTTTACTGAATTAATTAATCATACAACTATGTATGTATTACCTTTTCTTCCTCCATAGCAAGTGTTCTCACTTGAAACTTCAATGCCAGATGAAGGAAATAAATATAAACATCATGATCAATCAATGTGTGACACAGAATGTAATTATCATTAACCAAATGGCAAGGCACTTCCCAAATGCCTTGGAAGGAACTTCAAAGCAAATTCCTGTCCAAAACAGAAAATGATTCCTCTTCTGCTTTCTAAAATACTGCAGGAGAAAAATACTGTGAAACAAAATTATTAGTTTTGCCCACCCTCCCTCCCACAGTCATTATGGAAGCAATGGGAGCATTCAAATTCTATTTGGCTTGTAGGTCATAAGAGTAAGCATAGGAGGCATTGCTCCCAGGTAAGGAAAGATGACTGTATTTCACTTTCTCCAATGTAGGCAGCGGCAGGGCTTGGAGTGTGTGGAGAGGGGGGAGGGGGTGTGGCCATGGGGTGCGGAAGCGTGGCCATGGGGCACGGGGTATGGCCGTGGGGCATGGGGTGTGGCTACAAGCTGGGACACCCCAAAAATATTGCTGCTGTGGATGAACCATCCCCACTGCACCCCCATTGCTACGTGACTGAATGTAGACACTGGGCCTTTCCACACTACACTGTTATAGTGCTATTATGCCACTTTCAACATCTCATGGAATCTTGGAGTTTCCAGTTTAGGGAGGAGCATTTAGAATTCTCAGACAGAGAGCTCTTGGCTCTCAGTAAACTACAACTCCCAGAATTCCACAGGATGTTGAAAGTGGAATAATAGCACTATAACAGTGTAGTGCAGCCCACTGTTAAAGAACAAGTTTTCTCTGTCCCATTTCTACATTAGTTCACAATTTAATTCATATGAAAATTCATAAGTATCTTGCATATATTTCCTCCTAAAAGCAACATTTTGCCATTAATGTTTTCCCAATACACATCTTTTTTATTATTATTTCCCTTAATATATACATGTTTACTTAGGCCCTCTCAAGCGATTTTATTTGTATTTTTTTTTTGTAAGCTACCTTGAGCCCCCGTTTGGGAAAAAAGAAGGAGGTATATAAATGATGGCCAGAAACCTGTATCAGCTTATACTTAACTAAGTAACTTCTCCTGACCCAACCCTGCTGCAAAAAACTTAATGGGAACATCATTTAGCCAAGTTCTGATCACTGACAGAATGGTCCTCCTTTTCCCCACGCAGCTGATGCCTAACTGCAACTGTTTTGTGTTCACAATCACTACGTAGTCCCAATTTTGACCCTACTGCCAAGATTGTAACTTGTCCCCCATCAGCTGCAAGGGGAGAAGGAGTTCCTTTCTGCAGATGATCAGAGCATGGCTGACTGAGCTGCACCACAAAAATCTAAGAAGTACAGACAGAAATAACTGTATTCTGATATAATCATGAATTTGGAAAGTGTGAATTAGAGTTGTTAACACATCATTATCCTATGATCATTTCCTTCAATCGACACAATTGAACACACAGAAGGCAAAATGCAGTGTCTTTAGAAGGACAGCTATCTCTTGATAAATATCCTAAGTGGTTATAAATATTACCTGTTAAGAGAGAGAAGCATCAGTGTTTCATCCATTGGTTCAGTGGGATGTGAAGCATTTATAAAAGGCTGAGCAGTTCTTCTGACCTCTCATTAACCATACTACAGGGTTATGGGGTCTCTGCCATCTGTACAGTCCTTCTCTATAGAGACCAAGCCTCTTCCCACTTGGGGCTCACAGTACATCGAAATATATTACTAAATATATAGGCAACATAACCTTCTTCCTACATGAAGTGATTACTTTAAAGGAATCAGAAAGCTTCACCAAGGAGAAGCAAAGCCCACTAGGAACACTGAGAGGCATTTTTAAAAAGATGATAGTAAATACTCAACTATACTGTATATTATGAATCAGAAAAGATCTAACAAGCCAAAAGCATGCACTGAAGATCATAAAAGGCACAAAACATAAAATTCTGAAAACCATGAAATGCTTCCCTTAACAAAACTTCCTTGGCCAAAGTAAGTAAATAAAAATAGTATAAGCTCTGACACTTTTCACACTAGAATTCATAAGTGCCACTGAAGCATTGTGGGGGGTTTTCCTGAAATTAAATTGAAGCAGAAAATTATATAAGGAACTTCATGAATCACTATAATATCCAGAAATGTCCCTCCTGCATTAATTAAAAGCTATATGATTTTTTGTTCTGTCCCTTTTATTGCTTCCAATTGAGTGTGGCAAAGGGATATCTAACAAATAACCTTTTAATTTCCCCTTTAATAGCCCCACCACTGATCCTTAAGGTCATTTCTCACTAAGGTGATTTAATTTTTAACCAGGTGATGTGTCCTGGTGCTGCCGAAGTCTGTACCTGATACCCCAAAGGGTGCATGTGTCCACCCGTTTTCCTACCCACTCCTTATTTAACCTCAGCAATTTTACTGGCAGTACCTCAGACAGGCCTCTCTCATTTCCTCACTTTTTTTTGAACTCTGGAATTTTACAAATAGTGCCTTATCTCTCTCCTATTTTCCCATCTTTTTTTCCTATCTCAGAAATCTTAGAAGCCATGTCTCAAACACCGTTCTCCTTCTAGCTGAACTGTACCCATTCCTGCCTAGGTCAGCACTTAATACCTCAAAAGAATGAAGGGGGACTTCTGTTTTCCCAGCTTCCTTCTTTAAACTTAGGAATTTTATTAGCTGTACTTTTTCTGCCCTTATAAAAATCAGCAGTCTTTGTATCACTCTCTTAGCCCTGTCTTATTTTCTAGCTGAATTGTATCCAGAGCAGTCTATGTGCCTCATACTCCAAAAGGGGTGGGTCTATGGTGTTCCTGTTAATCTGCTACCACTGTTTTGTACCTCAAAGTATATCAGAGTGCCCTTTAACCCCTTTTTAAACTTCAGGAATCTTACCATCAGTGTCTGAGCCCTCCCCTGTTTTCTCATCTTTTTTTTTATCTAAGGGATTTTAGCAGTAGCACCTCAGAAAGTCTCTTTCTGCTTTCTATTTGCTGCTATTTTAAATTACTTCCCAATTAATTATGACTTTCCCTCTCACCCTTCTTTTTATTTCTGGCAACCCCTCCTCCCAAATATGGAATCTCAGTCCAAAATTTGGCACAGCAACTTATATGACACGCAAACAGACACATATCTTGTGGCTTCTACCATTATTTCCTGTCTGCTGCCACAGACAAAGAAACATTCTCTTTTACTATTATAAATGATACAGAGAAATGTCCACAATAGAACAAATTTTCCAGTTGTGCATCTCAAAAAGTCTTGTCAAATATAGGCAATAAACATAGGCAATATATTGCATACTTCATGTCACCATATCCAGATACCATTCATGCATGTGCCCATTTTAAAAAATCAAATGTGAATGCTAAATGAGTTTGTGAATGAGAAAAAAACATTGGAGTAATTGTGAAATATTGCTTCCAGATGTCTCTTTCATTAGAAACGTGCTGATGAAATGATTATTCAAAATGTCACAGATACCTATTCACTATCAATGAAGACATGACACTTCTCCTTCCACGTATGTGTCCATGAGCTTTTCTTAGAGTTTCCTTTTTTAGGGGCAGTTCACTGGTGTATCAAGTGTGTGTGTGTGTGTGTGTGTGTGTGTTGTGTGTTTTCTTGTTGTATGCCTCAAATAATTTTCGATCCTAATGAAGATGAAAGGAATGCTGTGGATGTAGCATTTCTCGATTTCAGTAAGGCCTTTGACAAAGTTCCACATGACATTCTTGCAAAGAAGCTAGTAAAATGCGGGCTGGACAGGGCTACTGTTAGTTGGATTTGTAATTGGTTGACCGACCGAACCCAAAGGGTGATCACGAATGGCTGCTTTTCATCCTGGAGAGAAGTGACTAGCGGGGTGCCACAGGGTTCTGTCCTGGGCCCAGTGCTGTTCAATATCTTCATCAACGACTTGGATGAAGGAATAGAGGGCATGCTCATCAAATTTGCAGATGACACCAAATTGGGAGGGGTTGCTAGTACGCCAGAGGACAGGATCAAAATTCAAAATGACCTGGATAGATTGGAGAGCTGGGCCAAGGCTAACAAAATGAAATTCAACAGAGAGAAGTGTAAGGTCCTACACTTAGGTAGAAAAAATGGAATGCAGAAATATAGGATGGGGGACACGTGGCTGGATGGCAGTACGTGTGAAAGGGATCTAGGAGTCTTAATAGACCACAAGCTGAATATGAGTCAGCAATGTGATGCAGCAGCCAAGAAAGCCAATGCAATTCTCGGCTGTATCAATAGGAGTATGGTGTCTAGATCGAGGGAGGTACTGGTACCACTCTACTCTGCTTTGGTTAGACCTCATCTTGAATACTGTGTCCAGTTCTGGGCACCCCAATTCAAGAAGGACATGGTCAGGCCGGAGCAGGTCCAGAGCAGGGCAACCAAAATGGTGAGAGGCCTGGAAGCCATGCCCTATGAGGATAGACTTAGAGAGCTGGGTATGTTTAGTCTGCAGAAGAGAAGGTTAAGAGGGGACATGATAGCTGTATTTAAATATTTGAAGGGATGCCATGTAGAGGAAGGAGAGGGCTTGTTTTCTGCTGCTCCAGAGACCAGAACAAGGAGCAATGGATTCAAGCTGCAGGAAAGGAGATTCCACCTGAACCTCAGGAAGAACTTCCTGACAGTCAGGGCTGTCCGGCAGTGGAATATGCTGCCTCAGAGTGTGGTGGAGTCTCCTTCTTTGGAGGTTTTTAAGCAGAGGCTGGATGGTCATCTGTCGGGAGTGCTCTGAGGATGTTCCTGCATGGCAGGGGGTTGGACTGGATGGTCCGTGTGGTCTCTTCCAACTCTACATTTCTATGATTCTATGATTCTAAGGTGAACCTATTATGGGGGTTTTTTTCTGGGACTGAGAGTGTTAATGCATTCAAGTCATCCCATAGGTTTCCATGGTCAAGTGGGAACTGAACCCTTGTCTGTAGGGTCACAGTCCAACACTCAAACCACTACATCAATATAAATATAGAGGTAGATTTAAAGTGGGAAATACCAACAGTGCAACTGATGTGGTATTGTACTAATCTTAATATCTTTTTATTAATTTCATGCATACATCTGGATCTTCTTCCTCCCAGTACGGACATGTTTACCTCATAAAAGAAAGAGCAGCAGAAAGGCCATTTCTCACAGCAAGGTTCTCTGCACTGTAGCTAGACCTGGCAGCACAACCCTATTCATATTCGTGTAGCGTTAAGTCCCAACAAGCTCATAGGAACTTACTGTCAAGTAAGTGAGTGCAGGACTGCAGTCTAAAGCAAGGGAAAAACAAGTGCTTCAGGCTTAACTGATCTTCTGAATATGAATGAAAACATTGCTTTTTCAATAAAATTCACTGGCAAATAGTTATGATTATTACTGCTACGAAAAAAGAGTTTCAATGTAATACCTTTCTTTTAATAGCTGCCATGGCTTCTGTATGCTGTTTGTTTAATGCTTCTTTCTGATGCTGAAGAGCTTCCTATTTGTCAACAATAATTTAAGTTAAGCAACATCAAAACTGATCTTTAAAGTGTGACTTTTTAATTTCACCGTCAAGTATATGTCACTAATACATTAAGAAAATACTTCAGTTTAAAGCTTTTTAACTTTCAATTTAGAACCAATGATTACAGAAGGCATACAAGATAATAGCTGTATCTTCAAATAAAAGAGCATAGGCACAAGATTATTAGTGTGAAGAGTGGGATATATTTTCTGTAAAACTATAACTATAACTATAACTTAAACTGGTGTATAAGGCTCACATTTTTTTCCTGAAAAATACTGTTTGAAAGTGGGATGTGTCATATACGCTGATGTGTCTTATATGCCAGCAAATACTATACACTGGCATATAAATGAGGTGAGTCTTATACACTAGTGTTTCTTATATGCTGGTAAATACAGTATATGCAATTTCAGGGCAACAACATGATTGTTCGATGTAAAGTCGAACGCTTTCACAGCTGGAATCCATAGGTTGTTTTGGGTTTTCTGGGCTTTGAGGCTGTGTTCTATTAGTATTTTCTCCTGACATTTCGCCTGCATCTGTGGCTGGCATCTTCAGAGGATCTGGTGGCATGGAAGTGAGACAGAGTATATATACTTGTGTAGTCCCCAGGTGGGAGGGAGCAATTTGCATGTGTTACACTTGGCCTGTGTGATGACCTATTGTTAAATGGGATATCCCCCAGAGTTGTATTGTTAGTCAGGAGATATGCATAACAGTGTGTTAATTACATTAGCCATCCATTGTATTGTTCCCTGTAGAGGGACCTCAGAGTCTGGATGGTGTTCATTGGCATATTTTTGAGTCTTGATTTTTGTGTTCTTCAGTACTGGTAGCCAAATCTTGTTTACTTTTCGAGTTTCTTCTTTCCTGTTGAAATTGTCCATGTGTTAATGGATTTCTATGGCCTCTCTGTGTAGTCTGACATAGTAGTTGTCAGAACAGTCCAAACTTTCTGTGCTTTCAAAAAGCATTCTGTGTCCAGGTTGGTTTATGACATGTTCTGCTACTGCTGATTTTTCTGGCTGGATCAGTCTGCAGTGTCTTTCATGTTCTTTGATTCACGTTTGGATACTGCGTTTTGTAGTCCCTATGTAGACCTGCCCATGATTGTTATTATATTGCTCATTTGCTTTGAAGTATATAGTTTAAAGTAATGTCTGTAGCATCAGAATTTATTATTTTAAAAATTGTCTTCTGAAGTAGCAGTGTGACAGGGTGTTTCATGACAGGCGAGAAGCCCACTGTGGCAGGTACACAGTCTGCAGCTGTGTTGAGTATCTTCTGGGTTTGGAGTAAGGCAGAAGAGTGAAGGTATGAATGGTAGAGTCACACATACTTAGGTATTTCACGTAAGTATCGTTGATGTTTAGTTTGGACAGAACAAATCCCTTACTCACCAAATTCTACATTACCTTAAAGCAAAAAGATTAAAAAGATTTAATATTTTTAGAAGCTCAAAAGCATTGTAAGAATATGTGAATCTGATCAGATATAAAATATTATTGAACGTTTACATTAATTCAAACAGTTACTGTAACCTACAGAAAAGATACTACCTAATTATTAAGTATCTATTTTAAAAATTACCAACCTTTTGCCATTCAAGTTCCTGTTTTTCAACCACAAATTTGCTAATTTGTTCTTCATAATGAATTTCTGCATCCTAATTTCAAAAATAAACAGACAGTATTTACTATTTTATTTAAGTATTTAAATTTAATTTAAAAATTAAAGTAAATTAGTTTAAATATTTATTTAAATTAAAAATGGCTAGTTAACAAGATTAGGAAGCTCTTTTACTTTTCAAATACAAATAAATGTATATTGCAACATGTCTGTTTGATTAGAAAAGAGAAAACACCATATAGTTTGATGAATATGTTATACAGATACAGTATTAATGGCAAGTACATTTATTATTAAAACATGGTTCAAAAGATGAACAAGACAAACATTGTGTTATTAATAACAATTTACCATGAATGACTATTTCATTAATTGACTTCCCTCTCTTAATCTGTCATCCTTGTTCTTCCATCGTACTCTCTTATTCTGCCTCACTGATAACAATTTGTCATAAACAACCATTTTTTTACTTGAGATACATCTCTTATTCTATCATTTTAAAAACTTCAGAAATAATATTGTAAATTTACTTGGTTATAAAATTTGTTGAAAACAATATACAAAACACTGAGCGTTCTTTCTTTAATGAAAAGAGAACATCTTTGTATACTTTGCTTCTTCTCACACAGCCTTACAGGACTGCCTAAGCAGAATTTCTTTTCATTTGGTAAGAGGAATATGACACAGTTTTAAAAAGAAGTTTAAGATCTAGGTTATAGATTCCTTATTTATTCATTTCTCAGATTTCTGTCCCATCATTTCCCCAAAACTTAGTATTCAAGCCACTGAATAAATGTAACTAAAAACAGATAATAGAAGTTAAAAACTAGATTAACAACAGATTAAAACAATTAAAACTAATCAGATAATAAAACCATTAAAGTTGCCACAACAATAAAATCCACCGACATCTGTAAAAAATCTATGACCACTTTTAAAAGATGCGCCTTCACACCCTTCCTAAAAGCTGTTAGAATGGAGATAATTGCAAATCTAAGGGAAATGCATTCCATACGCTAGGAGCAACACAAGTGCAGTACTCTCAAAAACTTCTCCTGAATATCATAACATATGGACAGGTTCAAAGCAAGACATGTGGTCAGTTTGGTATCTCAAGCTGTCTAGGACTTCAAAGGTTAAAAACAATACTCTGAATTGAGCCTGGAAGGAAAACAACTGACAACCACTACAGGTCTTTGACTATCAGTAAAATAGTCATGACAACCATGAACCTGTTAGCATGTTGACCAACCGAAGTTCCTAGACCCTCTTCAAAAGTTTTCATAATATTGGCCCTTATTTCTTTCAACTACAGTATTTTTACAGGGCAAAGGGTACAGTTCAGACTAACATGTTTCTTGAAGCACAGTGGTCCCAAACTATCAACAGGTGGATAGATGTATAGGTCAAAACCAGCCTCTTTAATTTTAATAGTTAATCAGCACTTTTGTAGCAAAACTGTTTGTTTTCCCATGATATCACAGTAAGAAGTCAGACTGACTCATTTTGTATTGATTGAAGGTTTAAAATGTTCTCCACAAAGAGGCCAAATGGAGTACATCGCAGAAGACAATCCTTACTGTTGTGAAAGTATGTGTTATCGTTACTAGATACCAATCCTGCACAAAAGATCAAGGTCAATGCCTTAACTGTGCTTGAAAAGAATTTATTCCTGGATATAGCTATCACCTGAGAATTCAGGAGCAAAGCCAGGTCTAGAAGAGTTCCTGGACAGTGCAACTGACAAACTAAGGGAGCAGAAACACCATCGTTAATGTGAGGACTTCCTTCTTCTAACCAGCAGGTACAGAGTCCTCCATCTACTATCATTTCCAACTTGCCCAGCTACTCTTATCCAGAATTGAAAATAATTAAAATTTCCAAAATGAACTCTAAAATCAAGATAGCAGCTCCTGAATCCAATAAATTTAAACATTAATCTTGAAATGTTCATTATTATCAAGAAGAGTCACTGGTCGTATAGACAAGAAGAAAGGGAGCTGCCTTATTCTAGGGCAGACCATTGAGTTCAATACCATCTAAGCTAACTAGCAGTGGATCTCTAAGATTTCAGCCAGTTTGGCCAGATTTTTTGTCTTTCAGTTACTGTCACAAAAATACAAGCGCCATTGCTTCTAATATTAGAGTATTGTTTGCTGAATATTACAAATGCTATGTGGCATGAAAGTAAAACAGATAAACACCAAAATGTAAAAGCTCAATAAATATCTTTCTGTACTCCCTAGCTGAATAATATTCTGTAACTACAACAAAATAGTTTTCTTATAATTATCTATAAACAGTGATTCTGGATACATCTTCTATTACTCCCCCATCAAGGACAAAGGCCAATTATTTTGATTACCCTATGACTTTTTGCAGAAGGGGGAGTACACTTTTAAACAATTTATTTACAAATGCTGTTAAAATGTGCTACCAGTAAAACATACATTAATGAAAAGTAGAAACATGATACATTATGAATAAAACTCCTGTAGAAAACAATCAGTAAAGTGTTCTCATATCTTTTCTCCCACATGGAGAAAAAGAGGCCAAGGATGATTTGGTGGAGAAAAATGGCCAACCAGGAAAAGGTTAAGCATCCACTTCTTTACTTCTGTTTTTCCACTCATGACTTCAGGCTGCTTTTCATTTGAAAAAACAATTAAAAGAGCATCACACACAACTGCATAAACATTACACACAACAGGATTTGGGCTGTGGTAATGAGGGAAAGAAACTATGAACATGCTTATGGGTATTTTTCATTCAAAATATAATAGAAGTAGAATCATGTAGCCTTCTTAATGTCATTGGACTCCCAGTATCATCCTTAGTCATCCTTGGCTATGCTGACTTATCCAACAGTATCTGGAGGGCCACATCATCCTCACCACTGCAATGCAGCATTATGTCTGGCAAAGTAACATGTAGAGCAGGATGGTACTAAAAATTAACAGGTGAGACAGGAGACTAGAAGACTCCTAAGCCTTGAACTACTAGCTTAATTTTAACTGTCATTTATATGGGCAGCAGGTATAAGAAATATAAATTATTACTTCTGTGCACATCTGTTTACATCGTACCTCACATATTCAATTGCTCAAGAGACTAGGCCTATATAAATTAAATGACTGTATTGACAGCTAAATACTTGAATGAAACAAACTAAGGCTGTCAATTCAAAATTCCTTCTTTCAATATAAGGTAAATATACTTTGGGTTTATCTTCTTTATTTTTTTACTAGAGAAGTTTGAAAACTTAGTATAGTCTAAAAAAGGACTTTATGGTGCATGAAAAGTAGCAGTCATGCTTCACTATTTCAGGAAATGTTTGTCTAAAAGCAAGAGATGGTCTTTCAAAAAATAAATACCAAACAAAAAAACTTAGCCCTTCTTCAGCACAACAGTTTCTTTTTATATAAAATCCGAAGTTTTTCAAACTTTGCGTTCTTAAGACTGTCCTGCAGCTTCCTAAAAAGGCATATTTTTTCTCTTCAATAAAAAAAAATATAATCTTAAGAAAATAACAAGAGACACAAAACCTTTAAAACTGTTGATATTTTATTAGCTGCCTTAGGACTACAAGGATTTAAGTGTTTTTACAGCAGCCCTACCATAACAATAAAAGAGGAGTCATTTGATGGTTTATTTACTCATTATAACCTTTAGAAAGTGTCAAGCCTTTTGTAAAATGCTTGCTCCAGGCTGTAGTTTTACAAGATAGGCTGTGTATTGGTCAAGCCCCTCCTGATTTTTGACCCTGAACAGATTTAGGAATAGAGTATAGCTGGCTCACATCCAAGCAGCCAAAACTGGGTACTTTTACTATCTTTTTCAAACTCATAATCCACCTCCTACGAAATTGGAACATCAATTTCCCTTGTGTTGTTCAATCAATAGTTCTTGGACTTCAAGACTGCTTCATAATCTCTTTAGGATGCCCTCCATAAACTAGCTATTCAAGTAAAACTTGTTCAGACTTAGGAAAGATTTCAAAAGTTTAAAGTCTGCAGAAGGATGAAAGGTCCTGTGCACAAACCAATTGTCAATAATACAGAGCAACAAAAAAACAAAAAAAAAGAAATATTGAAGAATAGAGAGGACTGGTACAGCAGTACTGAACATGAGAAATTAATCCCTAATGGCTTTTGTACATGTGTAGTTCATGTTTGATTCACCTACAAATAGAGGTTGAAGACCCTTCTTAAAATGAGACAAGTGACAGGGAGGAATCAGATGTACATTTGGGACTAGCAGATAACCAGGAAGGGAGTATTGGCTGCAGAGATATCTCTCTCAGTCTCTTGTGGCTCTATAGCAGGAAAACAGGTTCCCTGAGGTAGCTCAGTCCAGTTCTTATTATTTATTTATTTGCTCTGGTTTTATTCCCACACTGGTTCCTGCTTCTCACTGATCTTCTTCACTACAGTATCACATCCAGCACCAATGAACCTATGCCATGGGTCCTGCTCCTATGATAGTTGTACCTCAGCTCTTGCTTCAGCTACAAATTGCATCAATGCAAAGTATGAGAAATTGATTTTGGATAATCTTCCTTCCTTAGAAGCCCAAATACTTTAAGATGATTTCCCAGATAAAATCTGGAACTGTGCACAATGGATCTGATAATCATATGCCCTATGATAATATTATAAGTCTACATGGAGTAAGAGTGTGCCAAGCTGGGTAAGCGGGGAGTAACGATGCAAACAGGAATAACTGTGTGAAGTGTAATCCCATTTTGCTTATAGGCTTTTGACTGGATTATTCTAAACAAGATGAGTACTTTCAACACTGTTTCCACAATTTAGGGGCAAAAAAAATCACTGTGAAATGAAGAGAGTACTAATTGCACATATTGATTTGCAACTGCTGAAAAGTTAAAGTAAATATGATTTTACCTTCCTTGCACAATTAGGAATTCTACATTTCCTAGTACACATGAACCAAAGAAAAATCTGTGCAGTTCTTTTAATTTAAAATACAAACAGTATACTGTACCCTGACCCAATTTGGTAGCTATACTTGAAAAGCAACAACATAAAGGTCAGGAAGCCCATAACAATAAAATACATCGGACAGTAGCAGGGAATGGTTCTATGTCTGTATACACTATTGAGTCTGACTTGTTTCTCTCTCTCTTTATACACACACATACACACAATTTGGAAGCTGGTGAATATGAGTTTCAAGGATACCTTCCAGCCCTGTGATTGTAGCAGACTACAACACTACCTACTTAGTGGATCATGAAGCAGAAACATTGTGCTGTAAATGGAATAACAAGGAGCAGACAGGTTGCAGATTACAACAGGTGACTAGCTCTAGACTGAAATTTGCTGCATACAAGGATCTCCCTTATGTAACAGCTAATTAGCACAATGAGTAAAAAATGCTGACCATCTGGAGAGGTGCAAAAGGTTGTATATACTGCCCTACACTCCTTAGAGAAAAAGCAAGATATAAATGAAATTCACCAACCAACCAACGAAATCAGTCCACTCCCTCCTGTCCTAGTCAGAAAAATGTGCTGTCAGAGCAAACAGTACTATATTGATGGCTGGTGGATAGTGCAAAAGTTCCACATAAGCTCCACCCTTTGGCATGTGCACAACCGTGATGACTGAAATGCTGGCACCAGTTTTTGCAAAGGGATCAGCCTGGCTAGAACAGGACAATGGAACCCGAGTTGGTCACTATAGCTATTACTTTTGAAGGAGAGGGGGCAGGAGACATTCCATCCATTGACACCGAGTCTGAGGGTATGGTTTGCCTCTTTTCTTAGCTTTGTAAAGGAACAAGTTGCACCCAGGCAGCTTTCTACAGGCAGTAAGAAATGCTTCCAGACTTTGGAAGGTCTTTGGGAGAAATTTCTCACTTCCACTTTTTAAACGTCTCCCTGGAACTGTTGAAATGCCTGTGTAGGGAATTTGAGAGACAGAGGGACAGGTATGGGAGGCTCCTGTGGGGTTTAGGAGAAGGAAGGGGAGAGGTTTTTGAAAGTAACAGTTCTTTGGCAGAAGAAGAGATTAAGGATGGAGGGAAGTTGGCTAGGATCCTGGATACAAACCTTATACAAGCAACTTTATGTAAATTGGTTCTGTGCTAAAATTTAATTGGTGGAAGGCTGCTGAGATAGAATCATAGAGTTGGAAGAGACTACTGGGGCCATCCAGTCCAACCCCCTGCCATGCAGGAACCCCCATGAAAGCACTCCCAACAGATGGCCATCCGGCCCCTGCTTAAAAACCAAAGAAAGAGACTCTACCACACTCCAAGGCAGCATATTCCAAGGAGAACTTGCATCCTTTGTTGGCTGAGGTTAAAAAGTCAATTAAAGAGATTAGTATTTAGGTCATGCTAAAATAATAAATCCTGGATGCCAAGCTTACTGTCTCCCTGACTCTAATCCCCATCATTTGGAGAAATGGTTGGTGTGGATGTGCAATTATTTCAACCTCTCCAATCACTCAGGTGCATGGATCCATGCTTCCTGGACAGTATTCTAAATTCCAAATTACCGACATGACCAGAAACAGCTTTTACCAAATTCTGCTTTGGCTTAGTTCAAGTGTAAAGCCACATCACTATCTGGCATTACATGAACAAGCCCCTTCACCAATGCATTTCTTGTTCCTATTCACTAGTATTTCTGATATGTGTTTGCTGACAAATATCAGAAACTAAGATCAATGATTAGTTTCTAGTCTTGGTTTGCAGAGCTGCCACATAACCTAGTTTCCCAGTTTGGCTGTAATAGTATATCATGCTTTAGTACTGACCGAAAAAACACCAGTCACTGGGGAGGAGGGGACAGAGAAGAGGAGGTCGCATGCAAACACGTGTCTTATTTGTTTAATTCAAAATCACAGTTCTGCTTTATGCCTTGAACAACTTTGTGTAAAAAGTGAAACTTTTCTTTTTAAGTGAATACCTAGCAGTCATCACTAACATCAGTGATAGACTTACAGAAGGCACTGTATGTGGGGCTGCCTTAAATTATTATCTTAAAAATGCCAACAATTTTTCACCAGTGACAAAAGCAATATGCATATTTAGAAGACTTCTCCTGATGTTATATTGGTATCTAAGCTTCATGATCATTGTTGGTGAAATGCACCTCTGAAACAGATTTCCACACATTGCAGAGAGAGAACATACAAACTTCTGTATGAGCGGTTGTTAACACCAATGAAGATATCACAAATTACAAAATAAAATAAAATAAAATAAAATAAAATAAATACTCACAGTGCTGGAAGGGGTATGACTTACCAGAAAGCTACATAAATATGTGATGGGATTGTATAGTTGTCTCAACATTCTGGAGGGAAGTTTTTCAAGAAATATGTAACCCTACCAGCCAACAGGTTCAATTTGTTCCAGACTCAACACTATACATTTTCTCCATTTCTGAAACTCAGTTATCACATAAGGGCCTAATCGCATTTTTACTTTTAGGCACTAGACAGTTAATAGCACAGCAGTGGAAATCAGGAAAGGCACTGAACATCACCTCATGGTATGCAAGAATGTAGGACATAGCTCTATCAGAAAAGTTAACACAAAGAACCAAAAAATGGGGGAAAAAAGACATGGACATAACTTTGCAGAAACTTGGTTCGCTTGTTTTGTATGCTAATTAGTCGACAGACCCAAGAAGACAAGCCCTGGTTACTCATGAAATAAACATTAACTTTGGAAGCCTGAATATATACAGTAAATGGCGTAAATGTTTTGCAGTGGTGTTACCTAATCTGTAAAGTTTCTTTCTTTCATAAATTTTATTTCATATTCACTTTTTCAACAGAAGAAAAAAAGACAAAAAATAATTGTGGGCAAAATGCCCTTTTCCAGTACTCTACAATATTTTGTCAGTAAGCAATATCTTGTCAGTAAGCAATATCTACACACTGAAGTCCTGGGACTTCAGTATGTAGAAACCATATTCCTACGTTGCAAGGAACTCTCAGTTATACTATCTGCACCATGAACAAATACCAAAGACTCACAGAAATGCATTCCCACTGGCTCACCAGTATCTTTGGAACTCCCTTTTACTAGAGACTAATCTAATTCACTACAGCCTGACTATTTTCTTAGAGCTCTGCTGTACTATCTTACTATGTTTAGGCTGGCTTTCTAAAGCCATGGGTAACACCTTTTAATACACTTTAATATATTTTATTGGACTATTTATTGCACTGAATGTACTGCATTACATTTTGAAATAAGAAATTCACTTACCCTTCTCATGCGCAGTTCTTCTACTGCCTCCAGAAAATTTGTTTTAAAATCTAATCGCTGAATACAAAGTAGCACTTCTGAAGAATTTTGTAAGGTATAGGCAGGGACTTCTTTGTTTGTTTCTTCATCCATTTTAGAAATATCTTTAAAAATTAAATGTATAATTCAGTTCAAATATTAATCTACATTGCTAAAATCTAACACAAACAACATGAAATGCTACTTAGAAAACAAAAATAATTGCATCAAAGAGAACTGCAAGGAGGGAGAACTGAATACAACTGTATAGACTGCTGTCAAACACTGCTAGAGGAATGAATTCTCCCTTACTATTGCCCCGAAGTAGATGGAGACACAGAATAATTTCAAAGTACAAAGTGAAAGTTTGCTCATATAATGCTAAATATCACCAACAATAATGCAACAAACATTCATTTGTAGTATAGAAAACACAGTGATAACTTTAGTATAAATGAAATTGAGTGAAGATGTTCTAATTTATTCAGCATTTAACCATTACCAATTGTCACAGTTGCTGTGTGACTTCAAGTCATTTCCAACTTATGGCACCACTAAGGCAAACATATCATGCAGTTTTTGGGGGGTTGAGAGTATGTGATGCACTCAGGACCACCCAGTGGATTTCACTGGCCAAGTGGGGAATCAAACCCCAGGGTCATAGTCAAACACTCAAACCACTACACCACACTGGCTGTCCTATTTACCAATTACTTATTCATTAATCAAGTGAAATCTAGATTCCAAATCTATTCATATCTATTTAGAAGTATAGTCCGATAAAATCAGTTTGGGATTACTGTTGCTGGACTGGATATATGTGTTTAAGATGTATATTTATTGCAGAGCTGTGAACATTAAAAGTAATCAGTTTTAACCAGTTATAGTTAGAATTCCAAAGCTAAAGAAAGAGACTTAGCTTGATAAAGTAACAAAGACAGTTACTTTTAATTACTTTTAAAAATCAGAATGTTACAAGCCAATATCTGTGATATAAAACATACTTCCATCCATCTTGTCATTGCCTGGACACTGCATGCAATAGCAGCATGAGGCAAAAAACACGCCAGCATTTGAATTACAGTTGGCCCTCCACTTTTGTGGATTTCCCTTTGGTGAACTTGATTATTTGTGAGTTTCTAGCTCCTTCCTCTTCCTCTCCCTCTCCCTCTCCCTCTCACAGGGTAAGAGAAGGCAGAAGAGGTGCTGCTGGAGGTGACAGGGCAAAAGATGGGAACTAGGGCTTAGAGGTGGATCTTGCCATGGAAACTAAGACGAGGAAGAAAAGGTGCTGCTGGAGAACAAGAAAGGGGGAAAGATGGGAAGTGGGGCTCAGAGGTAGATCATTGAGTGGGAAGTAAGATGCTGTTGGTGGAGGGGAGAAAGGGGAAAAGATGAGAAGAGGTTTAGATGTAGATTGTGGAGTGGGAAGTAAGGGAAGGTAGAGGAGGTGCTGCTGGAGGAAGAGAAACAGGGAAAGATGGGAAGAGGCTTAGATGTAGATTTGGAGTGGGAAGTAAGAGAAGGTAGAGGAGGTGCTGCTGGAGGACAAGAAAGGCAGAAAGATGAGAAGTGAAGCTCAGAAGCGGATCATTGAGTGAGAAGTAAGTGAAGGCAGAGGAGGAGGGGAGAAAGGGGAAAAGATGAGAAATGAGGCTTAGAGGTGGATTGCGCGTTGGGAAGTAAGAGAAGGCAGAGTACGTACTGTTAGAGGAAGAGAAAAGGGAAAAGATGGGAAAGGGTTTAGATGTGGGTCTTGCTGCGAGAAGTATGAAAAGGTGAAGGAGGTGCTGTTGAACGACAAGAGACAGGGAGGAGCGGGAGGGGAATGCAGATTAGGAGGGCCAGGAGCTGAATCAGTCACTGCCCACTGCCAAGACTGGTTAGTCCTAAGAACGGAAAGGGCTTTAAAATCTTACTCACAATTTTTTTACTTTTGCAAAGGTTCTGTGCCCCTAAGTCTCAGGAACATGGAGGGCTGACTGTATGTGATATTCCTCTTCCATAATTTGGTGAGGCTATACCCTTTAACTATAAAAATAAATCAAGGTTACTGTTACAGTGTAAAGGGAGTGAAACCATCTTTCATTTCTGTTTTAATTATATGTAGTTATGCCATAGTTATGCGGGAAAGGGCTTAAGTACAGTTAACTTCCAAACTCTAGTACACTAATGTGTACATACTTCCAAGTAGTCCAATTTTTTTTTTAATTTCTAATTTAAATAATACAGGCAAATTGAAGATTAGGTATATGAACTCCTTTTTTAAAGTCTCTCTGGGAAAGGTGCATGGAGGTAAACATGGTCTATAATGCACAAGCATAAAAAAAAGCTTCCAAATACCTGGGGCTGAATGCTGCACACATTTCCAAAGGAGTAAGCATCATTAAACCCAAAGGAGCTCAATTATGTGAAAACATGCATAGGATTATGCTACAAAACACTTTCCTAAAGGTTTGAAAAAGATGCAGTATGTTTGGTAGCTCATGGACTATGACTGAGTTGGAGTGATTAGGGACTGTGCTGCTCATCATTAATTATACACAAATGATAGGAATAACAAATAGGTGCACATTTTGGCAACTATGTTTAAAATTTCAATAGCAATGGCAGTGAATCAGGTCTAAGTCTAGCATTGTGCTGGTGTTACAAAACCCACTAAGTGGAACTTTCTTTCTCTCCCCTTCTCCCTGCAGTATTTAGAGATGCCTGAAAACCCAGTCCAGAGGGGTTTCCTGGCTTGTGGCGCCATTCTTTACAGGCACAGGACATTGTAGAAGGAAAGAAACATCGCACCTTCCTATTATTATTGGATTCTGTCATCATGTGGCAAACCCACTACTAGATCCTGATCTAAATTACCTGGGGAAATAACTGCATTTCAAGAACCGGATGTAGGTTTTTGAAGGTTAAAAAATTATATCCCTGAAACAGAGGCCTTACTTTTCTTTGGCCATTTCTGCACTACACTGTTATAGTGCTATTATTCCACTTTCAACATCCTGTGGAATTCTGGGGTTTGTAGTTTGCTGAGGCCAAAGAGCTCCCTGGCTGAGAATTATGAATGCTCCTTCCTAAACTGCAAACCCCAGGATTTCATAGGATGTTGAAAGTGGAATAAGGGCACTATAACAGTGTAGTGTGGAAATGGCCTTAGTCAATTTAATTTATTAAATGTAAAAAGGTATACCAATTGAAAAAAAATTCAATAACAAACAGAATTGGCAAAATATAAATTACTATTCATGTACACTTCTGCAAAAAGTCTTATGATATTTAGTACCCACCATTAATTTTCAGTTTTATTCTATACCACAATCATACATAAGAAAAAAGAATGAAAAAAAAATCTTATACTAATAAATTTAAAGACTTTGTGATTAATCTGAGGAATTCTATTAATTACTATAACCAAACAAGCAACCTTTATAGTACCATGCTTCCATAGATGGAACTTTACTTGTCTTCCAATGTTTAGCTATTAACATTCTGAGTACAGTACAGTTCAATATTTTTGTTCCAGAAACGTTTTTATATCCCTCAGTAAAATTAGTCTGATTGCCTAAAAATGTCAGCAGGGTCAACCTTATCAGCAGAGGAAGTGAAGCCGCTGCCCGAAGGCAGGTTTTGGTGCTATGAAAGAACAATAAACTGTTATTTAATTTATACTTATATTTATACACCCAAGGAGGGAAAGAAGTATTTGGGAGATTTTTTTTTTTCTTTCTCATATGCCAAAGTAACTTGGCTGAGTTTAGCTAGTATATGTCCTGACTTGGGTGGGCACCATTTACTACTCTGCCTTAGGCAGCAAAATGTCTTCTGCTGTCCCTGAACTTTACACATGATTTGTTCCACAGTCAACCAAAATAACTGAATCTTTACAGTACCACCACTTACGTGTAAATCTGCTTCTTTGGGTTAAACAAAGAGAATTTTGTAAAACATACATTGTTTTAATTTTTACAGAAGTAACATGCTGTTTCTGTATTACCTTGCAACAATGCAAATGATCATGGCAGACTACTTTTTTCTATCTGGACCTTTTCAAATTCCTTTTTTTATCTCATATTCCACCCCTAACTTCTAAATATTTAAAAGAGAACAAGTGTGATCTGGTAATGTGTGTCCATACTCATCATCTCAAAAACCATATTAGCAAATCAAAACACTGTCAAACCTTTTTCCTCCTCACGTAATTTACAACCATAACAGTTCTTAATTACTGATAATAAATTGGATATACTAGGGGAGGGAGCTATTTGTGGTATTAGAGTACCTCTCTGCCTAATTTACCGTTTTGTTTGATATATGTGGTACACATTCTGTCCAATATCTGATCTTATTGCCAGTTGTGTGGTACCTCTGCCACCTGCAAGTGAGGCAGAGACATCCCTGAGCTGGGCATGACCTGGTTGTCTATACTCCAAGGTCCATCAAGGAGACAGCCACTCCACCAGATCTCATCGCTGCATGGGCCCAAACTCTATCCATCTCCCCATGCCAAAACTGGCCAAAATTGGAACTGGGCACTCATCCTTGCTTTACCTGTGCTGCTATCTGGAAACTGGTGCTGTTACCACACCCTACATCTCCACTCTGCAGGATCTGCTATTTTCATAATTGAACATATTTATGGCTGAAAAACATATTTGAAAGAACACTGATTGGAAGCATGTTCCCTGGTTTGAATGACCTCAGAACTGGTCAGGCTATGAATTCAGAGGGGATTAGGTGGTAAAACTCAATGGTAACGGGTTTGTGATAATCCTTTCAAGACCTCAGGCTACATGACACCCAAATACAATAGAAGGCCAAACTGCCCAGGTGAAGGAATCAGAGACCATCCTGTGATGTTGCCCTATGGAAATTTTTCCTAGACCCCCTGCCCAACCAGACATTAAGAGATTGTCATGACTCCCATAAATGTTTTGCCACCTAGAGTTAAGACAGTCAGTCCATTCCAGACTCCTTTGTCAACCCCATGAGAAAGCAATTACCACTTTGTCCATGTACCCTCCTTCAGGGTAGGAAATAGGGTATAAAAACCCCAGCTTCAGCTCAGCAAATTGTAGTATGTTGGGCATATTACACTGCGCTTGGTACCCCAGACTCCCATTCCTCCAAGCTACCCTTAGACACTGTATGAGCCACTCTGCTTTGACCTTCTGCTTCAAGATTGGTAACTATCACCCTTTCTACCCAATCGCTCTCTATCCAACCTTTCTTGCCTCACTTTCCAATAGCTTGATATGGTTCTTAAGAGTGTCTGATTTCTTGTGTGTTAATTCCAAATAAACTACTCTGTTTAACTTTCAACTGGAGTCTTCTCTTCAGTTAGTACTGGTATACACAGGTGAAAAGATACTGCTATTACCCTCTTCTTGCAGGCCTCCTTTCAGCTATAATTCTCCAAATTCTAAGGAGAAGCTGGCATTGCAGGTAGATCTTAAAGTCCCCCACCTCTTAGGGTAACAGTGCTCCTGGTGAATTGGGAAACATATCTGTCTTGCAAACCATCTTTTACTTTAAATCTGTATACATGTATATTTGATTGCTCATCTCACATGCCTTTCTTCTCCCAGTGCACCACAATTTTCCAGCATCCCTTTCCTCTTCCAATGAGCCATTGTGCTTGAAATGGCTGCCTGAGAAATAAGGTCCCTTCACTTATTCAAGACAGCATGTCATCTGGACCAGATTTTCAGGGTCACAAAAGATTACAGGGAAAAGAGGCAACTGGTGAAAGCTGGTGGGAATATCCATTAGCAGAACTATGCTTAGAGGTTCTGCCAGAAGAAACAATCTCAGGACCCTGGTCATAATCTTTAACCAAATTATTCAGCTTAATTGCAAAGATCATAGAATCATAGAATCATAGAAATGTAGAGTTGGAAGAGACCACACGGGCCATCCAGTCCAACCCCCTGCCATGCAGGAACACTCTCAAAGCACTCCCGACAGATGGCCATCCAGCCTCTGCTTAAAAACCTCCAAAGAAGGAGATTCCACCACACTCCAAGGCAGCATATTCCACTGCCGGACAGCCCTGACTGTCAGGAAGTTCTTCCTGAGGTTCAGGTGGAATCTCCTTTCCTGCAGCTTGAATCCATTGCTCCTTGTCCTGGTCTCTGGAGCGGCAGAAAACAAGCCCTCTCCCTCCTCTACATGGCATCCCTTCAAATATTTAAACAGAGCTATCATGTCCCCTCTTAACCTTCTCTTCTGCAGACTGAACATACTGATCATGTTTATTTTTTTTATTTATTATTTTTATATTTAATATTTAATGCCTTCAAGTTTCCATTGACCTTAGCAAACTGATAGGAACGCTCTTTTTATTCTTCACTGAACTGCATCCAAATGGTATCTCTCTGGTGATGAAAAACTCTTTTATTTAGTAGAGGTTTCTATCAGGCTCCTACTTCTTCACTTGACTCCCCCTTGGATCTTGGAAACTAGTCAATGAAACCACATTTTCAAGCCCTCTCCATCATGCATCTATCTCATTGACTTCAGTTGCTCCTGTTAGTTAATAAAAGTACTTTTCTCTCTCTGTCCTTTGTCACAAAAGATGTTGTTCTTCAGTATTTAATGACAAACATAATCTGGTTATAGTACATGGGTATGAAAGATTGATACAAAATATAATATTTTGTTATAAAGCTGTTTAGACCAAGATTTTTCTTAACTATTGCTTATTCTAAATCTAACAAGTCTCTGACATTTGGCTCTTCAAGAATTTTACATAGGAGTTTGCTTACCACATATTATGTCTATGAGAGACAAGTTTCCTCTAGGAAACTACCTTCTCCCATTAAGATCAAGGTGGGAATCATGTAGCCCTGCAGATGGTGTGGAATATCAACTCTCAGCAGCATTCCTCACCACAGGCCATAGGACTACTGAGACTTGCAGTCCAATAGTAAATGAAGGAATGCATAATTCCCACCACTCCATTGAGTTAATCTCTTCTCTGAACATTAAAGTAATCAGTTAAAGCTTTCTTGTTATTTTCTAGAACCATGAAAAGCAGAGGAACTTAATTGTGGTTTTGGAATTCAACCCAATAGGCCCATCCTGAGAGGCAACATGGTATAGTTTGGATTATGACCATGGAGACCAGGATTCAATTCCCCAGTCGGTCATGAAAACCCACCAGATGGCCTTGGATGTGTTGCACACTCTTAGCCCCAGACAACCCCATGTTAGGCTTGCCCTAGGGTTACCACATGTCAGAAATGAGTTGAAGGCACAACAACAAAGGCCCATCCTGCTCCTTCTATGATGGCATTAAAACATTGTATTAAAGGTTTTTTGGCTACAAGAAGTTGTTGTGACTCTCCTGATACTGGATTCTGAAGCTGTTATATGAAAAATAATTTTCAACTCTCTATTTTGTTTCCCTTCTTCCCCTTCCTATGCTATTCTTTAATGTTTTCAGTTTTTAAAACCATCTACAAAACAGAGACAAGCAAGTGCCAAGGACGGGTGTGTGTGTAGCACTGAACCTCCTTGAGACTTTGGAAGACCGAAGTCCCAGCTGGCATCCTGACCCCCATTAACTTTGGTGCGGACACGTATTTGGCCCCAAATATCTATAGCCTGCAACCATGTGTTTGCCTCCTGCAGTGTTTTAATCTCAAGAAGGTCATTTTTTAATATAGGTCATCTGGCAGGGTTATGAACAGCCCTGGGAGTCTCAAGAACAGGTTTGGGGGCTGCATCTGCCCAATGGGCCACATCCCTCTACCCTGCTCTAGAGCCTTAGAGTGAAAGCAGTAGGTTCCTGTGCTCAGAAAGATGAACACACTCACACATGCATACACATGCTAGTCAGTCTAAGAATTCAAGTTAGGGAAAGCTTACAACAACATCCCATCTGCTTTTCCCCAGTTTTCTTGTATGCACGGGGGGGTGGCCACTGTGCACAGGGGCATGGCTGTGTTGCATGGGGGCGTGGCCAGGGCACATGGGGGTGTGGCTATGGACCGGGACGCTCCAGAAACATTGTCGCCTGGGGCGAATCGCCCCCCCCGCCCCCACATCCCTACACGACTGAAAATCCTCCACCTGTAGAAACACATTAAATAGTCTTCTGTAAAAAAGAAAGAAAAGAAAAGAAAAGAAAAGAAAAGAAAAGAAAAGAAAAGAAAAGAAAAGAGATCGTCTTGCATAGTGATATAAAGCAATGAGGATTAAAAAATTTAAAATGCCTTGTGTGACACATTGCAAAAAAGGAGCTTTTTATATAAATTTTTTGAATCAGTGACACAGTAGTATTTTATACAGCAAAGAGAATGATGAAGATAATTATTCAAACCTTTCAAATAAATTGTATTTAACTTTTTACTTTGTGCCTTTAGCTTGTCGTGTGCCTTCAAGTGGTTTCCGACCTACTGCAATCCAAAGGTGAACCTATCACAGGGTTTTCTGGAGCTAAGAGTATGTGATGCACCCAAGGTCTTCTAGTGGGTTTCCATGGTCAAGCAGGAAACAAACTTTGGTCTCCAGGGTCATAGTCCAACTCTCAAACCACAACACCATGATGGGGTCTCATTTAGCTTAATGCAGCTGCAAAAATATAAACTCTTTACTGAGAGGAAGTCTGTCTCAGTCTTAGAAAGCAATATTCTTTTTACAGTCTTGTTATAAAAGGATTGCTGAAGACAATCACAAACTTATTTTTTAAAACTAATATAGCCAAAAATTAAAATTGCAAACATGATTAAAATCACTACATTGAAGCATCCCTACTCTGTGTGCTTTTCTATTACTGATTTTATGCTTAGCAGATATTACAAGGTAAAAATGGCTTTCTTGAAAGCATATTATAAAATCTGTTTTTACCACACCTTTAAGTGCCATAAAGGTTTTTATATATTTGAACAACACTTATTAAAAATTACATATTAAATACTCGCCACTAGAAAGCAAAGCAGCAAACCTGACAGGGGTCAAGGTAATAACACAGGATGGACAAATTACACTGTCATTCCACTTAAATTATTTAAGTTATTTAATTTGACCTGTAGATAGTCTCTTGTCTTCTCATCATGCCTGACTTTTAAGTGGGAGGTCTTCATTCATGATGATCCTTTAATGGAAGCAAAGCTTTCTCCATTTAACCCATAGTATTATCAATCATGTACAGGGATAAATGAGCCTGTAAGATTTTGCCAGTATCACAAATGACATTGTGACCTGAGGCCAACATCTTTATTTGCTTCTCCAGTGATTCACTTCAGCAGATATTAACCAATTTTATAATCCATGAAAGGCAAAATTAAAGGACACCATCCATAAAACAGAATAATTCCTATCAGCAACAAAGTGATGTCTGTATTATCTTATAAATTATATGGCCATACAGTGTGGAAATGTAATGAAGTAAAGATGGTAATAATCAAATGCCTAGGGCAAACGCTAATATGCATTTAATCACACAGCATGAAGCCATTTGTCACTACAGTTGAATGCATGTGTACATAAAATACATGAGTCACGTCCTTATTGTTATACTATAACAGCATCAATTTCACACTATCATTTTACTGCAATAACAACTGGAAGGATTTGATATTACTTAAAACAACCGAACATCACAAGCACAACAAATATCAATATTTCATATTTGTTTTCACATTTTTTTAAATTTCATTTTTTCATACATTTGTCTTTTTAAAAAAAAACTATGATATTTATTGAAGGAATTCACCAGTATCTCCTGTTAAATCAATTATTCAAACTGTGGAGCCCTTTTATGAATATTTATAGATGTGCATTTGTTGTGAGCAACTGCTCCTCATGGGACTGTTGTTCTAGAAACACTAGTCACTTATTCTAGACACACAGGTTTATTTAAATGCCTGTAGGTTTTAGATCTGCACACACACACCCAAAAAAAAAGTGTACATGAAGCTCGTAAGCTGCAAATCTATACATAATTTAGGTTGCTTAAACTACGTTGTCTTCAAATGAGATCTATGTAGCCTAACTTTCTGCAATATCAAAATACATCCTCTAAATTTTCTCAGTCAGGGTTCCCTGGAACCCTAGGCTTAAATAAGAGGGTGCTTGGGGTTTTATGAGAGATGGCACTTGCTTGCTTATTTATTTATATATTTATTTTAAAGAGGTTGGAGTACAAATGACCTTTATTTATCAGGGAGATGAATTCCTTTCCATCCAACAGCTCTGATGAATGGGAAACACAACTTAGTTCCATGCTGGGCAGTTAAAATATAAGTACCTTTAGGTACCTTCTTATCTCTGATCAGTGATAAGTGGTAACAGTAGAAGTTTGTGGACTAGGTGGAGAACTCCCAAGGGCTGCATTTGGCCCCCTCCATCTCCTAAGACAAGAATAATCCCAAGGGAAGCTTCATCTTAAGTATTATTATTCTTGGTTGTTGTGCCTTCAAGTCATTTCCAACTTACAGCAACCCTAAAGCAACCCTATTAGGGGGTCTTCTGGGCAAGGTTTGTTTGGTGGGGGATTGCCTTTGGCTTTCTCTGAGGTTGAGAGAATGTGACTTGCCCAAGGTCACACAGTGGATTGCCATGGCCAAGTGGGGAGGAGAATCCTTGTCTTCAGAGTCATAGTCCAATACTCAAACCACTATACTGCTATTCTACTACTACATGTATCATAAAAACACTGCACATGTATCTCACATTGTTAGTAAACAGATTTTGTGGATGGTGACACTGAAATATCACTTTCACCTTCCTCACAACTTTTTTTATAACCTTAGCCACATGCACATACATTTATACTAACGAAGTTGGTTATATGATAGCTAAAAAGTATTTAATAATAGAAAGGTCAAACCATAACATTTCTTGTGCTGCACAACAGATTTTCACTGTTTCAAAGATAGGTGAAGATTTTGTTTTGTTTACATTTCTAAAGAACTTTCTGAAATTCAATACTTCCTCATGCAGTCAATGGAAAGAACTTGAGATTTTTTTAAAAAATGGAATCTGGTGAAAGCAAATCTAATATATTCATCCACTGAGGCAGAGAGCTTTGAGTACTTAGCTCCTAAAAGGCTCTGTTTGAATCTCTATTCATTCAGCTACATAGGGTTTCTACCTCCTTCTACTTTTCAGTTTCTTCATCTTTAAAAGTTACATGGTAGGCTGGTATAACATGATCTTTCCCATACTGGGAATAGCTATACTGTTTGTTGTTTGTTTGTGGCATTTATTACCTCTGAACCCACCATGGTCCTTGTCATGTTGCACAATTGGTGAAAACACTTTAAAAAATTGAAAAAAGAACTAAAAACCAAACAAAACACCCCAGACTTTTCTCTAAAAATAGCTCTAAAACCAGATGGACTTCTTGAAAAACCAGGCAAACCAAACATGACAAAGGCCAAGCATAATCTTCACTGCCTGCCAGAAACTTAAAGGGAATGGAGCAAGCCTGACCTTCCTCAGAAGAAAGTTCTATAACTGGAGTGCTGCTACAGAGAAAGCCTTATCACATGTATCCAGCAGACTAATCTCTTGGCAAAAAGTTCATCGGTTAGGATCCAGTGGGATACTTGCTGAGGGAATTGTTTCTGTCAGTGAAATCTGAAAACATAATTCCCCCACTCCCCTGCAGCACACCATGCACTTCCCAAAATATGCTCCAGAGGGCATGAGAACCTTCCAGAGCTAGTTTGCAAGTGGCAGAGCGGGCTGCAAAAGAGGAGGGAGGGACGAACGTTCCTTCACACCATTAGTCAAATGCCAGTGAGAGGTTGGATGTAGGCCCCTGAAAACAACATAACTAGTCCAATGAGAGAGTTGGTAACTCTGTGGAGTCTCTACTTACAGATAGTTGTTCACATTGTGAGATCAACAGATGGGCAACACCAAGACTGCAGGTCTGCCAGAAAGAGACTGGCAAGAATGGAAGGAGCTAAGAAGACACCTGTGGCAGCTGGACATGAAAAAGGCCACATCTGTATTAACAACCGTATAATGTTGGCCTGACATGAGGCATAGATCCAGGATCTGATAACCCTTCTGTTTCATATGAATGTCTTGCCCCTCCCCACTCCAGCCTTCTTGCTGGTATACCCAGGACAGCCTATGTTGAATTCATGAAGGTTCAAAGCCAGTCTATGGTTCGTGGCCACCTGGGAGTGCAGCATGTCCAGTAGCCCCTGAATTGGGCCTGACCCTAGTCAGTTATACCCCCACAATCTTTTAGGGGGACCACCACCAAAGGTTTGAAGGGTACACATTGCCCTGATGCCCCCAAACTGGATCCAACTCGAGGCCATAATGTTACAGTTGTGACAGTAAAAAGCAAGCAAGAGGTTGCCATTAACAAGTACAAAAACATATATAAAAAGAATAGGTGGGAAGGGAGGCAGCCAAAGATCAAATAGTCAGAGGAGTCACAAAGACCACCTTTTATATGTGGCAGAGCTGAGGAAGAACTGAGTGAAGCCCACAATTTATTTTCCTTCCCAAGAGGTCCCACCACCATCACCAGCCATGCACCAGTCAGCCACCTGATTGGCTTTTCCTTTCATAGCCCATGAAACATATTTAGGCCTCTAGGAATGAGATAGGCATGAGGAGGAAAGATAGCAACTCTCTTCTGCACCTCACTGTCCTGCAAACCAACTTTACCAGATCAGGCTGGGACCAGATCTTACAGTAGATCTTGCAGCATTGATAGCATTGCCATATTAGCATTAGTTCCAGCATAGCTAGAGACTCCCAAAATGTGTTAGAAATTTTTAAGAAGACCCTCGTCCCAAGCATTAACATTTCAGTGCTTCAAGAATAGCCCATTTATCACATTCTCTTCACTTTCTCTGACTACTGAGACAATAGTTGTGTATCTATAGCAGGGCTTTTCCAACAGCGTGCCGTGACATGTTTGTGCGTCACCTGAAGTGTGTAGGTGTGTCACCTATAATGCTGGAAATTTATGTTATTATTTTTATATCATATATTTTTAGAAATATATGAAAGGTTTTCATGAGACACATTGTATTCCTATACATTTCATTATTACAATTTATGTATATGTCCATATCTCTTATAAGGGGTTAGTTTAATGTTCTGTTTGCTAGTAAAACTGAATTACTGTGTCATGAAATGATGCATCTCTAAAAAGTGCATCACCAACATGAAAAGTCTGGAAAGCTCTGATTTATAATCTCTGGCCTGGCCTCCTCTACAAGACATAATAGAAAGCTAAGCACAGGGGTAGCTGCTACAACATGTCAAATACATTCAGTGGAATAGGGTCAGAAAAGGAGGTACATGGAATGATATAATAGGAAAGAGAATGAAAGATATATATAAGATGGAGAAGATATCTGCAACATTAATGCAGCCAATTATCCATGAAGAAAATGCTTTTAAGATAATATTATAGTAATTTTTAGCTCACATAAGAGTCAAAGATTCTGAGATTCTAAGAAATTGTCATACAACTCAAGTCGTGCTAAATAGCTTCCACTTTCAGTCTGGGGTGATCAGGGGAGGGCAAATTTGGCCAGTTTATGCTCTGGGGACCCAGCTCTGGCTGCAGCATACCTTCTTATCCAAATAAGAAAAGATTATAACAAGGAGAAGGTACTATGGGGTCTTATTTTGAGGCTTTTGGGAGGCTTGTGGGACTGCAATTCTCTGTTTTAACACATTGTGCAACCCTGCTTTACAATGTGCAAGTATTCAGCTTATTTCAATCCTGTTCAGTGCTACTGTTTCACCCGGTAGCTGCTTCTTTGCACAGATTTTCCTCTTCGTTGTTTTATCCTCTGCTTTATTTGATAAATCAGATAGTAATTCCACAGTTAGGTGTTGTATAGTGAATGGCACAATGTCACCAGACAGATAAATGATGACATCATTAAGGGTAAGCAATGGCAACCTGTATATATATGAATATTATTGCAGGGAACACCACACAACAACCCAAAGAAAGGTAAAAAACAACATGTAGCCCTCTGACCAATTTAGATTATTCATAGTCACACTTCACATACTATCAATGGACCTCACAACAGTTTTGTATGCTTTTCATAAACAATGATAGAACTGGATCCAAATTAATCAGATAGAAAAGTGAAAATCTTGCCACTGAAATTCATTCAGTTGTACAAGTTATGCAATATAAAAATTTAGACCAAGTTATGGATGGATTCCATGAAATTCCATGAATGCAATGGAAGTTATGGATGGATTCCATGAAATTCTAGGAGGACAAACAACAATAACAAAATAGTGTTTTCCTAATAGATATGGGAATACTTTATTATCTATTTAAAAAACAGAGTACAGAGACCATAGTAATGAAAGGCTTTCTTTCTGTAATATTGTGTGATAACTTCAATTACATCTGAAATTCCATAAGACAAAAATATGTTTGACATTATCATTCATTTGTGTGCCTTACTGATACAGACAAAAGAATGGCTGGCGTCCTGTTCAATGTTTAGAAGATTGTAAGCCAGACTTACAATCTTGTAACTGCTGGGATCATGGTCATTATTGATTCCCCCAAAAAACACCTCTTAAGAAAGGCAGCACCCCAGCTGAAGGGTTCTGAGGCACTTCAGATTGGGGTCCCAGAAAATGACAACACAGTGTCATCTGGCATAATGAGAGAAGGAGTTGCAGCAAGACCCTGGGGGGTCTCATAGCCTGCTGGCTCAAAGTACCCCATTACCTGAAGAACACTGTGTCCATCACTCCCCAGTTCCCCAGTCTGCAGCACTCTGGAAACTCTTCTGTTTGGGGCACTGCCCAGCTTAAGAGGTAGATTTGAAGGAGGCATTGATAACAGATAACAGAGTTTAATTGCTTTAGCTATGTTAGACGTTGTAGGATCTCAGCCCTCAATTACTGCTGATTTTCTGACTACTGAACACATACGGTGATTTCCTAAATATGATTATGCTATCAGAAAAAAAGCTGTGAGATGGTGCATTCCTGCCCGCTCTTCCCTGTCAACTAGTCTGGAGCAGAAATACCTCCTGCTAGAATCAACAAGAGTTAGTGGTTACATCTGAAACAGTGTTAAACATGACTTAAAAACATGATTACAGGTAATCTGTAATCACTTTCGCAGCATAATTTCAGATCCCAGATAAAGTATTATTCCATCTAAAGTGATTAATCTTGGGGCTGGCAAAACAATTTACAATTAGATCAGCCGAGGTAAAGGAGAATATAGTCTGATAGCACACTCTTGTGCGTGTGCTTGTGCCTTATGACAATCCTATTAATTTCATAGTATTTTCTTAGACAAGGAATACTCAGAGGTGGTTTTGCCATTTCTTTCCTCTGAAATATAGCCTACAGCACTTGGTATTTGTTTGCAGGGTCCTATCCAAGTACTAACCAGGCCTGACTCTCCCTTAGCTTCCAAGATCAGACAGACTATGGTGTTTTTAGGGTATCTAGATACATGGTTAAATAAGTAGCAGCTGAACATCTTTTCTGATCATACTGCTTACCCGTATTATCTGCAGGAATTTTCCCTATCAGGGATTCACAGTATTTTGGGATAATTAGTTCCTTTTTCCATTAAACAGATGTATAACTATATTACAATTGATACAGAACCTAACTACCTAACTTCACTCCTCCTGTGGTACAACTTAAGTTTTTTAAAGTTACTCTCATCGTTACAGGGGTGTGGTTTCACTAAATGATCACACTTCATATGGTTCAGCTGTCAGCTCATCCTGTACCTTCTGCTGCTGCCCCAGGATCTTTGCCGGCACAGAGAGAAAATCAGGTGGGTAGGAGGTGTGTTTTATATCACAGGCTTGGAGCATCTAGAATTTTAAGAAATAACAACTAAAAACTACAGTGGGTCCACTGTATTGATGAGGGATTCATTCCAGGACCCCTCACAAATACTAAAATTTGTTTGTTTTCAATTGAAAAAATGGCAGAGGGCAGCAGCAATCGCCACTGCCACATCCCTGCCAAAGCCCCAGGGAAGCCAGCAGCTCCTGGAAGAAGCTCTTCACTACCCTGTAATTGTTTGCAATGGAGGCAGTCCCAATTCTGGTTGCCCATTTGCAGGTAAGCAACCAGGATTGGCAATGATGCCCTCAATAATCCCAGGGTGGCCAGCAGCTCCTCTACAAAGCTGTTTGCCACCCTGTGATGATTGGCAGTGTACTGCTTGCCATCTTGGTCACTTGTTTGCAAGTTAGTTACTAGGATCTGGAATGATGCTCACAACAATCCCAAGTGACAACCAGTTTCTGGAGGAAGCTCCTTGCCACTCTGCGATGGTTGGCAGCGGCAGTGGTCCTGATTCCAGTCTCTCTTTTGCAAGTGAGTGACCAGGATTGGGAACAGCTGTGCTGCCAATCATTGCAAGACAATGAGGAGCTTCTTCCAGGAGCTGCTGGCTGCCCTGGGATTGTTGAAGGAGTTGCTCCTGATCCTCATTGCTCACTTGTGAATGAGCAACCAAGACTGGGGACAGCCCCTGCTGCCATGTTCCTGCCTAAGCCCTTGCCGGCCCTGCAATGGTTGAGCAGCAAGCTCTCGTCCTGATACCCTTCCTCCAGGGAGCATGCAAGATGCCTGCTTTGTAGGGCACCCGGGTTTTGCCTGGCTCAAGGCCTTGGCACTGCCTTTCCTGCTGGTATAATTTCTGCACTGTATGTCAGATAATTTAATTTTTAAAATATTTTTTCACTTTTAACTTTGTGTAGGGTTAAATTCATGAATGCTGAGCTTGTGAGTACCACCGGCCCACTGTAATTGTTTTTGTTACTCCTGAGAATTGTGAAAGTAAGGCATCACTTTTAAAATTGTAACTATAATAATTTCTAAAAATTCTTCAGAACACTAAGATAACTAATTACTTTTAAAAGCAACTTTATAAACTCCAGTTACACCACTCATGAAAATCTAACAATACCAAAATTGAAATGTAGTGTGTACTTACTTGAAAGAAAATTCAGCTGTTACAGTGACACTGTAAGAAAAAAAGTTTTGCATTTGTATTTTAAAATACACAAATATAAAGGAAAGTTTTAAAAGAAAGTTTAAAATAATAGAATCCTGACCCGCCGAGATATATCCCCAAGTAGAAACAAGGTACCGTTTATGATATTCCCTCTGAGTACAGGCTGTTGAACTGAGTGGAGACATCCAGCACATGCTCTCATACCACAGGCACACTGCATAACAAATTAAGCTCTGACAGAGCTGATCTGCTGTTTGGTCTGTGAAGGAGGAAATGGACATGAGACATCCCTTTCCTCCCTTCTGATCATCTAACAAGTGATCAGTGCTGTCAGATTGAAATACTGAACTTCTGCCTGCCAAGTGCTCCACAAGCAGCAACTTTAGGTTGGAAGGATATGATCCATTTTACATTTATCTAAATGTAAATCCCACTGATTTGTAAGTAAATACAGCATTGCAATTTAGGGATTTCAAGGTTCAGGGACCAATCATTATTTTTATCACTATCTTTCCTATTGACTTGGTTCATTAGTCTTTTGAGTCACAATGCTGCCAGAAAGATGCCAGAGCCAAAGCAGTTCATCTGAAAGAATAACTGAAAATTTGCTATATACAAATTTAGGCATTCTCATTGGATATGTCCCACTTCTAGGGTTGATTTTTAAAAGAAATCTCATTATACTTCCTATGCAGCAAGGACATTAAAACTTCAATTTTGAAATAATCCCAGATTTTGGTTTCTATTTTAGCAGAACAAACTGTAGGGGCTTTTTGTCGTGGTGGTTGTTCTGGCAAACAGAATAGGTCAGACCTGATCTTTGTCAAGATAGGAAACGCTACACATTATGCTTCCTGTCTCTGCCAGAGACAGAAAGGTACTTACCCTGCAACAAAAAGGAATATTCTCCTTTGAACCTTCATTGGCAGGAGGAGGGGGGAAATCGGTACTTATGGGGCTGGCCATATAATCTTTCCATGGGTCAGAAGCGTGTGAGGATCCTGTGTGTGCATATATGTGTGTTTTAATAACAATATAATTGTGCTCCAATTTTCATGAGCCTTAAAGAGAAGCTTTCACTTGACCATTGCTGCTGCTGCCACCAAATGATTTTCTTTTATTGGCTCCCTAGGCACTCAAATCTCTAGGCAAGCCAAAGGTCTCTATCTTAGGTGCTGTTGTTTGTTTTAAGATAACATACCTAGATGTCAGTTGCTAGATGCACCTGGATCACTTGCTGCTTTTCAAATTCTGACAAGGTATCTAACATTTCTTAAGTCTTCAAAAATATAAGGAGTATGTCCCAATATTAATCTTCACTTTTCCTTTGCCAAGATCAATAAAGTACAGTGTGAAATCTGCTGAACACATGATGAAGAAAAAACTGCCTTTGTCATGTACACAGTCTCATGGTTGTCATAGCTGCACTTTAAATGGATTCAAAAATGAGTTTGAAATAGCTTAGATATACTTAAAGTATAAAGACGTTCCACAGACTGAAGCACAAGAACATCTGGATCAAGAAACTAAGGAAACATGCTAAACTGTCATGAAAAGACCGTCCCCTAATGGATTTCCTTCACAGAGAGAATGAGGCTCAAAATACACATTATATTAAATGCATAGCATGCAGCTACATAGTGCTTTTTTACTCTTGAGTAAGTTTTTATGGCACTTACCTGAATTTGGCCCAGTATACACAGAAGGTTTTTATTTACAAATTTGGAACATTTGTGGAGGGCTTAAAATGAGGAAGATGCCAGTGATGCTTATAGAGTCCAACTTCTTAAAACCCTGCAGGGGGGGTGGGAGGGATATTTTGGATGAAGACCAGTAGGGGCAAAAAAATTTTAACCTCTGCACTTGTGTACACTAACCCTGATCCAGACTGGAGCCTTGCACATAAACTCAAAGGTCTTCTTGGTGGGTCCCCCTAGACTCTGGAATTCCCTTACTAGGCCATTTGAAATTGCCCCATCCTTGTTTTCCTTCTGCTGGCAGATGGAGATGATGATGATGGCGATGATTTTGACAGACTTTTGAGAACTGAAAGTTTTTTAAAAGAGTAAACTTTTAAGGGCACGTTGCACTGTTTTAATTGCTTTTAAATATTTTTAATGCTATGTTTTAAATTGTTTTTAATATTACTGATAATTTAATTCCATTTTCACACTGATCTTCTGTATATTTGAACTACAGTCAGCCCTCCACATTTGCTAAGGTTAGAGGTGGATCCCCACAAAAGTGGAAAGCCTGCAAATACCAAAATGTGTGTGTCTTTGGGAAGGAGACTGAGGCATTGTGGACAGAATGGGCAGCCAAGGTCCCAATCAGGCTGGGAGAGAGGGTAAGGGGGTGAGTAGGTATGGTGGCCCTATACTTCCTCTTTCTTGGGTGTGGGGGCATCTGGAGAGGGTTTGTGGTGCTGAGAAATCAGGCTGTAAGCCATCCTTAGCTGATCAGGCAGTGGCTGGTGGAAGAGGAGGAGAAATACTAGAGACAGGTTTTTAAAGGGCTGTGCAGCCTGATCAGAACTGCTGAGAGGGAAAGTTTCCCTGGAAAAGAAGTGTCTGAGGTAGAGTGGCAGGGGCTGAAGAAATTCACAAATAATCAAATCTGTGAAAGTCACACTTACAAATGTGGAGAGCCAAATATAGGTGGTACTTATTTTAATTTGACAGCTGCTTTGAATTCCAGATTTGAGGAAAAGACAGAACATAAATAAAGTTTATTAGTAATAGTTAATAATAACAATTCCACAATAAAAAGGGGGTGTTAAAAAGCACCATACAAGATTAATGTATCATGCAGCTTGATTCTGAGAAGGATTTGCATACATAAACTGAAATACCTAATCTCAGAACATTGGTTCTGTTCGATACGGATTCGTGAGACAGGCTTCCAACATTCTATGAATGTCACCAACAAAATAACCATGTGTATATAACTGGGAAATTATATGTAACAAATTAAAAACGTAAGAAAGGCCTTATTGAATCCAAGCATCCAGTGCAGCATCTTTTTTTATAGAGGCCAGGGATCATAGTATGACATTTCAGTCATACCATTCAGAAAGCATTTTCACACGAATCCTCTCCTAGGAGTCACAAGACACTAAAAAAAAAAACTGTTTGAGAATTCTTTCAAAATCTCCCTTGCCCATGCTGGTTGAGGATAATGAGAGCTATGGTCCAATACATTTGGAGAATACCCAGCTGGGATAGCTGATTTATATTATGCAATAGGAGGGGTGTGTGTCCATATGCCTTCAAGCTACCTGTTGACTTATGGTGACCCCATGGATTTCATAGAGTTTTCTTAGGCAAAGAATATTCAGAGGTAGTTTTGCCAGTTCCTTCCTCTGAAGTATAGCCTACAGCACCTGGTATTTGTTGACTATTTCCCATTCAAGTACTAACGTGGGTTGACCCTGCTTAGCTTCCAAGATCAAACAGGATCTAGTGCCTTTAGGATCTAGTGCCTTTAAAAAAAAAAAACTGATCACATTGCAGTTCATCTACAGCAGAAAATAACATTTTTGTCTTAAACATTATACTGTCATCCAGTGGTCATTATAATGAACTACACAATTCTTCAATTTTATACAAATAAGTGTTCAGACCATCCTCACCTAAATAAAACAACACAGAAATGCTAATGCCAATAATACTCCAAACAGATAATATACTAAATGTAATCTCTAACTAAGAACTAAACAGAGTGGGTAACTTGTAGCGCTCTAAATATTATTAGACTGCTACTGTCATGATGAGAGCCAGTGTGGTATAGTGGTTTGAGAGTGGGACTACAACTCTGGAGACCGGGATTTGATTCCCTGGTCAGCCATGGAAACTCACTGGGTGAGCCTGGGTGTGTCACACATTCTTTGAGTAACATAGTCCTGCAAGACACTTCTATTTCACAGAACTGTAACACAGATTAATCATGATTACATAGGTAAAATGACAAAGGATGAGGATCAAATAGGAAGACTATTCTTCACATAAAAACAGAAAAATAATATATATGGGATCATCTGAGAGAAGTTATGTCTCCTGTCTCTTTGGCACCAACTCTTCTCCTTTGATTTACACGAGCTATTCAGAGGCTCTTCCACCATGCCCACTGTTCTTGAAATGGCTGGGTTTCAAAAAAGTCAGAATTCAGCTCAGTCCTGAGTCCATTTAAAACAGGAAACCGATGTCCAAGTTCATTTTCAGAAAAGTGGAAAGATTTTGAAGACAAAAAGAAAGAAAGTTGATCTCAACTTGTGCCCATGGTGGCATTCATGAAACTCAGCTCTCCCAAGAAGCAGAGGTTATGGTCTTGCCAAGCCAGATCCCTTATGTTAGTTCTACCACGGATTAGTCTTCTTCTACAAAGGAGTTAGGTGCTTTGAAATAGCCAGCCCTTGAGAGCAAAGGAAAACAGGCAGAGGACAGGGCTAGGTAACTGCTTAATTATCCTGCTTAGATATGAAACCAAAAGAGCCACTGCTCTCTGTTTCTCACACTGAGAAGAGCAACACAGTCTCCGAAGGTTATCTCCTTTCTCTGGCAGATTCAAAGACGAGTACCCAAGTTCCATATGCCAAAGCTGTACTTCCCAAAAATATGTGATAAAAAACTATATTAGCCGATATATTTCAACAGTGTTGAAACACTGTAAAGCAGGCAAATCTCCAGGGATATTCAAGAGCATTTTGCTGCCTGAGATAAAAGATAAAATGCTTGTCCACTTCATTCTGTCTTCAGAAGGATCTTACTTCAACATCGGTGAGGGAACAGCATCCATAAGTGCAGTGCTACTCGAAGTGATACTGCCTGGACCTTAATAAGTGATCCGTAAGAGGGATTCCAATAAGAGTTTCCAGAGAAGAAAGAAATAGTTGTAGCCAACGGGCACAAGTATGATACCAATTCTTGGCACATGAGAGAGAGGGGAAAAAAAGGTTGGCTTCATCAGACAGAATGAGAAGCACTGCTCTAGTGCTTCTGAATGTGGCTGGACCACTTAGGGAACGTGAGGCAGGCAAGCACACACAGGTCTCTCCCACAACAATTCACGGTTCCTTCCTGCCCCCTCAGGGCCTTTCTGCATTACACAGTTACGGTGCTATTATTCCGTTTTCAACATCCTGTGCAATTCTGGGGTATGTAGTTTATTTACTGAGGCCAGAGAGATCTCTGGCTGAAAATTCTAGATGCCCTTCCCTAAACTGCAAACCCCAGGACTCCACAGGATGTTGAAAGTGGAAATAATATCACTACAACAAGTGTAGGGCAGAAAAGTCCTCAGCATCTGCTGCTTGAGGCAGCCACACAACTCTGTTTGGAGGTAGTGCTAGCTGTGCAAATCCCAGTGCTAGTCCTAACTTTGCAAAGGAGGAGGGGACAGGAAAGAAAAACAGCCGAGCATTAAAATCCCCTCCCTCAGCAAGGCATTTATGTCCCCCTTCAAGGATGTTGGGAACACAGAAGATGAGATTACGATCCCGCTCACCTGTCCACCACACAACCTGTGGAGGAGACATACCTCCAGGCTGAAAAAGGCAGGACGGGGAGAGGTACTTACCCACCACACAAATCAAACAAATACGCAGTTACATATTCCCTCCCAAAGTGTATCTTCAGGGGAGGAAGAAACCACACCTGGCAGGCCTCAAAACTGCAGCAAGATCAGCAGGCCTCAGGCCTGCTGTAGGCTGCCTGACTCTTTACCTAGGCTGAAGAAACAAGAAAGTCGAAGTCTTGCCCCCAGTCTACTAACAAAAATGTAGTATGTTCCTTAAATAGTTAATTTCACTGAGACATGCTTCCATTCAAATTATAAAGGCCTGAGTCTCCTATTTTACCTTAACTCGGGCAAGCCAGCTGTAGACTGCAGTCCGTTGTTCTCTGGTGGCTTATTCCTTTCTGACCAGAAATGTTAATGCAGTAGTCTTCATTAAACTACTGTACTGCTCAGAGAGGGTACCTGAAGCCATAATGTTTTCCTCAATAATCTGGAACACGCTGCAAAGTTACCTATCTTTCAGTCCTGAGTATATGCACTGGCCCCTCATGTATACACTTTACATAAAAAGTCAATATTGCTTAATTTTGCTTGATCCCAATTTCATCACCATTTTGTCATGTAGTTTTGATTTACTTAGCAACATTTATCTCATTAGTCCAGGGAGCTTAACATTCCATCTGTCTACACACACACACACGTGTACGTGTGTGTGTGTGTATGTTCAGATGCACACACATACATATATACAGCACCTTTTTCCTGAATGGGGCCCAAAGCAGGGATCACACATGATTCAGAACAAAATACTTGAATTAAAAATTAGTAATTAAAACACTTAAAAATTATACGTTACCATATTATACAGGTCCCAAGAGTGAAAACTAGAGATGGTTCCTTTATATTTAATGTGTGTGGAGGGGTGGAAACTTCAGCAGGTGTTTCTTGTTATCTGATTGTGTGAAAAACAGCACCTGCCAAAATGTCCTCTCCTACTTAACCATTAAAGGCATAGGAGCCATCTCCAGTTTCATCTTTGGCAATACTAAATATTATTACAATCAAACAATGCTCAAAAACAATACAGTATCATTTAAAACTATGACAAGAGCTGACACAATGTGTCATTTTCAGTATTTGTTTACTTAGAGTAAAGTGAAATTCTAAATGACTTTTTCCCTTACTAAACAAATGGGAGTTGTCATGGAATTTTGCTGAACAAATCAAAATGATAGGATGAAATTTCATTACTGTGGGTAACATGGAGAAACAATGGTAATAGAAAGATAAACCTGTGTTTGTACTCATGACAGAAATAGAGAACATCTGCTCTGTGTTTCAAATATTTCTTAAAATGGTCCTCTGATAGTCGCACCAGCAGCCACGGTGAACACTTATCGGTAGCCTACTCGCCTCTAAAGCAGAAAAAGACAGGCAGTAAGTGGATAAAGCTGGTGAGAAGGAGGAAATAAAGTATGTTTTTTCATGAATTCCAAGCAAAGAAAGAAGAGGCCTGAGAAGACAAAGAGAAGACAAAGCTGGGATTTTCTCCACAATTCTCATTTGGAAGCAAGCTAAGGATGCCGAGTTACCTCCTTCCTGCCAGAATTCTAAGTGTGGGTCCTTCACAACACTGCTATCTTGTGTGACAAACTTGTGTTTAGAATACAGGTTACCGCCTGTATGGTGGGGGCGCTGTACTTCCAAGAAACCTTTGTATTGCAGGCAGAATTTCAACTGATAATGCACTTCCAAGTATGGAAGTTTTGTACAACAGGAGTATCAGCTGTCTCAATATCGCTATTAAAAACAAGGAGCCACATCAAAAATAGGTGGCAATCCTAGTACTTCTATCAAAACTGAGCTGTTAAAGATATTACATCAATGTAAGTGAAAAAACTGAAGATTTGTTGCAGTGAAATTTTAAAATGAGTAGCTTCATTTTGTACTTCCATATGAAATAGGTTTTAAAGTTCATGTAGCTTATTTTTACACACTCGTTTTGTAATTAAAAAGAAATAATATAGGAGGCCTGTACGGCACACATCCTTGTGAGGTTTGTTGTTGTTGTTGTTGTTGTATGCCTTCAAGTCCCTTCCGACTTATTGTGACCCAAAGGCAAAAACCTATCACAGGTTTTCTCGGCAACCATTTATTCGGAGTGGGGGTTGAGATTGCCTCCTCTGAGGCTGAGAGACTGTGAGTTGCCCAAGGTCACCTTGTGGATTTCCATGACCAAGTGGGGATTCAAAACCTGATCTCCCAGAGTCCTAATCCAGCACTCAAACAATTACACCATGCTGTACAGTAGTTTAGACTAAAAAGATGGTAGCTGGCACTAGGTCACACATCAACCAGCAGAGCTGAGTTAAAATCTGAATCCTGGAGCCACCCATAGAAATCTAACAACAACATTTACTGTTTATGGTGTGTAATAATTTCTGTGCTGTGTGTGATGTGAAAATATTTTATTTCCTTTTGCAAATCATTCTGATGACTTGGATATTTTGGCAAAGTAGAAATAGAGTTAAAAATGTTGCCTAGTATCCAAAGAGGCATTACATGTTTTTGTATTCAGGGAGTGTTCTAAATATTTATTTGTTTTATTTTAAATATATATTATTCCTTCTGCAACAAAATGGTTCTGGCTTCCAAGTAACTGTGTTTGGCATCAGCACAGCAAATTTGTACTCTGTACATCTCCACAGTCATGATGATGCCATGCTTTAAGTGAAATTAAAATGCTGAACTTAGAGCATGCTGAGAGTATCCAAAATAGGAGTGGCCAAAGTGCAGCACCTCCAGATGTTGTTGGAATTCAGTTCACCAACATTGGGTATGCTGGCTGGTGTTGATGGGAATCCAAGCAGATAGAAAGCATTAAATAGGAGAAAGGAGCCAAGAAAAAAAATGTGTAGTTTACATATGAACATTAGAAAGGGTTACTGTAAGACCATTCAGCCCAATGTATTAAATTGTTTAGTTTCATCACAGAGACTGCTGCTCTGCAAATCACTATTAATATGTACTTATCTGACCGTGCAATGAAACATTGCAGTACATCTCTGCTGTGTGCAGGTATGATGTTATCTTGGGTTGTGATGGAAGAAAGGGTGGGGGTATAACTACCTGATCTGATTTCTGTTTTGTTGTGCAATTTGAAAGTTTTCTGAATGTGGAAAAGTGGAAAGAATCTGCATACAATTAAAATTGGCCTCTGCAATAGGCAAGGTGATGGCATTCCTGCATGTAAGCAAAGTCTTGGTTTTGCATGCTCAGAGGTCAATTTAATTCTATTGATCTTTGTAGCAATCTGATACAAGGGATCTTTGACAAGGAATACCATACACACTAGTTTGAGCTCCTGCAGTATAATGATAGTGGTGGTGGTAGTGATGGTAATAATGATAACAGTTGTTATTTATACAGCACCATCAAGATACAGGAACTGTGGACTGGGAGTATTCAGTGTGAACTACACATAAACTATTAAATCAGCAAGATCTTTCATCTTTTAATGTAAAGACAATGAACTGTTTCTTTTGGAACTTGTGTTAGCTGTTCTTTAAAAACGATACAATCTTTCTATTCTTTGTACCTATTTGGGGGGTGAGAATGCAGAATCTGTTGTATTAACATTGTGATCTGTGATGATTTTTGATTTGCACTGGTTTGTATGGGGAGCTCTCATTACTGTCTCCTGAGTCATTCATAATAGTAAGTATGTACCAGGAAGCTACTTATGAAGATAATTAGCTCATTCTCTCTATCCTTAGAGTATTTTTGTACTACTTCGTCTGTCCTAGTTTTCTATGACATTTCATTACATCGAGCTCTCATCTGATTTGCCTTTTTTCATCTTTTTTTTTCTCAGCAGTCAGTATTCTGCACCCTCAGACCCTTTACATTTTGGGATGTGTGTCTTTGATTCTGAAACTTCATCAAAAATCATCAGGGTTCCCCTGAGTCTGCTGGTACCTCCCACTTTAGGCTTTTAAAACAGAAAGGTTTTAAAGAAAGGGGTAGTGGTGCTGTATTGTTTTAAACTTAACAGTTTTTAATTGCTTTATGTTTTCAATTCCTTTATATTTTTAAGTGTGTATTTAAATTATTTCAATATTGTGAATAGTTTAATTCCATTTTAATGTTTTTAGCTGTATTGTTCTTTTTAAAATTGTGGGCAAGTTACACTCTCTCAACCTCAGAGAAAGGCAAAGGAAAAACCGATCTGAACAAATCTTGCCAAGAAAACCTTGTGATAGGTTTGCCTTAGGGTCACCATAACTTAGAAATTACTTGAAGGCATGTAATAACAAACTGCCTTAAGTACCAGTCTTGGAAGAAAGGTGGTATGCTATTACTACTACTGATAACTTCAATAGGGGGTAGTACCATGAGTTCTCTTGTATTGCTGTGTGTGTGGGTGTGTGTGTGTGTATAGAACCTGCAACAAAACATTGCAAAAGGAAATGAGCTTTTTGAACATTTTGAGGGCTGTCCCCTCCCCATCACTTCCCATTCGGGTTTTATCCCCCAAAGCATTTTCCACTTATGCTTCATATTCCCCTGAAAACAACAGCACTCACACTTAATATCAGAAATAGAGCATAAAAAAGAAGAAGAGAGAGAGAGGGAGAAAAAAGAGTGTAACAACACCTTTAAGACTACCGCAACTGGTTTGTATTTTTTTCCAAGCTTTCATGGATATAAACCCACTTCTTTGGATGCAGTACAGAAGCAGTTGGTTTATGTCCAGGAAAGCCCATGAAAAAAGTAAAAACCAGTTAGTCTTAAAGGTGCTGCTACATTCCTTTCTCCCCCTTCCCTTCCTTTCCTCCTTTTTTATGCTGCAAGTGACTGACATTGCTATTTTTTTCCAAAATAGAGCAGATAAGGATAACAGGAGGGGAGGAAGGGATAAAGGAGTGATATCTTCAAGATTAACCAGTTTATTTCTGCATAAGCTTTCATGGACTACAGGCCACTTCTTCAAATGCATGAGAAATACTTGGTTGAGTGAATATGTTACATTAATTTTCTGATGTGTGAGGGAGTAGACTGTTTCATTAATAGCAAGGCAAATTAGTTGCTTTATTTCTTCATTAAGAATGTGGGAGGTAAATTAGTTTCCACCTCTGGCTTTCCACTTATTTAAAATAATTCTTCATTACTGTTGTACGCACACATACTCAGAGGGAGTTTTTGGTTGAAAAAAATCAAAATTAATCCTAACGAGATTAAGATTCCAATCTAACACACACTCACCATTTTGCTTAGAGGGATATACTTCTAAGAATATAAGAAGAACTATGCTGGATTAGACCACATGCCCAACAATGTGTTTGACAATTTTAGCCGAAGATTTAAGCTGATTGGCTAGTAATTTCCTGAAGCTCTTTTTAAAAATTGTATTACTCTAACCAGAATCACACTGTAAAACAGGTATGTTGTTTTTGTCTGATTTTTCATTTAACAGATTAAACCCACCTAAATACTGTAAAGGCACCAGATCCTGTGTTATCTTGAAAGCTAAGCAGGGTCAGCCATGGTTACTACTTGGATGAGATACTGCCAAGAAATACTAGGTGCTGTAGGCTATATTTCAGAGGAAGTAATTTCCAAAACCATGTGTGAGTATTCCATGCCTAAGAGAACCCTGTGAAATTCTTGCAGTCACCATAAGTCAGCACATGATTTGAAGGCACATAACACATGCGCCACACCCCTGTTAACTTAATACCAGTCAGAGTAGAAGCTGTCACCTCCAGTCTGGTGTAAATTGTGTAAATGAGAGTAAGAATTAGGTATCCTAAGGATCTGTGAGGTTTCGGACTGAGTCCAACCTGCTGTTACAACCCTCCCCCCCCCCACACACACAATATTCTTTGTAGAACTTATCTAGTTTTTCACACATGGTGCTTTTACATCGGAAAAACAGTGCTTTCTCCTGTTGACAGAGGGGCACATTTTCCAAATCCTAACCTCCTTCAGTAAGCTAGTTCCCGGGTAAGCTTGCACTTTAAACCATCCTTTCTTTCACACAATTTATAAAGCACAGCCAAGGCTTAACTAACAGGATGGATGCCTTGACAACATATATAGTCTTGTTGATCATATATCACTACCACAATGTTATTTGTGTTGAAAATGTCATAGTAACAATAGACATAATGAAAGAAAATGAAAATGACTTAATTGCTCTATTCTTAAAAGATACTGCCTCAGTTCTCTTAAACTTTCTGGACTGAGTTTCAAAGTAGTGTCACAGCATGTAGCATTTTTCTGGCATTGTGAATATATAGAAAGAAATCACCACACTAGTGCAGCACACTATGAGGTCTGATCTACCTAACTATCAACAACCATAGAAGCTCTTCAATCAGTTGCAGAATATGGAGCATGACTTAGAGGAGAGCTGGGTGCAACGTCTTATCTGTGTAGCATCTAAACACATGTTAAAACTCTAATGGCATTAAGTCAGAAGAGAATTTGTAGGTTGTCCACACCAAATCCTTGTTCAGTGAAATGATAAGGCCCGTAGTTAATGTAACTGTATGTGCCTCATATCTAAAAGTCATTTGTTTTGTTATATTGGAGCTTCAGCACAGCTGAAGAGATTTGCCATGCTTGGAATTTGCTATTGCTGTACAAACAATTGCCTACACTGTTTCTACCTTCATGCATGCATGATATCACACAAATGATTTATTTTGTGGCGCAGGAGGACGCATTGCTATGTAAGCGCATTTTAGAAACATGACATAGAAAGTAATTATGTCAGGCAAGAGAAGGAACCTTGCGATCAAACAATTGCCACCCTAATCCAAAAAGACCAAACAAATGCATTTACTTCAAAATCTCACTAGAGGGCATCAATCTCTTCATCATAGGCTCAGCCAGCTGTCAAAGAATTTGTTTTTTGAAAAGGGAGTGGATAAATACTACTGATTGTAATTCCACCATCCTGCTTACAACACAGTCACTGGGAATTTGCCAAAACAGATCAAACCTGAACCAAGCACTATAAAAAGTCTGGCGCATTGTGAGGACCCAGTGCAACCATAACTATAAGCATCTCCTACCCCAAGCATGTAAAATACAATGATGGAAATATACTGCAAGGAAAGGACACTGCTACATGATGCCAGGTGCCAGCCAGAAACAAAGTGCGTTAAGTTTCTGTTGTAAAGCAAGCATAGTACATTGTCAAAAAGACTAGCAGCCTTTTTGCAAGTCAAGAATGGACTACAAAAGACCATTGTTACAAATATCATTCTTTGTGCACACCTCTTACAGCAGACAACTGCATTAAAATAGCACTTACTAAATACACAACTTCTGCCTTGTCAAAGAGTAATAGGTTGATGAGCCAATGTTCACTATATGGATGCCAATGTAAATATCAGGTGTATGACAATAGTATTATCATTGCTTCTTCCAGGATACTCCCTTTTTGGTAACATTCTTCCCTGTGCACTCTTCAGCTTGCCTAGTGACTACAGAAGATCTCACAAACAGATGGCACCAAGAAAATGTAGATGCACTTTCTTTTCTGCTATCTACAGAAGGCGTTCTTTAAGGGAAAGTGATTGAGAGAACAGCCTTGAGCAGAATGTTCACCTTGACATCAGAGTGTTCTGCCAGTATATGTGGTGCCTTGGAATCTTTACTGGGAGAAAGGCAGCCTTTAATTAAACATATAAATTTATAAAATACGTCAAGTTAGAGTATGAAAAATCCTTTTTTTTTTTGGACTACAACTTCAAGAATTTTTCTAAAATATAGTCCAAAAATACCTTTTCTAAGTTCTTAATTGTCCTGTTCATGAAACCAGGCTTCCATAAAATCTCGTAGCCCCTCATTCAGAATAACTGGAAGATAGGATTTCATCCTACATCTTTTAAAACAAAAACAAAAAGACTTTATTGTTATCTGCCATCAAGTTGACTTTGACTGATGGCAATTCTGTGAACCAGAGACCTCCAAGATCCCCATTTGTCGACTGTCCTGCTTATGTCTTGGAAACTCAGGGCACTGGCTTCCTTGATTCAGTCAATCCACCTGCAGTGCAGTCTCTGTCTTTTCCTACTGCCTTCAACTTTATCAAGCGTTATTGTCTTTTTCAGTAAGTCACAATGTCTCATGATAAGCCCAAAGCAGGACAAGCTCAGCTTCGGCTATTTCTGCACTAGCCAGTTGCAGTCCTATTATTCCACTTTCAACATCTTGTGGAATTCTGGAATTTATAGTTTACGGAGGGGCACTTAGAATTCCCAGCCAGAGAGCTCTTTGGCCTCAGTAAACTACAGACCCCAGAATTCCATAGGATGTTGAAAGTGTAATAATAGCACTATAACAGTGTAGTGCGGAAGTGGCTTAATCTTGGCTTCTAGTGAGAGTTCAGGCTTGATTTGCTCTCAGACCCATTTATTGGTCATTTTAACGGCCCATGATCTCTGTAGAACTCTCCTCCAGCACATTTCAAGCTGATTTTCTTCTTGTCAGCTTTCTTCACTTTACTGTCCAGCTTTCAAAACCCCATACAGAGGACATCAATGTGGCAGCAGTCTTTTTTTTTTCATTTTTCAAAATAAAGAGTGCTGCCACATTAATGCTACTGAATACATTACTACGAAGATCACTGATTGATGCCATAATGAAGCAAAAAAAAAAAAATGGGGGGACACTGGGAACAAAATATTCTGATTACTTTCCCTTGTGGTTCTCTTTTTTTTTTTTTAATTCAATAATTAATTAAAAATTTAATTTTTTTAATTCAATTCAAAAATGACAAGAACAGAACAGAACATATAAGAACAGAACAGAACATATAAGAAAACAGACAACAGACAAAATATGCACATTAAAAAATATTCTAAATTAAACTAACTTGCACTGCCTAAACCATAACTACCAAACCCATCTAATCTAAATAAGCAATTAATTCAAAATATAAACAATAACGCACAATTAAAAAGTGGGTTCCACCCCAACCATCAACTGCTAATGGTAAATTATGCAAGCACTAGTGTGATGAAGTGAATGTAACTGAAATTGACATTTACTGATTACTCTTACTTTTATCGTAAAAATTATTAGGTAAATCAATCAATCAATTTAAACATTAATAGGTAAACATATGTAGATTCTCAAACGGATTTGCATTTACAGTAGGTCCCTCAGAGAAACGAAACAAAGCTCCTTCCCCTGCTCGAGCCAGTTTCCTAGAATCTAGTTGGGTGGCTACAGTCAGCGAGGTGTTGTCTTACTCAGCTTGTTACAGGGAGGAATGGAATGAGGCTTCCACGCGCGCCCATGGCGATTTCCGCACTAGACGGTTATAGCGCTATGATTCCGCTTTCAACGTCCTATGGAATCCTGGGGTTTGCAGTTTAGGGAGGGGCCGGCCGGCCCCTCCCTAAACTGCAAACCCCAGGATTCCATAGGACGTTGAAAGCGGAATCATAGCGCTATAACAGTCTGGAGCGGAAATGGCCTATTTCTTTCCTCCCCAGGCGAAGCGCAACCCGGACTTGCAAAACGGGCCGCCCCTCCCGAGTTTGCTGAGCCACCGCTCCACCTCGGCGCGCTCCCTCTGACTCCCGGGCTGCTTTTCCTGAACCCGCCCGGAATGCAGGCGGGTGGCTACAAAGGCGGCAACCAGCGTGAGGTCACCTGATATCCCGGCTCCTTTCCCCCGCTCGGAGAGGTCTCGAAGACCTGCCCGGGGTCGGCAGCTCCCAGGGCAGCCGGGCTTGACCGGAGAGCGCGGGGCCGTCCGGCGTTCGAGCAGAGAGGTAAGGCGACAGCGGAGGAAGAAGTGACTAGTGTTTTTAGCAAAGGGGAAGCGGAGAGCGGAGGAGCGAGAGACTTAGCTGGCGAAGCGGCTCCACCCCGGAGGAGCAAAAGAGTCGTCGAGGGTCACCCCCTCCCCGCCATCCAGGGCATTCCCCGAGCAAATGCAAGCCTCTCCGATGGGCTTCCTCCGGCTCAGCGGCCGCTACGCACTTTCACGACACAGAAAGGTCGTCCCGCGGGAGGGCGGGAAGCGTGGCTTCGTCGGGAAAATCGGTCGAGGGATGAATTCGCACCGGGCGCCGTCGCAGCTCTGTCGTTTCTTAGGCCATTCTCGCACCTAGTACGGTATAGTGCGATGATTCCGCTTTCAACATCCTATGGAATCCTGGGGGCTGCAGTTTAGGGAGGGGCCCTAAGCTGCAAACCCCAGGATTCCAAAGTATATGGAAAGTGGAATCATCGCACTATAAAAAGCTAGTGCGGAAATGAGCTTGGTTTATTATTCTTGGTGAATCTTTAAGCAGCCCGCCGTGGCGCAGACATGAACAGTACAAACGAGAAACGTATCAAGCGAGCCTAGAAACGGTAAAAATTAGCAGCGGGCCTTTGCGCGCAGGAGACTGGAGCCTCCGTGGGTAAGGGTGTTATTTCACTGATCTCGCGGGAGAGGGAAGAAGAGGAGGAAGACCATTACCGAGCCATTGTTTTAAAGTGGGTCGGTGTCATTCGGACGAGGCTGGTCCAAATTCCTTAATGTGATGCTGGAGACAGCTTTTGCGGACGTCGAAGAAGGACAATACTTGCAAAAAACCTCGTGCCACTGCAAGGGAGTAGCTACTTATTTATTGATGTGCCTAGCTTTGTTGGATTAGGGGTCCCTCAGGCTCATAAAGCTGACCTTTGGAAGTCAAGTGTGTGTTATGGGGCGGAGTTCCTTTTGAAAGAAGGGAGAAGGTTTTTGTTTTGTTTTTTTTAAATACAACGTATTCAAGTTGGTGGCCCTGTCTCTAAGGTAGTTCTCTCCAGGTCAGTAGGTCCCAAGTCTCGGGAAGTAAGGATTTCTACTGCATCAGTCAGCGCATGAGGTTTCGTTTCTGTAGCTCAGTATAATCAAAAACACTTGCCATACCTTTGAAACTTTTTCAGCGTGTCACCTTTCTTTCACAAAATGCCAAGTGTGGAGGGAATAGGCTGGCAACCCAAGGCATGTGAGGACACTCAGAGAGACCCTAACATGTACAATCCTGTCCTTCTCTCAAGCAGTGATGCTCTTCCCTTCTGATAGCCCTTGATTTCAACTCCTAGAGATGAATCTGTGTAATTAATCTTATGCAACCATGATGATGTACGTGCTAGACTGGTTTGGGGGAAGCTTACCACCTGTTTCTAAATGGAACATTCATCCAAAAGTCTTGTGAAAACTTGTGGCTGATGTCGACTGCAGTCAATCAGTCCATTTTTAAAGTTTGTTAGTGACTAATATATTTACAAATCTCTTGACAGATTCCAGGTTATGTTATTTTTTTATGTGTTGCTGCTTCAGCTCTTGAGAACATTGCTTGCCTTTCCTCACTGCTTCAGACAATCAAGGAAATCAAAAGATGTGATGAAAGATGGTAAGTTTCTTTATATATAAGCACCACCCTGTAAAACGAAACTCTTTGTTTTCATCAGCTTAGGCACTAAGGTTCTGTTCCCAGTGTAGACTAAATTGTGATTTATAAATTTCAACTTTCTTTTACTCTAGAGAGGTGAGGGTAGATAATCCAGGTAACAGTGCAAATGATGCTTCAGCTGAAGTTCAAGAAGTGAGTCATTCTCATGGGGTACAAATGTTTATATATTATTGCAACATAGACCACAAAACTATGACCTATTGCTTTGGATTTTGAATAGCACCTCTGAGGCAGTTTCCCTGTATCTGGCATGTTTTACCCAAACAACTAGACACAGTGTGGGCATAAATAGCATTGTACTATAATATAGGCTGTATGTGGAATTCATTATTCATCTGTAGCTATACCAGTCTGTAGACAGTCTGCACCAACAATAGCATTAGTAGTCCTTCAAATGTGCTTGCTTTGTAGCCCCTGCTTCTTCCTCGATCCCATCAAATGGATAGAGGATCTGTATAATTGTCCCCATGAGGTTTCTATGCAATCTTCCCATGGAACAATTGCAAGAAAATTCCATTTTTATTAAGTCATCTTCCTGTTAAAATTGCTCGGATCAGCCAGCCCTTGGGCTTTTTTCAGTTTTCCCAAAAGTTGCCTCAGCTTGAGACACTTCTGTCCCCACTTAACATGGCAGTGGTTTACTCCCATTGACACATACTCTGTTTTAGATGGTAAATGCTACTTTTAACCTCATCTACCTGGGCTCCTCCTAACAGGGCTCAAGTGACTATCCTGTTCTCCTATGTAATACTTAATTATTACATGAAGATGAATAGCGCCAGGACATTTCAAGGAATCTTTGAAATCTACATTCTTGAGTGCGAACATGTTCAAAATACTCGAGGAAATTATAATACTGATTTTGACCTGCGTTTTGTTGTTAATCTCATTTAGAGGAAACCCACTGAATCAGTATAGCTTTCCTAAGTTCCCACTCATCAGTCAGTTCAGTCAGTCTACTCTGGCTGGGACCACCAATTGGATTTTTTTGGTCTTCCACAGCAGTGAGAATCATCTGGCACTTGTGGGTCTCACTGTCCTGCCTGAGAACCACCGTATCCCGGGGGGAGAAAAAAGCCCTAGCCAAAACACAGAACCAGTTTTCAAAATGCTGTGACCCCCCTCCCATAAAAGTCCCAAAAAGTGAACAGGAGTGACATAATGTGGTATCACTTCTAGCTCTGTGGCATTCCAGAGCAGGAAGCACTCAAGTTATACAGCTGTTCTGTCCCAAAATATGCCTCCCCTAGTCTACCAGCTAAAGATTTCTGCGCTGAAAAGCAGTTTTCTATAATTAGGAATGTCCTTTTTGTGTGTATGTAGGTAAAAAATATTGTTAACATATTGTTAACAATCAAAGCTTGTTGTGTGACATATTATCCTGAGACCAAAGCCATTGTGAATAGAAATGTGGGAGACTCACTGTGAGGCATTCCTGATGCTTGATCTTGTTGCTACCAGTACTAAGAGTCTTTTTCCCTCTCAAATGGTGTTATAAAAATAGGAAAAATGATAGTTTTGTAAAATAGTTTCCTAGTCTGTGGTTCCAGTTATGTAATTGCTTCAGTTCCACGTTAAGTAAATTTTTAGTCTTTGTGTTAAACGAAGAGTAATAAAAAAGAAGGCAGGGTTAGCATTTTGATGCCCAGAGCCTTCAGCATAGAAGAAGCCTGCTGGACTGGTACTTCAATACCTGGTGATATGGTGGTGTCCACGGCCACACTTAAGGCAGTACGCGATTTTGGGAGGGCCATGTGGGCTGTGCAGCATATACAGCTCTATCCTCGGAATAGAACAGTTGGAGAGATTGGGGGAGTAGCCAGGCAGCTGTCACTACTGATCCTCAATATCTGTTGCCTGCTGCCTCACCTATCTAATGGTACGGCTAGTCGTGAGTACAGTGCAAGTTAATCTGAGAACATCTTTGCCACCTTTCTACCCAACAAATAACAGTTGAAATAATTTCATAGTCTTATATCATGCAAAATTAAAAATAGGGAGATCTCAATAAAATAAATGGGACTTCTGCTTATGGACTTTTTGGTTTCTATACTTTCCAGTCCTTAGTGTAACAGAATATTGGTCTTCATGGCATACTGTAAGTATGCTAACTTTGGAGTTAACCCTGTGCATTGCTGGCTTGTAATACATACTTAATTTTTTCCTCTAATTTAAGAATCTTTCCCCAAATAATTTAGGATGCATTTAGACCATTTTATGCATTTGGAAATGGCAGGACTATTCATCCTTTGCAGATTGTTTAAGCGTTCTGGTGTTTTTGTATTTTAAAACATTGTTTCAGATGGGGGCCTATATTGTAGTAGGCTCCATGTAATAACTTCCTACCTAAACTTTAAAAAAAATCTTTGCAGATGATATTTTGTAGGCTATTGTTATCATTCCCTTTAATAATGAACTCAAGTGGCCAAGTGCTTTTTAATGGGCAGTGAAACAGATCCATTTTAAAAGTAAGTGTTTTTCCATACTTGGGGGATTTCCCTATGTATTGCAGAAGCCTATATGTCGCTGAATTAATATTAGATATTAAATAATATTAAAAAACCTTAAGAGCTTCTAGGATGTGGACTGTTAAACCTGGGAAACATTTTGTTTGATGGATTTTGGGTTGTACATCTAAACCAGTCTAAGCTGCACTATTAATAACTGAATCCCTCCCAGAGCTATTATAAGCTTCTTTCTCAATCACCGTGTTCACCTTCCCAAATCCACAGTGTAAAGAAAAAGGCAGTTCAAATCCATCAGTCAGAAATGTTGAGGATGTGGTATGTGAGGAAGGCAAATAGGAAATGGAAGTCTTAATGTTACTTGCAATAAGTATCCTGGACCTAGGAATCAAAATTGTGGTGGATGCACATGGGGAGATTAAATTCTCCCTCCCTCCCTAAACTTCCCTGTGTAGTGCATGGATGGAAAGGAATTTTATAGTTTTACGGTCTTTAAAATATTAGGATATTTCTTTAACCATCCAAACTTCTTTACAGTGATATTTAGCATTAAGGTGCTCAGGCATGGAGCTAATGACCAGTCCTGATCCTGAGTCCTTTAGCAGAACAGGTAGACATACAACAAAGCAGATGTGTTCCTGACATTACATCTTTAACAGAAAATATTGCACCAGAGGCAAAACAACGAAGAAAGAACAGACATAAGCTCCTACACCCCCCTCCACACACACACACACACACAGAGAGAGAGAGAGAGAGAGAAGAAAAAAAGGCACAGTTCAACACGTGCCAGAAAACTTTTTATTCAAAACTAATAATATGCACATGTAAAATGAAACTATCAAGTTAGGTACACCTTGCATAAGTAAACAAAAATATTTTGACCCTGCTAGAGACCACTTGAAGGCTTCTTCTAAAATGCATGCTGGGATGTTTTCTTTCACCAGCCTTCATCGTCGTCGTTGTTGTTGTTATTATTATTACTATTTTCATTTTGGTGGCCAAACTTATAGCTCTAGGCTTTTTTAATATGCTGGAGTAGCTGGGTAGGCAAGCTTGTATGCTCTCTCTTTTTCTCTCTCTTTTGCTGTTCCTTGATGCTCAGTACGGAATTTGGGAGGTATACGTGGCATATATGGCTGCAATAGGATTGACTAGAGTAAAACCCTAGTCTTTCCCAATTCAAGCTCTGTTTATTGTATTATTTACTGCAGACATACTGATGCAGCCTACCATCACAAATCTGTGTATCTCTGTCTGGTTCTCCAGCCCTCCTTCACCATCTTACCAGTGTCAGTGCTTCTAAAAATCTTCCAGCCATCCAGAGGATCAGGAGAAAAAGGGAGGCTGGGTAGGGGTTACAAAGTTGTGTAAAAAGGACTCCCATGGTCTGTGTTAAAGGAGGCAGTGTTAAAGGAGATATGTCTATACAGCTGTTTAGCACAGTGGTGGTGGTAGAGGCTTCTTGAGAGTGCCAAACAGGACTAAAAGCCTCTTTTGCCAGGCTAGTTGGACCTGTGAGGAGGAACACTGTTAAGCTGTTAAATAGGGTGTAGATCACAAGATGTAAGTTGATACCGATTTTTTTTTAAAAAATCTGACATTGCATTGAGAAAATGATGAAAATAATTTTCATTTTAATGGGATTATTTTTGCATATAGTGGCATTATTTCTTCTTCTCTCTGCAACATACATTCCTTTCAGTTATTAAATTCTGAGATTCTAGAAAGTTGGAGGCCTCCTTATTTGAATCCCTTTTTAAAAAACACTAAGATGGAACCCATATCCCCCACCACCAACACACACATTCACGTACAGTGCACCCAGGAAGAAATTTAGGGCTGAGTTGACACACTGTAGAGAGGAAGGTAGTTCTGATATGCAGGTTTAAAGGGAAGGCGGAAAGCAAATCAAGTTCTTACTAAGTGGCACACCACAGAATTCTTGGTCCAGGATCCTTTTTGCAAACTGTATCTGAGATTCTTTTTTTTTTTCTTTTTTTTCTTTTTTTTTTTTTGCCATTTTTGTCTTACTCTGTCTTGTATAAACTACTGCTGGCCTAATTTGTGGGCCAGAGAGAGCACATTCCACAGTTTTTATAGAATCAGCATTTGAGATGAACCTCCGCACAATTGGCTTTAGGAGTAAATTAGTTCTAGGTAGGATGTAATCAGTGCTAACATGTTACTGACATCACAGCAGGGCAAGAGACAAGTAATCTACAAGTGATATAGTAACAACTTTTGAAGTGTGGATGCTTATTGTCATAGTTCTTACACGTTCTTCATTCTCCAAGTAGAAACCAAAATGCTGTCAGCTAGGTTGATCCATATCAACAATCCAGTTCTAACAGTTTTCATTTTCACCAGAAGCAGATCTTTTATAAAGCTACTTGGGATCTTAAATTACCTATTCAGTTCAAGGCCATTTTAAAATACTTTGCATTACAAGAGAGAGAGCTCCCCGTATGCATATCTCACTTGACAAAGCATCCAACAGTGAAGGTCTTTTTTTACAAATAACTTTTATCCTTGAATATCCCCTGCCTTTTCCTCCTCATCCTCTCTGAACAGTTTTTAGCAGCATTGGGAAGATGATGAAGTTGGACAGGAGAAACACAGACTTTCAGTAGCTTTTTGCAGCAGCATGTCTGTGATAAATGCTGAAATAAAGCTTGAGCTGGCAAAGAGTGGGATTCTTCTCTAGCCGATTCTACTGTAGCAGTGGGTGTCTGTCTACAGCAGGCAAGGTAAATAGCAAGTACCTAAAAGATCCCTTACTGAGCAAGCATGAACAGTAAAGGCGAGACAGAACAGGAGAGCAGAGAAGCCTTCCTCACCACCTATCCCACCATGTTAACAAAGCACAGATCTGTAATTTTGGCTATGCAATTGTGAGAAGAGTGAAGGCTGGTGAAAGAAAACATTGTCCTTGCATGCATTTTAGAAGAAGCCTTCAAATGGTCACTAGGAGATTCAAAACGCTTTCATTTATTGAATGAAAAGCTTACCTGACCTGGTTGTTTCACATGTGCATATTGTTAGTTTTGAATAAAAAGTTTGCTGAAATATATCTTTTTTGTGGTGTGGGAACCTATCCCTATTCTTTCTGTGTTATTTTTGCCCATGGTACCAGCTTTTCCGCTAAAGAAGTAATGCCACATCTACTTTGTTAACCAAGTAATACATGTATGTCATTGCTAGGGATATCTGTTCTCCACTCCACTCCTCTGCTACAGTTAGAATTCAGCTGAGCATTCCACAGGGAACAAGGAGACCTGAGGGAGGTGATGATTCATCATCCCTGCTAATCCAAAAACCCAGAACTTCATGCCCCCTAATCCTGTCTCTACTACACCAGTGTAGGTAACCAGGAGTTTGGCACAAGTAGAAGTTGTGTTGGAAAGCTCAAAAAATAAACCAGGGGAAACAGGGTAGGGTGGACAAGGTGGTCCTAAATACATAGTTCGCTGTCATATATAAAGTGATGGACAAAAAAACCCTGGTGGCTGACATTCGTTATCTGCTATTTAGGAACCCATTTCCTTTGAAAACTTAAAACTTCAAAATCTCAAGTCTGCCATTGTCTCCTTGTAGCTTCAGGCAAGTCCTGCCGTCGATATGATTTTAAAATTGGGAGAGCCGCTTCACATATATTTGCTAAATAGTAATGAAGAATATTGAAAAGCTGGAATGTGTTCAGAGAGTGACCAAGATGATCAAAAGTCTGGAAACCAAGCCTTATGAGGAATGACTTAGGGAGCTAGGCATATTTAACCTGGAGAACAGAAGACTGAGAGGTGACATGATGGCTATCTTTAAATATCTGAAGAGATGCCATATAGGAGAATGAGCAACCTCGTTTTCTGCTGTGCCAGAGACGAGAACATGAACCAGTGGATTCAAACTACAAGAAAAGATATTCCACCTAAACATTAAGAAGAACTTTTCTTACTGTAAGAGCTGTTCAGTAACGGAATAGACTGTTTAAGGTGATAGTGGACTCTTTCTTCGGAAGTCTTTTAGAAAGAAGTGGGATGGACTTCAGTTATGTATTCCTGCATGATGGGGGATTGTCCTAGATGGCCCTTGTGATCCTGTCAACCTCTAAGATTCTATGATTCTATGTTATAAAGGAGTTCTGGCTCTTCGACTTACCTAATTCCTCATAAGAATGCTGTTGCAGCAGTCGGTATAAACTATCAGAACCACACAGCTTCCTGGTATGACTTGTGCAAACATAGAAGGTGCGGAAAGTACGTGCTTATGAATTACATTTGAGAAGCTGCATATTTCCACTGACTTATGTGACTTCCTCCATGTAGCTGTAGTTATAGGACTCAACTCTCACTCCCTTTTTGTGTGTGTTACTGTTAGCTTGTGTTAACAGAACTACAGATTTTAAGATAGCTTTTCTCCAGTAGTTATGCTGCTGTTTTTTTTAAATGGCATTGCCTTGTTTCTGATATAAATATTGTTTTATTTTTGTTAGTGTTTATTTCAGCAGAGAAGGCCAATTTGTTCATTGGACGGCACCTTCTATACAACAGATTTGACTTCGAATTGTTAACTGAAGGAGATCTTGAAAGGGAATGTTATGAAGAACAATGTAATTTTGAGGAAGCAAGAGAATTTTTTGAAGACACTGAAAAAACAGTAATTATTTTACCTTTTTTTAACTTATGAGAGAGACATATCAAAGATGAACACTGAGGACTGGCTTGCAAACACGTATATCATTCAGTGCACAACAGCTGATGTTGGGCATTGGTCCTAGTAACGAAGGGATGTTGTTTCTAGGTTCACCCAGGGCAAAACTTTCTTCAGTCATGTGAACTGTTGTGCAAAGATGGAAAGCAAACTTTCTAGAACACATCAGAAATGAAGAAGCGTTCACAAACCAATCTAGATTCCTCTCTCTGCTTTAGTGCTTTACTCCTTTTCTTGGCACCGGGTTAGGATTAGCATTTTCTATCTCAACATAATAGATGAAGAGAGTAGAGTTGCCAGTTGGGAATAACTATACTGCTGTTACTTCACTGATAAACAAGAACAAGTATATTTTTCCAGCACCCATTCACTGCGGCTTTAACAAAGTCAAAATGTCTGCACAACAGAATTGCTATCTTGAAAAAAGATGTCTGAATGTGGAGGACAATAACTTAGTGCATATGGATGAAGATGTATTAAATGAAAATTATCTAGAACAACCTTAAAACAGAATATGCTGGAGGGTTAAATGGGTTGTCGAAACCCTCACATCTTGCTCTGGTGGGTAGGATGCAGAAATCATAGCATTATCACCATTGATCCAGTTTCAAACCATCTACAATTTATTTGGGATGATTGTGAAAAGCTATAGCTTCTTGGCTGAACTTTGTGGTTCTGTTTAAATATATGGGTGCTGCATTATATGCCAAGCATGGGAACTGACAAGGCAGTATCTTCTTAAATGCAAGTGACACAAAGCTCGACCATGTAATCACAGTATATGCTAAGAGTGAGGCTCTGTGAAATCTGTTACACCCAGCAAACAATATGTTGTCTCTTTTAAAAACAATTTATGGATTTTGATGCTTGCAAAAAAGAAAAATTAATCAATATTGGTATGAATGCCAATTTTAACCTCTTTAGCCAAATTCCAGCCACAATTAATCACATGCAACTCTTGTAATTTCAGGGAAGATACATTCTTAAGTATGTGGGGAGTGGGGGTGAATTTTTTGTGCACCTATAACACTTCTCAGGCATATTATTTTTATGTATTGTCTTAGAAAACTTTTTGGAATGAATATACAAGGAGAGGCCCTGGCTCAAAGACAGGTAAGACAAAAATCACAATAGCTCTCACCTGTGTTTTTGCTTTTTACCTTACATAGACTAACGTTTTTTATTTACAGTCCTTTAATCAGAATTTGATGCCGTACATGAAAGCATCCTGTTCAACACCTTTTTTCCCTAAGGAAAGGCAAGTTGTTTGCTTCTGTTGCACAATAGAAACTTTATTTCAAAAAATCTAAAGCAATGCTGGGTGATCTAGGATCCTTTATATTGTTTTCACCACAGTTCCCATTATCCCTCACCATTAACTATGCTAGCTAGGATTGCTGAGAGCTGCAGTCTAGGAACCTCTGTTGCCCCTCCTTGCCTTAATAGCTTTGGAGGGACGTAAAAGATCTAGCAGTCTGATTAAATGCATTTAGATCATAGATGCCACGTGCTGTTTCTCAGATGGCAACACAATAGAGTTGGAGAGTCCCACAGAGAGAATACCAAATCACAGTGTTTTGCAGCACCTTTCCTAGCCTAACATGTCTCTATATGTATGATTAGGTGTGCAAAACACTATGATTGAGTACCTTCTCTTTTCATTGCTCTGTTGCAGGCATGGGAAAGAATGTACTCATAAGCTGGTAATTTTAGGTAAATCATTGCTTGTCCTTTCTTTTACAGTGTGTAGCTTGGCTTGGTCACATCAGAGGTGTGGAATGCATGGCTTTCCAACACCTTTCAGCAATACCAAACATAGCTAGGGGTGAGGAACAATGAGAATTGCAATCCAAAACATCCAAAAAGCTACATGTTCCTAATGTTCCTAACCTACTTGTTTTGTTGGTATGTGGAATACACTGCAGCAGGATATTTGTGGCAGCCACCCAGGCCTGCAGTTATGTAGATTAATTTTTATGAGTTAATGTGATGAGATCTTGCCTTGTTCATTTCCCATCAACTTGTTGTTCAGTGCGCTCTATGGATGCACTCCAAGAAGCTCTGTTCAGTAAAGACTGGGCCTCAGTGTGACGCGTATAATGTGTATCTCATAATTAGAGTAGACAAGGAAAATCAATATAAAAGAGTAGTTCCTAGAATCAGCTCCTAGAATCCCTAACCATGACCCACTGAATACCTATTACACATCTGGAAGTTGAATTTCAAAACATCTGGAGGACCAAAGTTGAAAACGACTGCTATAGAAGAACATGTTTGCATAAAGAAGTTGTACTTTTAAATCTGCGGAATAAATTAGAAACAGTTCCACATGATAACTTTAACAAACCAGATCAAGTATTAACATTTTGGGTACTACTCAGTTTAAAATGTTACCTGAAATAGATAAAGGAACAATGCATTGTTTAAATACACATTAATTATGACTGCAATTTTTACAGATGGGCAAGCAGTAGAGAAGATGGATGTTATAGGACTTTTGACTGGGCTAATTGCAATTGGAGTGCTACTGATTATAACTGGATTACTTGTTTATTATCTCTGCCAGAAAAGGTGCAAACCAAGATTGACAGGGTAAGGAATTAAAATCACCATCCCTAATTTCATTGTGCACACTTTTGTCATAAAAGCTTTAGTACTCTGAAGAACCTGCTGCATTGCATTTTACGTATGTATGTATGCATGTATATCCTGCATTTGCTGATCATGTCCTGATGGGATTTATAATGTACAAAGTTGTATATATGAAGCCTCCCATTCACACTACTCAGTTATAGCACTATGATTCCACTAGTTCATCCTTTGGAATCAATACACTTTCAATAATACTGCTGTATTTTAATATTGGAAAGCTATGAAACATAATTTTTACAGAAGCAGTCCTGATACGACTTTTTGTTTCCCTTTTACAAGTAGTTTATGATTTGAAAATAATATATACAAAATTCTTCATTAGGCGAAACTAACTGCTGGAGTAGAGGACAGAAGAAAAGTAAAGAGCTAAAGCCAGTGTTAGTCCTACTTTAGGTAGACCATTAAAATAAGCATTGTTTATTTAAATCAGTGTACTCTTGGTAGGGATAACATTGAATTTAGCACAAAATTAGGAATTTGCAGTGACAGGAAAAAATAAATGTATGTGTATGTGCCTCAAGTCACCTGTCAACTCTGCCGACTCCACAAATTTCATAGGGCTTTCTTAGGCAAGGAATACTCAGAGGTGGTTTTGCCAGTTTCTTCCTTTGAAATATAGCCTGCAGCACCTCATATTCATTGGTGGTCACCTATCTAAGTACTAACCAGGGCTGAGTTTCTTAGTTTCCAAGATCAGACAGGATCTGGTGCCTTAACAAACAGGGTCACAAGAAATTTGCTAAATCAGATCTGTTTAGCTCAGTATTCTTTCTATGCTGACTGGTGTCAAGTTTCCAGGGTTTCAGATGGGGTCTTAGCTTCACCTGCTGATGCATGGATTGAACATGGGACAGATGTAAAACCTGTCTAAAACTGAATTACCCAAAATACTCGTGGCTTGATATCTTTGGTGGCCTAGGAAAGCACGACACAGCTTCAAAACCTGATTCCTGGATATTGGGCAACAGCATTCTGTACCTACCACAGGCAGTTCTTTTCTTAAATGGGAACTTTTAAGAATACTTTTAGGTGAAATGCTCCAAATTAACCACAATTAACCAAGCAGACCTTAAAACTATGGCACTGAGTATCCATAGAATACCTTCCCCTCCATGTCTCTGAAATACTTTGAAAGATAACTTTATCAGTCATTCAACTTGTGGAGGGGGTCTCATCCAACTAGCACACACTGTTTTCACAAGAAGAATTTAAGTGTAGATAACTTCGCTACATTTTCCTCACTCAGATGAGTGTTTGAGTACTCTTCATTCTCTTGTGCAGGAGTAGGTGTCACCTGGGCTTCTCTTATGTAGCATTTCCTAGCTACTGGAACCTAGCATTTCAGTTGGGGCTTTTCAAACAAAAGAGGAGGATTATATTGACTGGCTTGAGCCCAAAGGGTGCTTACCAATGGCTTCTCTTCATCCTGGAGAGAAGTGACTAGTGGGGTGCCACAGGGTTCTGTCCTTGGCCCGGTACTATTCAACATCCTCATCAATGACTTGGATGAAAGAATAGAGGGCATGCTGATCAAATTTGCAGATGACACCAAATTGAGAGGGGTTGCTAATACCCCAGAGGACAGGATCAAAATTCAAAATTATCTTAACAGATTGGAGAGATGAGCCAAAGCTAACAAAATGAATTTCAACAGAGAGAAATGTAAGGTCCTGCACTTAGGCAGAAAAAATGAAATGCACACATATAGGATGGGGGACACGTGGCTGGATAGCAGTATGTGTGAAAGGGTCTAGGAGTCTTGGGGGACCACAAACTGAACATGAGTCAGCAGTGTGATGTGGCAGCCAAGAAAGCCAATGTGATTCTTGGTCGCATCAATAGGAGTATGGTCTCTACATCAAGGGAGGTAATAGTACCACTTTATTCTGCTTTGGTTAGACCTCATCTGGAATACTGTGTCCAGTTCTGGGCATCTCATTTCAAGAAGGATATTGACAAGCTGGGACATGTCCAGAGGAAAGTGACCAAAATGGTGAAGGGTCTGGAAGCCATGTTCTATGAGGAGTGGCTTAGGGAGCTGGATATGTTTAGTCTGCAGAAGAGAAGGTTAAGAGGGGAACATGATAGCCATGTTTAAATATTTGAAGGGATATCATATTGAGGAAGGAGCAGGCTTGTTTTCTGCTGCTCCAGAGACTAGGACGAGGAGCAGTGGATTCAAACTACAGGAAAAGAGATTCCACCTAAACCTCAGGAAGAACTTCCTGATGGTCAGAGCTGTTTGGTAGTGGAATAGGCTGCCTTGGAGTGTGGGGGAGTCTCTTTCTTTGGAGGTTTTTAAGCAGAGGCTGGATGGCCATCTGCTGGGAGTGCTCTGATACATGTTCCTGCATGGCAGGGGGTTGGACTGGATGGCCCCTGTGGTCTCTTCCAACTCTATGATTCTATGATCATGTGGACAAGGAAAAATAAAAAGACAATCCGTACTGTGGGAGGGGAGTGTTCAATAGAAATACTCTCTTGTGTGGAGGACAAAAGATAAATCTTGCCCCCAGGTGGTGTAACTGTTAACAGACTGTTGAGGTTTGGGAAGCTGACTATATTAGCAATTGATGCCTGCATCACTACTCATGGCTGAGGTGCATTTTGTAAAGGTTCCCATTTCCTGCAATCTATACTTGTATCATTATACCTTTCCATTTAATTATTTTTTGAAGTCTGCATGTTCCTCCTGTCTTAGGTTGATCTGTATGTCTCAGGATGCTGAAAACTGCTCACTTATAAATCCTTAAACTGTTTGGGACAAGAAATCTGAAAGACTGCCTCCTCCTATGTGAACCTACCCATAGTTTTAAGATCTTCCTAGGAAGCTGATTCTTCTACCAAACCACCATAAGAGGCTGGGGTAGAAATTTGGGGAAAGCCTTCTCTATGGCAATATGCTGCCTGTGGAACTTTCTTCCGAAGGGAGTTTAGACAAGCCCTTCTTTGTTCAATTTAATGTGGATTGTTTAAAAAAAACATGCAGAACAAAAAAAGTATTTTAAATGTATTCACTCTGTTCTAGGATTCCCACTTTCTACTAATGATGTTGCATTATTCTGTATTAACTTTTTCCCCATTGTTTCAAAAACTATTTTAAAACAATGTAGAAACTTTTTACAAAGTTTTAATTGTAAGTCACCTTGGGGGTGCTAGATGAGCCAAAAGGCAATTCCATAAATAAATAAAAATTAAATTCAAAAGAGACTATCCTAGAACAAGATATCTCAGCAAGATATCCCTTCTGTTCTGTGGGAATCAATATGTTTCTGTCTTGGGTAAGAAAAAAAATAAATCCCTACCTAATGAAAGAATATACTCTTTCTTAAGACAGACACAGGTGGCCAGGTGTTTTGAGGCTCTAGAAGAAAACTTTGGTTTGACTATTCATACTTGGCTCACCACAGCTTTAAAAAGCTACCTAACAGTTGTTTAAAAATCATGCCATTTCATCAAAATTATATGTTTTATTTTTTAGGCACCCAAGCTGCAGGAGGCACAACTCTTCCATCATCTTTCAAAGACATGAAGAATTTCCCTTAACTTCTCTCTGCCCACATTCAGAACAGATAGGACTGCCAACTTATGAACAAGCAGTGGCACTAAGAGGCAATTACGATGCTCCACCCCCACCATATCCAAGCCCTCCAGGAGGTTTTAAAATGTTCAAGAAATCTTTTTCACTTCCTGGTCCTTAATTAAAAAGCATGGCTTGTGGAATGGTTGAGAATTACTCTTGACTAAAAGAAGATGTATTGCTGAAATGCTGCAGCATTGTGTTCACTTCAGGAGCCGTTCACAGTATGAAAGGGATATAGCTCTTCAACATGCCTAAGAGGAAGTGAAGTGTGTCAGGTGAACAAGGAAACCATCCTTCTGCGATGTTCTGATGGATAAGGATGAAAGACTCCTTTTGTTATGCTTCTCTTTAGGTGCTAAGAACTGTATTGAACTTGGCTCCCATGCATTTTGAGCCACTCACTGATTTGATATGCCACTTTTCCTGTCTCTCAGGAATTGCAAAGTTTCATCTTCAGTTTTGAAAATGCATTTGTGGACTGGTGTTTTTAATTATCACTTCTAATCAATAATAAAATAGGGATAGCTGGATGGAACAAGAGCAAAATCCTTGCTCTTGACTATTTTCAGGCACAAAGGAAGAAATTGCAACTTGTTAACATTTCAGTTCTCAAACTACTCTGAAAAACTTTTAATCTACATTTCTTATGTTAGCTGTTTATATCTTTTCCACTTTAATGGTCCACCAGCAAAGAGCTCTAAAACTGTGGCCTTTAAGCCATTACACTTTCTTTTCTATTGTTTCTCCGTACCCATTAAATTACAAATCTTTAGGATGAGACCTGTTTATTGCCTTTTATGTTTGTGAATAAGAAATGCTTTATCAGACCAAAGAACCATTTGGTTTAATATTCTGTCTCAAGCAATAGCTGGTCAGAGAAGCTCTTAAGAAGAGCAGGAAGAGAAAAACTTGGTGTCAAGATCAGTTTAGTAAAATCCGGTGCAACAAATCAAATTTAATCTGAAAATTGAAGATGAGGAATGGGAGTTGGTAGTGGTCTGATTACAAATACATATAAAAATATTCACGCCAAATATACAATTTAAATTATTTAAGTCTGAGCATTCCCTATGAAATTTAGTATAATCCTAATCAAAAACTCAGCATAATCCTAACCACGTGAAATCAGTATGGAATTTTTTGTTGACTCCAAGCATGCTAGCTAGAATCATTGTATAGGCATACCTGAGTTAACAGAACCTCTTACAAAGAAACTCCTTTTTACAAAGTGTTTTCATGCTCCAGCCCTTTTTCTTCCCTGTCTTCTGTCTAGCTTAAAGGGGTTTTCTTAGTAGTAATGACATTAGAAGGATGGTGAAGGAAAGCTGGAGAAACACAGACTTCAGTGCTGCATTGCAGCAGTCTGCAGTAAAAAATGCAATAAAGCTGAAGCTGGGAAAGACAGGGTTCTGCTCTAACTCATCCTACTATAGCCGTGTGTCTGCATCCAACAGGGAAAGTAAACAGCAGCTGCCTCTAGCATCCCTTACTGGGCGTATATGAATAGCAAAACAAAGATAAAAATAAGAAGCAAATAGGCCTACCTCAGCAGCTACCCCGGCATGTTAAAAGGCAAGGATGTAAGTATGGCCACTATAATACGAAAAGTGGAGGCTAGTGAAAGAAAAATTGTATCCTTGGATGCATTTTGGAAGAAGTCTCTAGAACGTTCAAAATGTTTTATTTATTTAGGCCAGGTTTACCTGCCTCGATTGTTTCAATTCACATCTGCATATTTTAGTTTCAGATAAAAAGTTTGCTGAAATATTTAAAGTTGAAGGCTTTGCTGAAATATGTTGGACTGCTTTTCATATTTTGTGATGCACGAGCTCATCTCTCGTCTTACCCTGTTATTTCTGCCTCAGGTATCAAATATCCTGTTAAAGAAATAATGCTCAGGTATACATCTACTTCATTAACTGAGGTATACATATATACCTCATGTATGTAAGATAGTAGACTTACTGCCAAAGAAGAGGGGGAAACCCAGCATGATTATGTTCAGGCAATTTGTTGAAAAGATAATAAAGATAAATTGGTCAAAGGTTAATTGCTTTTATATGTGTGTATTATTCTTGATTATAGGGAACATTTAGAGCCAGTATGGTACAGTAGTTTTGAGTGTTGAACTAGGACTCTAAAAGGGTTCAAATGCCTACTCAGCCATAGAAACCCACTGGGTGGCCTTGGGCACGTCACACACTCTCAGCCTTAGAGGAAGGCAAGGACAATCCCCTTTGAACAAATCTTGAGGACAAAACCTTGTGAGATAGTCACCTTAGGGTTGCCATGTTTGAAATGACTTGAAGGCACAAAACAGCAACACAGTAATGAATACTGTGACCTAAATCCAATTGTTAGTCCCAACCAATCACAATGAATAGATGAAATTTACCTAAGTCGCTTATTCAGGAATTGATTTAATGAGTCTACTTCATTTGGAATTAGCAGTTGAACTTAGACCTACAATAAAGGTGTAGGTGTAGCCCTGGACTGCAGCTCCCAGTATTTCTCATTATGCTATGGGAGCTGTGTGTGGTTTGACCATATCTGGGGAACTACATGATTTCCACCCCTGCCCTGTGACTAATTTTTTTTTAAATCGTACTTGTTCTTGTGTGCCTGCCTTTTTCATATTATGCACAGTAGTCACATTGACTGAGAGATAGCCCTAAGAAGATGATTGACCTGGCCTTTTTAAAAAACTTTCTTTGAACAGTAATTCTCCTGTGCTATATTAGAAGTTAGTAAAATTAAATACAAATTGTTTCTGAAATGCTTTTTGAGACCTCTCTGGAATCTAATTATTCAGGCTATGATCTCTCATCCATCTCTTTGATGAATAAACATAATTATCCATCTTTTCCCAGCAGCAGCCCAGGCCACACCTGAGGCAAGAGAAGCACACACTCATCCCACACTGCTGCTCGGTGCCTTTTGAGAGGATAGTGAACCATCTGGAGAGCAATGCTAAGTTGGCCTGAAATATCTTGACTCTGAGGGACCTTCCTCAAAGCCAAACATTGTGGGTGGTGGGCCGCCTCTGCAACACAGGAAAACTCCTGGGCCACTACATTCAGATGACTTCCCTGGAGCATCTCCTCCCACCCCAGAGAGACATTTAGGACTTGGGCAAATCTCACTACCTCAGCCTCAAAGCCAAAAGTAAACCCCATCTAAATAAATCTTGCCAAGAAAACTCCATGATACGTTCTCCTTAGGGTTGCCATAAGTTACAAATTACTTGAAGGTACATAACAAGGTCTGGAGAACATGCCATTTTATGTGATGAGGCAACGTGAATCACCAAACTCACTCCCAACTCCTGATAAAGGTGCTTCATCCTGCTCAGTAGGAGGGCTCACTCTGTCTTCTACTGGCAAAACAAGTTGTGTGCTTAAGCTATTATAATTTTATCTGTGTAATATAAAGAAGCTGGAAAAGTACTTACAATTTCTCCAGCTTCACAGATATTGGAGAAGTCCCTAAATTTGGATGAGAAACTGGGCTAATTTATATCTATCGTGTTTTCTTTGCATTACACATAGTGGCAAAGGTGCATCTCAGGAACCGAGGAATGTTTTGTATTGTTATACATTATATACATTAATGTAAATGGATAAAAATAAAGCCTAAATTCTCTTGTTAGCCCTAACTAGTGTAGACTCATTTAAATCATTGGGATTTACCTATGTTTTGATTCACCAATAGTTGACTGAATGGGTTTACTCTAATTGCAACCAACCAACAGGATTCCAGCCTACATGTGCTGTGAATAAGTCTGTATTTAATATCATGTATTTTAAAAATGTAGATACACCTCAGTTAACAAAGCCTCTGACAAACTACTTTTTACAAAGCTTTTTTATAGGAACTCAGTCCTGCCCTCCCCTTTTCTTGTCTTCTGTCCAGCTGGAAGTTTTTTTGTTTGTTTGGTTTGGTTTTTTTTTTCCAGTATTGGCACTTGGAGGATGGTAAAAGAGGACTGGAGAAAGATAGACTTTCAGCACTGCATTGCACTTGCAATAAAGCTTGACCTTGGAATTAATAAGATTCTGTTCCAGACGATTGTATTGTAGGTGTCTCTGCTCAGGTACAACAGGCAAGGTAAACAGCTGCCTCCAGAATCACTTACTCATCATGTGTAAAGAGCAAAACAGAAGGAAAAGGGGAAGGCTGATTAGTCTGCCTTGCCAGCTATCCTGGCATGCTGAAAAGACATAGGCCTGCAAGTTTAGCCACCAAAATGGAAATTATAAGAAAAGTAGACATTATTATTAGCCCTCCATATATACAGATTCTATCAGATCCATTGATTCAGTCAACCACAGCTTGAAAATACTAAAAAAAAAATTCCAAAAAAAAACACTTAAATTTTGCCATATTACTACAACATTGTACAGAATAGGACTTGAACACCCACAAATTTTGGTAGCCACAGGGGGTTCCCTGGAATCAAACCCCAGCAGAAATCTAGGGCCCACCATATTGGGAAAAAGATTCTGAAAAGCAGTTTGGAAGTAGCTTTCTAGTGATCTCTAGAAGATTCAAAAATGTTTTTGCTTACTTATGCAAAGATTATTTGGCCAGGTTGTTTCACATGTGCTTAATGTTAGTTTTGAATAAAAAGTCTGCTGAATCATGTTAAACTGCTCTCCTTTGTTGTGTAGGAACCTATCCCTACTCTTTCCATGTTACGTATACTTCCAGTATCAGTTTCTGCTAAAGAATCAAGCCCCAGGAATAAATTGATTTCATTATGTCGTATGCCTGTACACAAGAGAATGGTATTGCTCTGTGCTTGCTATGCCAGGCTTCAGTTTGGGGACTGCTACTTGGTTGGACTATTGCTCTGGGATTTGCAGACTTATAGTCCCAAAAAAGTTCCCCTCTGTTTCTGGGTCAAGGATGAGCCACCCAAGACTGATGCCTTAACAGGTGTGCCCCATGATGAGTGTGACCTCACAAGTTGTGCTTGTTAGAACGTAAGTCTCCCTGCAGCCACACTTTTCCTTGGCAGCTGTTATCAACTCCACCATATCTGGGTTGAAGGCTTGTGCGAAGACATGCTCTCTTTATGTATAGTCCCATGTGTTGAATGTAGCATCTGAATATTGGTAAATCGAACACACGCCCAGTCGCCTGACCTTGTTCATGCACTTTATTCCCCCACCTGCAATCCAAAGTAGCACAAGAGTTTTCTACCCACCCACGTTAATGTCAAGTTTTGAGCTATTTCACCCACAATCTAGCCAAAAGCAACATGCGCACTCAGACATGCAAATAATCCTCCTTTCCTGGGTGTAGCGTAAGGTACGATTTTGCAAACACGACACGAGCTTTCAAACACCCAATTCTTTTTTTTTTTTATGGGCACTTTAAAAAAAATGTTAGGGATGTCCTGCCAACGTGCGAAGTAACCCTCCTCAGGGAACGGGAGTGGCGGGAAGCAGCCGCCAGCCTTCCTAACCCCAACGACTTGCGCGATCAGGACGGCCGGCCCGTACCTCATGCTCTTCCGTGCAGCCGCAGAGAACGTTTCACCTGTAAACACACAAAGAAAACATTCTCAGGGGCCCACGAAACATCACGGAATTTCGCCAAAGCGCCGCGCCCACGGCTGCCGCTAGGCTTCGAGCCGACAGAAGAGGCAAGGGGGGACCCCCAGCTATTTCTCCGTGGCTCCGGCGCCCCTTCCGAGATGAGAGGGAGGTCTGAGGCAGCCCCTCGTCGCTCATCGCCCGCACGCCCGCGCGGCGTCTCCCCCAGCTTTTCCCCATAGGCCACGCTCCCTCTCTTTTTCCGCCGCCCCGCCGCCGCGATCATTGCTGCTTGCCAGCGGCGGCAGGAAGAGCAGCGAGAGCAGCGGGCCGCCGCCGCTTCCCGTGCCCTGGAGCCCAGCAGTCCCAGCAAACTGTGGCGGGGTGGGAGGAGCATCCTGGAAAGCCGCCGCCGCCGCCGCCGCCCGACATGGGTCTCCAACAGCTCGGCGGCTCGCAGCCCCTGCGGCCAACTCGGTCGTTGCGCGCTGGCGCTTCCCTGATTCCGAGCCGCTCTCCCGCCCTTCGCAGCGGAAATTGAAGGGAGGACCGGGCGAGGGGTGGCCGCCGCCGCCGCCCTCCTCCTCCTCCTCCTGCCAGCGGGAAGGGGGAGTAGCTCCCACCCTCGCTCGGTCCTTGGAGCCATAACCCCCCACGCCCGGTTCCCTTCTCCCAGCGCTCCCAGGCCCTCGGCGGAGCCCCGGCGTCCCCTCCTTCCCCGCTCCGATGATGGACAGGAACTACCCCCCAGCCCCCGCCTATACCGATCCGCTGGCTACGGCCGCCGCCGCCGCCGCCGCCTCCCCGCAACCGACCACCGCCGCCTGGGCCTACGAACGGGGCGCCAGCAGCAGCAGCAGCAGCAGCAGCAGCAGCAGCCTCAAGCCCAGGTAAGGAAGGGTCCGTCTTTCCCGCCCGGGCGCGTCTTCGGGAGGGGGGGCCGCGCCAGGCAAGGCCGGGGATCGAGGCGCGGCCTTCGTTCTCCCGGGCGCCCGCGGGGCGTGTTCGGGGCGCCTCGCTCGAGGTGGGGCCGGCCTCGGCGCTGCGCGGGCGGAGAAGAGAGTCTCCTAGGGGTGGGCAGGAGGCGAGAGACGCGTCCCCGGGGCCGGGGCCGGGCCCGCCGGTAGGGGAGCCCTAGGGCCCCAGCGCGCCCCGTCGCCCGGAAGCGCCCGTCGGGACAGTAGGGTGGCCGGAGCGAGGTAAATAAGGCGGCGGAGGAGGGAGCAGCGGGGCAACGGGAACAATAGCAGCCAATGAAGGGAGGGGGTGCGGGGTGCGAGAAAGGGGGACGGGGAGAGTTGCGTTCAGGGCTGCCGCGGAATTTCCGAGCCACGTTTTTACCCTTCACATAGGCGCACGTTTTCTACGACTGTGGTATTTTACTCCCATCTTCGCTCCCGAGGGATTGTAGAATTAGCACAGCGGCAGTGCCTTTTCTGCTCTGGACTCCGTTACTTTTTTTGGGCAGGGGGGTAAGGGTGGCTTTAACTCCTGAGAAATCCAGTGTGAGCGGGGAAGTTAACTGTGTTTTCTTTTCCTGCTTTCAAGGTGTGCGTTCACCAGCGGTTCGGGTTCAAGAGTTCATGTTTACTTCTTGTGTTGCCAAGGGGAAAGCCAGCAATACTGTGTTAGCTTGTTTGGAGGTCTGGGGAAGAAAGAAGGAAAGCTTCTCCCTCTTCATAATAAATAGTAATAGGCTAAAGTGAGGCATTAGAGAAGGTATGGCTCAACTTTGTTAATGGCACGTTCTGGAGCGAAGAACAGTGCTTGGGAGGTCCGAGGTTGAAAATGTGGAATTACAAATGCTGCAAGTCAGGGATAGGCTTTGCTCACTATCGGTAATCTCATCTTAAACCACCAGAGACTGCTCTGAGCTCGTCCCATTGTTTCCCAGAATCCTTGCATCATTTGGATTTTATTGTGCCATCAATTATTTTATTGTGCATATAGATCCAGGGCATATAGCCTGTTGATGGTAAATGTTTGTGTTCCGTAGTTTCAAATTCAGCTTGACCAGGAGTTTTCAGTCCCCAAGGACTTGGAAAATAAAACATGGAAGCTGGATGGGTTCTTTGATGTTTTTCTAAGAAACAGTTTCTTATCTGTAGCTAGAGAGGAGATACTGCTACCCTGAAAATATTAAAATACAGAATGAGGTATTTTACATGTTCTTAATGTAGTTGCAGTGATATATTTTAATGAAGAATCAGTTGTGTTCCCTGGGACAGTTGAGGGATTGTGAATGCTGTTTTGTGAGTGCTTCACAGTAAACTTGAAATACAGTTAAAAGTCAGCATGGTGCAAGTGGGATGTGCAACAAAGTGTTGCAATGGATCCATGAATCTGCCTGCCTTCAGAGATTACATTTGCATTAATGTAAAAGGCACACTTTTGACCTGTGAATGGCACATAAAAACAGTAGGTTTCTTGGGGCAGGGAACTCTCTGTACATGGTCTTCTCTTCTTGTTCTCAACTCAGTCTGCTTTACAGAAACCTTGTATTGTGTTCTGACTCACTAGAGATTTGGAAAATGCAAACAGCCCCAGAAAAGAAGGAAACTTTATGGGATGATGGTTTGATGGGGAAGAATAGGATGACGGGAGCAGAAAAGAAAAGAGATGCGGACACCTACAAGACAGTACAGAGCGATTAAACTACATGAATTAATGCAGAACAGCACAAAGAGAAATAGGGAGTATAGATGGAGAAAAGTTGAGTCTCTTTTACTGATTATAGTTGTACTTTTGCATTTCACTTTGGAAGAGTGCAGTGCTGATGAAAGTGATGGGTAGGCTTGGGCTTTCTGGGAAAATGATTGGGTAGGCACAGGCAGTGCTGAAATTTAACCCCTGGCTGCTAAGAGAAAATATTTTGCTGCCCGTCATCTGAATAAGGAGGAGAATAAAGGAAATTGATGTCTCTACCACCTAACTCCTTTAATCTTGAGTAATGTACCCCATATCTATGACTGTACAGTTCTAACTGATGTTTTTCAATCTTACTTGCTTTACCAACATGACATTCCCAGTAGACCTGTAAAGGTGATAGAAGACAACTTGGTTTTAACATGCTCCGTTTACATGTTAGAGCTTGAATGCTGTAATGAAAAATGCACAGTTGTGTATGCAGAAAAATTGAAGTAGCCATGTGGTCCTTTGGGCCGTGGAAATGGCAGGGAAGCCTATCTCACTGGTGGCCTGATTCTGATTACCTTGTTCAACAAGTAGCCAACTATCAGTCTTGCAAGTCTCTGCAGAGTTGCTTGCTCACCATCAGGGAAGGTTTTCTTGCACTTTAATGATGGCTGGTGTCAAAAGATCATCCAAACCACCAGGGCAGTGTAATAACTCAGTCTCTTAAGATGGCAGAACAGTAAGTGTACAGGTTTGTTGTCTTTTAATGAGCCAGTATGTGTAGTGTTTTGAGCATTGAACTACAACCCTGGAGGCTAAAATTTGATTTCCTGTTCAGCCATGCATGTCGACTGGGTGACCTTGGATGTGCCAGACACTCTCAGCCCCAGAAAACCCCGTTAGAGGTTCATCTTAGGGTTGCCATAAAATGGCTTGAAGGTACACAACAACAGAGAGCTTAGAACAGAGGAAATGAAATGGTAATCAGGTAGATTGAAGATTGACATCTACTTACAGCACACATGTAGGCATTATTTCATAATGATATAAGGGAAGAACATTCTCCAGGTGGACTTTTTTCCTTCTCTGATAAGTCAGTTATTTCTGCATATCTTGGAATTTCCTTCATGTATGCAGAAACTTCTCTCTTTTGTTGGTGGTCCTTTTGCTTTCAAATTTAATAAGCATAGAACCACTGATTCTGCAATTCCAAATGAACAGTAAGCACAGGGCTGTAGAAATTCTTCACTTCTGCGCTGCCAATATTCTGCTGTTCATATGGCTGCATTTTAAAAAAAAAACTCCTTTAATTTATATAAGACTATCTTCTGGTTATGTAGAAACCACTGTGTTATTAGAGGGAACATGTAGACTGCAGCAAAATACTACAAAGCACTGTCACTTCCTAATAGGAATGTTCCTGTTTAGGGTGTGAAGTAGCAATGATACTTACCTTCACTTTCACCACAGTTTTTGTTTTTTGTTGTTTTGCGGCTCACCTTCTACCTTCAATAATTACTAAGTGTGATCAAGTTTCACTGAGCTGTTTTGAGGGGTCAGTGACTTGTTTCCAAGGGGTTTTTTTTTTAACTTGTTGTCTGTTGCAGATCTCATAGTTCTCCTGAGAATGGCAGTACCTCTGTCTTGCTTATGAGTGAATTGACTTCTAGTGCTCTCTAGTAGACTGTGGGAGAACCAGTGTGATGTAGTGATTTGAGTGCTGGACTATGACCCTGGAGACCAGGGTTTGATTCCTTGTCTAGCCATGGAAAACCTTTGGGTGATCTTGGGCACATGGTGCACTCTTCCCCCCCCCATGTGATAGGATCGCCTTGGAATCACTATAAGTTGAAAATGACTTGAAGGCATACAATAACAACAATTAGACTGGTTCAGCTAGATTAAACTGTCCAACTAGAGTAGACCCACCAAAGTGGTAGAACTTATCTAAATGTTGATTTACCAAGTCTTCATAGATTAATTAGGCTCACTTCTGTTGGACCTAACAGTCAAAGTGAAGTGGAACTCATATGGCCCTCTAGATGTTGTTGGAAGTCCCAGCAGCCCTATTTAGCCTAGTCAGTGATGAGGAATACTGGGAGTCACAACAGTTTGTGGAGGGCTGCATGATTCCCACTCCTGATTTAACCAATCTAATTTTATTTTTAAATGGACTGTCAAGAAAGCGACATCAGCTTTTAGAGCAGTACCATGTTCTTTAATCTGAATAACGGACATAAACATTGAAATTGTGGTCAGCTCAGAGGAAAGATATGTTATTTGCTACCTATTCATCCGAGACAGGACTTTCCAAATGGTGTGCCATGACTTGTTAGTGTGTCACCTGAAGTGTGTAGGTGTGTCGCCTACAATCTTAGAAATGTATGTTATTTATAAATCATATATTTTTAAAAGTATATGAAAGGTTTTCATGAGATATGTTGTGTCTCCATACATTTTGTTATTACAATTTATGTACATGTCTCTTTCTCTTATGAGGGGTTAGTTTAATCTCCGGTTTGCTAGTAAAACTGAATTACTGTGTTACAAAATGATGCATGTCTAAAAAAGTGTGTCACCAACATGAAAAGTTTGGAAAGCTCTGATCCAAGATATAGTACCTGTCTGAACAGAACCATTAGCTGTATCTTGAGATAATAGAGCATTTTAGTAGCCTTCTGCTGCTTTTTGAATTGCAATATTAGTTTGTGTGTGATAAAACATATGAATTCTGTTAACAGCATAAAGTGTGGTCAAAGTTTGATGCTTGTGCTGATACTAACATCCATTCCAGAGTGGTAGTATATCTGAAGAAGAAGTTTGTAGTCCACAAAAACTAATACCAGATGAAATTGATTAATCTTTAAGGGACCACATGACACTTTGGTACAATTCCAGAATGGATATGGCAGCTACCTTAAGCATTTCCCCTCTGTCCTAAGCGTAGCAGATCTGCTGCCCTGATGAGGTTACTTGTGTGTTGGCATAGGCAGGAAAAGCTGACATCTGCTCTTAAGCACAAGAATTACTGTAGGCCATTTGGCTTCCTGTTTTGGGGGAAAGGGGAGACTTTTTTAGTGCTGTGGGTATTTAGAGACAGAGCTCTGCTCTATTTGCCAGTCAAAATCTATGCCCCTCCAACTACCACAATGCATGTTTCCGTTCAAGCTGTATGGTTCAGAGTTATAAGCGACAGTTCAGTTTTTGTCTTTGTTTAAAGTTACTTGTGCTCTGCAGATGTAGATGTACAGGAAAGAAATTCATGGTGGAAGTCAGTAATGACTTTCTGTAACAGAATTTTGAAATCTAATATCCAGAAGACCAAGACAGACTTGTACGAGTTAATAACAGAGAGATACTATGGATGATGACATTTCAAATGCTGTTTCTTCATTTTTGTGTATGATCTGGTTAGTGGTAATGGAGCAAGTCAGTTCCCACCACAGATGTTTCTGGACCAGTGAACAAATCTGATTTCTCTTCTTTCCCTCCCGCCCTCCCTCCCTCCCTCTCAATAAATAAATGGGTACTAAAGCTGAATATTTAACTTCTAAAACATCATTTTTCTATTCTCTGCTTTACTTCCTAGTATTTTAACAGCTGAAGTACAGAGAAAGAGAAAAGCTAAAATTATAAACATTTAAAACATTGTGTTTGCTCTGTGTCGTGTATTTAATGCAGGAAATTACACAGGAGGTTGTAGGAGTAATTTTTCGTAGATTTTCCCGTATATCTGGTTTCAGGATCAGATGTATGTTCTGAGAATGGGATTGATTCAGGTGTAAAAATAATTAGAAGAACCTAATTGATCTGACATGTTTATATCTTGGCCCTATTCAAAGGAACTCAAGTTAACAAACATAGAATTTCCCTCCTTTTGTTCTCACAACCATCCTGTGAGGATGAGGAGTCTAAAAGATAGCAACTGGCTCAAGGTAACTTAAAGTTCAAAAGCTGAATGAGTATTCAGAGGTAGACCTCACTGGTCAAACTATGACACTCCACTATCTACATAACAGTGGCTCTTGCTTTTTAGCAGGTTTTTCAGCTTTTCAAAGGGCACAGAATGGGTGTAAGCCCTTGAGGTCACAGCTCTCTTCAACAGGCAAGATAATAGCCTAACATCTAAGGTGAAAGTTACCTGTTCAAATCCAGAAGTGGTCAGGGACTAAAATTGTCAGGCATTATAAAGGTGGGGAAATCAAGGAAATATGGCTGCTCTGTGAAATGTGTGACCAACATGCAGATACTGTCATTTAATACTAGTTTTCAGTACTGAACATCTATATGTACAGATGTATGGATTCTTTACCTTCTGTAGCATATACAGAATAAATTATGTTGTTAGCCTGATGTGTTTTTTTCCCCCTAAATTTAAATACTGTCCTTTTTGCAAGACTAGAAATCATTTGCCTTATAACAGATTAACCTTGGCAGTGTCACTGTTTCCATAGTCTGTGTGGAATAGTCCATAATGATAGGTGGTCACTCAAATTTGTACTTGGGCAGAATTCTCAAGTGCCAGGAGTATCCAGGGAGAAACTGACATTGAATGATTCTCTTCTTACTTGTAAGTTTGTTGTGTCTCTGAAAAGAGTATTGTGCATTTAGTGTGGAGTCCTGTACTTCAGAATGCTAAACATGCTCCAGATTGATAAACTGAGCATTAGTCTAAGTTTGAAAATGTCAGAGTGTCATATGACAGTGTTTGTTTACTTGGTGAATGCGGAGAATATACAGGTCATTGGATCCATAGCTACCTGTTTTTTATAAAAGTATAGTTTTTGTAGCTTCACTTCTTACAGTATATACTCATGTTTAAGTTGATCTCATTACAAGTTGAAGGCAGGTTTTGGGGCCAAAATTATGGCTTTTGATGTTATTTGTGGATAAGTCAAAGGTAAAACTTAGCAGCATGTAACAAAAGATGTAAATTTTTCTGTTTTAAACTACTGTATCAAAAATGAGATTATGCTTAGATCTATTGCAATATTAAACACATACCTATGTACTGTAAGTGTGAAGGCCATTCTTTTTGGCAAAGATTTTGAACTGAAGGGTCTGTGCAAGCTTGGCTGGTAGCTGTAGGTGGCTGCAGTCTCTGCTTCTGGTAGGAAGATGTAGGGGAAAAAGGAGGATGGGGAAAGGGTTTGAGAGCCCCCCCCCCGAGGGAACACCACAAGGAATAGGGTCTTTTGCAGAGATTTGGAGTGGATTCTTTTTTCTCTTCCTCAACCAGCTTTCTTAGTTGGAGATAGAGAGGTGGCTAAAAATAAGGAGACACCTGCTTGAATCCAGGCTGGGGGACTCTGATCCATTCAGGCTGCGTGAACTGAAGGAGCAACCGGTGTCTTGCCCTGCCTTGGAGACCCTGACAGTGGGGAGGAGAGTTCTGAGTCAGAGGCAGAAGATAGTCCAGAGGAAGGCAACAGCCAGCAGCAGGGGCCAGAGCAAGGGGAACAGAAGAGCCAGCAATAACAAGAGTCAAAGGAAGAAGCAACACAGGCACCTTTCTTGACAGAACAATGGCAAGAAGAGGAAGAGCTCAGGTGTTCAGCTCATTTATATAACAAACAAGCCCTAATGAAGGAACACCTATGTCAACATTGTTAGCCTATACGAGACAAACAGCTGGCCTATCTCCTCAAAGTTTGACAGCTGATGTTCCTGGTGGTTGAAATCTGCACTGGTACCTTGCTTCCTGAACTCTGACTCTCTTTGGACCTTTGCCTATCGTGATTATGCTTCTGGTTTGCCTCTGTGGATTTGGATACTTTGGAACTCTGGATTTTTGGCTTAATTTGGATTTTGCCTTGGTCTATTCTCTCTCTCTCTCTCTCTCTCTCTCTCTCTCTCTCCTCACTGTGAGTAATAACCCTCCTCCTCCAGCCTGCTAATTGCTACCTGGCCTGTCTGAGGCATGGCTCAGGTAGCTCTTTTCAGGTCAGAGAGAGAATCCAGAGGGCTGAGAAGAGAGATGTCAAAGATGCATGACCCGGAGAGGCAATGCAAAGATTGCAAATTGAAAAGAGGCAAGGTAGGAGGACCAGGCAGTAGGCAGCAGCTTCCTCCTCCCCTGCTGCACTTGCCTTGCTACTGGTGGCAATGGTGTAACATGGCCACATTGACGAAACATCCCTGCTGTTGTGGTGGTGGTGGTGGTGGTGGCGGCAGAGGCAATGGGACGTGGATAGCCAGTGGGGCAATGAGGCTGCCCAGCTCCTGGTCCACCAAGAAGGAGAAGGTATTGTTGGTGCAGGACAGCAAGGGCACCAGGACATCAAAATAGGAAGCTTTTGAGGCAAGCATCCTGGGAAAAACTTGAAAGAAGGACTGATCCCCCTCTATTTTCCTCACCATAATGGGGAAGTGCCAAAGAGCTGCCACCATTTTCCTGTCCAGGTTAATACTGAACCCATGGATAAGTTGACCTAGGTTTTTTGGATTAATTTTTTGTCAAAAAATTCTCTACTTATACATGAATACATACAGGTACTTAATATTACAGTGCTTAATATTGTCCTTTAATGTACAAAAGTGGCATTTAATTACTACATAATATGGATTGATTACTCTGGATTTTGTTCTGACTCTCTCATTGACTTTTAGGTATAATTAAGTTTTTCAAACTTGTAGTTTCTTTAATTGGGTTGAATGCACTCTCTGTTCTACAGAAACACACATGTAATTCACATTGTTTATTTGTGATATGCTATAATCTGAATGAGAGCCAGTGTGGCATAGTGGTTTTGAGTGCTGGACTGAAATCCTGGAGATTGGGGTTCAGTTCCCAGCTCAGCCATGGAACCTCATTGGGTGACCTTGTGTGCATCACATGCTCTCAGTCCCAGAAAACCCTATTATAGGGTCGCCATAAGTCAGAAATGACGTGAAGGCACGCAGCAACAACAACAACAACAACAACACTAATCATGAAGTTATGTGTTGCCATCATATAGTTGGAGTTCAGAAAGCAGAGAGCACTAAAGTTTTCCAGATGGATACTATGGCCCATAAGCTGTTTTAGCCGAGGAAACTGAAATCTGTGCAACCTGCTCTTCTTAGGTGCACAGAGCCAACTAGAAAAGTACAACATGTGTGCAAGTTTTTGAGTTTTTTAGCTCTCTTCAGCGGGCAGGATGATGTAAAGTACAGATTGATGTAGATGTAGAGAAATATGGGTTAATGTTAAAAGTCATGGCATCTGAATGCTCTCTCTTTGAAGTCAAAATGGAAAAGGAGACATAAATTCTTCACCTGCAGTAACCCCTAGGAATTCTGGGAGCAAAGAAGGCAGAAAAATGTAATGTTCCATTTTTAATCATATAGAAACCTATTGTACATTTAGTACTGCCTCCATCCTGGATGAAGCACTAGCTGCCTTAATAGTGGTGAAATTGAAAATGAGCAGGCTCCTTACTAACAGAGTGGGTGATCATTTTAGATACTATGTAAGGACTTTTAAAATTCAATAGAAGCCAAATTGGTTAGCTTTGTGTAGTAGCTGTAGAGTGTGAACCCTCGGAGGATAGTGCTCAGCATCTGGTGGCATAAAATCTTCAGTGTAGGTTTCTGTTGCTAAGTGCTTAATGATAAAATGGTTACGTTAGTATCAGCTTTGGATTTTTTCATATGGCCAGTACAGCTATCATTTACTTTCTGTTTTAGCTTAATTCCACTTAATTGGAGACAGTTTGAATAACCATTTAGCTTACCTTAAGTCAGATGTCATTTCTGTAAGTGTACTTGATCTCCATTGCCAGTGTAGTCCTAATACTGCAGCCAGATCCTCCCCATCTTATCAAGAAGCTGGAGGAGTTTTCTTCTATCAAGCTTTTGAAAGGGAAATTCACCTAACAAATGACCCAGCTTCAGGCATCAAAGTTGTATACAGATTTTGCTTTCAGAACCATCATTAGAGGAAGCAACACTATGTTTTCTCTCCATTATTTGAAGATCTGTCCAGAGTGTGTCTATTTAATAGTCAGTTCCACAGATCACCTATAGGCTAGAATTCTGTTGGTGCATTAAGCTGGTATAATACTCTATTGTGCTGGCATAGTACACTCTTTTCAGGTGGCACAGCAAAGGAAGGCATAGAAAATTGTCTCCTGCTGTCTGGAGAGAATCAGTCCATTTCTTCAATGCCTTGCTCTCCAGGGGTCATTGAAGCTAAAGGTACTGTGGGAAGGCTGCCTTGCAAAATTGCCTATAAAGGACCTTTTTACTCCTACCACAACTACTGGACCTGCTGCCTGCACCAGTGTAGTTATACTGCCCAATAGGAAGATATGGTCCTTTGGATAGCCTGAACCCAAGCCATGTAGGGCTTTATAGGGCATAACCAGCACTTTGAATTGTTCCCAGAAACAGACCAGCAGCAAGAGGGAGCATTGCCAGTCCCAATTAACAGTTTGGGTGCTGTTCTTTGGGTCAGTTTAAATTTCTGAGCACTTTTTAGAGGCAACCCAACGTAGACCACATTGCAGTAACCCAGCTGGAATGTAACCATGTGTTACCGTTGCCAGATTTGACTTCTCAGGGAATGGGTACAGTTGGTGTACTAGCTTTAACTTTGCAAATGCACTCTGAGTCACCACTGAGACCTGGGTCTCCAGGCTCAGGCCTGAATCCAGGAGTACCCTCAAACTGCAAACCTGCATTTTCAGGGAGAGTATAACTCCATATATTAAATAGTTAAGCAGCAGAGTTGGAACAGTAGCTTAGAAAGTGGGTTCTGCTTTAAAGTAGAGTGGAGAATATTTAAAAGCACATCAGTTTAGAGGAGCCATTCATTCATTTTGTGGTTACTGTTTTGAGGTAAGTTCTGAAATACAGAGCGGACAGCAGCACAGTTTGACCTAATTTTTGGACTGCTTTCTGTTTTGTCCCTTATCCCTTGCTTTTTGTACTCTCTAGCCCAGTGAAGAGTTCTGGAGAAATCCAAAGTTTGTATGATCTTTTGTGACATTTTGGTTGTCATTACAAGATGATGGATCAACACAGCTGCCTTTCCTTTCTGTTTATGTTTTCCTGGTTTTTTTACTGATAAAATGGGGAGAAATTAATAAAGGAAAGATAGCAGATATGTAAATTGTGAGTCGCTCCAGCAATGAAACTGAGAAAGTTACTTCCTTCTGATGGAAAATTTGCTAATGCACAGGTTCTTGGCTAAGCAAGGTTTTTGTGACCTTTTTGAGACCCCAGATCAATGGCGTGAGCTCTTTATTTGTTATAGGCATGAATGACTTTCTTTAATAAGGCAGGAGAGAAGAAAAGGTTGGAGCTGTTGATGACATTGAGAACTATATTCCACCTGAACTATGTTCCTATTTCATCCAAAAATCCATTTTCAGAAAAAGACAACACAAGTTTCACACAACGGAAGTGTTGTTCTCATTGCTTTTAGAAGCATTGTAGAATTTTAGTGGGCTTAAACAGGCAAGTTAGTACTTGCTTTCCAGTATTAAAATACTTAAGATTCTTATTTGCCTTATGTTAGTGTCGAGCAATATTCTTTAAAGACCAAGCCAGAGAATTTAGGAATCAGAAAATAACAATGAAGTGGAGACCAAGTGTTTGCTTTAAATCGTTCTCTTCAAAGTTTAGCCAATCTATATTTATGCATCGTATTTTCATTTCACTGGATGCCCATAAATGTATCAAACAAGGAAAGTTGGGTTTTTTTTTTTAAAAAAAGATGCCCACACTGTCTGCTTATGAAGTTTTCACTCCCTCCTGAAGATGCAATTTTTTTCTTTTTAGTTGTTTATTGAAAACATGAATATTCTGTTTTCAGTCTAATTATTCTTAAAGTGAATAACAGATCAGAGACTATTTATTTCGTTAAAATGTTTCTACCCTGCTCTTCAGCTGAATAGGTTCCCACTAGTAGATGAAAACAAAACAGTCCCTGTTCAGAGACATACAGTCTAAAAAGGCAAAACACAAACAGAAAAGGGGAAGAATGGAGGGTAACCTAGTTATTAAAGTAGACAGTAGTCCTTGTAACACCAACCGGAAACATTTCAGAAAGAGGAGGAGCTCACTGAAACTGGTCCTTCAGTAGAACAGGCCTGTTTCCCATTGCTCTCTGTTGTAATCAGGTAGACTGACCCTCCTAGTTGACAATGGGAAGGTCTTGTGGAACTGTTCTTTCAGCAGAGTTGAGGGAATGGTCCAGTTACCACCTCATTCTGTTGCAAGCTGTAATGCTTTTTGTATGTTTTTCAACTCAGATACTGATTTCAAACCAGTTGTCCCCCCAGAAATGCATTTTGAAATCTATTTTTTTCATGATTTAAAACTAAATCATTTTAGTTTTTATATCATTTTGAGTGAACTATTGTACAAGAACACTTAGGAGTGATGAACAGTGGTAGATGTTAAACTCTGATCTGCATGCCAATCTGGAAGGTGTAGATGTTTAGATCAGCTCACTTCACGTTCTCAAAGATCAGATTTCCTAAACATCTGTAAATATAGTATGTGATGTTGTTACATCTACCAAACACAGAGTTTTAATGACTGCACTTGTATCTGAATCCCGCATGGGAAATTTATGAGCTTCCTGTTGCTGTTTTTTCAAGTGCAGCCTGGGTCACAACAGACAGTTATAGTAAAATATGCATATGAAAGAATATTTGTAGAGTTCAAGTCACTGCAGAATTTGTGATTATGTGAATCAGTATAGCAGTGTGAAAACTAATATGTGTAGTTAAGGTTCCTCTAGAACCCCAACTTGGATCAGGTGGCATCAAAAGTGGCTTTTAAGCAATGAGGCATATGAGCAGTCACAAAAGGAAAAGGCACAGGTGTGTTGTAATGGATCATGCCAAGTATGGCAATCAAGTATCATTGTAAAGTTCAGATTTTCCTTTTAAAAATTTCCCAAGAAGAAGCAGCAGAAAACAGATGTGTGCTTTGTGTCTCTGTTTGTATTGGATTGCAAAGGTCAAAGTGAATGAAACAGAGCAGGGAAGGACTTGTAATCAATTGCTTTATTGTCATGTTTTTATTACATCTCATCAATCCAACAGCAAGAGAGAAGTAAAAACAAAAAGTGTTACACAAGGTGCAAAGAACAATTGAAAGATAGAAATGAAAGGTATGGTCAAAGAAAGAGGTCTTTGATGGCACCAGATGATGAGCCTGTCTGGGGAATCACAGAACAAAGACATCACCACCAGAAAAATGTTCTTTTTCACATTTCTATCCAGACCCCTGCAAGTAAGGAGGAGCTTCATTGGAGCTTCATGTAACATCCAGACAGGCGAGATTCTTAAAGTACGCAGGTCCCATTTAGAATTTAATAGTAAAATGTAAAGTATTTTAAAAATGTACAGGAACATTAGAAATCATTGTCTTTTAAAACTGGCAAGATGTGTTTCATATGTCCAATCTTAGCAATACTGCCATCACATTGTTACACCAAGTGCAGTTTTTCAGTGGTGTTCAAATGTGAGCCTGGGGACAGCACATTGCATTGATTCAAACAGGATGTTACCATATCATGGGTTACCTCCTAGGGAGGCCTTGTCCCAGAAGGGCTGCATCTGGCACACTAGTTGCCACTGAAGAAATGCACTGATGTGTGTGCCATCAGTGATAGGACAGGATCTAATAGTACACCTTGATTGTAAACCAGATTGTTAGGAATGCTGCATCCAGAACATAGTACTTCCATTTTCATTGAAATGAGATCCAGTTTATTAGCCCTCAGCCAGCCCATTTTCATGGTTCACTGCTTTTAGAGCCTCACCAGAATTTGACTAAAAGGAGAAAACGTAGGTGGGAGGCTGATGATTTCTCTGATGTTATTGTTTATATGGATTTTCCTGGATCCTCAGATTCTTGAATGGTAATTCCTGACAGTAAGAGCCTTATAATCCTATAGTATAGCGTCTTTGTCAGTAGACCCTAATTTATGCAGGTTTGAAAAAGACAACAGGCAAATTATCTTTGACCAGTGATCTCCTATTTCATCTGAAGTTTATGTTGCAACATGTCAAAATTAGAACTGCTGCCATTTTCCCAGATCCAGCACATCTGCTGGAGAGACAGTGACTTTTGCTGGATGTTAGGAACTCAATAAAGGTTTATGTAGAAAGGACAGAAACAATAAGACATACAGAAACGCTTTTCATCTTACAACATTAGGATTCAAGGCAATTAAATCAATGATTTCCAGATGGCTGAAAAATTGTTTTTACCATGCTGTGGTTACTCCCGCATTTTGAAACCACAGCATGTGTGGGCACATTCAACAAGGTCAGTGGCTAAAATAGCATTCAGAGTAACATCTTCATTAGACAAACTGTGTAAAACAGCTGGATGGAAGGAACCATCAACATGTATTAGATACTATAAAGTAAATATAAGTCAGAGCAGGCAACCTTTGAGTGAACTGTTTTTCAACCAGTGGTTAAGGAAACAAGCAGCCACTCCCACCCATAAGAGGTTTGGCTTGGATACATCCCAATGTTTCTGGATTGTTCTTCAGCTTTCCTAGAATGATCATTCACAGTAGGTATCAACCTCTCATTCTCTATTAATAAAAATTACCTAACCTGCTAATAGCCTCGTGCTGTTTCCAAAGCATGCTGTCAATTATTTCTGTCTTCATTTTTTTTTTAGCTAGATATTGTTGGTGTGATCTGTAGCATATCTTTAAAGCATGATATTAGAGCTATTTCCTAATGATCCATCTAAATTTAAACTTTGGAAAGGTTTTTGCCTTTTATTAAAGACTAATTTTTGGACTGTTTTCTATGAGGGGTTCTTTAAAAACTGATTAGAAAGTATTCAAGAGCTGGTAAGTATGAAATACACTTTTTAAAAAAGCAGAGATACTATCTGAAAGTAGTAAGAGCCCTGCAGAATAAAATCTTATTCCCAGTCTATTTTAATAAAATACATGATTGATTGAAACCTTTTTTCTCCAAAAAATCATAAGAGGTCACGAGTACAGCTGATACAGAAAATACTTTGTAGGATAAGATTTTCCACAAAATAGTGCTTGGTCAGTTGAATATTTTGCTGAGCTATTTTGTGAGCTTTTAGGATAATTGTCTGAGAATTTTTACTTTGCTTAGATTAGTCACCCTGTTTGCTTTGATTACATAGTATAAAATTTACAATTCCACTTTACATGACTTCAGTGACTGCATCAGCTGGTGGTCAAATGAAAATAGGAATTCATATTGAACCTACAGTCATATATGATAACTAGTGTATTTATCTGGCGTTGCCCAGGATTTTATTTTCTCATAGGTAATACTTGTTAGAAATACCTTAGGAATTACCTTATTTTACCGTAGATGTGATTAAAAGACACAGATTTGAGATCCTGTGTCTCTTTCCCCAAACTGCCTTGTCCAGTACCTGTAACTTTCCCCATATATTCCTCAATCCAATCTGTATTCAGAGTTATTAAAATACATAGGTTGGATTCCTGAAGGAAATACACTGCCCTCCTTCTTGGTGCTAGGCCTTGTCTCCATAGCAACTGGCCTGAGGCCCAAGACCTCTCTGGCTGAGAATTTCAAAGGCCCCTCCCTAAACTGCCAACCTGAGGATTCCATAGAATCTTCACAGGCAGCCAATCATGTGAGGTCTTCTCGCCTGACACAACCAACCATATGAGGTCTTCACCTGGCTGACCCAAGCAAACTCACAAACTTTGACTTTTATATATTAGATATGGTGGGTCTTGTCACAATGATGTTATCTAGTTAATGTTAGCCACTTTCATCTTTCATGGATAGGTGAACTCATAATATCATAGGCAGCTGTGGGTGATCTAAGAAATAAGTCAGATTGGCCAAACTTAGCAGTTTTGGTGGTTTGTTATGTGCTGTCAAATTGGCTCTGGCTTATGGTGACCTTAGGAATGAGAGGCCTCCAGAAAAAAAACCCCTCATTATTATCAGTTCTACTGAGGTGTTGCAAGCTTAGAACTCCAGCTTCCTTTATTGCATCTTTCCATTTGTAATATGGTTCTCCTCTTTACTTACTGCCTTCATTTTTTTTTCAGCATTGTGAGGGGGTTTTTTTAGAGAGTTCACCTCTTTTTCTATTACCTTCAGTTTTTTTCAGCAGTATTGTGTGTTTTTCCATTGAGTCTTGTTTTCCCGTGATAGGCCCATCAGTTTAGTCTTTTGTCTTCAAGCACGTTCAGGCTTGATTTGTTGTAGGATCCACTTACTTATGTTTTTGGCAGTCTATATTTTCAAAACTGTCCTCCAGCACTATATTTCAAATGAGCTGGGTTTTTTCATATCAGTTTTCTCCCTTGGCTGTTGGTGTTTGAACCTTTAAAATTATAATTTGTGATTTTTATCAAGAAAAGAAAGCTCAAACCACTACCTAGTTGGTTCAATGCTATAACTAAATTCCCCAGGCAAAAAAGTACAGCTATCTAGTTGGAACCCATTAACAAATGGTCTCCAATGCCTTTATAATATCCTTAGTACTTCCCCAAAAATGGTGCTGCTGAAGTTTGGTAGCATGTCACTAGTAAAAATTAAAGTTATGGAGCTCAAAATTATTATCCTCCTATTCCAGTTATTATCTTATCCCCATGACAAAAGTTTCCTTATTGTACTTTTTCTGTTTCCCTTTCTGGAAATGTAACATACGTTCCCTTCCTCAAAATGTGCTCTTCTGAGTGCCGTACAGATCTTTATGTCTCTGGTGGGATGTCAGTATCCAGGATCGTAGAACATGTTGTCTTTGTCCCCCATCAGTTGCTGCATTTACTGCTCTAGGCTGCTGTTACTTCACCACAACACAGAAAGTTGCAAGGACAATTATTAGCAATTAATAATTTTTTTAAAAAAATGCTGAAAATATAAATTAGTACCAAAAGTTTGATGGGGATGCAAGGAAGTTTTTTTTTTCCAAATTAAAATGGCAAAAATAAATATTAATGATAATATAGTCAATGAATGTTTTGGTGAGGAGGGAGAGAGAAAGCTAAAGGAAAGTTAGATAGTACTGTTCTTAAAAACAAAGATGCAGTTGACTTCATTTGTTCATTTAACCCGCTGTGAATAAACAGCTCCTTACTGGTAGCCAAATAGGAATAATGGCTTCTAGCCTTGTTGGAGTTTCTCACCACTGCCATAAACCATTGACTGGTTCCTAAAACTTCTGGGGAATGTGGAAGATGCTTCTGCAAGGCAGTTCTACATAATTCAGTTGATTTTCTTGTTGTGGGGCTAAATTACATTGAACTAAAAATGCAATTCTGCCCCTATTTCCAACCCATGTTGACACATGACATTCAGTAACCTTTGAGTCAGAACCACACTTCCTTTTGTCATTGGGGCTTAAAGCTGGGGTAAAAAAGATCACATTTCATCATGATTTGTTAAACGGGGTTCTTTGCTTCTTTTTATGTGTGGTCATGTTTTGGATCAGTTGGTGTTTTTGTGTGGAAGTCACATTTTTAAAAAATTCCAGCCCAGGATCATGCAGATGTATACATCACCACATTTCTTCCCACCTGCTATGGTTTCAAAATACAGTCAGCTGTCCACATTTTTGGATTTGACTTTCAAGCATTTGATTATTTGCAAGTTTCTCCAGCCCCAGTTCCCCCTCCCCCACCTCAGGCATTTCTTTTCCAGAGGAACCTTCCCTCTCAGTGACTCAGATCAGGCCTCGCAGCCCTTTAAAAACCAGCCTCTGGCCCTCCTCCTCCACCACCACCAGCTGTTGCCTGTCCATCTAAGGACTGCTCGCAATCCAGTTTCTCAGCACCACAAGCCCTCTCCCAATGCCCCCGACACCCAAAGAAGGAGATGGACGAATGACAGGAAGTATAGAGCCACCATGCAAACTCATCCCCTTTCTCTTTCCTTTCCCTGACCTGGTTTGGACCCTGGGTGCCCGATCTCCCCACCTTGCCTCACCCCCCTTCGAACAGACATACATTTTGATTTTTGTGATTTTTCTAGTTTTGCAAGGGTCTTATGCCTCAAACTCAAATGTGGAGGGCCAACTGTAGTATTCACTACAGAGAAAGAATATGAATGATCATTCCTCCCGTTCGCTTCATCTCTGCTCACAGGCAGCAAGAACCAGGCAAAGGAAGAGAAGGTGGGGGAGAGAGAAGCAAGATGGAGCAATGATCAGTATTTTGTACTGTTGTGCTACTGTGAGTAGCCCAGCTTGACTTGGCTGCCACATTTCAGCTTATTGGAGTTTTCAGTCAATGAACTTGACTCTGAACCAAGGCAACAGTGCAAGTTGGTGTTCACTTTGAGTTGTTGTTGTTCTTGGCAAAATTTGTTCATAGGGGATTTGCCTTTGCCTTCCTCTGAGGCTGAGAGAATGTGACTTGGCCAAGGTCATCCATTGAGTTTCCATGGCTGTGCAGGGATTAGAACTCTGGTCTCCAAAGTCATAGTTTGCTGCCAAATTCACTACACAAAATTTTCATCCTTCAGTTCCAGAAGGATGGGGGGTCTGAGTTGTTGGGCAGGAAACTTCATTACTTTCAATTCTTTATGGTCATTTATAGGGATTGTGATTTATTTATAGTGATTGTAGCATTAGTACTGGTATGTTGAAATGTCAGTCAGTGTTGCTAAATATTAATGATCTGGGTTTTGAATAATAGTGTGTTAGAAGACTGTCCTTTCACATGTGTGTTAGAAAGCAAGAAATGTTTTCGAGATTCATCCTTGCACACCAAGCTTTTGGTGTCAGTTTCTTCACACAGAAGATGAGAATAGCTAGGTGGTGATGGATTGCATATTGGTTGCTTGGGCTGGACTGCTGCGATAAACATGCTTGGATTGATGGACTACTGGTTAGTGCCATTACAGCTCAGCATTGTACCATTTGAAAAGATACACGGGGACAGCTTCGTCAGATTCACTGTCTCTTTTAACTTGGAATGGTGTGGGGCTTCAGGGATGAATACTGGAAAATAATTCCTTGAAGGAATGTTCACACATGAATCACCATGCTGTCAAAATGGCATCAGTTTATTCTTAAGATTACTGTCACTGTTAGATCATTGTTCTTCTTGTGTTGCTTTTGCCAAAAGCTAGCCATCACCTCCAGAAAATTCCTGACATCATTTCAGAGTACAGATTGTTCATAGGGGTGTGCTGCATTTGGACTTGTTAGATTTCTTAGCCATTATAAACACTGAGAATATAAAGGATAGAACTAATTCAGATAAGCTATTGTAAAATAATGAGGCTCTCTAAAAGTTTCTCTAAAAGTTTAGAATAGTCCAGTTGGTATAATTTTCATATAGAAGTTACCTGCTTGAGACTGGTTTGTTCATGATTAGCAACTTTGCACTTCATACTCAGTCAAAACTATGACTTAAATAAACTAGAGAATAGCATTCAGCTAGCTTTCAAGCCATGTTTTTGCATTTTACCATATTTTTTTCGGTTCAGATTGTTACTGCCCTGGCTAGTCCGAGCTTTGAGGATATTAAAAGATATCCCTTTGATATCATAATTTGGCTTCACTTCTCTATTCTCTTCCACGTGCTTGCGAGGCCCCCGGACAAGGACGCATACAGGCTTGGCCGATTATCGCCGTAATAGAGGCAGGACAGAAAATAACCCACTCGCCACTTTAGGAGACCTCCAGGCAAGTACTCTAATTAGGTATGCATGCAGCCTACAAAGGATTCTCTGCCCCGCGCTGGCAGCTTGATGGGTAAACTATGCAATACCCAAGTACTCTGCATTTGCATACTGGCTACTCTATTGAGAACCTCTGCGATAACTCAGTCATTCAGATTCTGACCTGTCGGAGGCTGTCTCCAACTCCAAATCTATTGTTTTCCCCCAAGTACAGCATAGCCTGCAGTCACAATTCTCCTTATAAAAACCCTTGATTCTGAGACCTTCCTCGGATCGCTCCCGAGTTTCATACCGCCTTGCTGCCGCTTTGCTTGGCGAGCCTCCCCTCAGCTCCACGTGCTGAGCTACATCACACCCCAGCTTCGCTCTCTCTTTTTCCAGGCTTCAGGACAGGTGAAGTATCGCCCAAACCAGCAACTCCTCTAAAAATCCCTCTATACCACTCAAACCTTTATTTCTATAGTTATCTTGTGTGAGTGTGCCGCATACACTGTTTTGCTTGTGTTTTTAATAAAACATCATTTATTGCTTCAACTTCTGTGTGATCCTTGACTCGGCCTGACCCCGTAGACATAGGGTTCAAGATCTCACTATGTTACCCTGCCTCTCGTAACACTAAGCAGTGCTCTGAGCTGATTTTCCCCAACTTTAGTTGAGCACATTTTGGTGTCCCTCTCGGGGCCCCCACTACACAGGGTAACAAGATTGCATAAGAAGCTTTTCCCTTCTTGGTATCTGACTGGCTAGCATGGAGGGGAGAAGGGAATTGGGAGTGACTGAAACTGTGTGCATCTCCATTCTCTCGTTCACATCCAGGATTATCAAATAAGAAGTTCTGGTTTAGAGTAACTTGAAAACTTGTTTGTTGTAAGAGAAACTGCTTATATAATTAGAAAAAAAATACTGTAATAAGAGATGTTTCAAGGCCCTTAGTAGTCAGAGGTGAAATGCCAGGTATTTGATTGAGGCTGTTTAGCCATCAGCACCAGAACAGTGAAATGGGTGAACATGAACAGTTTTTTAGAGATGAGTAATATTCCTTGCCTAAGAAAACTCAGTAAAATTCATGAGGTTCTCATAAGTCAACAGGCGACATACCATGATAGATAGAACAACGTAGAAGAAAATACAGAGAAACCAGGGTAAACTCCCCAAAAGCTTCTTTTCGATGATGGATGATTTTTCATTACTCGATATGTGGAGATTTAAGAATGGACGTGCTCAAGGATATACCTACTTTTCAGACCGGCATAAATCTATGTCAAGAATTGACTTAATTCTGGCATCTAGAACTCTTCTTACTTTCATGAGGAAAATGGATATTTTACCAAAATTTGAACACAGTCCTGTTCAAATAGAACTACGGCTGAAAACAAGAGAAAAATTCTGTAGACTAAATGATACCATCTTCCAAAAAGAAGAATATATACAAAAAGGCGGTTAAACAGTATTTCCGAGAGAATACTTCAGAAGAGATACCTATGAAATTGGTGTGGGACGCCAGCAAAGCAGTACTTAGAGGATTTTTCATGAAATGGGGTTCCAAACTGAAGAAAAAGAAAAATCAAAAGATTCAAAAGATTTTGGATAGAATGACCGAGTTAGAAAAACTATTAAGGAAAAATCGAATGAATAATTGAACTATGCAAGAGTTTAAAAATTTGCAAGCCCAATTAAATCAAGAAAATTTGATTGAAATCGAGAACAAAATTAAAGAGGCTCGACAAACATTTTTTGAACAAGCTAACAAGCCAGGAAAATGGTTGGCTTATAAACTTAATGAAAAAAAAGGATAAGAGGACAATATTGAAGATAAAGAAAGGTGATATAGAACTAACCCAACAAGATGATATTAGACAGGCTTTTAAAAAAAAAATTATCAACAATTATTCAATGCAAAACCACCCACCCCTTTGGAAATCCAGAAAATATCCTCTTATTTAGAGAAAAAGGAAACACTCAAATTTTCAGAAAATCATAAAATTGTTTTGAACGGACCTATAACACTGCTTGAGGTAACAGATACTATTCAAAAATTAAAGTTAGGCAAAACTCCTGGCCCTGACGGATGTTAAGCTAGATATTGTAAAATACTTGAAGAAGAAATTTCTAAACCTCTACAAGCGACATGTAATAATAATCTTCAATCAGGTAAACCAGAAACATGGAATAAAGCAAACATATCCTTCATTCTGAAAGGAGAAAAGGACTTAACAGATGTTAAAAATTACCACCTGATCTCATTACTCAACATTGACTACAAAATTTTTACAGCTATATTAGCCAACAGGCTAAAGAAGGTACTACTAGATCTAATTCAAGAAGATCAAAATGGTTTCTTACCAAAAAGATCCCTAAAAGAAAATATAAGAACTGTTTTGAACATAATTGAACACTATGAAAAACATAACGAGAAAAAACTCTTGATGCAGAAAAAGCTTTCAATACAGTTAAATGGCCTTTCTTAAGAGCTGTGCTCAAGAAGATTGATCCAGGAAAAATGTTCGTGTCTTGGATCGAAGCCATATGTGAAAATCAAGAGGCACAACTGTCGATCAATTAGGACAAAACGAAATCTGTAAATATCAAGAAAGGTACCAGGCAAGGATGTCCTCTGTCACCCTTATTATTCATAACTGTTTTGGAATTTTAAATAATGCAATCTGAAATTACACTAAAATTGAGGGTGTACAGATTAAAAATCATCAATACAAATTGAAAGCATTCGCTGATGACCCAATAAATAGTATGACCCACTTATCATCAGTACTTAATGAATTTGGTGAACTTTCTGGAATTAAAGTTAATAAAGAGAAGACTGCAATTCTGACAAAAAAATTGAGGAAAGAGGAAGAAACTGCCTTAACAAAACATCAGGCTATAATATAATAAAAAAAAATCAAATACCTAGGAGTGCGGATTTCAGAACGAAATAACAAACTTTTTGAAAATAACTATATTAAAAAAATGGAAAGAAATTAAGAGAGAGATGGAGTCATGGTTAAAGCTTCAATTATCCCTTATGGGCAGAATAGCTTCAGTGAAAATGAATATATTACCCAAAATAAATTTTCTGTTTCAAAATCTACCGATTATCATTAAACTGAAACTTTTCAAACAATGCCAGAAAGAGCTATCTAAATTTATATGGACCGGTTGAAAACCTAGAGTCAAATGGAAAACCATGATGGATTTAAATATTAGAGGTGATGTTGGTGTCCCGGATCTCTACATATACTATCAAGGTTCGGCGCTTACATGGATAGCAGAATGGCTTACTTTACGAAATGAAAGATTGTTGACATTAGAAGGTGCCAATTTAAGTTTTGGTTGGCACGCATACATTTGTTATGAAAAGGCAAAAATAGACGAAGATTTCTCCAACCACTACATAAGAAGAGCTTTACTAAAAATATGGAATATACACAAGCCAATGCTACTAAAGCAAATACCCATGTGGATCTCACCACAAGATGCATCCTTCGGAAGATGGAGCAACATTTCAAATAAATGGCTACGATATGAAGATCTAATTGAAAAATCCTCTACCGGAAGATTAAGTATTAAAACCAGAGAAAATCTTGAAAAAGAAGGAATTGTTTTGAACTGGTTCCCTTACCGACAATTGGTTGAGAGGTTTCATATGGATTTGAAACTACAAGGATTCGAAATAAATAAAGAAACAAATGTTATAATTAAACTTTTGCTTGAAAACCCTCCAGACTTGATGGCAAAATTATATAAGAACTTACTACTTCATGAGAAAGAAGAGGAAACAGTTAAGGAGGTGATGATAAAGTGGTCCCAGAATTTTGGACATTCAATACAGCTAGAACACTGGGAAATAAGCTGGAGAAGGACGTTGAAGTTTACGACAATGCAAAATTTGAAGGAGAACTACTTTAAAGTATTCCACAGATGGTACATGACTCTGAAAAAACTTCAAAAAATATACAGGTCCGAAACAGGAAAATGTTGGAAATGTGGCGTTCAGGCCGGAATGATGTACCACATGTGAGGGACTTGCCCAAAAGCAAAAGCACGAGAATATTGGGCTGATACACACAAAACAGTAGAAGAAATTTTTCAAATTCAGTATACCATGATTCCAGAAATCTGCTGGTTAAATATACTAAATGAAATAGACAGATGAACAAGAAATATTGGAGAATTTTACTTTATATGATAACAGTCGCAAGAATAGAATACACAAAACTGTGGAAAAATGAAGATTCTCTCAAAACTTGAGCGATGGCTATATAGTCTACTGGAGATGAAAACAGTGGATACACTATCTCAAAAACTGAAAAATTCAACAGAAGAAAACATAAAACGAATGGGCTCCTATTGATATTTATCTCCAGCGTAACAACTGAAATAGGATTAGTTGATATAGTAAGCTTACATAGATAAATGTAAAAGGGGGAAATTATTATATTAGGATTTGGGGCTGTTAAAATACATATATCGTAGTCATTATTAGGCTATTTTGACATTAAGGTTCTGGAGTAAAAATTATAGCGATGACTGTAGAAGTATGTTTGTAAATGGAAACAAATACCCTACAATTTTAGGTGGAAACGATGGAAGGTTAAGAAAATGCAGTGAACTTTCATATGTAAATATAGAAGTACGGTTGTTACTTTTTTTTGTTAAATTTGATGGTTTTGTACATAAAAATGATAAATAAAAAAAAATAAGTCAACAGGCAACATGAAGGTGCACACACACACACAATGTGCAAGCAGCATTAGCCAGCATAGTCAGCAGTGAAGAATGCTGCGAAATGCAGTCCAGCAACATCTGGAGGGCTTTATGATTCCCACTGTTGGCCTTAGAATATGATCATAAGTTCTGTATTAATGTCAAAACCCAGGCAATGATATCTGTGCTACCTTAGCCCATTTGTTCCATTTAATGGGTTTATTTTACCATTCTGTCATATAAAAAAATACATTTCATAGGGAGTTTGAATGACAACTATGTAAAAAATTTTACTTTTTTTTAATTAAAATGTGAGAATTTTTCTTAACTTTATTTGAAAATAATCCATAGTAATACAAAATGGAATATATCATGTTGACTTTGTCAGTGACTATTATGCTACCGGTAGCTTCCTAGAATGCTAATGATCTTTTTAAAAGTTTGAAAAATGTTCTGTGTCTCATGTGAAGGCTTGTTGGGGAGGTAACTTAAGAAAATTGGAGTGGTGGTCTTAAGCACTTCTTTTGAATTTTCTTCTTGAGAAATTGAAAAAAGTTTGGTAACACATTAATTGTGAAATCGTTTGTTTTAAGGTAAGGAATACAAAAAAATATGCTTGTATCTTTCTACTTGTCCTTTGCTCTCTGCTTTCTGATTAGTAAGACTATGTGACTTCATGTTGGAAAGGAATTTTCAAATATAAAAAAATACTGATTGGTTTACGTCAGGCATATTTCTCTTGCAGCTTGGTAGCAAGAACTTTTCATGACACAGTCCCTGATGACTCTAGCTTTTTGGATGCCTTCATACTCTGCAGCATGTGAAAGAACTGTGTATGTTTGGATATATAGTACAAAATCAATAAATAAATTGATTTATGCAAGTGAAATGCTTATTGCAGTCTAGGAAAAGTTTCAGGATTTGGTCATCTGTGAAGTTGATAGAAGTGAAGGATCGCAAAAAGCAGAAACTGTAGAAAATAATGACATAGAAAATGAACATAATTGAACAGTTCCATGGCACAAAAATGAGTATTTAGTGAGTCTGGCGGAGGTGAGGGGTAATTATAATAATAATGTAAGTAAAGGAAACAGATGTCTCTGTATCTTTGTCTCCCTCCTAATACTGCCAAATTTTTCCCTTTGTGGCTTCAAAATATTTGAAAAGTGCTCGTCTCTTGTTGAGCAGCATGCAGCCCATGACAAGACAATAACTTCTGAGATAGTTGTGTAGAATCACTTGCTTGAGGAAAAGGTATAAAGGAATCCTGTCTCTCCTTTGAGACAGAAAAATAAAATATATAATATAATATAATATAATAAAATATATAAGATTTTGTGAACTCCAGTCCACTTCCCCAGATACGTCATCTAACATCTGATGAAGTGGACTGGAATCCATAAAAGTTTGCACTAGAAATTTGTTTTTTTAACCTCAAAGGTGTGCAGGATTGCTTTATATGCTTCTATGCTGGGACAGACCAGCTGTGTCTTTGAAAATTGCTTTTAGAAAAGCAGGTATGCAATGCCTGGGGAAAATCATGTCAAGATGTCTCCCCCACAGACAAGTGTATTCTTACAGAGGATGGCAGCTTCATGCTTGCACACCCCCATCTTCGATTTCCATCCAGAGAGGCCAAACACGCATAAATGAGAATACATTAAATTGATGCTCTATTACAATCTTCCCAAACTTGGTGCCCTTCCAATGAGTTGGAGTACAGTTCCCAACAACCTCAGGCAGTCTTTCTTGAGCAGAGATCAATATTTTTGCTTATTATGGCAAGGTCTCCACTGATGAGTGACGAGCAAAGAGAACAGATGTGCCCCCTGCTCCCTTGCAAATAGAAAAAAAAATGGAGACTTACCCTTGAGCTATGCTTTCAAGGTGCTTGTCTTGAGGGCGTGATTTCAGGAACAGCTCCCCCTCACCCCAGGTCCCTGAAAGATCAGTTATTTGTTCCTGACCTGATACTGTAATCTGGAAATGAAGTGCAAGGTCAGAGATAAGACTAGCCTTTTGGGTGATGGGATGTAGCCAAACTTAATGGTCCCTTATCATATGTCTAGCTTCTTAAATTAATTGTATGTTTTCTTTTCATTCCATCTCTTCAAATACGTGGAGCCACAGAATTATAAACTAGAATAATGGCTCACAAATTTACCAGTGTGAGCTGCAGGATAGTTGTTGTCAAACCTGTTTAGCCACTCCTTAACATAGGTAAAGGAAACAAATCCCTTCTTTTGTTTGTTTCAAAGGCTGTTTTTTTTCCCCAAGCTAATTCATGACTGGTGTGTTGATGTGAAATGATCTTAAGTTACAGTAACTGTTCTTCTGCAGATCAGTCATTGATGAGCAACTAAGCTTCATACTTTTTTGACATCTTCTTCTATCATTTTTAGTAGGTTGCAAGTTTTATGTGTTTATTAGTTACATTGATATCCACCTTCTCTTACAGTGAGCTCAATCCTTCAGATTCCTCCTCCTATGTTTCTTGACTTTATCCTCAGAACAGTTCTCCTATATATCCTTTCCCAAGCCTGTTTTATGCATTACTGTGTCTGGTTTTACTTTTGTTTTTCAGTTTAAGTTATGGAGGAGGACATCCATCACACTCAGAAGCAGATCTTCTTCACAGACAAACTTATGCAGCTTCTCATCAGCTACCTGCATATGCTACTTCACCCCATCCTGCAGGTAATAAATAATACACTCTGAAACTTCAGTATTAATGAATACTTTCACAAATTTGATATGAAATCAGTTGCATGTACCTCAGAACTTTGTGCGGTATAGAATCAGTTTTCAAGATATATTTCAGGAGTGTGTCTTATTTGTACTTTGGGTGATGTATTTATAGAACCTCATAATGAATGCAAGGGTAACTGTGTTAACTGTAAGAATTCCAAGTCCATACTGTGCTGATACTTCTGTTAGACCAAGAAAAAAGGCACATAATTGCCTGTACAAGCTTTCACAGCCACATATTCATTTATCAGGAAAAGTTTTTAAAAAGCATGCAAAGGAAAAGGGTGTGTGTGACAATGTTAAGAGTCATGTAGTCTGCATGTTGTATTGAGATAGTACAGAAGAATTGTTTGTATCCTATCAAAGTAGGCTCATCAGGTGTCATACCAATGTCCAGGAGATCCCTGGGAACCACAAAGGCAGTAAAAGAAGAGCATTAAAATTTGATACTTCATCTGAAAGCACAATAAAACTCCGTTGAAAATTCAGACTTGTCTCTATTCAGTGCAGAGTACACAGGCCCCTTTACAGATAGAGCAGTGAGTTAGGAAGTTTCTATATTGTCAGTACTGAATTAGGCAAAACATGAGCCCAAACTGAGTAGTTCATTAGAGGGAGTGAGCCCTCTGAAAATCCCTGTCCCATTTTGAGATTTCCTCCTGTGTAGGATGCTGGTGCCCTTTGCATGTGTTTTGCTCCCATCATTGTGACCCAACTGTGACAGAGTATAGGGAGTGTAGCTATCGTGGGTGTCAGAGAAGCCATGCAGCAACAGATTACTAGGCAACCAGAATTGCCACTCCAGAGTGAAACCCAGGCCCTTTAAGTGTGAAGGAGGAGTTGGAGGCCTCAGAAAAAAGGCATAAATAGTAGGCACTGAACTGAGAGCAGTCAGACTTCAGAAGAAGTGGCTGAGAGTCAGTTCTTCAACCAGAGAGAGTTGTCACTCAACCAAGGGAAGTTGAGTGAGAGAGGGTGTTTTCTCAAGGAAAGCCTAGAGAAAGGGGCAGAAGACAAACCAACCCACATTTAAACCTGGTCAGAGAGAGTGACCAGAGCTCTTGGCAAAAAGGGAGGCCAGAGGGCTGTGTGTGAGAGAGACCTGTGCCTGTATACCAGGGATGTCAAACTCAATTTCATCTTGGGCTGCATCAGCATTATGGCTGCCCTCAAAGGGCCAGTCGTATCTGTAAGACTATATAAATGTATCTACTCTTTTATCATATTAAATAATTGCCTCTGCATTCGATTATTACTGGTTTTTAAACTGTCTTCCCTCTGCATAAACTTTATTTGTCTTGGACATTTGGGGACTATTTCATCGTAGGTTATGGTCCCTGTACCTCTGTAAAGTAACACAGAATTGGTCAGTATATCCAAAGTGTGCCTCGTTCTGCCCCCAGGCTCGCCAGGCAGGGGGAGTGCCACTGCTGCAGCAAAGGTGCAAGGGCCACATGAAATGGCCTGGTGGGCCAGATTTGGCCCGCGGGCCTTGTGTTTGACACCTGTGCTGTATACTGACGTAAAAAGATAAAAACGTGTTTAACTGCATTCTAAAGATCTGTTTGAGCTTGGACATATGTACAAAACCAATACTTGTTTCTGTTTGTTATTTTAATAAAGCTTATAGTATACTTTTATAAATCTTTAGTTGAATAATTCTAAGTACAGTCGGCCCTCCACGTTTGCGTGTTTAAGTTTCACGGATTCGATTATTTGCAAGTTTCTTCAACTCCTGCCCCCTACCTGCAGTGCTGCTTTTCTGCGGAAACCTTCCTTCTCGGCAGCTCCGGTCAGGTCTCTCAGCCCTTTAAAAAACCCACCCCTCCTCCTCCTCCTCCTCCACCACCACCACCACCACCACCACTGCCTGGCCAGCTAAGGAAGGCTCGCAGCAAAATTGGTCAGCACCACAAACCCTCTCCCGATGTCCCACATAACCAAGGAAGGAAATTGGTGACAGAGAGGAAGTATAGGGCCACCATACTGACTTACCCTTCTTCCCCCTGCTTTCCCTGAACTGGTTTGAACCCTGGGTGTCCATTCCCCACCATGCCTCAACCCCCTTCCCACACACACACACATGCATTATGATATTTGCAATTGTTCTACTTTTGCGAGGATCCTGCACCCCTAACCCTAGTGAATGTGAAGGGCCAGTTGTAGTTATAACTGACCAGAACCATGCTACCATAAATCATTAAAGGGGTTCTAAATAACAATTGAAAGGCTATACTCTTTTTACACAAATGTGGTGTTTTTAGGGAAGGCCAGAGCCTTATAAAGCGGCAGAGTGCTTTAGCAGACTCAAGGGGGAGAAGCTGTCATTCTAGTCTGTGAGCTTAGAAAAGCAAGTCTTATCTGTCACACCAGCACAGGGATGTAAAAGCTCCAGAAAGCCATGGGAGAGAGGAGGATGGAAATTTTCAGAAAAAATTGACAAAATGCTGTGTTAGCATCCTGTTGAGATGCTGTTGTTGCTTTAGGAACATTAAGTACATTATGTATACAGTTGGCCTTCCACATTTGCGGGTTTCATTTTCATGGATTTGATTATTTACAAATTTCTCCAACCTCTGCTCCCCCCCCACCTCAAGCGCTTCTTTTTTGAGGGAACCCGTGGATCTCTTAAGTTGCCTTGTATAACTTGAGAGGTTTTCAGACCACTTTTTGTTAATCTAGTCTCTGCTATCACAAGGCAAGATTCAGGATTTAACTCTCCATTTTGAACTGCCATCTTGAAACTCTCATTTCCCACATCATTGATCCACCATGTCATCACCTTGCACTCTGTCGGTCATCACTCCTCACAATAACTGGTAGATGGTTCTGTTAACCTGTTCTCTTGTTGTGACTCCAGTAGTTCCAATGACAAGTCAGAGTTCATCTACCAATTCCCAAAATGTCTTTTCTTTTATTGTGTCCACTGTACCTTTAAAGGTACATAGTTATAAGCTTCAGTTTAAGGTGTGAAATCTGTTAAGTTTACAACTCGCTAGAGATCATCAAAACTATCACTAAGATCTATATATGATGACTTCACAATGTTTCTTTTTTTGTTTGTTTTTGTTGTTTGTGTTCTATAAATGTTCTGGTTTTTTGCTTTTTTAAAACATAAAAAATAAAATAAACCATAATAAACAAAAGATAAAAATATAAACAAAAAATAAAATAAAGAAAGGTGCGCGGTTTTCTAACTCGTCCAGTCCTGTTCATTCTTCATATCGTAGATGCCTTGAATGTAAGCTAAAGCATTATGCAGGCATTGCCCCTCATCAGAACCGTTTTTTTTTAAATTGGTTTTCTTTTAATCCGGTTTTGTTTTAATTAGGTTTCATTTTAATTCAGTTTTCTTTTAAACCAGTTCAATTTTAAACTTGTTTTATTTTAATTTGCTTTTAGTTTAATTCAGTTTCAGTTTAAATCAATTTTATTTTAATGCAGGTTTTAAATTGGGTTTCATTTTAAGTCAGGCTTTATCTTAATTCAGATTTATATTAATGTGAGGTTTTATCTTAATTTGGGTTTTATTTTAATTCAGTCTTTATTTTAATCTGATTTTATTTTAATTCAGTTTTAATTTAATCCAGTTGTATTTTAAACCAATTAATTTGGATTTTATTTTAATTCCAATTTTTTAAAAATTAGATTGTATTTTAATCCAGGTTTAATTTGATTTGGGTGTATTTTGAACCAGTTGTATTTTAAATCAGTTACATTTTAAATCAGTTGAATTTTATGTCAATTTTGTTTTAAATTATACTTTAAATTTACACCGTGCAGGTAGTTCAAGTTAAGTCATACAGTTGATAAACCCATTTAATTTCTATTTTGTGAATTTTGAATGTTTTATCCTTTTCAAAAAAACTGTGTTTGCTTGTTTGATTGTTTGCAAAGTTGTACAACATAACATACAAAATAAATTTAAAAAAATATTAAAAGCCCAAAACCAGTTTATACCTAAAATAGCCAGTGAGTGTCACAGTTGAGCTTCCTAGTGAATAAATCAGTGAATGAGTACTCAGATATGCATGTGTAGCCCCCTATTAATACAGGCTGTTGTGTAGTTTATAGTATGTATAATCAAACTTAATATGTTTGTTCTTTATGTAGGTCTTTCTGGCATTTTTGATAACACTATGCATAGCAGCAGTACCAGCACTAAAGAAACTTCAGTTATGAATTTTCTCTCTGCAATTGAATCCCGCAATACTCAGGCTGTTTCTTCAGGAACTACTCTCTTGCCACAGTTTCGAGCTACACCTTGGCAGCCAGGTGATATTTTCCTAAGTTTTAGGCCTTGTGTTGTTTGTTTCTTTGTTTAAAAAATCAGTATCATAATATTAGAATTCAAAGGGACAACTTCTCTCCAAAGTACCTGTGTTCAGATGTAGATTTCTATGAAATTATCTTCATGTAAAATGCTTCATGCTTTTGTTAAACAAGCATTGTAGCAACCATATTAGTTGTTACAGCGCTGCAATGGAGTTAAATTGCTACTTTGAACTATTACAGTTATTGCTCCCAAAGTATAATACAACCGTCTTGTCAGATCTTTTTACAAAACTAGTACACCATCATTGCTGCCTCACAATGTGTAACATATGTCACACAGTGTTGGGCTGGTTTACTGTGAGGTTTCCCAGGGCTGATGACATGTCAGTTTGCAGTTTGTGTCATTAACATTACCGGGTGTGTTGTCTTATTGCATCCATTATAAGAATCTTTCTTTTGTTCTACATTATAAGATTCTAGCATAACATTAGCGATTTGCCAGTTTGTTAAATGCTGATTTCTTACATGTGAGCTTTGCATGGTAACACACCTGTAACAAAGAATAATATAGTTGTACACTTTCAAGAAGTACTAAATATGTAAACAACTGAGTTCATTGTCTTAAACAAGAATGTATTTATTGAGGAAATTACACTGTAATTACATATATTGGTCAAGTCATATGAACTTGAAAAGTACAAAAGAATTTATTACACGTACACCACAGCCAAGACTAAAGAATATAACTCAGCCTTATGAATAAGCCCAAAAAGCCCACTTGCAAAACCCAAAAATCTGACACTGGTATCTGGCAGAAGAGAGAGGGAGCTTCAATCCTCTTGAATAAGCCTGCTGCAATTCTTTTGCTGGATGTGGATCCCTCCTCTTACTGCCCACTTAGTTTTTATGCTAGGTGCAAAAGAGTGATGTCTTCACTCCAACAATTTCATTTTCCTGCATAGAATTCCATACACTCGCCTAGGACAATCAGACTAGTGCTTAGTTACAGTGCTCATGTAACTATAATGAATAATATTGTTTTGGAAGAGGTTCCTGATCCAAAATTTGTGCTGTTAAAGTATTTGAGATCTCGTCTGCTTTCTCAAGAAAAAACAGTAGTTGGTTCAATATCCAAAGTTGGTGAAAGACTTTTTTCATCTGAGGTAAGGATCAACTCAAGAAATGCTCCAAAACTTTGTGCACGGTCCTTTTAAAGGGAGTTCAGTCTCATCTAGATCAGATCGTATGACATCATTCACTTTGCCAGATTTCTTGACCAGCAGCATCTCTGTCTCCGTCTTACCTGGATGACATTTCTGTTTGTTCAAGTCCATTCACTCCTGAGCTGCCAGTAGGCAGAAGCAAGGAGGAAGCGGAAAAAAAATTAAGCAAAAAAGTATTCCTGGAAGACGATACTGTCAGGTATTACACTGAAAGAGTATTAAAGTACGGTCAGTTCTCTGTGTGTGATTAATCGCAGGACTAAACAAAATGGCTATGTCAGAAGTGTTCTTGGTTCATATGTGATCGAACCCCTTTCTTTCTGTGTTTCTTTTTAAACAGGTATGCATTCATCAAGTGAACTTTTTGTTACTGGAGCATTGCCAGCCTCTGGAACCTTTCCACCAACTTCAGCTTATCAGCACCCCAATGCTTTTAGCAGTAGAAACTTTGCTACTACTCCTTCTCTAACACTTCAGGATGCAACTTTCAGTGGAACATCAAATGGGCTGTTAACTGCTCACGACCCTTTGCTGCAGATCAAAACATCCCAAGGCACTGTTCCTGCTGCATTGACTTTTGAGCGCCTGGGCAGTTCTGTGTTAAGTAGCAGCATACCACCACAGTCTTCAACATATCGCTCTGCTCAGGAATCTGCACCCCATCTGTTGCAGCCACAGTTCAGTTTGTTGCCTTCATCACTTGGAGGAGCTCAGCCAGCTCCACAGGTGTATAGCTCAACTCTGTTTACTGGTTCTACTGCCTCCATTGAAAGAGCACTGCAGAGAGAATGTAGTGTCATTAAACACCATCAGCGGCCTTCAAGCACACAGTCTGTTCAGGCACAACTGACTGGTTCACAGCATTCCTTACACAATTTTTTATCAAATGCAAGTGGAACCGATTTTCAGGATACGTCTCGACAGTCATCCTTGTCTTGCAGCCCAGTTGCTGATGCTACTCAGGTGAGCAGTAGTGGACCACAGCAGAAGACCTCTCAAGTTTCAGTGGAACTTGCTCAATCATACACATCGGCAATTCCATCACCTGGTTTCCCATCTGTTTCTACTACAAAAGCAAAACAGTGTTCTACAAAGCAGCCACCCAGGTCAACAAAGACCCCAAAGCCACAAAGTGTAGCCCCTGATGGGCAGGCACAAAGCTATTCCAAAACTACACAGAGCCAGAACTCTGTAATAGCAGGTCAAGCACAAATCTATTCTACAGCACAGCTTCCAAGCCTATTGTCAGTAAGCCAGTCACAAAATTATGTTTCAACACACTCACAGAATGTGCCATCTGTCAGTCATGCACAAGTATTCTCAGCTATCAAGCTTGAGAAGCTACCACCTTTGTACAAAACTCTTGCTTTTGCTGGGCAGTCACAAGCTAGTACTTCTGATAGTCAGACGCTGAGTTATTCTTCTGAGCAACAGGTGTTAAGTTCAGTTTCAGATGACAACTATTCCGCACAGACAAGGGATCTTTCAGACAGCCAGTCTCAAAACTATCCTCCTAGCCATTCTCAGGGGTTGTCAACAGTTAGCCAGTCACAGGTTATCTATTCATCTCAGTCCCAGGTTTTGTCAGTAGTTAGTCCTTCAGAAACATATACAACAGGGCAGTCTCTAACATTGACATCGCCATCTCTCCCATTTTCTTCCTCTTCTCATGTTCAAAACTTGTCAGCTTCTAGCTCTCCCCAGAACTATATTTCTCTACATTCTCCGGCACAAGAACCATCCTCTCCACAGTCTCAAAAGTTTTTACCAGTTGTTCAGTCAACTTTTGTCATGCCAGCTCCTTCACAAGCATTGCAGATCAGATCTTCCTCAGATGCAAAATCATACATTAAAAGGAAATCTGACCCTAACTTGTATCAGACAGCTAAACAAGATGATCAGTTCCCAATGCAAGATTTACAGACATTGCAACACCAAACATCTCTTGATTCCTCCCCTCAAAGGCTAGCTGATAATGAAGTTAACACTCAGGATACAACTTTCAAAGTTTCCAAAGTGGACGCTCGATATTCTCAAAGTGTAATCAGAAGTAACTCTCGTCTTGAAGATCAAGTTGTTGGACTTACTCTTCAGGGCTCAAAAAAGGATGAAAGGATGGTTAGCTCTGTGGCTCAACTTACCCAGCAAATCGGCCATGTTACTAATGTAGTAAGCCATGATATTAAAAAGGCAGCTAATTTATTACCAGCCACCCAAATAAATGTGGATGGCAAAGAACTAAGCCAACAGCAATCTCTTCTGCATAAGGTACAGGAAGGTAAGCCCTCAGAGCAGCAAGGCCATGTTATTAGCACACCAACACAAATTAACACTCAAGCCATAAGACATAGCCATCAGCTGTGCTTGCCTAGCGCACAGGTTATTTTGGAATCTGCCTGTGATTTGCAGATGCTCCAGCAGTCAATACTGCAGTCTAGCTTAGGGCGCACAAAAGGTTCTCCACAAGTGCAGCGCATGCAGAGTTCTCAGCAGATGACTCCGCAGTTTCTTCAGGTGGATGGTCACTTGATTCAGAGTAATGGAGGACATTCTCAGCAGCAGCTTCATCCTCAAAGCTCTGACATTATGAAAATGGACATTTCTGAGCCATCAAAGCCAATACAACAACACTTGACATCAAAAGAAAATTTTGTGCAGCCAAATAATGAATCTAAGAATCAGTTTGTTACCCTTAGTTCTGTATGTTTTCCAGAGTCTATGCTAATCAGCGATGAAAGGAATATACTGTCTAATGTAGATGATATCTTGGCAGCTACAGCTGCTGCTTGTGGTGTGACTCCATCTGAATTTGCCAAATCAACATCTAATGAAGAGGAAATGCAGTCAGTTGAAAACGGAGACAATTCTAAGGCTCAGTTCCAGACAATAGATGTCAGACATGTAACTCCGAGCTTCACCTCCTCACAAGCAGTAGTTGGAAAGCCACTGAGCTTAAACAATATTTCTTTGAACGGAGGCCAGATTACCCTAAACTTAACAGCACTGCCTGTGGTGCCAAAAAACAGAAGCGTTGATGAACAACATGTTGAAACTCCGTATCAAAGCATTTCTACTAGAGTTGCCACATCAGAGTTTGAACAAACGCAAGAACAGGCTTCTGTCCTAGTAAAGCAACAGTCTAGCACAAATAATGACTCAGAAGGTAAAAATAATGTTCATATGGACGTTGTGCTAAATGTTTCAAGTGGTAAGACACTAAATGAAGAGACTTCAAGGTTGAGCAGGGATTGTAACATGGAGGGTGACAACACTGTGACAGAGAGCAAGGTTAAAGTTCCATTACATTCACTATCTATGCAACGTGCAGGGGATGAAAACAGTAACAAAGCTGAAGACAAGAGCCAAGACTTACCACAAGAGGATCTTGTTAAGCAGGAGAGGGGACAAAATCAAATTAAAAATGATGATCATGCAAATCAGAAGCAACTTAAGCAAAGTGGGCAGTGTAAGCGCCAGAACTCAAGAGGAAGCGATGGCAGCTTGCCATATTCTCCTGCTGCTGAAACTTGCCATGAAACCTACCAACATCAAGAAAAAATGAGGCAGAAAATCAAAGAAGTGGAAGAAAAACAACCGGAAGTCAGAACAGGATTCATTGCGTCTTTTTTAGATTTCCTGAAATCTGGACCTAGGCAGCAGTTTTCTGTTCCTGCTGTGCATGTGCCTAACCGTGTCAGGAGACCCGTTACCCCTGTTGTCAGAGTGCCTTGTCCATCTCCACTTTCAAAACCCCAAGCACCAGCAGCTCCTGCATCTGAAGGCAGTGTTCAGAGTTCAGACAAAAAGGGTAATGAAGAACTGAAGAGAAATTCAGAAGCATTACCCTCATTTTCTTCAGATGAAGATTCAGTAGGTGGAAACCAGGATCTTCAGAAAAACATTACATCTGCATTGTCAACTTTGACTGATGATTCTGATAAAAAGAAAAAGTCAGGTAAAGATTCCTGTGCTATGCTTACAACTTAGTATATGCCTGTAGTGTAAAGACTGTTTAAATAAAGATACATATGGTTCTTTTTTGTTTGTTCAGAGTACTGTAATCAAGTATCCATTTTTAGCTGTAGTTAAGGCTAACCAGAGTTGTGGGAGTTAAATGATATTTTGAAATTTAGTTTTCTTTTGCATTTTTGGAAATGTTCTCATGTTCACCACTTACTGTGGAAAACAGTTGTCTTAATCAGATAAGATTTAAATTATTTCTGAAGGCAATTTTTAAAATTTGCATTATTTCAAAGAACCATTTTCTGTTTGTTTTTTTAAAAAAACACTTTGATGGCTTGACTAAGCCAAAGTCTTGATAGCCTACAAGCTGAACTCTAAAAAAAAACTCAAATCATCCTTCGATTTATCTAGATTTACCTTATATATAAATTGGATTTGTGCTAGGGAAGAGGTTAAGTCTCTGTTCTTTTTATATTCTCCCGTAAGCTTAAATGTAAAACAAATGTGGGACTTTATCCCTCAAGTGGGCATGCTGCTGCAGTCATCAGTTGAATTTTGCACCATATAGTAACAATTTTTAAATTGTTCACTATAGGCTTAAAATAACTCATCTCGTTTTATGTATGTAGGTATGTATACATACGTACATACATACACACACATACGTACACACACAGTTGGTTTTTAAATTAAGCAAATTAAGTTTGTTTTGTTGTATTTCAGGAATAGAGAAGACTGTTTCTAAAAATACCACCAATACTACTGTAAAAAAGGAACCTTCCAGTTTAGCTATTACTGCGCAAGATGCTCAGGTGAAAACCTGTTCCTCACAGCCTGAAAAGGAGAGTGTTGTTACAGAGCAATTAGCAAAAAAACAGGCAACTGTTGCCATAGAAGGATATATCGAGGATGAGAATGGAGACAGTGGAGGCGAGGGCATGTATAGAGAACGTGATGAATTTGTAGTGAAGATTGAAGATATAGAATTACTAAAGGTAATCCATCACTTTTTTTTTTTTAGTAATTTAAGAAAATGTACTATTCAAATAATTTCTGGTATTATGTTATCTTTTCCTTTTTTGTGTGTCTTAATTATATTGTAGTTTTTACAAAACCTCTTACTGTAAATAGGTATGGTTCTTTACAAATGATTCATGGGTAATACTTATAAGATCTGTGTATTATTTTTCAGATTTGCAATAAGTTGTCAGAGAGATGCCAATTTCAAACAAAGTCTCATGCTAAATTTGAGACGTGTTAGTATTCTTCAGCTGTACCCAGCTGTTTGCTTCTGGTTGACTGTAGCTTCTTCTTGTGTCTGAACAAAAGAGCTATTTAAATAGAATATGAAATGATGTTTTAAAATTGTTATATCCTCAGCTGATTCAAAGTCATCAATCATAGTTCTCATTTTTGATGTAGCTGAAGTTAGTTGGGGTTTTCTGGTTTTTTTCTTACACCACGAAGAGATGAGTAATAGAACTCAAGCATGTCTCGGCTTGTTAAGCCTAGATTCAATCACCCAAACACAAGCAGGGATCCAGTTAGGATATAATATCAAAACATAGTTAAGGAAGTGTAAATGATTTGATATAAAGTCTGAATTGATAAACTGTGATTTGCAGCTAGCCGGGAAACTGGAATTAGAAGCCATGATTTATAGTGCATTTAAAAGCCATAGTTTGTTATGGCTACAGCTGTGCATGTTGTTTGAACTCACAAATGATTAGGTCATTTTCTGAGGCTGCTGAACTATGGAGATGAAAGTGAACTATCATGTTTTAGAGCTGAGAGGACTGAAAATGATAGCAATATATAGTTACAAATGATGCCTCTGAATCAGGAATAAGTACCCCTGCCAGAGTAAGCAGTGTGTGGTCCTGTCTCTGGACCACCATCCCATGCCTTTGCTACTCAGTAAATTATTCAAAAGGAGAAACATGTTTCTAAAAGCCTTTATGAATGGCTATTCTCCTGAAAAGCAAAATGCTTTAGATGAAAAGTAGCTCTTTCCATTTTATTTTTAAAAAAATCCAATTCTTGCCATTTTTGGCAGGGTATGGATTGCAGCAAGTAGTCAAGGAAAGGATCAAAATTGCCTCCCCCCAACACACTCAAATTGCTCACCTGGGCTCTAAATGATGCTTTAGAAGCTGAACCATATTAAGTTAGTACCCTTGGTATTCCCTTGGCCAAACTACTGCCTTTCAACTTAGCCTAAAAAGATGGCTAGAATCATAAGGCTGTGTGTTGAAAATGTGGTGTGCAAATGGTGGTGGTGGTCTGTTTGAGTTAATTATTTTAGCTCTAAAGCTGAAATTGTTACTTTTCATTTTGGCCCTCGTAGGCTGCTTTAAAAACAGGAACAGAGCCTCCAGCCATCTGGAAAGTTCAAAAAGCCTTGTTGCAAAAGTTTGTCCCAGAGGTACGAGATGGACAGAGAGAATTTACAGCTACTAACAGTGTAAGTGCAAAGCATACCCGTAAGTACAAAGATTCCATTTTAATCATATTGTGCCAAGGAGATTCTCAGTGGTGTAAGATGATAACATAAAAGTGAAACAGAAAAGGCTGACCTGAAACTTCAGTGAAGTTTCCTGTGGTGTCTTACAGACTAACAACGTTTATGGTGAATTAGAATCTACATTAGTCAAAGATTAGAAGTGACAGTGGGGGATGAAGGCCCAGAAGTTATGTATTTTTTGTGTATCCATATGCACACATCCACTCTTGCTCACTCACTTTCAAAGGTGAGTGCTATGGTTTGATGAGGGGGAATAGATATGCTGCCATCTTTCTGTACTCTTCCCCACTTCTTAGTTCATAATAATCATAACTTTGTATGATTTTCAAATGAGGTATACTACTGGTAATCATAATGATCAGAAATCACTTCAGACTACACAACGGGAGGAGAAGGAAAGGGATAATGTCTTTTATTCTTTCACCAAAGAATGAAAATTCTCATGCCTTATACTCCAGATGAGTGAATATTGTATCATTTAAATTGGAGGAGTACTCCAGTTTATTGCACGTTACCTATTTCTGTGCCAGCCACCAAGGATTGGTATAATTGATTGCACCAAAGACTTGAGGCTAAATGGCATGTGTAGAAAGTGATGACTCTTAATCTGTCTTGATACATTTATCTGCTTATTGAGTTCCACTCAGACTTTTCACAGATGAATGTTTGGTTTGTGGAAGCTTCTTCCACCCAATTTTTTTCAGTTTCCCCAGTTACTGCAGCACTCTGCCACGTTCTGATCCTTCCTTCAAGGACCCTCAGGATAGGAAAAGGGAGGCACATAGGGCTGCAGTGATAATTAAGGGTGCCCCATTGCATGAGCAGCCTGCTGCTTGCCCCAAGACTAAAATAAAAGATATTGTATATGTAATGCTTTTAAAGTCTGCTATATAAAATAAGATATATACATACTTGTATGTGCTATGTTTTTGTTTTTGCTTGTTGCAGTATCTTGGGTATTTTGGGGATGCAAAATCAAAGTACAAACGGGTGTATGTGAAGTTCATAGAAAATGCAAACAAGAAAGAGTATGTCAGAGTATGTTCCAAGAGACCAAGAAATAAACTTGTACAGTCTGCAAGGTATTTCATTCTGATATATTTTTTAAATGTTGAATTCTGACAGTTTTTATAACTTATGCAGGAACACAGACTTATTTTAGTATTGCTTTGTACATTTAATGCATATATTTCAGTTCTTGTATTTTATTAGAATGTTGGCTATCCATAGTATGTGTTTATAGGTACTTCAAATACTTTGTTCTAAAATAAACTGAAAGTACAGCAGCCTGGTTTAAATTGAGGACAAATGCACATACGAATGGAGAAGAGTGAAAGCTTCTGTATTGACTAAATCCAGTTTCTCATTACATAAAAAGTTTGGGAGCTGAGATTTAATCAGAAGTGCATGCAAAGAAGAGGCAAAGGGGAGCACACGAAACCAGTGCTCACTGCAGCCTATTAGTATTAATCTAAATCAGATTTCCCGATTTGGGTGCTGTCAAGAATGGTTGGACCATGAGTGTCAGCCTCACAATGATTTTAAGGATGATCTGAATCATGGTTTGGATGGTAATCGGAACTAGGTAAATTTTCTTCTCTTCTCATTGATAGTTAATGGTAACTTAATTTTATTTGGTTTTCCTTCGGAAAACATGGTATAATACTGTTTGTTGCTTTTTTCCCAAGCCAGTGATCTACAGTTAGATATCTTCCCTTTCATTCAGTTCTATTGGGATGGAAGCTAGTACTCATTCTTTTTAGTTCTATAACAGAGTGTTTGTCTGTCTGTCTCTAGCTTAGCTCTAAAAGAGGCCATTTCCACATGATGATGCTCTTCCTTGTCATCACGCAGCAATCCCAGGTCCAGAAGGGAGCACATCAGCAATGCTCCCCTCCACAACTGCTTGCTTCATGCAGAAGGGAGCACAATGGCACAGTTTCTTCCTTCTGCAGCACAGCCTGGCACTTTCCATCACTGTGCTGTGGAAGGAAGCATCACCATTGCACTTCCACGGCTTCCACACAGCTGGGAGGACAGGAGCGCTGTACGATTGCAGGCGCAAAATGGACTTTTTCCGTTTTGCGAAAACTGCGAGCGTGATGCTTGGCAACAGGATGGCAGCGGGCCAGCAGTGACATTGTGCAGAAGCATGACCTGCCAACTGCTGCCACCCTGTCCCAGAAGCAGCACAGCCCTGTTGTACAGAAATGGCCTGAAACCTATCCGTGAATAGAATAGATACTATGGGCTTGAGATTAGTCTGTGTTTTAAATGGACTAATGAAGTTTATTTAATTAAAATCTATCTGTAGTCTGCAATGAGAGCCAGGAAAGTGTAGTGGTTTGAGTGTTGAACTAGAACTTTAGGAGTCAAGAACTCAAATCTCTTTTCAGCCATAGAAACCTACTGGGTGACCTTGGGCAAGTCAGACTCTTCAGCACATTTCTGTGGCTGAGCAGTGATTGGAATCCTGGTCTCCACAGTCATAGTCCAACACTGAAACCACTACACCACACTAACTCCCATGTGTATCAACGCATGTGTGGGATTTAGTTTTTTAAAAAGTTATATGCATTATATACATATATGTTATATACATTTAATGCAGAAATGATAATGCACTCCAAACTATAACTAATCGCCTAAATTAAGTGAATAGCATTTATACAAGTCAGGCTTGCATTTGTACAAGAGAGAAAGGACACATATCTCAAGAAGTTTAAAAGATGGCCTTTATTAGCTAGAACCCCCAATCTTTTTTCGCTTATGAATATGCTTCATACTTTCTTCAGGGGGCTACTTGAAATAAAAACTGCAGGAAATCCAGAAGGAAAGTTTAAGAATAAGAGACTGAAATGAGTCAGGCTTTTAACTTATAGAAGACCATCTTTCAAGGATCTTGAGATATATCTCCTTTTTCTCTTATAAATTTCATAGGATACAACTGTTTCTTTTCCTTTTTTTTTTTCCCCCTGTACAGGCTTGAACACATAACAATCTATTTCAATTCCTCTCTCTCACTTGTAGAACTGTTCATTGTAAGCCAAGCACTAGCATCAACAAAGTTCTTGATCCCCAGGGGTCAAAAACTACAACAGCAACAACGAAAGTTTCTTCAGTGAAACCCAAAGCTAAACAGCCAAAGATAAAGGCTGAGCCACCACCAAAGAAACGGAAAACATGGAAGGAAGAATTGCCTGCTACTCCTCAACTCCAGAGCGATGAGGAAGGTAAACTCCACCATGTCAAAAGTAATTATATTTCCATTTATATATTATTTTTAGCATATTATGTTATTTGTGTGTTTCTTGGCAAGTGTTTGTATAGTGTTGTGAATATTTATGTCTTTCTGAAATTTACTTTGCTGTCAGGCCCCATAATAATTTTGATGTAATCACTTGTTGCTGATTCATCATGCAGTATTATTGCAACATTAAGCAGACAGTTCCTCCACATACTTCTGTATGTATGAAAAAGAAAGTGAGAATTGTACTGTCAAAACCCACAGCAACATCACATATTCCCTTAATTGTGACCCTTCAGTTTGTGCAGTGAACATTTCCTGCTGTGTCTCAGCTCTGGAGTCAAAACTTGGAAAAGTTATTTTTTAAAGGCTCCCAGAGTCCCCCAGCCTGACCATGCAGCCTAGGGAATTTGAAGAGGTGTAATTTTTTTTTTTTAAAAAGGCCCTTCTCTAATCTGTGTCTTTACTAAGGATAACTATTTAGATGTGTATATATATATATATAAATTAAGCTCACTATTTTCTTTGTTACAGACATAGGTTGACATTTTGTTTTGTAGTAGAATTTCTTTCAGATGGTGGGCTAGGTTCCAAAGTATGGAACATGGCTTAATTTTTTAATAATAATAATTTTTTACTTGTTACCCACCTCTCTCCAAGGCCCGAGGCAGGGTACTACATAGATGCAATTAAAAACAAATTACAACTAAAATACCTTAAAAACACAAAACCATTTAAAATAAGATATATCCTGGTTAAAATATATCAAAATTAAAAGTACAAATATAATTAAAACTACAGTTAAAAGTATACTTAAAAATAGACTAGGTAGGCCTTCCAGAAGAGATAAGTCTTTAGCACTTCTTTAAATTAGGACAGCACATTTTGTTGTCAGATCTCTTCTGACAGGTCATTCCATAGTCTAGACAACCAGGTCCTCTGGGTGACAGTTGCCAGTTTAGTCCTGGCTGGTTTAAGTAAATGGCTTCCAGAGGACTTGAGTGTATGGGGCAGATTGTATGGGAGGAGGAGATCCTGCAGATAATTTGGCCCCAACCATATAGGGCTTTAAAGCTACTAATCAACACTTTGTACTTTGCCTAGAAACTAATTGGCAGCCAGTGGAGTGATTTTAATGTCGATGTGATATGTTCACTCCTTGCTGTACCTGTAATCAATCTGACAGCCATTTTGGACCAGTTGGAGCTTCTGAACTTGGTACAAAAGTAGCCCAGTGTACAGTGCATTGCATAAGTTCAACCTTGAGATTAGCAATGCATGCACTACCATCTTTAAGACGTCCAATTGTTGGAAGGGGTGCTGTTGGCGTATCAGCCAAAACTGATAATAAGCACTCCTGACCGTCGCATCTATCTGAGTTGACATTTGGAGTGACTGATCCAGGAGCACATCCAAGCTGCAAACATAGTCTTTCAGAGGAGTGCGACCCCATCCAGAACTGGTTGACACACCTCCAACCCGTGAATTAGGACCCTTAATAGTAAGCACCTCTGTCTTGTCTGGATTCAGTTTCAATTTTTTTTCTTCATCCAGCCCATTACCTCTTTCAAGCATTCATTCAGAAGAGACACACTATCCTTAATAGAAGCTGTTTTTGAAGGCATGGAGAGATTCATTTGGGTGTCATAGTGAAGACGTTTTTAAGAACTGTGTTTCAGAAGAACATAATTAATAAGAATGATCATTCAGACATGGGCCATTTCCGCACTAGACAGTTACAGCGCTATTATTCCACTTGCAATATCCTGTGGAATCCTGGAGTTTGCAGTTTCGGGAGGGCCAAGTGGCGGAAATGGCTCTGCGGAAATGGCTATAATTATATAAGCTGAAACTGTATCTAATAACTGAAATCACTTTCTTGGCTAATAAATGCTCCAACATTTTAATCTTAGTTTCCATAATTCCAATGTATTTTGTATTTTTGGAAATTATTTGAAGTTTAGTGCAAAGACATGAATCTTAACAACTTAATCCTAATTAGGGCCACTCCTGGAATCTTGGTGCATTTATATTCCTTTGAGTAGTCGCTAGATGTCACTGGAGTCATAATAAAGAAATCTCTTTATGATATTAAAATTGAATTAGAGAATCAGAAAATTATACTTGTATTTCTAATATTTTAGACACTGCCCCTCCAGCTCCTGTTGTTGCTCGGTTTTTGAATACTAGAGCTATGAAGGAAACATTTAGGAGTTATATGGAACTACTTGTTAGCATTGCCTTGGACCCAGATACTATGCTGGCATTGGAGAAGAATAATGGTACAGTATTCAGTCTTTTGATTATTTTTTTTCTTACTATAGCTTACTGTATTATACACTTGCTTTCTGTTAAATAGGATTTATATTACAGGCACACGGGCGCAGGTATTTCTATGCATGAATGGAAAAGTTGCTTTGTACTTCATTGAATGTTGTTTTGGAGGCTTACCTAGACCTCCTTAGCACTCCAGAACTCCCTCTCAAGGCTCCTCCTCTTGTCAACTCCCTTACAGTCAGCCAGGAAACTACCTCACATTCCAGAGATTGTTGCTGACTTTGCCCTTCTCCAAGCAGCTACCAACCCCATTTTCCATTCCCTAGCCAGTTAGCACCCTTTTTTGGCGGATTACATGCCATCACTACCAATATGTGGGGTCCTCCAGATAATTCAACAAGGGTATTACATAGAATTCTGTGAACTGCTCCCAATGGGGCCCTTCAAGTACATTCAGCCTTCAGTCCCTCTTGACCAAGAGATTGCTATGCTCCTACAGAAGGGTGCAATAGAGTGAGTCTGCCCATCGCTGTCTATTCTCAAGTTCTACTGAAGGTACTTCACAATTCCCAAAGTGGCTTGTCACCAGTCTTGAATCTCAAGGAAGTTAATTCCTTCATTCCCTGGAAGTGATTCAGGATGGTCAAATAGCCTGCCTTTCCTCTGCAAAGGAGAATGGTTCACCTTGATACTCTTTTGGGATGCTTACTTTCATATCAGTATCCACCCTTTCAGCAGACACTTCCTATGTTTCTGCTTCAGGCTAGAGCACTGTCAATTTCATGTCCTCCCTTTTGGCCTTGCAGTGGTCCCAAGGACTTTCATTAAATATCTGACTGTGGTAGCAGACTGGCTAAAGGTCCAAGGAGTTTCCATCTTACCATATTTAGATGATTGGCTGATAGTCTCCTCCTCTTTCCAGCGGCCTGTTCAAGATGTCCACCTTGTGATATCCTTGCTTTAGAAGCTGAGTTTTGTGGTAAATTGGGACAACTTTTCACTATATACATCCTGTTGTATCCACTTTATTGAGGCTGTACTTGACTCGGTGGAGTCCCAGAGTTCCAACACAGGAAGAGCACTTGCACTGCAGCCTTGGTACAGAAGCTCTTAAGAAATTGTTGTTAAGGCCAGATCCCTTTAAGTTCTATTCTTTCTCATGGCATCAGCTATCATAGCTGTTCCTTTCACGCAACTCTGGATGAAACTTACCCTGAAGTGGTTTCTGAATCACTTCATTCCTGCACAGTACAGTCCATATGTATTTCTCTTATCACCTTGATCAATACTTTACACCCTCCCCAACACATGAAAGACATTCTTTTGTTCTACCCTATACCTTCTCCCATCCTCACTACAGATGCATTTATGTTGGGTTAGGGAGCCCACACTCTGGACTTGACGGTCACTGGTTGCTGGTCCAATAGCAAAAAGTTGTGTCATACCAACATTCTTAAATTGGTTGCAGTATTTATATTTTTATTTGTATTTTTGTCATGCTGGCTTTGTATTTGCCTTTGCCTTTTTATTGTGTTCCATTTGCATCGAATTTTTAAGTTTTTTGTGGTATTACCCTATTCTAAAATTGTATGATCTTTGGAGACTTGTTTTGTAGGTGTCTTATAAACATGACTAATTAAGTAAGTAAGTAAAAAACCTCATTTTTTTAAGATATAGTTTCTTTGTTACATTGTTTCAGTTTGTTTCATTAGTGATTTTTATTTTTTTTTAAAACATAAAATTCTATGTCTTTGTTTTCATCCAAAATATGCACAAGAAAAATATGTGCTTACCAAGACTACACTGTATTTTGAAATAGTACCTAATACATGTGAATCTTAGAATAAAATCGCTAAGAATCTGTAAAAGAAATTGTATTTCCCACCTCCACCATGCAGAAAGCTTTATTGAAATAGTATTGAGCTCCATAGTAACTGCTTTATGGTGGTATTGCAAATTTAGTATTAGCTTTTAAAGAAGACATGCCTTTGCTGAATATAGCAGATAAGTTGTTGCTTGAATTTTCATAGATGAGTGGTGTATAAATCTAAGATCTGACTCTTCTTTCTAAAAAAGGGGGTGGAATGTTCTTAATTCTTGAAATACACTTGTAGTGGGGAGAGTAGACATACTGTGGACAAAGTTCTATTAAAAACATCTTTCCAGAGTCTGGTTGTTCTTGCTTTAATTCTTGTTGGTAGTCATTTATATTTGATACCAAGGAGGAACTGATGGCCCTTACCTTTCTGGAGGAGATTATTTGTTTGAATCATCTGGATATATTTTATTGAGCTTGTTTCACTTTTGTAGGTACTGACATGATGCACACTGTTTGTTCCTCTGTGCTTCTTGCATGATGTATCTGAATTGATATAAACTAATTTTAGTATAGATGTGCAAACAGTGGATTGTTCTTAGAGATGGATATTGTTTGGGTTCAGTTTACCCATGCTATTGCAGTAAAATAATAATGATACACTTTTCTCAATATGCTGTTCTTATATCCAGCTGCAGCAAAATAGTAGCCAAGTTTATATACTGTCATCATGCAAGTTTCTCATGTGATCCATTTACAAAATTTTAGCATATCCAAGTTCTTTCTACAAATATGTAAACAGAAAAATACACTTATTACATTATTATGTTACTCATCGTATATTTGGGGTGTGGCTACTATGTCAGGTGTTGTGTGCTTTTGCCTTGAAGTGGTTTAAAGTAACATATTCATTTATTAAAGGGTCTTGAATCCAGTATTATGCTGGTATTTCAGTCTCAGGTTTTTTTCTCCTCCACTCCCTGTTCAGTGCTGACAGAAACCAGGCAGAGGGCCTTTGCCAGTCTTCCAGAGCAGATTTTGCAAATGGGGTGGAATGGTGCCGTGGAAGGAGAAAGCACACGGCATCCTCTCCACCCCAGTTCACTCTGCTCCACTCACAGAAGCAGTTCAGACAGTGAATATTCCATGCTGGATTTAAGTTATAAACCATCCTTCATCCATTTGAAACTAGGGTGGTGAACAATGAGTGGAATTGTCCAGATGACAAAATTGCATGCATCAGTAGACCCTTGGGGTGGATTCTTCCTCCCCATCCTATGCCTTCATGTCTGTATATGGTGGGCTTTCCTGAACAGAGTTTAAAAGGCGAAGGAGAAGGTGTTATCTTGTAAATTGGATGCCACTCAGTACATCCCACTAAAATGGTCATACAATCCAGATCATTCAGTTAAAAAAAATACAATACCTGCATTATAGTTTGTGAAATATACTGCATTTTCTTTTTTAGATGAGCTGCTTCTGCCCCACATGAGAAAAATTGATGGCATGCTGAATGACAATAGGAAAAGATTGCTCTCAAAATTACGTTTGGAGCGCTCATTCAAGGTACTGATTCTTAAAATGTTTTTATTAGTGATTTGTAGGTGTTTAATTACTTGAAGTTGTTATAGGAGATGTTGTTCAGTAAGACAAGTCAAATAAGCAGCTGTATGAAGTCCTGCTTTTTATCTTCTTCAGTGAAGCTGGCTACCAGTAATCCTGCATTTTCAAATGAAAGGGAGCTTTTTTTCTACTCATCAATCACCATAAATGAATCTGTATCTTCACTTAGATCCAGACAATGCTTCTTGCTACACTGCCTCCCAACATTTTGAAGAGCTTGATAACAGTGATTTCTGTCTCAGAAACACTTTTGGGTGCTTATTATGGCTCATTGAATAAAACAATTGTACTTAAATTTTCAGCACACCAATGAAACAGATTTTCTCTAGTAAAATCCTGCACAATCAATAATCTCATTCTTTTGTGCTCTTTTTAAGGCTGCTTTGGAAAGCTTTCCAGAGTTGACAGTAATCACTCGTGATTCTAAAACAAAAACAGGAGTGAGTGCAGTTTCTCGAATCAAAATGAATGGGAAAGCTTATAATAAGAAAACATTGAAGATTTCTAAGGCAACTACAAAATTAGCACAGGTAGGTGTATGCGTTGTTTTTCTCCATCCATATTTCTTATGCAACTCTTAATACCAATCCCAGAATTTCTTAATTACTTTGTGAACATGTTCAAAGTGTTGAACTAGCTGCTTTTGAGTTGTGTGTCTTTAAGTACACTTGGTTCCTTAACAGCACTTTTGTATCAGTTCCTTTTATCGTTGTCTTTTGAGGTGTAAGAAGTAATTACTTACTTACTTACTTACAATGTACAAAACGCTTCTGAGAGAAGAAGACTCACAACTAGAACTGTGCACTCCCTTAGGATTGAGCCTTCATAGGATTGCACTTAGAGGTCACCTAGCACTGATCATGAGTCATAATGTCATGGTCTGTAATTGCTATGTTCTCTATCTTCCACTATGGCTGGTTTTATACTAGTCTCTTAGTACTTGCCACTTTTGAGGGCCTCTGCTGCAATAATTTGCATGGTAGAGCCATTTCCCGCTGTAGCCCCAGCACTGCTCTGTGGTGGACAAGCTGCTAGAACCAGCAAAAGGGAACTGCAGCTACATGAATGCCAAGAGGTATTCCTAAGTAAAGACCAACAATGACTCAGGGGCCAAAAAAATAATTATAGTCTTAAAAAAAAAGAATAAAAACATATTGCATATTAGTTTCCCTTGTGTTCAGTGATAAATCTGTTCTGCCCCATTCTGCATCAGTTGGCAACTTTTAAAAAGCCTTCATGAAAATACTCATTGTTATGTACAGTTTACAATATGCATTTTGTATTCATATACCCTGATGTATAAACTTTTGTCTGTATTTTCGAGCTGAGAACTGTATCATAAAAGTGAGAGCTGTTTGCTCTCTGAAAAATTATTCCAATCCATGTAGTAGTCCCAGTAATGCAAAAGTCAGTTTGCTTAAAAATGCATGTCAAATGAAAATCTCCCCTGCCCCCTTTTATTGCTAGTGGTGACTTACCTACCAGCTTGTCAGGCAGTATTGCAGAGATAAAGCTGCCCAAGCAGGCAGCATGTATCCTTCTTTCTTCAGTATTACCAGCTCTGCCTTCAGGCTTTGTTGAACTCTGTGACAGCCTGAGGTGGCAAGCACTTCCTCAGCCCTGTGACTGGCAGGACAACAGTGCTGATAGGAACTTTGCAATAAGTGGCAAAATGTCTCTGCAGTAACATAGCTGTACTAGTGAAACTCAAAAATCTGAACCCTCAAATATATATCTCCTGTTTATCCTCTTAAAGATTGAAAGAGCTAGAAAAATTGCTTTAACATTAGTGAATTAAAAAAATGGAGCAAGGAGGTATAAGGTAGTCCTTTACAGCTTGCAGATCTGTGATGTTAATGCATAATTTGGAGAATGATTAAATCAAGAGTGCGCTTTATTTATATATGGTTAAAACAATGCATTAGAAACCTGTAGTTTGTATTTGCTTTTGTAGCTAACAGTAACTATTTGTCTGTACAGGAGTTTGCTGTAGATCCAGAAAAAATACCATTGTGTTCTCTATATCATTCACTCCATCATTATAAGTACCACATGTTTCTGAGGTGTAAAGTAGAGGTGAGTCCTTAGTTTATGATGTCATTCTTTGTATTTATGACGGTATGCCCTTTTTACCCTAAAAGTGGTAAATTACATAAAACATTTTTATTTGTAACATTTAATTCCAAGCTGTAAGCCTAACCCTAAAACATCTGCAATATTTCAGTAGTTTCATTGTTGGTGTTATTGAGAAGACCCATTCTTAAGTCATTGGACAATCCACCAGCTATTCTTACATAGCAAAATTAATAGCAATATATGAACAGTTCAGATAAAGGAATTACTTGCCAATATTTCTGAAAGTTGTCTCTTAAAATAAAATTAATATATCTGAGCAGTACCTCAATACAGACAATATAGTGTTCCCTGTCAGGATATTTTAATTTTCAAGAATTTGGTTCACTGGTATTTGTAGATCCAAGATCTGATATCCCCACATTTTTATAAAAGGTAAAAGAGGCAGAAGCTGGATATAGGTCTTGTCACCAGGAGAAGAAGCATTTAATTCTTTCTCATTGCATTATGAAACAAAAGGGAAGATATAGGTAGCTGTTTCCTTTTTCACAGTGGGACTAATAGCAGCTTGAGGCTGTCATCCATGGTACCCACCAACTCCCCTTTTGTTTTAACAAATAGAAGTGAACAGATAACCACTCCACAGTAGGGCTACCCTTCGATTGGACAAGGATGGAATATAGCTCTGATCTTGGGATTATGCTTGTGTGAGTTTAACATGAAAGGAAATATACAGGTTCTCAAGTTCTGCTAAAGCCAGTGGCTCCCAACCATGGGCATGTAGTTTGTAGATGGTGTAAGTTATAGTTCAGTACCTAAGAATCTGCAGTTGGAAATCAAAACTTAATTGTTAAGTATTACCAGTATTACCAGTGATTCATGAGTACAGGAAAAGTGATTGATTTGAGGAAAAATACCTTGATTTTATTAGGAATTTCCTCCATAACACTGAACTTCATTTACGAGGTGGTTGTCCATTGTAACAAAACAGAATTAAATATTCTCAAAGAGGAATATGACTGTTAAAATGTAAGAACTAAAGAGAATACTGCAAACTTGTAAGTATTATCAGACTGATGGTGACCCTTTTTGCTCTGTCAACAGATCTCTTCTGTTCAAAAGAAGAATGCAGATCTAGGCCAGGAGGAGATTGTACAGCAGTGTATGAAAAACATAAAATGGGTCGAAGACCTCTTTGAGAAGTTTGGTGAACTTTTGAATCATGTACAGCAGAAATGTTCATAGCAAACTTTGTCCTCAACTTCACTGTTTTTCTGTCACCCACTTGTCAACAAAAACTGAAAGGTCAAAGAAGCTCTGCTTAGACCGATCATGCCAGACTCAATTCTAAATCAGAAGAATTTGTGGTGTTCTTGGTTCATTGGCTTCTGATATGGAAAAATTATGCTGCCATGCACATGAAACTGCAAAAGAACCTCACTGCATTTTTAACATGAAGAATGTTTTTTTCTATTTTGTAAACTCTTGTATTGAAATAACTTAGGTTTATTTTTGACAAATGATCAAAGCATGCATGAAATATATATTTTTGGGCTGTGACGAGAATAACGATATCATGGCTCTTTCTGATTCTGAACACTAGGAAAACTGGAGGGTAAATATTTACATTTGTCTGGCTTACCAAGCAGAGTTATGAACATTTTGCAGACAGAGCTAGGATGACATGACATGTAATTCTGTATATGAGTAACTTCCATCACAAATTCTGCTTAATGGACTACTTTTACTGCTGTTATGTTCAGAAGACTGGACATGGAGTTGGTGCAATCCTATGACTGCTATTTTGTGTCAAATTATATTGTAATGAAAAACAATGACCTTAACTATTTTCCCTGGGGGTTTTGGGGAAAAATTTTCCTTTATACTGTGCTTTTTTTCCTCCTTTGGAAAAAGAATCAATTGTACATTTTATCTCACTAATCATTGCATTTTTCACAAAGAAAATAAGGTGGCATAAAGTTGTTTCATGTATCTTTGTAATATGTTTCCCATTGTTTTCAGTAAATCCTGTTCATTTTATATATTAATTTCATATTGTAAACTGTATTATCTTGAGATAATCCTTTTGTTTATACAGGTTTGCTTCAGTGTTAACCAGGAATAAGAGATACAAGACTTTATAAGTTTGCTTTATACGTATAGTTGTGTTTAAACACTGCATTTTATTTTCTGATACATGAAAATTCTTACTAAATGGCTTGATTGATTGAAAGATGCAGTGAACAGCTACCACATTTGTCTTTTGGACAATAGGGATTGGTGATTGAATAAAATATGTGCAGTGTTGAACACAGCTGACAGTGATTTTTTTTTTTAAAGAACTGGTAATGGCAGAACTGTTTGCTTCTTGGTGCCTTTTGAAATTATCAGACATACTTTTGTGTCTGTCTTTCTGCAGTAGGACCAGTAGTCTCAGACTACAAATATATTAAACTCAGATCAATAAGAAACTTTCTTTACTTGCCAACAGAATGCCTTACCTCAGTCACTAACTCAAAGTGTGTAAGTCTTCTGCTTGGGTTTGTGAAAAGACTGAGTGTATTGTACTTGTATCAGAAAACATATAGAAATAATTCATTTGTCCTTTCACTGCCACTTAGTGCCTTAATTTCAGCCAAGAAAGCAGGTCTCCTTATTCACTAGCCAAGCAGGATATTATTGTATGTAGCATGGTGTCTTTTCTTTAGTTGTACATATGTTCATTGCACCTTAGATTTGTAAAGTATAATGAAGGGCTGTGATTATGAGCAATTAAACTAGGATTTCAAAGTTATCAAAGGACATTTTTGATCGTGATGTGTCTATTATGATAATAGTCAACTTCTGTATTTCCAAAAGATTTGGATTTTTTTTTATATTGGATGTGGTACTCCTCATTTCATTTCTCTGAGGGGAAGGAAAGAATCAATGAAAAATTTGATAAATTTCCCCACTGGTGTTTGTCTTGCACTTTCTTTATACTCCACTTGCCCTGAAAAAGCCAGGTTCTATTACTGTGACTGTTCGTACACTGAACCTCTACTGGAGGAATGGGTAATATATGGCCTTCTAGATGTTGGACTGCAAGTCTCATCAGCCCTATCCAGCATAACCAGTTGAGGGGTAATAGGTATTGCTGCCCAACAAGATCTGGAAGGTCCCATTTGCCCACCTGGTTTACAGGTTCTAGAGGAAATGTGATGGTCTGGAACATGGATAGAATGTGTATGGCACTTCCGATGTTGTTTTGACTGCAGCTCCTATCATATAACCCTTAGTCTTATACAGTGTGAAGACTAGGGCTGCATCTTGGTCCTTAGCTAAAAATGTCTGAGGCTTACATCTGTTTCAAAGGAAAAAGCTGATATTGCTAAAATTATTGTGGAACCTCAGACTGCATACGTTTCTTGGGTATAAAAGTACACCTGAAGTTCCTATTCCTATTGTAAAGTTGCTCCTCAGTGTGACTTACTTCTGAGCTGACATGTATATTGTGCTGTAAGAGTAAGTTATGTATGAGGACAGTGATCCTCAAACTTTGGTCTTCTGGATGTTCTTGACTTGACATTGGCCAGGCCTCCACTGACATGGCCAGTGATGATGAGTTGTGGGAGCTGAAGTTCCAAACAGCCAGAAGACCAAAATTTGAGAATGGCTGTATTAGGAAATCAGAAAGTTTATTTTATAATCAAGGTGTAATATTCTTGTAGCATGAAAATAACCTATTCATTTGTGGGAGGGTATGGAAGGGGCAGACTTGTTAATGGAATTAAAAGGCTTAAGAATCAGTCACTAAAAGTCCACAAATATAAACCAAAATGTTTTTCTGCAACAAATTAGCATTTATCTCTACATTCTTGGCACAATCCATAAGCAGCTATATCTTTTTGGGGGCAACTATAAAGCTTCACTGGCATCTTCATCAGGCAAAGATTTTAAAAATCACGCAGAACTGAAAGGGTGATGGTGTTAGAGACTACAGGTTATATTCCGTCTGAGATGTCAGTTAAAATGGTATTGAGGGATTTCAATGCAGGCAGAGGCCACCCTCCTTAGAACACTTGTCTAGTATCCCTTCTTTTCTTCTCTAAAGAAAATTAATTAAACTTTCAGAGGTCTATCATTTCAACCATATGCCAAATTTAGTTTCTTAAGATATTATTGTGTTGAGAAACACACTACTTTAACTGAATAAAGAACTAGGGATTGTGTTATGCATAAATTGTAATTTCAGAATGCAGTCTTATAATTGTTTAAGATCAAGCCTCACTGAAGTCATTGGTACTTATTTTCTAATTAGGCATGTATAGGATTGCGCTGTCAGCTTTCTCTTCCATTTTTAGTGTGAGCAGGTGACAATTTAAGAATCAGCATGATGTAGTGGTTTGAGAGTTGGAGATCGGGGTTCAAATCCCTGCTCAGCTATGGAAACCCACTGAGTGGCCTTGGGCAAATCACATTCTCTCAGCCTCAGAGAAAGGCAAAGGGAAACCCCCTCTGAAAAATCTTGCCAAGAAAACCGTGTGATAGGTTCACCATATGGTTGCCATTTAGTCGGGAACCCCTTGAAGGCACCCAACAGGTAGTAACTTTATCAAGTGAAGGAGATGCAAGAAGCACCTTGGGATTACAGAAGTACAGCACAACAGCTTTATGCATTTTATTAAACACGCTTCTTTTCTTAGAACTTTCACACTGCCCTGTTTACTCTCCGTGTTTCTCAAAACATCTCTGCATGGGAAAGAATTTGGAGATACGTTTTAGATTGCACTGTCTATGCAGCACTGTCAAGGCCTGTTAACCCTCATCACTACATGTGAAAATGTGAACACCTTGTGTGGCTATTTATTGGGGGAAAAAAGGTTGGTGGTGATAGTACACCAGTAGGCACCATCATCCACAGCCATTTACCTTTTTCTCATCAAGAAGAATAATAAGCTTTCAGGGAAACACAAGTTTCCCTTGAAAAGATGGAAAGCCACTGTGGTAGTCTTTCAGAAAACATCAATTTTAGGAAAAGGCAGTGCTACTTGTTCAAAATAAAATGTCGATGAGCATATTAGGTATTTGTTTCAAGAGATGAAAGGATGGCAAAATTCCTAAACTGAATGTTAACATCCAAGAGGCAGAGTAAGAAACAAGCCTCCTTAAGAAATAGTTGGTTATTTGTATTATTGATTTTCAAAATGCGCTAAGGCACCACATGGAAGTTGGCCATTAAATATGTAGTGTAAACTATTCTTCATTTTTTTCCTTCCAAGAAGCTTTATAAATAGTAATTTTGTGTTTACTCTGGAGATCTTTGCGAAATAATCAGCACATACAAGAACAGTTTTAAAACATTTGTACTGCTGAAAGTGGCAGCTGAGCACACTGGTATTTTCAGAAATGGCTTCTGTTTTAGTATGCTTAGAAATGGGATATAAGTGATTCACATATTATTCTTTACCAGAATACCAGAAGAAGAAACTTCAAATGGTTAGTACCCCGAATGTTAACAATTGGTGGTTATCAGAGCAAGCTCTTAATTATTCCATGGTTAGAGTGGCATTCCAATAAGCATTGTTTTATGCTCTCTTTGCTGAAGTTGTCAATTCTCTGGTCCAGGGATGGAGAACATTTGTTGTCCTAGATATTGGCCTGCAACTCTTATCATCCTTCATGCTGACTAGGGCTGATGGGAGATGCAATCCAGAAATATTGAGGGAAATATCTCCTGTTCTTTTCAAGCTTCTGGTTGTATGATTGATTCAAGTGAGTTCTAAAATTTACCTGGAACTGTATTTTTTTTCCTTTAGCTTAAATTAATATATGTTACAAAGGAAACTCAAAAGTGTCTTCCAACAGTCTTCATAGAGAAAATATATTTTAAATATTTAAAATGTTACAACTATTTAATTTAAGAATGAACATGCCAAAACTTTTAGGAGATTGAAGATCAATGTATAAATGACAATTCAACATTTGGCATCATACACTAACATACCTTTTTGTATATTATTATACAGCGCACATCCTATATATATCCTATTTAAGTTAATGTTCACAAATGCATGATAATACCTATCCTTTATATAATGCAAAAAATCTAGATTGGGACTAATGAAAGCTACTTTTTGGTCCCATTTTCAGGTGGTCCACAATAAATGTATAGAGTTATGAAAAAGTCACAATTTTTTGTATTGTTGATTTGATGTTACTAAACTCATTAAAGTGAAAACACTTTTTTCAAAATACCATTCAGTGATTTATTGTTCAGTCTGAAAGAGTTGTTTGATCAGCTTCGGTTTGAAAGAATGTGTACTGCATTAATGCATTGGCCCAAATGTTGTTATGTTGAAAGCTGAGCAATAAGCTTTTTCTACTTTGAGTAATACTTTTATTATACCTAACCAAGAGGAGTCCTGGTTTCTAAAGGCCAGCTTGTAAGATTGTGAACTACATGTTGAAAGTCAGTTTGCTTCCTCTTCAGGATAATGGGTACAGAACACATTTTCATAAGAAACTGTTTAAAATGTACTCCTTGTGTGGAGTCCTTGAGAGTGGTTCCATTCTCACTGAATACAACCATTGTTCACATGATGAAATAAAATGCAGATGAGGGGCCAATAAAACATAACTGGAATGTTTATGAAATATTTATGGTAAATAACATTGATATAGTTCAGTGGAACTCAAGATCTAAAGACCTAGTTCGGGTTGTTTTAAAAAGAAGTCTTAATAATATGGAAGTCAAAACTTGATTCCCAAGTACTCAGTTAAAAAAAAGAATTATGAAGTGGAGGCTATACCCAAAGTACAAAGGATGTGACAAACTTGTTTCTACACTTTAAAAAAAGGGAGAGAAATGGCCTAATTTAGCCATATACTCTGAGGCCAGTGTAGTGGCCTGAGTGTTAGACTAAGTCTGGTTCAAATCCCACTCAGCCATGGAAACCCCCAGATTGACATTGTGAAGTTGCATGCTCTCAGCCTTAGAGGAAGGCCGTGGCAAACTCCCCCCACCTCCCCACCCCCCCAAAAAAAACCTTGCCAGGAAAACCAGATGATAGTGTCAGTCAACTTGAAACATAACAATTTTTAACTCTTGCATTTACATCAGTGAGACTTCAGAAATGGATATTACTTCCAGTTCTGGGGGTGGGGGTGGATCTCTCCAACTAAAAAGAGAAACAGGATATGGCTTATCCTATTATTACAATTCACGTTGTTGGTTATGACTTATAAAGCCCTATTCAGCTTGGGCCACAACCAGCATTTTGAACTATTCTTAGACAAAGTTCTATGACTATTTGAAGTCAGACTATTTGAAGCCCATGTCTTTGTAAATGAGTCTGCCTAAATTATGAGATCCTCAAGATCTCTAGGCAAATTTTGGTGAGGACATGGAAGAGGACTTCTTGGTGGCTGCTCACAGGCGGTAAGACAGTTCTACAGCCACCAAGTAAGCCCTCCTCTGCTCTCATTCTATTTGCAGGCAAACTCTTTAAAATACCTTTTTGAGCGCTAATGGGTTGTTGCACAAGGGCTTTAATGGGGGTACTGTACTTTCTCCCATCTATTGTATTTTAAATGCTTTTAAATTGTTAGCCACAAAGAAGGCCAGCTCAAACTTTGTACAGTACAGTGCCCCTGCCCAACAAAGACACAAGTCCTGCTGAGTTCCACAGGGCTTATTCCCAGGTAAGTCTGCATAGGATTACAGTCTCAGTAATCATATACTACTACAATCATACAGTTTTTTCAGTTAATACATTGCTTTGTGTTCCCTGTGTTTATGACTTCCAAATGACCACATAAGTATCTGAAATGGGCAGGGGGCAGGGAGAGGAATTTAATACATCTAATGTAAAAATGTTTGCTCCTTGATTTAAGTGAATTTAGTGAGTATAAAAAAAAAATACACTGTGTTCACATAATTGCTTCACAATAAAGTACCACAGGATAAGCCAAATCCCTTCAGCTTTCTTTTGCTCTGTCCTGTGCATAGATACCTAAGGGTATTCCTCACTGGGGTTGGATCCAGACTTAACTGCAGAGTAGACCTACTGAAATCAGTAGGACTACTCTAAGCATAATGAGGTCTAGATGTAAAATTGAACATAGTAGAACTTAACATCTGAAGCAAGAATTATGCAAACATCTGGTTAGTCTTTAATAAAATAAATATTAAAAGGCTGCTGTGTCCTCACTGATTTCAGTTCCCTATGTGCTGAACTAGTTCTGTATGTTCTGACACACCAAGAAGCACTGCAGGTAGGAGGGATATTCTCTGATCAACAGCGTGTTAGGTATAATGTTATATTGCTACTGGGTCTGTAAAATGCTGTATGGTAGGCACAAGCATCCTGAATGTTGGAACTCAAGACTTGTGTGGCACTTGTTTCAGCAAGTCCCAGAAAATAAATTCTCCCAAATTTACAGTCATAGTGATCTGCAATTTCTCTTTGAATTCCAATTCTTTATAATGTTTAGGGGTAGGTCCCAGTTGCAAAGGATGTTAAAATGTTGGTTTGCCAGAGGCAGTGCTGCCTAATTTAATTAACTAAAACTATTTCAATAAAACTCAGCTTTGATACTGAAACTGCTTAACCATGATACGCAACAACTTTGTGGAGGAATAAACATGCAGTGTTGCCAAATTTAATTATCTGGACCTATTTCAGTCTGACTTTAGCAGTAGGTTTGGAACAGAAACAGCCTTAACCTCAGCAAGCAACTAGCTTTATTTGGAAATGAACAAGAGAACTCTGTTGCAAAAGAAGAAAGAGGAGGTCACTCTTCAAAATACAAACCAGTTCATCACAGCCTTTGACTGCAGCAGACACAACTCGATTACTATGGGTCATGTTATTTCCCCACCCCCATCTTTTCCCCAAAGCTGGGACTCAAGGTGGCTTACGAAGTAGAGTAGAATGCATTTAAAATATACAATTAATATTACAATATAATGGAATTACCAATAAAATTTAAAAATCTGAAATGAAAAATGAAGGAAAGCAGGTTTAAAATACCAGATTAGAAGAATAAATACAGCAACCCCTAAAGCCCTTTCTTTCAAAAATCTTCAGTTCTAAAAAGTTGTTGCAATAGAAGAGTCTTAGCCTTTTGGCTCAAGCACTGCAGGAAGGTGGCAGTTCTAGCCAATCTAGGAAAAGGATTCCAGAGCCTAGGGGCAGCTCCTGAGAAGGCCCTGTCTTGCATCACCACCAGTCCTGCAAAGCGGTATATGTCACTGAGATAAGGGCCTTCCCTTGAGGATCTCAGCAGCCAGGCAGGCTCAGATGTGGAAATATGGTTGGTCAGATAGATAATGATAGTGGTTAACTTTGAAAATGCAAAGATTTCAAAATGCAGCTCAAGAGTCAGCACATTCCTAAACTTTGGAAGTTTTGTCCCTGGTGTGAAATCTGTAAGAAGTTAGCTGAAAATACTCACTGGAGAAGGAAAGGCATGCTTCACAAGTTCAGGCATAGTCTCTCTAACATTACTTGACCTGTAAATGTCCAACTCGTGATGTTCAAAACAGAGTCCAAGGATGAGTCTTGCCTCTGGATGTATCTGCATCACAGACTGAAGCCAGGAGAGATACCATATTTAGATGGATTTTAGAGGACCTAAAAACCCTACAGACACCAGATCTTGGAAGCTAAGCAGAGTCAACTCTCCTGAATTAAAAAAGCCTTAACCTGCCTGCAAAAAAATAAGCAGGATTCCAGGCTAATCTCTGGGAAGGAAGTTCTAGAGCCTGAGAGTAGCCACCAAGAAGGCCTTATCCTGTTTTCCCACCAGATATACTTGTGTGGGTGGTGGTAAAGAGGGAAGTACCTCCAGAGAAGCGCTCACATAATATAAATGAATTGTTCTTTGGTAATATACTAACTTTATCATGCCCAATTTTCAATATCTTCCTTCCCACCACCTTGTCATTGATTCAAACAGTGTAAAGAAGTGCATGTTACTACATTTTGGTGTCTTAAAAGTCTAAATCTAATTTCTAGTTCTACCTAGAGTAGATTCACAGCTTCAGTAGAATTTAATACAGAGATAGGCTAAGCAGGGTCAACTCAGGCTAGTACTTAATTGGGAGACCACCAACAAATGCTAGGTGCTGCAGGCCATATTTCAGAGGAAGAAACTGACAAAATCACCTCTGAGTATTCCTTAACTACAAAAAAAATCCTATGAAAATTTATGGGATTGCCATTAATTTGAAAGACATGCACTTGTGAGTGCGTGTACACACAAACACACACACACACACATACGGATTTTCCCCTGATGACCAAAATAGCTATCCTTGTTTGTTTGTTTTTAAAGAATTCTTTAAACATTTAAAGGGAGACAGCATGGTGTAATGATGTGAGCATTGGACTACAATTCTGGAGTCAAGAGCCTGAATCCCCACTTGGCCATGGAAACCCACTACCTGAGGATAGTCACATTTTCTCAGCCTCAGAGGAAGACAAAGGCAACTCCCCCTCCGAACAAATCTTCCCAAGGTTCACCTTAGGGTTGCCATAAGTTGGAAAGGACTTGAAGGCACACAATAGGACATTTAAAATGGCAAGACTGCAGGGCTAGGACCTATGAGAGTCAAGTTTCAAATCCCAGTTGTTATGGCTGGGAGAACTTGGGCTAGTCACTCTCTTTTAACCTAACCTACCTCACAGGACCGTTTGAAGGATAAAGCTGGAAGGAAAGAAATCACACATGCTGTCCTGGGCTCATTGCAGAAAAAGGAGGATACAAAAATAACATAAAGATCAATCCTACATATCAGTAAGGCTGCAGTTCCTTTTGTGCATAAGACTCTAGACAAATAGGTCCTACATTGAACCCACATAGGTTTACTTCTGAGCAGGTATGCATAAGTTTCAACTCCTAAGACTGGGCAGTAGGGCTGTTCTCTGCACCAGATTAGGATAAAATCCTTGTGATCATCGGATATCGTTAATTTCTTCTTGCCACTCATTAAAGACAAATACCACTTCTCCCTTCTGTCTCATTTGGTCTGTTTTTGAGAAGACCAAAAGCAGGGAGCAGGGACCACAGAAAAGGAAGGGCGGGGCGGGGTAAGCCCACTCAAGACTAGGCTGGGCCGGCTGAGCTCCCCTCCTGAAAATATCTTGCAAAATTGGAACATCAGGGTTCCTATATAGTCGTGTCTCTTCGGGGATTAGAAATCAGAAGTGCGTTCAAATCGGACGATCAGATAAAAGCAGAATGGCAAATTGTAATGGGTAATTGCTGGGAACTGCCGAGTGAAAATGTCTGAATTATGGTAAATTAAAGAGGAATAACTGTAACATAACAGGAGTTGATGAGAGAAATGCAAGATCTAATACGTAAGATGAACATGGAATTGTGAGGCATAATTTTTTATATGTGAGTAGATATCTAGAAAATGAAAACTAGATTAGAGTGGAAGAACAAAAACATTACATGTAAAAGTACAATTTGAGATGATGTTTTTTTATTTGTGAAACTTAATAAAATTATTTAAAAAAAAAGAAATCAGAAGTGCTTTCAGTGGTGAAGCAGTCATGGTTCTTGAGTCCTCTCAGAAAGAATAAAATGTGCCCGTTCATCTATCCATTTCTGCACTGCTCAGTTATAGTGCTATTATTCCACTTTCAACATCCTATGGAATCCTGGGTTTAAGATTCTGCAGCTTAGGGAGAGGCATTTAGAGGGCCTCAGTAAACTACAAACTCCAGAATGCCGCAGGAGGTTGAAAGGGGAATAACACCACTATAACAGTGTAGTGTGGAAACGACCTATACTATACACACTCAGCCCATTTCTGCACTACACTCTTATAGCGCTATTACTCCACTTTCAACATCCTGTGGAATGCTGGGGTTTGTAGTTTCCTGAGGCCAAAGAGCTCTCTGGCTGAGAATTCTAAAGGCCCCTCCCTAGACTGCAAACCCCAGGATTCCATAGGATGTTGAAAGTGGGATAAAAGCACTATAAAAGTGTAGTGTGGACACGGTCTTACTTGGGTATCAGCCACAGTGATCGCACAGAAGACCCTTCTTCGTGGACACCACGCGTGTAAGAGTCTTCATATTTAAAGACATTTCAGTGATAAGGGATAGGGAAAGTAAACTGTCCCCGAAGGCGAATTTAAGGACAACCTGCTCGACAAGTAGCATCTCACTCAATTAACTCGGGGCGAAACGGGAGCTGACCCTCCGGTTGCGCGACTGCCGTCACAAACTTAAGAAACCCACATCGCACCTTAAGCCTTTGAAGCCTCCGCTCTCACGTTCACCATTAGGAATGTTAAGTAGGCACCGCCCCCAGGGCGGATGTGAACCAATAGGAGGTGGCCGCTGCATGTAGGCCCCGCCCCCGCCCCCGCCCCGCGGCCGCTAGGAGCCGCGGCGGCAGTCCCGCCGCAGTGTCTGAGGCGCCCTCTGAGAGTCAGCCGGCGGGCGCGATGGCCACTGTGAGGGAGAAGGCGGCAGCTTTGAATCTCTGCGCCGTGTACAGCCCGGCTGACAAGCCTCCAGGTAGCCACAGTTTTCGGGGTGACGGTGCAGACGGGGAGGGGGCGTGAGTAGCTGTGGGCTGGAGGACGAGGGAGGGCAGGTGAAATGGGGGCGGCGCTGGAGGGGGAACGTGCCCCCTTTCGCTCGCCTGCCTCTTTCCCAGCCCAGAGGAAGGGCAGAAACAGAGAGCGTTTCTGCACTAGGCTGTTACAGCGCTATTATTCCACTTTCAACATCCTATGGAATCCTGGGGTTTGCAGTTTAGGGAGGGGCCGGCCGGCCCCTCCCTAAACTGCAAACCCCAGGATTCCATAGGATGTTGAAAGTGGAATAATAGCGCTGTAACAGCCCAGTGTGGAAATGGCCAGAGAGCGAGAATGCCTTTTTTCCGACTTGGCGACTAGGCATGGTGGAGGTCGCTTTCTAAGGAAGCATTTGGCAGTTCCCCCGTGGAAAGAAATTGCTCGGCTTAGATAACCGGCCTTTGGTTTTGCCCCGGCGGTGCTTTTGTTCTGTTCTGCGAGCCAGGCAGCCTTAAATCAGCTGGAAGGGCTGAGCAGCAGCACGGCCTCGCTGCTCTGCTCCCGTCTCGGAGGGGACTCGCTGTCTCAGGCGACCCGAGGGCTGTGGTGGTTAGAAGTGGAAGCAGCGTGTTCCCCGTGCAGAGATCGCCCCGGGTCAGTGCTGGCCGCCCTTGGCGTGGGCTTCCCTCCTCCCTGTCCTGGCGTGGTTGACGTTTCCTGACCCGCCGGTGAGCAGGCTGGTCTCCCATGTGCAGAGCCAGTTGGCTACTTCTTTTATTGACTTTATATCAAAGGTTGACTGGGGTTTTTCTCCCCGTCTGGTTATAACTTGAGCCTTTCTGCAAAAGAAGATACGCTGTCTTGTTTTGTGTCCATCTTTTTGCGCATTAGTTCCTTTAAAAAGTTCATCTTTTAAAACACAACGAGTGATTTATTGGTTCCTCCTTCCCCATACTTGAACTGCTCACCTTAAAGTTATTAATGGCCAGAGGCATCCGAAAGTTAATCGGCAGGTTGCTTCTCTTCCTTATGTGGTATTTGCTGCCACCAGTTTTTTTTTTTTTAAGCCATTAATTGCTGTTTACAGCAGAAAAACTCCAGCTTTCGTTTGGAAAGTTTGGGAATGTAGGGAACCCAGTATCTTGGAAACTTTTTCCCTGGAGGTGCTATAGCTTTCTTTCAGTTTGGGACCCCCCCATCCCCAGGGAAATTGCTTCTGTTTAAAATGCTGGTAACAAACATAGTCACCATTAGGGTCTATTAGGTATAAATAATAATAAGAGCCATACTACTTAGTTCTTTGTAGAGCAAATATAAAAGTAGGAGGCGAAAGATTTATACGATCTGAAGAGAAACCAGAGTATGAGCAAATATAAAAGTAGAAGATGGAACTATTTTTCATTTAAGCATAATTCATTGTGGCGTATTAATTTTCACAGAGAGGTGCTTTTTAAGTGTTTCAAACAGAGCCCTTATATGTTCCACCCCATTGTCTCAGCCAAAGATGGCTGCCCCTCAGGAGCATTTATCTCTGCAACCCTCTTGGGGATTCTTTTTTACACACCATAAACTGTTACCGTAAAGAATTTAATGGGAAGGTGCCATAGGAGTGTATGTCAAAGGCATTTGCTTTAATAATAACCAGGCCACTCTGATATATATGGTTCTGATGTACCTAAAAGGTTTAATTAGCAGCCTCATCAGAAGGTTTTAGAACACACTGTTTTTTGCCAGTTTAAACTTGAATAGAGACAAGGGCTCTTTTAATTTCTCTCCTGCATTGCACTATTTGAAATTGTATCCCAGTACAGAATGGTAAGCTGTTTTCCTAGGTGTGTTTATACTGTTTTGTCTTCACTCTACTCTCCTGCAGTAGTGTTGCCATTTTAAAATTATCATTAGTGATCATATGAGGCTTGATCATATCGAGTCGGCTTATTGGGATACTTATTCCTGTTCTCTCTTCTTGAAGCAAGGGGGCACCAGTGACTCCCATGATCCCTTGCTATTGGCTATGTTAGCTAAGGCTGCAGCTAGAGTCCAAAATATCTGGGCAGCACTAGGGTTGAAGAAGACAGAGGACTGGTAAGTTCTGTCCAAAGCCTTGAGTAGACAGAATCAGTCCTACCATTTAATACCATTTTCCAACTTAAACTCCTAGGCATTGAACATTTAGGATGTAATGCAGATACTGAGCACCACAGTTATTCCTATTAGTACATTTTTTAGAAGTATATGTAAAATATGGACGTAAGAAAAGCCTGATAAAGTAGAGATTGGCAAATTTGCTCTCTTGATAACAGCTTCACGAATCCCCTAGCCTGCCTTTGCTGGCTGAAGAGTCCTAGAAGCTATAGCCCAAAAAGTAATTTTTCTAAGTTCTGCAATAAGGTATTGTGTTCTGCAGTAAATACCACAAACACATCTAGGTGGGCACCACTGTTTGTGTCTTTTGCCAATTATCCAGTCTTATTTCAAGATAACATACAGGAAACATAAAGAAGATAGCTAGTTATATACCATGTGGTGTAGAGGTTGGAGTGTTGGTCAGCTACTCCAGGAGACCAGGTTGAAATCTCTGCACAGCCATGAAAACCTACTGGGTGGTCCTGGGCAAGTCACACTCTCAGTCTAAAAGGAAGGGAGTGGCAAAGCCCTTCTGAAGAAATCTTGGCAAGAAAACTCTATGATAGGCTCATTTAAAGTTGGAGTCAACTTTAAGGCACATGCTTCAGCCCAAGGTGGAGAATCTTTTGCTTTTTATATTCTGATGAGCTACTGCTGCCATCATGTTTGACTATTGATCAGGCTAGATAGGATTGATAGGAATCTGAGTGCAGCAAAATCTGGTTCTTTGGTCTTGTTGTAGCCATTTAATTGGGAAGCACTCAGCAGTGCAACAGCTTCTGTTCATTTGGCTAAAATCAAATTTCTTGCTGTGACAATGTGGGGATGTATTATATTGTTTTTATTAGCAACGTCAAAGAAATGATGCTAAAACATACCACCAATTAATAGGGACTTTAATAGCCAACTGATATTTTCTTCATAACTCATGCACACATTTAGAAATTATTAAAAAGAAAGTTTGATAAGCTTACAGAACTGAGCATACATTCAGCAATAATTCACCTGCATTGCTTTGTCTAGGTTTCAGCTTGGCGCAGAGACCATTTGGAGCCACATATGTCTGGAGCAGCATTATCAACACACTTCAGACCCAAGTCGAAGTGAAAAATCGACGTCAAAACTTGAAGTACTATAGTAACTGCTTCATCGGTTCCAATGCAGTGGATGTTGTCTATGCCCATCTTCTCCAGAACAAATACTTTGGTAATGTGGATATTTCCCGGACTAAAGTTGTGAGAGTATGTCAGGTGTTGATGGACCACAAAGTGTTTGAGGCAGTTTCAACCCGAGTCTTTGGGAAAGATAAACGATCTGTGTTTGAGGACAGCAGCAGCAGCCTCTACAGGTTCCCCAGTTCTGCTAACCAAGCGGACAGCCCCTTTGGGAAAGAATGTGATCATTTTATACATCAAAGGTTAGTTCAAATGAAGTTCAGAAGACTGGGTTGTTGCTTTCTTCTTGTCGTTTTGGCTTGCCCATTGTTGTTGTTCACCTTTAAGACATTTCCAACTTATGGTGACCCTATCATGTGGTTTTCTTGACAAGATTTATTCAGAGGGGGGTTGTCTTTGCCTTCCTCTGAGGCCGAGAGAATGTGACTTGTCCAAGGTGACCCAGTCTGTGGTCAAACAAGGATTCAAACCTTGGTCTCCTGGAGTCCTAATCCAATACTCTCAAACCTCTACACCACACTGGCCCTCAGCTTACCCATACCAGAACAAGTGGGGACTGTTTAGGGCAGGTAGGGTGCTGTATCTGAGGCTAGGGTACCCCTTGGCAGCCCACTTGTGTTTGCCTCTGAATTTGCCCATGGCACAGTACTGCCATTCTCTGTAAGGCAGTCTTTCAAGCTCCTCTTGTGAAAACCATCAGGCATGTCCTTCCTACACAGTTGTGGTAACTCAGGGGTAGGTATTATGTAACCAGGAGAGTACCTGTGGCTCTATGCCTGTTTTCATGCCACTCCCAAATATGCCACCAAATTTGAGCAGCAAGCCACTAAAATCCCTTAAAACAGACAGGAAGTGCTTGTTTTAAATGAGTTTTCATAGTTTTTGTGTGATCTGCTGCTGAACTTCAATGGTAGGGGTTGTGCAGCTTGTGGGGTGTGAAGGGGGATGGCAAAATGAGCCCCCAGATCTGGCAAATCTGCCCACTTCAGCCTTGAATAAGCAGGTGGACTTTCATAGGCAGAGCTTTCTCTGTTCATACAAAAACAATGGAGCAAGAGCGGAAAAAGGGAGCGGAAAGGAAAGATTGAAAGGCATGGTTAGCGGATTCTTATTGCAGCAGCTGACCCATCAGAGACCCACAAATGCAGCAGGAGCTTCTGCTTTTGGTCAGTAAATTAGTCTGCTGGTGGCTGTGCTAGATGTCTTGTTAGGTTGCTGATGCTTTAGTTGTGGTTTTTATTGTTACTAGAAAGAGTCATGGAGCTACAGCTCTGCTCCAGGATGGAAGGGGAGAAGGAACATCTTCTTGGTCTTATTTTTGCTGTGGGACTGAGAGGTGCATCCAGAAGGAAAGCTGACTGGAAGAGTAACTCATCTTATTTTATTTGTGAGAGGGCGATAGTCAATTCTCTGAATAATTGTGTTTGTGTGTGTGTGTGTGTGCATGCACCTTCAAGTCATTTGTTGACTGCTGGTGACCTCATTAATTTAATAGGCTTTTTTAAGGTAAGGAATGCTCAGAGGTGGTTTTGCCAGTTCCTTCTTCTGAATTATAGCCTACAGCACCTGGTATGTGTTGGCAGTCTACCATCGAAGTACTAACCCTGGCTGTCTCTGCTTAGATTCCAAGATCAGACAGGATTCGATGCCTTTAGGGGGTTTAGGCAGCATAAGAAGGGGGAGGCCTCTGAATACTTAGAGGAGTTTTTTCTTCTTTGTGAGAAAACCCTTGTTCTAAATGGTGTGTGATAAATGGGCAGTAAAGTTTTTTATTTTTTATTTTATCCTGCTTTTTTTCCCAACATGAGACCCAAAGTGGTTCATAGAATAGATTAAAACAAAGTAGAGCTAAAGCACAGTGATCACATTTACAAAAAAAATCCTATTAAAATAGCAATAATTTGAAACAGTTTAAAACATAGAGCCCCCTATTAAAAGGCCCTGAAGCAACCAGTTAATCTCCAAAAGTCAGTTCAAAAATAGAAGACCATGGAAGGCCTTGCCACCTTTCTAACAAGCCCTTTCATACTTGATGTTTGTTCATTCTCTCTGTCTCTCTCTCTGAGAGAGAAAGTGTGCGAGGGAGTAAGGGAATGAATTCGAGGCAAAGTTGTTGTTGCTAAATGTAAAGTAGTCAGCAAGGCACCTTGCTGACCTCTGATACCATTTCTAGCAAAAGAATAATAAGGTGGCGTAGTGATCTGAATGTTGGGTTTAGTTCAGGGTTTAGTTCCCCACTCAGCCATGCAAACCCATTGGGTAACCTTGGGCGCATAAAGAATAAGGATAGGTTCCTATACTACAAAAAAGAATACTGTATTTGCCGGCCTATAAGACACACCCCATTTATACACTGGCAAATACTATTTGCTGGCATATAAGACACACCCCATTTTCAAATAGTATTTTTTGGGGGAAAAAGTGAGTCTTATATGGTTTCAGCCAACCTTTTATTCAAAACTAAATATATGCACATGTGAAATGGAACAACATTTTGAACCTTTTAGAGACCAGCCGAAAGTTTCTTCCAAAATGCATCCAGGGATGAACTTTCCTTTCACCATCCTCCATTTTTTCTATGATTTCCATTTTTGGCTGTTAAAACTCACAGATAGTTCTGTGTTGTTTTTCAAACATGCTGCAAAGGAGGTTTATCTGCTCTCCCATTTTCTTTGTTTTGCTGTTCATGCATGCTCAATAATGGATTCTGGAAGCAGCTGTGATAGGCAAGCACCCAGTCAGAGCAGGATCAACTAGAGTAACATAAGGTTTACTGTGTTCTTTAGAAGACAAACTGCTGAAATCTGATACTGAAAGTGTGTGTTTCTCCATCCTTCCTTCACCATCCTCCCACTCCCAGTGCTGCTAAACAACTAGATAGTTAGACAGAGGATGAGGAAGAAAAAGGGAGAGGCTACACAGATGTGAAAATACTTTGTAAAAAGGAACTTCTTTGTCAGAAGCTTTATTAAGAGATGTATATGTACAGCAGGTTTCCAGACCAAAATCCTGCTCCTAGGGGCAGCCACAACTCTTTCAGAGCACTCCGTGATCAAGGTGTGCTAATAATCCTTCTTAGCAGACTCCAGAAAATCTCAAAAGATGCGGACACTCTATAGGTAATACCAGGAAATTAATGTGCATACGTATTCTCCAGCCATCTAGACATTATAGCTTCAGTTTTCCCCTCATCACAGTAGGCTTACAGAATGTATTGTACCTACACCCAGCTCTCTCATCTGCACCCTTGCAAAGGTCTTCTTTCTCAGGGTGCTTTGGGTTTGGGTCCTCTTCCTAACCCCAAGTAAAGCTTAGAGGAGTGTCAGCAAAGCAGACTATCAGTGCCAGACATCCTTTTTAATTGCCACTTCAGAGTCTAGCAGAGTGATCAGCCTTCATCCCAAAAGAATGAAAAGACAGCAGACCCATCAGCATGCCCAGTTATTGAGGATGCCTGTAAAAGTCTCTCTCTGGGATGAGCCCTACAGCTGTGCAGTCAGAACACACGATCATAGAGTTGAAAGATATCCCAAGGGCCATCTAGTCTAACCCTCTGTTAGTGCAAGAACCCACAGCTAAAGAGGTGACCATGTAACCTGTGCCTAAAAACAACTAATGAAGGAGAGTCCACCACCTTATGAAGTAGTATTTCCACTGTCAAACAGTTCTTACTATCAAAAAGTTCTTTCTAATGTTTAGTTAGAATCTTTTTCTCTCTCTTTTTTGTAGTTGGAAACTATAGGTTTGGGTCCTATCTGAGCTACAGAAAACAAGCTCACTCATGGCAGCCCTTCAGATATTTGAGGATAGCTATCACATTACCTCTCATGATCCTGGCAACATCCAATCCCTAAACCTTCTGTTTTTAATCTTATAATGGGGGCTTCCCAGAAGCGCCAACCAGCATGGCCACTGGATTTGGGGTGTCATCTGAAACTTCTAGAGGGGCAAAGGTTCCACATGCCTGTGTTGAATGTTAAGGACTTGTACTGCACTGTTATTCCAAGGGAGGAGGAAGGGGCTAAAAGGAGAATTAGCTGGCTCTGCTTACTATTGACTTTGGCTTCAACTTCATTAGCCACTCTGCCCTCTCAGTCCAAACAGGTACCAGCTGCCACCAAGCATAATCCTAAATATACTTCCTTGGAATCAAGTTATGTTGCAAGAGTAGATAATCTCCTTCAGTCTAAAGATTAAGTTTCAGAGATGTTTTCATGGGCCGAGGACATATGAATTGGATTAAAGTAACATCATATTTTACCTTAGAGTATCTCTTGCTGGTAGATGAGCCTTCAGAGAGACATTACTTCCATTCTTATATGGTGCAATCTGGGAAATCACCAGATAGAAGTGACATGGAGAAAGGTCATGGCCCCCAGTAAGACTTCAGGATAGTAGGGCTTAGTTCCAGGAGATGACAGATTCCCACTCTTTCTGAAAAAGTGATTGATATTCTCATTTCCCATCTAAAGAGCCTAAGTTCTGGTTTGACTTTTTTTTGCCCTAGGAAACATGTATGTTAACCAGTTTTCACAATGAGTTTTCAGCCAGCAAAAGAAATATATGGTCTTAAGCTGGCTTTCCAACTTGCATTGCTTTAGCCAGATCAAACAGAATTTATTTTATTTTTAAAAACTGTATCCTGCCTTTAGCATTAAAGCTTTCAAGTGGCTAGGACTTTCACTTAAAAATACAATAATAAAAAAACTCAGTAAAATTAGAGCAAGCACAGGATTCTTGGACCTGTAGTACAAAAAAAGAAACAAAAGCAGTAATTTACCAAAGCTGAAGTAAAAATTCAGAAGCAATAATTAAAGCAGAAACATCTGTGAAAGCAAAGATCTCCATAACAAATAACTAAGATAGTGAGTGAAACACATTTTCTAATTTAAAAGCTTGGGAGAATGGGACACTTTTACCAATTGCCTAAAAGCCTGCACACTAGGTGTGCCAAATATGTGTTTCTGGGAAGAGTGTTTCAAAATTGGGATGCTACTACCAAAAAAGCCAAATATGTTGTCAGTGGTTGTGTTATTTTGGAATGCAGGGGCAATGAGAGAAGAGCCTTCAAGTTTTTGGGGAGTGAAAGATTCATGTGGTATTGAATGGTCATGAAATTTCGGTTGGGAGGTGGTAAGAATTAGTGCACTTGGAAGCCAGATCTGAATTCTCAAAACTGAACCAAGGCTTCTGCAGGCTAGTAAGTATGTGCACCTGGTGCTCTTGAGATTGAGCTTCAACTCAGCCATTCAGTAGTTCTAATCAAAGCTACTTTGGTTTGCAGAAGTTTGCAGCCTCCATTCCCTAGCTGTAAATTGGAAATAAGGAGGAAGAATGAATGTGACAAAGCTTGTAAATTACTCTGTGTGATACAGGTGCATCAGAAGTTATTCTGCTCGCTTAACAGCAAGCTTGTTCTCCTTACATAGCCAAAATAGCACCCCCCCCCCCAAACAGGGAAGGTATTAGCAGGTTTGGGGAGACTCCAAGGTTTGCAGAAGTATTACAACGTTTAGGAAAAAGGAGGAATGCTCACTTCATACACTGAGAGTCCAGTGGGATGGAATGTGAAGATGCACAGTGGTTATGGAATGCTGACAGCTGAGCAGAAGAAAACAGAAAACTGTCATGGGGGTAGGAATGGACTGGAGTATCTTTAGAAAAGGACATGGCTGGCTGATTGGAACCCTGAACAAGAACTTTCTACATTTGCAGTATCTTCCTGGAGACCCCCTTGCCTGTAATAAAAGGGGCTGTGTTGGAGCCATAGCACCAAGAGTATGGAACCTAGACAAGTATAACTTGATGCACATTTGAAGTGGATCCAATGGGTATACAACTTGGTGTTATTTGGTTTTAAAACACATTTTGTTATTCCACGCCTTCAGATTGACTCATATGGCCACCTTATCATAAGGGTTTTTCTGGCAAGATTTAATCAGAGGAGATTTGCCATTGCTTTCCTCTAAAGCTGAGGGAGTATGATTTGCCCAGTGGGTTTCCATGGTTCACTGGGGATTAAAACCCTGACCTTCCACGATTCTAGTCCAGCACTGAAACCATTGCACTATGTTGGCACTTAGACTGCATGTGTTAATTTGAATGCATCTCAACCTGAACCCTGCAGTACCACCTTCAGTCACTAGGTGGGAACCTCATAACCAGCATGGAGGTTTGCAGTTGATACAAGTTGAATTCAGGTAGTAGAGTGCTATAAAACTGCTCTCTTTGCACTATATGAGGCACCCCCCGCATGAGTATGGAAGTGATGGACCTGTCCCAGAGGTAACAGTAGGCAGTGGTCTAGAGTTCTCAGTGACTTTGTTCATGCAGTGTGGACATATGCATCCAACTCTGGTAGCTGTGTAACTGCTTGAACATTTCAGTGTGTCGAACTAAGTGCTATTCTAACCTTGTAAAGCCAAATATTTTTACTAATAATTATGAGTTATCTCTAGTGACTAAATATTTGATTGTCTAGCATTTAGCATATTTGCTAGCATATAAGGTGCACTCCCTCCCCCAAAAAAATGCCTTCTGAAAATGTGGTGTGTCTTATATACTGGCAAATACGGTAACTCCTGCTGGGGCGTAGGAAAGCAAGAGGGATGAAAGGAGTGCTCCTGCAAGTGCCTGAGTGGGCAGAATTCCCTGCCCAGGCCAAACGGAAAGGCACCTTTCTGTTCATTTTTACCTGTTGGGGGGGGGTTCTCCCCACCAAGGCAGAGACAACAGGAACAGCGCAGAAGGGAGCTTGTTTCTCACACACACGCACGCACGCACACACTCCTTCCTGTTCTTTCTGCCTGGCAGGGAGGTCCCCTCATCCAGGCAGAAACAACAGGAACTGGGGACAGGGTACTAAAATTTTTTTCCCTAAAGAATACAGTCTGAAAATAGAGTGCGTCTTATATGTTGGTGCGTCTTAATACGCCAGCAAATATAGTATCTAATGGAGTCATTCAGTCGCCTAAAGAAAGTAATGCAGTAAATTAAATCAACATTCTCTTGATTTTTGTTCTTGATTTCAGTAATACATGTCCTATGTTCATAGTAGTTGTGGGAATTCTGATGCTTTTGAAGTCTCAGAATTCCAGCTCTGCTGGGAATCTAAGTTCAACAACATCTGAATGGCTTCATAATTTTCATGACAGTTCTTTTAGAAATATATACCAATGGACTGAGGCTGGATGTATGTAACTAGAATGAATGAATGGATAGGTACAGGATTGTAACAATCTTCATAAGGCTTAAAGATCTATAGAGTAAAATCTGTGGTGGGAGTGGGCAGCTATGAGTCTCCAAATGGTATTAGACTGAAGTTCCTATCAGTCCTAGCCTGCGCAGCCAGTTTTGAAGGCTCACTCCTGATCCATATAATCTAAATGATCCTGCTTTAGATCTTTAAAAATCTGCTTCCATCAATATGTGCTGTCAAATTCATTCTGCCTTCTATTTTGTTTGATATGTTAATGATAGTGAATATGAGTTGTGATTACATGTAATAATATTGTACAACTTTAAATCAATTCTGTTTATGAAATTCTACTGTAGTGCAATTGTAAACAGAATTTTAAAAGAACAAACAAATCCATAATATAATAGCTGATCTAAGTTGCAGATTGCTGTTGTACAGAAGTCTAAGAGAGAGTTTATAATTTACACCTGGATTTTAGTGTAACAAATTGTCAGTGTATTGGCTGCAATTACAATCTCAGGTAGGATGCTGTGTTTATCAGCCTAGTTAATATGGAAAATGATGCATCTGAAGTCAAGACTCGTTACAGAGAATAATTAAAGTTAAAGAGCAGGTGGTTATTTCAGTATGTTTTGTGTGGGTGAAGTCAACATTCCATTTTTGTTAATCTCTTGAGTATGAATCAAAGCTGTGCATGAAGAAGAAACGTGAGGGTATGATCTTTTATATGGGACATAAGACCTATGACTGACATGCTTCTATTTTATTAAGTTTTAATTAAACTCCCTTGTCAGCTGTCAAAAATAAACTCATTTGGCTGACTGTGGTATGAAAAGCCCTACATGAATAATTCTCATTCTGTTGTGCCTTTTTTAAAAGATGATAGTAGGATGTGCAATTTGGGCTACTGCCCTGTGCCTACTTAACTTGGGAATAAGCCCTCTGGAACTTAGTGGGACTTTTGTTATAGTTGTTATATGCGTTTAAGTCAACCCTGATTTAGGGTGACTCTATCCTTGCATTTTGTTGGCAAGATTTATTCAGGGAGGTTTGCTACTGCCTTCATCTAAGGTTGAGAGCATGTGACCAGCCCAGGTTCACACACGATTGTTTCCAAGGTTCAGCAGGATTTGAAACTGAGTCTCCCTGATTTGTGGTCTAACACTCAAAACACTATACCATGCTAGCTCTCTTAGTGGGACTTAGTGAGACTTGCTTCTGTATAAACTTGCATGATTCTTTTAGAATAATAATGTGTTTGGTGTCCTAATGCAAATTAATTTCTATATAATCTTGTTCTCTCTTACTGAATGGAGAAATTAGCTGGAACTGCTTGGTTCTGTAGGCTTAGGGCATATGACTGAGAAGTGAATTGAAATAAAACCAGTTAGGTTTAACCAACAAAAGTAATGTAGCTTACAGTAAGTAAGTAACATAACATAGAAATCGGGGGTTTTCTCTGAGAAATTCTGTGAGTTGTTTCAGAAATGTAGGCATTTAAGGGTGGGAGACTGCTGGAAATCTCTCTTTTCGTGAGACTGCATAGCTGAGTGAAATATAAATAAGCCAAGATCCCATTTCTTTTTGGAAGAGCATTTTATTTATCACTGCAATTGCTGCTAGCATGATTTTCCTCTAATCCAAATGTTCAGGGAATAATCTCAGATATGTGAACTTGAACCTAGTGGGTTCTGGTGTCTTTAAAACTGGGCTAAATAGATAGAGATGACTGTATACAGATTAAAAAGTACCTAATTTCTGAGGTGGATATGGTATCTTGTTATGTCTGTCTTTAGAGACAGCAGAAGTGCTTTTAGACAAGGGTGGTCAGTTGCCATGGTTTGGGGGGCACATTGACTCTCCCATGAGACCTGGGAGTGCTGCACTCCTTGTACCACTGTGGGTGTGGTGTACCCAACCACACCCACAGTGCTGAGTTTTTAAAACATTTTTTCCCCAAATGGCTCCCAGTCCCATGGCAGGAGGGCAGTTTTGCACTTCCCCCATCCCAGGTTGTATGGAGTTTAGCAAAAGGCCTTTTTTTTTTTTATGGAAGTGAAATGCATGTTCATCCCTGTGGAGGTGGGAGGGCATTTTTTTCGCCAGGGAGCTGTACTTCGGTATCCCCAATCAGATAACTCTGTGTAAAACTAAAGGGGATGGGAAATACTTTTGTTGTTAACCATCATGGAAATCTGGTTTTGAAAGTTTGGCTTACTGACCTGCATTAGGGAGCAAAGGTAGCCGTTTGGACCATAAGAAACATTCCAAAATCCACTTCATTGTTGTTAGGTCAATCAAAAGGTGACCACAAATGTCAGAGCTTTCCTGAATTACCTGAACAAACCTTCCTGCTTTCCATTTCCTTTGGAGAAAGGAAACTTCAACTAATGTTTCATTTTATCATTTAACTGGGGTATTATTGTCTTCAAAGTTTTATATAAAGACACTTGACCCAATTGTTGCAATCAGAAACTTTCTGGCAAAGCTACAGGCACTTGGATCATCTACTCTTTTTCCTTTTCAGACAGGAGAAAAGGACACTACTTAGCACAACACCTGTGAAAGCAGAGAGCTTAGAGGATCTCTTGGAAAACTTGAGTTTAAAGCCTGTTTGTTCCCCTCAAGTAAATACCACTTCAAATTTGTCTCGCCAAGGTAGGTGATGTAAAGATTTCAGAACTGCTTGTAAATGACGGAAGGAATAGCTGCCTGGTTGTAAACCAGAGGGAACTTGTAAATTTGAGCCCCTTGCCACAATAGCCATTTTAAAATAGTGTTCAGAATAAAAGGAATACATTGTGTAATGTGTTTGCTGAATTTAACAGATGCCTATTGTCTCCCAGTCATGAGAAATCAGACTGCCAACCACTGGCAGGGGCCTCAACCACTACTGGCCCCATGCCACAGCCGCCACAGGGAGTAGGAATCTGAAGAGAAGAAGAGGCAATAGTGGTGTATGCCAGAGAAGGACCAAATTGGTTCAGACCTCTGATAACAGTGGAAGAGGAGATTGAAGAGGGATGGGGTTGGGGAGAGAGATAAAGAGAAGGACATGTTATGGGAGGGGATTTAGAAAAAAAGGGAAGTGCTGGTCCTTCATCAGAGTCTGAAGAAGCACAGCCATAGCACTGCTGGCTAGGAGACTGCTGGAACTGTAGTCCAGAAAAAGTAATTTTTCCAAGCTGTGTCGCATATAGCCCTCATGGGCAGCTCTTGAGAAAACAGAACCTTCAATGGAAACAAAGATTCCCCCCTCCTGTGCATTTCTCCAATGATGTATTGCTGCTACCTCTGCTTCTGCCACTTACTAGACAGGGGGGGGAACTGTCTCAAGGAAATGGAAGAGGGACAGGGCTGAACATGTACCACTGTGTTACTTTCTCCTGGTTTGAGCTTGACCTGTGGCATAACAGCCACCAGTGTTGCAAATGTTCCAGTTTTTCCAGTTATGTTAAAAATGTAGTTGGTTTAAACAAGATGGCCCTTATTTGTTGCTTCCACCTCTCTCTCTTTTTTCTGAATGAAAACAAAACACGGTGTTAACACTATTGTTTCTTTATAGCACAGAACATAGTACTGATTAGAAGATTTAGCCAGCAGACAAGTTCTTCATTTTCAGCTGTGGAATCCTTCACTGTTGCAGGGGCACTTGAAGCTAAGCATGTCATTGTTCCAGCTCAGAAGGCTTTAACAAGGCCTTCTTTCTTTTTGCATCCTTATTAGCATGATTTATGTGATTGGATTCTCTGTCCAGAAAAGATCATTTGCAGTTTGCACAGGAAGGAATGTAAAACATTTTGGATGTCTTAAAATCCTTGCTTCCTGCTGCTTAAAGTGCTGTTAGTCACCTTCTTTTTACTCTGATGAAGGATACTTGAAGTTGACAACACATCAACAGGAAGTAAGTCTCTTAAGCATTCTCAGTGAAGTATTTAGTCTCTTAGGCTAAAAGTCAAATACTGAAATGTTGGATTACTTTTTGATCCTTAAATAACTTCTGCTAACAATCTTGCTGTTTGGTTTGTGCCCCCCTCCTTCCTCTCCCTGCCTCAGTTATCAATGAAGTCTGGAGAGAGCAAACAGTTGCACGCCTCCTGCAGCTCATAGATCTCCCACTGCTTGACTCTTTGCTTGAATGCCAGAAGACAGGAGCTAGATTTCCACAGACAAAGCAAGAAACTGAATGTAACATCATCACAAACCACTACTTGGACCGAGAGATTCTCAAAGCTTTTGGTGACTCTCAGTAAGTATTTAAGTGTATGGATAGGAAGGCAAGAAAGCCGATTTTCAGACAAGCTGTGCTTGCTTACTTAAACTGAGACGGGAGAGCTTTGGAGAAAGGGGTACAGTGGGGCCACTGTATTCATAAGGTTTAAGAACCTTTTGTGGATACCAAAAATTGCACATGTTTAAGTCTGCCTGGCAAGGCTTGCAGAGGTACTTACACAGTAAGCCCATATTTAGAATGGCATAGGGCAGCAGCAGAGGCAGTGGCAGCAAGCCCTGGCTGCCAGGTACGCTCCAGTCTTCAAGCTCTCCTGCATCTGCGGAGCATGCCAGCTGGGCTACTTGGAAGCAGCAGAGTCCAACAAATGCAGCATACCTGGCAGCCAGGGCTTGCTTATGCTACTGCCCTACACAACTTTTAATACTGTATGGGCTTACTGCATAAGCCTCACCTCATCAGGCTTGGAGAGAGAGTCTGGCCATTTCCGCATTACACTGTTACAGTGCTATTATCCCACTTTCAACGTTCTGTGGGATTCTGGGGTTTGTAGTTCACTGAGACCAAAGAGCTCTCTGCCTGAGAATTCTAAATTCCCTCTCTAAACTGTAAACGCCAGGAATAATAGCACTATAACAGTATAATGTGGAAATGGCCTCTGAAGCCTTGCAAGAGAAGACTTATAGAGTAAGTCCCTACACTATTAAAAATGGTGTCAGCTGTCTGCTACTGCTTTGTGAAGGAACCCTGCCACCTCAAAGGAAAAAGAGGGTGGCTAGCATGCTCCCTACCATGGATTTAAATGTACAGTATTGTGTACATTTGAATTTGTGATGGGTTAAATTCACAGGTCCCAAGCTTGTAGTTACAGCATTGTATTTAAAGTAAGGGCTCTTTCACACTACAGAGTTATAGCACTACGATTCCACTTTTACTGCTGTCATTCCAAATGCTGGGATTTGCCATTGAGATAAAGGTAAACAGAATTCTCAGCCAGAGAGCTCACCAAACTACGAACTCCACAATTACATAGGATGGATCATAGTGCTATACCTGTGTAGTGTAAAAGGGCCCCAGGGAAATGGGAAGAGTTATCTTTGCTTGTCTAGCAGAGAGAAGTCTCAGCCTGAACTGTACATTGATCTTTCTTTGAAGAACATTAACACAGGATCCAAAATCCAAAACACATATTGTAATGATACCTTTCTGAGGGCAACCAGAAGATGCAAAATTCATCCCACTGGCTTTCAAAGTGGCCAAGATTGAAAAAAAATCATGCAAGGAAAGAAAAGTGACATTGTCACCAGAGTCACAAGTCTGCATCTTGCTTGCTTATTATCCTGAGAGAAGGTCTATGCAGACAAGAGTCCCTTCCACAAATCTCCCATATCACCTGGTTTGGCTCTAATGTGCCATTGTTTTCAGTGGGCCTTATTCATGGAATAAGAGTCTTTAGTGCATGGGACAGAAGCAACATCCTCAAGAACTTTCTTTTTCTAGGACAGATGAATGGCTGTCAGCAGCAATAGACTGTTTGGAATATCTCCCAGATCAGATGGTGATTGATGTAAGCCGAAATTTGCCTGATGGGCCTGACAAAGTCCAAGTGGGGAAACTGCTGCTATTTGATACTATTGGAAGACACTATAGCCGAAAGAAGGAGCCACTCTTAAAACATGCACCTGATATCCACCTTGGAATTGCAGAACTGCTAGGTAAGTACCAAAAGTTTCAAAGAAGGCCTAGCAGAAGGCTTACTTTGGCTTCCACACTTCTAGCAGCAGAGTGAGTTGTCGTGTGAAATGAGGCCATCCAGGGAGAAAGTGGTAGTTTCCTTTTACTGTTGGGCCAAGAAAATAAGCCAAAGTAGTAAGTGGGAAGGGCACCATAAGATGATGGAAGATGGGCTCTAGCCCTCAAGTAGCGTTGTCAGTAGGCTGAATCTAATACAGGGAGAAAAACTGGAATCCGGAGATAGGATCAAGGGTTAGAGTTGCCTCATTGGGTGCTCCATCCAGTGCTTTGGGCTCCTCTGTGATATTCTGCTCCCTTCCCATAGTTCTTTAGGCAAAGATCTGAATTGTGTCTGGAGATAGAATGCTTCCTTGGAACTTACATTAAAAAAGAGGAAAATGATCAAATTTATAATCAGTAATGTGGTACTTGACATTCATTATGTGAATGGTAACAATAGCTGTGCTTCATTTATTCTGCATGGAATGTATGGAAAGATGTTTTTGGTTGTTTGTTACTAAACAACCATGAGGACTGCTTTCTTAAAGTTCTTTAAATGCAAATACTCCTGGCAAAATTTTGTTTGTTAGGTTAGTGGATGTTGACAAAGATTCTATACAGTTGTTGCTAAACCTGCTTTTCTTTGATGTCCATCACAGCAATTATATTTTAGTGCTGTTCTTGTTCAAATAAACTATGGCTATGTGTTTGTGGTATTGACTTCATGGTGGAAAGCACTGAAAAGCAAAATTGCTTGGCAAAATGAAAAATATACATATGAATAATCTGTCAGCAGTCTGTCAGAACTGATCATTATTTTACAGCTAATGAATAGCTAGAATGCTGATTAGGTGCTGCAGGTGTGGAATGTGGTAGAAAACATTTTCAGAACACTGCAATGTTGCCTATCTTGCTAAACATCATATTTTCAGTAAGAAATGGAGTAGCTGGCCAAATTAGCTGGTAATGATATACTGGTAACCCACACATAAGTTAGCTATTGGTTTCACACATTTATTCAAATTTATTTTTGTGGCAGGAAATGCATCTGTGTGGATTTTTTATCTTTTACACTCACTTTCCAAAGTCTAGGTTTTAAAAGCTTCTATTCACATGTATTCTTCTGCATCATCAGCAAGCAGCAGTACTTTTCACTAAAGCAGGAAAATCTACAGAAGAAAATTTATTTGAAAATGTTTTTAGGCTACCTTTTGAAGGCAGAAGTGGGAAAAGTGCAGCTTCTGGAGATAGATATAGATAACAGCCCTTGGAGCTCCCAGGATAACTCAAAGCCTGCTGATTCCATGCCCCCGCCCCCAAAAAAGTTTGACTATTTTGGATTTTTTTTTTCTTCCAAACTGTCCGAAATGCCAAGAAAGTCACCAGAAAAAAAGGTGCCTTGGCTTTTGCTGGCTCCTAATTCCCAGAACCACCTGTATGAAAAAGAGGCTTGAAAATACCATTGTTTGTCAAAAATCTTGTATCTCGTGGATTTTTAACAGTATGTTTTTCAGTTTGCTGTAAGCTGCTTTGAGTCTTGAACTGGGAAAGGTGGAATAGACATAGAGATGATGATGATGAAGGAGAAGGAGAAGGAGGAGAGGAAGAGGAGGAGGAAGAGGAAGAAACTGAAAGTGACATGACATCACTTCCATTTTCTTGGAATGGCTCTGTGCAGCCTGCCAGAGGATAGTGGTACAGGGATAAAATTGGCCCTTTTCCTTCATGTGGTTGCCCATAATCCCATCATCTTCACTAGCAATGTCTATATCTGACATGTTGGCAGACTGTTATAAATGAAAGCACTAAACTGAAGCAGTAGTAGTACAGTTAAATAATGGCACATATTCAATATTCAAACTAATGCAGCTAGTGAGTCTTCCAAATATTTTCTTCACTGGCCAAGTTAAGGAGAAGCTCCAGAGCCATTTGCTGATTGTTACAGTATCTTTAAACAACCTCAAGAATGTGAAAGCCATGCTGAACAAGGCAAAGGGCTATCTAGTCTGCCAGTCTGTTTCCATATGTGAAATCAAGCAGAGGACAAGCCTCTTCCTACTCTTGAGAGCTATGCTTCTTCTAATACAGGAAGTAGTACATATTTATCCTTACTAAAAGCAACTGATAGCCCGTTCTTCTCTCAGTTATCTTGTTGTGTACCTTCAAGTTGTTTCCAGCTTATGGAAACCCTAAGACAAACCTATCACAGTGTTTACTTGGCAAGATTTGTTCAGAAGGGATATGCCATTGACATCCTCTGAGGCTGAGAGAGTATTACTTGCCAAAGGTCACCAAGTGGATTTCCATTAGCAAACAGAGGTTCAAAACTGGTCTCCCAGAGTCCAGTTCTGCACTCAAACCACTGCATCACACTGGCTCCCCCTACATCATCTGAATTTGTCTGTTCCCCTTCCAGAGACATTCACGTTGGTGGCCACTGCTACATCATGTGGTAGCAAAGTCCGTGATTTAATAAGTCTTTACAGTTGGTCCTCTACTGGGGGTTAGGGGTGCAAGACCCTCACAAAAGTGGAGAAAAAACATGAATATCGTAAGCCCCCCAAACTGTATTTCACTGTCTCTCATACACACGCATGCGCACACAGAGTACCTGTACTGGCAGGGTAGCTGGGCCTGGCCACACGTATGTTTCTTCGCTCATTCACTTGGGCAGGAGAGGATGGGATGGGATAGAGGACTGGGAGGAGGGAGAAAGGGAACACCTTTCTCATTGTCTTCCCCCTTCCGGCTTGCATGATTAAGTGGACATGGGCACCCTCCCTCCTGTCCCGTCCCTTCCCCTGCTCAGGCAACTGAGTGAATGAGTGTACCTTCCCTCCTGCCATCCGGTCCTCCGCCTTCCACTTGCATGAGTGAATGAACTCACACATACCCTCTTCCTGTCCCACCCCTTTCCCGCCTCCCTCCCATGTGAGTGAGCAAATGCACATGGCCCTCCACCTATGCCATCCCCCAAGCGAGTGAGCAAGCACACGCACCTTCCATCCCATCCCCACCCACACTAGCGGTTGAACACGCACCCTCCTTCCGTTCCATCCCCCCTCCCATTCATGCGAGGGAGAGAATGTGCATACCCTCTCTCCTCCCGTCCCATCCCCTTCCTCCCTTCCTTCCTGAGTGAGCAATTTAGTGAAGATGTGCACTTTCCCTTCTCCTGTCCCATCCTCTTCTGTACCTGCCCCAGTGAGCGAATGCATGTTCCCTCCTTCTCCTGTCCCATCCCCTTTCCCTGAGAAATCCGCAAACAATCAAATCCATGAATGCTTGACTAGCAAATGTGGAGTCCTGACTCTGAGCAAGTGACTCAACACCTGTGCTTTCATCCCTTCCATTAGAGAGCAGCATCCTAAACCTAGGAGGTAGGACATATCTTATCCTGAACATATACCCATCTTCAAATAAGGTGCTCAGTGGAGATTTGATCTGTGCCTCCACTGTTCTCCTTTAGTTCAAGATGCAGAGGGCAGACGCTTGGTGTATCAAATGTAAATTAATTCTGTATAAATAACCACCAAGGAAGAAAAGCCCGTTCATCTTTACAGTAAGAAAGAAGTGGAAGCCTGTGTAAGATCTATTTAGAAGTGGGGAGGGGGGAAGAGGCTGCCTTCAGTGGCCAGCTATTCCAAATTTCTAGATGACTAGCTACATTCTTCAGCAAGCAGGCAACTATTTTCTTGTATTCAATTTATGGAGTGAAAACCTTTCTTTAAAAGGCATATGCTGGAGCTTAACGGTAACAGTATGTTTTACTACCCAATTTTACAAGTTTGCGGTGGTGTAGTTGTTGAGATTTCAGCAGAAAAGCAATATAATATTTGTGTTCCTCATAAACTGCATCGTTGCTTTGCTTTGTTTCTTCTAGTTAATGGAAAGACTGATCAGGCTCTGGAAGCAATTCAGCTCTACTTGAAGTTACTAGATAGCTCAACAAGAGAGGAATTCAGGAGGCTTCTTTATTTCATGGCTGTTGTAGCTCAGAATTCTGAGCTGAAGCTGCAGTCAGAGGCAAGTGTGATCACTTGAATAGGGAAATGGGCTTTGAATGCTACTTGGATGTGGGAGGGGCTTTCCTTGCCAAGTGGGCAGACTTCTAATGCTGCTTTTAGTGATGTGGATGTCACCAGGCCATGGTTCCTTCCTTTATCCCTTGTTAATACTGGGGGAGAAGATGCTGTGGTAGGAACCCATGCCATGATTTCTTCCTGTGGTAGCATGAATCCTCCTGAGAAACAGCAATGCTAAAGTGAGAAAGAGGCACAGCATGGGTTTCTCACACACATTGGAGGGGCTCCCATGCTATTAAAAATTAGGGTTGGAAGATAATCTTACAGTTTTATTCTTTTGCAGGTGTTCTTGTACAAATGAAATCAATTTGCCTTTCTTTATATAATGCTTTGAATCACTTAAATCTATGTGGCATCTGTGGCTTACTGTAGCCTTAAAAAGCAAACTATTAGCTGACAACTAGACAGTGTCTGTGTTTCAAAATGGAGACTGTATGCTGGGTGGATGTAGCAGATGAACTGGGAACCCCAGTACTGACTTTTCATTCATTCTCCCCACAATATTGTAGAGTGATAACCGAATGGTTGTGAAAAGAACTTTCTCTAAAGCTATAGTCGACAACAGGAATTTATCTAAAGGAAAAACAGATCTTTTGATTTTGTTTTTGGTGGACTACCAAAAAGATGTCTTAAAGGTAAGTGCCTGAAAAATCTCCCCTCTGCCCCAGCTTGTTATTTTGCAATTACTGAGCTGCAAATGACTGACATCAATCACTGGAGTGTTTTTATTCATTCAAGATCCCAGGGACGCTGCACAAAATGGTGAGTGACAAGCTGGTAGCCATACAGCAGGGGAAAGATTCCGACCTCAATACAGGTAACCATTATTTTTAACAGGTTTTTTTTAGTAAACTTGAGAACCAGTTGATGCTTCTACTGACCCACTTTGGGCACAGTCCACTGTGGACATGGAACATATAAATGAACCCATAAATAAACTTTTTATATTTGGACTGTTCGGTATCTTAAATGAGTATACACATGCACACACACATACATATGTATATATAATGTAAGGAGGTAAAGAGAATTAACCAATAAGAATATAACTGTGGTGCTAATGAAATTTCAGTAGTGCAGAGGTTTGGTTGGTAATGCATTGGGTCCATCAAACATTATTCTTTTAATTAAAAAATAAATAATATAGACAAAGTTTTGGCAGTATGGTGTGCAGGCTGCATAAACCTGTTGTCCATTTTTGTGGGCCTTGGTGCCCTCCCCCACTTGCTAGTGAACTACACCATCAAAAATTGGCAGCAATCCTGCTCTGTGGTACAGCATAGAGTGTTCTGCCTTGTAGAGAATTGCAGTAGCTACCACTAAACTTTGGTAACAATGGCAACAACATTGGACCTACACACTGAATTGGTGGTCCAGTGTGAAGATGGCCACCTTGGTCTGGACGCAGAATCAGAGTACTGTATGGGTCATAAGACTTAACCTGGAAAACCCTGATCCAGATCAGTCTTCAGTCATAAAGCCAGTAGCCTGGACTTTAAGCAAGATAAACAGTCTTTAGCCCTAACCGTTCAAACAGGGGTAGTGATAGCCCTTCCCTGGCCCTGCGGATATGTGAATGAAGTGTGAGCACTTAGCACTCTGTAGAAATAATAAGAATTATTACCAGGCTTCTGTGAATGAATTTTTGTGTTTACTTTAGGATATACTTTCTGCCAGCGGCTTGATGAAAGTGAGTATCACAAAAGTGCTAAGAAGACTACAAAAAAGGAGCTTATCTCTCTGCTAAAAACAATTGATGAGGACTCCAGTCTCTCCGCCAAAGAACGAAAGAAGTTGCTGGATCAGTTCTATGCTAGTAATCCTTCTATCTTTTTGCAGTATTTTGGTGAGAGAGGTACTGATGAGACTTGTTAGGTATGATCGGTGCTCTAGTCTTTGAAAACACTTATTTTGTATCATTTTAGGACTTTTTTTTGTACTGTAATTAAATAAACTTGTTTTGTAAATATGGGTGGAATCCACCTGAAATAACACTATTTTAAAAAGAATTAAAGATGATGATAATTGAGAAATATGTTCAATTCTCTTTATTTAAAAGTAAAACGGGGGTGAGAAGAGAAGTTTAGGTCTAGTGTCTATACTCATTTCACAGTTCTGTTGAAACGCTAATGTAAACTTCTGATAATGAAACTTTTAAGCATTCTCTCTCAGATCGCTTATTAGTACCAGTGTTTGAACTACAGCACTTATTTGATTTGTGTTTGTAAGATAGCTCCAGGTTGACCTTGAACTAACAGAACATTACAGTCCCTTGATGATTGTGTAACTATTGGTTGTGTAACTACCAGGGTTTTTTTCTAAATTTATATTCACACAAGCACATGCCTTCTGATGAAGTATCGAGCAATGACTGCCTACCCACTTACTCGAGTATAAACCCTTTTGAACATGGTGATAAAAGAACTGGGCTACATCCTTGCTGAGCTATCTGCTTGCTACACAAAGAGTAATGCTTGTTGCTTTACTATAGGAGTGGGCAACTGTGGAAGGTTAGTGGGCTGCATTAGCCCTCTAGGAGACCTTGAGGGCCACACCTGTTCCTGCATTAAACAAGAAAAGTCAAGTGACCCTAAACACCTCTAGAGGGTATGGGGGCATTTTTCACTGTGTTCTAGGCTTCAAAAAAAGGCTCTTCTGGGCCTAAATTGGTCGAGGGGGGTGCAAAATGTGGTTGAATTACACTCCCCAGTGGACATTTTGGGGTAAACAAAATTTTAATCTGTTTTGCAATTTGCAAATTTGTGAGGGGGCAAACTTGATGGAAGCGCCTTCCATGCACCATTTTTGTTGCATTTTACAATACACAAAAAAAATTTTTTTGCAAAACAATCTTTTTAATCCTGTGCGCTACAAAAATGGCCCATGGGCCACACTTTGCCCACTTGTGCTCTAGGACATGTCTGGTTTGGATAATCTTTGGGCACACATCTGTCTCTTTATTGTCTATTCCATTTAATTGTACTCAGTAATGGAACAGTAACTAATCCTTAGGGTTCAGGGGACTTTTTTTTTTTTTTGCTAATGGGACAACAAGATGTGGAGTAAGTGCCTACTCAAAAAAGTGCATCCATAGCAGCCACAGTTGTGTAAACTGCCTTACAAAACTCTTACAAAGACATATCAATTAAGTGGATACCAAGGGGATGAAAAGAAGAGTATGGGATTTTTGCAGGCAGCTACCACTGCTGTGAAAATCACTAACTCTTGATACTGGCTTAAAACTGCAGGTGATGGTGATCTGGAAGGAACAGTTTTAAAACATTTATGGAAGTGTGGTCATGGTCTAGGGAACATCCACATAAATCTGTAGTAGAAATCTATTGGACTGGGTATAGCAGGTTTCAGTGTACCTTCTCTGACTAAGGAGGGTAGTTGTAAATCATCATTGGTGCTATTACAACCACTTTTGACCTTACATGGACACAAGAATTTGCATCTGTTCAGGAAGACTGATGATTAGTAGATATTATTGTGTTGAACCATAGGAACTTAAGGCCAACAACATTCTTAAAACAGGGCAAATATGAGTAAAAGTTTCCAATGTGTCTTGTTGAAAATATTCCCTCTCCAGGAGACTACTGTTATTGCCTCCACTTGATATTTATTGTTACAATGCCTTTTACTTCATACTTAGTTCATTATCTCTCTAAAGTACAAATATTTCTTTAATAATTAGGAAGTAGCTGATTTCAAAAATGTATTGTCAAGGTAACAAGCATGCAGAAGTCAAGTTGGACATCTTTAATTTACATTCTTGTTCTCACCATGATGAGCCTGTGTTAATGGATCTTTTTGGGTATAATGACTTAGCCAGGTACTCAGCATTCCAAGTTCAAATGGTTCCTGTAAAATACATGGGAATGGCAATTGTAATTGTAATGGTAATTGTAGCACTATGGTTTCACTTTAACTGCAATGACAACATCCTGTGAAATCCTGCGGTTCATAGTTTTGTAAGGTACTAGAGCAAGGCTTTCCAAATGGTGTGCCGTAACACGTTAGTGTGTCACCTGAAGTGTGTAGGTGTGTTGCCTACAATCTTGGAACTGTATGTTATTATTTATAAATCATACATTTTTAAAACTATAAATGAAAGGTTTTCATGAGATATGTTGTATCTCCATACATTTTCTTGTTAGAATTTATGTATGTCCCCATATCTCTCATAAAACTGAGTTACTGTGTTGTAAAATGATGCATGTCTAAAAAAGTGTGTCACCAACATGAAAAGTTTGGAAAGCTCTGTACTAGAGCTTCTGAGCTGAGAATTCTAAGATCCCCTCCCTGAATTGCAGATACTAGGATTGGATAGGATGGAACCATGGCACTTAAAGTGGATTTATGATGCTATAATTGTGTAGTGCAAAAGGGTCCCAGCTGTGGATACAGAAAATCCCACCTAAGCACTTGTTTCAGTTGCTTTGAGTTGTTTCCCAGCTACTGTTCTCCTTTTGAGATACCTTTTCTGTTTCTGCTGCAGAGACTAGGGGCAGAAATACAGTGGAAGGGGTACGGATAGGTATAGTTTCCTATATCATAAAAAAGAGCAGTTCCAACATGTTTCAGCAAACTTTTTATTCAAAACTAACAATATGCACATGTAAAGTGAAATAACCAGGTCAGGTCAGCCTTGCAAGATAAACAAAAACATTTTTAACCTTCTAGAGACCACCTGAAAGCTCCTTCGAGAATGAATCCAGGGAAGATTTTTTTTACTTTCTCCAGCTTCCACTTATGATTTCAGTTTGGTGGCCAAACTTATAGATTTATTTTTTTCCCCATCATGCTGAGGGAGTGGGTGAAGCAGGTTTATCTGTTTTCCTCTTTTCTCTTAGTTTTGCTGTTCATAAATGCTCAGCAGGGCATTCTAGAGGTAGCTGCTGTTTCCTTTGCCTGTTGTAAGGAGTCATATATGCTAGAGTAAATTTCATTATGTCACAGCTCAAGGTTTATTACATTGTTTACTGCAAACATTCTAGTGCAACCTGACATCAAAAGCCTGTGTTTTTCCAGCCCCCATTCAGCATCCTCCCAATGATGCTGCTGCTAAAAAATTCTAGCTAGACAGAGGATAAGAAGGAAGGGGTAGGCAGGTGTAAACTTTTTAAAAAGGAGCTTCTTTGTCAGATGCTTTGATAACTGAGCTGTGTGTGTATTTTCTCTGAATCCATGTTCTATTGGGGCTTGGCAGTTTATTTTTTGTAGTTGCCAATAAGATGTTTTTCTTTCTACTCCATAAATGCAAAATAATGGTGTTCTTTTTGTACCTCCTGTTTGACAAGATAATTTTATAGAAGAAAGGCAGAAGATGATGCATGTGTGTCATAACATCCCCTTATTTCCAGTTCATGATGCTGATTCAGAGACTAGATATTATATGGGCAACCAAGGACTGCTGCCCTCACACATATTATGTGCAAGGAAAAGGAAGGCAATTTCCTTACTGCCTTTGCTGGCTTGAAACAAACCATAGTCTGCCAATTTCTTCTAACTATGAACTAGAGTCCCTTCTTTTAGCTGCTTCTTCATGACATAACAAGAAAAGTTAACCAAGCAGGCTGGGTCCTGGAACAAAATGGAACCTGGCAGGATTTTGAAACAGGAGTGCTAAGAACTCCTCTAGCCAGGGAAAATGCGCCTGGAGATTGCTGGAGATTATGTTACTTCTTGTTACTTCTTGATTTTTTTAAATAAAAATTATAAACAACATTTCTGTTGTCTCATACTATTTTCTGGCAATTCCTGTCACCAGCTGCAACATTTTATTGCCACTGTCTAGTGGGCTTCATTCTAATTCCAAGACCTATCGGAACAAAAATGTCTTTTCTCCTCTTTCTGTCCCCTTTTTAAAAAGCCTTTTGGAGGCATTGTGTTATAGTACATCAGTGAAATGGTACTTTTGCACTTTAACTCTTAAGAATTTTTTTAAAAAATTAGGAGAAAATTTGCCCTTCAAACCACAAGGTCACCTCAGCAAACCATGTCCCCAGTTTTAAAAAGCCTTTGGAAAAGGCCTAGTATAGTTTCAAGATAACTGCAAGTGGTACATCCTCATTTTGGCTTGACTTGTGGCAGACCTGCCCTAAAGTCTGGCTGTGGCAACTAATTGTAATAGTAAGGGCTGGGAAACTACCTCTTAAACCTGAGAACCATAAAGTGTTATCTGGCTGTACAAAATCTGCAGCTAGATAGGACTATCCCACAGTAACACAGCTGACGCCAGTATCACACAGGTTCTTGGGTGTCTATTGAATATACGGTAGCTATTGAGCCAATCTGATTCTGAAAGGTATCCTGCATTTCAGTAACTGCTTTGTCCCAAGGTTGGCTTTCTTGCCTGATGGTTGTTCAGCTTGGTCCTGCATTTTTGGCCTTTTGTTCAAATGGCTGATTATAATGATCTCAAGTAATGCTGAAACCACGTTGTTTTCCTTTTTGGACTCGCTGAAGTTTCCCCTCAGTATCTTTATATAAAATGGTTAGCTTTGGGGATTCAGAATTCATTCCCTTTTAGGCAATGGACTAATGGTTGGGGTTTGCTTTTTGGCTTTTCTTTGGTAACTGTAAAAACAGTTTATTATCTGTTTAACTCTGTAAAAAGCTATCATTTTTCTTTTTGGCCTGCTCTCACTGTTTATCATGGCTAAACCAATTCTGCCAGAATAGTTCCCATTGTTTTCTGGATGGAAACCAACTTTGAACTGTGGGAAATTTCCAAGCAGTGGCAAAATATCATTCAGATCCCCAAGAGAACAGATACCACTTGAATTTGATGAATGATTGCAATCATTCATCTACCAGTCTACTCTACTAGTCTACTAGTAGATCTACTAGTCACAGTAGATTTATAGCCCCTACAGTATTAGAGGCAGTATGTTTCTGTAGCTTGGTTGGTGAGTGCAGTAAGGTACCATTGCACTCACTTCCTGCTGATGGGCTTCCCTTTCTGAGCAAATGGTTTACTGCTGTGTGAACAAAATGCTGGACTAGAAAATAGGCTTCCTGAGATAGGCTTCCTGGTTTGAGATCTGGCATGGCATTTCTTACATGCCTATCTTAACTTAACTTGGAAAAAAAAACCACATTGTGATGAAAAAGGATACCAAAGGATCCATCTCAGAAGTCTACCAAGAATGTTAAGAATTATTCTAGCAGGATAACAATAGACATGTTCTGGACAATAAAATTATTACTTGCGGGTGGGGAGAAAACCAATTTCCTTATAACCGTTTATCTTATATCCTCCCAAGAATAATTGTAGGGTGAATAAATATCAGATATTAACTGCAACATCAGCTGCCTCTACACAACCACTGGCTTTGTTTTCATAATCATTTTCCCCAAATGGAAAGTTTTCAGTTTCATATTAGCCATATTTTTTAGCCTAAATATGCTAATGTGTGTTGAATTTACAAAGCAAACGAGCTTGGCAATTTTAATCATTTAAAAAAAAATCTGTTAAGAGTGCATTTATGAAAATCCTATCACTCGCATGTGGCCAATGAGAGGGCATTCTTAGTCCTGTCACCACCTATCCAAAATGCTCTCCAGAGAGAAGCCCATCTGGCATCAGCTTTGTCTTTTTGATTCCAATATGAAGACTTTTATTTGTCCACCTTCATAGCAAAGCATTGTTACTTTTGTTTTTATGGATTCAGCTTTTTGGTTTGGGTTTCTGTGACCTATTGGTTATATATGGAGTTTTATTAAATAGCCGTGCATCACCCTTGGGATTGTTGCCCCCTTAAACACTGATTTAAGCAGACACACTCTCATGGACGACAACCACACCGCAGGGCTTGATGTCTCCATAAACGATAGGGCACACAGTCAAGCAAAGACGTTTATTTTACAGGAATGGGGGAAGATATACGCTAAATAAAGGCCCCAGATAACAAATACAGTATGTTGCAGATGGCTCTTCTACCGTGCCCCGTGGCAGCAGCATCCACCCCTCTGCTTTCTCCCCTTAACCCAACCCTTCAGAAACACCACGATGTCGAGAAGGAGTTTTATGGAAAACCAGCCCTCTGCTTCTGGATACTGAGGCCACTTCCACACGGGACTGTTACAGCGCTATTATTCCACTTTCAACATCCTATGGAATCCTGGGGTTTGCAGGTTAGAGAGGGGCCGTGGGCCCCTCTCTAACCTGCAAACCCCAGGATTCCATAGGATGTTGAAAGTGGAATAACAGCGCTGTAACAGTCCCGTGTGGAAGTGGCCCCAGTTGCTGTTGTGACAATGGGGCCCTGCCTTTTCGAGGGGCCGCCTTTCTGTCCCCTCACGCCTTCAGCCTACAGTCCTATCTCCTCGAACAAACACCCGCCTGTTGTCCGCCTCGCCACATTAGTCACACACACGCACACACGCAACCCGCGGTGTCCCTCGGGCGCGCCAGCTCCTCTCGCGGCAGCCTTGACTCACCCTTCCCGGCCCCCTCGCTCCTCGCCCCGGCCGCGCACAGACATGGCGGCGCCCTTCGAGGAACCGGCCGCTTCCGGCCCGCTGCAGACACCCGGTTGGCCGTGAGGAGAGCGGCGGCGAGAGGCGAGGAGCTGCCCCGCGCTTTACGCTCCCTCTGGAGCTCACTGGTGGTGTTATTGTGGCTGCCGCGCCCTTTTCCCACCGAAGAGCTCGGTTAGTGGCGAGGCGGCGGCGGCATCAGCAGCAGGTCGCTTGAAGCCCGACGTTGCCCTCCTCCTCCTCCTCCTCTCAGGACGCCCACACAGGTAAGCAGGATGATGATGGCGGGGGTGGGGGCGCCCGCCGTGTCCTGCGACCCCATTCGGCGGTTTCTTGCGCGCTGCCCCCCTTCCTCCCTGAGGCAAAGAGAGCCACCGGCTAGCTAGGGGGGCCTCCGGGGGTGTTGGGCGTGGCGGTGTTTTTTGCCCCCCCGGTTGTCCTCCTCCTCTCTCGGGATGCGGATCTGCAGAGGGAACAAAGGAGGCCGCCCCCTCCCGCCTCACCCAGCCGCGCCCGTTCTGCCAGCGGGCATGCAGAAGCGCCAGCCGAGCGGAGGGTGAGGTCACCCGGGAAGAGGGGGAGGGCGAGGCTTGGTTGTCGAGACGCGCCGTGGACAACCCGCCGCCGCCGCCGCCTGCCCGCCACACGCTTGGCGCTGCAGCAAAAGTGGCGTTGGTTTTGTTTTGCTTGGTTTGTTTTGCTCGTCCCGCTGGCTGGGACAAGCGCCGGGTCAGCGGGGCCCCGGCTTGCCAGGCGACCCTTCACCCGCGGGGGCGCGCAGTGTTCCGCAGTATTCCCCACGGAGCCGGTGCTGGGGTGTCATCGTGCCTGGGAAGGGCACGGGAGCGGGGATGCCACCGGTTTGGCCGTTCTTAAAGCGGGCTCAGTAAAGGTGAACGCACCTTAGTTAAAGGGTAGAAGTCGTGTTACGCTTTTGTTCGTGGATTGATGCCCTTGTTCCAGAGCTGGTGAATGGTACACGTGTCTGCTCAGGTGCCCCTTGCGTTCCACCAGGCTGACTCCCGTGTTGTAGGAACTGGCCCTCTGATTCCCACCCCTCCATCCCTGCCTCAGACCCTTTCGGTTTGGGGTGTGTGTTAGGAAACGTTTTGTTCTCATCAAAGATGTATAACTTACACATCTGTATAGGCGTATAACCTGTCTTCCAGATTTCAGAGCATCGCAGTTGACTGCAACATAATGGGATATAATTCATATATTAACTGTCCAGCAACTCTCTCTCCCCTAAGAAATAATTCCATACTGTAGTATTATTTGTTTTCATCCGTTCCAGTTCATACCCTATCCAAATTCTCTTAATCTGTTTAGAAATGGTTATGCAGGGGGCAGGGTAGTGGGCAGGGGGCTGGGTAGAGAATACAGTGTGACACAAATTGTTGTGTCAGGAACACAGATTAGCTTTTGTGTTGGCTGCTTGTTTAGTCAAATTTGTAATAGTTTACAGAGATCTTTAGAAAGTCATTCTGTAAAATAAATAAAAACCAAGAAACATCTCATTTTTCCTACTGCTTTAGGCCAAATTCAGCACAAATTCTGGAAAAACCTGTTTGCTGTGCATACGTCATTAATATAATAGGGGTCTTTACAAAAGGCTTGGTTCTTTTTTTATTTCTAAGTTCTTCTGTACTTTCCACAGGCAGATTTGTAGAAAGGGCAAATGGGAAAGAACATAAACTTATTTTTAAGGTGATTAAACTATCTGGTTGTCATTTCATTACTATTAATATGAGGCAGAGGGGGAACATGGGTTGTAGAAAGAAACTGAGACGTGACTGGAGGGATCCTTGTCTCTTACCTGTGTTAAGGGACCATTACACACTACACAGTTATAATACTGTGATTCCGTTTTAACTGCTGTGGCTGCATTTTGGGGAATCCTGGCAGTTTAATGAAGCACCAGGACTCTCTGGCAGAGAATTCTCCCTAAATTGCAGATTGCAGGATTCCATACGACGGAACCATGGCAATTAAAGTGGAATCATAGTGCTATAACTGCGTAGGGTGAAGAGGCCCATGGTCTTCTCATGCTATGTCTTCTTTTCAGTCTCTCTTTACTTGAATGCTGTTTGGGCTAAACCTACCTAGAAAATATAGTTTCTGAACCGAGTACCTTTTTTCAAAGATTGTCTGCTGCTGTGATTAACCAATAGGGAACGAAATGGATATATACTCACAATGAGTTGTTCTGTTGCTGTCCGCTTTCTACTTTCTGTGTGTGACCTTCCAGTATTCTGAAAAGTTTCTGAAATGATGGTCTTTGAAGTCCTGGCTGAAATTAAGCCCCATTGTTTCCGAGGAAAACTGTTGGATGAAAAAGAAATAAACCTGTCAATATACAAGAAGAAAAAGAAAGCCTGAAAAAGCTATCACTGTACAATATTGTGAAAAAGAGGGAAGGTAGAGGTATTTGGGACCATGAATGATGGCAAGAAAAATAAATCCCCAAATTGGGGAAGGAGTAAACAGGGAAAGTGAGGAAAGGAAGGAGGAAAATTGGGTGGGGGGAGGGAATTCCGGGATCATAAAGAAGAAAAGTGATAAAGAAGGGAAGCATCAATAGAAGGAGTACTTTTCACACAGAAAGAGGACATAAGGGAGATGCCCAGATGAAAAGTTTTCTCTTCTGTTAGTTTCCCATTCTTAGGGTTTCGTGTGTTTTGTTTGATTGCCTTTTGTTGGTATGAGTGAGCATTCATTCATGTGAACTCCATTGTGCATTACAAAGTGGTGTAAGTCACCCCATTTCATGTAGAATTAGATTGAAGAAGACCATAGGAGATAGACCTAAGGACCTAAATACCCTGAAGGCACCAGATCCCATCTGATCTTGGATGCCAAGCAAGGTCAGCCCTGCCAATGAATACTAGGTGCTGTAGGCTATATTTCAAAAGAGGGAACTGTCAAAACCACCTCTTAGTATTCCTTGCCTAAGAAAACCTATGAAATTCATAGGGTTGCCATAAGCCAACAGGTGACATTGTGTGCACATATATGCAATGGTGGAAGAACTGTGCTCTAAAACCAGAGATGGCATTCTGTTGGTTAGTTCCAGCTAGAGCAGACCCACTCAATCAATTGTTGAATGGTAAGTCAACATGTAGTTAAATGTAATACTCTACTCTACTCACAATGGGTTTACTCTACTCACAACTACAAGGGAAATGTAGGTCCAAGTCTGTCACAGCATCCATGTAAAAAGCGAAAGTAGTGACTGAAAGTGCTGAAGGGATAGGAGACCAAGGTTTAAATCCAGTTCTAAGTTCCAGCTATAGTAGACCCATTGAATGAACAGGAACTTGGTAGCTTAATACTAATAAAAGTGGCTTTTGAATCAGCCTGCTCTTATAATTGGATTTAAACCTATCTCTTCTCTGCTTTTCTTTTTGTCCAGGTATCTGCTGCACCAGAACTGTTCTGACAACAACAAATTTAGCTGGAGAAAAACTATTTCTGGGGTAAAGCAATTTCAGAACTAGATGGTTTGCTAATGAGCAGGTACAGCTTTCCATGGCCTGCTGTGCATGCTGGACTTTCACTAGCCCTTTTACTGCTTTGCACAGATTTGGCAGGACTCAGGTTTATCAGACAACTTGGATCTTACTGCTGTTTTGAAATGATTCTGCTTAGTTGTTGTCATTTTCAAACCTGTTTTACTACATAAAATCACATAGTTAAAAAGGAGTTCCCAAAGAGCCATCAAATCCAATCCCTAATTACAGTGCCAATCTAGCATGCTAGAAAAAGCCATCACATCCATCAGTTGAGGTTGGTCACATTGGCATCATTCAGCCACTGAATGTGCTTAGAAAAATCCAGTATATTATAGGATGTTTACCTTTCAGTTTGGCAAATTGTGGACATCCTGCCATTCAAAACACTGATGCATACTGGGCAGTTTGTTGTGACATGTAAAATAACCATGAATCATGAGTATATCTAGTAACATTCTTTTATATTAATTAATAATTAGAACTGAAAATGGGTCACTCCTGTGGAATTGTCATTTTAAAATGGTGGCACAGTCTGTCACTATCTGGGACCTCATTTTGCCCTTATTACAAAGAATACATACAATTCTAGTGTATTTACTTTTAAGGTGCATGTAAAGAAACACAGTCTACTTACCAGTTATCTAATTCTGAGGACTTTGAAAGCCAGTTTTGTGGGCATCTTTTCAGATCTGTTCTTTACTTAACATTGTAAACATTTAATTAATAGTATTTTTTCTTTTCTTTTCTTTTCTTTTTTTTTTCTGTAGAACCAAACCATTTTGTTCCTGTTTGGCTTTTTATTGATCTAGACATTATAGTCCCAAAACATATCATTTCGCTGTCTTTCTACTTTTTTGCTATATACTGAAGGCTTGTCCTACAAACACTAAGTGAAAAGTAAGTACCTATTATAATGTTACCATTTAGACATTTAGCTGTGACTTTCAAATGCTGACAATGAGTCTAAAAGATTATCTTTTTAATTTTTTTAAAAATAAACTTGTCAGTGTCTGCACAGAGATTGCTTTCTTTGAAGCATCACACATTTTGTATCTGCTTGTCTTAAAAGTTATTTCAGTCTGGGATATTAAGTGCTGTTTTTGTTGTCAGACCCAATATAATTTTGAAAAAAAAATTGAAGCAATGAACTAAAAGAAGGCAGATGGTTTGAATTGGTTTATTCTTAAATGTCCAGTACTTATATCTTCTTCAGATCTCAATATTTACATGCAGCTTTTAAAACTTTACAGCTGGCCAAGCTTTCTCACTTTGAAGAGTTTTCCTGAGAGGGTTCCCATCTGATCTGTTCAGTTAGGGATTCTCTTCTGTGGAGTGGCACCAGCCGTTAATTAGAGACTGGATTTTAAGTGTGTCAAAATGCAGGACTCAAAGTGTGCAAGTGAGACCAATGCTATGGTCCTACCTGCAGTGATATTTCTGACAGCTTGTAGTCCATCCTTGTGTGGGATGTTAGTATATAGAATTCCACATCCATAGTGGCTAAGATGTTGTTCCCCGGAAAGTTGTAGATGAAGTGTAATTTCTGTGGGAAGTCAGTAGCGTCCTTCACACATCTGGGAATGTTGGAGGCATATGGTCTAAGGCTATTGTCCATTTATCCAGAGTGTTCCTGTACAGGAGACAATGGGCTATCCAGTGTTGCCCTGTCCATGTGTTTTGGATAATAGAATGTGCCTGATTGAGGCCTCTGTATTGTATCAGTTCAGGTTTGGTTCTGCATCTCTGGGAAATTTCATGAGTAGTATGTGTAATTCTTTCTGGTATTCATCTGTGGGATCATTAGACAGGATTCTGTAAAACGTAGTTTGGACAGTTGCCTCTCAGTCTGTTATATGTAGTCAGATATGTCCATGGTTACTACATTTCTTCCTTTGTCAACCTCTTTGATGACAATAGGATTGCTCTCAAGACTATGTATACATCTTCTTCCTTGAGGCTGAGGCTGTGTTGTGAATTGCATCTCTTGTTGATTACTTCTTTCTGGGCACAGCAGCGGAAGCATTATATGTAGAAATCTACATAGCACCAACTGTCAGGAGGAGTCCATGCACAGTTCTTCTTTTTTATGATTTTGAGAGGTACTGTGTTGTATATTGGTGTAGTGTCTATTGTGTTTTTGGAGACAGGGGTGATCCCTGTGAATTGTCTTGACTGGTGTCACTGTCCTTGAAGTATTTCTTGAGACTTGGGAGGCAGAAGAAAGACTCTGGATCACCATAGAAATGTATCATGTGTGTGGGTTTGGAGGGGCATAAGGAAAAACTGTGTGACAGAACAGACTGCTCTGCTTGACTCAGGATGTGGCTTGTTTGCATTCTTGTTGTCTGGGCTCACAGTACTCCTGCTGTGGGTTGTGGAGTCTTGTAGTAGTAAGAAAAGTTTTTTTTTTCCCTTCTTTTTCATCAAGGATGAGAAATGGGTCTTGAGGATAGTCTTCCTGTTCTTGGAGAAGTTATTCCAATTGATGACTTGTGTGGAGGCCTGGTTCCTTATTTGTGCTACTAGATTGGAGATTTCTCTCTTGATTGCTGTACAGAATGTTGATCAGATGTCTTAGTAACGTCCTGGAGAGAATGCTACACAGTTTGTTGCTGTAATCTGTGTGAGATGTAGTCCATAGTGGGATCTTCACCCACAGGACTTTTGGAATGACATCTTGTTGCTTGCACTTCTTGAACAGGACAATGTCTGTCTGTACCTGGGCATGTGTCTTAAAGAAGCTGATTAATTTGCACTCCATACGGCTGAATTTGATACTTTCCGTGGTGGTAGAATTCAAAGACATAACTGTATTGGTCTGAATCAGTATGTAAAGAAATCTTGTAGCACCTTTGAGGCTGAGAGAAAGAAGTTGATAGCATAAGCTTTCATGGCCATAAGTCTACTTCATCAGTGCCATAGAGTGACGGACCTAGGAGCAGACCTTTATAGCTATGAATGTATGTATGAACAGTATTAGAAAAGCAAGACTTGTGGTTATGATGATGAGGTGAGAAATTCAGTGTTAATCACGGTCGATAGTCATTGGGGGACCAAGGCAGGAGGTAAGATATTACCTAAAGCCAAGGTGAGTAGATAACCATATGAATGGTGGATGGGCTTATTGGAATGTAATGTGATGCTGGCCAGGAACCAGAGAGGAAATGTGATAAACTGGCCAAGAGAGACGTCATAAGGCTGGAGTGTTTACTAGTGTTATAATATGTGTAGTGTGCCAGGAAGCCATTATCTCTGTTCAAGTCACTGTTGATGGACTGGAGTTCGTGGATATATTCCAATCCTGCTGTTTTCTCTTTCCAATCTTTCTTTGTAGCTTTTTTGTTCAGGGCCTGTTGTTCTGAAGTCTTGAGATGGAATGCCTAGGAAGATTGGAGTGTTCTGCAACTGATTTTCGTGTATTCTCATTCCTAGTGTCTGATTAATGTCCATTTGACCTTTGGTGCAGAGACTGTCCTGTTTGCCCAATGGAGAGTGTCTAAGGGCATTGTTGGCAGAGGATGGCATCTATCATATTAGAAGCTGAGCAAGTGAAAGTACCTCTGTTGTTGTGCATGATGTAATTAGGTCCTGTAATGACATATCCCAAGTAGATGTGTGGGCAGAGTTGGCATCTGGGCATGTGGTAAGGTCTTGTACTCGTTTCTTTGTCTGTGTTGTACTTTTTCTTGTAGGTAAGTAACTGTTTGAGATTGGGAGGCTGTCTATAGGCAAGTAAAGACCTGCCACTAAGAACCTTCAGGCTTTATTGTACAGGATAGGTTGCAGTTCATTGATAACACATTTGAGTGGTCTCAGCTGGGAGCTGTATTTGACCACTAGGGAGATTCTGCCATTTCCTGTCTTCAGTCTGTGCTATAATAGGTTAGTCCCTGGGTATAAGTCTTGGCTTGTTTTTTTTTTTAAACTTATGGTGAGTACTGTAGCTTGGGGAGTGCTTGTTATAATGAATTACATGTAAGTTATGCTAACACAACAAAGGAGAATCTTGTGGTACCTTAACGATTATCAAGTTTTATTTAGTATAAACTTTCACAGGGTTGAATACACTGATAGAAGTGGGATGGAATCCACAAAATCTTTTGTTAAATAAAGCTTGTTAGTCTTGCAGATGCCACAAATCTTTTGTTGCAGCTAGTGTGGCTTACATTCCTCTGTGTGTGTGTGTGTGTGTGCGCGCACGTGTGCATACGCGCACCTTCCAGTCACCTTGCTAACCCCGGGAATTTCATAAGGTTTTCTTAGGCCAATTTCTTCCTCTGAAATATAGCTTACAGCACTTGGTATTCTTTGCCACTGCCCCATCCATGCTAGCCAGAGCTGACCCTGCTTAGCCTATCTCCCTACTAAATCCCATTGCTCCAGACAGGAACAGCAATTAGATTTAGACTTTTAAGATGCTACCTTTTGGTAAAATATGCTTCCTTACACTGTTTAAGTCTTTGTGGAGGGGGGCAGGGGAGAGCTAGAAGGCAGACACTGAAAAATGGGTGTGATAAAATTTCTGTGTTACTGAAGACTTATTCATTGATATTATGTGAGATTCTCTTTGAAAGTACTTCTCTCTGTCCCAACACCCACACAAGTGCACCTAGTGGGAACATGGGAATCTGTCCATAGGTTCTGGAACTCCCTTCCCAGAGAGATTAACCTTGAACCCTGCTTGCTATCTTTCTGGAAGCAGGTTAACACCTTTTATCTTGGCAGGCTTTTGAAGACTGACTGCCTAAACAGACTGGGCCTTACAGAAATGTATACAGTACGACCCCCGTATCTGTGGGGGATTGGTTCCATACCCCCTTGCGGATACGGAAATCCATGGATAGTACTGAACGCTCTTGGCCCGATCGTGGTGGGCACTGGGCCTACGACTGGAGGTGGGAAAACAGCGGGGAGCACGATCCCGCGCTGCCCACTGTTTTCCCACCAGGCGCCACGGCAGTCAGGCCCTGGGCCTGCAGCTGGAGGTGGGAAAACAGTGAAGAGCATGATCCTGTGCTCCCCACTGTTTTCAACCACGGATACCTGAATCTACGGATTGTGAATCCGTGGATATAGAGGTCGTATTATATATGTGTTTTGTTTATTTGTTGTTTATTATAGGTATGCTTTTAACTGATTTTAATTTTATGGATAGTTTAAGTACATTTTTAACTTTTTTTTAAGTTATGTTTCTTTTACCTGTTGTAACTTGACTTGGGTCCCAGTCTGTGCGAAAGGCAGGATATAAATTAAATGAAATGAAATTTACACATGGATGTTTTTTTTAGATAGTTACCCCCCCCAAAAGTTAAAGTTAAAAGTTACGGCTTTGAAAATACTCATTTTGACTGGTATTTTGTGTGTACTTAGTCTAATTAGTTAATCTTATTAAAAAGTACATTTTTAGGAAAGGAAAATAGTCCAACCCCATTGCTGTTCTTAAGAGGCTGTGAATGCTACCATTTTCTAAATATTTGAAATAACACACACACACACACACACACACACACACACACACACTCTCCATTGTCTTTCCGTACATATTCCTAACTTCTCTACATTTCTTTCTTTGAAATTAACACATAGAAGTCAAATTCTCTTCTACTTTCTTGTAATGTATTTAAATTAGAGCAACTACATTAGCTGTTAAAATTTGTTGTATAGGGAAGAATTTGGCCATTTAGTCATTTAAGAGAATTTGGTCGTTTAATTACTTCCTTCCTTTCTTAGTCCAAAAATCTGAGAATGTCCCAAGACCAAGATATGCCAGGTACACGGGAGGGAAAATCAGACCAGTTGGAAGATGACCAGCAGGACAGCTTGGACAACTCAGAACAGTCAGTGAGAAAGAAGATTCGACAGAATACACCGACTCCCAGCAGAAGTGACACACCAGAGGGTGAGCAGAATTCTTTCTTCGAAAACGTTATTTTCTCTCATTGCAAGCAAAATATTCACCAGTAGTTTCTCTGTTCTCTGTTTATTCTTTACAACTTAGGTCGTTTTCATACGCTATATGGAACATTTTCTCAACAAAACAATATAGCTTTTCCCCCCTTTCAATAAAATGTATTATTTAAAGAAACCCTAGTGAGAATCCGCAGAATTGGGCTTTCTATACCTTTTTTGTGACAATGTGCCATACTCCAAGGAACGTTGAAGAAATGGGCCTTCGATTTGACACCTAGAGTTAAATGTATGCTTACTTGCTCTGATTACACAAACTAATCCAGTCTGCAAATGTTGGTTTTGAGGTTTCTGAATCTGGACTTGAACACAGATTCTTCCTGCTTTCCCCTTCTCTTGTCCCATCCTGAAAAGATAGGCTTTAATTGATCATGAGTTCTTGGTTGTTTGCCGGAGGATTTTACCTTTTATCAGCTCTCCTTTCCACCACTCTTCATTTTGGGTATGGTCCAATGTCATCCTTTTGTGGGGGATCTCTACTGGTATGTATATGCCATCCACCTTGCAGCCTTCACTTTATCCTTCTTGTTGCCAAATCTACTTTTTTCTGAGGGTCAGGTATAAAGCAGCATTTTCTCTCTTTCTCTTTCTCCCTCAAACCCTGTATTTGGGAGGCCCAGATTTCTTTGCACAGTTAGTGTTTGATAGACTATATCATTATGCTGCTTCAAACATGGTATAATTTAAACCACACTTGATGATCACATATTGACTGAAAATGCACATTTTGGTTGTATGTAATATCCCTAACTTTATAACTTCATTTTTGAGTACAATCATGAATTTTAGGGCAAAACTAGATATTAGCTGCTGTGTCTTTCTTTGCTGTTTTACCCTAGAGTAATCATGGGGCTGAGCCTTGTAGGGAGGACTCTACTTCTTCTCCTTGCTCATAGTCCCAATCAGTATCAGGCACTTGGCACTTTCAGTTTGTATTGCAAAGTAGTGATCAAAGTTAGTCAAGCTCTCCATTGCTTTAAAGCAGGGGTGGGCAAAGTTCTCATCTCCAGATGTTTTTATACTGCAGCTCTCATCAGCATAGCCACCATTGAGGAATGCTGGGCACTACAATTCAGCAACATCTGAAGGGCTTTACTTTGCCATGCCTCTAAACATTAATGACCTTTTATTTTTAACAAAATATAAATGACATGCATGATGAAGCCAGCTGAGACCAGGACCCTGGTTGGGAAGAGGGTCTTCTTTCCCTCCCACACAAGAGATCTGATCTGGATAAGGGCAACATGGTCTTGCTTAACAAAAACATAGTTGCATGACTGACACCATAAGAAAATGCAAAGAACAAAAAAGATGTCAAGTAACAAAATCTCTTTGTGGCAACCAAGAGGAATAGGAAATTTTGTGCATCAAAAACAGATTTCTTAAGATTTGTAACACAGTGTCAGAACCTGCATTTCTGGGACCATTCTGCTTTTGAATGAGGAGGTTGGAGCTTAGTTTGGCAAAGTTTAAACCAACAGGGTATTTTGCTGAAGTGCCTCTCATTTCCCAACAGCTAGCCCCCCTCAGTTTGTGTCAGTGGAGGAACTGATGGAGACAGCAAAAGGTGTTACTAACATGGTGCTAGCCCACGAGATTGTTGTCAATGGAGGCTTCCAGATTAAGCCAGCTGATTTGCCAGAAAACAGGTAAGGGGCCCATTGTTACATTTAGAAAAGACTGACCAAAAAACTGTATCGTGTCTGTACAAGAAAGGAGGCACAGCTGGTGGTTCCAGTAATAATAGCACAGCAATTAAACACATCTCTCTGCATAGGAATAAGAAATACAGAGCACCCTGTGGTTTTGTTAGCTACTTACTCAGCAAACATCAGCATACTGGCAGTGTAAGCAAAGCTATCTGACATACAGCTTTCTTCTAAAACAGAGACCCAAGACATCTGAACAGGGAATATTCCAAGGCTGGTGTGATATAGCCCTACAGCTGTGCCCCAATCTCTTCTATCCCAACCCTAGCAAGAAAAGAACATTCACTGAGTTTCTGTTGTTCCATCAGTCACTTTTGTCTTTTATCCTGGCCACAGGTTCTGTCTTGTGCATCCTTTCTGAATTATAATTTCTCATTGAATACAACTTCCCATTGAATGCAACAAATGCATTATCTTCTGCCAAGAGAATCTCCTGCCCCTGCTGCTGTAGTGTCAGCTGTTTCATATTCTCAGTCACTGCTAGTCAGATTATTTTTTTTCAGGCCACACTTGCTCATTATACCTGACTTTATATTAGAGTTACAATTCTGTTTTCACCACCTGTTGTATTGCTTGCCAGCCTTGAAAAACGAGTGAGAGATATTGTCCATAAAGCCTTTTGGGACTGCTTGGAAAGCCAGTTAAAAGAAGACCCACCATCATACGATCATGCAATTAAACTTGTGGGGGAAATCAAAGAGGTAAGAGAGAGAGAAAAAATTATATTCTATTTCTGAGGCTCACAGAAGCAATTGGTTAGCTGTAGCTGGGGATAGTAACTTGTTAGTAGTTGATAGACCATGATACATCTCAATACGTCTAGGACTTAGAATCTAGATAAACATTATTTCCTTAGACTGGTGAACTGTTTGGCTAGTATCCTTCCTTCAGTAGTGATCTCTTTCATGTTCCACAAGAAACACTATTCTCATAGAGTCATCCATGGGTGGTAGATAAGATCTGGATCATTTTTGTGGCTTTCATAATTACTATGCATGGTTGCAAGTCCTGCCCCATGGTGCTCTGAAATTAAGATGGCAGGGAGTTTCATTATTGACCTGTCACTATTGAATTTCAGTTAGTCACAGTTTTCTGCCTATTAACTGAGCAAGAATTTTCTTTTTTGAAGTAACTTTTAGACCAGAACTACTTCCCCTTATATCATGAAGCCCTGTGTCTTTCCTCTCTGCAAAGTGGCATCAGGAGGGGGAGTTTTGCAGAGAAGATATGACCAGCAGCAGCAAGTGTGTTTGATCTTTCCCTCCCCTGCTGCTCTTCCCCAGTATAACTCTCCCCAAGCCCAAACTTGATTCCAAATCTACCTTTGCATTGGAAGCGGAATCTTGGAATGCTGGCAGGTAAAAACGTTGCAGACAAAGGGTTAAACACACCTCTCCTCTTCACTCTTCTCACCTTCTTTTTAGTAGATCTCCCTATCTTGAAAAAAAAACTTTGCGCATAAGATTCATTGTTTGGGATTCCAGGACATGAAGCAGACCTGAACATAAAGTTCAAGCCTTACACTCAGCAATCAGAGATCATTCATATATGCACATGCATGGACTAATCTGTATAGATATTTCCTGCCCTTGCAACCCTCACATTTCTTTTGTAAATGAAAAGCTTAACTAAAATTGGTAATAATTTTTCATTTTTTTGATAAATAAAATAACCCTTTTCATATCAATATTTTCATAGCAATATTTCCATAACAGGCATTTGCTGTCATGGAATGCTGTTACGAGCTAATAGAAGGCACATTGGTCTCTTTCAGACACTCTTATCTTTTTTGCTGCCTGGCCATACTAGATTAAGAAATCAGATTACAGAAGCTCTAGATCTAGAGCTGATCAGGCAGGAGGCTGAGAATGGTGCCCTTGACATTTCGAAGCTGGCAGAATTCATCATTGGGATGATGGGAACACTCTGCGCTCCAGCCAGAGATGAGGAAATTAAGAAGCTGAAAGACATTCATGAAATTGTTCCCTTGTTCAGGTACTGGTATGATTTCTTATGGAGGTGCACTTTTTCAGTTGAAGCTTGCTAGAATATCTGAATATTTTTTTTTAGTGGTGCTGCATGTAATATGGAGTATGTGTGCATATGTGTGTGTATGGGATGGTTATTGCTAGAAGTAGGAAATAATAGGAAAAGATGGTCTTTAACCAAGGATACACCCAAGGAAGCAGCGTGGTTATGATTTTTTTTTGTTTAGCTCCCTTGAAAAGTAAGTGTAACCATCTGATGTCCTTTCATTCATGCTTATACCTCCCTGTAGTTTATGCTTATAGCTCCATATAATTGTGTGATCGAGGTCTAATTCTCTTTTTTATACTAAACTTGTATCAGTCTCCTTTTACATCTGAAGTGGATACTCCTGTGACTGTTCTTTTATTTAAAAAAATAATAAAGGAGAGGTTCCACATAGAAAACTAAATGACAAGAGAAAACATTTGAGCTTCACCTGCAGTTTTCTGCAAGAAAAGATTTGTCTAAAGAGAGAGCATGTAATCATACAAAGTTCCTCCCACCCCACAATCAGAAACGATATGTCACTAATACACATTTATCATAGTGACTGAGAACTGAACCATTTGCATTAGAAAAACTGCTAACATCCCAGTCCTAGAAGTCTTTTTGAAATGCAGTGCTGCTTGAAATGTTTGATGTCTTTTTGTTTCTTACAGAGCCATTTTCTCTGTGTTGGACTTGATGAAAATGGACATGGCTAATTTTGCTGTTAGCAGCATTAGGCCACATTTAATGCAGCAATCGGTTGAATATGAGAGGAAGAAGTTTCAGGAACTGTATGAGAAACAGCCAAGTATGAATTTTGTCGTTTTCCTTTACCAACTTAGCTGTTTTTGTTGTCAAAATGCTCTTATTGAGCTGATACAATGTAAATATTCAGCCCTAAATTTGAGAAATTTTATAGAATAATTCCACAGGAATAGAGGAAAACCACATGAACTCAGTGGACCTGATGTGGATGAAACATGCTTGGAATTGCCTTATCAGTAAAGCTGTATTCTTTAAACTGCTTGATTTTCCTGTATCACTGCAGTAATGGATTTTTTTCCCCCCAAATGGAGCAAATGTCAGTATCTTTTGGCTCAAAGTGAGTGACTTGACTTTTTAAGTGTTCTTTTACTGAAACCTTTTATTTGCATTTTTAAAATATATTTTATTTTAATTTTTTGTGTTTGTTCTTTTATTGTAGTGAAGAACTTTAAAATCAGTTTTGATGAAGGGTATTGTAAAAAATATTTTAAATAAATAGAAAGATAAATTGGTTCATGAGAAAATACTCTGGAAAATGATGAGTATGAACGGTCATTCTGGGATGACAGGAGCAATCCACTACATATGGATGAAGAAGAATTTATGTACTCTGATGAGGATGAGGATAAGATGGACTCTGATAGGATGTTTGAAGCAGAGAGTTTTCTTGGTACTATGCAAAAAGTATTGCAAACATTAGAGTTGGATAGTTGTAAGGAACAGGAAGTTGACAGTAGTAGTAAGGAAAGTAAGCTAGCTTCTGTAATTAGGAGGAAGGAGTCTCAGGGCACGGAGATTCCAATGCCAGATTTCTTCAAGGATGTGATAACGAGTGAGTGGTCCTCTCAGTGGAGTTCTAAGAAATTTTTAACTTATAGTCAAAAGTTGTATTCATTTGTAAAGACAGATGTTGAATTTCTTAAAGTGCCTCCTGTGGATGCCCCTATTGCGGGATTGGTTTCAGGGGCAATTGTCCCTAGAGAGAGAGACACACAATTGAAAGAAGTAGATGAGAGAAGGGCGGAAGCATCTCTGAGGAGGGCGCATGAGGCAGCATCTTTAGCAATCAGAGCTTCAGTAGCTGCATCTCTGTTTGCTACAGTGGCTGTTCTCTGGTCACAGGATATTTTGGATTCTCAGGATTTAAGTATGCAAGAGTTAATAAGAGCAGTGGAGAGAATCCAGAGAGTTCTGAAGTATGTGGCTGATGCAGGTCATGACTCTGCTGCATTTGCAGCAAGGAATATAAATTTGTTAACAATAATAGCAAGACGGTCACTATGGTTGAGACACTGGGAGACTGATCAGAAATCTCGCAATAATCTGGCTTTCGTCCCATTTAAGGGTGACTTGCTTTTGGAAGTCAGGCATTAGAAAAGGTTTTAGTAGAGACAAAGGAAAAGAAGCAGGTAATGCCCACTTTGCAAAAGAAGAAGGTAGACAGAAGAAGTTTTCGTAGCTCTAACTACTCCTTTCGTGGGGGAAGATCATATGGTTACTCTGGAAGAGGCTCAGATTACAGATCTGGTAGATATCAGTGGAATAGACAGAGACCACAGTTTAATAGACAGTTTCAATATTCTAGACAAGGACAAGGAAAGCTTGGAAATAATTCCAAGTGAGGAAAGCCTCAGTATTGACAATCAGCAGCAATCGGTGGGGGGGAGACTTCTGTCTTTTGGACACAGATGGCCGCAGATAACATCATACCAATGGGTTTTGATAGTGGTAACTCGGGGTTACAAAATACATTTCCACACGAGGCCAAAAGACAGATTTCTTCCATCCCCAATGTCAAAAGACAGAAGCAAACAGCAAACTGTATGTCAGGAAATTCTGCACTTGTTACAGATAGGTGCGATAGAGAGGGTTCCAGAGCAACAGGAATTTTCTGGAATTTATTCAATATTTTTCATAGTTCCCAAACCCAATGGCAAGTACAGACTGGTGTTGAATCTGAGGTACCTCAACAATTTTGTAGAATACCGGAAGTTCAAAATGGAAACTCTGCAGACAGTCAGGGAGAATTTGTCTGTGGGGGATTACATGGCATCCATAGACCTCAAGGAGGCATACTTACATGTCCCCATGAGGGAAGAGGACAGGAGATACCTGAGATTCCTTTACCAGGACTGCCACTACCAATTCAAAGCGCTACCTTTCGGGTTGGCACCAGCACCTCGGGTTGTTCACAAAGGTACTGATTCCACTGATAGCTTTTCTCTGGGTACAAGGGCTACAGTTATATCCATATTTAGACAATATCCTTCTGAAAGTGGACTCAGAGGTGAAATTGAGGAAGGATATACAGTTAACAATCCAAACGCTGCTGGATTACGGCTTCTGTCTCAATTTCGAGAAGAGCACATTGAATCCAACCATGGTTTTGACGCATTTAGGAGTAAGGATAGACACTTCAGAGGGGAAAATGTATCTTTCCCAGGACAAGTTAGTGAAGCTGAGGCAGGAAACACGCAAACTGTGGAAGTGCAAGTCAGTAGATCTGATGCAGCCAGCAAAGGTTATGGGTATTTTCATTTCAACAACACAGTTGGTTCAGTGGGGAAATTTGCATGCAAAACCACTGCAGAAACTGCTGCTGAAACACCAGTTTGCAATATCTGTAAAGAGACATTACAAGGTGACTGTACGCGAACAAGTGCGGAAAGAGTTCACTTGGTGGATGAAGGGAAAGAATGTTGCTTCCGGAGTTCCCATTCGCATACAAAGTACGGTCCATGTGACAACGGATGCCAGTCTTCTTGGATGGGGAGCTTAGGGTTTAATTCCTCCAGCTTAAATTTTTCTGTTCAACTGTCGCATCTGTTTTGTTTCCACCCTTCTCTCATCTACTTCTTTCAATTGTGTGTCTCTCTCTCTAGAGACAATTGCCCCTGAAACCAATCCCGCAGGAGGGATGTCCACAGGAGGCACTTTAAGAAATTCAACATCTGTCTTTACAAATGAATACAACTTTTGACTATAAGTTAAAAATTTCTTAGAACTCCACTGAGAGGACCACTCACTCGTTATCACATCCTTGAAGAAATCTGGCATTGGAATCTCCGTGCCCTGAGACTCCTTCCTCCTAATTACGGAAGCTAGCTTACTTTCCTTACTACTACTGTCAACCTCCTGTTCCTTACAACTATCCAACCCTAATGTTTGCAATATTCTTCGCAGAATACCACGAAAACTCTCTGCTTCAAACATCCTATCAGAGTCCATCTTATCCTCTTCCTCCTCATCAGAATACATAAATTTTTTTTCATCCATATGTAGTGGATTGATCCTCCTGTCATCCCGAGAATACTCTCATGCCCTCTTCCTTTGAAGTAGATTCCCTGACTGGTTTTTGACCATAGTAATACAATTCTTGATTTGATCTGACTTCTCTCAAAAACAGATTCCTTAGATTTTGTCACTGCATGGCTGCAAGAAGCTACAGATGACTTGAGATCCAAAGCTATGCTTGCTGTGGACGATGGTGCCATGTGTACCAGTGGAGCTGCTGCACTGTGCCCTGTTGCCATACAGAACCATGCGTATCTTAAACTGCTCAAGTGGAATCATCTACAGAAGCCATTTCCAGAGGTAACTTACTTGCTTTTTTTTAATTTGAGCAATTTCTGTAACAATATTATCTATTTGTGTTCATAGTAAAACATACTTTAGGTCAGGTTTGCTCTTAATAACTTCCCTGGTCTCCATAGATGACGTGACATTAATCTGGATGAGTGAGCAATCTGCTAGAGGTGGCAGAGTGTAGGAAATGGAGGAGGATGAGGAGGAATTTGGTCTAAATGGGCTGCTGGAGAGGTTCAGAGAGCACTAAGGCTCCTCCACCAGCCCAGCACATTTCATGCTGGCTGAGTGGTAAGGTGAACCCCCTCCTCAGCATCTGTGGCAGATAGCACTGAAGTTGGTAGCAGAGCAAGAAGCATTCATTTTCTCTGCTGAAAGGCTGCTGTTTCTTTCTTTGATAAGCAGCTGGTAGGAGGAACGCATTAGTTCTCTCTATGGGTAGAACTCACAGTACTGTAGAGAAACAAAAATCAAATGGAGAATTACCTCAAGTAGTCAGCAAGGTAGTGAGGATTCATATTGGACTGCTGTTTGTATAGGCAAAATTACCAGAATTTAAATTGGTAACCTGGATAACTTTGGAAATCTTGATTTTATAAATGTGCATTGTGATACAATATATCTTTCTCACTCCTTTCTATAATGAAAGGTTAATATTATACTTTCATCAAGAGGATGAGATGGCCTTTCACTGCCTGACAAATGTGCAGTATATAATGTGTAGGTCCAGTCTCGAGTTTATTAACTACAGAGATTTCTTGGTTTTTAAGAAGTGTTCATTAGGAGGGTCCCTGCCTGAAATGTACATTCAGATAGCACCTATGTAGAACCCATTTGTTTTTGCAAAGTAAATAATTGTGTGCTTATTTATAATATTTATATGGGGGTTAGGTTTGTTCTTTAGAGCTATACCCACCCAAAGTGATGTACAAACAAGACCAAGAGAAAATGGGAAAAGAAAGAGAATCTTGTCATTAACTGCTCCTAGGCTGTGGAACTCCCTCCCCAAGGGAGGCTTTTGGTTGGCCCCCTCTGTACTCTCTTTACAATGACAAATGCCTTCCTGTTTAAACAAGCCTTCAGCCTTTAACTGGATGGGGTATGAGTGTGCTGTTTTAGCCATTTTGTTTTGACTTACATTTCTCCTGTACTGGGAGAAAGGTGGGATATAAATCAAATAAATAAGACATACTGACAATTTTTGCTCTGTCACACATACCGTCACTCTGTCTTAGTTAAAGTCAATAGTGAAGAGAAAGTCAGCAAAGTTTGCCATGATCCCTGTGCAAACAATGAAAGGAGGAAATCAGCAGGAATAGAGTTCCTGAGCTTCGCAGCTACTAATCAGGCACATCTACATTTCTGAAGTGGGTCTCAGCAAGATTATATGTGTGTAGGCAGTTGTTCAGATAACCTGCTTCCAAGCCATTTAGGGCTTTAAAATGTAAGACTGGCAGTTATACGAGTTGCAATAACCAGTGGAATTCCTGCAGATTAATTATTTTTGGATGGCTCATCATTGTTTTGATTCCTAGCATACTGTGCTTCATGAAAATTTTCTTGATTTATGTCTGGGGAATTGCAACTTATCGGTGTATTTCTGGTACTATAAATTTAAAAATAAAAAGGTCAGAACATCTGGTTCACCTGTACATGTATTCTGCATCCAGTGACCTGAATTCCTTATAGATCTACAACCTCTGGATTGTTGCTAAGATGACTATTGGCCAATGTTGTCTTTTATTGTCCTGTGAGCCTGGTAAATTTCCACTGAATTGTGCTCTCTTTTGTTTATTCTTTATAGAAGAGAGCCAATGGGGTACCCTGAAAAAGTGAGAGAATGTGTTGAGAAATAAGTGTATCTGCTTAAGATACACTGCATAACCGGTTTACCCATTGCTGTTGCATGACTTACATTCCTGTCTATCTCACTTTGCCTCTTCCTTCCTTGGAGAAGGCTTCATGCCAGCCAGGGGGTGTTAATCGCAGCTAGCTATGAAGCAGATGGCCTTTAATGTTGCGTGCAATCAAACAATAACAGGCCTAATCCATGTGCTAGTTCCACCTGGAATAGACCGATTTAATAAATTGCAGAATGATAAGCTGACATTTACATAAATCCAGTTGATTTAATGAGTCTACCCTATTTGGGTTTAGCAACTGGATTTAGGCTGTTGAAATAAATATGATGCCCAGTGCCATGTCTTTCTACACTCCTACACTACACTTAATGGGTTCTGCAAGAGGGAAGAAGTATTATCAATGGTTACCCATCTTTGCTCACTAGTACACTGTTGTTTTTTTGTTATTTTTTAGAAATTAGAATATATGTTTTTACACAGAATAAAAATTGATGTTATAAAGCTGCCAATGACTTCAGTAATAGTAAACTGAGTGGAAGAACAGTTGATTTTCCCTAATTACATACCACCAATAATTAGTCCTCTGAAGAAAATCCTATAGATTTGGTTATTATAAGATACAAAAAGTGAACATAACAGATAGTTTTAAAAACAGCCATCTTGCAATTAAGTACAATAAATAAACTCTCTACCACTACCCTGAACACACAGCTTAAAACGGTACCCAAAGCAGTTAGTATACAGTGGGTTGCTATGAGCATGGATACTTTTTTTTCTGTGTACTACTAAAAAGCTCTGGAATACAATTCTGCAATGTTACAGAGAAAACATCACAGAGTCCCCATGAAAAAATTCTGGAGCTGAACAGTTGCCATGTACAGGCATTCACATGTAGGACCAATTTGAAACTGCATCCATAGCTTAGTTTTTTGGTGTACGGTGCCTTCACTTGTATAAAAAATACTGTAGTTCTGGTTTTTTGTTTTTTTCTCAGAAAAGGAGTTCATAACTTTATAATGCAGCTTGATATAAAAATGGTTAAAAGTAAAATGGGAGAAACATAGAACTAGAGAGTGGTTTTCAAAATTAAGCATTCTGTGGCAAGTTATAACAAACCTCTTTGCATTATATCGTGTGACGCTGCCATTTAATTCTCAACATATCTTGCCATTCATTCTGCAGTATGAATGAACTGTCCTTTGTTTTCTTGATTTTTTTTTTTAATAGACTGTGCTAATGGACCAAAGCCGCTTCCAGGAAATGCAGTTGGAGTTGGACCAACTTATTTTAACTGGCGCTATTCTTCTGGTAACATTAAGTGCTGTAGGCACAGCTCTTTCAGATTTGCCAGACTTTCCTGACAAGCTCAAAATGGTTATCCGAGTACTGTTGACAGGGCTACACCTTCCGTGAGTACTGCCCAGCTTTGGGGCTCCTTTGTGATGTGAGTGTTGCTCGTTGCTGAGGTCTGTTTGGAAATGGTCCATGCATGGGCTTCTTTCCTTCCCCTAGTAGTAAAGTGCTTTGAAGGTGATAGGCAGTGCTATTGCCCATTGATATTTTTAATTTAATTTAAATATTTATATCCTGCTTATCTCAGAAGATCTCAGGGTGATATACAGGTAAAATGAATTTAAGCACTTTAAAACAATTTAAAATGTAAAATAAAAATAATCCAACTGGACCAAAAGATATTAAACAATAGGTTAAAACAGGTTAAAAACATTTGCTTGCACAATTTGGAAAAATCAATTAGGCCACAAAAGTTTTTACAAAAAGCCACATTTTGACCTAGCATCAGCATAAAGCATTAATTGGAGCTTCAGTGGGGAGGCCTGCCATAACGGGTACAACAGCTGAGAAGGCCCTCTCCCCATTTCTCATGCAGTAGATCGCTTCTGTTGATGAGCATCCATTAGTATATCATTTCCACCCATGGGATACAGGAGACCTCAATCCTTGAGCAGGCACATGTAGGGAAAGGCACCGTTGCATATATTGAGATCTCAAGCCAGTTAGGGCTTTGAATGTCCTTGAATTGTACCTTGAATTGAAGGCCATTTACGCACTGCGCTGTCATAGTGCTCTTATTCCACTTTCAACATGGAATCCTGGAGTTTGCAGTTTAGGAAGGGGCATTTAGAATCCTCAGCCACAGAGCTCTATAGCTTCTGTGAACTACAAACCCCAGAATTCCAAAGGATGTTGAAAGTGGAATAATAGCACTATAACAATGTAGGACAGAAAGGCCTTAGATTGGAAACATATTCACAGCCAGTGCAGTTTCCTCAAGAACACCACTGTATGGTTTCTGTACATTACTCTGGTCAGCAGTCTACTGCTGTGTTTTGCTCAAGGGCCTTAAATTGTCATCATAAGCAACTTGAATTGAGGTTGGAGGCATATTGTCAGAGCAATATTGTGTTACATAGTTTCTCAGTCTGGTCAGTAGTCTTGCAGTCATGCTTTATCATGTTATGTTTTGCACTAGCTGCAGTTTCCAAGTCATCTTCAAAAATTTAAGAGCTTATTAGAGTAGTCACTGAGAGGCCCAGTAGCACTCCCTCTGTACTTCCCCCAGAGTACATGCCTTCCTTGGCAAAGAGGGGCATGCAGAGCCCAGCACAGTTACCCTTCCCGCTCTCATCTGAGGAAGGAGACAGACACTCCCTCCTTGGCGAAGAGAGGCACGTGAATCCCTGCACACCTCTCCCACTTCTCTTCGTCGAGAAAAGAAACAGATGCTTCCTCCTTGGCGGAGAGAGGCGTGTGAAGCCCAGCCCAGCTTCCCCTGCCCCTCTCTCTGCCGAGCGAGGATATTGATGTTCTTTCCTTGGTGGAGGGAGGCACAGGAAGCCTGGTACGTTAGCCTTGTTTTTTTCCATCTACATTAAGTCTGGGAACATATCCTACATGACTGTGGGGGACATACTGTACCTTGAAAACCTACAGACCCCAGGATTCCACAGAATGCAGACATGGCAGTTAAAGTGGTATTAATGTGGTGTTAAATTGCTAAAAATGTATTGCATGAAAAGGACCTAAGTAAATTCCAAGTTGTTTTGTAACTTTTAAAGCACACAGTTTTTTTCCCCCCAAAAACTATCTTTAAAGAATCAAATTCTTCTTTTGCTAGCTCCTTCAACTTGAATGAAGCTCTTGCTGTCATAGGTGAAAAGATTTGTGCTGAAGTTAATAGTAGCCTTTCCCAACATGGATACACACCTTTCACGGTGGAGAAAGAGACTGTGCTTAAAGGACAGATTCAGGCTCTGGCCAATCATGATAACACTGTATGCAAACTTATAGGTAAGCTTACTTAAAAGATGTGTTTTGTTTAAGGGAGGCTGCCTTTTCTCCCACTAGTCATCAGATGAAATCTGTATGTCAAAGATGTGAGAACACAGAAGTATCAAATCAGTTGCTTTTGATGAATATAAAGAGATTAATTCATCCAGATGGAGGTGATGGTGAAATATCAGGGAGAAATGAAAATGTTGAGAGATAAAGGATTTTCTCCAGTGATTATTTGAAATGAGGGTTGTAGAAGAGCAGGCAATGTCAGGTTTTTGAAAAATGATAGATCACAGTGTCTGTCTGACATAACGAAGTCAAAATACTTGGGCATATTTGGAATGAAGAGTAAAAGAACTCAGGATTTGATTGTTTATGGTTGAGATAAGGTTGCTGAAACAGAAATGAGCACTGTAATGGACTCATGATGTATATGTCTGGTTTGTCCTGTTCAGAGGAAGCTAGGATCTCTTAGTAATTCTTACTAACTCCTTACTTCCTTTTTTAAGATTCAAGGATCCAATCATTTTTGGAAAATTACCTTGCTTCTGGCTATCAGAAATCCCTTCCTGCAGTTCCTGGTGGATTAGGCCCTATTCAGAAAGAGCTGGAGGAAATTGCTGTCAAGTATGTCCGCCTTGTCAACTATAACAAGATGGTTTTCACTCCTTACTATGATGCCGTTCTGAACAAAATACTGAATAAAGAGGAATCATCTTAGTTGTGTAGAAAACTGGAAGATGTGGAACTTAATGCTTTTATACAATGCCACACGTGATAGGCTTCAATCCAGAATAGGGTGATAGAAGGATGCATACCCTCTTTAACACTTGTGTTTGTCAAAATTATCAGGGTGCAAAGCAGAAGGGCCTTTTGTTACCTCTGTTATCTCTTGGGTATCTCCACATTCAGACTTGTCACCTGCTTTTCTCCTCCTGCCCACAGCTAAAGTTGTGCTAAAGTTCAAAAACTTCTGAGTGAAACATGAAATGGGTCAGATAAATTTAGGCACTTTGGAGGGGAAGGAGCAGGCAAGATGGAGTTACATGAATTGTATTGATTCCCCCTGCTCCCCGAATTTATCCAGGAGCCCCTGACTGTGTCAGTCTGCTGTTGGAATGGTGCTGAAATTGCATCACACGCCATGCATGCCCTGTTTCTTGTAGCCACGTGTGTAGAGGGCAGAGGTGTGGGAAGACTTCCTTCTACCTTCCTCCTTATGCAGTTGTCTGTTTTATTGTGCCACAGCAGGTCCACCTAGGGAATCCTGCTTCTGTGCATGATACATTATTACTGGATCAAGGTGGTTAACTTTTCTCTATAGGAAAAAAACCTTTGGAAAATAGCTTTCCCATCAAATGTTTCAGTAGTTTAATAGCAGTGGCTGAGTGCAGAATGGATAGTCCAATGATATACAAAAATACATGAAAATATTCCAGCTTCTTTAACTCAAAGCAAGAGCTAGTGATGCATTTCTCTTTGAAATAATGGCCACCTGTAAGAGTAGAATTACAGCTGGCGAAACCATTCTGTTAGCATGTATTTTGATAGTGAAAGAGCTTAGTAAACTTCTCCTTCTCTGCTAAGTAATATGGTTCTTAACACCTGCTCTATCAACTGTAACAGTAACTTAAAATTTCTGCATACTCAGAACCTGGATACTGGTAGATTAAAGCACTTTATATGTAGCCTGCAAGCCAAGGCTCCTAGTCCTTCTGCCAGTCATGGCTTTTTCTAGTCTTTGTTTCTGTACCCTGCAGATATTCTACCAAAAACATGTATAAACTATATTTTTGTAGAGTATTTTCTGGTTCTTCTCTAATTCAGTATTCACAAGGAAGACATTCTGTAGGTTCAAGGTGGAATTTTCTCAAAGTTTGAAAACTAAAATCTCGTTTGACAAAGAGTTGTGCTTTTTTTTAAAAAAATAATTTGCTGATAGCATATTGTGCTAATATAGACAGGTAAAACTTTATCCAGTTGAAGCAGCTGGATAAATTAATCACATGGAAGCTTCATAAATGCCAGTGGGAAAGCTGAGCATTTGCTTTGATTTCTTCCAGTGAAATCAGTTGAGTCATGCCTGTTGGTCTAGGATTACCAAAATAAGAATCCCTGTTTCTAAATGAAGTGTTGGTTTGGGCCTAAGCTCACAATACATTTGAATATTATATATAGATATATGTAGGAAAGCGCTGCTGGATAATTTGCAGCATTGCAGGTTCCGTTGGGTAGTTTGGATCGCCTCTTTGTGGACAGAATGAAAGACCCAGTTATGGATGCTCCCTCCCAGTCCCTGTTTCTGTGAGGGGACAGAAGCGGAGCATGTCACAGGGAGACAGATCCAAGAATGTGGGAGCGAAACACACAGCAGACCTAGAACTGATGTGCGTAATTTGGTTCCTATTGATTACAGTGGGAGGTATGTCATTATCAACAGCACACCTAGAATAGGAAGGAAACAAGGCCACTTTCTCACTTCCACCCTGCCTGGGGAAGGCTCAGCAGACCTTTGGAAAAGGCAGCTTCTTAGCCCTCCTCCACTGGTATGATTGTTGTACCAGTAAGTTGCAAAGAAAAGGTGGGAAAACCTGATAGATAGAAATTCAGTGTTCTGTTGACATTGTCTGAATTGTATTTGTGTATTTAGTTGAAACTAGTAATAATGTAAACCTGTTTTTACTTCAGTGTTTATGTTCCTGTTGTCTTTACCTTCTGTGCACCATTAATGTGAGACTGTAACTCATCTATAATAAATACACTTTTTTTTGCAGTAGTCCGCACACTGCAGTTGCAAGTAATTAGTAGTTACTTCAGTGGTCTTTTGGGTTTCAACAGTGACCTTTCTTGTTAATTTAGTACTGTTTGGGGGGTATATAAGTTTTTCTTGGTTTTTCCCTACAGTATTTATGTATAATGGGCAAAAATACCTTAAAGGCTCCAGATCTGGTCTGATCGTGAAAGCTAAGCAGGGTCAGCCATTTTTTTTCCTCTCTCAAAATATCCCAAAACACCCCCAGGGACCCAGGAAGACAAGAGCCATCCCCCCCACGTTGCATACAGGGTGTTTTGGGACAAGGATTGATTTTTTGTTGTTGTTGGAACAGGTATGGTCCTGCAAGTTCTCCTGGAGGGCTAATGCTGCCCCCTGTCTTCCACAGTTGCCCACCTGTGGATTACAGCATAGTGCCATTTACCACATGGGAGAAGTGGTCAGCTGAAGCTTTGGATTACACAGTTGTGTATTGCTACTGCCCTGAGTTCTGTAGAATTGTGGCAAAAGGTCCAAATGTGGTTGGAGGCTGCTGATTTTTGACTTACATGGCTAAAAGTGACATGCAGTGAGGTGCTGAAATTCCAGTCCGGTGCTTTACATGTGCTCACCTATTAGTTTGTCTCATTTCTTCACAAATACACAATTTAAAAAAAAATCTGCATGTTAAAATATGTGTTTTTAAATGTATTTCTTCCTAAAATATACATTTTAAAAATGTGTTCTATATAAGTTTGTACACTGATCAGAGAACTGTACTGGAACATTTGCAGAGCGAACTAGCTAAGTTCTGATCACCACACCTGTTCACTCCAGGGTTTGCAAATCAAGACAGGTCATATTAGTATTGGAAAAGATGAAATTCTCACATCCCTCCACCAAGCAGACACACAGTAGGCACAGTTATAGTTAACTCCAGGAGGTTTGTGTCTAAGTACAGTGGCTTCTCTGTATACGTGGGAGTTCCATTCCAGGAACCTTACTGAATAGCAGGAATCACAAATGCCATTGTATTCAATGGGAGAGGTGTGCATGCAGACACTTCAGCATGTCTGCTTTCACGTTGCCACCATTTTCGGTATAGGACACAATGTTTCACATGACCTGGAAGTTGCAGATGTGGAGGTCACAGGTAACTGTAACTATGTTCAAGATCGTATCAGTAGAGAGGAAGGTGCTAAAAAATGCACAAAAGACAGCTTGTCCAGCTCTTGGTTGAAAAAGGCTACCACTACACACTTAGAGACTAATCCATTTTAGAACATGAAATGATGACATTTCAAAAATGAACAATGTCTATTTTGATATCAGTCATATATACTCTGATATTCATTCTCTGAAACAGTATTGGTAATAAAATACTGAGCAATCATAACCCATGCTGAAACCAGTGGAGTGAGCATATCTATTGCTGAGGTGCTTGGTATGACTGCAGAAAACTCTACATATGTAGGCATATGGCCAGAAGTACTCCCATTGCTGGTAGATGCAAATGAGGTACACACAAGTTGGTCTTGGGCCTGCTGGATCCAAAGTTGGAGCAGTTATAGAGCTGTTAACTGCAGTGCAGGATGTCAGAGACACCAGAAAAGGCCTGAAGAAAAACTGCAACCTTTCACTTTCTCTCCTGGATGCTGTAAACTGGCAGGGCTCTGGAGGTACTGGTGGTTTCCCCACAGATGCTCTGTCTCAAGTATCAATACTTACGATTGTTCTATTAGTGGCTTCTGGTTGGTGATAGTGTAAAAATTCTACTGTGATATAAATAAAGCAGCATGAGACATGCTATTATAGACCTCCTTTATTTGAAAGGAATGTGTTTTTTCCCCCCATTTTAAACTACAAAACAGCTTCCATTCATTCTGCCATAAATAAAAACAAAGAATAAGGCAGGACAGACACTACATGAGCAAACTGAGAACAACAGGGCGTGTTCCAGAAGTGTAAATTTTGGAGTATTTCACAATTATAAGCTATTCAGTTTTTTAAAATAAAACTGTCAAACCCTCCCCATGAGATTTTATGTGGCAGATGGGGATACGTTTGAAGAGCAAAGATGTGCAATTCAGACATTTTATCATGGTTTGTGTTCAAAAATCTTTATTTTCTTCCAGAGCTCAAATTTGCTCATTTCAAGTTTCATCTGCCTTTCCTCCTTTCTGATGAAGAACCAGCTGATAAAAAAGAGGCACCACAGTAACAAAATAACCTCAGTTGCAATATGCATGTTAGAAACTCCAATCCCTTTTAAACATTTCATTTGTTGAAGGAAAAAAAATGTTACAAGTCCTTTATTTTTTCACAGTTCTATTTGCAACTTGTCTCACCGGATCCTCTTTTGTTGTCGTGCTCTGTAAATGTCATGAATGGGAGGAACCACTGATCCTTTGTCCTCCTCCTCATCTGAATCTTCATTTGGTCTCTTGATAGATTTATTTATAAGGGCATTATTTTCCAAAGGTCCATTCCCTTCCATTGATAGGTCAGGCAAGCCTCCGGTTATGATCCTTACAGCTTCGTCTACAGCTTTGGAATAAGGACGAAAATTGTTGGCTTTATGAATAATACGTTTGGTCAACAGTTATGAAAATATATCCATCATAACTCATAATTGCATGTGTCTAGTTTGTTCCCAAGCAATAGAGAGAATATGACACACACTCTTGTATGAAGTCTGGGAAAACCCTATAATTTTGTATTAAAATTTCTGTGGCACTCTTTGGTGTTTTAATAAATTTTCAGCTGGCAAGAGATTAAGAACTGTCTGAAAATCATTTAAAGATCTATACATGGTATATTTTCAGAGGACATTATTACAAAAGAACAGATGGCAGCAGCTCCCAAAAGCTATAGTCAAACCAGGAAGATGCCCTATCTGTTTCAAAGGTTAACTTCTCCAAGAGAAAAATCTATATTTATTTATTTAGTCAATATTCAAACTGTATTCATTGTGTGAACCAGAAATCCTCTAACAAATCATTTATCTGAGAGGCTAGAGATACTTCTTTAATATGAATACTTACTAGCACAGATTTTGCTCTTGCTGAAGAGCTACAATTCAAACATATGAGACACCAAATAGTTTGAATATATCCTTCCAACAGCAACAGCTTGTTTCTATGCTATTTTTCCATGGTAAACCATGGTCAAAACATGCCATTTTAAGAGTACTATTCCTCTATGATGATGCTTTATATCTGCACAGAAAGCTCTTCTTTGTTCAAGGTATGTGCATATGTATGGTATACACTTGTGGTTTTCAGTCTTTGGTTTTCCAGAAGTTCTGGGTTTCAGCTCCCAGAATCCCTGTCCATTGGCCAAGCTGTGTGGGACTTCTGGGAGTTCTAGGTGATTGCAGTGCCTTCTGTGAAGGGAAGGAACCCTTCTAGCCACAAAATGACCAATATGGACCCAGCTCATTGTTGGAACCAAAGAGGCATCAACACCTACAAAGTGATTAGTGAGACAGGACAGTCTAGATAATGCTGGCCCTTTATTTTCACCCCTCTGTATCTTTCCTTAATCTATGTGCTCAAACCTTTTGCTTCCTTCTTATCTGCAGATGTCACTTCCCCTTCTCTTAATCTCCCTTTGCCTTAAAAGAGCATCCATGAGGTTCCAACCTCAAAAATGGGTGCTAGGTTACATATACACATGAAAGCCAGCCTTTAGGGGGCTCCTCTCATCAACTTCTTTTGCCTATCTTCTTTACTATCCTAAGATGGATTTCATGGGACAATAAAGGTAAGTTATTCTTTTCTTTTTTTTACAATGCAGGAACATCCAGAGTAATTTCTCCTGTTTCTACCACAAGCTTATGTTATACTAGCCCTACTGCACTTTGCTTAATATAGATAGCAAATATTCCTATACCCATATATGACACTGCCATCAACCCCTGAATTGTTGATTTGTCAATATGTGAACAGTCAACACAAAAAATTCAGAATGACAGAAATACAGTACCATCCAGTGACATCACCATATGTTTTTTAACACAAAAACAACTTACTGTCTGGTAATTTACACCTCCTGACAATCTCCATGAGCTCATCCACTTGCACAAATGGGCCCTGCCGGGGGGGGGGGGGGGGACAAAATAAAACAGGTTGTTTGGGTAAGAAATGCTACCGTACAACCATTATAGACAGATAGTTTATATTAATTTAGAACTATCGATCTATCCAAATCTGCACCTTGCTCTAAGATCTTTTAATTAAGGGTGGGATATAAATAATTAATATCATACAACAAAATACAGTACAATGAAGGATTATATTAGCAGGTTACAAAACTTAAGACTTTTTAAAATACTGTTACCAACCTGAAAACATACAGGGGGTGGGAGAAGCTTCATTAGAACAACAGCAGCAGGCGGGACTGGAAACACACCACCAGGGACTGGGTGCAGACCTGGAGCTAGTAGATAATAAAGCAATATATAGGTTTAAAAGACCTTATGTTTAAAAGGAAACAACAAGATTAGCACTGATGGAAGTTCAATTTAGGTGATTTATCCTACAAAGAACCCACAGAAGAATGAGGGAAAACAATGGAGACAGGTTACTCTGAAATGTTTTTTTATTGTACTTTGTTCCAATTTAGGAAATGGCATGACCTGGTATTTTAATCTAGGACCATATGAAGTAGTAAAAAGTTGTAAAAAAAAAATCCTGAAACCTTCCAGTGCATGTCTGAATGTGAATGAACTACAAAAAAGGGTATTTTTAAGGGCCAGTCTCAACAAGGCAGAGGACAAGTTCTTTTATCCTGACATAACTTAGACATCAGCTTACGTGCTAAATGTCTTGGCTGAAACGGAATCATCTGCTGGGTATCTGGTTTTGGATACTCTGGCTTCCTGTCCACTTCATCCTTTAGCACAGGTACTATTGAGGGAGCCACAACTGGGTCTGGAATTATGGCTGCTAGCTTCGCACGGGAAACATCCTGGAAAGATATACAGAAAAGAATCATATTTGAGACAAAGTGGGAATCAGCTACAGCATTTTTTTTTTAACGAAAACATGTAATCTCCTGAACAGACCGGGTTAGAGAAACATCACTAATGGCTCCCTGAGGGCAGCTTCTCATACTGAGCAAACTGTCCATTTCTGCGTAAGTGGGAAAATGGCCTGCCTGCTCCTAATAATTTTAAATTCTATGAGCTGCCTTTTGAATAAAGTTTACCCAAACAAACAAAGCATACTATTAAAAGGCAAGTTCCTATTAAATGTTCAGTATTTGTATGCTTGTAACACAATAGACGTAACTATTTGTACAGGTAACTGCCTTTCCATTATACATCATTTGATAAAACAGAAGGTTTGATATCAGTATTTTTGGACTCAAGAGAATTCTTAAGGAACAAATGTGAGTTTTGCAACTGATGCTTGAATCTGAACTTAGCTGATTGAACCTTTTAATGTTTATCTGTTTGAAAAACACTTGGGGAGGGGGAGCATAGCTCTGATGCGCATGCAAAAGGACCCCAATTCAATTTGCAGCGTCTCTAAGTAGGGCTGGGAAAGACTCCAGATTGAAATACTACACAGACACTGCAAACCACTGGAAGTGGTGTGGTCTCCTTCACTGGACATTTAAGTAGAGGCTGGATGGCCTTCCCAGGACGGTTTAAGCAGGAGGTTGGACCATGCTGTGTGGTGACAGCTTATCATATGATTACCATATCCAATGGTGGAATGGATCCCATCTTTGGAAAAAGGTGGGATACAAATTCAGTAAATAAAGAAAATTAAATAATGATAGAAAGTAGCTTCCACATGATGTTGCAAAACAGTCCATTAAAAAAAAATACTAAGAGAAGGTTTTTGTTTGGAGTACCAAGACTGAACTGTCACCTAAAGGCTTACTGCCAGAAAACCAATCTGTCAGAAGATTAACTGCAAATATTTATGCACCTGCATCAGCAGGTAAGGAAAAAAACACACAGATAAGAGGTAAAGGCACACAGCTAGCAATGCTGCGGGTTTGGACTCTTTCTCAGCATTTATGTATTAGTCTGGAAAGTCCTCTTCTCCTTACCTTGTAACCAAGGGCTTTGAGTTCACTGGCAGAACAAGGGTACAGATCCATGAATTTGTATCGGTCTACTAGCAGAGCTGTTTCTTTGCCCTCATATTCTTCCTTGAAGGCTGTAAATCTCCGTTTCTCTACTTTTAGTATACTAGCGAGGTCGCCAATGTTGCTTTCAAAAGCTAAAAACCGGGCCCATATCTCTCTGTGCAAGGAAACAGAGGAAAAACAGAACAAATGCTCAGAGAAAAGCAACGCATTCATACAAAAACTGAACAGACAAAAATACAAGGATTGTGGAAGTGCACTTCTTGCACATTTGAGGTATGTTGTCAGAAACACTGTGATGTTTTGCAGCAAGTGACAGGCTTCAAAAACTCAGTCCACCAAAATGTTTGCCAGACATCTGCTGTGACTAAGAGCTTCCTCTGCTGTTCCCACTAGCTTGCTCCCCAGAGCACCCAATTGTGTGCTGGAGTGAAAACTCCTCTAGATGACACAGAGGAGAACTAACAATGGGGATTGCCAGCTGTGGTCCAACAACTACCAAGTGTTTCCAATCACTTCTCTATCCAACACCAAGAAGCCACAGCAGACTTATGAGTCAGTCCCATTTGCTTCCCTCATCTGTTCCCTGCTGCCAGTTGCTTACATACAGAAGGCTCCTACATCTAAGGCAAACTGCTGCAGTGGCCAATCACTTCCTGCCCTAGCACAGAGAGCTGACCGAAGGGGCTGGTTCCATACACAGGTGTGCCTCTCTGGAAAACCAGGGGCAGGATAGAGAGGGTTCTTTAAGGCACAATGAAGACAGAAAGTGCAGTGTACAGCCATGTGGCATCATACTGTATCTAGAGGCTGTGGTTATGCAATGCAGTTTGTCACCTACACTGGCAAATAAACAGTATGGTATACCCTACTGTTTACTTATGGTACAACACTACCATAAATCCCCAGCCATGATTTATGTTATTCCACAGTTCTTCTGCTCCTAGAACAGGCTTCAGGCCAACACTGAACTGGATCTAAGGTTGTGGAAACCACTGGCCCCCTGCAAAGAACAGCAGGGAGGAAGGCTACATATCTGAGTATGTTATCTGTATGTTATCTGTGTCCACGTACAGAAAATAGCACCCAAGGCTTTAGGTCTTGAGCAAACTGAATCCATTCATCAACAACTGAGTCCATACAGTATTTTCCCTCACAGTGGAAAGAATTTTCTTTGATGAGCAGTGACATCAAAGCACATTTGGGCATGTATGAACACCACAAAACAAACAAACAAACAAATAAACAAACTCTACAGTGTAAGGCCCTATCACAACAGCTGGCAGCTTATTTAAGACTGCAGTGAAAGTGCTCTCTGTAAACAATCCCTTTAATCTATGATACCATCTATATTATACAAAGACCTTCTAACACAGCAAAACCAAGCATTTACAAAGGAGTTTTGGTAAGACTTACCCAGATTTCTCAGGTGGGAGGCTGCCTGAGGTCAATACACGTTCAAACAGGACTCTTGTATTATTATCCTCTGTTTTAAAAAAAATGTTTAAAAATGGCAGATAAAAACAGGCTTCAAATATTTTAACGGGAATTACAGGATAAAGTAAAACAATACTTCTAAACAATTTTGATTTCAGTGAAAGGTAAAAAACTCCGCATACAATTTATAATTTCCTGTGGATAAAATAATACATTTGGCCCGCTTATCCCATTATATCTGAAAACTTTTCCCAACATAATATCAAAGGGAGGTTTTGGAAATCCTATAGATGTCTCCCTTTTAATCTCCACTACAGCACTCACAACAGTTATAAGTGAAAGAAGAAGCATAAATTTATGATAAATTAGAACAATCCAAAAGATAAAATAAGAATTAAAAATTCCATTTTAAAATTGCCAATACCAGCATTTAAGTACAAAATTGGAAGCAGTTACTTCTTATTTGCTCTTTGCCTCCCTTTAAATATGTGCGAGGCAGGAAAACAGAAGAGAGGAGAAGACTAAAAAAGTCTGGCCAAAGATCCAATGTCATTCTCGAGGACTAAACGATAAAGGAGAAGCTCATTCTGAGATGGCAGGAGGAGCAATCCACCACTCATAGGTTAATCCTCACATGCCAACTGACAATGCAGGAGACAATGTTCATTCCAGTTAATTCCATTGCCTCTCTCTCCTTTCTCCGTCAGTTTATTGTCCAGCCCTGACCTGACTGCCAATAAACTCAACTAACCTTAACTATCATACGCAATATCTAAAACCCCATAAGCTATATTTGTGGGGCGTGAGTGGGTGTGGATTCCTCGCCCTGCCATCTCAGAATGACAACCTCTGCACGCCTGGCAAAGGCACTGGTGGTTCTACAGACATCTGCACAAATAACAGAAACCAGGCACACCTTGGCCAATATGGTTCTATCAGCATCACTGATGCCTTCTCCTGTTGGATTTAGAGAAGCACTCTCCGTATGATCCAAACTGGTGGAAACGCATGTCAGCCTAGTGGCCAATTCACTTGATAAGGGTATTGTGTGCTTCTGCACCTTTGCTTCCATCTATGGAATAATAACCTCTGTAAGCAAACAAATCTATTTGAAATGGACCTAATGACCTAATGACACTTTTAAAACACTTCCATATTCAAAATCAATTCCCCTGGATGAATCACATTTCTGCTCAGATAATCTGCACTCAACATTTAGTTTCCCCTTCAAACAGACCACTGAAATAGATTTTAAAGTCCTCTTGGACCATCTGAATAATCCATTGAACTCTGTCACTAAAGCAACTGAATGCAGAACACCTGGGTTTCATATAATGCTCTCACAGTCATACTGTCCGTGCACAGCTGATGATCTTTGACCAATGAAGCAAACTTTGACAGAGCTAATCTCAGAGCCTTCAGCTCCAGATAACTGATGTTATGTTTCCTGTCTATGGGAAACCACATTCCTTGAGCCAAAAGACCTTTGCAATGTGTCTGGTGAGACTTGCATCAGTCATCACTTGCACTGTGTGCCAAATCAGTAAAGGTACATCCTTCTCTATATTTCTGCTCTTCAGACACCAGCACAACTCTGAATTCAACCAGACTGGCAATCAGTCCTAGTAATACACTTTTATCCCTACTGACAACTGATGGGTGAACAAATGTCTCTATAGGTCCTTGGAATGGAAACTACCCCAAGGCAACAGCTGAATTGTGGATATTGGCACATCTGTAACTTCAGCCAACTGCGCTAAATCTGTAGACTTCAAGGATGTTAGCTACTGGATATCGTGCCTCAACTTGTCTTTCCTTTCCTGAGATAAAGAAAGGCAGCCCAACTCTGTGTGTGTGTGGGCTCCCAAATGAGTTAGCGCAGTGGTTGGTTGCAAATGGCTCTTCCAGGAATTTATCAAAAACCTGTCTCTCTCTAGGATTTGCACTGTCACATCCAAATCTCTTAAAATCCTTTTCTCTGAATTTGCTTTCAGTAATTTATTGTCCAAGTAAGCACTGCACCCCTCCTGAGATGTGTCACTAAGGATATTAACACTTTTGTGAACAAACTGGGGAAGATGCCAGGCCAAAAGGCAACACTTTGAACTGGTAATGCCTGTCCTGATATGAAACATCAAGAATCTCCTGTCTGTTGGAGCCATAGGTCCATGAAGGCATGCTTCTTTGAAATCTATAGAAATCATTAGATCCCGAAATCTCAGATTCTCCTTTGACTGTTTGAAATGTTTCCACTTTGAATTTCTGGTATCCCATTGAGATGAACAGGTTGGTCAGTCATCACAGGAACAGAAATTATGCTTTCAAATGTCTTATTAAAAATGCTCTTAAAATGGTGACACACATGGTTAGTTTTCCTTCGTGTTTTGAGTTGCCAAAATTGCTGTACCCTATTCTATCTGTTCTTATTCAGTCTACCTCTTCTAAATTACTTCACAGACCAGAGAAGAGAATTTATGTCTGACTGGCAGCAGGCAGGAGAATTAAAAACTGACAAGAAAGGGAAGAAGAGGCAATGGAATCAATGGAAAAGAACACTGTTTCCTGTATTGTTAATTGGCATGCAGGGATTAACCCATGAGTGGTGGATTGTCCTTCTATGCCATCCCTAGAATGACATGTGGTCAGACTCACGGATGTCATTCAGCTTAGGGACTGCTGAGCGTAAATTGCCCAACCCCTAATTTTAGTTTCCATCTCTGCTTTAGAGTGTTGACTATCCTTCTAAAATCCTCATTCAGGTTAGATTTAATCTGTAAAAGAGTTATGAGTTTTGATTGTACTCAGAGATTGATTTTATTCATGTTTGAAATCTTAATATCAATCCAAATTATATCAAATGATTTAACCATAATGTATTTATTTCAAGCATTCAAGAGCTCCTGTTGGGGATAAAAAGTTTTCCAAGGATTTAGTGTTTTGTTTCTGATTTCCTAAACAATTCTAAACAAGCCATTCTGTCTTCTTGCAAGGACTACATCAAACATTAACAAGATAACTTGCTGAGAACATGAGTTTGGTTACAGAAACATGTTAGAACGGTCTGTTCTCTGTGTGCGTATTTTCTCTTCCTTTGGAAGTCCTATAAAAATCCTGATTTTTCAATAAAGCTTTGTCATCTGATCAGATTACTGTTGCAGCAAGCTGAGAAGATGTTCTCTCTTGGTCAAGAGTAATTGCGTCTGTGCTTGTGACTGTATAGGTGTTTGTGACTCCTTCTCAACCTGATTCAGGGCCCAATCTCAACTCTGTGCTTACATACCTGGGAAAAAGGGTGGACTGATATTCCAGTCATTCCCAACAACTCTAAATATATTGTCTTGTGTGAATATATCAAAATATCCACTGGCAGAGGCAGCTCCATGGAAAATTCTCATTTCTCTATCACAGGGCAATGCTCCTAGCCCCTTAACACTCCATTACTGGGTAGTTTTGGAAGTGATCTGTGAGTTCTAGCGGTGTGGAACATTGCAGGATAGTCTTAGGGCTTGGAGGGAGGAACAGAGGATTGTCTGTCTTTGGATACATCCTGTTTTCTCCCCTATAATCCCTAGAATAACACTGACATCTCCAGACAGGATTGGGAAAGCACTATCTGAATCCTTAAGACCTGCTGCCAGTCAGTGTAGGTAACACTGAACACTGAACACCACTATCATAATTATATATGCCAGCTTTCTAACACTAAACAGTCATGCCATTATTAAAGTCCTGATTTTACAGGAGGAAGGGACTGAGAGAAACATGAACAAATGAACCTACTTTTTGAACAAATAAACAAACCCCACTTTTCTTGTTTGAGATCACACTATACTTCTCTACATGTAGCTATGCACTATAGGAAACATCAATACCGACGTTCACCTATGTATTTAAGCTAGTTTTTTCCCAGCATAATTGGCATTACTGGCACCAGACCAGATGAAACAAGCTCTATTGGAAACAATACAGTAAAATCCAGTTATTTAACTAAAGAGATAATAAGGCACGATACATATATGGTTATCAGTAGCATCTGAAATCTTTTTCTTTATAGATAATTCCAGATCAACTGCTTCTTGTTTTTGCAAAGAAGGCCTAGAAATCTCAAGAAACTGAATTCATACAAAACTCAGTGTCATGAATTCTCTGTTCCTGGAGCTTACCATTCAGATGAGAAAGATAATCAATATATGCCAAGACATATTCTGGAATGTCTCCATATTTCTTTAGCCCCAACTCAAAGATCTTAAAGGCCACTGACTTGTCCTGCAAATTTTAAAAAAAAGTATTAGTGGGGAGAGTGGGGAAGGACCCATCTCGAAGGAGCTGGAACAAATGCTTCACCTCTCACCTTGCTGCAATAATACTCCATCAGAGCAGCTGTAACATAGACATGATGACGTGTCCGGGCATCCTCTCGTGCCTTCTTAAATATCATTCTGCCTGATTTTATGCCTTCTGCTCGCCTTGCAAACTTCATGTACTGAATGTATACCTGAAGAAATGGGATTACATTTTTTGCTGCCGCAAAGCATTTAGAAGTGAACAATGCATTAAAGATATGGTGCCATTTCACATCTAAATCTCCCTCGTTTTCCAAATATGAACTCACAGTCAGTCTTTTAAGTCTTCGAGCTGCTAAACACTCTCCAATAACATATCACTTCAGCCCTGTAAATGTACCACCCAGCTTACTTTGTCCTTTGAGTCCTTGTAGCAAAAACCAAACACACAGCAGAGATTATTATGCAACATTTACTTATAGAAATTTCTAGAAAATGTGCTTCTCAAGCAACTGAGCACAGAATAAATAAATTAAAGTCAACTCATTTTCTCCTGTGTTTCTGCAGCTCCTGCCCAGCAATGCACACCACTGACTACGGTCCACATACATAACCCTGATGGATGATCAACATTCATGGCAATGAGCTGTTTCATTAAACAGTCTACCTCTCATTGAGACTAAATCCAGCCTCTCTCCCACTCCAGAACAGCTGAGGATTAGTACCGCTGAAGAGGAAACATATGAGCAGCCCTAACAACTGGGATGCGGAAGAGTGACAAATAGCATCTATTTAGGCACGTAGTTCTTTATCCAGCCAGTTCTGTATCACTCTCTGTCAGATCAGGCTGCCCACGGTCTCTTGCCTTTAGAATAGTTTTTCACTACCTGAATCTTCTAATGTTTGTTAGCTAGCATCCTGTTCGTGACATCTGCAGGTCCACCTTACACCTGCATATGTCCGTGTTTTGTTGTTGTTATTGCAGATTTTTGTATTCTATTCCATTTTCTGCAATGATCAAAGCACCCCATCCCCAGACGTACCCTTGTGCTGATTTGCTTGTCATGGCCATTCCACTGCTGGTAGAGAGCAGAGAAGGTTGGAGAAGTGTCTGGCTATGCTGAGACCTCTGGAGGACACCAATAGATCTCAGTAGAAGATGTCCTCTGCTTGTGTCTGTCCCCATAGGCAGATTCTTCTCCAATTCCACTCACCCCCTGCTCTCTACCAGCAACAGAATGGTCATGGGGGGAGGGGGGAAACTGCAGCAACAGTAAGTCATGGGGGTGGTGACCGGGGAGCAGTAGTAGAATTCTGCATGTGGAACTCTTACGCAGATCTAAACCATGTCTACTGCTAATAGTGCAACAGAAATTGCCATCAACAGTTCCACTATCTTTTGTTCTTAATGAAGTGAGATGGCTAAAAATGGTTAACTATATTTTTCACCTATCGTTTCATGGATCATAAATGTGGCACAAAGTCTGGGGATAATGTACAAATAGCAGTATAATGCAAAAAGATGTTTAATACTCAGGATGGAAAATGTATAAGGAAAGAATAAAGTTAACCATAACTTATAATGTGCCTTTGATATATTTACATACATATTTTTATCTGGAGAACTGACAGGAGAAAATCAATGCAGAAAAACCTGCAACATTTTATTCTTTAATCAATAAGGTGAAATACTGAAGACTACACGTACCAAAGTAGGATCAATATCTTCAATAGCCAGAAGCCGGTTATATATGCTGTGCACCTTCTCATATTTCATTCGGCTCTGCATAAATACAAAAAATACCCGGCTTTATTAGTTTATGCTCAGGATGATTATCAGAACTGTTCATCTTAGTCTCTGAAAATTAGGATTTGCAGCCAAGAATATTTGCAGGTTTTATAAGGATGTTCACATTCATGTTTTGAGACACCAGTGAATCTCTGAACTCACCTCTTCATAATCAGCATACGCAAAATAAAGAAGCATGTTCTTTTTTAGTAAAGTGCTGATGGCTCTTTCATAAATATTGGCAGCTTCATCACTGAACAGTTTAGCATTATTCATGTCCTGGAATCAGAGAAAGAGTTGGTTAAATCTTCTGTGAAAACAACATGAAAACAATAGATACAAAGAGCATTCTGAACCAAGCTGAGGCACATGTGTCAAGAATCAAATAGTTAGAAGACTTCCATCAGGATCTTATTAGAATGGAATACTGCTACTTACCATGAATGTCCTTTCTCAAAAGCAGATGGAGGGCATCCTACTTTGGAGACCCTCCCCTGCTGTTGTACAAATATGATATCTCTGCACATAGCAGCTGCAAAAATCTAATACAACTAAACAACATGGTAAATTAAATAAATTAATTGCTTTTATTTTCTTTGGAATTTTCTTTTGCTTTTATATATCACATACTTAAAGAAAACTAAATGACATATTTTTGCATGTAATCCCAAACAAATTTGTTAGAATTAACAGTTTTACTGTTAAATAACATTGTGCATAATAAAAAGAATGTGTTTTTTTATTTTGTCCCTTTTCTTACCCCTTTCTCAGCTAGTAGTTTGCTGGATTGCTCAAGATACTGTGCAGCTTCGTACCAGATATCTGGATGGTGGCCCAGCACCAAGAGACACTGTTCATATGCAAACATTACTAGAAGAAGATATTCACATGGTAAATACATCTAGCAGGTGGCACTGAGAAAACATGGCATTACTTTTTTAAATCAATGATTCAGACATTTAACTACAAGTTCAACCTCTTCAAGGTCCAGCTTATAAAACTATTTATAGACCTCCTTAGTTCTCAGCTTTGTCAAGTGCATCCCCAAAAGCAGAAAATCTAGTGGCCATGCCACTATTTATTTATTTATTTGATTTATTTTCTGCTTTTCTCCCAAATGGGACTCAAAGCAGCCTACAATAAAATTTAAAATAAAACAGAAACAGCAACATGCAATACAAAAGTTTAAAAAGCATTAAAATTTACTAGTGGTTCTTGCACATTCAATTATTAATCAACTTTTGTCCTTGAAACTTTTAGTGGTCAATGCATCACAATACTGCATTCAGCTCCCTGAGTAAACTTTAATTTCTACTTGCACAGTTGTATGGTAAGGAGAATAACTTGGCATTCTTCCTACAGTACTCGGGGGTTCTGACAAGCCTTTGCAGCCTAAGCAATCCTAACATTACTGTTCCAAGGGGTACAACTGGAGTCCCCCTGCAGATTACATATTAAGTAAAATGAGGGCTATCAGAGTGTATTCTAAGACTATATAGATAAGAGAGAAAGACAAAACAGTCTTTCTTCCCTTGCCTATTATAGTTATGCGCTAAGCAGGGCAAAAAAATTCTTTTAATGCTGCCACAGGTAGGTCAAAAGGGCAAGGAAGCAGAAACTCAGGAGCCACTCCCCCTTCACCACATATACTGACACTGCCAGAATTTGTGTAGTTCCAGAAAGTTCTGAAACAATACCTGAACAAGTGAAAACCTGTATACAAAAGTATTCAAAGACGGCAAGAAAATATCAAAATATACACAAAGAGGTATACTCCTGAGAAGTGAAATTAAACCTGTCACAATCAAAGAGATCTAAATGCACAGCCCATTCCTTCATATCTGTACAGTGAGTAGAGCTGACACCCACAACACTTAATTATTAATTGTGTTATCTTGTTAACATTAATCTTGAAGTCAACTGCCAGAGTATGCAATTACCTCTTTTTGTTATTAGAGTTTGGTCTTCAGTACGTAAAGGATTGCTCTTTTCCCACTGTATGTATTTCTTCCACATGTCTACCTGCTGAGCCTCTTGAGGGGTATTTTGTGGTGGAACAGAAGGAGCATTGCGGTCGAGGCCTTTCATCACAGTTTCATATTCCTTAAGAAAAAAAAAACAGCAAAAATCAGCAACTGTAACAGGGCAAAACATCTATTATAGTGGGATTTTAATGGGATAGGATTTTATAACAGACTGTCCAACAACTCCACTTCATTAATCATTTGTTGCCAGTCAAATATTATAGCTGCATTAGAACAAACAGTTAATAAAAAACCCCCACAAATAAGAGTTTGTACCTTAGCCACACGTCTTGCATTCATATAATCTCTACTGCGATCTTCTATCATTTTCTTAGCTAAATGAATATTGATTCCCTGGGAAAAGAAAATGAACATTTAAGCTTTGCAATTCTATGTACATTTACTTGGGAACACTGAGCTCAGTGGGACTTACTTATGAGTAAAAAGGAACAGGACTGTCATCCCTCCTTCTTTCCAAATACAAAAGACTTGCCTTATTTAATAATGTCTTATTCAGGACCAAACACTCTCTATTCACCTTTGTGCACCAAAGTGAACCCAAATCCTCAGACATGAGCAGCAGATTAAGGTATACCAAAAATTTTACCTCATTTTTTTTCTTTAGTGAGACAAATACAACCAGATATCATTTAAATTAAGTGTGCCTTTTCTTGCAGTTTACCATACCGCAATTTTCTTCAAAGTCTGTCTCCTCCTGTCCAAAGTGGGATAGCACCCGTATTTGGATTACTGCACTGCTTAGAGGGAAAGGTGCTGTTTTACTAGCAGTCCATCCTCTGTTCTGAAATACAGTGGCAGGGAAGTATTCAATCAGACCCTGATGTTCCAGCCAATGTAAAGAACCTCTTTGCTCCTGTGCTTCAAGACAGCCTTTCTCACTATGCAAGGAATATCATCAAATGAAGAATGGCAGGCTGGCCAGCCAGTGTGGAGTAGTCATTTATGTACTGGACTAGAACTTGGAAGTTGCAGGTTCCTGTTTCTAATGAGCCGTACAAGTCTCTGGTGATTTGGGGCCTGCTACTTTCCCCTGTAACTTGACCCTCCCAGGATATACTGATAAGGGAGAGAACCATATAAGCAGTCTTGAGTTCGTTGGAGGAAAGGACACACGTTAATGTAATTCAGAAATAAAAAAATAAAAAAGGGCAATGGGAATGGCCCTAGAAATGGTGCAACAAAGAAGGATGAGAGTAATTTTGAGAGGAAAATTTTTGCAATTGTCCTGTCCTCTCAATGCTTATAGGAAAAATGGTCCTGGTCTTCTTTCTTCATTCTGCACAATTTTGTTTACAGGTCTTTATTTGTCATACCTGTGTTTTAAACTGTGGGAGAAAAATGGGCTTGCAGGGAATCTATTCATCTTGCTATAGCAGAGAAGCCTCCCTACTACAAATGAAGGAAAAGAGTTGTATCACACAATAACCTGTCACTTAAATCAAGCTGGAATGCCAGGCATCTTTTAGTTACCTCTTCATACTTGTTATAATCCCGCCAGAGTTGCTCAATGTTAATCATTGGGTTCACGCAGCCCCGCTGATAAACCCTGCGGACAGCAGTTATCCTCTGGTTTTCTGCATAGGATCCTACTGCTTCACTAAATAGTGAGGCGAGACAGTAACATGTCAGCAATTACACACTGCAACCTGCATGAATACCAACATTGTATTAATTAATAGAGGGGAAAAAAGATAAGGTGTACTTACACGCCTTTCAAAAAATTGATGTAATCCACCCAGATCTATGTAAAAATATATAGAATCAGAAAAATGAGTTTAGTTTGTTGTCAAGGCCTTCAGTTCCCCTTTTTGACAGAAAGACAGAACACGAGTTTTAAAAATAAACAAGCATCATACATGTTTATATGCAATTTTGAAAAGCATACCTGGTATGACATTATTTCCATGCCGATTTTATCCAGAGCAAAGTCATATGCTTGGGCCATTTTCTCTCTAAAGAAAAATACATGTACAATTAAAACCATAAGATAAATTTTTACTATTAAATTTCAAATGTTACTTTTTGAAACAACAAACTCTTACCATGGTAGTGAAGATATGAACGTTTTTAAAGTTCAAAGTACAGCTTGTATCTCGGTACTGATCATGGCCAAGGCTGGTGCCTATCTGCATCACTTGGAGCATTTTCCTAGGAATAAATAGTATGAGGGAAAATATTCCAAGTGATGCAGATATGCTACATTTCATTTTAAAGTCTGGGTTTTAAAAGATATGAGGCTTGAACTGCTCAGGAAAAAAGGTTACTCTTAATATTAGGTAGAAATTCAAGATATGACTATTCATGTCTTCTTCAGAGTTCAGACTGTTGACACAGGATTTTACTTAACTGGTTTTGATATTTGCGAGATTTCACTGTCATAACTTTTATTGCCATTGCTGAGCATGGGATGAAGTCAATTTTTTTTAAATGAATGAAATAAAATAAAAAATGGCACTAGGTTTTCTGCAAGCAGCTTTCACTATAACACCATGTTGCTTTTTAAACTGTCAAGAACTTTAAAATGTAGTTTGAAGGCTTGATGTATATCCCTAAAGAGAGGTAAGCTTTAAAAAGAAAGAACATATCCGAACAATCAAGTAATTTAGGTTGCCAACCTACAAAAAGATGGCATTTACCAAGATATCCATGAGCTCCATGACTGTGCAGGGATTTCAAGTTATTCTTCTCATCACCTTACTCAAATCTGATTCCTCTGCACCACTGGAATGTGGAAGCAGAAGGAGCCTCAACACCATCTATGTGGACTGCATCTTCCCTGGATTAGCAAATCCAGCAACAGGAATTGATTACTCTAATATTTTGTGATGATTGTTTCAAAACTGCCATTTACTTAGTTCCTTCACCAAGTATAATCATCAGAAATCAAAAGGCATATATTCCCAAAGGATATGGCCTTCACAAGTGAATGAACACCAGCTCAAGACCTTTCTCTGCCTCAAGCAGAGCTCTAACTGCCCCACCTTTTCTAAGTAGGTAAGCATGTTGATAATTATAGCACAAAAGCCACAAATAGCCAGAGACTATCAGATCAACCTTGACATGAGCCATGATGAGCCACATAAAAAGAGGTGGAGTATCAGGTACTCCACTTGACTCCTGAAACAGAGCTGTTCATCACTGCCACAGCTGTCCTGTCACCATCACCGCAGTTGTATCCTCCCAACTGCACCTTCTGCTGCTGTTCCAGCCCACAACTGAGGTCAGAATGCTGAATTCCTTGCTCTGATTCCTTAGAACAAGGTACTGTGGGTGGGGTAACCATCTAGAGAAGCTGCTCCTCTGCTCCTTTACCAAGACTATTGAACTTTAAGCTATAAAACCAAGCAGCTCTCATGATGTCTCACTCTGAGAAAGCACCACTTCCTTTAAGCAAGCAACTGAACAGCAGATGCCCCTGAAAATCCTAGGGTTTCTCTGGATGCTTCCACTTTTCCTGGAGCAAAACACTGTAATGTGAGGGGGAGAACGGTATAGTAAAGGATGAAGAGGAGAAAGGCCTATGCAGGATCTTGCTGTCCATTTCACGGACTAATCCTTCCCTTCATTTTTCCAACCTCTCCTGGTTCAAGCTGAAGCATGTCACTTCACTCAACTCTATGAGAGGTATGGGCCTGGCAGGAGTTATCTAACTTTGCCATTTCCCTAAAGATCTAGGGAAAATAAACCACATTTACTTACTTATAACTAGGTAGCTTTCCTTTGGTTTCTCGCACATATGAAAGGTAGCATTTCCACAGGTCAATGTGTAAAACTTTCATAAGGCACCGCTGAAACAACTATTTTATTGGGGAAAAAGGAAACAAGAGTCCATAAAAAGACTGCAACATACTTTTAAGAGAAAAGGAGCAACAATAATTTCTTTACATTCCTTTAAAGAGGCACAGGCATAGTTTTATGAGTCGCAAGCCATCTTCCAACGTATGGAAACATTACTGGGGAACTGAAATGCAACTGTTGCACAAAGAAACTATCTACTACAACCAGGATAGAAACCGTGTAACTTGGACATCTTCTCCTTTACCCAGTGGTGTGCCCCTCAGATTTAACATTGCATTCTACAGATCTCGGAAGTACAGGTGTGAGTACATATCCCAGGCACCTCCTACTGAAATTCCTGTAATGACTTGTACAGACAAGTGCGCCAGGAGATGGATGAAATACTTCAGTTAGTTCAGAACTTTTGAGGTTATTCTCTAGGTGCTCCTGTCTGGTGATGTATTACAGAGGATAACTACTGTAAAAAGGACCTTCTCAGTAATTGCACCCCATATATTTATTTACTGTAAACTCTAAAATACAGTTCATCCAACTGAACACCAGGCCAATGCATAAAAAAAATCATGTAAGAATCTTCATATAAATCACCAGAATGACCTTACCACAGAGGCTTGCTTAGCACATACTTAGAAACCACTTCAGCACCAAGTGAAGACTTTTATTTTTCAGGCCTTTCATCCTGTTCCTATCTTATACTCGTTTCAGCTGGCCTAGATATTTATATTGGTTTTTTTTCATTGCATGTATTTCTTTTTTTGTCTTAGTTGTAAGTTGCCCCCAAGAAGATGACTATAGGATGATGTGTAATCACAAATAAGTATCTTAGAAGTAGTTCTGACAGGAAAGATTATCAATATCTTTATTCCAGAGTGTTACTGATTATTTTACAAACTAAAAATACATTTACAAATAATAACAATAAAATTCATTATCTTAATACCAGGAAAATACTAATAAATACATTTCTTGTCAAGAGTAGCACAGGCTACCTTAAGAATGGAGATCTTAATATGAATTCATATCCAACTCTTGTTGCCAATCTCTCCATGTTAGCGCTTCGTGTACTTGGATACAGTGAAATTCACTTTGATTTTCTTTACAAGGACTATCTGAGAAGTAACTGCTGAGCAATTATCCTAGATAAATGGTGTATTTAGCTATTCCACCCCCTGCTGCCATTATTCAGATTGCTGTCAGGAAGTGTAAAGCCCACGAGTTCTCTTATCCTTTGTATTACTTAACCATCAATTTATAGGGGAAGTTGGTACTGCATTAGGAGACTGCAGTGTTTTGGAACTGGATTAAGTGGAAAAGTCACAGAGTCAATCCACACGTGAGGACCCTGATTCTCACAAATGGCGCCTCCTTGTAAGCACTGTTGAAGAGGCAAGCCTGATGTGCCTCACCAAACCACTCAAAAAGGGTCACTCTATCAGGTCTGAACCTGATCATAGTGCTACCGTCTCCATATTATTAGATTACCGTGTTCTACGTGAGGTTGTTCTTGAAGAATATTTCGACGCTATAACTAGTGCAAAATGTGACAGTCACATTTTTCTGTATTAGAGATCATATATCACTGGTCTTGCAAGAACTGTACTGGTTTATAATTTCTTTCTGAACTCAATTCAAGGTGCTAGTTCTGGCCTACTAAGCTCAAAATAGCCTTGGGCCAGCATATCTGAACGACCATCTTCTCCCATCTGAATCTGCCAGAAATTTGGGCTCTTCAGTAGAAGCCTTGTTGCACATCTCATCACCTTGAGAGGTTAGGTTGGTGGGTACACCTCTCTCTGTAGCAGCAACCCACCCTTGGAACAGCTTCCCAAGGGCTTCCTCCATCCTTTTCAAGTTTCTAACAGGTGGCTGTGTTCTTTCAAATGGCGTTCAGCGCTTAAATCTCGGGCTAGCCGCTCTGGCTATTTTGTCTGTAATTTTTACCATTTTTAATGAGTTGTTTTAGTCTGCTTTAATTTGTGTTTATTTGTATATTATATTTTAAACATTTTATCTGTTGCACATCACTCTGGGGATCCTTGTGGGTTGCTAGGCAAGAGATAAATGTTAGGTAGGTACATAAGAAGGAGGACATTGCGGTATTTGAGCTGATATTGGAAAGTAGAGTCCTTTCATGTTTCTTCTTTTGGCACAGCACAAAGCAATGAACATAAGAGATATTTCCTACTTGATATTCACAGCAATTGCTAGGAGGATAAATTAAATGTGCATGAATTTGCAACTGCCATCCTTCAATCACTTAACGAAGAGAGAAAAATAACTCACATATCAAGTAATTTTTCAAATTTATTTAAAATTCAGGTTACAAGTTTACACTCACCTTTTCTACTTTGTCATAGTTTTTTGCTTTTATCTGTAAAACAGAACACAAAACTAAACAGTCAGGTCCATAGCATAACAAAGGTATAAAAGTATTCTAAATTATGTAACTGAACTAGATTCAGTGAATTATAATTTAATGTTATCATTAATAGGAAAATATTATGCAAGTTCATTTTTCTATATTCATGGAAATAATTAGAATTTAAACTTTCATTATGAGCAAGACAAAAATGATTTTAACACTGAAAAATACCCTCTATTTGATTTTCAACAAGTACTGAAAGACTCTTTTATGGCATTTTTATTGTGTTTCTGTATGTTTGGCTACTGTAAATTGAACACACTTCCTTTTACCCAAGCAGCTGTTGGTCAACAGACTAAGTCAAAGTCCTTCAACCATTGTTTTATTGCAGTAACTTCAGTGACTGCCCTGAAGTGATTAAAGGAAATCTAAGGGTGAGGTAGATTTTTCTATGGCTATAGATTTCCTCCAACAGTAACACTGGTACGGCATGGGGTATTTTCAGTTTTACAGATCCAGCTATGATGTCCTACAGGCTTAGTTGGCACATATATGTGCAAAACATGAGGTGCCACAGAGTCCCTTACACAAGGGTTCCCTGACAGACAGATATGGTTCTCTAACCATACAAAGTTTAAGAATCAATATTTTAGGGCTAGGTTTTTCCCCAATCACCAGTCACAAAAGTGGTAACTGCTGAAATTAAGGTACAAAGTGAGGGTCACTGGCACTTTCAAATGTGATTTTTTATCTCATAATATAATGGAACAAAAACATACAGGGCCTTTGACTACAGCTCTTCAGAATATCTGTCAGCCCAAAGGATGATATGAGATGGCCAAATCAATAAATGACTTACATAGTGTAGAAAGTATCAGAAAAACTTTACGGTCTCTCTCACAGATAGATGAGATAGGCAGTCAAACCAACAGAATATACACCTCTCAAAATCATGTTTGTTTTCCTCTTCTTTCCTTAAATGGTTTTACTGAAGGATGAAAATAAGCCCTACATATATTTGTCCCACATGCTTAAATAAAAGGCATAATCCTATAAGCTAATAGTGAACCAGCTCTCTAAGTAGTGATCCTTAGGGAAGCAACGTATTAGCAGGTTCAGGGGAACCCCAAGGTCTGCAGCAGTGCAAGAAATATTTACAAACTCAAGATTTCAAAGAGTGAAATGCTGGCTGGGAAGGAAGACTGTAGACTGTGGCTAGATGGGGAGAAAGTGGTAAATTAAGAGGAGGAGGAATGGAAGTAGCCAGGAAAAGAGAGTAATAGGCTGCCTGATACCATTCTACACGTGCAGGTCCCACTTGTTGTAGTAGTTTATTTTTTACCACAAGCAAATTACTTGTGAGACAGACACAAGGGAAAGGTTACCATTTTCAGTCAGCTACAGAGTTATTCAAGGTGAAATCAGTATGTCTCCTACCATTCAAGCATAGGTGAGATATCTTTGTATAAAACTTGATTAGCCACATATTAGAGAAAATGGGAGTGTTTAAAAATTTGAATCCGAAGTAGTCTCAGAAGACATAAGGAAACAACGGTTTTGATGACATAAAAAACAGATTCCCACTGATGGATCTACATACTCCAAAAATCACTTAGAGAATGGAAACAGCTGTGGAGCAGCTAGCTAAGCTTGTTAGTGGCTTCAAAATTACATTATTAGCGCATAGTCACAAGTTTCTAAAATATTACTACACAACATCCAAATCAGCCTCACTTTTCTTTATATCAGATCTTCTACTCTACCATCTATTCAGACTTGTGAGCTTCCAAATAATGTTTCCTTTAAGAAAACAAGTCTTTAAAAAATGAAATTGTAGGCTTAGGGGGAAGCCAAGTGGAGCAGGATTTTACCCAATGTAAGAGTGCCTTTTGAGGTTATCACTGAATTTAAGAACAGCATGCAGAAGGCTTTGACCTTCTACATCGTCCCCAAGTAAAACACAGATTCTGTAAGATCTCAGTGAAGAATGACTGCACAAACCGAAAGTGGATGAAGAAGTGTAAAGTATTAGGAACTCATTCAACTTGTTGCTAATCAGTGTAGTAATGACATGCCAGAGGCAACAAAATCATCATTATCATCATCAAGAATGGGAATCCTAAAAGCACCTTGGAACATTTTACATGTTGCCCAGAAGAGCAGTGTGTATATCTGTCACAGAACAATAAAGGGAAAAGTAGCAAAGGCATCAGGAAATAAAACGGCATTGTTGCAGAGGGAAGGAGTAATTTTGATCACCTGCCTTGTGGATTTTTCCTCCTGGCCCCTCCCTCCCCAAAAAAGCATATGATTTATGAGGCATGGGGGATGCAAGAATATACAAAGCTGGCTCAGACCACGTATTGACTGGCAGCAGCTATGCAAGGTCTCTTTTAACAGTGGTATTAATTGGCATATCTCCTAGAGATTAAACCAGGGACTTTTATGTATTTATTCAATTTATATCCTTCCTTTCTTCCAAAACAGACTCAAGATGGTTGCAAAGCATATGCTCTATGTTGAGACCTAACTGAATAATTATTCTCTACTACATTAATGCAACCAGGAATACTCAGCTGCTTAACATGAATTGGTGGAGGAGGAGGTGGAGGAGAGGAAGAAGAATAAAGAATTCGGCAAATTTAGTTGATAAAATGCCATACAGAACAAGGGGGGATGGCTCTGACCCTCATTATCATTTTTGTACAAGTACTGACTCTTTTCTATGAACACATCTTTCACAAGGAACTTACAATCACTTAGTAAGGGGACATTTATTACTATAAAATATGTCATGCAAAGGCTCTCAGTTGCCTTCTCTGATGGAACACTGATACGGCTTCCTCTGGAATGTTTTCCACCATTCAGACTGGGAGGTGCTAAATATGCTGATGAAGAGATGGTAAAAGAAATCCTGAGATTTCTTATTTAGCCTTTTTCTATATGAAGCAGTAATCCAAAGCTCTCCAGGTGTATTGAAGCCCTGTTGTCCCCAGCCAATACGGCACCTGGGGATTCTGAAGGTAGAGGATCGGAGTTGTCATCCAACACAACAGGGGAACATGTTAGAGAAAGCTGGATCATTCATACTGCAGTAAATGATGATAAATTAACATGATTCAGTGGTACTCAACATGTACTGGAAAAAGCCAAGGGAGCAAAAGTCATACGGTCTTCCTTGAAATTACAGGTGTAATAATAAAAGGATCTCTCATTCATTCATGCTTGCCCCAGTAAACTACAAACCCCAGAATTCCACATGATGCTGAAAGTCAAACAATAGCACTGTAACAGTGTAGGGTGGGAATGACCCTCAAAACTTTAGATCTTAACACATCCCACTAAATCCCAACTCCAAGAACTAGTTCAGTTATTTTATTTGAGGCCAAAGGGTTCTCTGGCTGAGAATTCTGAATACCCCTCCCTAAACTGCAAACCCCAGGATTCCATAGGATTTAAAGTGGAATAATAGCACTATTACAGTGTAGTGCAGAAATGGCCACAATTTTCAAAACTGTTTATTACATGCTTTTTCTAGTTGAACAAAGAAAAGGTTTAAAAAATGCAAGATAACTGGGGGAAGAAAGCCTTATTGCTGAATCCAGAAATTCATAATCAGTAAGCCTCTGAAGATTGACCTGTCAAGGCTCATAGAGATGTCTGAATTTTCTTTTTAAAAAGTAGTATGAGCTAAAGAAAGACCCACTTTCTCCTTTAATGTACTGTGAATACTAAAATAAAAATGGAATGCTTATGTTTAGACAGACATAGGCCAGCTTATTATGCTCAAACATCATGACAAAATGCGGCTTAAATAAACTAGAATTTGTAAACCAATAACAAAAAATGGGTTCAGATTTTGGTTTGTACCTCTTTAACAAACTAACTTTTAAACAGAGGCAGGTTGATCCAAGCCCTGGATCAATAACGCTTAGTTTTATTTTCTAACACTTCATACTATTAAATTTATTCTATATATATATTAATTAAATAATAATAATAATAAATAAATTTTTATTTGTTACTTGCCTCTCCCCAAGGCTTGAGGTAGGATACAACATAGATATAATTACAAATAAATTATGGCTAAAATACACTAAAACATAAAACTATTTAAAATACAAATATATCATAATTAAAATATAATTAAAAGTACAATTAAAAGCATAATTAAAAATAAACTGGATAGGCCTGCTGGAAGAGATAGTTCTTTAGCACTTTTTTGAACGCAGACAGTATATTTTGCTATCGAATCTCTTCCAGCAGGTCATTCCACAGTCTAGGGGTGGCCAATCAGAAGGTCCTCTGGGTGACTATTGCCAGTTTAGTCTAATTAATAAGGAAGCATAAAGGCTGCTAGAGTTTGATTACTAGCCACTCTCTTCATTCACAGGCATTTTGTTGTTGTTGTTTGCCTCCAAGCCAGTTCAAACTTACGGAGAACTTATCATAGGGTGTACCCGGAAGATGTATTCAGAGGAGTTTTGTCATTACCAAAGTAGCAACTGGTAACCAGAAATCTGCATGACCCATGAAGTTCCTTTTTACAGAAATGATGAACTTGTCGATCTCTTGGTAGCCAAATCTGTCTTTTCTTCACAGCTTGAGTCATACTGATTATTCTTTTTATAAACACTGCTACCATTAGACCACGGTAGGAACAAAGAAAAACTGCAGAAAGGCACTGACAATTGAAAGAGTACAAATTTAAGACCTGTTAAAAACCAGTGCAAAGAGGGTTGCATCAAACTGTAACATGGAAAGCAGAGTCCATCCACAGAAAGTACATTCAAATGCACAGAATCATAGAATCAGAGTTGGAAGAGACCACAGGGGACATCCAGTCCAACCCCCTGCTATGCAGGAACACACATAAAGCACTCCAACAGATGGCCATCCAGCCTCTCCTTAAAAACCTCCAAAGGAGGAGACTCCACCACACTCTGAGGCAGCATTATTGCACTGCCAGACAGCTCTGACCGTCAGGAAGCTCTTCCTGAGGTTCAGGTGGAATCTCCTTTCCTGCAGCTTGAATCCATTGCTCCTTGTCCTAGTCTCTGGAGCGGCTGAAAACAAGCGCGCTCCTTCCTCGACATGATATCCCTTGAAATATTTAAACGTGGCTATCATGTCCCTGCTTAACCTTTTCTTCTGCAGACTAAACATACCTAGATCCCTAAGGGCATAGGGCATGGCTTCCAGACCCTTCACCATTTTGGCTGCCCTCCTCTGGACACGCTCCAGTTTGTCAATATCCTTCTTGAATTTAGGTGTCCAGAACTGGACACATTACTCCAAATTAGGTCTAACCAATGCAGAATAGAGTGGTACTATTACTTCCCTTGATTTAGACACCATACTCCTATTGATGCAACGAAGAATTACATTGGCTTTCTTGGCCGCCGCATCACACTGTTGACTTATGTTCAGCTTGTGAGCCAAGACTCCTAGATCTCCTTCACACACACTGTTATCCAGCCACATGTCCCCCATAATATATTTGTGCATTCCATTTTTTCTGCCTAAGTGCATGACCTTACATTTCTCTCTGTTGAAATTCAATTTGTTAGCTTTGGCCCAGCTCTCCAATCTGTCCAGGTCATTTTGAATTTTGATCCTATCATCTGGCATATTACCAACTCTCTCAATTTGGTGTCATGTGCAGATTTGATCAGCATGCCCTCTATTCCTTCATCCAAGTCACTGATGAAGATGCTGAACAGCACTGGGCCCAGGACAGAACCCTGTGGCACCCCACTAGTCACGCCTCTCCAGGATGAAAAGAAGCCATTGGTGAGCACCCTTTGGGTTTGGTTGGTCAACCAATTACAAATCCACCTAACAGAACCCCTGTCCAGCCTGCATTTTACTAGCTTCTTTGCAAGAATGTCATGGGGAACTTTGTCAAAGGCCTTACTGAAATCAAGATATGCCACATTCACAGCATTCCCTTCATCTATCAAGCTTGTAACTATTGTAAAAAGAGATAAGATTAGTCTGGCACAATTTATTTTTGAGAAATCCATGCTAACTTTTAGTGATTACGTCATTGCTTTCTAAGTAATTAGAAGTTGTGGGTAGACTCCTTTTCAAGACATGATCATTTTAAATAAAAAAGTTTCCATGCAAGACTTACGGCTTGATTGAAAGGTGCTGAAAAGATACCAGGTTTTACAGTTTACATATTCAATTAAACAAATTGCTTTTACTTTGTGGACTGAATCTAATTTTGACACAGGCATACAACAAACTGTTCTGGAGAAAATGGAAAACATTATTCCCCAAAAATGATTCAGGTGCTTTAATGATCTTTCAACAAAGAGACTTAGAAATGCTTGGCTCACCCTTCTCCAAACAGTATCCTTCATACTAGTTCACAGCACCAAGCTGGGAAGGCTCTCTTTGATCTGTTTTTAGGCCCATTTTGCTAATGTGGAAATGAACTCTCATCAATGCCATCTATCCTATCAATTTAAAATTATTTGGGGCCAATGACTCATAAGTGTCTGTTTTTGCAGGGTGATGCATACACAACCTACTTAAGATACAAAAATAAGAGTTGTATCAGCAACTCCCAGTGGTTTGGGGGGTGTTTAAAAGTTGTATGCTATGTGTATCTAAATGAAATGTGCTAGAATATGCAATCATGTAGATTTGAAGACAACCAAAGTATTTTGCCAGAAGGTGACGTGTGAAATTCAAGCGTAAAATCTACCAATCTCATTCTGAATGAATGTCATGTTGCTCACTTACAAATAACTACTGGTTGCTATGACATACTGGATTGGTGGTCTACAAGATCAAGAACACAAATATACCTGTCAGCCACTCAGTGCAGAAAACCTGAATTATTTTGATTTCACTGGGGTAAAAAGCTGTAAACAGCCACACTTAGTTTTCCTAGTACCATGGGGCTATTTTTAAAACTCAATTTAGTATACTTCACAGAGGCCATGGCTACAAACAGATGACACCATGGCTTTAACCACATGCTAGGCCATTATGTTACCATCTGGTTACTACAGTCAGCCCTCCACATTTGCGAGTCACTTTTGCGGATTTGATTATTCATGGATTATTTGCTGCCTCCCTGTGCCATTTTTAATAGGGACTGCAAGTTTTGTGAGACTGAGAAACTGCGAACAAGGCTTTTAAGTCCCTATTAAAAATGGTGTAGAACAGCAGTGGAGGTGGCAGCAAGCCCCCCACTTCTGCCTTGTGAAGGAACCTTGATGCCCCAAAGGAATCCAGAGTGGGTTGGATACGGTGATCATAACTTTTTGGTGTGTTAAATATGGTTCGGGGGGGGGGCTAGAGTTATTCACAGTTTTTCCACTTTCACAGGGGTCCTGTGCCCCTAATCCTAGCAAATGTGGAGGAATGACTGTAATTGCAGAACTAGGGATACCATCAATCTTTTATGAAAAAGAGAGCAAGAGAGAAAGAGAGCAAAAACAAGCATGTTTTAAGCCCAGAATTTAGATAATTACTTTAAAAATTAGTTCATTCCTGTTGTTTCCTTGCTGTTAATCTTTATAATGTTGAAGAGGTGACCCATTATGCCATTTGTTGCTATATTTGTTGCTCTTCTATCACTTTTCATTACTTTTTAAAGAGGGGGGAAATCTTAGGATTGGTAAGAAAATAAACTGATATTTGGGGAAAAAGTAATCTTAAAGTGCCTCTAGAAATACACATTAAAAGCATCTTTAAAAAGCTATCGAGAACTATCACGCAATATATCGATGAAGCAACTGTACTATTCACTATAAAAACGTAATGGGAAACACCAGACTATGGAAATGTTAAGATTTAGAGCTAATATCAAAATGTTATTTTTTTCCCCATTAACAGATGATAAAATCACACGTAACCTCAAAATAACTCACTAAAAATGACAGAACCACCTGCAATAACCAAGGGCCACACTGAATCCTGTACTGGGAGAAAGAACGCATAACTCCACAAACAATTAATTCATGTTTCACATTATTGTAATCATTACTGAAAAAAATCAAGTGTTTAATTACTAATTTTAAATTTGTTTTTAATTTTTTTAATGAATTAGGAACAACAAAAGCATTTTCAAGCTCATAGAGATTGCTGAGTATTTATCTGAATTCACCCGGAGGAGTATCAAATTCTGTATAAAAACCTTTCTAAATAACTACGCTGTAGCAACAGCAACTCAATTTTAAATGTCATTGCTTCTACAAAGCTAGCTGAACTATTCAGAATAAATGGTCTAAACAGACCTAGGATATATCCATGACTAGTTATTTTCAACCATGTATGATGAATTTGTAATCTGATTTGCAGACAAAATTTGATTTTGATTTTCTGGATAGAGGTTAAGCACAGCACAGGGAACAGTGGTGTTGTGTGCCATGGCTTTGAAATGTTTCCAGTCTCTTCTCTCCTGCTTATCAATATTGTTTAAATGTCATCTCCTGAATGCAAGTTCCTGACTAAAGCCTATCACACTTTCAATCCTGTTCCCACATGCCTCTAAAAACCATAATCTTTCCAGATCTTCAGCTTCCTAGATTGGCCTAGCTAATATGTTGCTTACAAGAGATTATGATTTGGCAAGTATTCCAAGTGGTTCTGTTCACTCCTATCAAGAGAAATCAAGAAAATGAGAACTGCTTATCGTTCCACTTATAACGCTGCCAGCAGAGTGTCATTCTGTTCTTTTTTACTTAAAAATGGGCATATTTGGCTTCTTGGAAGGGATGATTCCTCGTTTTCCTCTTCCTTTGGGGTTCAATGTATATTATCTTGGTATTTTCCTCATGTACTGGGATTAGATATGATTAAAAAGGATAAAGGTGAACACAAAATCATCAACAGCAATCCTTAAAACCTGAAGTAGGTAAGAGGAACTGAAATATAACTTACTCCCATTGCAGGAGGCATACTTTCTACCATCTCCTGCGACTAAGTAGAATGGTGTTTTCTGATTCTGATCTAGGCCAGAGCCCTGTTGGTATACTATAATCACTGCATGCAAACTGTTGCACAGAGACTGTATCCATGCGGTCCCAAGTGAGGTAAACTGTTCTGGAAGCACGTGCACGCACACACACACACACACACACACACACACACAGCCCTCTCTCACAATTTTGACATGTAATCATTGTACAACAGCTAAGCTCAAAACAATGGTAACTGCTGCACAAATGTGGTCCTTAGCATACCTGTGCTGGTATAGATTTACAGCAGGATAAAACTGTGTAGAATCTGTGTTTGCAATTTCAAGAACAGGTTACACTCACGAGCTCTCCACTGATCTGTCCTTATAAATTTAAGAGGTTCACCCAGAACAAAAACTGTCACGCAGAGAAAATTGTCAGTAGATGACACAGTTCCAGTGCCCGAACCGCACTGCTATCTAGCACAGTTTAAACTGATGATACGTCAGCTCCTAAACAATTTGGGACTAGCCAGTGGCGGAGCTTGGAGTGTGGGAAGGGGTGGCAGGAGGGGCATGGCTACAGTGCGAGGGGCGTGTCCAGGGTATCCAGGGGTGTGGCCAGATGCCCCAAAAACATTGCCGCCCAGGGCAAACCGCCCCATGCCCCCCCCCATCCCTACGCAACTAGGACTAGCACAGCTAGGTCATCATCTGATAGCCTCATCCCCATGTAATTATGGTCGGCTTTTAGTAGGCAAGGACAGTAGGGTATGAAGGTCTATTTCTAACAGTAGAAGTGCTTTTAGAGCGAGAACAGTACAAGCCAGGATACTTTCTTGTTACTGTGTGCCTTCAAGTCACTTCTGACTTATGCTGACCCTAAGGCGAACCTATCACAGAGTTTTCTTAGCAAGATTTGTTCAGACGGGGTTTCCTCTTGCCACCCTCTGTTGCTGAGAATGTGTGATTTGCCCAAGGTCACCCCATCAGCTTCCATGGCTGTGCATGGTTTTCAACAATGGTTTGCAGAGTCATAGTTCAACATCCAAACCACTGCACCAAGCTGGCTCTCCAGGTTACTTTACTGCAAGTGAAGATAATACTTATGCAAATTCAGCAATGGTCTACTTCCAACACAAACAAGAAAAATAAAATGGTGCCAAGATGTCTTTAAGGTCCTATCTTATACTTAGAAAACTGTTGGTTTTCATCATATGTTTGTCCTTCTGTTTCATATTGACCACCTTACAGAAATATACTGTTCATATAAAGCTAGGGTTGGCTGTGTTTCAGAGTTAAAATAAATCTTCTCAGAAGCACTTCCACATGATCTTCCAAATTCTTATTTCTTAATTTAACCTTTTCCCCCTTCTGTCAATTTAGAACACACTTCCATAATAATGTGACTTTCTTAGTACTATTCCATTAAGGTATGTTACTCCGAATTTCCTCTGACATTGTGCATCTTGTCTCTTCAGCTTCCATTCAACACTCATCAGGGTTTCTTTCTGCTTTAAATCTCCAGAAAAAAAAATTGCCAGAGGCATGGTAATCTATTTTATCATGTATCTATTTCCTGTAGAGCTTCTACAAACTAAAGTCACAGGGTTTGTCTTTCTTCTTGATTGAGTGCGTTTTGCTTCATCTCTGTGGGTAAACAGGAATGTTTGATAGAAATACTTCCCTACTTCCAGAGTTTGTCTTTGTACCAGTCTGGATATTTCTGTAGATTCCGGCTCCTGCCTAAAAACATTTTTTTCTAGTATGCTTTGGGGTTTTTTTGATGGAGTTGTTTACTGAGTCAGGTCGTTTAAAAATCTATGCTCTTTTATTTGGCAATGACAAACATGTTCAACATCCCCCAAAAGGAGAAAAATGTAACAATTCCATCCAATCAAATAATTATAGAGTTGGAACAAACTGCAAGGGCTATCAAGTCCAATATCCTGTCTTAAAAACCTCCAAAGAAGGAAAATTCACCACACTCCAAGGCAGTGTATTCCACTGTCAAATAGATCTTCCCTTCAGGAAGTTCTTCCTGATATTTAAGTGGAATTTCTTTCCTTGTAATTCTCCAGGCTAAATACAACCAGCTCCCTAAGCCACTCTCCTCATAGGAATGGTTTCCATATCCAATAATATTTTACAAACAGGCCAGCTGACTAATTTGTACAAAATTATATTCACATTCTTTGTACATTTCATAGTTGAATGGGTCTTATTCAAGGAGCACACAGATGACTTGTAAAGAATGAAGATCTTCAGGAAAACTATGTAAGGATGTTAGTCTAGTGAAACCAGTTGTCTCCAATGAAACTATGCATAATAAACAGAACTGGCTGATGAGTGCAGTAAGAATATTCCTGAAACTATAGACAACAAAACTGTATTTACTGTGCTTCACATCAGATGATTTTACATTCTATGTCCAAGGTTAAGTTTTCAGATATTCTAGTATTCATTCTCAAACGGCTATATAATTTAGAGAAAATAATGTATGAGCAAGGGACTATTTCAGCTAAAGATATTCATTTTCAAAATCATCCAAAAAACAGACTCTGGAGATGTGTATGTTTGGCAATGGTTGAAATGTACAGAATTCTTTAGATTCTAAGGCAAAAGTTACCCAACAATTTTTGGATTCTACAGCTCAATGACTATCAATCTTTTGTGCGAGCAGATGTATTAAATGACATGTGTCTTCCAAACCTCAATGGAATTTATCCCAAGTCATTAATGTAAGGTGCTTGTTCCAGTTTCTGCTCAAACTCTCATAAATAAAGTATTTCTTGGTGTGCTATGTTCATGCTCTCAACCACTATGTTCACCAAATAACTGAATTTCTTAATGAGCACTTCTAGTGATTACTGAAAAAGAGAAGAAAGTAAAGAGTAATCGAACTGTCTCCATTTTAGTGTTTAAACAATTCAGAGAAAATATAATGTAGCTATCTGGCCTAGAGAAGTTCAGAGCTTTAGTATTCAAAGATACTTCAGTAAAAGTGAAACGACATCTTTCATTCCAAAGATAAAGTGCATCTGTCAAGTTCTAAACACAAATGGATGACCATGAGTGCTTTTGTTGATAGAGGCACATACAACTTTAAAAGCCAATGTGAGCAGCCTTTCCAGGCCTTACACATCAATGGCAAGCTTCTGTGTATTCGCAGATAAGATCCTTTGCTAAAAGACACGATTAAAAATACACTCACAAGTATAATCACAAAAATTCCCCAGCTTTCAGGTTTTTAAAAACTATATATGGAGTTGGAAAAGAATTAAAATGATACCTGATTGCACCTACAATGCAATAAATGGAAAGTTAAAATTGTGATGTCTGGACACAACATATGAATTCTTTACATTATACTCCTCCACTTAAAGCATTATACTCGTCCACTTAAGGTGATCACTAGAGTACTGCAGAATTGCCCAGTCAATAACCTAAGAACACTTGATGTAAGAAAAAAAAAACAATCTACTAAAAAGTTAGTCCTAACAAAAAGATGCCAAGGGAAAAAACAGTAGACATAAAAAGATTGAAAGGAAGAATTAGAAAGCAAAACAGTAACTCTGAACATTTAACACATTTTCCTTTATCCAGTGGAAACCTGCTGCCAAAGCCTTTTTTGAAGAGGTAAATGTTAACCCAGAGGGACTTGGAATCTCTTAATGCAACACAAAACGAAATGATCCTAGAACTGACAAAACTATTTTGAAGGGAGAAGAATTGTGTGTTCTAGTTATTTTGAGGTTTGGGGAAAAAAAAGCAGATGCAGGCTCTGGGTAACCATGGAATTGGAAATTGGGAAAGGGCAGCCCTCAGCCCCTGTGCATCTGTCCACCAGTGACTTAAGGTTTCATGGTTGACCAGGGAAAACGGCTACTGTCCACCTGGACCTCCTATCAGTGTTGTCGATACACACATAATAAAACTGCAGAGTATATAGCACCTCCATTTAAAATATGGTAGAAGCCATATTGTAATACATCAAGCATCTACGGGATAAGGATTTTAAAAAATTGTAAAGATCCTGCAGCTGCAAACAGTTCACTGAAGTAGCCATTTTTTATTATTAGATCTCCTGCTGCTGAACTCAGTCTCCCAACATTATTCACCAGCTATGCAGGGATACAGAACCTACTAAAATGGTTCTACTTCTGGAGTCTATCATTCTGCAAGTTCTAGAGCTTCCAGTAGCTAAAGCTGGGAATGTTAACAAGACTTTGTCTTCACTGTGGAACAGTGAGATGAGATAGGTTATCAATACAATCACCCATAAATGTTCTCTCCAGCCCAAGTAACCTATTGATATTCTGATGAATAGGGCAATAACATGGGTTGGATGATGGTTCAACAGCATTTGTTGTCTTGAACATGAACAGAACATAATCATGCCAAAGTTTTATTTTGCTGTCTCCACTGCACGCACAAATGCAGAACATATTTAAGGGTTATTGTTATATACCTTAGCATCTGCCTTACAGGCCTACGCCTAAATCTTACTGTTAGTCCTAACTAGAGAAAATCCAGTGAATTAATTGAATGTACTGATGTATTCACTTATCATTCATAAACTGATTCAATGGATCTACTCTAAGACTAATCAACAAGATTCCACACTTACTGTAAATAGTTTGCCAGGCACTTAGACAATCTGTCTTCCCAACATCCCTAGTGTTGAGATACGCTCTGCTAAAGTGTCCAACGCATTTTTACCCAATGTTGTGTGTAACACAACACAATTCAATTGATAAAATCTGATGATGTAGACAAGATATTTGCTGTTAAATGGTAGAATTTGTCCCCTTAACCCACATCCATCTTGCCTCATTGGTGCTAGCCATAGAGGGGCTGGTCAGATAAGTCTAGGGATTGATTGTTGTGATAGTTGTGTAAGCCACATGTAAAGAATTGTGTAATGACTTCAGAGAAGGACCTCCCCTGATTTAGAAATATATAACAATTAATACCCAGTTATAAATATCCCTTTCTGGACAAGACAATTTGGAAGCTGGTTGTGGTGGCACAGACGCAGAGGTTTGTTCTTGAGCCTAACTTCAGGCCTCGTTTCACAACAGATTCAGGTTTGGTTGTTTTGAGGGAAGACCTCTAAGAGGAGAGGAATGAGGGACTGTACCTGAAGGTTTTCACCTTGTGCCCTCTGTGACTTCTGATAGCATCAACCACAGGACAAGCTTTGTGACACTGCAGCACAAGTGGCAATGATTCTATTCCTATCTACAGGGCCAATTGTAGATGTGGGCACTGAGGAACTAGGTCTCTGCTTCTTGCCAATTATGCTGTGGGGAGTAACATCTACAAGCTGCTGCTGAGAGGAATCATGAGTGTTTTTGGGGCAGGACACCATTAGGATGCAGATGACATCCAGCTCTCTTTTAAATACCTTTGTGAAGTGTGGCCAGCCACACAGCATGGCCTGGTGCTTGGTGCAGAGAAGGAGTGGACGAGTACTAACCAAACACAGTTGCATCCTAATCCGTGATTTTCCTGGATGCATGGATTGGGTTGCGTCCTCTCAGAAAAGTGAGCCCAAGAAGGATGGATGCTCTTGGATGTTCAGAGAGAACCTACTGTCAGCTTCAGCTGGTATGGCATCTGTGAACATTCCTGGAAAGGGATATTCTGGATACTGTGATTCATTCATTTGAAGATTTAAAACAGGTCCATCTTACTGCAGTGTTTGGTTGCAATGTGGAAGAGGGTTTCTCAGACATGGCACCCAATGTGTGGAATGACTGCCCCGTTACGATCATGCAAGTTCTCAGGGTAAGGTGTTTCTATTGCAAGTTAAAGACTTGTTTGCCTTGGCATTTTTCTGATCACTAACTGAATCAACTACTACTAAATATTTAAATCAGTGTCTTATTATATATTACCTGACTTTATTGCACTTCATGATTTTTTCATATAGCAACACTGTAAGGTGCTCTGGGAATTTTGAAATGAAAAGCAACATAGAAATATATTAATAAAATAAACAACCCAGAAAAGGAAATATATACTAATGCGAAATCCTTTAGTGCCCTATGTGCAACAGGAAAAAAATTAACAACTGGCCCCAACTCCTTTCTTGCCCAAAGAAGAAAGAAGTCAAAGTACAGAGAAAGTATCAGCATAATCCATGCGACAAGTGGATGAAGTTAGAAGCAAGGAGAAAAGAGCAATAACCAGAAAGCAGAAAACTACTGACTTTACCTATGTGCATGATCTCGAACCTTTCCTGGCTTCCTACTTCACCCATATGCCAACACAGTTACAAAACGATGCCGCAAATTTGGCTGGTGATGGTAGAGAGACTAATATAAAGAATGGTTTTGACTAAGTTCCTTTTAAAACAGGAATGGGCAAACTGCAGTCCACCAAGTATCTCTAACTGCAGCTCCCAGCTCTCTTCAGCATTAGCTATGATATATGATAGGTAAGGCTGAAGGGAGTTTTAATCCAACAGGCAGACGGCCACACTTTGCCAGTCCAGCTTAAAACATTAGCTTTCATTCTATAATTTCAAGGTATATTATAGAAAGTATTAATCTTTTATGAACAATTGAATCCCACAAGGTTCACACAGGCTACTTTGGAAAATGTTTTATGAATTTTAGGAATGCAATAATGTATGAAAATTGATAAGCCTCATTTGTAAATTAAATCCTTTATTGAAGAATAGTAAGTCATAAAGCAATGAGTTAATCATAATATATACCAGGACAGGTTAACAGTACAATCAAATAAAAAAAAAATACTGTTAATGCTAAACTAAACAATACTAAAGATAGTAATTGCTTCATAGCAGTTAAGTGTTATATCTACATTTTTTTCAAGTGCACTTAACAGTTTTAAAAAAATTAAGCACTGAAATATAAGAAATTCTATTTTTAAGTTAACTAGATGAGGAAAACACATGAACAGAACAAAGCTAAGTAGACTACAGTACTAGCAATACCATGAAGCCTTTTACATTCTGTTCTGTAATTTAACAATGAACTAGTGTACCTTGTTTGAATAATCTGTGGTAAGTTTGACAACTGCAAATAAAATATCTGTTAATTAAAAGCCAACTATCCACTAGCTGAATAGTGATGGACATGACATTTAGCTGCAAGGAAATTAAGAGTACCTGTTCCAGATGCTCCATTTCATTCTTAATTTTTCCCTCTCCTCTCAACAAGTCACTTAGCAATCTATGGACATTGAGCACCCTCAATCTGCTGGTTGGGGAAGGCATAATAAGAACGACATAATAAGAACTGACATGTCCATTAGCATAGCGATTGGGAAAATGTAGCTCACAGTCTGCACTCAATGCTCCATCCCCTTTTTGCACTTTCAAGCCCTCGAAGTCTCTTCAAGACTCCTTAGAAGCAAAAGAAGCCTACCTATATATGATAAACTCTATCACCTTGAAGTTATACCCTAAAACTGAGAGGGACACTGAAATCAGAGTTAAGACCAACACTGTATATGAAATCAAATACATTATTCCTGGTATTTCAGTTGTGTGTGTTGAAAAGAAACCTAATAGCCTTGAATATACGTGTGCATGTGTATACACATCTATATGCTGAATCAGAAGAACCCGAAGTCATCCAGGCTCCTAAAATACAACCACCTTAATTTTTTTCATACTCCGACTCACAAACATACTTATATCCAGGTACTTTTATCACTCTCCTGCTTCCTTCTCTGACTGTCCTCCTCCCCATACTCTGGAATTTTGTCATTTCCCTTCCCACAGATCAGATGTTCCTGTTCTTCGCCGAATTAATCAAAACTCCACCTTATCATCATTTCTAGACTGAACACAATGGAAATCTATCAGAAATTCAAGACACACACATCTCATATTGTTTCTGATGGATCTTCACCTTGTGAAGATGGATTCCTGGCGTATGTATCACCTCAAACATGTTCCTGAGTAATAGTTTCTAAAACATTTCCTTTAGCTGTCAAGGATGTGTGGCTTTTACACTAGCATGTATCTTCCATAGTCAAAGACTGCTGTTGTTGTTTAAATCACTTCTGATGTATGGCAACCCTATCATGGGGTTTTCTGGGGGCTGAGGGTATATGACACGCCTAAAGTGATATCAAACAATTTTTCTTACATTAAGAACGTAAGAACAAAACAGATTAAAAATGCTATTTTATTTTTACACTTTAATTTTTTTTAAAAAAAGAAAAGGAATATATTATTGAAGATTGTCTGAAACATGCTCATTTCAAAATTGCAATGCTTTTGGGCAGAATATCCTTGCAACTCCATTCCTACCAGTTCAGTTAAGCAACAGATTTTGGCCAGAATCTACACAATGTGACTAATTATTTGGACTCAATGACACTTTGGACTTCCACTTGGCAAAATACTTTCCAAAATATAAACATTTTCAGAAACAATTTGCAATTTGGAATAGGAGTGGGCTACTGTAGAAACAGAGACACATAAGCTCCACTGAGTGTACATAAATCATTTGTGTCACTAAGGTTGCTGGTTTAGATTGTCCCAGGCTCTGAGGTTTTCAGACCATAACCTGAGACCTGCAAACAGCCCGTAGTGATGTCATTAAGTGTTACGCATTAAGTACCAACCACAGTTGAGAGCCAGCACGATGTAGTGGCTTGAGTGTTGGACTATGGCCCTGGAGACCAGGGTTCGATTCCCCATGTGGTGCATCACACACACACAGCTCCAGAAAACCCTATGATAGGTTCACATTAGGGTCAGCATAAGTCGGCTATGACTTGAAGGCACACAACAACAAAACCAACCATAATTACTTACAGTTTGTCATTCAAACACACACACACACACACACAGAGTATTTACTTATTTGGAAATTAAACAAAAAGTATTGCTCTGGGAGGAGGAACATTTAATCTAGCCTGCCAGCCTCTAACCAGAAAGTGGATGCAGAACAGAGCAGAGGGTGAGGCCTGGTGCCACAACAACTGGGAGAGAAGGAGGAAGGTAACCAATCAATATATGCTTACAAATTGTAGCAAGATACTGCTCTAGCAGCTGAGCTGGAGATCTACACACAGCTCATTCCTCTTGCCCTGAGCTAAGCCCATCAAAACGAGAATTTGTACCTTCATCTCCCACCTAGAGATATGTCACAAAAACTGGAGACTCAGGGGCAAGGCCTGAGATCCAGCAACCTCATGGGTTACCTACTGTTGCACTTTAGACCTTGCTCCATGCCTATAACATTGCAAAAGTTAAGTCATACTGATTTTCAGTTGGATCATGACACAGGTGTATTTAAAAATAGAACACTGATTTTCTGTTATGTTTCTAATGAATGCAGTAGGTTTTTTTCACTTTTTTAAAAATACCATTAGAGTCTTTTTCACAGTAACTGTGCCTGCTGCCATACCACTCTCCAGGTCCAGAACATCTCTCTTCATAAATCCATTCTATTTCTTTCATACATATCCCTTTGTTTTAAAGTAGTTCATCAACAAAGCCTTGAACTCAACTTCAGAAACTTTTGCAGTTGAAGGGAGTATGAAAGAGGAATCCTTATTGTGCATTTTACAGACTCTTGCATTATGTTTTTATTATTTTGCTCATTTTTATCTTGTGTACTACCATGGAACACCTACTGAAAGGTTGATAAATACAAATTTATATATGAATAAATGTTTGCCCTCTTACCAATGTTACTGATCCCACACTCTTGCGAATGCCTCACTAAATAGGCTTTGTATCATATCACTTATCTGCAAGTTCTGCTTTACCACATGTGAAAGCAGCGCAACAAATTGTGCGTACTTCTGCAAAGTAACATACTTTGCAACTATCAAAAATCAAGCCTGTTTCTAGCCTCAGCCTGTCTATTCACAGAAACTTGAACTTTCAGACCTAAGTGCTCATTTCTGAAATCCAGTATACTAAAGATTATCTAACCACACGCTCTTTCACAATCAATGTATATTTAAAGCCCTGTGGCCAGAACTATGTTAGGTCAGTTTCTCCTCTGCAGTACTTACAGCATTGCTGAGAAAAAATTTAAATTGGCAGACTGAAACTGAACTTTGTATTTTAAAATATTTTCTTACAGGGAAAATGAAGTGTGAGGCAGAACAGTAAAGAAACACACCAGTTTTTGACTTGCAGTTATTTAACTTTCTCTCATGTAATGATTACTAAAACAGTACAATATCAAGAGTCTAGATTTAAGAGTATTATGCAGAAAAAAATACAGCTTCCTTTTAAAATGATGGCAAGCCGAGAATATTTTAACCAACAAAATGAAGTCCAGAAAAATTAGAATTCTGACCTGGAAAGAAGGGAATTATATACGTAAATCCTCAAATGATAAGCAAGAGAATTAGCCAAAGAAAATACTAAGATGTATCAAAACAAAATCCATGCAAAAATTATTCAAGTTACACATAATACTTATCCCACACACTGGAGAAGCAAGGTGGTACCTTGGAAATGAAGATATGATTTCACTACCCCTTAGTGGCTGAAGGGGTAAGAGAATCAGGTTTCCTTCACCCCTTAGGGTTGCTTCCCCACCTTATTTTGTGTAGATCAGTTGGGCATGATATTAGCGCTAAGGGCAGAGCCAGACACCATATTTCTTTCTGAATTATTGAGGTGAACTTAAGGCCTAACAAATATTCCCAAGCACTACCTTAGAAGCAGTAGAGGTAGGCTGCTCTACTCTAGAAGGCAGAGGAAAAAGATGGAGGGTTCCCTTTAAAATGGCCAGAGAGAACTTTTTGTTGTTGTTTTCAGCCTTCTCTTGCTTACCATGGTGCAGTTTGATGTCTGCTTGTTTAAAATCCAGAAATGGGAAAGATGGAGGGAAATCGAGTAGTCTGTTATTCCTTATGGGGCTGTTGCCTACACGCAGGAAAAAATAAGTATGATATCAAATTACTGCTTAGACAGACTGAGAACTCTTAAAAACGTGGGAGCATTCAATACATATTAGCATGAACAAACCAGATAATTAGGTCTAATTAGTTCACAGAATCTTACATAACTTCTGTGGTTGCAATTCTAAGAATATTTATTGTTGTTAACTGCTGTTGGCTTGACTTCACCTTATGATGACCCTACAAATAAGAGACCTCCAAGTCACACTATCATCAACAGCCTTGCTTAGGTCTTGCAGATTAAGGGATATTATCTTCTTTGACTGGGTCTACCCGTCCGTAATGTGATCTTCCTTTTTTCTACCGTCCCCTACCTTACCATGTATTATTTTTTAGTGAATCATGTCTTCTCATGTTATGTCCAAAGTATGATAGTCTCAGTTCAGTCATCTGGGCTTCTAAGGAGAGTTCAGGCTTGATAGGCTCTCCATCCCATTCATTTATCTTTTTAGCAGTCCACGTAGAATTCTTCTCCAGCACCACATTCCTATTAGCTTCCTTCACTGTCTAGCTTTCACAACCATATATAGAAATTAGAAATACAGTCCTAACTTTAGTATTCAATGATATGCCTTCATACTTCAGGATACTGTCCAGTTCCTTTACAGCTGTCCTTCCAAGTCTGAGTCTTCTGACTTCTTGACTGCAGTCTCCCTTCCAATTAATGATTGAGCCAACAGAAAATCTTGAACTATTTCAATGTCTTCATCATCTACTTTAAAGTCATGTAAATCAGTTGTGGTTATTATTTTTGTTTTCTTAATGTTCAACTATAAACCAACTCCTGCACTTTCTTCCTTAACTTTTTTCCCGTAATCGTTCCAAGTCTTTGCTATTTTCTGCTAGTAGCAGGGTGTCATCTACAGATCTTAAATTGTTGATGTTCCTTCCTCTGATTTTCACATCTCCTTCCTCTGAGTCTAATCCTGTTTTATATATATGTTCGGAGTACAAGTTAAACAGCAAGGGTGATAAAATGCAGCCTTCCCTGTTCCCCTGCAAACTGGAAACCACCCCGGTGCTCTGCTTTGTGTCCTGATGGAAGTCTCTTCTTCTGAATACAGGTAAGCATCAGGAAAATAAAAATGTTTTTAAGAGCAATCCAGAATTTTTCAAGATCTACACAACCAAAGGATTTCTTATAATCTATAAAGCATAGACTGATTTTCTTTGGAAATTCTTTGGTGTGCTCCATTAAGCGATGTACGTTTGCAATATGATCCCTAGCACCTCTTCATTTCTGTCTCCTTTTACTCAGGCTTGTCTGTCCTTAATGCTTTAAGAGTTTTGCCTGTATGCTGTTGAGTCTTCTCTTTCTCTCTCTCTTTTTTAGCTGCAGATAGTGTCTTTTTGCATTCCTCCCTGCCAATGTCCTTGGCTTCACTCCAGAGTTCTTCTGGCTCCTGGTTAATTAGGCTTAATACTGGAAATCTATTTTTCACGTTATCTTTACATTCTATGGGGATGTTCTTCAGGCTGTATTTTGGCAAGATGGGTTGGTTTAGTGCTCTTTAGCTTTACTCTTATTTTTGATGTTAGTAGTTCACGGTCTGTGCCGTAGTCTACCCCTGGCCTTGTTTCACAGGGAGAACGGACCTTCACCACCATCAGCTTCAAATTATGAAGTCTATTTGATTTCTATATTGGCCACCTGGTGACGTCCATGTACGCATTTGCCTCTCTGGTTGCTTGAAGAATGTGTTTGTGATGATCAGACTGTTGGCCTCGCAAAATTCAGTTAGTCGCTCTACTGCTTCATTTCTTGACCCTCAGCAAAACTGTCCTACAGTCTTTGATTCTGTTCTGTTTCATCTGGATTCCAATCACCGATGATTAACAAAAAGTCCTGTTTTAGTGCGTGATCAATTTCTTCCTGGACTCCAGAGCAGAATGCTTCAATTCTTACCTGGAGCACTTATTTAAAAATACTCATCTGGAAACAAACCATACTGAAATCAACAAGACTAACTGTGAAGTAAATAAAGAGCATAAGCCATATCCTCCAACAGTTTGCAATAATGTACATACAGAAGGCAATTCTGAGATGTTATAGTCCCCTTCCCTACTGTCCTTTAGGAGTGTCATGTTCAGCCATTATAATGAACAAGAGACCCTAGATCTCAGCTGCAAAGAGAAAGGGAGCTGCTCGGTTATCTGTGGGAACTGGCTATTATATGCCAGTTACATCCGATTTGGGATGTATTAATGCCTTAGTTACACCCCATTTGGATCCGGGTTATCGTGTTTGGAAATCTTAGTCCAAAGAGCTTTAATGAGACTATTCGGAGTGGTTACAACTTGTTACAACAGCTCTACTCGCTATGGTCTGTTTCTAGACACAATTCAAAGTGCTGGTTTTGACCAATAAAGCCCTATGAAGCTTGGATCCAGCCTACTGGACTGATAATGACCTTCCTAGGCCCTGATAATCTCAGGAGAAGACTTTCTCTCAGACGCACCATTTTCATGCGTACATCTGGTGAAATCACGGGAAGGCCGTCCTAGTGGCTGCCCTCAGCTCTGGTATTCCCTCTCTAAAGAGCGTAGAATGGTCCTCTCCTTGCTAACTTCCTTTGACAGAAAAATACTCTTTTATCTACTGTATTTGTTTTAGTTTATTGAACATCATCTTGAGTCTACATATTAGGAAAAGACATGATATAAATAAAGATAATACTAGTATCAGTAATAATTGAAATTTTTTTATTCACCATAATAGCAGGACATATATGCTATTAGAAGGAATAACTCCAACAGCACCTTATAGGAATCTCTTCCCATATGATTACACTCATGGCAGGGGTGTATGACCAGGGAAACAGGGTTGCAGATGAACTTCTGAAACCATTACTGATTTAATGACATTTAAAGACTAGGATTAAACTGTTTTTTTTTTTGTGGTAAAATAATAATTCTGTTTTGATTTGTTAATTATTGTTCACAGAATATTAAAGTCTAATTAATAAAGATAATGAACTAAAAATGTACAATCTTTGGAACTCTCTCACTGTAGAGGCTGAGGCAGTCTCCACCAATTCACTCTTAAGAGGTATGTGGGATGGGGAGAGGATGAGAATCAATGTTGAAAGCCTCACAAACACCAATACAAATAGAAATATCCAATGGAGTAGGCTACGTCACAGCATGGAAACATTACAGATATTAATCAACAGGTATGTTCCAGAACACTTTAAAAAAATCACTAGGGATATCTAGAATCTGTTTTTTTATTTACTTGTTTAGCCACTACTATAGAAGCTTAGTCTACTACCATCAGAATACAGTCTAACGATCCAAATAAGTATCTGTGGTATATGCAAAGGTAGGATATGTCCAGTGAAACTGTTTAACTTTTTAATCCCATAAAATTCTGTACTGCAATTTAATTTTGAAGGTGCCCAAAGATTCAAAAAGTGAGTCACACATAACACTCAGAGGGGGGCTTCTCTTCAGGAAATAAGCCAAAAGCTCCTTTACATACTTAGAATTAACAGTGCTGTTCTTTACATAATGGCTAAGGGAATCAAAGCAATTCAATAAATGGAGAATAATAAATCTGTCCTTCTGTCAGCAAGTGAAAATACTTCTGTTCAAACAGGCTTCTGAAATTGACTGCCAAGTCTTTTAATGTTATGCTATTTTGCTTCTTACTGCATCTTAAAGTCTTTAACAGATTCATTTCAATTGGTTTTAATTCTATGGGTAATTTAAATGCACTTTGATAATATTTGTGAGCTTTTATCTATGATTTTGTGTTTTAACTTTTGTAGGCCAACTTGAGTCCCAGTAACAGGAAAAGTGGAATATAAAATTGTTGTTGTTATAAATGTAATCGTAATAAATAATTATTATAAATATAGTTATTTAATTGAATACTTTGTTGAAAAATAACAACAAATGAATATGACCTTATTTAAATTAAATATATCTAATTTATTAAACGTTAATTTATCAAAGTTTAAAGTAAGTTCATGTTTGGTAAAATGATATGGGTAGTTTCTTACAGTAGTATTTTCAGACACTACTACATTACATGCAAAAGTAGAAGTAGAATAGTAAGAGCAGCAAAGTTTTATGGGCTTGGGAAGACTACAAGCGTTCTTGAATGCACTTTAAAATGTCAACAAAAAATGCAGGGCTTACAGTCCCATGGATGGTTTTAGTATTTAATGGACCTTAATAAATTCAGAATCAATGTTGGAGGTAACAGCAATTCCTGTTATGGAAAATGGAATGGAAAAGTATGGAAAATGGAAACTATCACCATTGTTGTACTCATTTTTTCCATCAAGAAATCTGAAATTAGGAAGATTGAATGCCATTGTTATATGCCTTCAAGTCAACTCCATTTTACGACGACCTACAAGGTTTTGATGGCAAGATTTCTTTAAAGGTCTGCCACTGCCATCCTCTAATACTTGAGTGAAAAATCGACATATGAAAGATAACTTTGAAGCTTTAACATATTAAGAGAGAATGTCATAACTGCAAGCACAATCCAAAATTAATGGGAAGATAATCAGAGAAATGAATACAGAGTTTATCAAACTGTCACAAAGTTGACTGGTTGAGCTTTAAAAACAAAAATGGGAAAACAGAAATAGGTATTAAGTTTGAGATGCAATCTGAAGATCTGGGAGATACTTTATTCTGTACGATTACACACAAGCAGTAATTAAGCATCTTAGAAAACATATGCTGCATCTTCACACTGACTGCATTGGAAAAGATGGTATCAAAATATGGCATTTTCCTATGTTGTATTTAAGAGATAAATATTGTACTAAAAGTAGTGAAAGAACAATTATCTATGAACGCATCCTTATTTCAGTATTTGAGTTAAACCTCATAAAAACACAATTAAAAACTGAGTGCTAATAAGGCCATTGTGTGTGTGTAGGCAGAACGTAAACCAAATTAGTGGCAGTAACTTTGAAGTAGCCAAGGTGGTTGTGGCTCACCTTCACATGCCTATATTCTTTCTTGACTTTTTGTTCCCAAGAATGCTAACAGAGCAATCTTTGCCCCCTTTTTAAATGTAAGTATGCTGGCTGTTATGAATACAGGTAGATTAGAGATCACAGTAACTAAGAGAATTGCTGCTGATGCCACAAACCTTTATGGTTCCCTAAAGCATGAACAAGTAGAGATATTTCCCCATTTTTCTCTCTCATGGTACCAAGTGAAAGGGTTCAGGTCCTGCATACACATTCCATCCATTACCTTCCCCTCTCAAGTAATCAAAATCATCATCCCTACTCACGCACATTAATGAAGTATCAACAGATGTCTGTTGTCTAGATGAAACATAGTCACTATAATGAAGTGAATTAAGTGTGGGTGCTTAGAGGGGAAAAAAAAGTCAATAATTGCATTAAATTTTGCCAAGACACTAAGTAGGCCTAAATTGGCTATTCTGGATCCCAGCCAAACCATAGGCCTAATAATTAAGCATTGTATTATATATTTGTGAAATGGAAATTTTGAGATGGACACCCACTTCTTTAGTGGTTTCACAGTGAAAAGTGGTACCAATCTCATTTATCTTGAAACTGTGTATTTAAATTAAGAGCAGGCAGAAAGATGTTCTTCGTATTTCATAACATCTCGGTTTTCATTACCAATACAGCTTTAGACATTCTTCCCTGAATGGCATGCTGCACAATGTTCATTTCAGCACTGGACATGGATTTATATTGAGAACTATGTTAGAAGTTTACATTAAGTTATTAAGAGGTTCTCAATACATTTGAATATCTAAACAAACTAAGAATAAATACATATTAGCAGCTCTACTGAATCTAACAAAACCGATCTACACATTCAATTCAGTTGTTGGTATGTTCATGTGAGTAATACTTGTGTTGAGAACAACATATGGGAACAGTGCTGTTGTAACAACACAGATAGACTTAAGCTAACAATGAACAATGGAGACAAACTTCTTTGCACATTAAAACTGCTACTATCTTAAGTTTCTCCTCATATCAATTGACCATTCACATTACATGTACTTATTACTGATCAATATATATAACTGCAGAGAGATGGGAAGAATTTTAAAATCAATGTTATTGAAAACATGACAAAACTATGATGCTACAGAAAAACATCAGAAATACATGTACATTCTTGTTACTGACAGAAATCGATTAATCACAGCAATACATTTTTTTAAGTTTGCATATAAATAAGGATTTTGTTATTTGTTTCAACTGCACCGAAGTATTTACTACTTCAAAAACAGAACAAATTCCACTTTCAGGTAACTGCCATTGGAAGATGAGGGAATGGAGATCCAATTTCTGCTGAGTATTTCTTATACCTAAATATTGTAACCCAACCCCCTTCAAATTTGCTCTACAAGAAGGAAGGGCTCCCCAGACCAGTGTGGGATGTGGGATGCAGAAGCAAAGGAAGATGACAAAGGAAAAAAAAACCCTCAGACATATACTTAATTTCTTGCAAGCCTCAAAGCCTACCTCCACCACTCCACACTTTCTGCTAGCCAGTAAGTTAGTAAGTAGGTGAGTGAACTGCGTCTCCTGGAAGCCTCCAGGCATGAGGATTCATCTTTTTAAATAGGATACAAGATCCTACTGCACTTCATGGCTTGAACATAAAGAATATTTTAAAAATTCAAAAGTGGATGCACTTCAGTTGAATGTCTAGTGGAAGCCACTATTACACTTTTCGTATTTCCAGAAAATGGAAAAAGCTACTGTTCTCAGAGGACAACTCTGGATTCAAACTTCAGCACTCTATGATCCTATCATTAGATCAAAGCAGTGAAGAGGGATCCATCTCTAGCAAACTTAGTCAGCTTTCCTTGTTGCCAAAAGCACAATGAAGATGGAATATAAAAAATTAGATTTATTCTTTTGCTCACTTGTATACTAAAATCTCCAACACTCTCCCACAGTTTCCATGAAACAAGGAAGAATCATTGGCACCTGAATGTCTAAGCAGGAATGAAAAACATGTGTCCCTACGGAGGCTGATAGACCAAAACCTCAGCAGCCTTAGCTAGTATAGCCAATGGTGAAGAATAAAGAGAAATGCCATTCAAAAACTTCTACAGGGCAGCCTGATTCCCACCCTGGCAGGTCAGGATTTAATTTAGAAGACTTACATTATATACCATTTAACACTAAACAATTTTTTTCTTTTTTAAAAAAAGTACCTTTAGAATTTATATTCTGAAAAAGGGGGACACTGATTCTGTGTCTTTATGTAGCTATCAGAATTTCTAGCTGTCCCAAAGAGCACTTGAGAAGGCAGCCTGCATGTATAACATTTTGTCTGAACATCTGGTGACAAACTGACTTGTAGACACAGAAGGTGAGAAGAAGGGTAACCACGTAGAGAACTTAGAATTTATTTGAGACTACAGATGCACACTCTCAAATGTTTATCGCAAGTGATTTACATGGCATTAATTTTAATATGAAATTCTAGGTCAAGATGCTGTAGTAGATTGTATGTATAGGAGTTACACGATCCACCAAAATCTAGTTTAGAAAAGACTGCATAGTAACAATGTTCCTCAGCAGACCAAACATCATTTGCAAATTGCAGAATATGACTCAAAGAGATCCAACTGGGCACTACCCTGACCAAAACAGTTGCAGATTACCTAAAAACATTAATTACTAAATGAATGAAATATTGGTGGTAGCTGGTGGGAGTGAAAATCCATGGTAGAACAGTTGTGCAGATAGAAGCCACTGTGCATGACTAACTGTGTGCATAATAGAAGTTATATTAGATAATACCTTGTACTAACTCTGTAAATGCACAATGACCTGTGCAAAAGACCTTGCAGCAGTGCAGTAAGGTAACTGAACACAGTGAAAAGAATTCTTAAGCTAGGCAGTCTGTACAATTCAATAAAAGTCTATGTCTGATAAACTGAATGTTAGGGTGTAAGCAAAGGCTAACAGAAAAAAATCTGAGAGCAAGAGGGAGTTCAAATGAAAATGCTCCAGCTTCTAACAGCTTATAGGAAGCATCCTAGATGGTTTGTAGGCATGAGGTAATCCATGCCCTGATATTAAAACAAAACAAAACCACATTACTATAATAAACAAGGATGTTTCAGGGGAAAGGAGTAAGATGGAAGCCATCTTTTCTACTTTCCAAACACCCACTGTTTTTATTTTCTGGGTTCCAAGTCCTCTACAGCAGTGATTCTTAACTTAAGGTGTGCAGAGGCCCTCACAAGGGGTCAGCAAAGCCCTGCCGATGACACCAGCAGCAGCAACAGGGACACAGAGGCAAGCGTTCGCATGCACCCAAGCTAATCCCTTGTTTACAAATGAGAGGAACAGTCTGTGCATCCTCTGTTGCTGCAAACCAGATGAAAAAAACACAGCGGTATGTATAAAGGCTTCTCAAATGTTTGTTGTAAATCTGGCGGACCTGTAAGAAAGCCAAGAAGTTTTGGGTGATAATCCAACTTGAACTTGAACTTTTTTAATTGGGTCTGACTGATGAATAAAGTGATAAGTTTTCAAAGCAGAGAGACATGACAGCTAGAAAGAACCTCCTTGCCAGTGGCATTTTGTTGTTCTGTGCCTTCAGGTCACTTCTGATTTATGGCAACCCCAAGGTGAACCTATCACAGAGCTTTTTTGGTAAGATTTGTTCAGAGTGGGCTTCCCTTTGCCTTCTTCTGAGGTTGAGAGAATGTGACTTGCCCAAGGGATCTGAGCAGGGATTTGAATCCTAGTCTCCAGAAGCCTTTAATAAATAAATATCTGAATATTGAAATCTAAAATTAAATATTTAAATTTTGAGTTAGGTCTTGGGGACCCCAGCAACAAATTATATTTACAGGGAGTCCCTGGTAAACAAAAGGTTAGGAATCACTGCTCTGAAGGAAAGAGCAAATGGTCATTTTGTCTATCTGTCTGTCCATCCTGTCCGTCCTTTCTTTCAACTCCTATATCGTTTACAAGGCTTGATGAGGACTATAAGCCTCCTCTCTGAAGTTGACAGTGGAGCTCCCTTTATAGTGCTGGGAAGATATAGCAATATTTTGTTATGACTTCTCATGTTCTATGATACCGTAGATGTTTATTTACCGTTGTGCACCATCCTCAAATAAGACAAAATCTTATGAACAGGCAGCAGAAAAAACTACAAATGACAGAATCTTTATGAATGATCAATAAACAGAAATAGGTAAGACTATGTTTAGCTTTTAAAATTATTTTAGACTTCACTTGCATACCATAGGGGACTGCCACCCTGCAAAACAGCAGCAGCTAATGTTACAGTGGAGCAGTGACACTCTTGAACAAATTCAGCATATGCAGTAGGATTCTGAACAACTACTATTTTAGTTAATCGTGTTCAATTAATAAAGTTAGACTAGAGCAAGGGCTGGCAAAGTACATCCTGCAAGGGTGCTTTTCAGGCCTGTCATAGTCATTGTCCAAAGGGTGAACTGCCTCTCCTGGAAACCACCTTCTAAACAGACTGGAGGCTACTCCTATGCTTTTTTAAAATTCAAGGGGGGAAAAAAGCCACTATTTTTCAAAACTAGAAGTGAACTGGCCACTTCCAGGACTTTTTTTAGCAGTCTCTGCTGCCTGTGAGGCAAAGAACTGGCCCTCGGACCCGGTACTCATGGTTCAAATGAAATAGGAAAATAGGTTACAGCTTTAAAGTCCACTAAAAAAACTAAGATGTACAAAATAATAGTACAATGATTCATGTTAAGGATTTAAATTTTGTTTTCTCTTCTTCAGGAACTGTCTGGGAGCAGACAAATCACTGCAGGGTGTTCGAACAGTACTACTTTAAATTTTCTGAAGGTGAAATGCAAAGGAAGCAATTCTGCCGTCTCTGTATCTGACTACCTAATTTTAAAAAGTGGCAATACAAAGGGTGAAATTAAGTATAAATGAAGCACCATTTCAGTGATATTGTTTAAGCAAGTAGGAGAGACTGCACTAGCAGTATTAAGCAAGACAAGCTTAGTCAAGAAGAGTTTGCCTTTTATACTTGGATTAACAGCCTTCAATATTATGCTGAAAAGTTTACTGCACAGGTACTGGGCACAGGAGAAAAATATGAGAGTTTCCCACTTCTATGAGACATTGAGTTTTATCTTCACATATGCATTCACTACAGGTGTGGGTATATATCTGGACTGAAGCTTAACTATTCTTCCACCATATACTATCTCTCTGGTGTTATGGCCCTTCCTTGATCACAGGTTATGGACTACTTAATGTGAATCTGTAGGACAAATGACATGTGATGAAGCTATGAGTTAAAGATTTTTGTATTTCAACTGCTTTTTAAACTAGAAAACATTGTAATCCATTTCATGATGCTAAACTACAGTAGAAAGAGTAGATACAAAACAGTTAAAAATTTTTCAGAAAATCTTTTTATTTTGTATTTTTGTGAAAGAGCACAGTCAATATTCATAACATGATGCATCTTTCATCTATTTCAGTGAGGCATGCTTAAGTAAACTAGAAACTACCCCGGGCATAGGAAAATGAACACAATCTGTTATGGATAGAGCAACCACATTTTACCTGTGAACCAAGTCTAACAATCACACACTTGGATCAGATAATGGATTTATCTGGTCTACGATTTTGTTTCCAATTACATGCCAAGTAGAAGGACGTAGCAATGAAAAGTCATCCTGTTTGTCCCAGTATCTCCTATACAGGGACAAAACAGAATCTTAGTGTTCAAAATTACAGCACATATTTAGGATTACATTATTAAGTCATTTAGTGAAAAATTAAGAGGAAATGTTAGCATAAGCGTAGTCATTATTGCAGTGTAGATCATTTTGTACCACCGAAAAAATGACAGATTTATCATCATACTGAGTCTAACCATTTATTTGTTGTTGTGTGATTTCAGTTCTTTCCAATTTAAGGAGACTTTCTGGCAAACCTATGATGGGATTTTCTCGGCAAAAGTTGTTCACAGTGGGTTTGCCATTGCCCTCCCCTGTGGCTAATAGAGGACTTGTCCAAGCTCACCCAGTTGCTCTCATTTTATTGAACTTTAACATGCTAGCTTTATATTTGGATAAATATTTGGATTTTTATTATGTTACTTCTGCAATGTACTTTTAGATCGTAGTTACATTACTGTATTATCTTTCTACTTTAAGACTATGATAGCCAGACAAACCAGGAGTTTCCAAACTTTCTCAAGAGCTGCGGCTCACTACAGTATTCACGGCTAGACTACTGGATCAAAAGGATAGCTAGTAGATCCCTCATTTTTGAAAAATTTGTGAAGTTGATATCATCAACAAAATGAGTAAATTCAAGAGCAGTACTAGTCTGTTTCAAGTTTCCGGGACACTATGCAAATAAGATAATATGGCATAGATATGGTACCAGTCCCTGGCACAATGCAGAAAAAAACCCTGCCATATGCCACATTAGCTTGAAAAGCAAAATTCTAGGCCATGCCTGTTACTTAATAGAATACATTCTAGCCACAGTGAATGCTAGAGCATTCTAAAGTAAAAATGAATCCAGTAATATGGCCAAAAGCAAGTCTACTCTTTAAGATAAACTATTATCCCATTAAAGGGTTCTGAAATGATACAACTATATTTCAAATCTAAGTGTAAAAACAAAATACCAAATATTTTCCCTTGAAGTGAAAGGAAGGACTTTGGACAGTAACGCTTTCAAAGTGCCAAATTTAGTATTCTTATAACCTGAACTACAATTATTTAGAAATATCAAAATTCTAGCTGCCATATAATGAAAGTATGTAGATAATCCCTGCAGAAGCCACACAGAAGGCCAGAATGTGATATCCAATGATCAATGCTCCATAGTTCGATGCCATTGTCAACCACTAGCTTGAAGAAGAAATATGTGAAGTGCAAATGTGTATAAATTAAATTGATATGGATAACAAATTCTACTATTTAAATTCTGACAGGACACAGAATACATAGTCTTAAATACACAAAATAAAAGTCTGAAAATAAACTATAAGAAACTGTAACTCAGGCATACTAGTACTACTTTCATGGCCAACCAAGACATTCAATGACAGCTTTAGACTCCAGAAATAGTTCAGGAAGAAAAAACTGAACAGCATTTTCCTTTGGCAGAAACAACACTTTGACAATATTTTTGTGCAAATTTGAACAGCACAGAAGGGGAGAAGCCATGGCAAGTTTTTTTTAAAAAAGGGGAAGGAGAGACAGTGAGGGGAGCAAGGGGGGAGAGAACTTAATTTAATTTTTATAGTGGTAAAAGGAAATGCACAAGCTAAGGTTCAGAAATCATATTTTGGCTTCTTTTGCCCAAATCTTCTCCTCTTATCATTTACAGAACAAGTCTAATGAATCTACAGAAACAACATATTTACATGTGGGAAAAATCGTTGCCACAGGAACACCATGATAATATAAAACGAAAAATAAAGATGCCTCTGCATCTGATGATATGCAGTTACCTTGTCTTCTAGGCCAGAATGCTTTTCCCAAAAATATTTCCTAGTCTACCAACTTATCAGAATTGTTTATATAATTTCATAAGATATATGGAAATTCCAATGCTGCAGTGTATATTTTGAAGCCAGTATGGTACAGCGATTTTAATGTTGGACTACTATCCTGGAGACCAGAGTTTGATTCCCTACTCATCCATGGAAAGCCACAGGGTGACCTTGGGCATATCACATACTTGCAGCCCCAGAAATCTCCTGATCAGTTTATCTTAGGGTCACTGTAAATTGGAAATGACTTAAAGGCACACAACAACAAATGTATTGTTTTAAAAGGAAAGAAAGTAAAATCCTCCAGTTAAACTATTGTTCTAGTTATTGCTAACACTTATCAATAAATAATAGGCCAATATGTACAGATCACATTACATCTTATTTCTAACGCAGAACTGAAACAGACAGAAATTAACATTTATTAGCAGGGGTACAATCTTCAAAAGATCAAAATTTTAGGAAAAAATTACTTCAAGTAAAAACACTGTTTATACAGAGAATCAACAAACCTTTTGTAAATAACTACTAACAAATTATTATGAAACTGTAGTAACTGTTTCAGCTTCGATTAAGAGAAACTTGAACAGAGGGGAAGACATGGAAGCACTCTGAACACATTCTCATGTAACTATGGAGTTCTAACATTCTTTTCTTAATAGGTTCATGTGAAACTAGTTTAAAATAAATCCTATTAAGAAAAATGCTCAAGTTCAATAACTTCAGAATTTTTGATTTTTTCCAATCTTTTATTAATTTGGCAGGCAATATGCTTCACTTGCCCAGACTGCAATGTAATTTACCCTGAATTGTGGAAAGATAATCAAATTACAATGAGAAAAAACAAACACGAAATGCTGGTTTGATAAACAGAACTGATTTCCAAATCTAATTTTACATTTAGTTTCTGAACTCTGAAAAGAATCTGGAAAATACAGGAGTAGTATTACAAGTTCTCCACTACTTAAGGCCCATTTAACACTTGTCTGTTGCAGAACATGGAAAAAATTCTAGGTTACCCAAGAAGGAAAAAATCCTGTGAAACTGGAGAGTATACTGCAGCAGGAATTTTTGGTGCCATAACTGTATTGGCTTATTTCACAAGCTTTTTGGAAAAAATGTGAAAAACATTTTTCTTCTGGCTGTTTTTATTGGGGAGGATGGCTGGATTTTAAGTATAAATACTAATCTGAATTCAAGTTTCAGGATTCTGGTTGTTTTTTGCTAAGTTATCAATTATTGGGCAACATCTAATGTTGCATGACTAGGCCTCTGATCATGCAATAGGTTGTTCCCCTCCCACTCTTTCCACTGAACATTTGCCCTTAAATCTGCTTCTAAGAGAACTCTTCCATGCATGCCACAATAATTTTTTTTAAAATACAAGTTATGCCAAGTGTCAAAGAGCTGTTAGTCTAAATTTACAGACAACTGTTCTTAGTTAGAATCAAGTCACTCAAGCCACATTTAAATACAACAAGAAACCATACTGATATTATGCAATTAGTAACTGGATCCAATTTTTTTCACAGCTGCAAAGAGATCAAAAGCTTCTGCCTTCATTTTTAGAACTTAGCATATATAAAGAACAAGTCAAGATCAAATAATAGTTTCAGATTATCCTTTCTTGATAATAATGGGAAAAGAGAAGACAGGAGGGTAACCAGAGTGGGAAACCAATTTATTTTCTGATGTAGAGCTCAGCCACTCATCTGTCCATTCTGGAAAATTTGATCAATGGAATTATTTTGTAATTTAAGATATTATTGTCCTCTTTCAAATACATTTCCAGAACAGAACTTGACAGCATTTCCATACCCCCCCCCCAACTTGAAGCTTTACATTAAGCCTCACAACAACCCTGTGAGGTAGGTTAATAGCATATCTACTGGAAAACTGTCCATTAAAATTACTAAAAAAATGATAGCACATATCAGCAATGATTGGGAGAAAAAGTTTTGACTGAGTCATCAGTGTGTGCCATGAAGATACACAACAGTCTCAGTACCTTCCTTTAGTTGTAGTGTTGTACATATGTACAATGTAAAAGCAGTGGTTAACTGGTTCACCTTAACTCTTACCTGAAATGCTTCACTGATTATCTCTATGCCACAACTTTTTGTATAACTTTCCTTTTCCATAACTTACAAGCTAACTCAATCCTTGCAAACAAAATAGGTTATATACTGCTAAGTTTTATTTCAACATTTCCTACTGCTTTGACATACTAAAACACTTTGCAGAAATATGTGTTTATTCACTTGTTTTAACCTTTATTTTTCAACTTAAGTTTTTGGATTAGAATATGTACGCAACAATGTCTGCAGATGGTTAAGTCCCTAAGAACAGGTTTATGCAATTGTCCTTACACAAATATTCAAACTCTATGCAAAAGTATATGAGAATTAGTAGAATCATAAAGCACACTAGCTTTGCTTTTTTTTTTTTTTTTGGTAACTGTTGTTAACACTAGTGTCAAACTTTCACAGATGGGGATTCGAAATTCTGCATTTATTTTGCCTCCTGGCCATACCCCAAGCTAGTGCCACCTACATGTTTAGCAGGTGAGTGTGTGGACATGGCAACAGTGTCGTAATGTGTGCAGTACTTTACACAAGGAGAAGAGATCTGGGGCAAAGAGATGTAGAAGGATCTTTGAGTGCTTAATAGAAATTGGTTCATAGAAGTCTAACAAGGATGTAAAATAAGAAATTTGTTTCCTCGGATTTCTCACGTGAATATGAGTCCATGTTCAATAATGCTTCATTTTATTCCAGAAGCCCCAAAATGTGAATATATAAAAAATTCAGAGGAATCTAAGGTAATGGTTTCTAAATAAATCAAGGCATGTGAACATTACCACCCCAATCCTCAAAAAAAAAAAAAAAAAGGAGGGTTATCTCCCACTCAGAAAGGTTTGTTTAGACAAAGTGATCTTAGCAGAAAGAAACTAACCAGCTAACCAAAAATACTCGAACAGCTTACCTCCCCTCCCACCTGAGGAGTTTGGATGTTGTTCACTAGCCATGAGAAAAGAATGATAAGAATTACTTCTGGCACAGTCCACAAACTAGGCCTGATGGCACATACTTCTACCATAATTTGTACTGCCCTTATCCATCTGCATACATGTGAGTCCATGTGAATCAGGAAATTATCGTGCCTGTTACTAAGGAGTGACTGAAAAGAGAGCAACCTTTTCTTCTGCTCCTCTGATCTACACCCACCTGTTTGAATTCTGGATAACTAGACAATATAGTGGTCAAATTTGGATATGGGAAGCCAAAGTTTCATGGACAAGCTAGTGTGCTGAATCTTAGTTCCAGGTCGTCTAAACAAACAACAGACTTTGGTTCTTGGTTTACTTAGGTGATATAGCAATAGTTGGGCTTACTTCTAGCAAGCTGAAGAAAAAAAATAATAGTTTTTTTCCTGAATTCTTTTCCAGGGATGTTGGGGGAGAAAGAAACCAGAGTGCTGGCTGCTCCAGTCCACAGTTACTGCTTCCCATGCTCCAAGGTCCACAATCTGTTTAGTTCTGTTGAGAGTGGAAACATCGAGTAGCCTGTATAAGCATGCTGCTAGACCATGCTAAGCCAGGATTCCTACAGATTCCAGGTTTACCTTGACACATGCAACAGGCCAGGATACATCTGGCTCTTTGTAGCCACATGAATGCACAAAAATAATGAAGGAAGAAAGAGGACACGCATCAGAAAGGCAATGGACTGGTTATTGGTCTAGCTTTGTTATTCTAGACACTCAATTACATATAAATCAAGATGACATAGGGAAAAAAGCAAAATAAGGAAACAAAAATATTAAAGCAGAAAAATTTTCTGTATAAAGAAGCTAAAACAGGAACAAAGTTTGAAAAATAGGCATTGGTGAGTGCAATACAAAGTTAAGTAGATTTCAGATGGAAGGCACTGGGCAGGCAACACAACTGTGCATAAAGTACACAGGAAAGCACTGTTATGAGGCAATCTATATATAAAGACAAGGGATGGGGAAGCTGGAGAAGAAGGTCTCCTCCCTGCCCTAGTCCCCTCTCTTTCTCTTGACATCTGACACAACTTTGGAAAAGTGGTAGAACTGGATAGGATCAGATGCCTCTCCTTGCATGTTCCACTACAGTAGTCTTGAGATCTATGAATCCTCTCTAACACTATCCCCATCATGTTGGAAATACTTACCTAGTTATGCAAGAACTCAGAATGACGTGGACAGTAATTTTGGACCTGAGGTCAACTTACCAAATTTAATTGTGCAGACACTGACACAAAAAAACTCATACAATATTCATGCCTTTTCCCATTCAAACGTTCCCTCATACAAAGACTTTCATTCAGACACTCACAACATGTATTTCACTTATACATTATTAGATGCACATAGGAAAAACTCCATGAAGTAGTTGTGAGAATTGGAGGAAAGGAATGCAACCTCCCATCTTCCTGCCAAGAAAAAATGCAGCTTAACACCACTGAGGTAGCCATTAATTTTAAATCCCTCTGTTATTTTAGTTGTGAGTTCACTGTTGTTTCTTTAGCTTACTGCAATTTGTACAGTACATGTTTTACTTTACCTTTTTAAATGATACTTTTCATTATCCACTTACCTGTTCCTTTGAGCAAAAGACAACTATTACATTTTCCTCTTTTCCTGTGCCATCAACAGCACTTTACTGAAACGTATGGCCCAAAAAGCACTCTGTGGCCATGCTACATACATTAAGAATACAGTTCATGAAGTAAGATACCTCCTAGTACCATATTCTTTTTTTGAGAAAGTTTTCCTAAACTATTCTTCACTTCACAGTTCATTCTGACAGGACTATGAGACCATAAGCAGATGTGTATGTATTTCAAAATTAATCACAATTAATTAAATTAAGAATAATTAATTAGAATTAATTAAATTAATTAATCTAGCTTGCACATCTAATCCAACTGATCTAATTTACCATTTCAGAATTAGATTATATCTGTAATGTACTTTTTAAATTGATCTGAAAAACTGTATAAAATGAAATAGGGAGGCAAGACTACCGAATGAAACAAAAGAATTTTACAACTTCCAGAACAGTATATTATCTCTCGTTTACCATTTTCAAAGATTCTCCTATTTCAAGATAGTATGCAAGCAAAGGCACACCTACTACCTTTTTTTTTAAAGTTAGTGCTAAACACACACATGCACACTCTTATAGTAACAGGCAGTTAGGGAAAGCACATAGGCAGTATTCTATCCAACTGATCTTTAAAAAATGAGCCATCCTCCTGCCTTCTACCATTCTGACCAATGGAATTATATGATTAGAAAACCATACAAGAAACACTGGTGTTCTGCTTCTTTACCTTTCACTGAATGTATAGACCAATACAGAAAAGGAAAAATTGTATCACTAACTATCTCTTGCCAATTATAAGCATTCAGCTATGCTCATAACAGCTATGTTCATGAGCAGCAGTTCACACATCAGCTCTTCTGACTTCATAAGAAGCTGGTGGACTCCTGACATACTATTACTTTTATTTAGTTTATTTCTTATTTGCTTTGACCATACTCTATTCTCATGGAACTTTAGAGGTGAGCAGAAAAGTTTTCACCAAGTTGTAGACTTCATTTCCCATACCTGGTGACCACTTGCCATGCTGACAGGGGCTGACAGCAACTAGAGTTCAAACATCTGGCAATGTATTTTCTGCCCACTCTCACCTTAAACTACACTGAAACAAAATGACTAATTATAATCATGGACTATTTGCTCCACAAATATTAAACTTAGGAAAAATGAGAACCATCTATACAACCATAGGTATTCCACTCTTGCATCCACTGTTTAGTGAGATTCTTAAGTGCCTTAGATCAATGTCTAAGTTCACAATTATTAAGAGAAATTCTGAAACATTTTACACACACATTCAAGCCTTCAAACACCCTGTCTTGTCTAGTATTGCATCCACAAACCAACCTGAAAGCTAGAACTTTCAGGGACCACTTGAAGAAGGTTATATTTTGAAAAGAAAAATAAATAAATAAATAAAAAGCTCTGGCAGCCAATTTCTAGTTACAAGAGGCATAGTAAGGAGGAGTATGTGGAGCTCTTGATGAGCAAAGTTAGACCACATTTCTTGCAGCTTTATAATAAGCTTAGCATAAAAAGAAAATCACAGCAAGGCATGGGGACAAATGCATATATTAACAATTGTGCACTACAGCAGCACTCCCACATTTTGGACTTTACTTCACTACTGGGCATGCTACCTAGAGCTGATGGAACTTGTATTCCAACAACACCTGAAGGTCCACAAGTTGTCCACTCCTGTTTTACAAGATCAAAGCCCCCAATGTGCAAGGAAGAAAGTGCAGCAATCCACAGGAAGATAGTATAGAGAACCAGAACTATACTTCTCAGAATAGTTCTCTACTCCTTCATAGGATCAGGTCAAAATACCTGCCCTACTGCTCCTCCTCCTCTGCCGCTACTCATCTATAACAGGTAAACTGTAACAAATTCTGTTTATGCTAGATAGTTTGATAAATCCACTCCTACTCGGTCAAATTTTTTTAAGTTAACTGCACAAAGAATTTAGCCTCTATGTAAACTTCAGGGGCTGACATGCAATAAATTAAGGTATTTCAATAGACAAGGTCTACATGACCTCAGAATGTAAGAATATTGAAGCAATTATTAAAGAAGAAAATAAAAAGTGTTTTGTAGGACCACCTGTGTTTGGTTGTGGTCCAAGAAACATCTTGCATGAATAGAAAGGCGCTTCTACTGGTGTGCTTCTGCACAAGCATAGCTAAGAATGTATTTGACTTTCAGCGGCAGCCATCTGTCCCGTGGGTTCTGTTTTGTAGAGCTACCCAAGCCTCTGAAGAGGGATTCTGCAGGCCTGAAGAGCTGGGGGCAGAAGAGAACTCAGGTAACCACATCCAGTCCTTTAGATATCAAGCACTGTTACACTTACGTGAAAGTGTTGGATTACCGAAGGGTTCTAACCTTATTATCTGCTATTGTCCTAAAACTAGGTCTACCAACTTTTATTAATGGTCCTTGTTCCTGACCTTTTTAACTACAATCTATTATATAAAAACTATGCACGCAAAGGTATGCATTTCCCAACCGTGAAGAATACAAATATGGGGGGAAATCTGTCAATTTCCAAGTGTTTGGTGCAGCTGAAGGCAGGGAACAGGGCCAGCTCAAGATGGCAACTACATACTAGATTATATAAGATTAAAGAGGATATTGAAAACAGAAATGAAATTTTTGAAGAGTAAGGCTTAGATAAAGCATATGATTCCTGTGCATTGTTGCCATTTATACTAAAGCCTATCAGTTTAAAATAATGAATACCATCATTAAGAAAGAGTGATACTGCTGTACTCTACCAATGTTAAAAAATGTGTTACAACAACTAATTTTAAGTCTATTGTACAGGGGTAATATATACAATATCTTCAAGACACTGAGAGCGAGGGAATAAACTTGGAAGGCAAGGGAATGAATATAGCCTAATCTTATAATTGAGTACTACCTATTAAAAAGTACTATCACTTTATTTCCTGTGAATGAAATTACTTTCTAGAACAGGAACTGTATTTTTTGAAAGGCCTCTTGGTGAACGTTACTTCAACTGATGGAGGAAAAGTACAGGATACCAACATAACACTGTGGGATCGCTGTGGATTCTACCTTCTACATAAAATAACTTGTCTAGTTGATTGTCTGCAATGGAATATTCTAAAACAATAATCTGAATCACAGCTTTAATCCGCAGCTAAGAAAGCATTAAAATAGTATTCTGAGGATCATACACTTAATAAACTGTGTGTAACTGAAATTCTAAGAAGACTCTATGGCTGGCCTTTTTGATGCCTTCTAGTAAATACCTCAAATTATACCATTAATTTTATACCACACACATCACATAATGTAGAGGAACTTCAAACTGATTTTACTTACCAGTTTAGAGAGGTATTTTAAGACTAATTTAACCTTTTACATACTATCGCTGAACAATAATCTATAGAAACATATTATATGTTACACTACAGGATTCGCATGTAGAGCAACATGTGTATTCTACATTTAGATATAAAGATATACATATAAAGAATTCATAAAGACAAGGAGATATTTTTCAGAGGTCACTGCATGTTATGTTTAGACCATCTTGTGAACTTTTAACCTAACAGGATAAAATGCTTACTTATTTGGATTATGTAATATATTTTTGCTAGGCATGTACTTATAACTTGGATAATTGACATTTAAATAAACATACTTTCTGTGATTCTTCTATTAAAAATAAATTGAATTCCAACCTCCACCCCAAGCAAATGTTTCAAAATGTCAACCAAGCCTAAGAAATAAAAAATAATATTAGAGCCCAACAAGTCACAAAACCATTGTTAACTTCTATGAACAAAAAAGGAGCTCTAAATAAATGACACAGGAGGCAATAAATTGACACGACAAGTAAATAAAAGGCTAAAGCACTCCAATACCATTGAAACGGTTTTAATGTTGTTGCAAATCCATAATGCAACAATCACCAGATCAGAGACCCAAATATTTAGAATTCATTTTAATCACCCCTTTTCACCTACTTTACAGAATTAAGGAATTCAATTCCTCCTTTACCTGAGTTTGTGTATGCACCTAGAAATATTTCAGTGTCAAGTTAAATTCTTACTATATGTTTAATAAATAATATAAAAATATTAACCTCAGCTTCAATGTACAGTTTCCAGAATCTGCCAGAACTTGGGAACTGGGCAACAAGGCGTTCATAGGTCTTCCGTGCTTTGTCTATAGGCTGATTCTAAAAATTGAAAACCAATAAATATTTACAATATTTAAGATGTTAAAAATGTATTGACATTAACTTGAGAACCAATCAATGTGAGTGGACCCATTGATAAGGAAATGTAATCCTATGTCACTAAACCTGTGCCTCTCGAATGAGAATGCTCCAAGCGTCAAGGTCATATGGATTCTCTTCTAGTTTCTTTTCAGCTTTCTTTACTTTTTCTGGGACATATTCAGCAGCCTAGAAAACACAAAGCAGAACGTTAAGAGTCTACAACTGGTTTGATAATGCCAGCTGCCATCTACATATGAATGTTCACATGTAGGGTTTGCAGTCCCCTCCCCCACCATACTGAAACCATGTGCACAACAGTAACACACGCAGTGCCCAGGAAATCTGCACAATATCAAGTATGTTTAATGTTATTACTGAAGTTCAGTGCTAAATTAAAATACACGGCAACAGAAAAAAACTAGAAATTCAGCTAAACTTAATAAGCTACAGAATGCAAAATACTGTAATATGTTTGCTAACAAAACACAATTTTCTCCTTTACATCTCCCTATCACAGTATTTCACTCTGTCTGAAAATCTATTCTAGATTGCTTCCACAAAGAATCATGTTGTCACATGAGCAGCAAGCGGGAAGTGGGGATTCTTCCATTCCCACAGTTTGAGGGCATTGCATTCAACAAGTTAACTACTGAAACTAGCCCTTTGCAATTTAAACAGCCTACATCACCATGTAGCCTTCTTTTTGTAGAATACATAAAGCCCTTGGCCCTACGCCTCCTTACTGTACTCTCCTTACTGTACTCTCCAAACATAACTGCAAGTTATTCCATGATTTCAAAATAAATTGTGGCAATTAGGTCTGTGGCACTGGATTCCAGGAGTATAAGAGAACCTTCATAAATGGCAGAACATATTCTCCACAGTAAGCAAATAAAAAAAATTAAAAAACCAAAGAAACTGGACTGAGTCTAATGCCTAAGAACAAGCTATGCCAGAAAAATGTGATCATGTGGCACATAAAAAATTCTTGTTAGCATAATTAACCTTTCTCCTATTTAAGTATGTAGGTCATCTGTAAAAAAAAAACTTGAAAAGGAAAGAAAAACGATGAAGTTTCTGACAATATGCCTATGCAACCCATTTTAAACAGATTAAAAGGAGGATTATTTTGTAGATTTATGCATTTTTAAGAAACTGGTGTTTCACATTACGGTAACGCAAAAGCAGGAGGATCTCGCAGCAGCCCTTTGTGATTCTTTGCTCAGTTGAAAGGGCAACAGAATAACCACTACTTGTTTTAAGAGTGGACCTGCTAGAGGACAGCTACTCACACTCAATTTGAAAACAAAAACAAAAAATATTTCAGCCTTCTTTTGGAAAATGCTTTGCTTTATATAGCCATCTCATTAACAACTTATATAAAAAGCAATGTAAAACTGGGATTCGGAAATAAATGTACATTATGAGATGATGAATCTGTCTTACAAATAATCAGATAACAAATGGCCTCCCCAAATCCAGAAGACAAGAGAAACTGCTACTATTAACTGTTAGCGTGGACTGCTTGAGATGGAGTTCTGGTGCTTAAGCCTAAGCTTTCACCTGGAAGTATATGTGTTTACATGCCTTCAAGTTGCCTGTCAGCTTATGGCGACCAAGAATTTCATAGAGTTTTCTTAGAGAAGGAATACTCAGAGGCAATTCTGTCACTTCCTTCCCCCGAAATACAGCCTACAGCATCTGATATTCCCTGACAGTCTCCTAAACAGGGCTGATCCTCTTTAGCTTGAATCCCATATACAGATGCATACATATGCATCTATACATCCATTCCATGAAAAATGAGAGGTGCAGACAGATATTAAGTCTTCAGACAGAAAGAGTTTCACTTTGGAGATAGTCATCTTAGCTGTCTCTTTTCCTACTGTGCTCAGTGGATGGTGGAGGAAACCCTAAACATCACTCTATGAACTAGAGGGCAAACAAGCATGCATCCTGTTTCCTGGAAGCTAGTCTGGTATAACAAGAGTACACCAAAATTCTGCCCACCAAAATTCTTATTTGCCTCAGATATGATACATACCACAGCCTCAAGCATCATTTGCATGGTTGATTGTGACAAAACAAAGCTCACAAGACTCTCTTGACGGCAATATGGAAATGCTATATTCATGCCCTTGGCCAATAGCACAAATCAGAACAGTTGTAGATTTAATGTAATGAGCCAGCATGCTGTGGTGGTTTGAGTGTTGGACTACGATTCTGGAGACCAGGTTTCAAATCCTGGCTTGCCATGAAAATTCTCTGTGTGACCTTGGGCAAATCACAAGCTATTAGCCCCAGAGGGAAGCAAGAGCAAACTCCATCTGAACATAACTTGCCAAGAAAACCATGCAATATAGTCATGTTGGGTGCTGCCATAATAGGAAACGGCTTGAAATCACAGAACAATAATTCTATCTGGTGAGAGCCAGCATTGTGGAGTGGTTTGAGCACTGGACCATGACCCTGGAAATCAGGGTTCAAATCTCCACTCAAACTCAGAAGAAGGCAAAGAAAACGCCCTTCTGAAAAAATCTTGCCAAGAAAACCCCATGATAGGTTTGCCTCAGAGTTAACCTAACTTTGAAATGACTCAAAGGCACACAACAAGAACAATTATACCTGGAATGGAGGAATGAAGTGAAAAAAATAGTAACATGCACTTGCCCAACACTGTGTTTAAAAGAGATAGCATTATATTGTATATAGCTGGTATTTTGATCAGAATACAAACCAGCTGACACAAAACTGTCTGTATGTCTTAATTCACTGTCAGTGTACAAAATCAATAAAATTAAGACAAGGTGCTGCCCCAAGCACATAATATTTTTATCACAAGAGTTGAGGGCAAACCATGGGATGTGCTATGGTGCAGAGGAAGTCCTTAGGAGATTTTGAAAACTTGCAAGTAGATTAACAAGAGTACTGCATGAATATTATCAAATTACCAAACGGTTGGAATGTGCAACCTCCAGACAGCTGGAAGCCACACATACCTCCATAGATCTTGGGAGGACTGTACAACATACTCAAAAATGTTAAACAGGTTCCTTATGTGCCCTAGGGAGCAAGAGGAATAATTTCAACCTCTTCCCCAGCCAGAGGTGAATTTCTGTATCTTTCTGATTTGATTACAAGATCCTCCTGTGCCTAAAAGAACTTGGGAGCCTCCAAAACACATGACAAAATTGCTCCCCGCTTCCCCTAAACTAGTGCTTCTCGAGCAATCTGATGTAGCAGACTGGCAACTTTTTCTTCCAATGTACCAAGGACTGATACTGCATTTCTGCCATACTGCCATCATATTCACACAGAATCCTAGAAACATGATCAGACCAGCAGCCAATGAGAAAGGAACAGATACCAGTCCATGGACTTGCCCTAGAGGACAACCTTTTTACATTCACCAGGAGAAACTAAGCAGGTCAGTTCTGGTTTGTACTTGGATGGGAGACCAGCAATGATTACAAGGGGCTGTAGGCTATATTTCAGAGAAAGGAACTGGCAAAATCATTTCTAAGTATAGCTTACCTAAGAAACCCTATGAAATTCATGGGGTCCTCATAAGTCAACAAGCAACTTGAAGACACACACAAATGAGTGGCACTGTGGGCTTCGAAGGGGGGGCTAGAATAGAGGCCAACCTTTGCTCATCCTTGATAGAGTACTAGAAATGACAGAGAACGAGCAGTACTTTCTAGAATCATGTATCTTAAGAAAGAGTTGGACACATAAGAGCAATCTCAAGCTGTTATAGATCGCTTATGAGAAGAAGTAAAATTATGGATTGCTTGCCATTTTCAAAGTCCACTCAATTCATGCAAGCCATGAGAGAAGATGGTTTTAGTGGCTTTAGCAGTATGCCAGACCTCCGTTTATTTTTTAAACCCAACACAATGAAAACTATGGGGGGAGGGGAAATACTGACTCATATACAGGTTTCCAAAGCTAAGGAGCCTGATCTCCATCTGCTATACCTGAGAGACTGGTTTGGAGTCTTCTGGTGGAGACAGTTCTACAGTGAACAACCTTCATACACAAGCAGAAGGTAAACTGACTCCATCCTAATTCAGTGCCTGGGTTCAATAGTAAGAACGTGAGTTCTGATTTTAACAAAGTTCTGATTTTAACACAATGTAAATAAGCATATTTATGTATAGCTTAATAAGCAAAAACCTCTATTTACTTTATACACAAAAGGGCAATTACTAAGGATTCCAGATTGCTCACTCTAGACACAGTTGGAAAACTTGGGATAAAACTGTCTTAACCTCCCATGTAAGTTCATTTTTAAACTACAGTATTTTTCTTTTCAAAAGTCTTTTTTTCCTATCAGCAATTAAACCCACAAGACTTTCAAACATTAACCTTTTTAGATATATGACATTAAAGCCAATGACAGGAGCAGAAAACCATGCTTGAATTGTTTCACCTACATGTCCCACTAAACTTTAAAAACAGGATTAAGAATTAACATTTTATATAGCATTTTAATAAAACAGTTAAATTGCAAATTGGGTTTCCCTAGTAGATATTAAATTATCTTAAATTTTAGTCACAGGCTTCTATGTAACATACATTTGGATGGGAAAGATTCTCCTCCACTAATTTTTCACATCCCATTCATATAAAATCACAGTGATTTGTATGACTAATATGTATGAGTTAAACTTAATAGTTAGTGGGACTATAACCCAGGTTAGTCCTTGATTAAAAACATCCAACAGCAAATCCACAGCATATTCAGTTCTAGAAGAGTCAAGCAAGCACGCACACACGCACACACAAAGACATGATTGTGTATATTTGCAGCTACTTGATTTTATGATGGAAAAGATCAGTATATCGGTATCCCTACATAACCAGAAAAACTATACTGAAAATTTTGAGAACTGAGTAATAATGAGAGCAGTGAGAATGATTTCCAGTCTCCCAAACGTCAGAAAGTTCTACGGCATTAGGCACCTCTATCTGCAAACTTTTTATTTACGGCTCAACAATTGAGGACTGGGTTTGATTTCTTTAAAGGATGTGATCCTTAGTCACTGACTGATCTTGATGTGGTGCGGAAAAAGGGTGCCCCTAGGGCCCAGCCTCCTCGTCATACTCCCAAAAATCACAAACTGCAGTTCTCCAGAAGACTCTGAAAAACTTGATTTAATTCCACTATTTTAAATTAGCCTTTGTTCTCTGTAATTTTATGTCAATCCACATTATAGAAGTTTGAAGTTAAAACAATCTAGCTCACACAGAGACAGTGATATACTAACTTTCTTGACAGGGCAAGATGGTAGCACTACAAATTTAATCTGCCCTGTTGACCTAACTCTACACTGAAAAGACCACTGCAAAGGTTTTTCAAACCTGAGAAAAGAACAAACAGGCACAAGTTATCAGCTGCCTCTCATGGCAAAGATAGGCTTTAAACATTCCTTCATGTTCATTAAACAGGACAAGAAGACTACTATGGTATTATAGATCTTGGTCCTAGGTGAGAAAGCCACATGCTCTGCCTAGGGAGAAATAGTATAAGTGTACAGTAATGTCAAGGTCTCTTCAGAACTACACAGTGGGTGAGATAAGAGTACCTACAACCTGAATGACTACAGGATGAACAAGCAATTAAGAACATTACAAGATGATAAATCTCTTCCCTGTGCTACCCATCATTTTCTTTCAACTTTGAACAAAGCCTCAGCAGTTGCAGAGGGTTCCGTCAGTTCTTTGGAAATGGGGAACATAAACTGAAAATGCTGCAACTGATTCAGAATAGCATAATAATGAAAAAATGAGGCACACAGCATGACCTAAGAACATGCTGGCACAAAACTAATGAAATCTTCTGTGGAATTTGAATACTTAACTGCTGCAGCAAAGGAAACAGCTTGGTAAGTAGTGATTACCCACAAGGGATAACTGAGTAATTATGCTAGTAGAAAATTCGAATTTGCACAAACATTTGAAGACATCAAGTATACTGCTAGATGTTCTTTACACTGAGTTGGCAAGTAAGGTTCAGGCAATTATACTGTTACTATATCATTGTAAACTATTCCAACCAAACAGCTTGTTTTAGCAGTATGAACCCTATTCATCTTTACTACCCTCTTTGACCCTATAATTTATGACATCATTAAACCCTAGCTCTTTGATTTACAGATCTAAGCAGCTGCATATCTTCCCATGCACAGCCATCAGCAACACCCAATACATTTGATTCCCTTTTCTTGATTTAATTCTTTATGTGCCAAGAGGAATTTTCTTCTGTGCATGCTGTCTTAACAAATGGAGGAAACTTGGAATCACCTTCACCAGAAACAGTATACAGCACAGGAAAAGCTAGCATACAACTTCGTTGATTAAATAAACTGGCTTCAGGAGTACCAACTGTACATCCACAGCTCAAACTGTGATTTTAGCCATGAATTTAACTAGGCAACACTGTCTTCCATTCTTAGTTCCTCCTCTCTGCTGCTATATTAAGATTATTGTCATAATATCTAAGCAATTATCTGCAATGCATCATGAGCATGCATACTACTCTACAGAAATGGTGGATGACAGACAAACCTAAGGAAGAGAAACTTTTATATATATGTAACACTGACTTACACAACTAGTGCTAACACCACTGATTGCTTCTGTTTTATATTTACAGATTTACATACTGTTTAAACAGCATCTTTATATAATACCAGTGATCTTGAAATAGGTCACAGGTATTTTGCTGGAGTGTTCCCAGATCTGACTGTACCAATGGGACATGTTATATTCGTCAAGTGAAGAAGGTTTTGTTAATAGTTGAATTTCACAAAAGTTGTACAATAATTGATACAACAAATGAATTATCACACAATGAGAATGCATTTTAAAGAGCATTATGTTTATTTGTTAAAAATGAAAAACAATTTGAAAAAATATTTATAACATTTTCTTCCTGAGGTGTTGCACCACAGAAAGAGTTGTAAGTAGAGTGAAGGACCCAAAGAGTTGCTAAGGAACATGGTAAAATGGGAGGCACATGGTAAAAAGGGAGACTTTTTCCTCAGCTTGCCCAGGGGGACATATTAAGGAGGCTATATTCTCTAACACAGTAGTTTTCAACCTTTACTGGACTTCTTTTTTTAAGTCGCCCTCAAAAGTACCAGTGCATTGCTCAGAATTCTGACAATGGTAACAGTCTCAGCAGTGCATCCTCAATTCACGTGAACCACTGACAAGGTTGGAAGCTCTCAGCATTGCTGCAGATGGGAAGCAGGCTGAGATGAGGGTGAGCAACTGTGGAAGGCTAAGGAGCTACATTAGCTCCCAACGAGACATCCACAAATAAAAACCATTTTTCCCCTCCAAATGCCCAGTAGAGAACACAGGGTCATTCTCACCATGTTTTTGGGCCCTCCTGGGCCCCTAGAGGGAATTTTGGGTCATTTTGAGTTATTCTGAGGGGGAAAAACAATACTAATTCCTAGGGAGCGCAGGGACGCTCCAAATGTGGTGAAAGTGCCCTTCACACAACCTGCAGGTCATTTTGGACCAAAATAAATTGTGATGCCTGCAGGGCCATGGGGAGGCACATGTGGTCTGCAGGTTGCACTCTGCCTACTCTTTCTGTAGAAAACCCACACTTGCACATTGCAGAGAAGTGCTACTCAGAACTGGTCTGTTGATCCACAGAGATTCCAGGGAGGCAAGAAACACCTGTAGCCAAAAGGCACAAATCTGGTGTCAGTCTTTGGCATGTTGGAAGAAATGTCCCCAACTTTGTTGCTCTTGTGTGCCTTCAAATTGTTTTTGATTTATAGTGATCCTATCACAGGGTTTTCTGAGGCTGAGAGTGTGTGACATGATGAAGGTCACCCAAGGGGTTTCCGTGGGTGAGTTTTTGCAAGCTTTAAAAGCACTGTTCGGATGTTCTACAGCTAAATACTCTAAAAGCACAAGATCATATCTGATCTTGGAAGCTATACAGGGTCAGCCCTGGTTAGTATTCAGATGAGAGACTGCTAACAAATATCAGGGGCTGTAAAGTACATTTCAGAAGGAAGAACTGGCAAAATCACTTCAGAGTATTCTTTGCCTAAGAAAACCATATGAAATTCATGGGGTTGCCATAAGTCAACAGGCAACTTGAAAGCACATACCCACATCCATAAAATGGCCTGTAGTGAAAGAGAAACTATCTTTCAAGGTGATAAATCTAACACATATATCTATGTTTGTGAGAAGAAATGTCTGTTTTATCAAAAGAAAGAGGACTATAAAGAATATTTTTTAAGAATATTTTTGCTTCTGTAACTAAATATGCTGTTTTTGTCCTCTTTCATTAAAGCCAAATGAGTAAACTATTGACCAACATGTTTTAATGTTTTGTGTACACCCAGATTTACATACTGCTTTAACTACTTGAAAAATATCCTTGAAAAATAGTCCTAGTCTTACCTTCATTCCTTTTTCCTAACCTGCCTTTCAGTGCAATGAGTCAGACAAATGCAGCTTGAAAACTGGCTGCAGTACAATACCTCAAGACAATCTTACCTACACTCTAGGCTGCACAATGATCACATGAAAATCAGATCCAACCTCTACCTGCATCCTTAGCTCACTACCACAAAATCTGTATGAGCCTCAACAGCTTTTCCTGACACAATTCAGATTTTAGCATCCTGAGAAATGGTGTTAGTGCCCTTGGCCCAACTCTATCCTCACAACATAGAAGTGGGTGAAAAGCAGGTAAACTTCAGCTCCACGCACAGTATGCTACTATTAGTTGCTGGGAGCAACAACAGAAGGGAACTAATGCCTTTATGCCTATTGTATGAACTTTCTGAAAGAATCTGATTACTCTCCGTGTGAAAAAAGATGTTGGACAAGAGGTACTTTTTGGTTTAATCCAAGAGAGTTCTTCTTATATGGCGGCTGTTATTACTTTGCATAGGACCTGGCACTTGCCAAGAGTAAGATAAGGAATACAATTGTACCATCATAACGCACCAAGACGGCTTCGATACTAAAGAAACTCTCTCAATCAAAGGGTGATTGGCCTTGATAGCCCCAACCCTGATGGACCATTAAACTTGCAAGATCTCAAAAAACTGGGGAAATTTCACAGTATTACAGTGATGAAAAATGTGCGAGACGGCAAAGAAGGAGAAACGTTCACATTTTGTGTAGAACACTTCATAAAAATAGGCATTCTCAGAAGCAAAATACATAAAGACTGGTTATGATCTTTTAGGAGGCCATGTGCAAGCACACATAACTTGTGAAACCTAGCCACCAGGCCAAAAACTACTTAACACTCAAAAAGATATGCAAGAGGAAGTTGTCCTTGGCATTCACATAGTTTCAGAGAAACCACTATTATACGATGGTATTTATTTAAAAAGTACTTTAAAAAATTAATTTCAAAAAGACCTCTATGTTCATTTTATAACTCAGAAATTTTAATGTGCCTACAAAACAGATAAGAACCATACAAACAACAGCTTTGGCTCATGCAAAGGCTGTGAAAGCTTAATTAAATTCCTTTTTTTCTTCCTTTTGAAGAGTATGTTAACCCCATGTACTTTTCTGGGCCTGTAGTTTCTCACATAGTCAGTGTGAATTTCTATATAGAAGAAAACACTACGAACTCAGGACTGGCTCTATTGTGTAGAATCTTTGTATCTCAGCTACTCTTTTCTACCTTAGCTACTATAGATATCATTTTATTTTAATTTCATAGGAAAACAAAATCACACAGACGCAAACACAATATTCCATTTTTCATAAAGGACACAATAATATTTCTGTAATTTGAACACATTTATTAATAGTCCCACACTTTGTCATCTGAATTTAGATTTCAAACTCAATGTACAAAAGTAGTACATAGAATAACCTGAATCCATACATAACATTTTATAAAACTCTAGGCTTATTTTATGAAGCAAAAATATTTCCTTTCATTGTTTTCTGATTAAGAACTCAGCATAATATCAATAGTTAGAACGTTACACGTGTTTTTCATTATATCACTCATGGATATTAGAAAAAAGGCACCTCAACTTCCCATTATCTAATCCCAGGAGAGGCTACACGTGAAAGCGGTAACGCCACGCACGTGTTTCCAAATAACCCCCTCCCCAACTCAGTGCCTCTTAGCCGCGAATAAATACGCATAGGCTCGGCTTTCATTCAAGTACCTTTCGCGGGAACATAAAACATTGTATGACTTGTTTCTAAATAAGCACTTTGGAGTCATGCTAGAAGCAAACTACAGCAAAATAAGTAACTGAAGCTAAGTAGGGATGGTACAGAAGAAGGAAAAGAGTTTATAAATGCGAACAGGACTCCGCAGTGGACTGTATGATTTGGGAGTGAAAACGGGGGAATATGCAAGAGACACAGCCCAGAACAAAAGAGTTAAACATTCACTCCCCACCCTCCTAAAAATCGGTGTTTCTACCTCCCCCAAAGCCTTACTTAACTCGATACCTTCCGATACCGTTCCCCAACAAGTGCCTCATTCAGTTCGGAAGGCCCTGTCCGCTCACCTGGTCGCCGGCGGGAGTTTCTCCAGACATGGCGAATTAAAACAGGCCCCAGGAAGAGGAGAAGGGAAGGAAGCAGCCTCAGAGATACAAATATTTCCTATCCCACCCACCCCTGCCTCCTTCCCTCCACAGAATCCCTGGACAACTAGCCAGTCAGCCAGCCAACCAGCTAGGCAAGCAATTTTCCCCGCGCGGCGCCTCCAGTAGTCCGAGGAACAAAATGGCGGCTCAACCGCCCCCCCCCGACTCTCGCCTTCCTCAGTTAAGGAGGAGGCGGGGCCCAACGGGAAAACGAGAGTGCGCAAGGGCTGCTGGGAAATGAAAAGAGCCGAAGGAATAGCACCTCGCGAACAGGGTGGTGAATCAAGCCAATCAGAATTCCAGGGGAGGGAACAGCAGCGCGAGAAGGATGCTGGGACAGAAAGAGAATAAAGGGGGAAGCAAGACGCATGCGCAGGAGCTCAAAGGCTCGTCCAGGGGGTGGGGCGAAGCGGAGAGCTTTTTGACGCTGTTTAAGCAAAGGAGTGGACGGAAATTGTGAATGTGGAACGTTCCTGGTGAGGCACGTGGGTGGGTCACGTGCGGTTGAGAAACCCTTGCTGCTTCCTCCACGGTCGTGCTCTCTCGTGTTCGATGCTGGAATTCGTGCTCCTGCTTTGCTCCTTCTAGAGCCATCTCCGCGCGGGACTGCTTTAGTGCTGTTATTCCCCTTTCAACATCCTGTGGCATCCTGCAAACTGCAAACCCCAGGATTCCACAGGGTGTTGAAAGTGGAATAATAGCGCTATAACGGTCTAGCGCGGAAACGGCATAGCTTCTTTTTCTTTGTCGAGTAATTGTGGCCGTCAACCTTTTTGTAAGCGGTTCAGTGCTCGGCGCTGTCTCGTTTGTCTTCTGCGATTCCTCCAGGACCTACAGCAAAGGAAGCGTTCTGCAAAACTTTTCCCGGAGGTATTTGCGTATCTGGGGCAGAGGAAAAAAAAAACACAAGCTACTCTGAACGTGCTAATCTCTTCTGATTTTGCCAGGTTAGGACTATCCCTGATCATAAGATTTCGAGATAAAAACATAAGAACTACGGACGATCGCTCCCTGCGATGTCCCTGGGGGCAAGCCTTGGGATTGTTACAAGGCTGATGTTACCGGGGGCATCCCCTGGTGGTGTCACTAAGTATAATAAATGCAGCATCCCCCACAGAGAGAGTATAGGTGTTAAGGCCAAATAATAAGGAAAATGTGTACATTCACGTTATCCGAGGCAGGAATCTTCCCCTGAAATTTTTTCCCTGGCCCTGAAAACTGGAGAAGATGGTCCACGTTCTGAAATCTGGGAGCCGTATGGATGGGATACCCCCAGGGAAGGGCAGGGATCTCCAGGTGGGGCTTGGAGAGAATCCTGCCCGAAGCCCCGGAGAGGTGCTGCTGTGCAGACTTGATACTACTTGGCTGGATGGGCCAGTGGGCCGACTCCGGATAAGGCAATTTCTTTTACAAGCCTTGCTGCTGAGGAATGAATGTAGCTTCTGCATAGGGAGGTCCTACCAGCCAGTGCATTCGATCATTTTGAAAATATCTTTAAAAGGTTGGAAAAGTTGCTGCTGTTTCTGGAGCATGGTTACTGGCTCAGGCAGGCTGGGGAATTCTGGAAGATGTGATCCAAAAAATTAATTTCTATAACCTTTATATGGACTGGGGTGATTGGGAAGACCCTCTATATGGATTTACCAGAGATATTTTGTGGGGATAGTTTGCCTAAGAGTCCTTGAGTAAGGACAGCAGTCCTGGGGTAAGAGGATAATTGCTCTTGTGAATCTGAAGCTAAAAGTAAGAATAAACAGGAAGTTCTCGAAAGGAGAGAAGTGAAAAATAGAGGGCCTCCCAAAGATCTGTTTAGGCAGACAATGATGGTATTTAGTTTTTAAAATTTACTTAGTTTGTTCATGATTGATAAATGGCATTAGGAGGAGTGAGCAGTGAGTTTGTGGATATCCAGATTTGTTGTTGTTGTATTTCTTTAAATTTATCCTTTCTCTCAATAATGAGACACAAGGCAGTTAACAGCATGTTAGAAACAACACAGATTTGTTGATAAAACCACTTTACTTAAGAAGATGAATTAGCAAAGAGAATGTGAAAAACTAGAGAAGTGTCTTTGCAGGCTAAGTGAACAGACAACTGTATACATAGGATGATTAAGTCAGGGTCAAAAAAAAATTACTGACATAATGTGCTGATAGAATCTGAGCTAGTGTCAGCACTTAGGAAAGAGCTATTCAGTTTGTATTAGAAAATTTGGTATCTGCTCTGTATATAGCAGCACTGAAACAAAATTCTGAAAGAGATGAACAATGGTGTTCAGAAAATCTATTGTGGGAGTACATTAAGAATATCGTATGCAAGTGTTGCCCCCTTGGTAAACCCTGTACCGGGGTCACGACTTTGATATAAAATTAATCTAACCCACCAGAGAGGTCACCTGAATGTGCACGTAGGCAATAACGGTCGTACGATCAAACGAACCAGGTCAGGCCAGTAAAATCCCCAGTCACGTAGCCACAGGAGACCTCATGTTGAGAAAATCCATGGTGGACAAAAGGTGTTTAACCTTTAAGGAGTCCACTTGAAGGGAGTAAAAGTGTTCCTGGAAAGTTGGTCACTGGAAGCAATAAAGCCTTATCAAATCCATCTCCAGAAACTCACACCACAGCCTCAAAGCAGAGGAAGATCCTGTTACTGGGATGACACCTTGTTATCTTCTGATATCAACGAAATGCCAAGTGTGGAGTTGCTTTTCTTTTCTGTCCCTGTTTGTTTTCCCCGGGAAAGGATTTGCCTTGAAAGTAAATTTGTCCTACGAATAGTCCCTGTTTTTGGGCTAGTTAGGCAGGAGAGAAAGGCGAGGCAAAGAGAAGGAGTATGATGCCTCCCAGTCATACTAACTGACCGGTCCCCCCTCCCGACAGCTGCACGATCTCCTCAGCGTCTCTTTGCTGAGCTGCTGTTCGATCGCTGCTTCCCGGACCAAGGACTTCAGGAAGAGTTGCAGTATCACCCAAGCTGCGAATCCCTCAACAATCCCTCTATCTTATTTCCACTCTTTATTTCTGTTAGCCCTTGGATGCATGTGTGCGTGTTTGCGTTAGTGCGAACTATTACTATTCAATAAAGTCATTCATTGGACCTTTTTGTGTGATTTCTGACGGAGCCTGACCCCATAAACATTGGGTAAAAGATCCTTAATTACCCTGCCCTCTTTGCATTGCTAAAGCAGTGCTCATAGCTAATTTCCCCCACAAGTGATAATTTTGACAGGCATTGGGAACCCCCCTAAGGGACCTCCAGCAAGCAGGGTAACACAAGTTCCGGTTGTTTTGGGAAGAAAAGGTATAGAAAAAGACAATCAAAATAACTTATGAGACTAGAGCACTTCTCCTATGTGAAACAACTAAAATGTATAGGAATCTTTAATGAGGGGAGGAGAACTAAATGGGGTCATGGTGGAAGTCTGTAAATTATGCACAGTGTATATACTTGCTAACTGAGGCTGAAACTTCATTTATGTGATGAAGAGGAAGACTCCACCTTGTTGCTGTGTGCCTTCAAATTGTTTCTGACTTATGGCAACCCTAAGACAACCCTATCATGGGGTTTTCTGGGCCAAGAATGTGCGGCATAGCTCCCCCCTTTTTTTTTTCTTATGGCTTTTGTTCCTAGCTGGGTATCCTGACACAGATGAAATAATATATAGAAAAAAGGCTAGGGTAAGGTTCTCTGAAGTGTTGCTTGTCAGGAGACGTGTCCTGACTTTAGTTTATGAAATGTATCAGAATCAGCGTTTGTGATACTGGCACATTTGAGATTGGAAGGCCATAGTGCTGGCTTTTTTTTTTTTTTTTTAGTATTGAGACCAGCTTTTGGCCATACCAGTTAATGGAAGATAACAAATATTCTCTTTTGGCACTGAGTGCGTGCCTTTCATGGCATGGAGTGTCTCAGACTGCAAGCTTGAGCTTTGGCTTATTATTATTTATTAACTTCTTCTGGCCTGTTTCAATTAAGCCTTACTAGGGGATACTTCCATTAGCAGGATTGCATGGGAATACCTGAAGGAAGCTGATGGCCAGGGCTGCTCTTCCTAGATTTGGCCCTTCTTACTGTAGGAGACATTCTGGAATGGTCACAAAAGCTGTAGAATCCTTTGATCCATGATCTATCTACAGCATATAATATCGCTCTTCTCTTTAACAACCCTGTACTGCTTCCAGTTTCACAGAAAAATATGTATGCTCTGTGCTTTCTCTCCTCCCTTTGCCAGGGTTATGGGAGAGAAATACAGATTGCATACCACAAGACTTATTCCCACTGTATACTGGGAGTTCTGCCAAATAACATTTCAGAGGGTACTAGAAAAAGCTTTCTATGTAAGCAGCTGGGGACTAGTGTGGATTTTTTTTTAGGACAGAGAGGCAAAAAGTTTGTAATGCACTTTCAAAATACCCATTTCTATTGTGTATAAACCAACATTTGATTTTTAAATAATCAATAAAGGTCTAATTCTCAAATTCTTCTGTCAGCTGAGTTCCTAGGTTTGTGTTTATGGCACAGTTCCAGTGAAAAAGGTTGTACTGAATGATTTCTAGTATGTTTCTGACCCTGTGTTAATTGAGGAGCCAGAATTCCTCAAGCCTACAGGAGTGTTTATGCCTGATATCTCTGCCTATTCTATGATAAAGTATCTGTGGATGTCTTCCCCGGGTCTTTCCAGCCCTGCCTTTCATGAAATCAGCATCTCTGCTTGGTCCTTTTGGGAAAAAAAAAAACCAGGTGAGCTTGCACTTACTGGCCTGCTATGTCTGAGCAGAGGGAGGGGTTGTTCTCATCCAAGCACTCAACATCGGCTTGTTTGCATCAAGCTTTAGTATATTGTCCCAGTATATTAAAAAATGATGGAGAATGGTAAAATGCATTAGATCTGGAGAATTTCTGTCTCGAGTGGTTTTGGTCCATGAAAAGAAAAATCCTATACATGGCAGGTGGCTCACACTGGACAGCATTATTTGTCAACAGTTGTAATATCGCAAAATGCCTGCCTCGTAAGCCTGTCTCTATGTGAATTTTTGCAACAAACTGTGACTCTGGGCAACAAAAATGTCCTGTCTGGTAGGATGAGGTCTGATATTGAAGCAACAACAGCCCTTGAACAGAAAAGTTTGAATTCAAGTTTGAATTATGTCACTATTCCCAATTTTTCTTTTAACTTTTGTAACTTCTTTTAACTTCTTTTTGTATGCCATCTTGAGCTCCAGACTGAGGAAGGGCAATATTAATTAACTGATGTTTTTCGGTAGCTGCTCATAACACAGCAGTCCTGCAGGCACTAGTAGGACTGATGTGAGCTTGTTCAATAGCAGGAGATTTTATTACTGTAACTTGAATGGGAATCATGTTTCCCTCCAGATGTTGTTAGGCTGCGTGTGTTGGAGACATGGTGTGGCTCAACTAGGAGTTCATTTAGTATGCTGCTTCCCTTGCTGAAATTTCTAGAGGGTAGCCATGTTTAGGATTGCCAGGTCAGAGATAGCCCAGGTCTTACTATTTCAGGGCCAGAACTTGAAACTTGGGGTCTACTCCTTCTGACACCACAGAGAGAAGGCCCTTGTGGTGTTATTAAGCATGATTGGTTAAACATTACCACAGGTGTACAGAGTATGCCATTGAAAACAAGTTTAACAAATAGTGCAGATATATTTATACGCATCAAAACATTTTTCAAGGGAGAGCCCTTACTCTGAGATTCTTCTCCTTCACTTTAAGGATTAGAAATGAGAATCAAGATCTTGAGATCTGGCAACCCGATCTGTTGTATTGAAAGCCATAGACAGTCTTGTGCCACATTAAAGTCTAACTGGCATTATCTTTGGTGGAGTGTCCACTTTATAGCAGTGCAGGTGGAGAGGTGTAAGTGCAGCCAACCCTATCAGAGGCAAATCCATCAATCTTGCTAAGGTGCATTTGATAAAGTGGGGACTGTAGTCCATAAACGTATGCCAAATAAAATGTGTTAATTTTTTAGGTGCCATAGAACTCTTTGATGTTGTTTTTCTAGCATGCTGTTAGTAAAAAAGGCACAAGTTACACAAAAAAGACAAGTTTCAATATTAAGTTATAAAGTCTGGGGATCCTTCAGACTTGAAGTTAGTCTTTGACTCCATATCATCAAAAGCTTAAAACTCTTTCGTAGACTTTTTACTAATGTTGCTCCACTAGATGGCAGTCTGGCACAAATCCAGGATACGTCCTGGATAATGAGATAAGGGACTAATAACTCACCTTCCTGCCCTGTTAAGTTTTGGCATTACTTTTTAACTGATACCATAAGATGCACTCCCGTCTACGTGAATGGGAATGTTTACCTACAGTATTTTTCTCTTTGTATTGTTACACAATCAAAGAACTTTCCCCACAGTTCTCGAGTTAGGCTCTGACAGCCTCTTGTGCCCAGTGGTGCTAGGCACAACTCAGGCTGCTAGATTATTCCCCCACTCCACCCCACATATGGGCCATGACCTTGCTGCACAGGTACGTGACTGACACACAACCATGGCTTGGCAGAAGAAAACCATGCGTATACAACTCCTAGGGAACTCTACTCGGATTGATTGGTTGTCCTTCAAACAACGTGAACGGTTGGGCCACCTCACGAAAACTGATTTGGAGCTGAAGCAACTAAAATGTTCAGGGCTAAGGAAGAAATATCTTCCTTATGAGAAAAGGCCACAGTGTTTAGGGCTTTTTAGTAAAAAACAAAACACTAAAGGGCAGCAAAGGACAAACTGATAACGTTTTGCACAGAACCAAAACTTGGGATCATCCAATGAAAACATTTGACCGACTAGACCAAAAAAAAGTACGTTTTCGTCTGAGAGCTAATTAAGTTTCTGGAATTTGCTATCGCAATGTGTGGTAATGGTGGCCGAAGCTTTGATACAAAAAGAGAGTAGATAGCTTTCATGGGAAATGTCTGTGAAATGTCATGGCTTTAACAGGGATAGCTGCTTTCCACTATTCGGCCAATAAGCTGCCTACCTACTTGTCTTGTCTTGGTGTGTACAGAGTGAAGCACTTGACTTGCATATCTGCCCTGCACATCCTAGCAGTATCTTTGATGCAGTTTAGATGGTTGCACTTGTGTTATGAGTGTGGACTGAAGAGTAGTCAAATTCTTGGTCTTTGCAACTTTACTTACTTTACTGGTGCTAACATAATTCAAATGGCAGCAGTGGGTTTAGGCATGCCATGCAGACCTAGGAATCTTTCTATTCCGACTCAGCTGAGCACATAAACTACATTGGTGAAGGGCTGTACTGATGCTCTTGGACATGGCATCTGTTCAAGTACTGACCCATGTTGGAGGTTGTTGTTAATATGCAGTGCTTTGGGACCAGCATACCCAGCAAAACGACTTCTCTATATATGCAGGGCCCAGTTGGCTACTGCGCTCCTTCATGGAGGCCTTACTGTTCTTCCATAACCCATGGCCAGTGCCATTTAGCAGAAAAGGAGGAGACCAGGCTCCACATGCTTATGGATGGTCCAAGTTTGTTCTTTAAAAAGCCCAACACATTTTGGCCTGTTTAGTAATTAATTGGCACTCTTCAGGGGCTGTACTGAAAAAGAAACATGCAGATATATCTATATATCTTCATTATAACAAGGAACAACACACATATAGAAAATTATATAATACTTCCCAGTTCACATAATATGCAAGAAAGAAAAAACTGGACTAGATTGCTTCTGACCATCTGAGGAATTGTATAAATGTTAACAAGAAAAAACATGTCATTTGTCTTCATCATTGCATATCAGACTAATTCTTAAAGCGCAGCAGCAGCTCCAGAAATTTCTGTTGTAGATTTAACTATTGGTGTGCGTATGATATATGAATAGTATACTTCACTATCTGAACTTGGAAGCATTATATAATTTTATATGTGTGTTTTATTCCTTGTTATAAAATGGAGATATATATATACACATATATATATATGCATGCGTGCACACACACACACACACACACACACACACACACATTCATTTTTAATAAAGCCCCTGAAGAAGGCCAATTAATTTATAAACAGGCCAAAATGCATTGGGGTTTTTAAAGAATAAACTTGGACCATCCATAAGCATGTGGAGCCTAGTCTCATTTTTTCCTCCTGATTTATTATACATGCTTTCCAGTACTTATTCCTGCTCCAGTGCCATTTGGCAACACGGTAAAAGACTGACTTGTTAGTGGCAGCACCCACCATTGGTAGCTGTCTTCTCTGGAAGGGTTGAAAGGTCAAAACTGTGTTCATTTTCCAGCACCTGCTGAACATGTATGTGTTTGTGCAGGCATTCTCTTGCTGGTAATTATTCTCCTGGTTGCTTTGTTGTACTGATTGTTAGGGAGTGATTATGCTCTTTTAACATGTTTTTGGATCCTGTACTTTGGATTTATCATGAAATGACATAATGTATTGGAAGAGGCAAAAGATTATGCTTGGTACAGTGGATGGCAGTAGTGTAGTGTAGTGCTGTGGTGCGAAAAGGCCCCTAACGTGGCGAGGGAGTGAGGGTTACACTTCATACGTTAAAGTGTGATACAAATTTATGCTTTGTGCAGTATCTTCACATGTGTCCTTTTGCTTCCTTCTGCGTGCATGGACAATAGTGATTCTTTTTTTTATTATTATTATTATATTTATTACAACAGTTTTCCCAATTTTCATCTACGAATTTCAATAATCAATACATATGTATATAAAATTAATAAAAATGATATATAAATAGTAATAGCATATACTCATATATATATATATATATATATATATACACACACACATATACATACATATATAATAATGATATGTAATATTATATGATAATATATAAATATCTGATTGTACATTATGCCTTTGTAAAGCTTCTTATTTATATCCATCTTTCTCCTTACAATATGGCATTTAATTATTTCTTATCTCATTTACATTATATTCCACTTCCTTAGTCCCCTAGAGTTAATTCTTTCTGGTCGCAATCGTGTTTCTCTTTCATTACCCTCCCTTTTCTAACTTTGCATGCCATTTCTTAATTTATTCTTGACTGTACCTTATGTTATTATTTTATATGCCCGAACCTTATGCTACATTTTCCTATATTCTTCTCTATGTTGGGAGGAGAAACCTTTCTATTTGCCTCCTTTCTGCGTCATCTGCTTCTTGATTTTTTCCCTCTATCATCGAGGTTAATCTGTTCATTTCTCTGTATTCCAGAACCTTAACTTTCCATTCTCCTATTTGTGGGACCTGATTATTTTTCCACTTCCTTGCAAATTCCATTCTGGCAGCTGTAATCATATAAAGAATTGTTCTCCAATGCTTTTTTCTTTGCTCTTTATCTATTTTCTGTGTCATGTTCAAAAGGAATATTTCAGGTATCAATGGGATGTTTATCTGTAATGCTTCTGAAATTGTTTCTTGTATTCTTTTCCAATATGTTTTAGCTTTATCGCAAGTCCACCATACATGATAGTAGGTCCCATTTTCTTGACCACATTTCCAACATTTGTTCTCCCTTGTTTTATATATCTTATTAATTTTCACAGGGTCAAGATGCCATCTATATAACATCTTTAAATAATTTTCCTTCAGACTCTGGGCTGCCGTAAATTTTTGTGTTTCTGACCAACTCCTCTCCCAATGTTCCAATTGAATCATGTGGCCTATGTTCCGCGCCCATGCAGTCATCGAGGGTTTTATCTGTTCCATTTCTAATTCTCTCTCTATTTGTAATTTATATAGTTTAGAGATCAGTTGTTTCTGTGGCTTAAATAGTATATCTTCAAGCTGTTTATCATTTTCATCTGTTAGAAATCCCTCTAATTTCCTGTCCATGTTATATCTTTCTTTGAGTTGTCTGTATAGAAACCATGAACATGTGAACCCTTCATGTTCTAGTTCCTCTCTAGTTTTTAATCTTATTTCTTGATTCTTCCCAACAATTATCATATTTTGGTACTTTATTATTTTCTCTTGTGAGTCTCGCCATCTGTTGTAAAATGCCTCATGGGGGGAGATCCATAATGGAATTTTTCTATAGTATTTTTTCTTAAATTTGTGCCAGTTTACGGACTTCTGGTTGCATGGCGCGCGTGAGCGGTCGCACGGAGTGCATTCGCGAACTCCGTGCTACCTCCCGCTGGATTCCGGCTGCTTTTTTTAACAACTGATTAGCGGCTCGACACCCCCCCCGTAAAGGGGGTGCGGAGGAGCTCGAAGGGGCCCCCGGAACTGAAGCCGACCTCCCTCTGTCAAGAGGGAACGAGGGGCTTCAGGGGAGCCGAAGAGCCAAAGACGGACTCAGCAGGGACGCCGCTTTTGTGGCACAAGCGCCGCCGCCGACTTTTAAAGAAGAAGACTCAATTTAATATCAACAATAAGCAGTTGATCTAGTTTTCTATTTCATAAATACAGCAACAATAACGTACTTACAGCAGTGAACAGGAATGGACATATAACGCGACCCAGCTGAACGTGAGTAAACAAAGCTGGGGGACTTTTTTTTTTTTGCCCTCCAGCTGATCGTGTCTAAATAAAGGTGGAGGATAGTTTTTTAAGGCTACGATTGATTAAGAGGGACTGAAATAATTTGACAGATTTGACAGACGTTTTGATAGAATTGACAGATTTGACAGATTTGACAGAGGGTTTGACAGATTTGACAGACTTGACAGATTTGACAGACGTCAACGGATTTGACAGATTTGACAGATTTGACAGACATGTTGGATTTCCCTATCAGATTTGATTGATGAGCAAAAGTGGAGAGTTTAGAGACGGGATTCGAGTTCAGCCTTGGGTTTTTTTTACTTTGTTTTCCTTGCCTCTTCTGTTTTTGCTTGTAAAGACAAGACTGACATTGGACAGACAAACTGGTCCTAATTTTTCTTCCTGGTTTTGACTTTTAAACGGACTGCGTTTTGTGATCTTGTTCTAAATTTTCAATTGGTGATTTGGGACTTTATAAATATACTTTGGGAGTGTTGGAGACGTGGTTTCAATGTAGAGGATTATAGTACTTTTTGAAGAAGAGAAGACAACTTTATAGTATCGGGCTCTTGCAGTTTGTAAACGGATGGAAGGGATTTGATCTTCGGAAGTTTGTTATAATTTGGATGGTGTTTCTGGGACAGACGCAGCTTTTGGCAACCTGTGGAGTACAGTATTGTTTGGCGACGAGAAGAGACTTTTTCAGAGTGGAGATTATTTTTCTTCTCCTCTTCTTTTTCTTCTGTTTCATGAACTAAACATTTAATATTTGGAATTAGAGGCTTTTGCTTTGCTACTGGGACATTTTCGTGGAAATAAAATTGATTACAAGCTTTTTTGCTGTGGCTGTGCTGGAAGGACAGAAGATAGAGAGACTTCGCCCCCACGCAGAGGACTATCCAGACTCTTAATATCAGCATTGCAAGGTGAAGAAGTTCTCACAGTCAAGGTCTGGGAACAGTTCCAAAGGAGAGAGAAGATTTGGTATCTGCTGGGAGGGGGAAGCAGAGAAATTGGGCCTAGGCACAGCTAGTTGAGGATTTTGAATGAGCTTATTACATGGTATTACTGTTGAATTTGATGAATGAAATAAGTATATTATTAACGTTTTTAAGTTGTTGTATATGATAAGGCTTTTTATAGATATATATAATCTCATAGAATTAATCAGTGGATTTGTATATACATGTAAGCTTATCTTTTAACTCTATATATATAGTATATAAGGAACTTTTATATCTAACAAAATATAGTAATCACTTTTATTTTTATTTCTATATTGTTGAAATGTTTACTGGGTAGATGGTTCAATGCTTAGATAAATCAATCAACTGAACTTGGGGATATATGGGACTGACTTAAATGATTTATATATGTACTGAATTGAAACAATAACATGAATTCTATGAACTGAGAAGATATAAATAGCAAATGTTTTTTGATTACATTGGTAAACATATTTGACAGTGATTTAAATAATTAGCAAAGCAACTCCAACACTGAGAAGAGAAATAAGAAGATAAATCAGAAATGGATCAAAGGACAAGAAGAGGAGCGGCAGCAGCTGCCACAATTATAGCATCCCAGGCAGTCAGACACACATCTGTGGATATGCTCCAGAAATCGCAAGATTTTATGTTACAGATGATGGAAGAGTTCAAAAGTATGAAAGAAGAGATTAGAAGTGACATAAAAGAAACAAGGAAAGAGATGCGGGCTGATATGAAACAAGAAATTGATAAATTGGGAAAGAAATTGGAAAATATATCAAAGGAAGTGACAAACTTAAAGACTGAAACTAAGGAGATAAAACAACAAGTTAAACAAGTTGAAAAGGAGATGGATGAGGCGAAGGGGAAACAACAGGAAGATGAACTTCAAATCACACAGCAGGAGTTACGATATCAGGAAAGATGCCTTCGATTTCGAGGTGTTCCAGAGGCTTCATCAGAGAATCTTTATGAAAAAATGCTACCGGCCTTGGCAGAATTTGCAGACATGGAAGAAGAAAAGATGGAGATATACATCGATAGAATGTTCAGAATTTCCTCTAGAGTTGCGAGAGAGAGGAAACTACCAAGAGACATTATTATAACATTTACGAGGACTATGATTAAAGACAAAATATTACAGAGAAGCTATGATGGACTATTGAAGATTGGAGATAAAGATGTGAGAATTTTTAAAGACATACCTTATCAAATCCTAAAGAAAAGACAAGAATATAAACCATTGGCCAATCTTTTGATGAAATGCCAGATTAATTATCGATGGGAAAGGGTTGAAGGTTTGTCTTTCATTTATAGACAGCAGAGATACAGAATTAATTCAACACACAAAGCTAAAGAAATGATGGAGAGACTGAAGAAGGACTTACAGAAGGATACCTCTGAAGGAGAGAAAGAACAAGAACAGTTGCTTCAAGAGGAGGAAAGAGGACAATTACAGGGAGAAGAAGAAGATGGTGAACAAGAGGAAGCAACTGGGGAACAAGAAGAAGGGGAGGTAGATGAAGAACTGTTGAAATAAGATAAATGACATTAATAAAAAATTAATATAATCAGCAAAATGGATTTGAAGATTTACTCTTGGAACATTAAGGGATTTAACTCTGAATACAAAAGAAGACAAATATTTCACCATTTAGAGAAACAGAATACTGATATAATATGTCTACAAGAAGCTCGAATTCGGACTCAAGACCTGAAATATGTTAGGAATCCGAGATTAGGTAGCTGCTTTGCTTGATTGATAAAAAGAAGAGGGGAGTTTTGATATATGTAAATTCAAAATTTGGTACAACGCAAATATTTCAGGCCATAAATGGTCGCTACATAGGAGTATAAGTTACTCTGAAACAAGACAAAATATTAATCATCGGGATATATGCACCAAATGGAGCCAAAGGTGAATTTTTCCCTACACTACAGGAAGAGATATTGAAATATCTTAATGAAACTGGAAACTCTAACATGATTGTTCTTGGGGATTTTAATGGCGTAATTAATCCTCAGGTTGACAGGACAATGCAAAAGTCATCTCCCCGAAACAGTGGCAAACTACCCAAGAGCTTCTTTAATATGATGGACACTTTAAATTTATATGACACTTGGAGATACAAGAATGGACAGTTGGATGGACATACATTCTATTCGGATCAACACAGGTCTATGTCAAGGATAGACATGATGTTGGCATCTAAACAACTTCTGATGAAGCTTACGGATATGGATATACTTCCTAATCCATGTTCTGATCATAATCCAATACAACTAAAGATAAAGATTAACGACAGAGAAAGAACATGGAGATTGAATGATGTGATTTGGAATAAGGAGCAATATATAATAAAAGCAAAAACAGAGATAACTATTTTAATGAGAATTTAACGACGGAACTTTCGATGAAAACTATCTGGGATGCAAGTAAAGCTGTTATGCGCAGTAACTTTATCAGATGGATGGCAGAAATCAGGAAGGAAAAGAGAAATACTGAACAGCAAATTTTGGAAAAGATGAAAGAAATTGAACGCCAGCTGAGACGAAATCCGTCAGATAAACAGATTAGATTACAGATGAAGATACAGCAAGCTCAGTTAAATCAACTTAATTCGGAAGAAATAGAGCAACAGATAAGGAGAATGAAATATAACTTTTTTGAACAAACTAACAAACCGTCCAAACTGTTGGCAGGAATGTTGCGTAAAAGAAGGGCTCGGAATGTTATAACTGAGATTAGAATAGAAGAAGAAAAAATTACAAAACAAGAGAGATTAAAACAAGTATTTCATAAATACTGTGTGAAACTGATGAGCAAGATCCCAAAAGAGAAGAATCAGCAAGAAATGGAAGAATATCTGAAGAAGATGAACAGAATGAGATTTAATGAGGCCCAGAGATTAATTTTGAATAATCCCATTACTATGATGGAAGTTGTTGAGGCTATTAGGAACTTGAAGAATGATAAAACTCTTGGACCTGATGGGTTTACTGCTAGATATTATAAGATTTTGGAACATGAAATTTCAATGCCTCTGCAAAGTACTATAAATGAAATAATGAATGATGGAATACCAGAGACCTGGAGGGAAGCCAATGTGGTTTTGATTCCGAAGGAAGGAAGAGACTTGACAGACGTTAAGAATTATAGACCAATCTCACTTTTGAATACAGACTATAAGATCTTCGCTACAATATTAGCAGAGAGGCTCAAGAAAGTCTTATCAGAGATAATTGACGAAGATCAGAATGGCTTCCTACCTAAAAGATCTTTGAGAAATAATATTAGAACAGTTCTAAACATAATTGAATATTATGAAAAACATAATGAACGGAAATTGGCCATGGTTTTTGTTGATGCGGAGAAAGCTTTCGATATGATTAGTTGGCCATTTATGAAAACAGTGGTTAAACAGATGCAGGCAGGAGAGAAATTTATTGCATGGATTGAAGAAATATATAGACAACAACAAGCTCGATTGGTTATCAATGGCGAAAGAACACAAAAGATAGAACTCCATAGAGGGACGAGACAAGGATGTCCCTTGTCACCCTTGCTGTTTATCTTGACAATGGCAATACTTAACAGTGCTATAAGAAAAGACAAAGAAATAACAGGAGTTCAAATTAAGAAATATCATTATAAATTGAAAGCTTTCGCAGATGACTTGGTCCTCTTTTTGGACGATCCATGCAAATCTATAGAAAAATTGAATTCTACAATGCAAGAATATGGACAATTCTCTGGTTTTAAAATTAATAAGGATAAAACAGTTCTTTTAACCAAAAACATGTCTGAAAGAGAAGAGAGGGAACTAGTACAAAAAACAGGATTTAAAAAAGGACTAAAGGTAAAATATCTAGGAATTTGAATAGCTAAAAGAAATAATGAGTTATTTCAAAATAATTACGAGAAAAAATGGAAGGAAATAACAAAAGATCTACAAAATTGGTCTTCTTTGCGGCTCTCATTGATGGGGAGAATTGCAACAGTTAAGATGAATGTTTTGCCAAAAATGAACTTTCTGTTCCAAAACCTGCCTATAATAACAAATATGAAACCTTTCTTACAATGGAAGAGAGAGTTAACTAAATTTATATGGCAGGGGAAGAAGCCTAGGATAAAATGGAACATTATGACAGATATAAAAAGTAGAGGAGGAATGGGACTACCAGACTTGCAATTATATTACAGAGCAGCGGCTTTTATGTGGCTAAAAGACTGGATAGACCTTCAAGATATGACAACGCTGGCATTGGAAGGCGCAGACTTGAGGATGGGGTGGCATGCCTATATGTTTTATGATAAAGCAAGAATAGATAAAGATTTCTGACATCACTATATCAGAAAATCGCTTTTGAAAATCTGGGATGATTATAAAGTCAAAAACATGAGGCAGCTCCCCACATGGGTCTCACCGCAAGAGACTTTTTTGGTAGATGGACTGATACAGATAAATGGTTGCAGTATGATGATATAATTGAGAGATCAGCGTCTAATAATTTTAAGATGAAAACAAGGGAAAAACTAGAACAGGAGGGAATAAGACTGAGTTGGTTCCCTTACAGACAATTAACCGAAAGGTTTCATATGGACATAAAAACTTACGGAATTGAACTAAAAGAGAAAGTTGGAGTAGTTAAATGGCTTTTTGAAAATCCGCCTCACCTTCTCGCTCAAATCCATCAAGAGATATTACAGCAGGAGAGACAAGAAGAAACAATAAAGGAAACAATGATTTTATGGGCTCAAAATATTGGTCATTCAATTCAATTAGAGTCTTGGGAGCAGAGTTGGAAAAAAACGCAGAAATTTACAGTAGCCCAGAATTTGAGAGAGAACTATTACAAACTATTTCACAGATGGTATATGACACCAGATAAACTGAGAAGGATTTATAATACAGGTACTGGACAGTGTTGGAAATGTCAGAAGGAGGTTGGTACGATATATCATATGTGGTGGACATGCGCAAAAGCTAAGAAATATTGGAATGGAGTACATAATGTGATTTGTACATTAGTGAAAGGTCAGTTTGCTAAGACACCTGAATTGTATTTGCTAAATATGATTGATATAATAGAGGGTGCTGGTATAAAGAAGCATTGGAGAATATTACTGTATATGATAACAACAGCTCGTATTGAATATGCAAAGTTATGGAAAACTCAGCAAATACCTACAATAGAACAATGGTGGGCTACATTTATTGAAAATAAAAATGCGGACACGGTCTCCCAGAGATTAAAGGGGAAATCAGATGATGAGATACAGAAAGAATGGCAAATTGTTACGGATAATTGCTGGGTTTTAACAGTTGGGAATACGTAATTCATGGTTAAAGTTATATTACGTGTGGGCGACAGGTATATATCATGAAGCAGAAATATGAAGAATGAAATGTAAGAACTATCAGATAAACTAACAGTATAATGTCGTACAGTACCTTAAGTTCGTAGAAATCTGGAAAATGGAATCTAGATCAATGTGGAAGATCAGATATATTTCTAATGAAGCTGACAATTGAATATGTATGTTTTTTATAATGAGAATTTTGAATAAAATGATTTAAAAAAAAATTGTGCCAGTTTACTAGTAGAGCTTTCCTTAGAAAATGATTCTGGAATTCTTTATCTACTTTATGCTTATTGTACCAAACGTACGCATGCCATCCTATTCGCAGTCCGGCTCCTTCCAAATTTAGTATTTTTTCGTTTTGTAATGTTAGCCATTCTTTAACCCATATCAGGGAATTTGCTTGATAGTATATTTTCAGATCAGGAAGCCCAAAACCTCCTTTTTCTTTCTTCTCTGTTAGAAATTTCCATCTTATTCTTGGTCTCTTTTTATCCCAGATAAATTTAGAAATTTCTCTGTGCCATTCTTTGAATGGTTTCTCATTTATGATTACAGGTAGATTTTGGAACAGGAAATTTAGTTTTGACAGCACGTTCATTTTAATTGTTGCTATCCTTCCCAGTAACGACAGTTGGAGCTGATTCCAATTATTTAGTGATTTCTTAATTTCTTTCCTCGTATTTTTATAGTTGTTCTCGTATAATTCATTGTTTCTTTTGGCGATCCATATTCCCAGATATTTAACTTTCCTTTCTAGTTTAAAGCCTGTTTTTTGAATCAATGTTCTTTCTTCTTCCAATCTCATATTTTTGGTCAAGATTTTTGTTTTTTCTCTATTAATTCTAAATCCTGCTAGTTCACCAAATTGGTTCAGCTTTTCTAAGAGTTTGTCTGTATTTGAGTTTGGGTCCTCTAAGATGATCACCAAGTCGTCAGCGTATGCTTTTAACTTGTATTCATGGCTCTTTACTTTGCATCCCTTCAGTTCAGGGTCTCCCTTTATCATCTTTATTGATATTTTGATTGTTATTATAAATAGTAAAGGCGATAAGGGGCATCCTTGCCTTGTGCCCTTTTTAATTTCCAAATTTTTTGTTTTTTCCCCATTTATGATTAAAGTGGCGACTTGGTCTTTGTATATTTCTTTAATCCATTTTATATATGTATCTCCAAAATTCATTTTTGCCAGTACGTTAAACATAAAGTCCCATCTCAAATTATCGAATGCCTTCTCGGCGTCAATGAAAATCAAGGCTAGCTTTTTCTCATTATTTCTCTGATAGTATTCTATAACGTTCAAAATTGTTCTTATGTTGTTTCTTAATTGTCTGTTTGGTAAGAATCCATTTTGTTCTTCCTCTATGATTTCTTGTAAAATCTTCTTTGTTCTGTCTGCTAGTATGCTCATAAAGATCTTATAATTGACGTTCAGCAATGAGATCGGTCTGTAATTGGCTGGTTCTTTTGGGTCTCTCCCTTCTTTTGGTAGAAGTGTAATGCAGGCCTTGCTCCAGGAACTTGGTCGCCCTCCTTCTATGATTTCGTTGAATAGTTCCAGCATATATGGAACCAGCTCTTCTTGCAAATTTTTATAATATGCGGCCAAAAACCCATCCGGGCACGGCACTTTTTCTGAATTAAGTTTCTTAATTGCTTCTACTATCTCTATTGTTGTTATTTTAGCATTTAGTATTTTCTGTTGATCTTCTGTTAATTTGGAAATCTTCTGTTTCTCCAAGAAATCCAATATCCTTTCTTGTTTCTTTCTGTCTTTTACATCATATAATTCCCTATAGTATCTAAGGAAAGTTTGTTTAATAGTTTCTTGATCTGTTATCGTCTTACCTCCTATGTTTACTTCTGTGATCAAACTCCTTTCTTTTTCTTTCCTCAATTTATAAGCTAGCCATTTACCAGGCTTATTGGCCTGTTCAAAGAATCTTTGTTTAATTCTCTTCAAGTTCTTACTAATTTCCCATTGATGTTCTGATTTCAACTGTTCTTGCAGCATCCTCAGTTCTGTTCTTGTATTTGTATCCGTTGGGTATAATCTTAATTGCTCTTCCGGTTGTTTTATTTTTAGCATTATTTCTTGATATTTTGCTTGTCTCTTTTTCTTCATTTCTGTTCCCCATTGAATGAAATGTCCCCGCATTACTGCCTTGCTTGCATTCCAAATAGTACTCAATTTGACATCACTTGTCACATTTTCTTTAAAGTAGTTTCTTATAGTTTCTCTGATCTTTTCCAAGTAACTCTGACTTTGAAATATATAATCATTCAACCTCCATCTTCTAGGTCTTTTTAATATTTTGAACTCTAATTGGATTGGGTTGTGATCAGAATGTATTCTAGGGAGAATCTCCATATTGTCTACTTGATTTTGTATAGCTTTAGAAATCAGAAACATATCGATTCTTGACATTGATTTATGGGTTTCTGAATAGTAAGTAAATCCTTTGGAATGTCCATATTTTGTCCTCCACACATCTTGTAATGTCATAAGTTCCATTAATTTAAAGAAAGATTTAGGAAGTTTTCCATGTTGCTTACGGTCTAATTTGCCTCCCGATCTGTCCTCTTTAGGGTCCAATACTCCATTCAGATCCCCACAGAGTAGAAAATTATCTTGGTTTGTCTCTTCAGAGTAGTCTAAAAGTTGTTGTAATAGTTTCTGGTAGAAATTACTTTTATCTTCCATTGGGGAGTAAACTCCTACTATTAGAACCTTTGTCTCTTGAAGCTGCACCTCCACTCCAACATAATATCCGGATGTATCCTGAAATTTCAATTCTGATGGGAGGTTACGGTTTACGTAGAGTACTACTCCCTTCTTTTTTTTCTGCGAGGCAGATGCGTAGCATATTCCAAGTTTTGGGTTCCGTAAATATTTAACGTCTTTGTCTCTGATTTTAGTTTCCTGTAGGCATATTACGTCTGCTTTTGCCTTTTCAACATAATGAAAGATTTGTCTTCTTTTATAGTTCGAATTGATTCCTTTTACGTTCCAAGATATAATTTTGATGGTCATCCTTTTCTTATTAAAAGTCTTTCTTCTTTTCTATATCTCTTCTTCTTCTACATACAAGTCTTCTAATTCTAATTCTGGTTCTTTTTGTTCTTTGGCTCCCGATGTCGGATCTAATTCTTTGCTTCCAGATGTTATTTCTTGTTCTTCTTCGTCTACATTGGGGTTTTTATCTAGATTCCTTTCTTCTTGATGTTGTTCTTGTTCCTTATCTTCTTCACCTTCGCTTCTTCCATTATTGTTCCTCCCATTCCGTAGTTCCAATTCTCTTTTAAGCCTTTCAAACACTTCTCTAGCATGTGTTATATTGGTTATTCTGTATCTTCTTTGTTTATGAGTAAAGGATATCCCTTCTGTCCTTTCCCATTTGTACATTACTTTATGCCTTTGCAGTAGTATCGTTAAGGGTTTACAATCCTGTCTCCTTTTTAAGATGTCATATGGAATATCTTTGAATATTTTAATAATTTTTTCTCCCATTCTTAATTGTTTATCGTAATTTTTCTGAATTAGTTGGTCCCTTATGTTTGTTCTAACAAAGCAAACTACGATGTCTCTGGGCCATCCTTTTTCTCTTGCTAAATTCGAACTTGCTCTGAAGATTCTAGCAATTTCTTGCTCCATTCTATCAATGTCCATATCTATAAACGTTGCTAAAATTGGAATTACTTTTTCATACAGGTTCTCTCCAGGTAACTCCTCAATCCCTCTCAGCTTCACGCACCTGTCGCAGTAGCGTAATTCTTGTTGGGATATCGCCAGTTCTCCTTGCCTTTGATTTGTCTTCAATGTTTCTTTGTCTGTCTCTAATTGATTTGTTCTAACTTGAAGATCATGGATATCTCCTTTCATGGTCTTGATCTCTTTGTTCATAGTCTCCATTTTTTTCCCAATTATTTCAATCTCTCTCTTGATATCTGCCTTAATTTCAGACCTTGTTTCTTTCATTTCCTGTCTGATTTCATGTTTAAGGCCTCTTATTTCTTGTAAAATTTCAACTACCTGTTGGTCCATATCCACAGATGATCTTCTACTTGGTTCTATTAATTGAAGTTGTGTTTGTGTCTGAGTCCTTGTTCCTTTCCTTGTTCCAGTCGCCATTTTTTTTCCCTTTACTTCAGTTTAGTAGGTCCTTGCTAAGTCCGCCAAACAGTTATATATATTACTTATATTATATTATTTACTTTACCTCTATAATGTAAATCTCTAAGTGCCTTTCAGCTTCTCAAACAATATATATATAAGTAATTAACAATTCTAACAGTTCATTACCTCATTTACGAATTCATACATAAAGTTCTTAATCATTCCTTAAATTCATTAAATTCTAATATGACTATATGGGAAAAATTAAATTATGTAAATTATATTCCAATAGATCTTTCCAATTAGCTCAGACAGTTAGTTAGGTAATTAATTCAAAGCAGTTTCATACAGAACAATTATACTTCCCAATTCCCCATGACCTTCACCGCCTTATTTTCTGTTTTTCTTTTATATCGTCTTCTCTTTTCAGTCTTGATTTCTGTTTCCCTCTTTTCCGTGTCTATGTCATAAACTCTAGCAACTGTCTCGTCTTCAGTGCTGTGGGGCGAGCTCAAGCAGTTCTCCTGCGATCTCCAGCCCCTTCCCGCTCCCTTTTCTTTTATTTGTGGTCCTGTTTATACTTTCTTTGTATATAATGGCCGCTTTTATTCCTTTTGCCTGTGAATCTATTCTGTCTCCTATTTCTCAGTCCCTCTCGTGTCTTTCGTCTTTCCGTAAGCGAGCTCAAGCGTCTTCTTTCCTTTCGCTTTCCCACGCGAGCTCTAGCTTACTATTCCCTTTTTGCTTCAATCCAATTCAGTTCTATTTCTCTCGAATTCCGCATTGCAATTCAATACGTCTTTCCTATTTAATTCCAACTTGGAAAGTCTGTACTTTACAATAGTGATTCTTAGGGCTGCGAATAAAGGAATAAAGCACTGTATTTGAGAAAAAACTTTTCAATGAGAAGGCAAAGCCTGGCCATTATCCTGATGTTTGTGGCGTCCACTAACAGTGACCCTGAGAAGGGAATGGTTAGTGTGAATGTAATATATATTGTGCGATAATGAAGGTATTCTTATAAATAAGCTGTTGGTGCCTCCCTTGGAATACATCAGTATGTTCAGTCAGTAAATCATAAAGTGAGACAATAATGGAATAATAAAAGTTATTGAAAAGAAAACAGCAAAGTAATCCTACATTGTTCTGCCTCTTTGTGAGTGCCTTCACAATTACCATGCTGAGATAGGCCTGGTAGAGGATGTCCCAGGAAAATTCTTTTCCATTATGAGAGCAGCTTTTCCCCTACTCTATCCCAGCTGTCAGAGCTGCTCTCTGCAGGGCTGATGTAACGTTTTCAAAGGAAGTACTATTTACTCTCAGTTATTTTCTCTCCTTTACCAAGTAGCAGTTGCCAGAGAGCCATCAGATTCCACAGTCTGGCCTTGGATCCTTGCAAAGTAAGTTTGAGCACATGTCAGTCCTATTAAAACTGAAACATCTATACATAATGCAGTCATCAAGATGGATTAAATGTCTTTTCCTCAAGGCCTGCCACTACTTTATAAAGGTGCCTGCTTACATTTGCGTCAAAAGCAAGTAGCTATTTACATTTAAGCCTTTCTAGCTGAATTTCTTTCATTCTCTTTTTATATTTAGGACATTTGCAGAAAGACTACATACCACAATGTCAGTCTTGCAAAGGAGGGGTGTGTCTAAATTTTTGTAAAAGGCTTGCATGGTATGCTTGTGAAAATATAAAAGGCTGATTCTAAACCTACAGCTTTAATTATATTTTAAAAAATCTGTTATTAAAAGTCTTAAAATATTAACACAGCCTGGCTGGCTGTTCAGAATAGACAATCATGGCTTCTTAAATGCCTCAAGCAGTTCCTGAGGTTTCTTCTCATTCCCAAGTAACACTTTTTAGTACATATGTGGTTTCATGAAGAACTTTAAAATAGTATGAAGTGGGATAATGTCATGTGAAAGTGAAATGTCTGAATGATCTAGCCAGTTGTAGAAAGAGATTTCTGAGTAATAAGGCCTTGCTCCATCCACATAAGACTAGTTCAAGTTGACTATAAATAGTAGCATAACTGAATTGTAATCCTTTTCTTTAGAACATCACCCTCCACGCTATGTCAAAGTCCTTTGTGTGCAGCAAGAAGCATGTGAAGACATTTTTCCCAGGCACAGCTTGGAAAAGTTAGGTTTTGGACTACAGTTCCCAGAACTCCATTGGCTGGGCCTCACTGGGCTGGCTGAGAGATACTAGATGCTGTAGTCCATAAAACTAACTTCTCCAAACTCTGATGCCAGGGGTGGGGAGCCTGCTGCTTTCCAAATGGTGGTGGTCTCCATCAGTCTCAATCAGCATGACCAGTGATCGGATAGGATTGCTGTACTACCTCGTTGGTTGAGTTTTATGTGGATTCTAGGCATGCCAGCCTAGAATTCGACCATTCTCTTGCTTGGGAGTATTTAACCCTTGTAGGAGCCAAAATGTGGAGGTGCTCTTCTGTTAAATTGTTCTGGAAAAGAAAAAGGAAAAGGAGAATAAAAGTCAGCTCCTGCCTTTTGGGTGGGAGGAACAAGAGAGTACAAGATGTGTACAGTGGACATAAAGAAGCAAATTAAGGTTGCATTGCAAGGGCGTGAGGGGTCAGGGATGGAGTAGATGACATAGCAGAGTAAGGGTGGTGCAAGCAGCAATATGCAACGAACAAGGGAAGTGTGTGTGGGCACAAGGTGAGGCAAGAGAGGAGTAGGAAAAGTGGGAGAGTGACATGGCAGGGATTCATTGTTAGTGTGTGAGGTAAGGAAGGGAATATCATGTATTCTGCTTGAGCTAGATTGTTAGTATGGTGTGACCAGGAATGTTTTTCTTGTGGGTGAGAAGAAGAAGTCAAATCTGCCCTTGGTAGTACCAGGTGCAAAGATATTATGGCTATCTATCTGCTGTATTTTCCCTATCTTGTGGGGAAGCTCTGAAACATGGGAAATGTGTCACATGGTGTGGTTAACACAGGGTAAAAAGACTTACATCATGTGAGAGTTCTCTCTCTCTCTCTCTCTCTCTCTCTCTCTGTTTGGTTCTCTATTTGCTTTGCTGTTTTTTGCTCACCTTACTGGCTTTTTATGCTTCATGGCAAACACTGTCTGAAGCAGTGTATATCCTGCAGTGCTTCAAATAAACTTTAGACTAGCCTAGCCTGTTTTCAGTCTGGGGCAACTGGCAATGATCCAGCACAATTTATTGGTTTTATACTCTGCACATGCTCTAGCGCCAGAACCTAGGCGCCCTGACAGGGAATGGGGTAAGGGAGAGTGAGTGATGTGAGGCAGATGGCAAAAAGCAAGGGAGGGGTACAGTGCAAGTGTGCACAGTGAGGCAAGTGAGAGAGTAGGAGGAAAGGGAGAGCGAGCTGTGTAAGTGGTGGGATGGGAGAAACAAGAGTAGCACATTACAGGGAGAGGGGAGGGAGGGAGCGGGGAAACAGAAGAGTGAGTGATGCAAGCAGTGGAATGCAATAAGCAAGGGAGGGACACACTGAAAGCGCATGAAGAGAGGCACAGGGAGCAGGAGAGATGAGTGAGTGGGTGGTGCCAGTGGCAGAGGAAAACAAGGGGAAGGACGTATTGTGAGGATGTGAGGTGGGGCAAGGAAAGGAGTAGGAATGGAGAGAGGGAGGATGAGAGGGTAGAGCAGAAGCATACAAGGAACGAGAGTAGTAGGCCTGAGGAGAAGCAAGGTACATGAAAGAGGGATATGGCGTTACGAGGTGAGGGAAGGAGATGATAGCAGCAATCGGCAGGTTTTCCCTGGAGCACAACAAAGCCAGTAAGTTACACAAGTTTGAGCTCAAGAGTTCTAGGCTGCAGTGGGCTATGCCGATCAGGTCTCCGCACTAAATTGGGCATCAGCAGGAAGCGGGTAGAAGATATAACAATGCAGTGCAAAGAACAAGAAAGGGGGCATTGCAGAGGCATGGGATGAATCCAGGCAGAGGGGAAATGGGAGCAGGGAAGTTGGGAACACAGCAAACGAGATGAGGTGGCAGCAGCAGCAGAGGTCTTCCAGGACAAGGGAAAGAGTCAGTTCAGTGCTCCTTTTTGTGCAGCAGCTACCTCAGGATATGAAATTGACAAAAGAAGTATGTTACCCTGATTTCTGAGGTCCCGTGGGGGACACCTCAATGTGCTCCAAATAATGGGGAATGGGAATTAGCCAGAGCACAAGCTGTAGCTCTACGAGAGGCAGGGTAACCTAGCGAGATCTTAAACCCGATGTTTACGGGGTCAGGCCAAGTCAAAAACCAAGCAGAATTAAGTTATAATCGTTTTCTTTATTTTAAAGACCGTCACTGCGCACTTACGTACTCACACAGACCTAAGAAAATAAAGGGAGGAAATTCGATAGGGGATTTCAAGAGGGGTTTTCAGGGGAAATACTACACCTGATCCTGTAGCCCGGGTAGCCAGAAGAAATTCAGTAAGTCTGAAGCAGAGATTCTCAGCACGTGGAAGCTGAGGGGAAGGCTTGGCAAATGGAGCGGCAGCAAGGTGGGATGACAACTGTGAGCGATCTGAAGAAGTGCTCAAAATCAGGGGTTCTTATAGGGCGAAATGTGCCTGTAGGGTAGTCCGTCCCCGGGGAAAACAATGAGTTTCGGGTTGGAGACAAAGCCTCCGAAAGGTCAGCACTTAAGATGATTGGATTTTGATAGAGTTGTCAATAGCGCAGACAGTATGCAAATGGCGAGTGCTTAGTCAGAAGCGCTAATCTCGTCAAGCTGACTGTTCGGGGCAGACTCTTGTATGCGTACTTAACTTAAGTTTTAAAGTGTACTTGCCTAGAGGTCTCCTGAAGCTGCATGCTGGAAAATTACTGGCCTGCCTGGGATTTTTCAGCCGTTCGGCCGTGTCTGTGTGTGTGCTTATCCGGGGGTCTCACAAGCACGTGGAGAGGAACAGTTTGGAATGGCCAATCTTTTTGTATCAAATTATATTTGACAAGCCCTGGGCTCCGACTATAGACCACAGTAACAAGTAGCTGGTAAAAGACAAGAGAAGATAGTAGATCAATGCTTATTAAGGTAGATGCTTAATGTGAATCTTCAGATATTGGGAAATTGATCTAAAGTACCATAACAAAAGAATAAAGTCTTTTTTTATGGACTGACTCCTAAATACCCTGAAGGTAATATGTCCTGTCTGATCTTGCAAGGTAAGCAGGGTTAGCCTGGGTTATTACATGGATGGGAGACTTCCAATGAATACCAGGTGCTGTAGGCTATATTTAAGAGGAAGGAATTGGCAACCCACCTCTGGGTATTCGTTGTCTAAGAAAACCCTATGAAATTCAGGGGGTTGCCATAAGTCAGCAGGCAACTTGAAGGCACACACACACACACAACTCCACACTTATTTGTCTAGGGAGTATGGTATGGGCATTTGACCTGTTTACTCACACATATGCCTACTTAGTTAAATGTGCATCAGAGAATACCGTTAACCTTTACAGTGTAAATTCAGTCAGGGAAACAAAACAGAACCTATAAAGGTGAGGATGTAGAAAGGATTTATATCAAGGAGAAGTATAAGGATTGTATTAAAGAGGGGAAAGACATCTGCTACATTAGATTGGCACTTGATTTTTCATATATTTTTCTTTGCACAAAGAAATGCCTTTCAAAGTTTTCAAGGGGGTACCTGTGTTTTTGCAGCAAAAACATTATCAAGTATTTACACTTGTTTACCCAACATATCCATCCTAAAAGACAAACAGGTTTTATTTATCATAAATTTTTGCAGCCTGCAGCCCAATTCATTAGCTGTATGGAGCGTTGCCTCATTTTTTGCAGATGTTTGTACACATGGTTGGGGTTGAAGTGTCTAATTGGTGAGACAAGAGGGAATGGAAATGTAAAATGTATAGATATTTATCATCAGCTTATCTGGCACTAGCAAACAGCAACTGGGTAGGGGCACAGAGATTCTAGCATAGATGATCTGCTTAGCATGTGTTGTCTGATTAACAGTCAAATAGGTCAAAGAACGTTAAAATAGACTGTTTCCTAGTTACAGTAAAGGATCTAATCTGTATCTGTAAAGAAAATCAACACCATGTTTCTTTCCTTTCATTACTGCTATTTGTCCTTACTGTCCTCTGCATCTTGCCCTATGAAGCAGATAGCAGTCACTTTCAGGCATCTTGTGGAATTTTCTTGGATCTGTAGCTTTTTGCCATCAGCAAAACACACACAAACACAAACAAACAAAATGATGGCAAAAAAGCATCTATTGTGTATGACAAAATGTTAATATTATTGTTCTTTTATTTGTACTGCACTGAATGTGCAGAGAGCCACCATGGTGGTTTAAGTGTTAGACTAGGACTCCAGGAGACCAGTGTTCACATCCCCTCTCTGCCCTGGAAACCCCACTGGGTGGTCTTGGGGAACTCACACTCCCTTAGCCTTGGAGGAAAGCACACATTGTCAGCAACAATAAAGGAATGTACACGCACATTTTAGATGGTTCTTTTCTCCCTATTAATCCACACAACAACAAGGTAGATAGTGGTGGCCGCAGGTCACATAGTAAATTCTGTGGTCAAGCAGAAATTTTAACTTGGGTCTCCCTGTTCCTGGTCCAGCACTTTAAACATTATACTGATTCAGATTAGTTATAACTGTAATAAAAATGGCATGAAATTTGAAATATAATGAAAAAAGAAAATGCTGTAATTAATATGCCTTGTTTGCATACTTAGAATAATTTGCATAATAGGAAAATTGGATGCTCAGATGTGAGGAGGTAGAAGATGCCAACCCTGTGTTCAAGGATGATGGGAACTGCAGACCCACACCATCTAGAAAACTGCAACGTCTTCACCTTGGATTTCTCCTCTAGATCTTAATACACCTTTAACTGTTACAGTTCAGTTCTTGATTTGAATATGCTTCTACAAGAAAACAACCTCATCAGCATTATCTTGCTTCACTTACAGTAAATGAGCATGCTGGCTAGTTCAAGATCATTTTATAAACCAGATGAAACTGCCTTCTGTTGATTGAGACCATTGGCATACCCAGTCTTTCTGAACTGTCCTCTAATGCTTGCAGTAACTCCTCAAGATGACAGATAGAGGAGCCATTTTAGATTTAGTGCATATTCAAATGCATACCCTTTGTATACAAAGAAAAGCCGTTGAAAGTGTGACCAGGAAAAACGGCATATTTATTTCCTCTGCTGTATGATCCTACACGCAATTTGCAGTTACCATCTGGAAACCCTGTTGCTGTATGTCCCACCTTCTAGAGACAAAGTTGACGGAAACTTTTCACAGGGTCTTTTCCTGTAGATACTCTCTTATCTCATTCCAGGAAGATTAGATTTGCACTTTCTTTACTATACTGTACTTCAGACAGCAAAGACAAGGCTGTACCAGCAATCTTTTAGGAGTACTTAATGTTGCTCTCAAATTCTAATGTCACCCTTTAATTTTACATGTTACCTTAATGGTACAGAAGATTTCCCTCCCACTTCCAGTATGATGCTTTGGGTCTTGCTATTGTATTTCTACGTTGCTTCAAGTGCCTATTAAGTGGAGGACAATTCATCAATTTATTGCACTCACCTACACACTTCTTATTGGCTAAGAAAGTCTCACATCCCCTTTGCTAGATATAGACCCCTAGGGTAAGTGCCATCCATCATTACTGTCCAACCATCACTTGGGTTTTGCTTCCCATTTGACCCAAATCTAAACTAGAATTAAAAGATTTTGAAGAGATACATTGTTGCAGAAACAGAGGAAAATGCACAGAATGTCAAGAACACACTGAAAAGGAATCCTTGCCACTTATGGACTTCCTTTCTACCTTGGGGCAAAAAGTAGATGAAAAAGGTTCTGGTCTGAGGAGCAGGTAGGCAAAACAGTTCAAATACTTTATTTTTTCTATACTTTAATATTCTTAATTAAAGAATATCAAACATGATATTCTGCAGAATATCATAAGCTAAATAAATTCACACCTACCTCTGCCTTGGGGGAAAAAAAGCCCTGGAAATATAAATTCTAATGCGGGGCAGGGGGGAATGAACAAGTTTCTTTTAAGTTGTCCTTGCTTGCAAGTTACAGTAGTTATTCTGTGCTTACTAGCCAAAATCTTATGGTCAAGCTAGATGTGACATCATCTTCTGAGCAAAGTAGACGTGGATGTGTGTGTGTGTAAGAGAGAGAGAGGGAGAGGGAGATTTGGATGAAGGTCATGGCACAGGAGGAGGCGGGCCTAATACACTGCTTTTGCATTCCACTTTGAACTCAAAATTGTACAGCTTACCTTACAGCTTACCTGTGTAGGGTTTCCTCTCCATGGTGAACAGCAGCTGGTAGAGGACAGGTGATGTACTTTGCGCTTACAGCACAGGAGAAAAATTAGATACCCCACTTCCTAGATTGGAACTCTGATGTGAATTGTGAGGAATCCATAGCTGCTTTTTCAGAAGAGATTAACTTTGGGTGATCTGAAGTTTCCACATGACAGTTAGACACCTGATATCCAGTTTAGTGATCTCTTTCTGAGAGATGATTTTTTGTTTTGTTATGTCAGAATGTGTTTTCTTCTGGTGCTGGTGGAAGAGCATTTTTCCCATTCAACTGTTTAAATATCTTACTGAAATTGCTCCCTCTGATTTCCATTTTTTTTCTCCCATATCATATTTTTTGGGGGGTGAGAACAGAAAGGAAGATACGGATTCTTTTATCCTTCCCCGCCACCACCCCCATTTGATTCTGACAAGAAGTGGTCACAAGCCTGAGGTTGAAATAGATAGTTTGAGTGCTGACATCCAAACCAAAATTGGTTTAGACCAGGCACCTTTTTACAGTATGGAATTGTGGCACTATGATTCCACTCTAATTGCCATGGCTGTATCTTATGGAGTCCTAGAGTCCTAAATCCCCCTCCTTAAACTGCAGATCTCAGAATTCCATAGGATGTTACTATGGTAGTTAAACTAGAAGTGTAGTGCTATGATTTAGTAGTGTGAAAGGCCCCCAAGAGTAGAGAATGTTCTTTCTGTTAGAGGCCATATGGATGTATTCTGTTGGGGGCTACATGTCAGCAATGGGTGTGGCACTCCCTTTCTCTCACACTCATCCCTGTCTTTCACTTATTCCCCCCTCCCAACCAGCAGATTGCCAGGGGAGTGACAGGTTGCTTTGCTAAATGTCTGAACTGATTTCTAACAGAGAATTTTTGAAATTAATTCAAGAGATTTGTGCATGCTAAAGTTTGCAAGTCCCCTGCTTTTAACTCAGAAGGATGTTGTTACTGTTCCTCTACAATATCTATTTTTGGTATAAACAAACTTTTCACTGTTAACAAGGGGTACTGATGCAAGGGTTAATACATCTGGATCTCAGCATCCCATAGAAGCGTATAGTGATACTTCAGAAATTTTGCAGAAACTGGGTTCAGTTCGTGGACAAAGAAACTTAGGTTATTTTCCCATAAGGCTTGGTGACTATGTGTAAAGCTCAGAAAACCATCCATTATTCCTGAGATATCATATGGGCCGTGATTGGACTCCCAGAGTGACTACATGGGATGGCCCGCTTACAAAGATTAGAATATTGTTCCCTTTTTATTTTTGGACTAATGAATGAATTCATGTACATATAGATGCTTGTGCTGCTAAAGGAAGACATAATGTTTGATTTACAGTTAAGTGTTCTAAGATGCCTTTTGTTTTACATGTTTCTTTTCAGTTGAATCATAGAAGCTCAAATCCATTTTTTGAAGGCTGTTTCAAAAAATGCCTTGAAGTATTGCTTTCAAATGTCTTTTATTAATTTTATAGGCAGCAGTATTCTAGAAAGAGAGCAGTGAAATTGTGTGTGTGTGTGTGTGTGTGTGGTCACTGATTTGGCAAGTAACTTAATGGGTAATGAAGACCAGGCTTTCAGTTATGAGGTGTTCATAAGCAATGTGTTATTGTGCTAGGCCTAGAAGAGCTTTTAAAAGTGCAAACATACCCATTTTCTCTGTATATGCCGCAAAATGACTGATGCACTATTAAACGTACAAATCCAGCAATCACGTGAAGTCACTTGTCCCCTACAATGAGCTCCACTTTTTCATGAACTTGCACTGGTCTGGTTTAGTTGCTAGAACAGCTTAAATATGAGGAACCATTTTACTGAAAAAGCTTCCCATGTAGAATGCTATCTATGCAGTTTCTTTTTCAAGTGGAAACCAGATCACAAACTAACTGTTAATTAGGACTAAGCAGTTAACTGCAGGCATTGAAAATCCTTATGCATTCAGCAACATATCCATACACCAACCCCTCATGATTGTTTTGGCAAGTAACAAATGTGCCTTGGCTATTGATTATGTAGTGAACTGAACTTTACAGTCCCATGTCTGTTCTCTGATGCTTATTTTACTAATCAAACGATGTCTCAGAATGGCCTCTGATCATTTTCCATCTTGAAGTCTTCCCTCTCTCCCATGCTGATTGGCTGGCTTGCTTGTTTGTTTTAGCCTTTTATTTATGTTTTTATTTATTATATTTATATGACGCCTTTCTCCCAGGGAGGGATCCAAGGCAGCTTCCAAAAAAGTTAAATTAACAGAACACTTTGGGGTTCCCTGTTGACACCATGCAGCTCTTCCAACATAGGTCTATGGTTTCCTTTTACTTACTTTTTATAAAATAACAGTTAATAGATTTTGAGCCAGTCTGGTGTAGTGGTCCGAGTGTTGGCCTATGATCCTGGAGACCAGGGTTCACTTCTCTGCTCAGCCATTGAAACCCCCTGGCTGACCTTGAGCACATTGAACACTCTCAGCCCCCAGAAAACCTCATGATAAGGTCACTTGAAGGTCATCATAAATCAAGAACAACTTGAAGGCACACAACAACAACAAAAGATATCTTGAAAACCATACCCGTCCACCATGTCTTTCATACTGCATGGAACAGAGGAAAAACTGTCATGTTTTTTGTAATGTTGTAAAGCATGGTGCTCAACTTTGGCAGATTGAGCCCAGAGCTTGGAATGTTACTTTTTAAATTAACTAATTACCTGATCACCTAACAGGTTATGTCTCACTGTATCCCAGAAAGAAATTAATTGTTACTGTGTGACATTTGAAAAAAACTCAGCAGAATGCTCCTTGGTTCCTCCTATTTCTCATTATCATAATCCTAAATGGATATCCTGCTTGAATTCCTCTCACTCCCTCACCCGCACAGGTACAGTAGTAGACCATGCGGCTGACATGTTAACTACATATAGATGCTCTGAGTGGGCATAAAGAAGCAGTTACATGCTCAGTCCCTCTTCACATTCTCATCTTCCGCCAAACCATTGTTCTAAATCTCATGCCAAAGCCAGCCTGAGATGTATGCAGAAACACCTCCTCCTTATCTAAACTTGCTCTCACAGCACACACCAACCCAACCAATCCAAATATTGCACCCTGAGCTGCTGTTTGGAGCAGCCAGCCTAGCAAAGCAGCCCATTCCTCTCAGTGTGCACTAAAAGTGACCCATTTGCTTTGTCTCTGGCATCAGGGGTAGTCTCCTTCATTTGGGTGAAACATAAAGCAAAAAAAAGCTCGCTAGGAATATTGGTATTGATATTAAGCAGAGTGCAACAGGGATAGTGCAATATGAGTTTGTAGTAGAAACAAGAGAAATGACTGCAAATAATCTTGTAAGGTTAAAAAAAAACCCTTATATTTATTGTCTCAGGAAATCCATCTTAGGAGAGTAAAGGAGATAGACAAAAGAAGTTGACCTAAACTGGTTAGAAGATCCCCTAAAAGCTGGCTGCCATGTGCGGGTGTAAGCTAGCATCCATTGTTGGGGTTGGAGCCTCATGGATGTGGTTTTTCCTCCTCCTCCTCCCATTCTTCACTCTTAGTCAAAGTGTACCCAGTAATAAGGAACAGGCACAAACCCAATTACATTACACTAGAAAGGGATGAATTGCCATTCTGACTGTTACAGGTACAGGTGAAAAAGTAATACCACTTTAGCTGATGACTGGAAAAAGTCACTCATTACTTCACAGATCAGGTTTGGCTCCTGCAGCAGGGAGCAATATCTATTCCAGCAAAACCAGAAGCACTCAAGTCCACATCCACTTTAAAAAAAAACAACAATAGCAAAAACCTTGAGGGGAATGTGAGAGTTAACCATGGCAATGTGCCTCCTGAGGGGTAAAAATCTCTGAATTGGTTGTTTTCATTGTACCCTGGTTCTCACCCAGTCTCTTTCTTGGAATATGTTGGGTTTCTTTCTCTTGCTTCCATTCCTTCCCCTCTCACAGCTTACATGTTGCATCCTGTCTCATGATACATTTCAGGAACTGACTTTTTCCAATTTCCACTGGGCCTTTGAAAAAGAAGGAAAAAAACTGAAGTGTTAGTCAAAGTGCTAAAGTGCTTTACCAGTAATATCCTGGGTAAGCATTAGGATCATTTAGTTTTAGTGCTCTCTTTGCTCAGTTTCTGTTGAATCTATGTCCTGGAAACAATAGCTGTGTTTACTTGGCAGGGGCCATCTTTACTGCTTGCAAGACAGTAAAAATACACAGTTTTTCTGCTTAATTTATACTTCACATTTCTGCCAACGTGGGACCCAAAGCAGCTTGCAATAATTTAAAACAAAAGATTTAGCTAAAATCTCATTTTACAAAAGTTTTAAAAAATTAAATAATTGCATTAAAAAGTTAAAAAATAATTAAAGTATTCTATTTTTAAAAATACATGGTTAAATCAGTTTTAAAACACAGTTAAAACAAAATTGAAGAGATAAAAGTACAGCATATTGCTTTCAAATATCCTTCCACATGAGTTAAGAATCAAAGTCCTGCCTAAATAAAAAGTTCTTTCCTTGCCAGCAGAAAGAAAGCAGAGATGGGGCCAACTGGACCTCCCATGGAAGCGAGTTCCACAGCCTGAGAGCAGCCACTAAGAAGAGTCTCTTCTATGTCCTCACTAAACCTGCCTGTGGGACTAACAGAAGTCTTCCCTAATGATCTTAACCTTGGAACTAAGGTGTCTAGGCAAATACAGATTCATTTCATTTCAGAAAATACTGAGTTAATTTAAACGGACTTGGGGATTGGGAATGAAAAGTCTTTGGTAATGCTGGGATCTCCCAGGGAAGACTCTGGTGTGAGGAAAAAACCATCATATGGATCTCCAAAATAAAATCGATTTGTTCAGGAACAAAACCTAGGACTTCTAGAGACTTTTTTTCCCCCTATCTGGAGATGCTTTATCTTACCAGCAGAGTAATAAGTATTTGCAAGCAAAAGGTGAACAACAACCAGTCCTGCACTACTGCTAGCAATAAAATGAAATTCAGGCTTAGTCTTCTTTGTAAAAACATGAAGTAGTTTTGCTTACAGATACTAAAGGTTTATAACATCTCATGGTGAGAGGCTCTGTACAGTGTGCCCTTCAGACAAGGCATTGCAGAGAAGGAATTGCAGACTAAAAAATGGAGGATGAACAAACTCAAACTAACAGCAGATGAACTGATGCAGGAAGAGAGAGGGTATAGTTAAAATCAGCAAAAAGGAAATTACATGAGTACATGCTATGCCTAACCTCTTAGACAGGCATTCAGACTTGTAACTACTGTGTATAGGCATGCTAGGATTTCTGCCTATAACAAAAGCTGCCCCATTTTCATTCTAAACAGGGACTGGAATGCACATTATGATTTTAAGATAAACTGTACTCCTTGGAGGCTTCCAGTACCATGTTTTCTCTCTCTTTCTCTCTCTCGCTAAATATATATATATATACTAGTGTATTTACCCAGCATTGCCTGGGATTTTCTTTTCTCATAGGTAATACCTGTTAGAAAGATTTGAGATCCTGTGTCTCTAATTCCCCAAACTGTCTTGTCCAGTACCTGTAACTTTTCCCCATATTCCCCAATCCAGTTTGTATTCAGAGTTGTTAACATATCGAAGTTTGGTTTCTGAGGGAATACACTGCCCTCCGCCTTGCTGCTAGGCCTCATCTTCATAACAACCAGCCAGGTCCAAGAGCTCTCTGGCTGAGAATTCTAAAGGCCCCTCCCTAAACTGCAACCCCAGGATTCCATAGAATCTTCTCAGGCAGCCAATCATATGAGATCTTCTCGCCTGACACAGTCAGTCATATGCGGACTTCTCTGCCTGATATGGACAAACAGACAAACTTTGACTTTTATATATTAGATTGAAGATAGGGTAAATGGACTTTGGGGTCTGCACAAACAAGTTGGGTGTCACAGGTAACATGCTGCACACTTCTTTCATAACAGGAAAATTGGGATGGTTTGGCAATGGCAACTCAAGAGGGAAAGAGTGGCGGCAAAATAGAGATATACCTTAAGTTTAAGTAAAGTGCACTGGTCCTGTTTTCTGATAATGATGATAACATACATGCTGTTTTTTAAATGGATGTACTCAATCAGCTAACAAAAGCATATGACTAAAACCTAATTAATATGTACAATCTTAAGGTTCCTGGTATGGAAAACAAAGAGTTTTTATGAGAGAGATTAGTACCAGAAATATTTAAGGTTGCTGTGTGTGTTTGTGTATGGGGTGGCTTGGTCATTTATTTTAAAAGAATGCTGACAACTCTTAGCACAGTCCTAATTGGACAAGTAATTGAAATTAACTGGGTCTCTTAATGCTCCTGAAGGTGGCATGATAAGTAATCTTACCATGCCTAAAATAGAAACGAGTGTGTTTAATCTGAAACACAGGAAGAACACAAATTCTGACAGAATGGACCATGAAGAAGAAAAAATGCAGGGGGGAATGTTTCCTGTGAAAGAGAACATGGAAATTTTCTCATTATCTGCATTTTGAAAATGAATTTTGAGTTTTGGTGTGTTTTTTTTAAAAAATGAATAGAGGTAACACTATGATCCTGTGCATGTTGACATGGAGGTAAGTCACACTGAATACAACAGCACGTATGTCTTGAGTAGATTTGAATAGAATTGCAATGTTAGCAATACGACGGAACAGTTGCCTTACAGCAGGGGCAGGAATTGTGCAGCCCTCCCTCCCCCTGCAACTCCCAGCATGCCTGAACATTAGCTGTGCTGACTTGAGCTTCTACAACTTGAATCCTACAACATCTTGAAGAGTGCATCATGTTTAGCCATGGCTTACAGTACAGTTTTAAAAACATCCACTCAGAAGTAAGTGTAATTGATCTCAGTAGGACTTAACTCCCATGTAAATGGGTATACATTTGGGTCATAAAATCTTGTGCTAGTCTGTGAAAAATGGTCATGGTAGGAACAAGAAGAGATACAGGTGAAAGATTTGTGTATATTCTCTTTGCAAGCTGAGAGAAAATGGGTTCGTTTTCTTTGCTAACAGAAAAAAATGCTTGTAGCATAAGCCTTTGTAGATTCAGTCTACTTTATCAGATCCAACATGATGATAATAATGTAGACTCAGGCCCTTTTCGCACATTACCTGTTAACGCCGCTGGGTTGGGGTCCTCGCGTGAGAAGCCTTGGAGGGAACGCTCCTGCTTCCCTGCTGCTTCTGTGTTGCTTGGCCTCCACAGCTCCGTCCTTTCGCGCAAGCGTCCTGCCTCTTCCTTTCGCAGTGCAGCCTGGGACCTTTCCCAGCCTGCACTGCCCAGGAAGCGCAACCGACCTGGCTCCTGTCGCACCGCACGCCAGGTAAGTGCGCATGGGGCGCCGGACTGATGCGTGAGCGCAGAGCATTTTCGGCTTGAAGGCGAAAATGAAAAAATCCGTGTGCACTCTGCATCCAGCCCTTGAGTGTCGCGTAAATGGGAGTGCGTCATGCAGACCGCTCCTCCCATTTACACGACGCTCAAGGGGCCCTTTCGCTTAAGAAATGCCGTGCGAAAAGGGCTTCAGTCTGTGAAAGCTCATGTTACAAACTTCTTTTTCTCAGCTAGTTCCAAAAGTGCTATGAGATCCCTTTGCATATTGTTACAGACCAACGTGCCTGTGCCTTTGAATATTATTTTCTCTTTGTTCCTTTTCTTCTAGGCCCCATTAATGCATCTCTAGTTGAGCTTTTTGGATTGCAGCTCTCAGAATCTAACCGTCATGGGGACATGGATGAAGAAATAGCCTTGTGAGGCCACATGCGGGGTCACACTTTGCTCATCCCTGTCCTAAAGGATCAGCTCTGCAACTTGGAGTTGCAGTTGCATGGGTGATTAAATACCATTTGCAGAGAGAGCACTCAGCCTCTTTTAATCATCTTCAGTTGGTACACCAGCTATCACTTTTCATGGAGAAAGGTAACCTGAATAGAGCTTGGAGAATATATCTGTCCCCCTCCTTAAATTAATCTTGATTGCTTTGTAAGAAACGGGAACACATGAGGGCAGCCTTCAGAAAGTCTTCTTATTTGCCAACTGAGAGGCTGCTTTTATGCTAAATAAATCCAATAACAGAAGAGCAACGGTGGTGCTGGAGGAGTAGAATGGTAGACAAGTGTGTAGGCAGAATATAGGGCATAATTTTCCTATCTGTCAGTCACTTGGTTGTTGTTTTTAACGTGCGATTACCTGGTTGTTGATGGATAAATACTGTCAGTGCTTGAATGGACCCCTGTTGAGCTGACCATGGCTGGTGTGGTTCCTTCCTCAGCAGGAAGACATCAAAACAAATACATAGTGCTGTTGGATGGTACATTTAGATTGTGAATCCCGTGCAGGGCTGCCAGAGTAAGTGAAGAGATTTCAGTTTAAAGAAGCAGGGCCATCTGTGCAAATCTGCCAATTCTTCCTATTTGCCTGGGAGACCCCAGATTTTAAGGCTAATCTTCTTCCCTGCCACTTTGAACAATGACCATCTGGCTCCCTTGTTTCTTCATTTCATGCATCTGCTCAGCTAAATGAAAAGCTTTGGCTAAGATTGACTGCTGAATTTAAGATGATCTCTTACTACCTGTGCTATCCAGGTCTGGTGACCTTTCTGTTTTCCAGCTGCATATAAGGCAAGTATTACTTAAACAGAGGTGGTACTGTGGAAATGCTGTGTACCAGTTTTGGATAGACACCAAACAAAGTATCGAGTAGAAGGGAAACTGGTTCTGTAACTTGAGGTTGAAGGCTGTGTTCAGCATGGGTTGGTTAGCTGGTTAGCACCTTTGATGTGATGAATCCTCTTCCCTTCACTCCCTTTTTTCCATGAATTTTTTTAGAAAGGTGGAAGGACAAAGAGAGAGAGAGAGAGAGAGAGAGAGAGATTGTATAAAGGCGAAAAATTACATTTTAATAGTATTTTAAAACAGTCACATTTTAAACAGTGGGTGGCCTGCTTGTAGAATATAGGCAAAGGATATCATTGATGATGGAATAATTGTTCAAAGCACTAAAGCTTCCACCAGCATATTTTCAATTTCTGTAATGTGTTAACTCTTTCCCACTTAAATTTCAAGTTTTGGCAAGATGTCCTGACAATGGGTTTCCATTCTAGCTAATTTTAGACAATCTGCCTGCAGCCTTTTCGATGATTAGGAAATACTTGAAAGGGGACATGCCTGCTTCCCACCTAACTAGGGATCATGAATCTGTGATGAGTCAGAAATGTAGAGGTCTGACATGGAGGGAGATAAAGAGAGCTGAGTTTGAATGCTATTAAGTTAATAGCTTTTTGGCCTCTGTCTGGGCATCTGACATGAGCCTATGGATTTGGCTCTTGGCTGAAGCTATGTTTCCACCTGTACTTCAAGGCTGCTATTTGTGAAGAAGCTGAAGTACTACAAAATGCCAAAAGTCTCCAGGGTACATGTACAGAGGGCAGCCAAGACTGTAAAAGATCTGGAAACCAAAGCCCATGAGGAATGGTTGAAAGAGCTGGGTATGTTTCTCCTGGAGAAGAGATGACTGAGAGGTGATTTGATAGCCTTCTTTAAATTTATGAAGGACTGTCATGTACAAGATGGAGTGAGCTTGTTTTATGTCACTCCAGAAGATAGGACCTGGACCTATGTATTCACATTACAAGAAAGAAGATTTCAACTAAATATTAGGAAGAGCTATTCAACAGTGGAATAGAGTACTTTGAGAAGCTTTGGACTCTCGTTTCTTGTAGATTTTTAAATAGGTTGGGCAGGGGTATTTTAGCAGTGAATTCCTGCACCAGCAGAGGTTCAGAGTAGATGTGGCTTGGGGTTCTTTCCAACCTGGAGGTTCTATGACTCTATACCATATTTGCCAGTGTATAAGACACACAAGTGTATAAGACGCACCCCATATATATACTGGCAAATACTATTTGCTGATCTATAAGACACATCAGCATGTAAGACGCATCCCATTTTCAAACAGTACTTTTTGGGGAAAAAATGAGTCTTATACGCCAGCAAATACAGTAATCTTCTTGCAATGGAAACAAAACCTGACCAAGTCCTGTACCCCTGGCACTTCTCATAGCCCAACTGAGCATAATGACACCCTTCCCCCACTCTCCAGCTCTTGTCTGAATTAATTTGCCAGTGGAACACTAATGAAAACAATTTTTATAATAAATAAATCCATTTCTTATTCTCTGTACCTGCCAAAGGCATTGCCTCATGCCTAGTTGTTCCCTAATCATAAAACTGGCCCACACTTGTGGGGTTTCTGATTCAGTACTCAAATAACTTTACAGCTTTCTTCACAACATAGGCTTGCAGAACTGAACCGCCACACTTGGATTCTTTCCAGGTCACAATTTGTGCTCTCATAATTCATTCCTGCAGCATCTAGTTCTGCATTTTCTGTATCAACTCAGAAAATGTTTTACAAAAGATAAAACCATTGGGAGATGGGCATCAGCACAGACTGTGGCATACTAGTGCAGATACCCTGTCTGATACACCTAACATGGAAGGGAGACTTTCTATCCACCCCTAATTAATGCCAGACAGACAGAGATGAAAATAGTTTAATGCCTATGTGTATTTATGCAAAGAAATGACTGCCACAGTTTTGTTGCACTTAACTCTGTTTTTCAGAAATACTATTTCTGTTTGCAGCTCTCAAGACTCTCTTTATTCAATAGTTGAAGGGGTTGGGGCAAGACCAGCAAAATCTGCATTGGGTCAGGGCTACATCACATGCATACCTAAAATGGCAGCTCTTGTGTTATTGTGAACAACAAGAGCACAAGAACAGATGAACTAGAAAACTTAATTTCTTCAATTCCCAGTATCCCAAAGCTAAAGTGCAACAAGATTATTAAAACCAAAAAGCTCATTCTTGTATCCTTGATTTTATGTACGCACATCTAAGAAAGCATGGGAAGATATTGTTGAACTGAAATGAAGCAAACTGCAAGGGTGTTTCCCAGCTTGCAAATCACAGTTGGAGATGCAGTGAACATGGACTCCGTGGTCCAGTTACTAAGGCTGGTTCCCTATGCCCATGCACCTGTTATAGCCACTATTGGGGGTTCCCTTAAAGGATCTTGAGCCTGTGGACAACCAGGTCACATCCAGTTTGAGGGCAGATGGTTTTGCCTCATTTCCAGGTGACAGGGGAACCACACTGATTTCCACACAAGTGGATACCTATGCTTGTCATTGCAGCTCCACTCAGCAGGCAAGCTGGGTGAATGGACTTCCAGCAACCACAAGATGGGTTAACCAGTGCCTGGATCTGTATCCCTGCTGTGGCCCAAGCTTATTCAGCTACAACCAGTAAAGCTGTGGCTTTTTCCATTCCAACAAAATATGAAGTCCCACACTCACTGCTGGGACCACAATTAGCGTGAAATATAAGGCTTTAATCCTATGTCTGTCCTGCTATTTCATACCAATTCTGTCATTGAAGTGAAGCAAGGTGAAATGGCTGTGTATGTTTAATGTATATTTGGAAAATCTTGTAATAAAATATTAATAACAAACTTTGCTCATGCACTTTTAGTAGTTGCTTGTGCTAAAATGTAACTCAACTGAACTACAAAACTATGTTATATATAACTAAGTGATAAAATTAGGCTACAAAACTTTTGCTAATCCACATTATGAGGAAGGGAGTAATGCAAATAAAAGTATTATGTTTGTAGAAAAGAACTAGGCCTGTGCTCAGAGGCATTCTTGTTGTTTTTTTGCGGGGGGGGGGGTGCGGTATCACTTCTGGAGATCTGTGCAATAGGTATTTATTCTAGGAATTTATGGCCCCCAATTTCATACTTTCCCAATGGATATCAAGGTGGTGTACCTAAAAATTACAAAAACAACACTAGAATTTTAATTGTACATTACAGTACAAGACAATATTGCATGCTGCAGTATAAAGCTTTGTACACAGAGTGCACTTGTAAACTGTGTGCATTTTTTCAGGTGCATTCATAGCCATGTATCAACCATGCAGACTCTGCAGTGCAAACAGAGGCCTGTTCTCTGGAATGGTGGACCAGGTAGGCAGCAAAAGGGAATCAGAATGGATTCTTTGAACATTCCTAGTATTTACTCAGAAGTAACTATCCACAGATTACTTGACGTTATGAATGAACTCTCACAGATCGAGGGCACTCATCTCCCCAATAATTTGAAACATAATGTTAAGTAAAGCTAGTTTACCCCTCCTGTTGAAAGCCACCAAAGGAAGATAACTGACTTGTGTACATGCATGTGTGAATGGTGGTTTCTAATAAATGTTGTAGCAAGCTAATAGTATAGTGTTTTTGGTAGCACGAGGATTGACCAGTGGTGGGGGTAAAGAGGCACTATTAGACAACACCTGTTTGGATTCAGACTGAATTCAGGCCTTGTTTCTGTATTCCAGTTGGGGCTGGCAGTTGCTCTAGGGATTAAATTATTTAAAGCCTTCAGCTGGCCAGTGTAGGCAAGCAGTAGCTTATAAAACACTTAATCTATTTCTTTTATGCTCTCCACAGGTCTGCTTTACTTAGACTGTAAAACTATATGCAACTGTCACCTGCTACTGCTGATTTGCTTTGGCAGATACTTTCCCCCTCCCGCTTGTATATCTTCTTTAAACAACTACCTCCTCTTGCTTCTTTTTACTTTAAAACACAAGGGAAGAAAGAACTTATTGGACCCAGCTGTATTTGACAGTATCTCTAATAGGGGGAAAAAGATATTGAGCAAATGCACACCATCTAGCAAGACAGATTGTGGTTATGGGAGACTTAAATTTATTTTAATATCTTGACCACATTGCACTAGCAATGCAAACTTTCCTACACAGGCAATTGAAACATGTTTAATTAAAACCTGACTTCCTGCAAGATATATTTGTGTCTAGAGAGCCAGCAGGTGGTAACTGGTAAGTAATAGATATGGAGGGGAGACAGAAGCAATCTGGATAGCTGCTCACCACAGGATTAATTGGGTAAATCCTCTTAAGTTTGATTAGCCGTTACTTAGATCTAGTTTCTTCCTGATGTTTTTTTTTCCTTATTCCTTGTTCCTATAAATGTCTTTTTCCTGTCACAATCTATTAGTCTGGTTTACATTCACTAATACAGCGCATGTATACATCAAACAGAAATACAGCAGGTTATGGTCTACTTCATGCAGTATCCTTTCCATGATTACAGAGCAAACTCATTTACGGAGGGAAGTGTGAAACATATGTGTTATTGATTATCTGTGGGGATTGCATAGATACATATTTGATTGAATGTACATCTGATGAAAACTGTGCGTTGGTCATAGCTTTTTCAGATATGTGTACTGGACAGAAAATGCTGGCATATAAGGACTTAGTAGTCATGATAATCGATGCGCTTCAGTACATGAAGGCATCTTGCAAATGCAAAGTATGTGCATACTGCCCTTCATTCTATTTGCTTTAAAGAGGGTGGGGGGAAGCAACTGTAAAAAGAAGGCCTAGATGACTTATTCATGTACTTATTTTCCTACATATTGATGGATGGATGGATGGATGGATGGATGGATGGATGGACGGACTGACTGATTTATAGCACTTATACCCCAGAGGGAAAAATTTGAGGGAGGGACATAGAAAAGACAAATCTATCTCTTGGTGGGCAAAATGTAAGGCCATTTCAACAAAAATTAAACAAGAGGCAGGAGCTGCAAAAGTGCGGTTGAAAGATGCACACACGCCACAGGCTGCACTTTGCTCATCCTGATAATATATGCAGGCACATATGCTTATCCTTCAAATAAAGACAGTAGTCCACAAATTGGTGGTGGGAATGGGAGGTAAGCAGCTTGTTTGGGGGATGCTTGCCCCTTGGTCTCCTGTTCTACCCACCCACACTACCTTTTAACAGAATAGAAGGTTATGGCCTGTAACTGTAACAGCTGAGGATAGGCAATTTCCCTGGCTTACAATGCACAAGCAGCATATTGGTACCTGCTAAGCATTTGCAACAGGGGTGGTTAAATAAAGCAGGTACCATGGCATCTGAATGCTTCCTCTATGTTTATCTGTAGTCATTTTGTACTTTTAAGTTCTATACAAGTAGAACAACGAAGAGAAATAAATAAAAATACACAGAAATATAATGGGCCCAAACTGCCAAGAAACGGGTAGAAATAGGCTCAATACAATTACTTAAAATGCCTGTTTGAGAAAAACAATAGCCTCAAATTGTAGATGGGAGGCATTCTTACAAGCTTTCCATGGAGACCATGCTGATATCTGCTGTTTGATAAACAGGTGACTCTTGCTCCACAATGCAAGCTCTTGCCTCTCAAAATGATGGTTGCAATATGGTGTTAGTGGTTTGAGCATTGGACTGTAACCCTGGGTACCAAGGTTTGATTCCCTGCACAGCCATGGAACCCTACTGGGTGACTTGGAGTGTGTCACACACTCTCAGCCCCAGAAAACCCTGTGATAGATTTTCCTTAGGGTTGTCATAAGTTGGAAATGACTTGAAGGCATGTAACAACAACAACACAGGTGTTCATGCATATATACATATATACAGGCATAGAATCATAGGACCTTAGGGCTGGAAGGGGCCACAGAGGCCACGTGGACCAACCTCTTGCCATGCTGGAATACAAAACTAAAGTACTCCTGAAAGATGCTCATGCACATGTGCTTCTTTTGTTCTCATATTAGATCGCTTAACACACTCATGAGCAAGTAAGGGTAGACAAAGAAAAGTCACCCCTACTTAAGACCTACTTCTTCCTGGGCCGTGTCATGCCCCAGAGTCATGTTTTTTTTAATTAATTATTTTTATTACAGATTAAATTACAAAAACAGATTAACATTCAGCCCCAGAGTCATGTTGCATAGCCCTCCCCTCACCAGGAATGCACATGCCGGCCCCAAATTCAGAACCAGTGAGAAGGGCCTTTACAGGCATCTAGCTGTGCATGCATATAGAGTTAGGAAAACAAATGCGATTTCAGCACAGTAAAGAGGCCTTAGGACCTCTGCTTAATAATGAGTTCTGATTGAATTTGATCAGAAAAAGAAGAGAACAATGGATCAGTGACTAGGTGACTGTTTATTTACACTAGACGAAATTTATAATTCATTTGTGAGAATTCAGCCTGTAGAAGTAATGTCAGACTTGTAGCATCTTCTATTGAAGGGCAAACACAAACTTTACTTAAAACCACATAGGATATCTTATGTCATATTAAACCATTTAAATTGCTCAGTCTCAATCATAATTTTGAAAGATCTCATCTAAATCTCCAAATCCCTAGCTAGTGGTTCATGACATAATTGTTTTGTATCCTATTCTTCTACTTGTCCCTTTATTTACTAATGGTCTGCTGATAAAATTTCTCACAGGGAAGGAGATCCTGCCATGTTTTTTTTCCCTTCAAGCTGGATAATGTGTGATTCAACTAGCTCTGGAAAAAAAGATACCAAGGAGAGTGATAAAGGAAAAGTTTAAGGAGCTGAGGATAGTCTGAGCTTTTCAGTCTCTATCTTTGTTGCTTTTGTATCCATCTTGAAGGATCTGGATTAGAGTATGCTAACCACAGGTTTATGTGGAGTTGATAACAAGTCAACAGTGATATACCATAATAGATGCTTTAGGTGAGTAAAAAAGGAAGATCTAAAAACAAAAAGGTATAATCCTGCTTAAATCTCCTACAACACCCAAATAAAATGTAAGGTGCAGTTGTAGAATTTGTGGCAACAATTCTGAACATATGAATCAAAGGCAATAAAAACACCTACCACCTGTGTGTAGAGCTATTCTTCCTGGCAAATGCTGAAACCACTTCACTGTCAGTGTTATCCATCAGGGCTAGGCCATGGACAGCAATCTGGAGTGTGTCATGATATGAGAAGCCAGGTCAAAGAATAATTAGGCTCAAAGGACAGTCTATCCTAAGGATCAAAAAGTCAAGATGAAGCAAGAAGGACAAGCCATGTCAGAGAAAGCACAGGGGCCAGAGTTCAGGCAGACCTGTTGCTCAAGCAAGGAAGAAACCAGTAAGACAGGAAATCTCAAGCTCAGTTCCTCCTCCTGGGAAGGAGGCAATGGCAGTACGGGAGCCAGATCAGAGCTGGAATGTGCTTCCTTGAGGCTGTAGTTGGACTGTTTACCACAGGAGGCAGAGGTTAGCAATTCTGAACATATGTAGATGTTATTTTAAATATATACTTTAAGAAAGCAGGTCCTTGGATATTCCACAATTTGTTTAATTTAATATATTTACAGGGACCGAAAAAGTAGCAGCTGTCTTATTATTGTCTCTGTCATCTAGTTCAGAGCTGTGGTTTTTCAGTAAGGAAGTATCTTCTGTGTTTTCTAAGCTGATTCACTAGTATTCCCATATTTTATTTTTGGGTGAAGAAACACACAAAGCAAATACCTCAAAGGACTGCAGAACATTTGTGCATAGTCCATAGATATCACTGCTGAACACAGATACCTCTAATAGTTCAGATACTCGTACATTTGTCCTGTGACATCAAATGCAGCCTTTACTGCATTATATGCTGAGGATGATGTAATGTTTCCATCTGTAGTCCAAGGTGGATTCTAAACCCCTTTCACAAGATTAGCCATGTGCTGTGAATGGCACTAGAGCACAGGTGTCAAACACAAGGCCCGCGGGCCAAATCTGGCCCACCAGGCCATTTCATGTGGCCCTTGCACCTTTGCTGCAGCAGTGGCACTCCCCTCGCCTGGCGAGCCTGGGGGCAGAAAGAGGCACACTTTGGATATACTGACCAATTCTATGTTACTTTACAGAGGTACAGGGACCATAAACTATGATGAAATAGTCCCCAAATGTCCAAGACAAATAAAGTTTATGCAGAGGGAAGACAGTTTAAAAACCAGTAAGAATCGAATGCAGAGGCAATTATTTAATATGATAAAAGAGTAGATACATTTATATAGTCTTACAGATACGACTGGCCCTTTGAGGGCAGCCATAATGCTGATGCGGCCCAAGATGAAATTGAGTTTGACATCCCTGCACTAGAGGATTCACTTGAACCTGCCTACACTCAATATTTATTAAAGAGCACAGTAAAGGTACAGCAGTGTGTGTTAAAGTGAATGCTCTAGTGCCATTCACAACACTTGGTCAACCTTGTGAAAGTGGTCATGGGAAGGGGCCATCTGCATGAACAGCTCTTCTACATGAGCATGGATCATAACTGATACCGATCATACAGATGATCTCTATGTTTTTAATTTTATTCTTCAACAGCCCCTTAATTGAAGTTCTCTAGGCAGTGTACAATGTGTTTAAGAACATTGTGTGCAATATAAGTCATACTGTAAAACAATTATGAAAGAAGTAAATACAAAATGAAAGCAAGTAGCAGAGAAGAAGAAGACAAAAACAAAGCCAGGCTGCATAGAATCCTTTCACATTGTCACTGAACATATAGCCAGAGTGTGCATCAGTGGCACAGGGCAGGACTATGCATTCTTTTGACATGCAAGCGGGTCCAAGGGAAACTTGCTTTTATCAGGTAGAATCCCCGGAGAGCATGGTCTTGAAAAATGCTAGTTCCAATCTCACCTTCCCATTTGTCTTGAAAGAGTTGCTGTTAGGGGGTTGTTAATTTAAGAGGATGGGAGAGAAATATATGCCTCTGTAATGTTGTCTTTCTCTAGGCAGTTAATTTTTGTTTCCTCTTTTTAAAAATGTGGTTCAGTTGTGTAGTGAAAATAGTTTGGTCTGGAAGGGTTACATTCTTTCTGTAGTAGCTCATGTTGTTTCAGCGTGTTATGGAAAATTCTGCTGTGTAGGGAAAAATACAACCACTCTAGCATTTTAAGCATACAGTTTGGAATGCTGAAAGGTAATGAATCCAAAAGCTGTCAAATTGATGGGGCAAACCACTTCTTTTTTGTTTCTCACATAGTTCTTTCTTGGATTAAATGCATCATCCCTACCTCCACATCTTTGAAAAACTTCTGTCTAATTATCATTCTCTGTCTGTGTCCTTCCTTCTGCATCCATGTGCCAAAAGAAGTGGCAACAGCCATAAGATTAATTTTAGATGAAGCTTTCATTGGGAGCAAAGACAGTCTTCATGGTGTCTGGGATCATAATATCCTTGTCCATGATTAGAACTCCCTAGATGATAGAACATTAAAGGCTTCTACTATTATGACAGCTAATTATACTAACTTGCTGGTAGTGGGCACTTACCCACTATATCCCACTTCCGCCCAAACTGTCTTGCTTTCCACACCCTTCTTCTCTATCCCAACTCCCACTTACACAATGTTGATATTGTGTAAGCTTGCAACAAAGTACAAACATTTCTTAATTTGCAATCGGGGGAGGAGAGTTGGCAGGATATGTGGTGTTAACCACATTCTGTACACAGTTTTCAGTCTTCACACCAGCTCTGGAATTGAGCATTTGCATGCAGTGAAAGTCATACAAAGGATCTGCATTGGGATTAAAAGTTTCTGTGACAGATATTGTTATTTCTGGGCAAAGTGATACATGACATAACTGAGATGAGTGGATGAAAAAACTACATATTCTAATTTTCAGAACAATCCCCACAGTCTTCAGAGGCTAGATATTCCATTGTTTACCTACCACAAAGGCAAGATCAGCCTTGTCTCAGTCATTGGCCAAAGAAGTTTGCTTCTCTTTGTCCTTTCCTGAAGATACTCTGCAGAAATAATTCATTTTTGTGACTACAAACTCTACAGGAAAAGGTCTGGGAAACTGGACAAGACTTTAAATTTGTCTTTGCATCTAACTTGCAGGTTTGTGTGCATTTGAGAGATTGCAAGTGGCATCAATGGTGGCTGGGGCAGAGGGTTTGATTTTAAAAATCTGAATTACAGCAAGCAAGGGGATATTTAATCCTTTCCTTTCTCTTGAAGTCTTCAAGAAAGACCCCCCTCTGAACCCACTATTTGCACCATGAAGCAAACCATGAAATGACTCTTTTCCCTTGCTGCAATCTTTACAATTAAAAAACAACAACAACCACGGTATGCTGTTTGTTTTAAAACAAACAAGCACATCTGTGCATGTTAGTTATAGACTTAAATGCATTTAAAAATGCATTTAAGTCAAGCTTAGGCCCCTTCCACATGTGGGGGGGGGGAATGGGCGAAAACGCCCAAAAACGGAGCTTACCGGCAGCCGGGTAAGTCCATCGCTATGCGGAGCAGCGCGAGCTCGCTGCTCCGCAGTCCTCCGGCGTCCCAAATGGCGGCTTCCGGTTGGTGGAGGCTCTCCACCAACCGGAGAAGCTCGCCAGCTGGAAACCCACCCCCGGCAGATCTGCAGGCACGCACTTGCGCGTGCCTGCAAATCCACTTCGGAGCCAGGCGACCGAGCGGTGTGGGGCTGCACGCTCCGTGCTTTTTAAAAACCTCGAAAAAGAGGTTTTTAAAAAACACGCAGCGCGGCTAGTTCCGGCCGCTCCTGAGTGGATTCTGGTGTGGAACTACAAAAAGTAGTCCACGCCAGTCCACTCTACGGTGTAGAAGACCTCCGTGAGAGGTCGCTCTGCACCATTTCAGAAGCCCGGTATGGAAATGGCCTTAGTTTAACCCTGAGGTCTAAATCCAATTGCTAGGCCTAATCTGACTATAACCATTGAATTAGATGTTGAATGGTAAATCAATGTGTTTACTTTAGGAGGAATTAACAAATGAATTTAGGCCGCAGTTTGACTTGGACCCAGTAACTAACAGCTTCTGACTAGAAAACACAAGGGCAGCACAATTGCTATCTGCTTATAGCATTGTTGGAAGTGCAATTTATTTGTGTTTTGTTAGAGTGAAATTATAAATGCTCTTCTAAGTCACTTAGGAACTTTGCATTAAATATGATATTAATCAATTAAATCAAGAAATGTATGTTAAATGAAAACACATATGAATATATATACATATATATAACAAACATCCATCTACCAAGAATCTAAAAATACACATGGGCACACATCTACACAAAACCTTGAGTTAGCTAAAGAAGATATGTAACCCTATCTCATCTCCTTTGTTCAACAGGAGATGGCACACGGGTTATAAAGGATTTTGTGTACTGTAATAGAAATCTTCTGCTATTGTTTTTGTGATATGATCCTTTCTGCTAAGCTTCTCATTACTAAGAGTGGGTTGATATATTTTATTTTGTCTACGCAGTTAATGAAACTACTGCTGACAGTCATGTTTCTTGGTGTAAAATCCAGACATGATTGAAAGGAAACAGTCCCATATTATGATCTCCATTATCTCTTAATAGTTACTTAAAAAGTTTTTCACACAGAGTAAACAAGAATAATAAATGGATGATGCACTTTGTTATAAGTAGAATAGTCTTTGAAGGACTTGCTAAGTAATTTTCCTAGCTTCAAAATATATATGATTAAAGACGCACTCCTAATTATACCTCCTGGAGAGCCACACTGAACACAACAAGACTCATTTCACAGTCAGTATCCATAGAAATCTAGAAAGTAAGTTACACTGAATCTGATGGGCCATAGTTCAGCAATAGAGCATGTGGTTTATACTAGAATTAGGTGGGGAACATTCAGCCCGGATGGTAAAAGTAGACCCCACCAAGGCTGTTCAGTTTTCTGGACTCTTTCTATGCCTTGCCCCTGCTCCAAAGGCCATGCTCAAAAACTGATCCTGTTCTGTATTCTTGACACTATCTACTCCATCCTGCTTTGTCCCCAGGTTCCCTGATGGAGAGAACTTTACACAACCAGGAGAAGAATGCAAGGATTAGGTGCCAGTCATACACAGAGCTTAGAAGAGTTACTGTTTTGAATTAAATGTCCCAGAATTCTCTAGCTGTCTGGGGAATTCTGGGAGCTGTAGCCCAAAAGACTAATTTGTCTAAGCTCTGGGTAGGATTTACATTCATAAGTCTCTGTTTCCCTTGCCTCCTGGTGGATACAGACTCCTAAAAGGTTCCAGCTCCAAAGTCTTGGCTGCTCTGAGTTGTCCCATACTTGTTCTTTTACTCCTCCCTGGTTTTTAGTTGTTGTTATTCCACATTTTCCCACGCAGGGAGACAAGGTAGCTTACAAAATTTGAAACAGAACTTTTTAAAAAGTTCATTTTATGAACTTTAAAAATATAATTAAAGTATCAATAAAATTAAAAGCAGTTAAATACAAAAGGCTGGACAGAAGAACAACAAATACTAACAACACAGCATGTGCAAGCCCTTTTCTTGTTGAACAGTCAGCCTGCAAAGGACTGAAACAAAAACATCTTTGCCCACCTATGAAAGGTTAGCAAGGAGGGCACCACTCCAACCTCTCTAGGAAGGGAGTTCCAGAGTCTAGGAGAAAACAGTGAGAAAGCACTTCTCCATGTACCCACCAGATGTACTTAGGAAGGTGGTGGGACAGAAAGAAGGGCCTCCCCAGAAGATATCCAAACATGGGCTCATTTATGTAGGGAGATGTGGTCATTCAGATATTGGAACGAACAAGAAGGAATATCTCTAGCATGCCTTGCCATTGAGCATGCTTGCTCCAGACTACCCCAGAGCATGTTTTGGAGTGGAAAGGATAAACAATAGATCCAACCCTAAAAAATGGTCTAAAATGTTGGGAGGAATCCATTCAAAAGGTCTGCAAAAGCATGTTTGTTCCCAAAAGTGTGTATGTGTATTTGTGTAAAAGTTAGCGGGGCAGCTAGTGGCTTGTATTTTGGCGATACAGCACATCTGCTCTGAGTTTTATTCTAGACATTATAGGAACTGTCCAAAGTTTTGGACCTATTTCATAGAATCACAGAGTTGGGAGAGGCCACAGGGGCCATCCCATATTTGTTTTGAATTGAGGTGCCCAGAACTGGACACAGTATTCCAAATGAGGTCTAACCAATGCAGAATAGAGTGGTATCATTACCTCCCTTGATCTAGACATCATACTCCTGTTGATGCAACCAAGAATCACGTTGGCTTTCTTGATTGCCACATCACACTGCTGACTCATGTTAGCTTGTGATCTACCAAGACTCCTAGATCCCTTTCACACGTACGGTTATCCAGCCACGTGTCCCCCATCCTATATTAGTGCTCTCAATTTTTTCTGCCTAAGTGTAGGACCTTACATTTGTCTCTGTTGAAATTCATTTTGTTAGCTTTGGCCCAGCTCTCCAATCTGTCAAGGTCATTTTGGATTTTGATCCGGTCCTCTGGTGTATTAGCAACCCCTGCCAATTTGGTGTCATCTGCAAATTTGATCAGCATGCCCTCTACTCCTTCATCCAAGTCATTGATAAAGATGTTGAATAGCACCAGGCCCAGGATATAATTTGGGAGCTAAGATTCAGCACCTTGAATAGCACCTTCAAAACTGGAATAAAATCTAGAACAGATTAATCGAGTTAACACGGAAGCTACTGGCTGCTACAGTTACAAATTACTCATTATAAGAGGAGAATAAAAATTATTTTGTAATAATGCCACCGTTATGTTCTCATTTCTCAGAAAGGTAATTCATTAAAGACAGGATTGTTACCCATAATGTGTTTGATTTCCTTCCAATTGTTCAGGTCCAAGCTGCCATACAAAGGTGAGAGATAATCTAGAACTCTCCCTGGACAAATGAAAGTGGTCATGGATTCAGAGGATCCATGTGCTTGAATGGTTACTTTTTAGAAGCAGTAATATAATGATGCACTGAATTTGCCTGTGATGGGGTAGTGTTATGTGTGCCACTGCTCAGCCATGGATAGCTTCAGAGTGCTGTGATAGCCATTCTTCTAAAAAGTAACTTTCAAAACACTACCACTTGAATACCCTGTTTCAGGCACTACTGCAGAGAATGGGAGCTTTCGATGTGGACATAATTCCTCCTGATAGCAATGGGACAGCTGCACCTAATCCAATTCTCTCCTCTTAGGAACAAAACCCAAGAAAGCTTATATTGCTCCAAATAGATATGGGAGCAACCCACTTGACTGAAATGTTACCCATGATTGTTTGGAAGCATTACTTTAATTGAAAGAACTATGAATCACTCCTGAATAAACAAGCATAAACTTTGGCAATAACTAAACTGAAGCAGGGACATTTTTGTAAATATGCTTCATAGAAAGGTTCCGACTTACTAGTGCAAAATAAACTGATCAGGCTGTGGTATCACAGCTTGTGGATTTGTGGATGACATAACTATATACTTCTCTAATCATGATACTAAACCTGAGGGCAGTAACTCAGCAGCTGCCATGCATGAAGGAGAGAGAAAGGGGCTTGCTTTGCTCTTTTCAGCTATATAATCCTAAAGGCACTCAGACACTCATGTTAAAACAAATAGGTAAGAGTGATGGAAATACTTCTACAGAGACATGTATAGGAGTCTGTTTAAATCACCATAACACATCCAGCATATTACTGCTGAATCCTTAAACATGCTTCTCACTAGTAGCAAGTATGATACACTGTATAGCAACAGAGAGAGTGACTAGCAGAGCACTGACAACTCTGACTGGTAGCAACTGTCAAAGGTTTCAGGCAGGAATTCTTTCCTAGCCCTACCTGGAGACCTGTCATATTCCCTAGTGGTCTCCCATCCAATACTGACCATGCTTGAACTGGCTTAGTTTTGAGACTCTCTTATTCATTCATTTAAAGTATTTCTGTGTCGCCTCCCAGGCCACAAGGGATCCCAAGGCAATGAACAAGTAACAGACAGAACAGACTGCAATCCCAATCCCAGGTTGGTTTTCTAACTAACCAGCAGCATTTCCATCTTCTCTGGATTAAACCTCAGCCTATTTTATATGCATCCAGTCCTTTATTACATCCAGACAACAATTCAGTACTACCACAGCCTCCTTGGCATCACTTGTAAGGGAGAGCTAGAGCCGGGTATCACCAGCATATTGATGACACCCAACTCCAAAGCTCTGGATGACTTCTCCCAGGGGCTTCATGCAGATATTATCATGTAGAAATAAATAAATAAATAAATATTAAAGAGCGTAGAGGACAGTATAGACCCCACAGGCTAATGGCCAAAAGGCTGAACAACAGTGTCCCAGCACCATCTTCTGATAATGTTCAGCCAAGAAAGACTGTAATCACTACATAGCAATGCTCCCAAGTCCCATATCAGCCAACCAACCCAGAAGAATGCTGTGGTCATTGGTATCAAATGTTACTGAAAATTCCATTGCTTATGTCCAACTCTTGGTATAGGTCATCCACCAAGGCGACCAAAGCTATTTCTGTCCCATAACCAGGCCTGAACCCAGATAATCCGTTTAATCCATGAGTACTTGGAGTTGTGTTGCTAACACTTGTTCTAGGACCTTACTTAGAAAGGGGAGATTGGAGATTGATCAGTTATTACCTAGGGATCTGCCCTGGATGAGACTGTGCTGATGTAACAGAGGCAGCAAAGAATTGTTTCTTTGCTGCCCTCACATCTGCAAACCTACTTCTAAAATAGGACTTAACCCATGCTCAGTTGGAATCATCCTGAGTCTTTCTGCACTGTTGCTCTAGTCATCTCCCCATTTTAATGGGTCCACCACCCCTATAGAGATTAGGAATCCCAGCAGATCTATACCCTATGAGATAGTAATAACTGGCTTCTTTCAGCCCTCCATCATTCCCAGATGATCCTCATCCTGATCAGCAAAAAACAGAATGTGGCTTGCTACATGTGTAAGGGTAAACAGTAATTGAGACAGGCCCATGGAAGCCATGAAATCCTGGGCTGGCCCTGATGAGAGTTTCTCAGCATGGATGCTAAAATCCCCCAATGCAATAAATTTGGGGAAGATTGACACCACCTCTGAGACCACCTCCAGTTGTTCAGGGAGGGAGATAGTTGGGCAGTGGGGTAGAAGGTAGAGCAAAAGGATGCCCATCCTATCTCATTGCCCCATTGCCAGGTGTATACATTCAAATTTGGAGATTGTCAGATGGGGTATCTCAGTAGAGGAATGGACTCATGATAGATCATTGTGACTCCTCCTCCCTGCCCATCAGATCTTGCCTGCTGCTGCACCAGAAACCTGGTGGTCATAACTGGGTCAAGCTGACACCACTTCTTCAGTGAACCAAATTTCAGTCATGCATGCAAAGTCAACTTGCTTGTCCAGGATCAAGTCCTGGATCATACAGATCTTTCCAGTTACTAACCTGGTGTTAAGCAGCAGCATTTTGTGGGCTGATGGGGTTCTACTAAAATAACCAGGAATTTGTTGGTTGGATGGTGAACCAGTAAGAGGAACAGCCACAAGATGTCTCCCCCACAGCTTCTGACTTGTTCTACCTCTGCTGCCATAACTGTCTCAGAGAGGCATTTCTAGCCTCCTGGATCCAAATGGGCAACCCTGTGTTAGAAATTTGATAAGTCAGGAAGAGCAAGGATTAAGTATACGAATTACTTACTGGACTTGTCTAAGTATCTTGTCTATAACCTCAGGCTCCAACAAATGAAATTATAAAAAAACTGATTCCTGTAAATGGAGTGGCACTTCCATTTATGAAATTGTCCTAAGTACAGAGTCTGACTCATAGTGGATGTAAACGGTTTTATTCTTGAATCAAGTTATGCTGATGTTTACATCCTATGTATATCTTTCTAGGACAGGAATGGAAAAAGTGTGGCCCTCTAGATGTTGCTGGACTGCAACTCCAGCATTTCTCATCATTGGCTGTACTGGCTTGGAGTAATGGGAACTGCAGTCCAATAAAACCTGGAAAGCAGCATTTTGTCCACTCCTTATCGATCAGTATGCTTTATTGAATATGGTCAATATGCTAAAATTTCCAAACAAACTGTGCAAAATACTGTGCTATAAGCTTTGTAGAAAAAAGAAGTGACCCTAGAAGCAGCACCTTTCAAAATTTCCTCCTTCATTCAGCAAAGATCTTTCTGGTTTTCCATATTTGAAAAGTATGAGCAGGTGAGGCTTCATGAAGCCAAAGAAAGACAGAGAGGTCAGGAGACAACAAATGTGGGATGCTCTTCACAAAGGGAAGTTTGCCTGTATGTGAGAAGAATCCTCCACCTGTTCTTGTGGGATCTAGTTTCCATATCAAATTGCTAGATGCAAATGCTTAGATTCAGAGCTTTGATAGAAAAAAAAAACACGCTATTAAAATACAGAACAAAAAACAGCAACCTGTTAGACTAGGTGCCTTGCAGTCTTGTATAGAATATTCTGCAGCGGAAAAGATGGAGAAAATTGGAGGGAGGAGCCTATACCTTCATTTACACATATTAATTGCTATTTCAACATGTTCCACTGGCTGTGATCCTTCCTAGGTGAGTGATTAACACTTCAGAGGGGGCTGAAAGTGGAAAATAATGGGCATTAGTCTGTATTCCCATTTGGTGTTGGATATTAATTTATTTGCTTTTCTAATTATGGGCCCATTATGCCAGACACAGGAATCTGGCAACCTCCCAGTCACACAAAAGAAACAACACCACCTTGCTTCAACTTACTGCTCTTAAGTCTTCCTTGCTATGAGCAAATACACAAATGGTCCTGTCTTTTTAGACTCTTGTGCCATTATTAAATGAGCGACATATTACTACTGGAGTTTCCTCTTTGCATTCCGCAGATAGTGGCTTATATTAGTTCTCTGATCAAACTAGGTCTTTCACATAATTATGCATGGTACTGTCTAAAAGCCTCTAACCTAATTGAAATGAAGAGGACCTCTTGCTAAGAATTCTGCACTTTCCAGAACCAGTCTTTAAATGATTTAGCAAGTCTTTTATATCTCTTCCAGTGTTTACATTCAAGAATGATCCGAGTTTAAGCTTTCATGTTAACTCGGCACAAGTATATTTCATAGTAATTCAATCCACTGTAAAAGCAAGGCCAAAAGACAACCTGTACGTGCAAATGTTCAAGGTGATCTCACTTTCCAAAATAGTATTTCAACTGTGCATCATTCCTCTCTGATGCAAGATCCAACTAGGGTAATTCCTGAAGGTATACATCATCAGAAAACTTTAGAACAGATCATAGGTCGATAGAGTGGCAGGGGAAATTTTTTGTTGTCATTGTTGTTGCTCCCAACCTTTTGAAAATAACAACTAATTATGACATTAATTGATGGAAAAGCACAATTAAAATCCATTTCTCCTTTCCTAAGAAGCCCTGACCGCTTATGATGTACAAGTTCTTCGGGTTGGACTCTATGTACACTAGTCTAATTTAATTATCTACTAGTTTTTGAGCAAGTCTGCAAATTTTATGATACCTTAATCCTACTAATAAGAAACCACCAAAACAGAAAGATAATAAAAAAGTGTCAGATACATTAGACTAGATTCAATTGTGGTCCCATCAAGAGTAGACCCAGTGAAATGAAGGGGACTTGTTAGTCACAACTTACACACACGTAATGGATCCTCAATCTACGTTTCAGCCTTTGGGCTCCTATGATTCATTTTGCCCTTTACTCTTAAGATCCCTCTCCGAATCTGGTATTTATGCCTCAATTGACCACTATATTAGACAAATGGATATGTTGATTCATTTGTTCAATGTGACTAAATCTTCTTTATCAATTCTTAAATGAAAGCATTCAGACAGAATTGTAGAAAGTAAAACCAGTAAAGATTTATTATATAACAGGTAAGCTAAACACACACTCCCTGAGCTCTTTCCACACTCTTGGCTGCCAGAGAGCCTATTCACAATTCCTCCATTCCCCTTCTTCCTAACTGGCCAATCCAACTCTTTTCAAGATTTAATCCATTCCTATCTGCCGCAGTCCCTATTTCCAGTTTATATCTTTTTCCTCATAACACCCTCCCCCCAGCGTTCCAAGTCCTATGACTGGATGGCTCATCCCAGGCTTGCCCAAGTATGCATTTCACAGAATCATTATCTATTAGTTTTTGAGCAAGCCTGCAAATTATATCTTAACCCACTCAAAGGAACCCGCCCAAAACAGAAAAAATAACAAATAAAAAGTGGAAAACAGGTTAGACTAGATTCAGTTTTAGTCCCAAGTAAAGCAGACCCATTGAAATAAATAGGACTTGTTAATCACCAGTTACACAAATTCAATTGATTTCATACTTATGTAAACCCAGTTGGATTGAGCAGTGCATGCCACAAACCTTTCAGAGGCAATATAGAAAGATATTTTGTACAAGATTTTGTATTTGCAGGGTAAGTGGGGTGGTGATCATCTTATCCTTTATCCCAGGCAGCAAAATGTCTTATGACAGCCTTGTGAGGGCACCACATTGTACCCTATACCCTTTGTGGCTGTTGAAAGTGCAACCTGTTTAGACTTTTTTTTCCTTTCAGTGACTTCAAGAGGAACTGTTGTGCGCACAGCAGATTTGGAAACTGTTGTGCCAGTACAGTAGCAGTGGCAAAATTCCTTGGGCCATGACATAATTTTACAGTCCTCCCTCCACATTTGTGGGTTTGACCTTTGTGAATGTGATTATTTGTGAGGTGCATACACTCCCTTCCCATGCCCTGGCAAAAGGGGAGAGTATGAGAGGGGGAAGCACAGGGAGGGGACACACGTGCATGCCTTCTTTCCTCATGCCGAGCAAAGGAGCAAAGGGAATGGGAGGGGAAGTGTGGGGAGGGAAGGCACATGTGTGCATTCTCTTGCTTGCTCAGTTGGAAGGGAGGTTGGAAGATATTCATGGATTTTTGACTTTTGTGAGGGTACTGGGCCCCAAACTCTTGCGAAAGTGGAGGGGCCACTGTACTCTGTAAGTCTGGCTTTGTTCCTAGTGTGTTTACAATGTAAGCCTTACAATCTGATCTAAGTTCATGATATATTGCCATCTTGGGATGTATGGTTCTTAATTTAAATACTGTTTTTGTCATACTGTCTTATCAACATTACGATGAATGGCAACGGTACATGAAATCCTAAAGGCTTAACAGGAGTAAGTATTTGGCAGTGGGGAGGAGGAGATATCTTTGTGTGTTACTTTGGTTGTTTACGTCTCAGAAAAGTAACTTGTAATACTAGTTTTTTAACTTTAACTTTTTAAAAAAGTGAATGTAAGGAGTTGGTATATTTCTGTGAACCACATTCTACAAATGTTACAGTCTGAACCTGTGCATTCTTTACATGAATCTTGTTTTGAAAACAAAGACACACAAATGGCTTTCAGTGGGTAGTTATTTTCATTTCTAATGGATGAAAACACCTCAGGAACTATTTTCTGACTTAGTGGACCAAGCTTCCTGCCAGCCTATAAATGTACACACATGAACAGGGTTACTCATTAGCTTTCTTTAGAAAATAAGATGTAATAATCATTTAGTGAACTAGTTACAGTATGCTATGTTCTCACTGAATGAGAATAACAAAAGAGCTTTTAAAAGATTTTCTTAGAATTCTTAGGATCTGCATTTCAGAAAGGTCTGCTGCTATATTAATTTTTTGAAATGCTTAAATTGCTGACTGGATTGCAGACTTATATAAATCTCCTGTTTGGCAATCTCTTGGCAGGATCAAGGCCCACAGAGCTGAAGTGTGTATGTGCTTCAGAAGAAGGGGTGGTGGTGGTAGGAAGTGGTTTATGGGTAATAAAAGCAGGTTGATGCAATGTTCCAGTGGCTGGCTCTGGCCTGCACAAGGAGGGTGTACAATAACAGCTTTCAATACAACAGCTGGGATCCAAAGAACTGCAAGAATGCTTATGCTTGAGCAACAGGGCTTTTCATTTCCTGCTTTCAGCAGCAGCTTCCAGCTCCTAGAGATCTGCACTTTTTGGAGTAGCATCCCACATGGTTCAAGGGTCTGCTGCAGATTCCCCCTATCCCATATGCTTAGTGGGAGTGCTTTCTCCTCGTGCTCTCTCTGTCCTTTTCATGGGCATATGCTTACCTGGATCTTAGAGAGCAACTTCACTCTCCATGTCAGAAAAGTATACGGACGACTTAGAAAGAGACAGAATGATCCATTCCTTGTCCCCAGGTACAATCAGAATGCCTTTTTGTCAATTCTTTGCACATACACAAGATTATGCTCCTATACTTGATATCACTAATGCGTTTACCAACAATGAAAGGCTGGTTGGTACAGAAGGGGAGATGACAATAAACTATTTCATCAATTAGCTACCCTCGGGTCCACTTCACAGTCCGTATTGTTTTGCAGGAACTGCCTATAACTATCCTGCATACAGGTACATTGTGTTTACATTTTGTTATGCATATATGTGTGAAGCATTGTTATTACAATTGACAGCATGAGTGCTATAAAGAAGCATTGACTGAGAATATGATGTAAAATGGTTACGTATTTGTATTACAACGGTGGTCGGAGGGTATGTGTCTGTGTAATATATGATCTGGATTTATGTTCTTTTGTTAAGTGTAAATAATCCTTGAACTGGATTTGATGGAATCTTTGAGGTAGGTTAGGAACAGAAAACATGTTAGCTTTCTACATGCTGTTAGACTACAACTCCCATGATCTTTTAACATGGGCTATACTGACTATTGCTGATGGAGTCATGATTTGTCAGATATGTCTCAGAGGAGATTTGAAGGACTGTAGATTAGACCAATAGTGATTCCTATTGAGCTCTGGTGCTATTCACCAGGTGGCAGCTAGTGAGTCTACTGTGGTGAAAAGAAAGACATCCAACTGGGTATAGTTCTGGGTCTCCCAAAGAGTTTGCTTGATGGTGAATGCTGACACATATTATTGCTATAACATAAGCTTTTTTAGCATTAAATGATGAAGCAAATGGTGTACAGAATAGAAGCATTCCAGCCCTTGATGATGAGGTACAACATCCTCTCATAGCCAATGTTAGAATTTAGTCCGTAAACAACTACAGTCAGCCCTCCACATTTGTGGGTTTCAGTTTTGCAGATTTGATGATTTGTGGATGATTTGCTGCTGCCTCTGCTGAGAAACTGCCAATGAGGCTTGTAAGTCCCTATTAAAAATGGTGTGGGGCAGCAGTGGAGGTAGCAGTAAGCCCTACCAGCCCCCCACTTCTGCCTTGTGGAGGAACCCTGATGCCTCAGAGGAATCCATGGTGGATTGAACGTGGTGATCGTACTTTTTTGTGCGTTAAATATGGTTTGGGAGGACCTAGAGTTATTCACATTTTTTCCACTTCCATGGCGGTCCTGTACCCCTAACCCTAGTGAATGTGAAAGGATGACTGTAATTCTACCCAGACCAGCAATTCAACTCCCCATAGGTGGCTGTAGGGGGGCATATATAACAAAGCTACTCAGACAAGTTAACTCTTTTTCTACTGCAAGCAGTTGTTGATGTTTGGCCATGGTGCCAACAAGGACTCCCAAACTCATCTGCCTCCTGATAGAGGCCCAACTTACTATAGAAGATTTCAGAGAACATTATAAAAAGAAGGAGAGTTGCATATACTGAGTGGAGAGATTGTAAAACTTGGATTTTTCTGAAAATTAAGTACATCTAGCAGCTTGTTTTCACCAGAAACTATTGAAAACAAGACTTAAGAGAGCCTATTTTAGGCATTATTTCTGCATGCTGGGCAACTAACTAACACTTTAGCATCTCTGTCTTTCAGCTCTTGCTACTGAACACAGGCTAAACATCTTATTGTGTAGAGAAACATCTGACCTGCCAGCGACATGGAGCATTTGTGTAGGACTGTGGGCAGCTTGTTGAGAGGAAAAGCACTGTAATGGACAGCAAAACCTTTCATTATTTTTGTAGCAAGTCTCTTGTTTTATCTTGAATTTCTCATCATTGCACCTTCTTCCTGGGAATGGCAATTCCAGCTGAATTTCAATCTGTTAAGAAGGCAGGGTTCGCCATCCATGCAGCAGTGTGAATGGTTACCAGATCTCAGAGTCTGGCTCTGAGCTTCCAGTTTTTGTGAGTCATCTCCAGGTGAGGGTGTAAATTCTCCAGTTTTGGAGGACTCATCTCCAAGTAAGAGGAAAGGACTCTGCACAAATCTCTAGCTCAGCTATTACAGCAGTATCTTGCCAGAATTTGCAAGGCTTGATTTTTATTTTTTTTTTCTGTAACTTCAAAAGATTCTCCAGAGGGCCTGCTATTTACTCAGCTTCATCCTTCCCTCCCTGTTGTTTTAGTGCCAGGGCTCACCCTCTGCTCTGTTCTGCATTCACCTTCTGGCTAGAAGGAAGCAGCCTAGATTAAATGTTTCTTATCCCATCTCCCTAAATAAATGAGAAAGAATAACCCCCTCATTTCACCTTGATCTGGGAACAGCCCTTTTATCTAAAATTTCTCTCTTAATTTCAAAACACAAAAATATGTTGTGTGTGCTGTTTAAATGACAAACTGTGAGCAACTGTGGTGGCTACTTAATGCTTAATGACATCACCAGGACCATCCTTAGGTTTCATGCTTTGCTCTAGAAACCTCAGGGACAATCCTGAACTAGCAATCCTAGTAAGGTGACATGCTTCAGCACAAGGTTGGAAGGTGAAGATTGATACAGGGAAGAATTGGTGTCTGAATGGTACAGAGAGATGTTTTCAGATGTTGGTTATAGTAGGGGAGAAGGAGAAAGCATTTCGGCAATCCCCCGTTTTCCAGTGGTTTGCCTGATGTGATACCATTTTGGTGTAACAGAAGGGATTTTCCTTATTTTTCAGATGCAGTTTTAATCCTGCTTGCCTGTTCTACTGCTTGTATGATTTTGGGTCTCTTAACCTATTATGTTTTGTTTTTTTGCATCTACATTTTTGGTTTCATTATTTGTACAAAATGCTTTGGGAGTACAGGTGAGACATGATGTATATTTATACTGTATCTTGGGCCAACATTGTTTGGAGGTATAGAAGTTCTATCAGCCAAGAAGGTAGCAATAGTTTAGGTCTTCAGGTGCAGGATAGGAAGAAGAATGGTGTGTGGACAGCAGGCATCTGCAACTTTTGATCCCCTAGCAGTTTCAGAGTTTAACTCCTGGAAGCTTCAGCCAATGGTGAACTGGGAACTGAAATCCAAAATACCTGGAGCACTAAAGGTTGAAAACTACTGTGAAGAAACAATGTGTCGTTTAAACTAATGTGAAGAAACAATGTGTGGTTCAGCACAGATCCTGAAGTGGAACCTTGAGCAGAGTATGAGTAATGAAGCTTCCAGTTCTTGTTTGTAACACTGAAAGCCTGGGACTAGCCCTGATAGTTACCTGGTAATTAATTGTATTGTTTACTTATAAAGGAGCAGAGCATGCATTCAAAATGTATATTTCATTTGTTTCCTCTTTGCTTATACTGTGGAAAGAACAAAAGATAAGAGGTCAGCACCTTCACCCTATCAGAATAACTTTTTATCTGAATAGGGACACACTTTTAGTTTTTTGATGGAGAGACCACTGGGTGCTAGTTCATGTTTCAGAAATTTAGCTCCCCTTTTGGAAATACAGACTTGATTCTGAAGTCCTCTTTCGTGAACTAATTTTAGCTTCCACAAAACAGGGACACTTTTTTTGACCAACTAAAATGCACAAAATCTCTCTATTTTGTGGATTTTGTTGTATTTTGCTGCATGGCCAGCACGCCTGCCCCCGAGTACCTTTACTTTCACCCGAAGTGTACGACCCCCGGAAAAAGACCCGTTTTTCAAATGCACAATCAGGCCCTGGGTGTTGCACTTCATGTGTGTATTACAAACCCCAAAACGCATACCATGCAGTTGCTTAAGCCCGAACATGTACTTGAAACGGACTTTGCCTTTGGTTGCAGCTCCAGGCGCACTTGCATGGAAGCCAGCCGTACTAAACGAGTAGGCGAGCTTGCCTCGCATGAGGATTGCTACTCTGAACGCAACGGTGCTTGTGCTTTTTGTCTGCCTTTTCCCTCTCTTTCTCTTTGCCCCCGCCCTCATCTTTTTCGCCCCGGGGAGGTGCGCCACGAGAGCGCGAAACAAGGCCCTCTGCGAGTGAGGCGAAAGACACTTTTCCCCCCCCTCGGAGAAGGAGGCGGGTTCAGTCCTCTAATTTCAGCCGGGAGGCAGGCAGGCACCAGCCGGGGGCGCTACAGCTGCGGAAGAGGGCGGCTCGCTTCTTCTCATCAGGAGGGCCCCGCAGGTTGGGGACGGAACAGAGCCATGTCGGAGCGGGGCTGAGGCTTCCTCACGGCCCCGGGGTTGAGGTGGGCGGCGGCGGCGGCCGGAGGAGGAGGAGGAGGAGGAGGACCTACGACGGAGGCGGCCGAGCTCGTTGCCCCTAGGCCCCGCCACCACAGAAGCGGGAAGGACAGCCGCCGGAGTGGGCGGCGGAGGCAGTGGCGGCTGTGGCGGCGGCGGCGGCGGCAGGCGGGGTCCCTCCCCGGGAAGATGAGGCGGAGGCCCGGGGAGCCGAGCGGGCTGAGCCGGGGTGCTTCCCTCGCGGCCGCCAGGACAAGATGGCAGCGGCTGAGGAGGCGGCGGCAGGATCAGCAGCAGCAGCAGCAGCAGTCAGAGGCTGAGCCCGGCCTGGGAGGCGCCTCCTCGTAGTAGCTCTCCGGACATGCCGAGGGCTGCGGCGGCGAAGGCGGCGGGGACTGTAGCGCTGCTGCCCGATCTGTGAAGGTGAGAGCGGCTGGGAGGAAGTCAAACCGAGCGACCGGCTGAGGAGACCCTCCTGGGCTTTCCCTCGCACTCCCGCGGCGCGGACAGGGAGAAGGGAGCCGGGCTCTCGGCTCCCCTCCCGCTCGGCTTCGGTGTTTGGGGAGTTTTGGGAACAAGTGAGGGGGCCGAACCAGCCGGAGAAAGACTGAACGTGCAACACCCCGAGGCGCCAAACTTCACGACCCTTCCGGCAGTAGCGGCAGCGGTTTTGATTCCTCTTCCCTTCCGCTCCTGTCTTGACGCTGGGAGCGGCGAGTAAAGGTTTCCTGGAAGGCTGGGCTGGGGGTTGCCACAGTGGCTCAGGGTGTTTCTTTCCACCCCTCCGCCGCCCCTGGGCGTCAGATGGTCCCTTTCTGGGAAATAAGAGTTGCTTTGTGTTTCCAGAAAGGATGGGGGCGGCGGCGGCGGCGGCGGGAGGGAATCGGTTTCCAGACGTGTTTACTTGGAAGTAAATCCCTTTCGGGGACATTTACTTCCAAAGGATCAAGTGTGCGCGCAGTTTCCGTCTTGATAGGACTGGCTGTACTTCCAGTCGTCTCGCTGGCTGCAAATGTTTAGGCTTTTTGGTGACACTCACGACTGCCCTCTGGGACGTGAGATTTAGTAGGAGAGCATTTGTGAACATGTGCAGAGTGTTTTTTTCAAGATCCTTGTTGAATAACTACCAGCGATCTCAATGTATCTAGGACTAGGAGGAGGGGAGCTGAGGTAAGGGCGTGACTTCCAAGGTAAACTTGAGCCCCGGCACGTTTCCTTCTGGAAATCGGCCGCTGTCTTGCTCTGGGGTTTAACTCTTCGCAGGCCCCCCCAGCACCGAACCAAACATCAGTGAACAAGATTTGGCTTTTGTTATGGAAGGGACAGAGCTCCATTTTCTGCAACAATTTCGGCTGCTCTCCCTTCGTAAATGTGTGAAGTTAGCTGAATGAAAAAGATAGCGAGGCTTCCTGCCACCGACAAATCGAAGAGCGACAAACAGATTAGTATAAAAATAGTTCAGCCCCATTTCCCATGCTCGCTTTCTGGGACGTTCTTTTCCTTTGACAACCAGAAATTTCCCTTTTGTGTCTATCCGTGTGTCTCTGTCGCCTCCACAAGCCCCCCCCTTTTTTTTTGCTAGATGAGCTTGATCGGCCCTGTGTAAAACTAACCTTTAGGATCTCTGTGTATGAAAGAAGAAATGTGACACGGCTGCTCCGCTTGCAACTTGCTAGGACAGCAGGAAGGCGTGGTCGCGGGCGCCTCTTGTTACAGGGGGTTATTGCTTCCCTTTGGGACTTGGAGGTAATCGGCAGCTGTAGTTTTGAGAAAGTAATATCTATTTCCACGTCAGGGGGGAAAAAGCTAATTTAAAATGGTACGTGGAGCCGTCGTTTGGGGTTGGCAGTCATTCAAAGTGAAGGTGACTTAAAGTTAAGGTGCAGTTTGACAGGGATGACTTAGTAATTAATTTGGGTTTTTGGAAGCAAAATGCTGGGGTTTAGGTTCGTCTATAACCCCCCCTTCATATTATAGATTTTGTTCAGTAGGAAAAGAAGTATTTGAAATGTTATTGTTTGCACTGCCTGGCAGTTGGATTTGTAGTTTTTTGTTGTTTGATGACAAGCTAGTATATTTGATCATGAATTTTGTGAAGTTAAGATACAGTGCTGCTGAATTTGGTAAGCAGATAGACACATTATGATTTCTATCTGAGAGAGCAAGTGGCTTTAACATAGCAGCTTTATTGTATTTATTTATTTATTTATTTATTATTAACTAACAGCCTGTAATGTTACTTTGAAGAAAATACTTTTTAAGTTTTTTAATCATTTTTTAAAAAGTACTTACATATTGTAAATTCTCGCCTCCCCAGACATGTTAATCTGAATCTGGGTGTAACTTTGGACAGTCCTTTTGTGTGTGTTTTATAGGTTAGATGTTGAGTTCCCTTGGCCACAGATGTTGGTGTCTTATTCTCATGTGCCTTGTGAAACCAGATACGTGGATATGCATGTAGCTAATTTTGTAAATGCACTTATATTAAGCCGTGACTGTGCACTGAGTGCTATATAAAGTGTTCTCTAAATCATCGGCTCTTTGTTTTATTGTGTTAATATCTAGTTTATTTTTTTTAAAATAACAAATGTAGGACAGTATTCCTCTTGATAGGTTGTTGGGATCTTGCTTGATTTAAATGGGCTGTTGGAATGTTTCTGTGGAGATAAAATAACTCCTCAAACCTGTTTAAACTCTGCTTAGATGGCTAATTAGAAAGCCCTGCTGCTTAGCCTCCTCACAGCAAGGCAGTTAGCATATTAGTATAGCTAACATGATACCTAAAATTACAATATGACATTTTGTTTTTTGGTTGTGAATTCTAAACTCATGGAGTGATGTTTTGATAAATGTAGATTTTTTTTAGCTTGTTGGAGATATTTTTCAGGTAGCACTAGAAAATAAATTTTGTGACATGGATGTGACAGAGTTATTAAGATGCCTAATTTTAATAAAAGTGCTGCCAAGCCAGCAGATTAACAAACATATGATTAGGTCAAGGCTCCGATATGGAGATGAATTTGTCAATGAGCTATGTTCTTTTAAAAGGTTATAATTCAGTGGAAAAATATTACATTGCTGTCACACATGTGTGACCTCTACTTGTTCTGGGTACATGCATTTAAAATGGCATAATCTATGTATCCTGTAGATAATAATTTTTTCTTTTTTTCTTTTAGGATTACAGTGCAACCTATATCTGGCTTTTCAGGAATAAGCCCCATTGAGTTCAGTAGGGCTTATTCCTAGGTAAGGATTGCAGTCTAAAACACTTATTTTTCATATTTCAAATCTTCTTAAACTATTATCTGTTTTCAGAGGCTTAGCTGTGTTTGCAAAAGTCCTCTGGCACCTTAAAAACTAACAAATTTATTATGGCATAGCAGTCTCTGGTCCCTACATTTGTAAGCTGCAGCAAAATCCAAAATCCACATTATGATGATACCCTTATTAGGCCAACCAAAAGGGACACAATACATTAATCATATAAACCATAATAATTGTTTTAGTCTTTAAGGTATTTCAAGAGTTTTTATTGTATAATGTGTTGATGATGTAAACCTGGGGAATCTGAGGCATTTGTGTACGGTAGTAATCACTTTTATATGCTAATAACATCCACAGGAGCAGTAGATGGCTGTTTAAAAGCTAGAGAAGAGCATAGCATTCTTCGTGGGAAGCGATCTGTACAAATATATTTATGAGTGTTTTTAGTTCAAGTTTGCTCTTCTGTATAAGATAGGGTACTTGAAGTAAAAAGTTTGTCACGTACTGGTCCCCATATCCAAACTAAGACCTTGTCGGCTCAAAGACAGAGATATATGAAGTCATCAAGATGATTTAAACTGCCAAAAAAGGACAATTTAGATCTTAAACTAAGTTTCTAGCTTTCTGATCCATGTCTTCTGAACATTCTTGAATAAAAAATTGTTAACTGTTACAGTGGCATATCAAATAAAATCTTTATACTACTTCAGAACCTAATTCAAGACTGTGAATTTTGTATCTGATTAGATTGAAAAGCACCTGTAAAATTAAGGCTGTTTTCACTTGTTTTTTCGAGAGGACACTAGGTGAGACCATATGCTTGATGGCTAAAGTGCTTGGAATAATAGAGAAGTAAGGACAGATAATTGGGCAGAATAGTAGAGGAATATAATTCTTTTTGTTGTGTTTTCTTCACATCCATTGCAGCTGAGGGAAGACTACACATGTAGGAGAGGGGGTAGGATGTGATGCTTAATTCTTTTCCTGTCTGTCAGTTTTCACCACAAAATTGTCCTCTCCAAGTTTTCCACAAGCTGGGGATGGGGAGAGGATTTGGGGAACCTTTGTATTCTGTGTTGTATTATAACTGTATTCAGAAATATTCTCCCCTCACCAAAAATTGGTTTGCTGACCAAGAGCTCCAAAGTATTTCTATTCATCATTTCAGACTTTGCCTGAAAAGAAAGCAAAAGTAGTCTTCCCTTGTACACACATTTCCTTGCCTAGTTGTCTTGAGACTGCACTTCTTTGCCAGTGGTTACCAGGCCAGAGGCTACCTAGAAGCTTGTTACAATGCTTTATTTTGGTCTCTTGTAACAGAAAATTCTGCATCTTGTTTTGTCTATGGTATTGTTTCCTTCCTTAAGAAACAGTTATGTCATTCTCTAATTATCTTCTCAAGGCCAAGTTAAATCATGTTGTTACTTTCTAGGTAATAATTCAACAAAATTATTCTGGTTAACAGTGCTTTAAATAACATTGGCTGATTGTACCTCAGTGTCACACTCTTCGTTTCTGTAGTTTTGATAAAATAGATTAAATTTCAGTAACATTTCTGGAGATTTGTTTGCCTTTCTAGTTTTTTTGTCTTCTTTAACCAGGAAGTTAAAACTTGTGCTAGAGTAAATGTAGAGTCTCTAAACATTAAAGTAAAACAGACATATAGCCACACATTTTTTGGAAGGACGGTTGAAGTATAGTCCTTTTGCTGGAAGCTGGTTGTTCTCCTATTGGAATTGTTTATAAATGCAACAGTGATAAGGAGATATGGTTACTAGAATGCACTTGAAGTATAAACATTCAGCTGTGCAAACTGAGCTTTGAGAATGTGAAGCATGGCTCAGGAGCCAGCCAACCAGGCAAGTTTCTTTTTGTTTAGTTTGAATATGCAGCTTTTAAAAAACCTGTGAAAGTTGATGGTCCTTCACAGTCATTTGTACTAAACTGAAACATGTTGGTTTGTTTTCCCATAATAAACTTGGCAAATAGTTTTTTTCCTTTGAGTTTTCTCACACAGACTGTGCCTATTAGCAAATATTAGTTGTTTGAAGTATGTGGTTCTGTTTAGTGGGGGAAGCCACACCATCCCACTTTGATTAGGGAATCAAAAAAGATTGAAAGCCAGTTGAAATCCTCCTTGTGTCATTAAACAGCTAGTAGGCTTGCTCAATCTTTATTGCAGTGTGATGACATTGCATCAGTGGGTTGTTGAAAATGGCCAGCAGTGTGTGGCTTCTGACATAGGATCACATTGTTGTCAGCTGTGAACATCAAGTGTGTTAAGTGGTACTTTTACATCATGCTGCAGTTTATGTGGGATTATAGCTTGGCTCTGTGATGCTGCCTTAACTGATCTTCTTGATAAGCTTGCCCATGTTCTGGAGTACTTTAAAGTGCCTTCCTACTAGTAAAGGTTTGTTCTTATTGTTTACATTTCTTAATATGTGCCATTGAACAAGGTGAAGTTGGAAAAATTAAGAGAAATATATCTTTAGTTGCTAAAACAATAGATTGGGTACCAGAGATACAAATGCAAGAAAAGTTGTGGAATTTTGCACAACTAAGTTTCTTTGTGGAGAGTGTGCTAAGTCTTTTGAATAAATAAAGAACAACTGGGTTAGTCTTACACTAGAGGAAGGCCAAACTTCCACATTCATTTAACCTATGTGTATTTTGATCTACATGCTGTTTTGGTGTAATATTCTCTATGGTGATATGCTTGCATGACACTTGAGACATGCCCATTCTAGACTGTTTGGTTGTTAGTTAAGAAAATTTTAAAATTGTCATAAATCTACTAACAACAAAGTTATTTACATGACTAACTTCTTCCTCTTTGTTGGTTTGCCCAAAGCAGCAGATGTGTGTGTGTGTGTGTGTGTGTGTGTGTGTTTAATACTGTATTCTCCTGCATGTGTTGCTTGGAATTTATCTGCTTCAACATGCCTTGAATTGCTTTCCCTGCAGCAAAAGTGAAGGCAGATATAACAGGCCTAGACTGGCGTGTGCCTCAGAAGAATCCTGATCATTTTTTCTTATTCCTCTGTAGAAAATTAATTTTTGTTAACAGGCATATCTCTTTTGCTCTGCTAAGTATGTTTACAAAAGTAAACTGATCAAATGAATATATTAGTTTGCTGTTCTGAATATTTTCACAGATTTAAAAGGATTTCCCTGTGTTATATTGATTATTAAGACTTGTAAACAATCATGAAAATGGCTTTTTAATTGATTTTTTTGGTAGATGAATTGATAGATAATTCACTTGGTTAAAGATTTCAGTTGCAATCTTCAGCTGATTTACAGATTGTAAGTTAGTAGATCTGCTGAAGATGAAATGGGAAGACTATACCAGTTTTGTATGTCTCACTGAATAGAGATAAGGTTTTGCCCCATGTAACTACAATTTATGCCAAAAAGTTTATTCCCTTTCTTTCTCAGAACTCTTCCCCTTGAGTAGCTATATGTTCTGTAGGATCCTTTGCAAAATAGGTGGATATAAGTGTACCAGAGTCATCATAAAGGAAAAATAAATGAGAGGTTATAGTTAGAATTAAAGGAGTCATAGGATGGAAGAGGTGCTTGACGCTTTGCTTTCTGTTTGCCACTTAGAAGGCTGCCCCCACATTGACTCACAGATAGAAAATCATTAAACAGGTTATATTAAGCTGGCAAGGAATGGGTTAAGTCATTTTCTGTGTTTGCCCAGTCTGGAGTGCAGTAGCTTTTTTTTTTTTTTAAACACCCATCTGGACATATGGTTAGAGGACACATCTCCCATTGTAATATCTAGCTTGGTATTGAGAGAAGTAGGGAGAGAGCAGTGTCTGGAAACTGCAACTTAGCAACACCATTTGTAGTTCTGCAAGTCTAGGTGGGATTTTGGCTGAAAGTTGCCATGACTACACTTCCACCAACATGGGTGGATCTCTAGTATATTGTGACCTTGGCTGTGGTTGTCCAGAATATTTTGCTGACCTTTTCACTGGCCATAGCTGGCATTTGCAAATATGCAACCTCTGTATTAAACCTCACTGATCATGCCCAGTGGTAGTTCTGAGTAGTTAATAAAATGCTAGTAAAATCTTAAAAATTTGGGGAAATAGTTTTATATGGCTAGGATATAGAATGATTATTCTGCAAATTTCACTTTGAATTAGATTGCAGAACCCACAGTAAAATATCACTCACTTTGTTTCTGAGTTGGAAAAAATTCCTGCTTGTTTTAGATGCTTTAGTTTATAAATACTATATATAGAAAATCACAACATGCTGTATTTACATTCTATTAATTTCTGTGCTAGGCAAAATAGTTTGGTACTTCTAGGGTAAATATGCTTTATGTCAGTATAGTGTGATTGCTTTAACTGATCATATCTGTTCTCTACTGTACTCTAGAAACCTAGGGAAGGCAACAGAGTTGTGAAGCAAAGTAAATTTTGGGCACTTTGTAGAAGGAATTTTAAGTTGCTTGTTAATTTTGGCAGGGCATGCTTATTTAGCCATCTAACTTACACACGCACCATCTGATTTTTCTCCTGTCTGAATTTCCATGCCCTCCTCCTTTGAGCAAACTGCACAGTGTCTGCCTTTGGATCAGCTTGCAAATTGTGGGATTCTTGAGGCAGAGTCTGCTAACTTATATCTGTCAAGGCCTCTTCTGTCTCAGAATTTCTGGCTGGTGACTAGGGGTCTGTTCTCTACGTAACGCCCTTATTTGGTATTACTTATTTGTCTGAGGATTTGCAGTTCTTAATAAGTTCTGGTCTGAGTTACGAATGGTCTTATAGTTTGTAGTTTAGATTAGAACAACATGAGGTGGATAATATGGTCTAGTTTAAGCAGATTGACTTAGTATACTAGTACTTCCTCTGGTTTTTAATTCAACTTTTGTGTTGATTGATATTCCAGTCTTTGCATTCATGCATTTTGTATTGTGGAAATCTGGAGCTAAATTAGTTAATTCTTATGTAAAACGGAAGTCAGGTTTCCATTTCATTAACCTTACAGTTTTGTAGCTGTTAAATTATATTGGAGCATAGAGGTTCACCACAAAAAGCTCCTATATATGAAGAAAGGGAAGCTGAAACTACATAAGGAGCAGGTATTTCGTTTGGTGGAATATACAGGTTATCTGGGTGTATGTATAGGGAGCTGAACTCTTGGCTCTTGCTTACCTCATAACCTTTTTTCCATATGCAAAGCAAATTTCATCAAATCAGTATTGAAGTTCAGGGGAGTAAACAGATACTTGTGGAAAGTCTTGGGCAACTACTCCCCACATGCTGTTTTATTCAAAAACAGCATTTTTTTGTGCTTACCCCCCTTTTTAAGTGATTGCAGCAGACCTAGGTTTAAACTCATCACTCTGCTTTTATTAGATGCAGCTTGAGATAGTATGTCACTTCAGCTTGGACATTTCAAGAGACATGAAAGTGATTCCTCTAAATAACACAGGCCAAAGTTATACATGAGCCCATGTGTGATGTACTTTGACTATTCTCAGCCATTTTATATGATTGTTCATAGTGGCTAATTCTAACAATGACTGCATGGGGACAGCTAACAGCATTCGTGAAATCATGTGTTTGTATTAAAACAAGTTTGCTAGTACTGCCTGAAAATACTCAAGTACATTTCAGATGTATTCTGTCTATACTACAATACCCCGAGTTATATGCCCATTTGTTGCCTAGCAATAAATCCATTTAATTATGACTAAAGTCATGGTAGTATCACATGGTTTAATCACTGTTACAGTATGAATGTAATAATTGTGCTTTTGCTAAGCTATTTCTAGAAAAGAGGAATCTTAGACATAGCAAGACCCATTTTTACTACGTGGATTTCATTTTTAAATCATGTTCACATTTGCTGTACATGAGTATTCAAGAATTTCATTTTTGTTCAAACTTGAAGGGGCATAGCTCTGAGAACGAGAACATGCTTTCAATGCAGAAGGTCCCACTTTTTAGTCTCTGGCATCTTGAGTTAAAAGGAACCTCAAGTTTCAAAGCTAGGAAAGAGCTCTCCCTGCTTAATCATTGGGTGGTCAGTACCACTTGGAATAGATAGTAGTTAGTTTGATGGATCAGTGGCTTGATTCAGGAGAAGGGAGCTCCATATGTTTATACTGAAATATGGTCTGCCCAAGATCCTGCCTATTGGTTATTATTTTGTATTTACATCTTGAGGTTACATTTAAATATATGCATAATTGATCTGTAACTGTTTAGCATTTTATGCTCGCATGTCTTTGCACATATATGTAAAGGAAGCAACCCTTAAGATAACTTACTGTTATTAGGAAAATGTGAAATTCTGCTAGGGATTAAAGGGAGAACTGAGTACGAGGGTTAATGTAGCTGAACTTTGGAATGCTTTGTACTGTTCTGGAAAAGGTTATGGTAAAACTAGGAAAAATAAACTGAAAAGGCAATCAGAAGTTAGGGAACACTTGCTTTACAAGGTAATGTGAAAGGATATGGACTTTTCAGTTTAGGAAGAAAAATGGAAGCAAGGGGAGCATGATAGAGGTTTAGAAAAGTTCTACTATGCAGTAAAATTAATTAGCTGCAGGACAGGTAAAAAAAGCACTTCATGAGACAGTCTGTAATTAACTCGTGGAATTTTCTGCAGGGCCCACTGATTAGATGGCTTTACAAAGGATTAAGCACATTCATGGAAGCTAGGTCTGTTAGCCATGACAGCTAAATAGAACCTACATGTTTAGATGCAGTGTTTAGATGCTGGGGAATGAACAGAGGATGGTTGTTGCTTTCATGACCTGCTGGTAAGGGCTTGGAAATATTTGTCTGGAAGGAGGATATTGGACCAAAGATGGATCCTTAGTCTGATTCACCAGCAGTTGTCTTACATTCTGTCCTCCTATGTTAAAGGAAGGACTGTGACTCCATTGTGTTTAAGCCATCTCTTGCTCCTGACAGCAACGAATAATATGATATATCGGAGTTCAAAGTATTCATCTTGCCTTGTCCCAGATTTGTTGCTTCGGAGTCCGTTACCTGAAGTAGTATATGGCTCTACTTGTTCTGTGTTCTTATTTTGAACTGAGTGCAAGAAATAAACACAACTGATGGACTACTTTGTGTGTTTGCATGCTGTACAGTATTTGGAATAAGTATACCTGTGAACATATCTTCTTTTTCCATAAGCCCTTTTTAAAATGTGTTTACTTACTTGGCAATATATTATAAATCTTTTTTCTGTGTGTTACGGTAGATGAATTCTCATTCTTTTTGACTTTCTTATTACTGGATTCTTTACAATTGTCTAAATAATTAACAATCTGCAAAGATCTAGGACTTCACTGGTTTGGATTGTGATGTTTTGAATGTTGCTTTTGTATTTTTGTCCAACCTACACATCAGCTTAGCCTTGAATTACAGGCAGATGGTTGCCTTATCTCTCACTCTAGGAAAAGATATTAACTATTTCAGGCCTTGTGTTAACTGCTGTCGATTGGGAGATGGACTGTGGAAAGTACATAATAGTTCTTACTATTGCCAAGAGCAGCAAAAGCTTAAAGTTTGTCTGTCGCTTTATGAAAGATTTGCATAATTTTAAAGGAAAGCTGTATGTTGAAGTTATGAATGTGTGGAGAAATCCAAAGAGGATAATAGGCAAACAGACTGCAAGCAGCCTGTTGCCTTAGTGACAGTTTATGGTAACAGGTTGGTCTCTGTGAAGGAAACAGTCTCAGGTAACCTGTAGCTCTTTATTTTCAAGTTTTGTATCTAAAAAGATAAAGAAGACTAGGAAAGCTATGGACATTGAATTTCAATAAATGCATAACTGCACTTGTGATAGGTGCTGATAATTTTAGTTTAACTGAAGGGAAGAAATGCGGAGTTTACAAAAGTAACATTTGTGTTCTCGCATGGTTTTCGTTAGAGGCTTGAAATGAGTTAGTTTTTGAGAAAGATTATTTGGAGACGTAGGCTGAAATCTTACTCACTCCTGGTAGAGTAGAACATTCTGCTGGTGATGTTGGTCCTGATCACCCAGCACCTGCCTCCTGGTCAAGGCCAGCTTTATCTCAGCTGCCTTTTTTAAAATGCCTATCTGTGAGATGTCCTAATGGAAGTGTAATAATGACTCTGAGGTGTCATAATGGAAACCCAAGTTAACAGAAGTCTGTATTGGGGGCAGGGAGGCTTGAGAAGTCACCTGTAGCTTTTGAAGAAATGATTTTCCAAACCATCTTTCCTATGGTGCCTTTGTGCTTAGGATCCATAATGGAAAGGCATTAAAGAAATGGTTTAAATAAATCTGACGTCTAGTGAAAGGTGCATTCCAGGACTGCCACCTTTGCCAGCAGCATGCAAGTGGCCAGGAGTACCTGCTGCCATTCATGGTTGCTTCTGCCAATCATCCATTAATCAAACTTGACATCAGAGTGGGGCAGAAGGTATAGTTGCCTCTACTGGTAGATCCCTAGCTCATTTATCGTAGATTGTCAAGGATTTCTGACTGTTAGGTTAATAAAATAGTAATAGCAAACTAACTTTCCTTCTCCCTAAATGATACTGCTGAAATGAAGGAAACTTGGGGTAAGTGGGAGTGAATTTTTGGGTGCAAAGACTCTGAGCCCCCTTCATTTCTGGTACTCAGAACAAATTATTGGTCCCAGAATTCTTTTATTGCAGCCATATATCTTTTGTGTTGCGCTTCAGATATTGGAGTTCTGGAAAAAATAAAATATGCCCTATAACTCTAAAATCTGGTTATGTATAAATGTATGTAACAGTTAAATATGATGACATTTTATGGATCCATTGACTCAGATTGGACAGTTAGTCCTGGCTTATTCAATCAGCATATGCATAAACTTTCTACCTGCCGCTTTCCTCCTGTTTCTTGCCACTCTTTTCAGAAGTAAGCTCAGAAGTGTAGTGAACCTAACTTCTCTGGTTTAAAACTAATGAAAGTCCAAGTTGACAGATACTTCCTGGCTTGCATGCCAGGAGAGAGTGAAGTGAGAGCCTGTTTGATGCTGCATATCTTGACTTTTAAAGCCATAGTTTAACCATCCAAATGTGGACATTGGACCGGTGTTTGAACCATTTATGAAATTGTGATGTTGGTATTGTAAATCCGTCTTTTCATTCCTCTGGCTTTTTGCTGCTATCTCATTCTGTTTTTTCATTTCTAGTTAGGCAGGCCAGTATTATCAATTTATTATTTTCTACATGTATTTAAGCATTTTTTACACTGATAGTATATAGCAAGATAATTCTAGACCTTACCTGCCTATTACTTTATCATACCAATATTACAGTAGTGTTCAAATAAATGAAAGCTTATATGAATCAGCTGGAATGCTTCTGTTTTTTTTTGGGGGGGGGGCTTTTAAGTTTGATAGGGCTTGAAGGTCATATGAAGGCTCATTCCTTTTGGGGCAGAGCAGCTTTGGCAGCCAGCCTCGTATCTGTCAGTGGCCCAGAGATTAGCAGGCAGCCATATGGTCCCATTTACTCACATCTAAAAGAATTATTACTTAGGTATCATTCAGAGAAAACTTTGGCTTGGCCTTTCCAGGGAAGTATGTCCAGCCTCTTAATTTCCATCTTATCACTTATGATTTTTTTTATTGTTAAGCTACCGTGGTGGACACTTTTGCAGTTACTCCATTTGGAGTCTTTAAAAGGACATCACTGGTATGAAGGTGCATCTTGGCTGGGAAAGCAAGTTGAAAGAGGAACCTAGAAATGTAAGTGAGAAGTTCTTAATGGCACTGTGCTCAGTCTGCTGTGACGAATTCTCTTTTGCAATCAGTACTTACACTTTGTTGATTAAAGACAACTTAAAACAAATTTATACCCCTAGGATATGTTTACTAGCAAAGAAGTTAATTGCACAATCCTATGTTTTTTAAATATTTTCTTAGCCTCTATCTTGGGAAAACCATAGCATTATATCCTCATTTCTTGGTCTGTAGTATTGACCTGCTTGACACTGTTGTAAACAGAAAGCTATACTTTTGCTCGTAATGGTGAATGTGCTGCTGCCTAAGGTATGATGAGTGGCGAGACTTGGGATTGCAGAGGTAGATGAACTGTAATGGTAGTTGCATGCTGATCTGTGTTTCTTTCTTATCTCCAAGTTTGGGAGGAAGACTTTGGCCGGTTCATTTCTGAGGCTTATCTGTGTTAGAGCTGCCGAAAGGTCATCCTTTCCTAACGGGGTGAGTGAAGCTTGCTTGGTTGGGTTGAAGCATCTAGAACGCTTCAGTCATGGCGTAGTCAGATTAACAAGCTGCCTGATGCCCTTTCCAAATCCCTAAGACCACAGTTCTAGTCTTTATGAATCCCAGTTTTAGGGAAAAGGGGGAGTATAAATAATATTTTTTTTTATTTGTCATCATCTTCTTGGCATAGCAGGCAAGAACAGCCAGAGGTTCTGAAGTTCTCTGACCACTTATGGAATCGGTGCATAAATATGATATTCCTGATAGATTCTCCCCAGTGTCTTTGAGCATAGTTAACTATTATGCTTTTGTCAGGTAATTTAGTGGTATAACTAGTTCAGAGGTATGAGGGGGAAAAAGTATGCATAAAGAACTTTCAAGGATGTCAGGAAGAGAAGTTTTTTCCACCATTCTTACAAGGAGTTCAGAGCTGTATATGTGAGGTTTTCTCATAGACCTCTTTAGCCTTAGCTGTGTTGTAACAGCACCACGTGTCTTATTGCTAGATCTCATCCCACCCCTTAGCACTCTGGCCAGCTGAAACTTGGCTGGCTGCTACACTTCACATTAACCTGTTCTAGGATGGTCTCATGGGGCTGCTTCTATTAAGAAAAGTCCTGGTTTCCTATTCAGCCTCAGTTGTATTTGCATCTTCCCACCCCCTGGAAAGATTTGCTCACAAATACAGCAATCTATACTGTCCCTTTCTTTTTGGATACAGTGCTTTTTAGCAGCATTCACTTACAGTAGCAGGAACTCATACAACACAGATGTGAGTAATACTTGATTAGCTTTGAGTAAACTCAGATTTCTTTGGTTTAAAACTTAAATTTATCCATTGCAGTTTATAGTACAAATTTATCAAAATAAATACATTTATTTACTGAAATAAGTAAATTCATGCATAAGTAAATTCATGGACATTCATGCATACCTGGATATTGTTAGTTACTTGAAAATCAGGACTATGTGGTTGCCTTTTTTTTTTTAAATTACAGTGTACAGTACTACAAATCCTGTGCCTTGATCTTTTAAAAAAAAGTTTTAATTTTTAGGAATACTTGCTGGGACATGCAGTTCTGTTCTTGTTTGTTTGTCTCAGTACTGTTTTGCACATACCTGTTAGCATACAATTAAAAAAGGCAAAATACAAATATGGAGAAGAGGCTCATTTGAAAACATTGCTAGGACATAAATTTTAAGTAAATTTAGGAAAATTTTTGTCAATTAGATGAAAAAGAGTAAGTTTATATAGAGTAACTTTAATGTTGTATTTCTGAGCTTATAGAATGGTTTTTAAACTGTGCTGTGTCTTTAAAAAAAAAAAGCCTAATAGGGTTGGCTATATAAGATACTGTACACAGGGTGTCACAGAATTGGAAAAGATCTCAGGTATCATCCACTCCAATCTCTTTCAGTAAAGTTACAGCATTACATTGTTGTCATTAGATGTCTTCATGTCAATTCCAATATATCAGAGGGTTTTGTTGTCAGGATTTATTCAGGGGAAGTTTGCCATTGCCTTCCTCCAAGCTTGAGAGAGTTTAACTTGCCCAAGTTCACCCAGTGGGTTTCTATATCTTTGGCGACATTTGAACCTGGATCTCCTTGGGTTCTACTCCAGCACTTGAACCACAGCACCACACTGGTTGTCTTGCACCATTAAGTACATGCAACAGTGGAAGATGTTTACACTGGAAACTCTTAATTTTGCTTGCATTTGTGACCTTAATTTGCTGCCAGAGTAGCTATTAACAAAGCCCTTAATGAAATATCTTGGTAACATTACTGTATGGTAGTTTTTGATGTTATTATTTTAGTATCTTGAAGAAGCAGCTCATCAGAGGTAAACATTCGGAATGAGATGTACAGTTTTAGTATTTAAGATGTCTTAATCCTGCAGTAATCCTACACTTACCCTGTTAGGATTAGTGCAGAGGGATAGTATTGAAGCAGATGTATTGACAGTGTAAATTATACATCAACACTGTTGTTGAAATCCTGATGTACAAAAGGACCTGCATGTTTATGTGCACAGAATAGGCAGTGACTCCAAACTTATATCTGAAAATTAAAATTTAAATGTCATTGATTTATTGAACATTTTTATGAGTGGGGGGAATGCAACCCATACTGATTTTTTTCCTCTTTTCCCCTTCTTCAGGTATGGCCTCACAAGTCTTGGTCTATCCACCATATGTTTATCAAACTCAGTCAAGTGCCTTTTGTAGTGTGAAGAAACTCAAAGTGGAGCCAAGTAGTTGTGTGTACCACGAAAGAACCTACCCACAGATCTACGTGAATGGTAAAAATTTTGGAATCGCTCAGCCTCCCAGCAGGGTTGGTACTTTTTTGCAGGCTACAAATCTTTTTGACGGACCTCGAAGAGATACTTTTTTTTTGCAGACCAGTGCTGTGGCTTTAAAAAATATTGCAGGTGCTACAAAGATACTAGCAGTGCAGGCACAGCAACCTCAAGCGGAAGCACCTTGGCCTGGAACACAGGAAAGTCTAAACATCTTGGATCGCCCCCAGCGATGTGGACTGAAGCGTAAGAGTGAAGACTTGGAGAACCAGAGTGACGCAATGCAGATTGTTGATGAACTGCCTATATTGCCTGCAATGTTGCAAACAAACTTGGGAAATCCAGTGACGGTTGTGACAACGACTGCAACTTCAAAACCAAGTGGTACCAGTGGTGATGGAGATTACCAGTTAGTGCATCATGAGGTCTTATGCTCTGTGAAAAGTACTTATGAGGTTCTTGATTTCCTTGGGCGAGGGACTTTCGGACAAGTGGTAAAGTGCTGGAAAAGAGAGACGAATGAAATAGTGGCAATCAAAATTCTAAAGAACCATCCATCTTATGCACGCCAAGGACAAATAGAAGTGAGCATATTAGCAAGGCTAAGTACAGAGAATGCTGATGAGTTTAATTTTGTGAGAGCTTATGAGTGTTTTCAGCATCGGAACCATACTTGCTTAGTTTTTGAGATGTTGGAACAGAATTTGTATGACTTTCTGAAACAAAACAAATTTAGCCCTCTTCAGCTAAAAGTAATACGGCCTATTCTGCAACAGGTGGCCACTGCACTGAAAAAACTAAAAAGTCTTGGTTTAATACACGCTGACCTCAAACCAGAAAATATTATGTTAGTGGATCCAGTCCGACAGCCTTACAGAGTTAAGGTGATTGACTTTGGGTCTGCTAGCCATGTATCGAAGACTGTCTGTTCAACGTATTTGCAGTCTAGGTACTACAGGTATGTGTCCTCCTGTTCTTATTTGTAGTTTATGATTGTTCCTTTTGCAGTTTTTTTACTTTTCTGCAGTGTTTATATATACTGTGTGCCTGCTGTATACACACGGGTTCCATTCCAGGAACCTTTGTGTAAAACAAAAATGCAAGTGTTTCATCCCCTGTGGCATTTCATGCGACTTTGTATTCATACCACAGAGGTTGTACCAGAAGAAGGTGCACTGTAATTAAATTATTTGTTAAGCATCTAAACTCAGGTAAGTCTTTATAGGAATTATATTTAAAATGTTTCCTGAAGTTTTTTTTTATGTGATGCAGAACATTACTGTTTTCTGATTCTGCAAACAAGACTGGGTAATAATCAGCTGTGATACTGGAAAAGTGAGGGACTGCTGTTCTGAAGGGCAGTTTGCTTATATATTCTAATATAGATAGGCAACATGGTGATCATAGACACTATTATACCTGTTAGTAACTCCCCTTATGCCATGTCATGCCTTGCTGATTGCACTGATTTATTCCAGTTTACACTATTTTAAAGCTTAATAAAATATTAAGGGGTGTAGAATGAAGCACTTTCTTCACTGGTTTCTTTACTCTCAAATATTCTCATGGAGTGAAGATAATGGATAACTGGAGGCCAGGACTTCTTTTTGAAATGTTCCCAGCTGCATGAAAAGCAAAGGAAAAAGGAAAAAAAAAGGCAGTGGGGATAGATCCTTTAGTTACTTGGATATAGCAGTTGGACAGGAGCTGGGGTGACCTGATCCAAAGGAAGAATAAAATGGTGAGGTATGTGGAGAGCAATGGAAAGAGTTAAGAAGGCCTGTGAAACAACTCAAAGGGCAGGAAAAATGAGAATTTGGTTTGTGTTTGTGCTTGGCTTTCGGGTCTGAGGCTTGTGTTAACCTGTGTGTGTGCGTGCGTTTGTGCGTGAGTGTGTGTGAGAGAGAGAGAGAGAGAGAGAAAGAGAGAGAATTGATTCTTAAAGAGGAAAATAAGTAATGGGTATGCAGGTTATGTGTTTGGTTTGTGTTGTGAGTAAGGAATAAAACTACTGGGTTAAAAGTAATACATTTGTGTTCTGAGGTTCATTCATCACTTCTGTTGTGTATTCAGGCCTTGAGAAAGTTTCAGTGTTGCTTTATTGTGAAACTTGTTTCTGCTGAAGGAGAACACTGTGGGTTGAGAGGAGTGGATTTGAGTTCTGGGTCTCAATGCAAGTGTTGTATTTATCCCTTTAGGCTCAAGGTCCTTGTCTTTTGGCATTGCTAGTTTGCCTTGCTGGGAAATGAGTATTTTGTGAATGGCTACATCCACCATTGCATCTGTTTGGTGAGTGGGAACCCTGCATGGCATCCAGTCTGTGTTGGCACATGACATTCTGTCAGAATTCCAAATGTGTCCACCAGCAAGATTGGCAGCTCCTAACAATTTCTTTTACTAGGAAATGTTCTCAACCAAATATATTTTATAGTAGTTCTTTGCCCATTCTAGATACAGGCATCTTCTGCTTATTGGACAGGTTAGGCACTAGACCACTGTTGAAAACTGGAAATTATTAAAATGTAGAACCGAGTCTTTAAGATGGGTGGGGTGGCGGCGAGGCTGCTGTAAGCGTGAAAAAACTGGCATGCATAGCTAGAACACATGGGAGGGGAGAAGAGGAGGAGTGAGAGACAGATGTGGGGGGACAGGTGCGGTAAGCAAAGAAAACACTTCCAAATGAAGTATACCTGCAAGAAACTCACAACAATTACCTACTCCTTTTTCTGTGAGTATATTTCCAACTAGGTGAGGTTTTGAGAAGGGCGTGATGGACAGAGTGGAGGAGAGATGTAGTTCTGCTTATTCTCAGAGGAATGATTGAAAAGTGGGGGGCACCTGTAGTCCAAATAATATGGACAACAAACCATGAGACGTGAGTGGCGTCTTGTGGTGCATCTTGTCTGCTTTACTTATGTACCAGTCAGAACATAAGATACACTCAAGTGAGCAGTGTGAATATTGATATTCTTCATCTTCAGATGGATTCTTGCTGAATTAGAAGGTTGCTTTGATGGTACTCTATAATGAGGATTTTTCTTTGCAAGCACTTGTCTGCTGAGGATTTGCTACATGAGAAATGTTAGTGTCTAATATTTTTGGTTGAGCAAGAAAAAGTGTTGCAGCTGATTTTAGAACAACTTCCAGGAAGAATGCATAATGATAAATTGATGATAGCAAAGATAAATTTGTCATACTGAACAGCAAGGGTTGCTTCTGTCATTCTAAAATATAAGTTACAGACTAAATTTTCTGTGGACCAGTTATGTTACTCTTGAGTTTCCTCTTACTAGATAATGAGTTAATCATTCATTATCTAAGTTAATAATTTTGGATGTATTTTTTAGGTCTCATATCCTTTATTGTTTTAATAACTCTATCATACTGTATGTGGATTTAATCTCATCACAAACATTGTATTATGTTTAATTGCATTGTAATACTTTTTTGCAGTTTGCTTTCACTTTGTCCTAAAGAAATACAGTTGTTGTTGATCCATTGCATGTGAGAAAATGGTAATTCTCAGCTGTTCACAGAAAAATGTGTGCATATTAATCAACTTCATATCACACCAATCTATTGCTAAATTCTAAGCTGAGTAACATGCAACTTCAAAATTATTTTTCTACTAATTCATCCCCATTCCTAGCCCAAAATGTGCACACAGATAAAAGCGTTTTGAATACCACTTTACCAAAGCAGTAATTGCTCCAGAGTTAACTATTACAACTAACATGCCTGTCTTTTGATTACAACATTAAAAAACTGCAGGCAGAATACAGTCAGATGGAAAAGGCAGTACAAGATGGGTACTCCTAGATTATTCTTCATATCACACCTGAAGCAAGGCCAAAACAAAACACACTTGCTGGCTAGATTCAAACCAGCATCCACTTGCTCCATCAAATACACATTTCTTGCAGGCATGAGTTTGTTTCAAACCCGACTGTGATCCATTTCCTCTCATGTATGTGCATGTGCCTTCAAGTCCCCTGTTGGCTTATGGTGGTGACCCCATTAATTTCATAGGGTGTTCTTAGGCAAAGCATACTTATTAGGTGATTTTACCAGCACCTTCTTCTGAAACATAGACTACAGCACTTGGTATTCACTGGCACTCTCCCACCCAAGTATTAACCAGGGCTGACCTTTCTTAACTTCCAAGATCAGACAGGGTCTGGTGCATTTAGGGTATTTAAACATTTTTTCCCCTCGTAAGATGTCTCAGATAAAGATTATATTCAGTTCTGTTCTTTAGTAACTATTATGTAAATGTACTGGAGTTTACTGAATGTACTGATGTATGCATTAATTACTATAGGTATTTAGGAATTAAAATTTCTTTGGTGTAAGTTTATATGCTGGCTAAAGCTTGTGAGCTTGCTAAAAGAAAATAAGTTATATGGAAATAGTTTATTAACTGTTGCAGTTGTTAATATAGATAACAATGTGAAGGTATCCTGATTCAATTTTCAAAATAAATTGATCTACTTCTTAAGAGTATAGGCTAGTTATGGATGCTACTTTGAATTCTTTACCGGAAGGCAGGATACAATCAAAGGAAGAAAGGGAGAAATAAAAGGAAAAGAAAGATAGCGAGGTTGTGGGCTGTGGACTAAATCTAACAGAGTATGAACGGCTGAAGTAAAAGCTCTCTATTCTGTATATAGAAACGTGTATATTCTTTCTATATATAGAAACATCTTGGTAATTAGTAATGTAGTAGAGGCAGGAACACAGGGAAACAAAACCTTGGCCCTTTTCTGAGTTGGGGCTCTGTCAGACCACAGAGATAACTGGGGAACTCTCCTTGCTTTGGCAAGTGAAGGAAGTTATAATGAAGCAGCAGTTTTTACTGAAGTTTATGATAGATTAGCATAGAGGAAGTAAAAAATGGGGAAAAAAGTAATTATGTGGAGGTTGATGCTTTCTATTTTTTTAGTTTCTTACTCCAGTAGTATTAATGGTAACACATTTTTGTGTTCTTATTTCTATTTGACACTGAAAGTTTGCACTTTGGCTGGTTGAACTGTTCACTGAAGCTCCATGTGTTTTGTAAATCAGACATTGAATTAGAAGTAATTGCTACTGAACTCATTCTCAGGATTGTAGGCATAACCTGTATTGTTAATTTTATTAGCGGTTTGCTTTTGCATGTCACTATTTTGTGTTGGAATTTTCAACTGGAATATTAAACATAAATACTAGAAAAGTGAGATATACAATAAAATATAATCAATATAACATTTTCTGTTTGTTGTCTGGGGGAGATGGCTGTGGTGATGTCCTGATGAACTCTTACATTTCCAGATCTGATAAATAGGTAAAATATTTCTGTCCCTTCCAATATCTGAAGATCTTAGTAATGAGGACAATAGGTAAACAATTTTAAACTAATAGGAAGAAATAAAGTTAAAATAAATTAAAGCAGTTGAACAGAATCAAAATAAAATTCAGAATCCAGTAGTCCAAAACCCAAACTTGATTATTAAGAATCCAAAGCTCAGATAAAATTTTAACTGGACATCGGCATGGAGCCAATTTTGGTGCCATTCAGGCCTCCAGGGGCAGGACATTTTACAACCAAGAATGGCCAAGAGGTCAGTCTCTCTCCCCCTGGTGTTTCCACATGTCTACTGCTCACTTGACAGATCTTAATGACTGGCAAGATGCATATAGAGAGAGGATGTTCCCTTCAGGTATCAAGATCTCGAGCAGATACTAGTGTATTTACCGCTATGCTTCTGTTGGTAATGTTCAAATGTTTGGATATTTCGGAGGAAGGAACTGGCAAAACCACCTTTGGATATTTCTTGCCTAGGAAAACTCAATGAAATCCATGGGGTCTCTATACGGAGACAGGCAAACTGACAGCACATACACAAACACAAGCTCTCAAGTCCCCTGACTCATTTTCTGATTGTTTCTGGGAATAGGGAGCATGCTGTTTTGACTGGTTAATTTTCACTTAGCCATAAGATATAAGGTAGAAAGCAATAAATGGAACTCTCCCTTGCTCTTGTGACCGTATTTGCCAGTGTGTGAGATGCACCGGCATATAAGACGCACCCCATTTTTCAAGGGGTATTTTTCAGGAAATTTTTTTTTAGTACTCTGAGGCAAAATGCACAGGAAAGGAGGGGGAAAGTAAGGAGTACTGTACCAGACTTTCCCCACCTCCTCCCTTCCTGTTTTGCTTTAGCAAGGAGAACTCCCAGCAGAGTCAAAATGCAGAGGAGAGGAGAGGAGGGGAATAAAAAGAGTGCTGCACCAGGCTTCCTGCACTTCCTCCCTTCCTGTTTTGCTTTAGCAGGGAGAACTCCCAGAAGAGTCAAAATGCACAGGACAGGAGGGGAAGGTAACACATGCTACACTAGGGTTCCCCCATCTCTTCTCTTCCTATTCTGCCAGCAGCGAGAACTCCTTTTGCTCCCCCTCCCTTCCCTATGCATCTAGTGTTACCCATATTTGCTTGTGTATAAGACACACCCCGTTTTCAGAGGGTATTTTTTAGGGAAAAAAGTGCATCTTATGTGCCAGCAAATATGGTACTCTGATAACTAGGAATTCAGATATTTCTATATCTCTGAGTACTATATATAGTATTAATTCATTTTACCATATGCAGAGGAGTGTACTTGAAAACACAGAGCTTTTGAACTCAGATAAATGTTGAATGTAGAACAGGAGATACTCCAGTTGTCTCCCTTCATACTTGTTACCAGAGAAATGCTTCCAGAAGCTAGTATGCATGAAATTTATAGCCAGCAAAGGGACATAATGGAACTTTTACTATACTTTAGGCGCTTTATTTGTAGCCCTTCTTTGTCTGGTGGTAATGCATACAAAATACCTGTGGTGTATAAGTGGTATAGACTACAAACGATATAGTCTCAGTTTTTTAAATATTTGAAACTAGAGGATTGTAAGTCTTTTTTCCCCCTGTTTTCCAAATTGGAAAAAATTATTCAAATTCCCAGGTACAGTAATAGTAATCAAAAATAAGAACTGTATTTTTGAACTGCAGCCCTTTAGCCTTGCTTATAGAAAACAGTACAGTTGACCCTTCATATTCATGGGTTTAATTTTCATGGATTTGATTACTTCAGAGTTTCTCCAATCCTTGCCCCCCACCACAAGCACTTCTTTTTTGGGGGAACCAGAAGCGATTATACGGCCGCTTCTAAAAAAGCCCTCCATAGACCCCCTGGATATGAATAACTATAGACCAGTCTCTCATCTTCCATTCTTAAGCAAGGTGATCGAGAGGGCTGTTGGTCTTCAGTTCCAAGCTGTCTTGGATGAAACAGATTATCTAGACCCATTTCAAACTGGCTTCAGGGCAGGATATGGAGTTGAGACTGCCATGGTCGCCTTAGTGGATGATCTTCGCCTAGGTATCGACAGGGGAAGTGTGACCCTGCTGGTACTCTTGGACCTCTCAGTGGCTTTCGATACCATAGACCATGGTATCCTTCTGGAACGCCTGAGAAGGTTAGGGATCGGGGGCACTGTGCTTAAGTGGTTCCGGTCCTATCTCTCAGGTAGATACCAGATGGTGATGCTTGGGGACAGCTGCTCCTCAAAAAAGGAGCTTAAATCTGGCGTCCCTCAAGGCGCTGTCTTGTCCCCAATGCTATTTAACATCTACATGAAACCGCTGGGAGAGATCATCAGGAGGCATGGAGCAAGGTGCTATCAGTACGCTGATGACACCCAGATATATCTCTCCATGCCTCGGATAATAGCATCAACTAAGGGTGGCATCTCGCCTCTGAAGGAATGTCTTGAAGCAGTAATGGACTGGATGAGGAAAAACAGACTGAAGCTGAATCTAGATAAGACGGAGGTACTCGCTGTTAGGGGCCCTAGCCCAGACATGGAGGTCTGTCAACCAGTCCTAGACGGGGTCACACTTCCCCTGAAAGACTGTGTTCGCAGCTTGGGGGTACTCCTGGACTCACCACTTCAGATGACAGCTCAGATAGATGCGGTGGCCAGGAGTGCCTGTTATCAGCTTCGGCTGATACGCCAGCTGCGCCCCTTTCTGAAGCTGGAACACCTAAAAACAGTGGTGCATGCGCTGGTAACTTCACGGCTCGACTTCTGCAACGCGCTCTACATAGGGCTACCCCTGTGCTTAGTCCGGAAACTTCAATTAGTTCAGAATATGGCAGCCAGGTTGGTCACCGGTAGACCTAAAACTGACCATATAACACCAATTTTAAAGCCTCTTCATTGGCTGCCTATTAGTTTCCAGGCACAGTACAAGGTGTTGGTTATTACCTTTAAAGCCCTTCATGGCTTGGGGCCAGCCTACCTGCGGGACCGCCTTCTCCCATTTAATCCACCCCGCACATTAAGGTCCTCTGGGAGGAATTTAGTGCAGCCAGTCAGAACTAGGTTGGCTGCGGTTACCCAGAGGACCTTTTCTTCTATCGCTCCCGAGTTATGGAATGGCCTGCCGGAGGAGAGCCGGCATATTACCAGTCTTGACTGCTTTAAAAAAACGGTCAAGACTGATCTCTTCCGACAGGCCTTCTAAGACTAGCATTTCCATTGCCTCCCATCAATTGTCTTGCTGTTTTGTTAACAGTTAATTGATTGACTGTTAATTGTTGTGTGTTTTAAGGGGTTGTTTTAGGTGGGTTGGTGGGTGGGGAGGATTGGGTATGTTTTAATGTTTTAATGTATTTAATGTATTCATGTTGTTCGCCGCCTTGATCCATGTGGAGAGGCGGGATAGAAATACATCATCATCATCATCATCATCATCATTATTGGCTGCTCCAATCAGGCATGCGGCCCTTAAAAAACCCATCTCTGCTCCTGTTCCTCCACTAGCTGCTGGCCAGCTAAAGACAGCGCACACCCCAATTTCTCAGCATCACAAACCTTCTCCTGATGCCCCCCACATGCTCAAAGGAGGAGATGTACAAGGCAATAGAAGTATAAGGATACCATGCTGACCCATCTCCTTTCCCTCTCCTTTCCCTGAACTGGTTTGGATCCTGAGTGCCCATTCTGCCCATCTGCTTTGACTTCCTTCGCATAGACACACTCACAGTGTTTGATATATGCTATTTTTCCACTTTTGTGGTGGTCCTGTGCCCCTAACCCCAGCAAATGTGGAGGTCCAATTGTACTGTTTACTACAACTTTTAATTGTTCATTCACAGTGCCTGACTGGAGACTAGGCTTTTCCAATCCTGAGTTTGACCGAAGATGACATGCCGTACAAGTGGTTGATTACTTACATTAATAATTAAATATCTTTCTGTTCTGTAGTAAAAGCTGTGTATGGAAGATAAGTTTTTCCTGCCTTTTGCATTAAACATATTTTAGGAATTTAGTGAGAATTTGTGGTTATGTTGAGCTGAGATGTTAATCATAATCATAGTCAGATGAAGCAAGTATTTTTATTTATCTATATTGCAACCTTCATTTATATTTTAGAAACAAAATAAATTTAGAGATGTGGCATGCTCTTTATAATATTGCAAATGATAAACTGCTGCTTTACATGTTTTTCCACCTTGTCACATGCTTCTGTAATTTAGCTGTTTTGTCTAAGTGAATATTTTCCACATTTCTTGACACAGCTGTTATTCAGGAGCTGTAGTGAAACAGTGTGATCGAAATTTTGTCTTATTTTGTTAAAATATTTATATCCTGCCCTGTATTAAAAGATCTCAGAGCAGTGTACAATAAAATCAGTTTATGCAGTTTAAAACATTTTAAAATGTTAAAACAGTAAAAGACAGTTTAAATAGTCTAAACTGTATTAAACAGTGTGACAATTTAGAACAAGTTAAACAGTGTAAAACCATGTTTGAGAGGTGGAAAGTATTGTTTAGTTCCAACAAGGATGATCTACTCATTGATGAAAGAAGCAGTGCATGGGAACAAGAACAAGATTCCTCTGTAAACAACTTGAGCTGGAATGTGGCCTCAGATGTTATTCTATCACTTTGAACTGTGCATCACTGAAATGTTGTGGGGGATATCTTAAAATAGGCAGGGGGTGGTGTCCAGAAACAGTTGACTACTATAGATGGTGAGGCTGTTTCACTGCTGCAGTGAAATAAGCCAGAAGTACATGCTGCTAAGTACGTTCGTTTGCTCAAGGTCAGCATGCCCAAAGTCAGCTGCTACACTGGTAAGCACAGTTACTGTCAGGAAAGAGGCTGGGGCTATTGCACAAATAAAGATGGCTTGTTAAGATAACAGGCTGCATTTCATCTGAGAGATTCAGCCCACAAGATGTTCTGGTGTCCCCCCCCCCCCCCCCCGCTGGGGAGTTGGTTTTGCTTTTACTTTTTTTCTTTTTTTAATACAAAGCTGAAAACATGAACTGGCTCAGCTGGCTGGTGTAGATGTAAACACTGTGAATTGTAATTGCTAAACATGCTGCTGCTTGGCAGTTGTTTTACTGTTCTAGCATTTATGCTTTCTCAAGCAGACAGTTTGAACAGATACCTTTTAAACTTCTCGCTTTGAAATAGAAGCCTTTCTAGAGGTTCTCCATATATTTTTACATTAATTATGATGTTGCACATTATACTTCTTGCTTTGGGATACTGAACTTTTCTGGCCACTGGTGAGAATTTAATAAAAGTTCTGAACAGGTGTGAGTTGATTTTTTTTTGAAAACTTTACTCCCTCCCTGTCAATGTCCTACCAGTTTTTACCAAGACTTGTTCTATCTGGATTAGCATTCTGCTGACCCAATCAGGTTTTGCAGTAGGATTCAGATAGGGTTACTTCAAGCAGTGTATGTTTTCTCACTGTGAAGTTTTAACTTTGCTTCCACTTGGGAGCTCACCTATTTCTTGATGCTTTGCCCAAAACAAAATATATAAAATCTTTTATTACAGTGGCTTTTAAGTTCACAAGATTGCTGTGAAGTCAAATGTGAATTTTTATACAGTGCATATTTCACCCATATTTTAAGAGAGTAATCATATATTTCCTGTTCATCTGAAATGAACAGTGAATAAGACTTGATAAGGGACTAAAAAGGATCCCCTTACCCATGAGTAGCAGAGAATCAGAGTAAAAATAACTGCTTGTAGCAGATACAAGAACTCTGAATCTTCTTTGCTCTATTCCTACACAGACTTTCCTTTTCTTTCTACTTAATGTGTTACCTCAACTATGACAGATAAGCACACTTTGTCTCTTTGGTTTTGAAGCAGGGGTGAGCAATGGGCTCTCTAGTTGTTGTGCCGGAATTTCCGATATTCCTCAGCATTGCGTATATTGGCTAGGGGTTGGTAGGAGTTGCAGTTTTAACAACATCTGGAGGTCGCATTTTGCCCATCTTTGCCACAAAGCAAAGGGGAGTCTCTTTCTGTCCGAAGCCAAATTGAATTTCAGAGATGTTTTTGGGGGCCATGTTACGATGGTGGACCAGGGCCAAAGGCAAAAGGGTAAGATTCCAAAACTCAGATATTTGCTTCTATTGCTACTAATGGAACTTATAGAGATGCATCAGAACAGGATAAACATATATAAAAACCGGGGGTATTGCTATCTGGACAAGCTCAGATGGCCAGTTCCTTTCCCAGGCCTGAGATTCCCATTGGCCTTTAAAGAAAAAGTGATCCTTTAAAGCTGATGCAATAGGGCAAGAAGAACTACTATAGTGTGGTGATTTGAGTATTGGACTACAACTGTGGAGAGTATGGTTCCACAAATCCCCACTCAACCATAGAAGCCCACTGGGTAATCTGGGACAAGTCAGCCTCAGAAGAAGGCAAAGGCAAACCCCCTCTGAACAAATCTTGCCAAGAAAATCCTATGGCTTAGGTTCACCTTAGGACTGCCATAATTCAGCAGCCACTTGAAGGCACACAACAATAACAACAATGGAGCAAGGAGCAGGGAAAAGAAAAATCAGTATAGGGTACTGATATACCAATTTCAGCAGAGGTTTCCATCCTTCTCCTTAGATGAGTGAAGCAGGGAGTTGAGATTGTGCCATAAAAGAGACATGAAAATTACATTCTTGAATAGTGATACAAGATCTTTTTATTTTTAAAGGCTTGTTACTTGGTTCACAAGTTTCTGCTAGTTTAGTTAAGAAAATGTAAAGCTAAAACCAGAGGTCTCATATACTTCTAAATAATTTGTAATTTTTTTTTTAAAACAAAAGATCACTGTGAGTAAACTGCTAATGGACAACTTTGAAAGGTTATCCTTTTGACTAAAATATGTTATATTATTTAAATCGTTATCTGTGGAATGCATGTTAGCCAACACGGTATCAGTTTTAAAACAGGATGTTCTAGGATTCATAGAATTAAAGATTTGGCAGCCCAGCTTCTGTCCATGGTAAAAATGTTTTTTAGCGTGGAATATCAAATATCAAAACGTTTTTTAAAAAAATAAAATAATAAAAAATTAAAAAATATGTTGAGGAAGAAGCAGTATAATTTTTACTTGTGGAATTGATCTTTTAATTATATTGAAGTAATATAAGGCAACAATGTAATAAGGCAATGTAACAAAGCAGCAACATAACAATGTAAGATGCAACAATGTAAGATTATCTTTTGAATAGAAACTATGTATGAATGGAATGTAAACAAGGAGACTCAACTGGAAAAAAAGAAAAAAGCTTGGAAGTGGGGAAGGGTTTTTTTTTGTTTTCACTTTAAACTTTAATAAAAATATTTTAAAAAAATTATATTGAGAATGTCACTATGGGGACTAGATTGTATTATAGGTTTGTTTTTTAAAAAAACTTTTTAAAGCCCAAATGCTCCTGTATAACGTCAGTAATGAGGAGGTAAGAGAATAGGTCCTATTATTTTGTAGGTGACTTCTGTAAACAGACATTGTAACATTCTAGGACACAGTTACTTAAGCTATAAAGTAGCATTAGAATACAGTACTGTAATGAATAGTTGATTATGAAAAATTTCAGACTGGTGAAATTGCAAACAAAAGCTACAGAAGGAATGCTAAGAAAGGTACAAAGAAGGAGAACAAAAGTGATCAAGACTGAACTGCAAGGAGAAGAAAACGGAGACTGAATTTTAATTTTAAAAAATGACTAAAGGGAAGAATGACAGAAATTTACACAATTGTGAAGGTTTGTGGAGCATGCAGGGGAGATGCTTATTTTTTCAGTGTCAAAATACAGTTCATTCTGAATTAGACTTGCTTTGGATTCAAGGCAGATAAAAGAGTAGTTTCATACATCATGAAATTAATTAATTTTAAGATGTCACTGCTTCAGGTACAGTTGTTGTGTGTCTTCAAGTTGTTTCTGACTTATGGCGACCCTACAGTGAACCTATCATGGTTTGTTCTTGGCAAGATATGTTCAGAAGGAGTTTGCCTCTGCCTTCCTCTGAGACAAATCTAACAGAGTACAGTGTATCAGGATCTGTTTATATCTCTTGACCACTGTAAATGAATTGAGGTTCCATACACACCATTTTGGCATGTTGCACATTTTTGCAGAGTTCTCTTATCTTTAAATCATGCCTTCCTGATAGACAGAGTTCCCTTGAGAGAGGGCTATTTGTGGATTGAAAAAAAGGTTGGTCTGCCTGTTTCTATTTATAAATCTGTCTCTACATACTTCCGTGGAGTGTCTGTTCGCAGTTCTTGTTTTGGGATTTTTGTCTTGTTTGTCCAAATGGAAAACGGTATTAGGAAGGAAATCCACTGTTGCAGATTCTGACTTGACTCCTTCCCTCTGTTATAAAGTGGAGTATAATTACCTTTCCAATTTTGCATTTTTCCAAATTTCATGATACAGTTCTCAGAGCAATTGAAAAATGTATTTTAGGATGAAATGTGTTTATAACTAAATACTTTGGTGTATGTAAATAGGTATTTTTGAGAGAATGTGTTAAAATGCTACAATATTACTTTTTCATGGGATGATTTAGCAAGGTAAGTCTTAGGGATCATTTGTAGTTATTAGTGTGAGTTATTGGCAGTTGCCTAATTTGTAAGGAGTCTGGTGGGAGACATTCTTATTCTCAAGTGTTTCCCTTTGTGTGGCAGTTTGCTTGAAAAGAGGAACACATTTTGAAATTTGTTAGTTACATAACCACATATTAACACCAAAATATTCAGTTGTCTGAATGTTGTTTTCTAAACCATATCTTGGTAGCATATGTTGCCAAGCAGAGAATTACCATTTGTTTTGCTGATATTGACATTGGAATGCATACAATCCACCTTATGGTGCCCACCTGACCCCGGTGTCTGGTAGAAGCCCAAATCTTTATTTCATTCTAACATGGAAAAAGATTTAAAAGATTTATAAAGATTTAAAACACCCTGTTGAGTAAGATTATTTTTTTGCATATTTTTCAGTGATTCTTCACATTTTAGAGGGGTTTTTTTTGCTAAGCTGTTTTGTGCAAAAAACAATAGTTTTGCATTGTGAACTGTATTTTGTTTCTTAAACAAGCCAATGTTTTCTGTACAAAAGTATTTTGCACAAATGATTTTTCTAAGAAGTCCTGAAATGTGAAAAATCTTGTTGTCATTGACATTTCTTTTAATAAGATATGTCCATGTTGCATTTCTAGTTCTGCTGTGGAGACTTGTTACTTGTTTACCCAAAATCTGGTTTTTCTGCAGTTGTGGACATGCAGTCTTTAAGTATCCGATGTCCATTCTGTAGTGACTATGAGTGACCACGAGCACTAACTTGTTCTAGTGGAAGACAAGTTGCATAGTAACCATAGTGTTCAGAATAGTTCTCTTTTCCTCTTCCATGTGGAAGAGATCCTAGTGTAATAGTCAGTGGCCATAGCATTATACAGAGTGGGCAGGATTTTCTCTTATTTTTTTTTAAAATGTCATCACTGCTTGTATGGACAGCTTTGAAAAGTTACTGTTCTGGGTTACAAGTTTGTGAACAACCCAGCCACCATGGTCAGTGTCATGCTCACTTGGGAGTGTGAGGGGCAGTTGTAGTCTTCTCCAAAAAAAATTAAAATTAAAAAAAAAATCCAAGTTATTCTTGTAAGTTGCAAAGCCTTCCTGTTGTCAGGAAATAGGCAACAATACATCTAAAAATATTTTGCTTCCAGAATATTATTTATATTCTTTTACCATCCAGTAATCCATCCATAGAAATCTGGAGAAAGAAATTTTATTACATTTCTTTTGCTGCATCATCTCTCCCTCAAGACCTTCTTAAACTGTATCTAAGGAAACATCTCAAGCAAGATGCAAATCTCTAATATTGACGCACCACTTTTTCCCCCTAAATGATATTTTGCATCTATGCCTGAAAAAGAAACCTTCAAAAACTACTGTGGTATATTTTGCGCATTTTGGTTGGCCTAATGAAGGTATCGCTGTGATGTGTATTTTAGATTTTGCTGCATCATCTTGTACGGTCAAACACTACATTTTTTTTAAATGTAGATCTTATCTGTTCTGGACGTGAGTAGAATGAAGCTGGCATTCTTATTATAACTTATTCCGTGAGAAAAATATAATATGTCCAAGATAGCCAAAAGTCCAAAACAGTGTGATATTTATTTAGTTGGTTTGTTATACCTCTCCTTAACTGAAGAGGGAACGAATAAATGCCAAGCATCTAATATATAAAAGTCAATGTTTGTCTGTATGTCTGTGTCAGGCAGGCAAAGATCTCATGCGATTGGCTGTGTGAGGCGAGAAGACCTCATAACACTGGCTGCTGAGAAGATTCTGTGGAATCCTGGGGTTGGCAGTTCAGGGAGGGGCCTTTAGAATTCTCAGCCAGAGAGCTCTTGGGCCTCAGGCCGGTTGCTGTGGCCTACCATCAGTAAGGATGCCAGAAAACTTTTGGGAGGCATATGTGAGAAAAATTAAAGTGACATACACAACATAGTTACAAGGTCTTGTCACCTGACACAGTAGATTGTATGGGTTGCATATGCGAGGAATCTTTAAAGTTGAAATTCAAAACAAAAAATGCTTCCAGAAAAACATAAAGCCATTACACAAATTCAGCAGAAAGCAAAAAAAATCAAAAGCCAATACATCAGTGTCGCCAGAGAACACAGATTGGATTGAGGACTGTAGGGAAAAGTTACAGGTACTGGAATAGGCCAGTTGCTATGGAGACAATGCCTAGCAGCAAGGAGGAGGACAGTGTATTCCCACAAGAACCCGACCTCTGTATGTTAACAACTACGAATACAGATTGGATTGGGGAATATAGGGATAAATTACAAGTACAGGAATAGGCCGGTTGCTAGGGACACAAGGCCTAGCAGGAAGGAGGAGGACAGGAATCCTCAGGAATCCCTCAGGAATCCAAACTGTGTATGTAAATAATTCTGCATACAGATAGCAGTGGGAAATATGGAGCAAAGTTACAGGAAATGGAGAAGACAGTTTAGTGAGTTCTTCAGGGGAAAATAAAAACCTCGGGCAACGCCGGGTAAATACAGTAGTTTAGAATAAAGCAAAGCCAGACTAGAGAAGGATCATGTCTGTGGTGTTCTGTTTGCCCCTTTCCCTCCTTCCAAGAATCCTTCACTCTGGGCAAATGGTGTCAGGTGGCCTTTGGAGTGGGGAGGGGACAGGGGGCAATCGGCTGCTTGACAACCACAGTAAGATATTCCAACATGCTGGCGTATTTCAGTCTTTATATGTATTTTGAGTGCAAGGATAGGGTAGAGAAAAGAATGGGATTGATTTCTGTAGCTTTGTTGCTCTGTTTATTGATAGTTTCAAAGAGAAAATAGAGTCATTTGTTAACTTAAAATGGTCAGAGTCATTTGGTAATTTGGAGTTCACTGGTATTCTGAAAAGACAAATGTCTGACTTAGATTTTTTTTTAAGAATGGTACACTGCTAGAGGAAATCAATTCAGAGAATTATATAGAGACTAGCTAACAACTGTGAGATATGCAAATAAGCTTAAATCAGGAGGACTATGCACAAGATAGCCATGGAATTCAGAAATGCAGGAGTTTTTCTCCTGGCGAGGCAGGGAAGGAACTATGTAAATTCATAACAAGCCTGTGATTTCTTGGAAGTCTGGTGACTGAGAGACTGGTAGATCTGGACAGCATGTTTATGGAACTGGGAAATCTGTAAGAGACACCTTGCATGGATCTTAATAGATGTGCATTCTCTCCAGATAACTTTCCATCTATGACTGAATCCCCTGATTTTTGTCCCTGAGAGTTTCCGTCACTCTGTGCTTCCAGCCTAGTCGCTAAATCCAGTTTCACAACTGCCATCCTCCCATTACGTTATCATTTTGAAAAAAATCTTCCTTATGTTATGAGACTAGACTACACTGCAGTGTTGTCATACACTACTTTTTCCTCTTAACTTCCCTGAAATGGGTGAAGCAACACTGTGCTGTTTTTCAGAGCTAGTGTTAACTTGCACTTTTCTCAGCTTTTCTCCATGCAGTATGGGTCATCAAGAAAAGGAAAGTTAACATGAGTGGAGTTTTTATAAAATGTCAAAGTGTGGAGAATTACGAAAACCTTACGGATTGATGTAGAATATGACTATTTTATGACAGTTAAAATCTGTCATAAAATAGATTTACTATGGAATAAAATTAAATTCTAGAAGAAGTTTAAGTAAAATATAAAATCTATTCCAACAAAGGAAAAGTAGGAAGTGTAAAGAATTTGAGAAAATAGGATTATGGAAATAACAGAATGAGACAAAATTGTTAGTTTGATCATGTGGTTGGGCAAAGATAAAAACTTATAACTGAATTATAATTTTTTTTGTCTGATTCAAATATTGAACCATTATACCAACCTGATAGAGAAACAGTTTCCATATGTAATCTAAATGAAATGTATTATGCTTTAATATGTGTATTTGAATTTTTTAAAAAAACTTAATTCAATTACACTTCAGATAGAAAGGATAAAAATAACAAGTTTATATAAAATTAGTATTTACCTTTAAGCTAAAATTTTGTACTAAAACAATTACAGAATAAAGGTGAAAAATGTCTTCTGTGATTTTACTCTCTGCTTCCATTTGTCCATCTCTTGAGCTTAAGAGAGAAGGAAACAGTTGCATGAATTTTTGAAAAACTCATTTTCCTTCCATACTACTAAAATCCCCTTTCTTGCTTTCCCAATCTCTTACCACCTTTTCTCCGAATCCACTTCCTTTAGTTGACTTCCCATATGAATCCCAGCAAGAGTTCAGGGAGAAGTACTTCAAAATTCAGCTTCTTATCAGGTACTTTGTGGAGTGTCTGGAATACAAAACTGGAGGGCCTCCTGGAGGCAGAGAAGACCACTTCCATTCCAAGCTGCCCTTGCTATTTGTAGTGACTTAAATAAATTCTCCTTTGTACAAAATCATATAAATGAGAACTAACATAAGAAGCAGGTTTTAAAATTCCAGGAGAGCTAGACTTGGAGTAAAGAATCAGATAGGAAATGTGGAATTTGCTAGTTTGTGGTCTCTTATTTAGCTAAATGAAAATTAGGAACTTAATTTTGAAATTAAATTTTGAAATTAAGATAGTGGTGAGACTCTAATTTAAGACAACCTGAGAAAGTGCCTAACTTGATTTCTAGTTTTATTTCTTTTAATTATTTCCTATCTCTGATATTTTAATGGAATTGATATGCTTCAGAAGATGGTGGAGTTTTTGAATTTTTATTGACAGAGTAATTTTAAAATTGAGAATTTCAAGAGGAAGAATTATCAATGTGAAATAAGGCCTGACTGAGGAAGATGGTGAGTTCCTGTATTTGCTTCTACCTTTTGTTTTGGGGTAGAGACACTCAGCTGTGTTTCAGCTGTGGATCGCTGAGCAGTTTTCTATGAAGTAGAAATCCAGTCCGTAAAAGAAAATGTAAACTTGAGCCAAGAAGTTCTTTTTTCAGATGGTGGATGTTCATTCTTTCTCTTCTGTCCAATTGGATCACTTTGCTTTGGTAAATGTTGATAAATATGCTCTCTCATTAGTTTTTGATAACATCAACTTTGGATTTTCTGGATCAACACCAAAAGTTGGGCGTTGGAAACGCTGTATTTCAGTGATTCATTTCCTATCTTCACTGTTTCTTTTGCTACCTGTGAGGTAGGTTTCATTGAATAACACTGAATCTTCATCTCATTGGCTTTTGAACTGTGAGGTACTATACGGTACCATCTTGTACCATGTCTGTATAAAGTCTTTGAGAGTACTCACTAATGAAAAATGTTTTGTGGAAGCTTAAGGAGCTAAATGCCATCTCTTTTCTAAATATGACTTAACGTCTGCAGAATGTGAAGAGTTGGAGGAAGAAAAGTGTGAATGTGAACGTGGAAAATATGGGGTAATTAGAAGAGGAAGTGTGGAAGAGATTGATTAGCAATGTAGAGCAAAGAAACGCTTTCTGCTAGAGAATACTGGAGTTTTGTACAGAAATGGCTGCCTAAGGCCAAACCAAGACCTGAGCAGGCATATGGAGAATGAGTCTGTTTCTTGGTTCTAAGATGGAAAGTCTGCATGTTAAATCTTGCCTAGGTTGGGACAGTAAACTGTGTTATTCAAATATGATTATCTAAACTATTTTGAAAATTTTTGTTGGAAGTAGCATGGAAATAATCTAAATAAATAGTACACGGTCTATTCTACAATTTCTTTAGCAATTGAATGAGCTCTGAATTTGCTTGCTTGCCCTAAAGGTATTTTAGTTTCTGCCTGCCTGCCTGCCTTTCTTCTGTCTGTCTGTCTGTCTGTCTGTCTGTCTGTCTGTCTGTCTGTCTTTTTCTTTCTTTCAGCTCATTTGAAGCAAACCAAATTAAAGGTTTAACTTGCATTGCAAAATGAAATTATTTTAACAATACTATACCTGTAAACCTGAGTCCAGGACAAGTCATCACTCTTGTGGAAACAAACCACTGTTGCTGGACACATTATCGGATGATAGTACTTTCTAGCATCTATAGTGCAGGTCCTTGTTTATTTTGAGAGCAGTTATTCTTCCTAGTAGACTGGAGTAGTTGCTCAGACTAACTAATGCTCAACACATTCTATATACTTATGAAGAAGCGAATTTCAAGTCGACTTCAACTTATGGTGACCTGTGGATGAGAGATCTCTCAGTCATCTTGTCATCAACCAGCCTGCTCAGGTCTGCAGATTCAGGGGTGTCTTCTTTGATTGAGTCTATCCATCTTTTCCTACTGCCTTCTATGTTACCAAGCATTATTGTCCTTTCTAGTGAATCGTATCTTCTCATGATATGGCCAAAGTACGACAGCTTCAGTGTAGTCATCCTGGCTTCTTTGGGGAGATCAGGCTTGATTTGCTCTAGGACCCATTCATATGTTGTCTTAGCAATCCAGACTATCCATAGAATTTTTCTCCAGCACCACATTTCAAAGGAGTTGATTTTCTTCCTATCATCTTTCTTCACTGTCCAGCTTTTGCAGCGATACATAGAAACGGAAATACAATGGCCTGGACAATCGTAACTTTAGTATTTAGTTATCTGTCTTTACACTTCAGGATATTGTCTTGTTCCTTCATAGCTGCCCTTCTAAGTCCTAGTTTTCATCTGATTTCTTGACCGTAGTCTCCATTCCACCATTAATGTTCTGATTAATGAAAAAGCCAAGGAATCGAAAATCTTTATTTCAAGTCTTCATCATCTGCTTTAAGGTTATATAAATCATTTGTGGTCATTATTTTTGTTTTCTTTATGTTCAGCTGTAAACCTGGCTTTGCACTTTCTGTCTTCAGTAATCATTGCAAGTCTTTGCTGTTTTCTGCTAGTAGTATGGTATCCTCTGCATATCTGTAATTGTTGATATTCCTTCCTGCAGTTTTCATACCTCCCTCCTCTCCGTCTAATCCTGCTATATACATGTGATATGTTCAGCAGACAAGTTAAACAGATAGGGAGATAAAATGCTGTCTTGCCTGACCCCCTTTGCAGTTGGAAACCATTCTGTTTCTCTGTATTCTGTCCGAACAGTAGCCATACAGGTTACACGTCAGGACAATCAAATGTTCTCTAAGAGTGATCCATAGGTTCTCATGATCTGCACAATGTGAAAGGCATTTTTATAATCTAAGAACCATTGGCTGATTTTCTTTGGAAATTCTTTGGTGTACTCCATTATTCAATGTATGTTTGCAGTATGATCCCTAGTGCTTCTTCCTTTTCTTAATCCAGCTTGGACATCTGGCATTTCTCATTCCATATATAGTAGAAGTTTTTGTTATCAAATTTTGAGCATGACTTCGCTTGTATGGGAAATCAGTGGAATGATCCTGTGGTTATTGTAATCCCTGGTGGCCTCTTTCTTGGGAATTGGAATGTATATTGAGTGTTTCCAATCTGAGGGAAAGGAATAACCCCTACATAGTTGTACTGGATGAGTTGGAGGTGAAGGTTCTTCCTGTTCAGGTAGCATAGAAATATAGCATGTTGGTGGTGAAGATACTCAGCAATGCTTGCTACTAGAACATTTGGTTTGTATGCAAGACTGGCCTTTGCCATTAACGTTTTTAGAGTTGAAGTGTGACAGAGTAGAGACAAAAAAACATACCAAGATGTGTTCTCACCACTAACCTGCTGTATGTCAATGCAGGTCATTCAAGAGATCTGAGCATACTAGAGACCAAAAATACTGGTGGAGGAGACACTGGTATCCTGCAAACTTAACTTGCAAACTGGGAGCCAACGTCAGACTCTATCCTTTGCTTTGCTGACTGTGTATCACAATTTTAGTAGTATATTTGCACTGATACTAGCCATAGCTGCTGTTAACCCAGGCTTGTACACCTACTCCAGACTTTGGTTTAAGATCCAGACTAGATTGGACACCTGTTTAACTCTAGTGTAATCTTAGATTAACCTTGTAGTTGTGTTCCAAAATCTACTGGACTTCAAAATGCTTTACTAGCCTGCTTATTAAATGGGGCTGGCAAGAGGATTAGCAAAGCATTCCATTTCTCTTTCATTAGCCCCTCTTATGAACAAAAAGCAGACCAGAAATATTCTGAAGGCTAGAAATGGAGCAGACTAGTAATGGAGCAAATAGTACTTTCTGCTTATTCTGCACCAGCCACATGATTGACATGCCCAACCATCTCAGTTCACTCCCTTTTAGATGAAGGTGCCAGAATTCCACACATCATTCATAGAGTGCCTTCATGGAGGACTTGTAGCTCCAGAAGTTTGTTCTTTATGGGAGAAAGCCATTCACAATGGGGAGAATAAAGATGCATACACAAATTTGGAATCTACTGTTTGGAAATCAGGGAACTGTAACTGAAATCTATTTGCTAATCCTCCACCGTAGTAGACCTATGATTCAGTGGGATTTTTATAATTGTTTACCGTTCAGCAGTTGATTCAATTGATCAGCTATGTTTTGGACTATCAAATGGATTTAGGCCCGTTTACTTAAACTAGGAAGGATTATTAACCCCGTCTGGTCAAACACAGTAGTTCCCAACAATCATGGTTAGAATCCTTCAGTTGCAGAAGAGCAGATACTTAAGGAAGAGCCTTCAATCAGTCCTCTTGATTTCTATTCATTTCCCTTTCCTTCATAAGATTGAGGTTTTGATGTTAATAATATTCAGAGTAGCAGGGGTGGATGGAATGCAGTTGTAGAGCTTTTCCAAATTGTTCTCCAAAAAAACTCCCACAGACTTTGTTGTTTTTGAATTGTGATGAGTAGATTTCATTCATGACTATTTAAATCTCATCCCTGGATGAAATCCATGGTATGTAAGGTGTCACTGCTTTTGCTGAGGCTTAACTATTCTTAATTATTGCTGGTTTGTGGTTATAGACTTTGTAGCTGTATGTTATGTCCTTTAAAATGGTTGATTTTAAACAGCTGGATTTCATTTAATTAGCTAGACCTGAGTCATGTGTCTCTTGAATATTCGTTGGAGCAGGTTTTAAACTGCAGTTGCAAAGTAATTTCATGATAAGCTGTTCTAATAGGCATGCATACTGAATAGAGAAAACAGCTTGATAGGGTTGTTCTGGAAATGATGACTTGACAGTATCTCATAGCAGTGGAATTCAACTATCAATAGTGTGCTAATCCAGCTAAGTGAAGAGCGTTTCCTAGGGAAATACAGTAGTCATGTGGACAAAAATCATTGCTTGTAAAAATGACATTCAAACATGTAAACATCATTTATTGTATCAAAAATGCTTAAACAGAAGCATGCATCAACAGCAAAACATTATAAATATTATTGCCTATGTAAAGCCAGTACTTGTGGAAGAATTTTGGGAACACTTGGGTTCATAAACTTTACATAACTTTGGGTAATAACATAACTGGAGGATACACACACACACACACACATACATGTACATGCACATATATATGTACACATACATATATATGTATGTATGTATGTGGCTGTAGTGCTGTGGCAGTGTATGTGCTTTGTAGGCAGATGTCTTTTCCTCCTCCGGTAGAAAGGATCTCTGTAGCAGACTGGAAAAGACATATTACCATTTGGAATATGAGAAGTGGCGTGATTCAGTCTAAGGCAGCTCCATATGTTGAGATCATGTGAAATGTCTTTGCAGATGTTAATAGGAATGTTATCCTCTTTCACTTAGTGCTCAAAACAGATTATATTATCTGTGTGTAGATCTTATCTGTAAGGCAGAACAGCCTGTTGAACGAAGTGGCAGTTTCCTTTTGGGTTAAAATAACTGCAGCACAGTCTCTTAGTCTTATGTGTCTACTGTCACCGGCTTTGTCTTCTATGGCTTGGAAACAGTAAGACGGTAGAGGGGAATATGCAGAGGTGGCAGCAGCACTTGTCTCCTGGTACACATCTAGGTAACTAACATGCACTATTGCACATGCTTGCCATACTCTCAGCAGCTGCAATGAGCCAGCCCTTTATTTGCTGCTTTCTTTGTCAGCTTCCCACTGAAGTTCTGTCTCCTTCCCATGTCATTCGTGAGGGCCCTTCAACACTCTAGAAGGTGTTTTAAGAGCACACATGGACTGGACTGAGGGAGGAGAACAGCTCATAAAAAATCTCCTGCTGATTCACCTTTTGCCTTGCTCTTTAGGACCCAATGAGTGCTTGTAAAAATGTATATTTCTACCATTCTCTGCCTGTACAAGCCAGCAAACAGGTTATGAAAACAAATAAGACAATAGATACAATAATACAGTTGAGTATCCCTCATCTCAAATGCTTGGGACCAGAAGTGTTTTGTATTTCAATTTTTTTTGGATTTTGGAATACCTGTATTTGCATAAACATAAAATACCATACTGTAGAGGAGATCTCTGGGGAGTCCACAAATGAACAAACAGAAGAACATGCAAGAAGTGGGTGGCTGACAAGCTCTCTGGAGATTTACTGAATGCAGGTATCAGCTCCCTTGTATCTTCAGTCTCTCCGATCCTCAGTCTATCTCTAGCCTTGCATCTCATATACAACACAAGTAGTGTACAAATGAGACACAAGGCTGGATCTGTGAAAAGGAAGGAGATGTGGATTTGCACTGAGTACTGTGCGTGGATTCCCACCATTTCACAGAACCTTGCATTTCTCTGAAGCCTCATGTCTTGTTCATTTGCTGTTTGTGATGTATATGAGACATAAGGCTGGAGAGAGATTGAGGATCTGAGGGAAGACTAAGTGCCACAGCTGCCACCCCAAAGAAGTGGGTGGCTGGCGGCAAAAAGCTTCTGTTTTTGGAGGTTTTTGGATTTCCATATTAGGGATGCTCAACCTGTAGTAATAATGATATAGGTTGAGCCTCCCTTATCTGAAATGCTTCAGACTGGAAGCATTCTGTATTTTGGATTTTTTTTTATTTTGGAATATTTACATATATGTAATGAAATTATCTTGGAGATGAGACCTAAGTCTAAACACAAAATTCATTTGTTTCATATACACTTTAATTTGAAAATTTAAGTTGCTGTAAATTATACATAATTATATATTGTTATTGTATATATACTTTTGTATAATGGTTGTAAATTATAGACTGTTCTTTCAATGAAGGGTCTGCTCTTTTTCAGTTCTTCCCCTCTTGCCTTCTTCTTGTAGGCAATATAAGGGAATTATGGAGGCGAACTCGGAACCACACATGTACTGTTTGCAAAATCTCTCAATTGGTTTGGCACCTGTTTTTCCTTCTCAGCTCACTTTGGATAGAGGCTTGCTTGGGACCACATGCATGCTGGTTGTGAAGTCTCTCAGTTGGCTTGGTGCTTTTTTCACCTCCTCTCAGTTTACTTTGGACTGTGCACTACTCTTAAGCATAACCTCCATAATTCCCTCATGTTCCCTACAGGAAGTAGACTGGATTCTATTTTCAAAACTTTTGGGTTTTGAAGGGCTTTGGATTTCTGGTTAAGGAAAGCTTGACCTGTAGTAGTAATAGTAAGAATAAGAACAAGATGACAACGATAATGACGATATAATTATTTTTATTCAGAGAAGCTGTATTGATTTGTCACCTGAACTGATTGGCAAATTCCTAGGTATGACACCTGTTTTTAATTTGGTGGATCTTGTGAACTGCTGTATACTTGCATATCAAGAAAGGTTCTAAGCTAGGTATAAAGGAGAGTGATCTGAGCTAGCAGAAGCAATGAACTTTGGTTGTATTGTACTTCTGGCATGTTCATGGTGCTTTGAAAGTGCAGCTCTGAAAAGAAATCCCTGTAGGTTCCAATGTGGAACCTTATTGTCTGACTATTAAACTGAGTTATAGTTTAGGGGGAGTGAGACAGTATTCTGGAGAGCAGGAGTATATCAAGTGCTGGAGATAATAGTCCAAATCTTATAGGGAGAACTGGGGAAACAGTACAGGAGCCCAACAGTGAGAGGGAACAATACTTACATAGGCAGCTAGGGAGACTGACCCATGGTCTCAGATGCCTGTACACAAATGCACACAACATGGGAAATAAACAGGATGAACTTGAACTCATAGCACAGCAAAGTAAGTATGATATGATAGTTATCACTGAAATCTGGTGGGATGAGTGTCATGATTAGAATGTAGCAATATAGGGGTATAACCTATTTTCAGAGAAACAGACCAAACAGTAGAAGAGGAGGAGTAACACTACATGTCAGGAATAATTACAGCTCTGAAGAGATCCATGACTTAAATCCTGGAAGCCAGGTTGAGAGCAACTGGGAAGAAATTAAGGTGGAGAGAAACAACGATGTTATTGTGGGGGTTTACTGCAGACCGCCAAGCCAGACCGAGGACTTGGATGATGCCTTCCTGGAACAGATGACCAAATTCAAAGGAGAGATATAGTAGTAATGGGAGATTTCAGCTATCCTGGTATTTGTTCGAAGTCAAACTCTGCTAAGCGTATCAGGTCCAACAAATTTCTCACTTGCCTTGCAGGCAATTTCATTGTCCGGAAGGTAGAAGAGGGAACAAGGAGATCAGCTGTTTTAAATTTGATCCTAGCCAACGATGATGACCTAGATGGGGTGGTGGTGGCGGTGGTGGTGGTGGTGGCGGCAGGATCGGTACGAGGAAGTAACCATATTCCTGAGATTGTTATACAGTGGAAAGGGGAAGCCAAGCATAGTCAGACACACATTCTAGACTTCAAGAAAGCTGATTTCAGTAAACTTAGAGAAATAATGGGAATGATTCCAGGGTCAGGAATATTAAAAGAGAAGGAGTTCATGATGGGTAGGAGTTTCTTAAAGCTGAGATATTGAAGGCACAATGTCAAGCAATTCCAATGAGGAAGAAGAAAGAGAGGCGTCTAAAGAATCCATGAGGGATGTCTAAAGAACTTTCAACTGAGTTAAGATTTAAAAGAGGCATGTACAAGGAATCGAAAAAGGGGGAAATCACCAAAGAGGAATTCAGACAAAGAGCAAGTGTAGGGAGAAAGTCAGAAAAGCTAAAGTGCAGAATGAGCTCAGGCTTGCTACAGAGGTTAAAAACAATAAGAAGGGCTTTTTTTGTTATGTCCATAGCAAAAGGAAGAACAAGGGAGTGGTAGGGTTTCTGCATGGAGAAGATGGAGAAGTGGTAACAGGGGACAGAGAAAAGGCAGAACAATCCAGCGTTGTCTTTGTCTTGGTCTTCTCCCAAAAGGAGAACAGTGTTCTACCTGGGGAAAATGGAGCAGATGATGCAATAGGGGAAATGCACGCTAGTATAGGTAAAGAGGTAGTATAGGAATATGAGGCTGCTCTAAATGAATTCAGGTCTCCAGGGCTAGATGAACTACATCCAAGGGTATCAAAAGAACTGACAAAATAATCATAGAACTGGTGGCAATAATCTTTGAGAATTCCTGGAGAACAGGAGAAGTCCCAGCAGACTATAGAAGAGCGAGTATTGTCCCTGTCTTCAAAAAGGGAGAAAAAAGAGGAGCCAAACAGTTACCACCCAGCCTGACATCAATGCTGGGAAACATTCTAGAGCAGATTATTAAACAAATTATAAGCACTTAGAAAGGAATGTTGTGATCATTAAAAGTCAACATGGGTTTCTCAAAAACAAGTCATGCTAGACTAATCTCTCTCTCTCTCTCTCTCTCTCTCTCTCTCTCTCTCTCTCTCTCTCTCTCATGCGCGCACACACACACACACACACACATATATATTTGATAGGGTTAGTAGCTTGGTAGATGAAAGGAGTACTGTAGACATAGCACATCTTGGCTTCAGTAAGGCCTTTGACAAGGTCTCTCATGATATTCTTGCAAACAAGCTAGTAAAATGTGGGCTAGATAATGCTAGTGGTAGGTGGGTTTGTAATTGGTTGACCAACCAAACTCAAAGGGTGCTCACCAATGGCTCCTCTTCATCTTGGAGAGAAATGGCTAGTGGGCCCAGTGCAGTTCAACGTGTTTATCAGTGATTTGGCTGAAAGGATAGAGGGCATTCTTATCAAATTTACAGATGGCACCAAATCAGGAAGGGTAACTAACACCCCAGAGGCCAGGATCAGAATTCAAAATGACCATAACTGACTAGAGAGTTGAGCCAAAGTTAATAAAATGAATTTCAACAGGGAGAAGTGTAAGGTATTGCACTTGAGTGGGTTGGGGGGAAGCACAGATATAAGATGGGTGACACTTGGCTTGACCACAGTACATGAAAAAGGGATCTAGGAGTCTTAGTCGACCACAAGCTGAACATGAGTCAACAGTGTGATGTGGCAGCTAAAAAAAGCCAATGTAATTCTGGGCTGCATATGTAAGAGTATAGCATCTAGGTTGAGGGAAGTGATAATGTTCTTCTAGTATTCTATTCTTCTTTGGTCAGACCCCACCTGGGCACCAAAGTTCAGGAAGGATATTGACAAGCTGGAATGTTTCCAGAGGAGGGTGACCAAAATGTTCACAGGCCTGGAAACCATGCCCTGTGAGGAATGACTTAGGGAGCTTGGTATGCTGAGCTTGGAGAAGAATAATTTAAGAGGTGACATGATAGCTGTTGAAATATTTAAATATTTGAAGGAATGTCATATGGAGCATGGAGCACATCTATTTTCTGCTGCTTCAGAGGCAAGGACACAGAGCAATTGTTTCAAACTTCAGGAAAAGAGAATCCATCTAAACGTTAGGAAGAACTTCCTGACAGCAGTTCAGTCGTGGAGTGTGGTGGAGTCTCCTTCTTTCGAGGTTTTTAAACAGAGGCTGGATGGCCATCTGTCAGGAATGCTTTGATAGTGTATTCCTGCGTGGCAAGGAGTTGAACTTGATGGCCTTTGTGGTCTCTTCCAGCTCTATGATTCTCTGATTCTATTATGAATGTAAGATCATACTGGCATATTAATCACAATTAAAGAGTATCTCCTATTAATGGCGGTTTGCCATAGGCTCCCATTAACTTTTGGAAATGGGACAGACGGATCATCGAAGTAGCAGCTGTGGGGAAGAGGTGATGGGCATTTCAGTTCGGTTGCTTACCCACCTGTGGTTCTGCCCTTTTAAAACATTCCCTTCAATTTTCACAGCTGCTAATTGGTGACACCTGTGAGCAAAATATGACAAATGACTGAAGTGAGAGATGTATGTTGATTTACATTATGATTAACAAATTATCATGTTTTAGGACATTGCTTCCTTTAAAGATTTCATCCCATTGTGTAAATTGCACAGACATGTAGTATGAACTAGGAGGAAGCATTGAATTCTGCAGTGAAAATTAATTATTAGTCTGTCAGAAAGTATGAAGCATGACTTGCTTGCTGGCATTAGATGCAGACAGGGGTCTCCATATTTTTCGCTGGGCTCCATAACAAACCAGTATTTGTGCTTGCCAAACCCACAGTCCTACTCAAGGTCTAGAATCTTGTGCCTGTACTCATACAATGCTGACGAACCGCTTATGACTGAAGCACAGTGCAAAGTCAGGGGCGACTGGCTTAGTTCAGGCAGACAGCTGATAGCTTCCTTCTGCCAGATTGCATTGCTAAGATACTAACATGACCTCAGAGCAAAGCACAATGCAGGAAGAGCCACAGTGTATTCTTGTGTGTGCCTTCAAGTCATTTCTGACAACCAATCATGGGATTTTCTTGGCAAGATTTGTTCAGAAGGGGTTTGCCTTTGCCTTCCTCTGAGGAGAATATGACTTGCCCGGGGTCAGCCAGTGGGCTTTCGTGGCTGAGTGGGCCTTTGAACCCTGGTGTCCAGAGTCATAGTCTCAGCGCTTAAACCACTGCACTATGCTGATTCAGAAGAGCCACAGGCCTCTTTCCTAATTTGGACCCAATAGCTGCAGGAGTGAGGGTTCATGTCTAGGTGCTCCCCAGTTTAAGAGTTTCCCTGAACCTCAGAAAAGAGTGAAATATAGCTAAGCATCTCTGTGTTTAGGAGCTGGTGTGGAGAGAACTTTTGCAGCCTCACTACACTTCTAGCATGTTTCTGGTGCTTTGGGGTTGAAGTTCACAGCTGGAGAGAGCAGGCTGTCATACCCACTAAGTGCTCCTTAGATAACATAAGAAGTCTCCATTTGGCTAGGGAAGGAAGTGTGTTGGAAGGAGTATCATCGTTCTAATTTCATTATACTTCAGATATTCTCTTGAACAATTCCGAAGGAGAGCAGAACCACCCACACTACAACCCTACTCAGGTAATGGCAGAGGCTGTGGTCATGTCCATTGACACCATGGCATGGTTGGACCCCCTAATGTTTTCAGGTCTCTGGAGAAATGCTGGGCAGTGTTCTGTAGTCAGTAATCTGTTCTCTACTACTCACCTTGTGCATGTGATGGAGCTATTTATTGCCTAATGTAGCCTAACGCAGGGTTTCTCAGGCAGGGTTCCTGGAACCAAGGGGTTCAGCAAGAGGTTACTAGAAATTCCACAAGAGATCTTAATTGAAAAAACAATCTTTTTTTTTTTAATGCTGTAGATATAATAATTTTATGCATGGGTCCCTGAGACCTGAAAATTATTTGAGGAGTTACTCCAGAAAAAACAGTTTGAGAAAGGCTGGTCTGATGAATAGGAGAATATATGTGTGTAAAAAAACAACAACATTCTGACCATTTTAGATTATTGCAGCCTTGCAAATCAGCCCCTGATAACTGCTAGCCTGCAATATTTATTTATTTAGTTGCTTGCCTGCCTGCCTGCCTGCCTGCTTTTTCTTAAAAGGGGAGCTGGTTAATTTGGGGCTGGAAGAATGACTGGAGTGTTCTATCTACCCACCACCAGCCTCTCTTGAATATACATTAAAAAGTAAGAAGCAGGTAGAACGTTTTGAAAGTAGAGTGTGCTTGGCTTTTCCTCTTGTGTGCCCAGCACAGAAACTTGGGTAGCTCATAGGGGAGGAAAGGAGCTTTCCTTACCTCTGCTGACAGCCCTTTTGTCAGCCTCTTCTGTACTGGGCTTGTAGGAGGAAGCTTCACCTCTGATGCATCCAGTATGTGGGTTTCCTGAGGAGAGATGAAACACTCCATTCCTCTGCCTGCAGAGCCTGCTTTTTTTTTGAGCTGATCAGGTCAGGGTGAAGTGCCTTCTTCTATACCAAGCACAGACATCGCTGGAAGAATGGCAGGCATTGTGTTCTTTTCTCAGTTTGCTCCCTCATCTAAGTGAACTTTCTGTCTGTAGTGACCAATGCAGTAATTTAAGAAGCAGATAATACCTACTAGATATTTTTATTATTCACTGGTGTGTTGTGTGTCTGTGCATGTGTGTGCATGCACACACTCCAGCCAGTCTTCTGTCATTCTTCACTTTTGACTTGACTAGCTGTTGCTAATAAGAATTCTAGTCCAACAACCTCTGAAGATTTCCCCAGCCCTGGTCTAATATTTATGATGCTGTTATGAAAACTACAAAACAAAATTGATTTGTTTCACAAGGTCTTCAGTAATTACAGTATTTCTTTTATGTTGAAAGGATTAGTATTTGTCTAGAACTAGGTGTGGTATTTGGCTTTCTTGATTTTGTGAAACAATGGGATTTGGATGACAGTTATCCAGAGTTTGGTGTCAGTGTGAAATCTGGTGAGCTTACGTACTCGATCTTAAAAGTTTGTGGAGTTTTGGGGTGTGAAACAGGGTGGGTTTTAGAATAGTTACCTGAGATGTTTCTAATGTGACCCTTAGAACTAGAAAAGCTTTTCATTGTTTTTTCTTTTTCTGCTTTCCCATAATGGTGCCTTAGTGGAGTGTATGCTAAAAATAGTCTTTTCATCATTTCAGAAATGTTCGTTATCTAAATTCAACATGTAAAAATACCACAAAAGGAGAGATTTGCTGCTACCATTTTGGGCTTTTCATGAGAATCTTCTCCAGAGTGATTGTCATGCCATTTTTTGGACATAGATATATACAGTTGAAAGAAGGTTATGTATTTCTAGAAGGCATGCAAATCTGAATTTATCTGAAGTAATGATGGCTTCGATATTCTTTCTAACTTAAAGAAACATTTTTTTTATTTTTCTAAATGCCATCCAGATCATTTAAAAATATAATTTTATATCTTGTTAGAGCATTAGTAGAACCAATGTGGTGCAGTGGTTTGAGTGCTGGACTATGGGTTTAGGTTGCATAGCTAATAATAGTAAGAAGAATAAGAATAATAAGAATAAGTAGAAGTAGTAGTAAATTTTTTTGTTACCCACCTCTCCTCAAAGCTTGAGGCGGTTGTGTGCCTTCAAGTTGTTTCTGACTTACGCTTACTCTAAGGGGAACCTATCACAGGTACCAGGGTTCAAATCCCCACTCAGCCATGGAAACCCACTGAGTAACCTTGGCTAAATCACATACTCTCAACCTCGGAGGAGGGCAGAGGCAAACCTCCCTTTTTAACAAATCTTGCCAAGAAAACTTTGGGATAGGTGCACCTTAGGATCACCATATGTCAGAAACTACAACAAGTGTTGCCCTAAGTTGGATACTACTCGAGGGTATAAAACAAGAGTATTGGTAGTGAGTGGTTGGATATAAACCAATAAGAAATCATTTTGTTTTTCTAATCATTTCTTCCTTGTTTGTTCACATTTTTGACAATATTGTATCCATTGATTTATGAAAAGCAATGCTGCATTTTTTTTTTTACAGCTTTGGTTGCATTAGACAAATTTCTTTCCTTCCATAGCTTGCCAGTTGATTTATATTCTGCAGTAGTACATTCTAGTTTTGTTCTGTGTGTACAGTTATATAGAGAGTGGATTTTTTTGTTCTTATGAAAACACACATTTAGATCAAGTGATCTCATGGTACAAGTGCTGGAGGTGGGTGCCAGTTTTCTCTCCCCAAATCTTGTATGCTACCTCCTGCCAGGTGATCCACTAAGTCCCCAGTGTGCTGGAACAACTTTCCAAGGAGGCATTGTCTAGAGCCATGGCTTCTTCTTGCTGTCCTCCCCACTATGAAGAAACTGTATTCACACTCACTCTGTAGCCATTATGAATGGATGGTAATAAAGACCTAGTTTCAGTTCCTCTGTGACAGATATTTTGGCCTTAGGAAAAGAGGTTGAGGTTTCCGTCTCTCATTTGCTATTTAAATGTGAATAATAGTCATCTTCACAGTGTAACTGTGAGAGTTAACGCTAAACGCTATAGTTAACACTATAAGCACTTTATAGTATTTTTCATTTTTAAAGTGATACAAATCAGTAGTACATTTGTGATGTAATTCAGTTGTTGCTGAAACATTGTCATTTAGAGGACTTTAAAATTTATGCATAAAAATGAATAAATAAAGCAGCACTTTTTAGTAATGTTAGGATATGTAAAACTTATCTGATGTCTGAATAATTCAGTTAAGAGTGGTAGAATTCAAAGACATAGCTGTATGAGTCTGGATTTGTATGTAAAGGGATCATGTAACACCTTTGAGACTAACTGAGAGAAAAAAGTTGGTAACATAAGCTTTTTTATGCATCTGTTGAAGCAAGAGTCAGACAACACTTGAAAAAGTTGCTAGAAATACCAACCAAGTCCTCTTCTCCACATTGAAAGAGGCTTGGAGAGCCACTCCGCTCTCTGCATGGAGAAACTTGAAATGGGTGTCAGATGGGGAGGAGTCTGATAATGTGGTGGTTTAAGGGTGCCGGACTCCATCCACCTCATGTCAGAGCAGCCTCTGGGCAGGCTGTCAGTCAAAATTAATCACAATAAATATCTGTGCTCTAGCCTATTGTTCGCGTGATTTACTGGGACATTGTGTTTTCTTAATATTTTACTTTTGCAGTGTATCCAGTGGGATGGCTTTGCTGATTTAATGGCTTCCATTAGTGGAACCAGCTCCATGCCCATGCCCATAAAGAGTTTTGGACAGTGAGAGAACCAATCAGGGCTGTTTTTTTTGGGGGGGGGAGGGGGTAGCATAAGAAGGCTAGTATGAGGAAGATGGGGAATAACATTTCTACTGTACTAGTTGGTATCTGCTAGTGTGATGCTGGATGTAGGCCTTTGTGCCTTGCCTATTTAGGGGAGAGGTGTACCTTAAAGAAGAAAGTAGGAATTGTATCTTACGTATCACAGAAAGAGGACAAAAGTGGCTTGGCTTCTAAAAACAATTAATATAGTATTTATCAAATGTCAGTTTTAGTCTGGTATTATTCTGTGCAGTATATTGGGTAACCAAATCTCGTCTGTTTGCAGAGCACCTGAAATCATTTTGGGTTTGCCGTTTTGTGAAGCCATAGACATGTGGTCACTGGGCTGTGTGATTGCTGAACTGTTCCTTGGATGGCCACTGTATCCAGGAGCCCTTGAATATGACCAGGTAGTAGAAAGTTTAACTTGTGATGAGAAATTCTTTAATTTAACTGAATAGTTAGAGATTTAAATTTCTTCAATCTTATCATATGGCTTTCAGTGTAAGTAGCATATGTGTACCATTAGTTAAAGATAATGTGTTGAAATATTGCCTTCACAGTCAGCATCAGTAGTCTTATATGCCTTGGGTTTCAGAGTAAGTTGATAGCAGGTACCTACAGTGTTAATCTTTTGCTTTAGCTGTCTTAGAATGACAAAAAAGATTTGACTTTGCCCAATTCTCTGTCGTTCAGTACCTTCTGCTTGATCAATGGTGACTGTTTCACTAGTTCAAGGCCACAGGAACTTTACAGTGCAGAATGACAGACAATGAGTTCACTGCTCCTTCATTGAACAGGGTAATGCCATGGTCATTATAGGCTGGGAGTTTCCAACCCTTTTGGCGTGATGGCCCATAAATCCAACTTTGCTTAATATAGCGAACCATTTGTCACAAGTCATCAACGTCACTCATTGTAACTTAAATCTTGCAGTAACCATTATCAGAGGAACCATAATATAATGTGGAATTCAGTGATAAAATGTAGTATTCACAAATATAATGTGGAATTCAGTGAAAATCTGTAGTATTAACAAATAATATCCACACGGCTTTTTATGTGAAAGTAGGAGCACCAGCTATGTAATTATGAGATATTTTTGAGCTATGAAGTATGATATTAAATGTATTTGAAAAACATACAGTTAGAATATAATATGTAATAAACTAAGAATCTGTTCGTTTTAATCAGAATACAGTCCCTTCTAGCAAGTGTCTGTGTGATAACTGAGCTTGCAGCTTGTATTTTGCTTACAAGCAAGTCACTGCACAGTTTTATTGTCATCAGATACAGTCTCAGACCATTATTGGTAGGTAGCCTACTTCTGTATTTCATCTTCATAGTCATTTCTGAAAAATCTTTCTTGCAAAGATATGTAATAGTAAACGGCAGCAGCATAGACAGTACTAGGAAGCAAGCTCAGGACAGTCAGTGGTAACTTAAAGGCATGATTTGAATGACCTTATTTCCAAAATGTTATCTTTGAGAGTCCTGTCATATGACAGTTCATTGAGTTGTTCTCTCTGTATAAAATCAACTCGCTGACTTATGTGAATAGATTTCTCACGCAGAGACACTTTTAGTTTCTTCTGTAAAAGAATATTTATAAAATCTGAAACCCACTTGCACTGATGTGATGATCTACATAGAGATTTGGAAAAACTATTTTAGATAGTAGGTGTTGCCACAGATGGCTTTTTGTGTTCATGTTTGAAGGTTTCTGCAGTTGTCATAGGTGACCTGTCAGAAAACTTTGCTGTGTTGCTAGGTTCACCTGGCGGCTGCAAGTGTAATGATCATTGCTTCTGTCAGTTTCCTAAGACATAGTAACATAATGAAATTTAAAAGATAGATTGCCACCTACGCAAAGGTTTACTTGGGTTAATAAAATACTTGACTGTGGTCAAGTAACAGGTAGGGGTTGGTTGACCAGCAGCCAACCCCAGTTGTCCATGCAGAAAGAATTTTTATAGCTCCAATTTAGATATTTGAAGTTTTAGGCAGATTACAGAATATGACTTGCAGAGTAAGTTTTTCCACGAGTTGTAGTTCAGCACATGTCACACACTATATGATGTGAATGTTTGTTGTGCACAGAATGGTTATTGTTCATGATCTAAAACAGTAATCAACCTGTGCCCTCTAGAAGTTGCATTATTGAATAAGTCACATTAAGCACACAAGGTGATAAATGATAAATGCACAAATATATAATCAAAAAGTCAGTTACCTTTTTTTTGACATCTCCAGATTCGTTATATTTCGCAAACACAAGGCTTGCCTGCAGAGCAGTTGCTGAACCTTGGAACAAAGACCACACGATTTTTCTGTAAAGAAACAGATGCACCATATTCTAGCTGGAGATTAAAGGTAAGAAGAGGTATTGGAAGAGCAAAGAGTTGCTGTGTCCCATGTTTAATTGGAAGAGCAAAGAGTTGCTGTGTCCCATGTTTATAGTTGTTATGTTTTAAGGAAGGAACACTTCTTAGCCAGAGCGGAGAACATAGTTTAATATTTTCTGTATGAGATGAACTCCACTCCTTTTTTTTTTCTCCTAAGGGTTGCTTTGGAGAGAAAGCATAGTTCTATAACACTGCAATATCCATAGCAACCTTTTCTTGTTTGTTCTGTGATATTATTGTGTGGCCAGTTGATGCTGTCACTGTTAACTGGAGAAAGAAATATTTTTCAGACCCTGAAGAGTAAAGACTGCAGCTGATCAAGACATCTAACAGTAGCCTATTGTCAGGAAGAGATCAACTTTATGAAGGCTGGGGATTCTTTTGGGAAGCATTGTGACTCCTTCCAGCTCCACCCACCACAACTCCAAAACACAAGTCACATGTTCCTTAAAGAGATCAACCCTAAGAGTTAATGAGACTGGGATAGCTCATTAATGCTCACTTCCCTAGGCAGTTAGTGTGGCGTTTGCACAATATGTCACTAACATGTATGTAGGATTTGGATTAAAGTATTCAGAAATCTGGACAGAAATTTGGACTACAACTCTAGAGACCAAGGTTCAAACTCCTGCTTGGCCATTGAAACCCACTGAGTGATCTTGGGAAAGTCACACTTTCTGTCAGCCTCAGAAGAAAGCAAAGGCAAATCCCCCCAAAAAATTACAAAAAAAAAAATCCCCTGTGATAGGGTCGCTTTCAGGTAGTTGTAAGTCAGAAATGACTAGTGAAAGCACACAACAATATATTCAGAAATCCACTGCACACATTGTAATAATGTGCTGGTTCCTTGAGTAGTTTCATTTCAGTTTCAAGAATTTTCTTACACCTCATTTTCCTGGCTATTCCTTGGGCAGCTTTGAATGATCCAGATAGCTCTAACACTGGACTGCAATTTGTGTGAAAGTTGCTTTAAGAAAATCTGGTTTGTTTGCTGTTACTAGTTTCTGTGTACACTTACTTATCATTGTTACTTTTCCTGCCCCTCAGCTCTTAGAGAGATAAAAATCTCTCCATGCTGTTTTTTACTGTGGCAAGATGTGGATTAGAGGACATTATGGAGGTAGAACAGTGGACTCTTCTGTGCTCAGTCAGAGCCAAGTTTTATCACAGGAAATGGGTAGAATTCAGAAATGAAAACCTGCTTTCTACTGTTCTTACGGCTTATGTGTATCCAGATGCAAAAAGTCAGAAATAACATATTCTCTTGGTCAGTGTCATAAATACATTACTAATAGACCTCCTGCTAGAAGTCTTCTAATGATGAGAAAATAAAACTAGTGATAAAAAATAATGCTCTTTTTGTGCATCCAGTATTACACAGTTACAGTCATTATTTTGGTCAGTCTTCTCAACAATCTTGCAAGGTTATTTTTGTTCCCATTGAGAATTGAATTCATGGCAGAAATGTAAAATGAATCCTGCTTCTTTCAAATGCACCCAAGTCACTTTGGTTCTTAATTGTTGTAGGATTTGCAACTCCTCTTTGCCAGCTTGATTAAGTTAGCATTTAATGGTAACTTTGTAACTGTAGTTAATTCACAGAGATGAAGCACTTTGTTTTCTCATCCAAAAAAAAAAAACCTATAGCACATATCTTTTAAACTATACCATAGTTGCATTTGGAAAAGTCTGCTACCTTTTTACAACAGCAGAGAGAAAACACAGTAGTGCCTGCTGTGTGTTCGCATTAGTTTTCTTTACAGGATGAATTTTCCAGTATGCTCACAATAATTTATAAACCCTTTCCTCCACTTAAATTTCTATAGACATTGGAAGAACACGAAGGAGAGACGGGAATGAAATCTAAAGAGGCCCGAAAGTACATTTTCAACAGTTTGGATGAAATAGTGCATGTGAGTTTATGCATGTGTATTTCATATAAATTTATTTAATTACTGGTTTAAGAGTGTACTGAAGTTCAAAATCTTCTTCTGTTTCAACATTATCTCACCTGTAGATATAGAAGACTTTCTGTTCAGGGACTACAGTTACTGCATAGTGTCCTCATGCCAATATAACATTGGGTCTATTGGAGGAAGGATGCTTGGCATTTGGCAGTGTCCATCATTTTGACTGTTCTAATACATCATCTCAATTGTTATAATGTTCTAAAAATTGTACATTATTATTTGACATTACACCTGTGGCACAGTTGTTACTATTTCCTTGTTTAATAGTTATCTTTGAAATGTATATTTTAAAGAGTAAGTAATACTTCAGTCCCAGCTCCTCCTGATCATTTCTATTATCCACTGCCTTGTAGATGTTGAGAGGTATTAGAAGGGGCTTTTGATGGAAATATAGTTTCAAATTCTGCTGTCTGCTACTCCTAGTGTGTTTTTTCCCCTAGTCCTTGGGTTTCAGGATATTTTATTTTGTTTATTTTATTCTATTGATTTTTTTTAAAAAAGTTGCAATTTGTATTTTTATTAAGAGCTACGTTGGATATGATTTATTCCAGAGAAGTGGGTTATAAATGCCTAAATAAAAATGAAAATCATTGTAAGGATGAATGAAAAATGCCGTATTGCTTTCATACATTTAATTATTCAACACTAGGTGAACATGGTGATGGATTTGGAAGGAAGTGACCTGTTGGCAGAGAAAGCAGACAGAAGAGAGTTTGTCAGCCTGTTGAAGAATATGCTGTTGATAGATGCTGACTTAAGAATCACTCCGGTTGACACACTAAACCATCCCTTTGTTACCATGAAGCACCTCCTTGATTTTCCCCATAGCAACCAGTATGTTGTGCAAAGCACCTTTAAAAATAATTTTTGGTTAACCTTTTTTGAATGGGTTCCATGTTTCTTGTGCTGCTATGTTTGCTGTGACATATGATTTTGGCCAGTGTTGGTGAAGATTGTTTCACAGCCAGACTTATAGGAACTGTGGCCTCTGCCTGTGCACAAGTATGTTTGATCTTGTTCATTTTATCATGTTGCAGTTGGCACTGCATGCATACTAGATACAGCTTTCTTTGATGGGAAACCTACTTAGATTGAGGAAAGGTAGTAGTATTCAGGCCTGCAGAGTCAGTATGCCAAACTTTTGACTCAGACTCCTCTGTTTTTCTGTTGATTGACTCTAACTCCCAACTCCTTCATAAATGGCAAATATGTACTAATTAGTAATTACAAATTTACTGTAATAAAATGGTAGCGCAAGGCATTCGTGTCCACCACGTGAATCATCAGGCTACTTAGACTAATAGAATATAAAATATATTTGATCGAGCATACAATTCAGCTATAAAATGGTGTATACCATGTATTGTTATTGTAACCATTGTTGTTGTTATGTGCCTTTAAGTCATTTCCAACCTATGGTGACCCTAAGGTAAATCTGTCATCAGGTTTTCTGGGTGAGATTTGTTCAGAGGGGGTTTGCCTTTGCTTTCCTCTGAGGCTAAGAGGTTTCCCTTGGGGTTCCGTGGTTGAGCAGGAATTTGAAACCTGGTCTTCAGAGTTATAGACAAATGCTCAGACCAGTGTATGCTACCTCTTGTTGTTAGCATACATTGCTATAATATTATACATTTTTATTTTGAAATTGGAGTTAGTACATTTCTGCTTACTCTGACTTCACTCAAAATTGCTTCTGGCTCAGTGACGTGGACTGCAGAGCTCTGGTGGTAGTAGTAACTTCTTTAATATTCTAGCCAATTTGTTGAGAAGTCCAGGTTCACATCAGTTATTGTAAAGCCCTTGAAAGCTGCCCTGTATGGCCATTCCTTACTTTGTGGCAAGCTGGTAGGACTGGAAGAGCATCTGGCTACTTCCCTACGGACAGATGCACAATTATTACAGCAGCACTGAGACCTCTAGAGGATCCTGGTGAATCTCAGCACTGATACCATCAGTTGTAGTCTGGCTATGTGGGAGGTAGCCAGATGCTTCTCTGATTCTGCCTGCTTTTCGTGAGATATGAAATGGACATACACAGCAGCTTCAAGGATTTGCAGTAAGTAGGGAGGTCTTTGCAGAGGGAAGGAGTGAATACCAACCTTTACAATGCTTGAAAAAGGATGTTAGTATATCACAAGTGTGATTACTTTTCTCATAGTATAGAAACTTGCAATAAGTGCCAAGATAGTATGTGGAGCAGCCCACTCAAACAGCAGCAGAATGGAACGTTTGAAACGTGGTTTGTTGGTGAAAGATGGATCTAAAAGTTTCCTTGACATTGTAGCTTCCTTTATGCAGGGATTTCTTTCATGCAGGAGCATTAAGACATATGTTTCTCACCCACCTGCAGCCAAGTAATAGATTCACTTATACTTTGTAATCATTACCCTGATTTTCCAGTCCAAATTACTTATACAAAGTATAGTGACAAATTTCCGCACATTTCTGCTACAATTAACTCATTGTAAATTTTTGCTGCAGTGTGCAAGATAGCATGTGTTGTTAGCGTCATACGGGCTGAATATCTCTTGCTCAAAAATCCGAAATCTGAAATGCTCTAAAACTGAAAACTTTTGAAAAATGGAACACAGTCTTCGAACATGAGGGAATTGCAGAAGCTTGCTTGGAACTGTGTGCCTGTGCTGCTTGCAAAGTCTCTCAGTCAGCTTGGTGCCTCTCTTTCCTCTTGCAGCTCACTTAGCAAGCAGCGTGTGCACATGTGGGGTGCCAAGTGAGCTGAGAGGGAAAAAAAGTGCCCACTAAGAGACTTTACTAGCAACGTGCACTTGCACACAGTCCTAAGTGAGCCTCCCTAATTTCCTCATGTTCCCTACGGGAAGATGACAAGAGGAGGAGAACTGATGAAAGAGCAGAGCCCACATCAGAAGATCGGTATATAATCTCATTATGTTTATGCAAATATTCCAAAATCCAAAAAAATCTGAAACACCTCTGGTCCCAGGTAGTTTGGATAAGGGATACTCAACCAGTACTAGTGTTAATTCAGTTATATCTCACCTTTACCCAAAAACTGAGGCACAGGGTGGCTTACCAGAATCAAAACAAAGTGTTCATAATTCACTTGATTTTATAATGTAGACTGGCAACAAGAATATAGATTTCACGACATACCAGCAGAAGAATGAAATTGTTCTCTATATGACAGACTTCCTGTTTGCTTAGCCAGTTTTAGTGAAAACTAGAAGTTCCGTTTTCATATATTCTGTAAAACCAAAAGAATAATAATGCACACACATGACAGAGGGCAGGATCATGGAGGCTTGCCTCTTGTTGGTCTCAAATATAATAGTTTGATAAGACTATCAAGATGAATAAAGAAGTTGCTAGTATAAACTGAAGACTTCTTGAGCAAATGCATACTGCCTTTGCATATTCTGTGGTGTTTGTTCCCACAATAAGATAAGCATGAGTGAGAGTATATGCGTGTTTCAACTGAGAATTTCAGAATTTTAATTATCAGCTAGTTTTCACAGTAAATAGTCTGGGCCATTCTGTGTGTATTCCAGTGCTTAAGAGCTATAAGGAGCAGTGAGAGTTTTACTTAACTTTCATTCTGCTGATGTACACTACTTTTTGCATTTATACTCATCACATAACTTTTTTTCTCCTCCGTTTTGTCATAAGAGTCAAATCCTGTTTTCATATCATGGACATTTGCAAGTACCGGTCAAATTCGTACGATACGAATAACCGCAATAAAACAATGCATCTGCGACCAATTGCCTCAAGCAATGCTCCAGGTCTGACAGCTAATTTTGCCAAGATGGGAGCAGTTCGAAGTCATGTGAGTACTTAAAAAAATTAAGGCCTTGCATTCTCCTTCCCACCCCAGGATTTACATCAGTGCAAAGCAATGAGACAGTGCAAAGGTATCTCAAGACATAAGAATGAGTCAAAATACATATCTGGTTTTAACTGCATATTTGGTCAGTGTAATCCTACTTGGATATTACTTTTATGTAAATTGCCTTGGAGATCCTTCTGAATAAAAGAAAATAGGGAAGAAATTAAAGATGCTGAATAGTAAGCAAATAAATATCATAATATACTTCACGCATCAGATAAAGTAGCTTTTTTCTCTCAGAAGCTCATGTCATAATAAATTGGTTTTTGGAGCACCACTAAGTTCTTTGTTAGTTTAGCATACAGAGTGGCTATAGGGAAGAGTAATTGTGAATGCTTCATCACTCCCATGATTGCCTATATTATCCTAAATGGAATGTGTTCTGCATCAGGGCCATACAGATCTTTCCATGGGTACAGATGTGAAAGTCCTGTTTGGAACGCGACACTCCACATTCGCGGGTTTGACACTTGGAGATTTGATTATTCATGGTGTGGCTTGCCTCTCCTTCATAATCTGCTCTCTCCGCTGCATGAGCGATCACACCGCGGATGGGTGGGCAAGTGAAGTGGGGGGCCATCTCATCCCCCGCGCTCCCCTCCCTGCCACTGTAGGAACAGCCGCGCCTAGGATGGGTGGGAGAGTGGAGGGGAGCATTCTCCACCCCCTGTGCTCTGCTCCCTGCTGGTGCCGGCATAGTCGTGCCCAGGGCAGGTGGGAGAGTGAAGTAGGAGGGCTATCGCATCCCTTGTGCCCTGCTCTTTGCTGCTGCTGGCATGATTGGTCCCAGGGTGGGAGAGCAAAGTGGGGGGTGGCGATCTCATCCTCTGCACTCTGCTCCCCATAGCTGCCAGCATGATCCTGCCAGGGGCGGGTGGGAGAGTGAAGTGGGGGTGGCAATCTCCTCCCCCGCAGTCTCCTCCCTGCTGCTATGGGTGTGATTGCACCCTGGGCAGGTGGAAGAGTGAAGTAATGCGGGAGATCTTGTCCCTCACACGCTCCTGGGCAAGGTGCCCAGGTAAAGGGGAGTGCTCACTGAGGCAAGTTACTCACGTTTTTTTGGCTTTTGCCAGGGCTCTGTGCACCTATTCCCTGCGAATGTGGAGGGCCTACTATAGTAGGCATTTGCAGACACTCTTGTTACTGTTGGTCATGCCTGAAGCTCTTTGTAGTTTGGGTTTTTATGTGGTGCAAGTTTGAATCCTTGGGATTGCTACAAGTGGCTAGGGATTTTATTATGGCATTTATATTTATCACATTTTTCCTCTAACCTTTATACCTCTCTTGGCTTTTCTGCCCACCTTCCCATTTACCAACATGGGTAAAGAGGAGTTCAAAGGATGCTTAAGTTATGATTTTTCATTTACTCTGTCCTGATGCAGATCTGTAAAATTGTTAAGCAGGAATCCTTTTCTAGTGTTGTTCATGAAAACATCTCACAAAAGTGAAGCTAAGCATATCTTTTTATATTCCAAAAATATTTTATTACAGTGCCCCCTCGTGGTCAAATATTACATTTGCTGGTATGTGCTAAATAAATTGATCTTCACCTACGAGGGTGAACTTGCTGGTGCGCAGTAAGAATATAAACTATTTGTATAATGTTATGACTAAGAATCTTTCAGATGTTCATGGTTTTACATTATCATAGCAAATTAAACATTTGCCAATTCAATACAACTTAGTATGTATTTAAAATTTAATCTGAAAAGTGCAGGGATCTTTGTATTAATTTACGATGTACCTATCGTTTCAGGCATTAGCTGCATCTGCCCATTCAGTTTTGCCCCATGGAATACCGTTACAGTCAGGAACTGCTCAGTTTGGTTGCAGTGATGGTTTTCATCAGACACTGATTATATGCCCCCCTGCTCTTCAAGGTTCGATCTGATTTTACAAATTTAGTTTTTTTTTAAGAGAGCTTTTTATTTATTTAAATTAATTGGCTTGGATCTTGAGTTTATGCTAATCAGCAGCAACATCCCATTAATGGAATTGTGAGGTGAAGTAATGTTACCAACTCTCTGTAAGCTCTATAAGCGCCTTGTTGTTGTTGTTGTTGTTGTGTGCCCTCAAGTCATTTCCAACTTAGGGCTACCTTAGGATTGCCATATCTTGTCGTTTTCGGGGGGGCTGAGAGTGTGTGATACACTCAAGGCCACCTAGTGGGTTTCCATTGAACCCTGTTCTTCAGGGTTGCAATCCAGTGCTCAAACCTCTGTGCCACTCAGTCTCTCAGTCTCTTTGTGCCCTTCCATTTTATTTGGTGGTGGGCAAAGTATGATTAATATGTAAAAATATTAATATGATAAATGGTATCATACTTCATTTTGAGTTCTGTTTCCTCACTTTTGCTTATGTCCCCTCTACATTCAGTGACACATATGTTGGTCATTATTACAATGTATGAAATGAGTAGAGGACACAGAGGTCTTTTAAAAGGGATGGAGAACCTTTTGTCCCTCCAGATGATGTGGGACTGCATAGTCCCTAGACTGTGCTGACTGGAGCTGCTAATTGTTGGAGTAACCAGTGGAGTAACCTCTGTCTTAAATCAGAAGTTCGTTAGTATATTGGGAAAATGATTTCATAGGTTATGGGTACTTCTGTACTAATACATGCGGAATCACTTCCTAAACTAACTAGTACTTCCATGCAATTTTTCATTTCATTTAAACGTTTATTTGAGCCTGTGACGAACCTGATGGGAGGGGTCTTGACAACAGAGCCTCCTTGGCAACTGAGAGTGTTTAAGCTGATTGGCTGGTGAAATGGAACCTTGGATAGCCCAGGGGAGGGGCTGGTGGAAAGAGGAAAATAACGGTTTGTAACTGTCTGGTGTGTGTTTGAAGAGGAGTGTGATTTGTGGTGTGTTCGGGAGAGGTTGGAGATTTGAAGAGCTCTGTGGGAGAGAGAACTGAGAAATTGGGTGTACGAGAGATGGTGAATGAATTGAGAGAGAGGGAGAGAGAGAAGAATGGTGTGCTGTTTGTAAACATTGAGATACAAAACAAATTTAAGCGAAAGTGTTACAATAAATGTTTGAAGTTCTGTGTTCCATGTAACAGTCTCCCAGAGTCTCATTCTGAATTCTGGAATTCAGAATATCAATAATATCATTTTGACCTTAGTGCCAACAGTACCACAGTATTGGAAAATATAATTCACTGCTGATCCTTAGATCTGGGAGAAGGGCAGATTTAGGGGAGACAGTAAAGGGGGAGAGTCCTGAAAGGAGGAAGCCAAGGGGGGACAAGAGTGAGGAAGGGACTGTGTTCTCAGAGAGGGAGAACTGAGGCAGACCCATTTGTCCTGGCCCTGGCTTGATTCAGAGATCTCCCTGGCTGTTCAGTTCTGATCACAAAGAGGTATCAGGCTAGGCAGGCCTTGAGTGCGAGGCTTGGGTGCGCCTTTCACACTTGGCACTGATGGGCGGTGTTTTTTTTCCCCACATGCTCGTTACAGAGCCCAATGCATGCATGGATATACCTTTATTTAAAAAACAACACTACCACCCTAGTATTACAATGAGGAAGGAACTTAATGTATAAGGATGTCATTCAAAATCTTTAAAAATGTGTTGTTTAACACACCTCCATGTTTAGGCATTTTTTTAAAAAGAACATCTGCTAGGTGTTTAAGGGTTGTGCTCTAGCCTATATTCACTATGATGTGAACCACATGGAGAAGATCTAGATGATTTGTTGGCTTGCTATTGTCTGGGTCATATTCCCTAACAGAAATCTATCCCTAACAGAAATCTTTTTAGCTAGGGTTTACTTTTATTTCTGGCAAAAATTCTGTTATGCATCTTTATTTTTATCAATTGCATTGAGGACTGTGGGGCTAAAATGGTGCAGACTTTGTGGAATTTCTATTAATGCAAGTTTAAGCAGTGTCGCCCCTCTCTGATGAGACTTGCTTCAAAAGGGTTGCAACACATGCTGGGTGCTTAATCCCAGAACTCAAAAGGATCTAGTTGATGAGTGAGGGGCTTATTTGATACAGTTGACACAGACTGTTCTAACATTTTCTGGCGATCATTTGTTTCTGGTTCTGTGCGTTATGCTGTATTTCAGTTCATTGTTTAAGTGCTGGTTTTTGAAGCTTGTGCTGCTGTCACCTGCCTCTGAGAAAAAACATGGAAGCAGGAAGCCTCAGGGCTGTTACTATGCTTTCTGTTGCTTTAGTTGGCAGATGGATTTGTGGCCAATTGTAACCATGGTTTATTCCATTCTCTTGTCACAAGCAAGTTTGATCTCAAGCTGCGAAAGGGAAGGCTCATGAATAAAGAGAGGAGTCGTATGCACTTACAGACATGCTCCTTATTGCTTATGGATGGCTTAGTGATCAGTGAAGGGCCAGACTAGATGCACCGGGGGAGATGTGACGAGGGTTCTGAGCATTTTTAAAACCCGAGTGGTTTTATAAGTACAAAGACAGTGGTATTCTTGTGAAGATGCTTAAGCCTTTCCCTGCTTATCCTCCCTCCAATGTAAGTTATTTCATCAAATTGCTGTTTAGCTGTGGAGGAAGAAAAAGAATTCACAAAATTAAATCTGAACCTGCTCCCCACCTTTTCATGCCAATGGTAGCTTGTAGGGGAAATGGTTCTCATTGGGAATAGGTTAAATGCTGTTTCACAAACGCCACATTTCCATTCTTGAAAGCAGCTGCATAGGGATGCTGATTAATAAAAATTGAAAAGCTAAGTATAGATCTCTTGTATCAGGTCTAGTTTGGTCTTATGTGGTTTCTGAACTGAGTTGCTATGAGGCAACATTTCCATGTACAGAATTGCTACCAGATTAGAACAACTAAAGTGGAAAAAGTATAATTCATGTGATTGAATTTTAGGTACTTCCACATGTACAATGTGGATTGTGTGAACTTATATTTATTAAATTGGATTCAGGTTTTTTCTTTATTTCTATTTCTTAATTAGGAATTCCTGCTAATCATGGGAAACCCAATGGATACTCTCTGAGAGTAGATAATGCGGTGCCATTGGTAACACAGGCCCCAACCCTACAGCCACTCCAGATTAGAGGAGTTCTTTCTCAGGTATGTCCACTTGTTTGCTACCGCAGATCTCATATTTTCAGAGCTATAAATGCTATTTCAGTTATTTTTAAAAATTATAGCAATTTGGGGGGCTGCACTTTACTAGTGGAACATGTGGTTTCCCTTTTCAGTTTTTTACATTACCACCAGAAAGAATGTCAGGTAACAAAACGGGAGTGATCTCTTATATAAAACCTTAGAGAGTATTTTGCCAGTCTACTCTGACAAGTATGATTCCTGGCTTACTGGGAGCACTAATTTGCTGAACACAGCTGTGGGTGAAGTTAGAATAGATACCATGTTCCAGGTGCCAGGGCTGTTTCTCTTTCCCAGATGCCCAGGCATCCTGGACTTTGTATGGAGTGGGAAGGCCAGCCAGTCGGAAGGAGCTTCATTGACTGGTAGGGAGTACGGTTTGGGAGCAAATGAAGGCTTCACTCAGGTTGACTCCCAGCCCATATAAACTGCTTCCCTCTCCACACCAACCTGCAGTCAGCTTTCATAATCATCTCTCGTTCAGTATTTATATATATACATATATATATATATACACACACACATATACACACACATACATACATACATACATACATACACATACGTATACAGGTGATTGTTTTGTTAGTGGGATCACATTGCTAATACTGACTTTCACAGCTTTGGGCCATTTTGGGACAGGGTCTGGATCCACGTTGGGATTAGGTGATATCTGTGTGCGGTTATACCCAGTATGGGGCAGGAGAACCCCTTAAGGAACCTTGGCAACCAAGTCACATGCAGCTTGTGGAGAGATGTCTGTGCCTCATTCCCAGGTGCCAGGGGAACCAGAGTGGCGTCTGTCCAAGTGGATTCCTGCCTCTGCCATTCCAATACTACCCAGTGGATATGCTGGGAGATTGATCTGCCATCAGATGACTGAGGAATGGTTTGCCATTAGTCAGTAGACAGTTTGATTAATGCCTGGACCCATGCTATAGGTCAAGCTGGTTCAGCTGTAACCAAAAAAGTTGCAACCTTTTCCATTCCAACAAAATGTGGACTGTGCTCCTTCTTGCTGAACATGAAGCCTCACACTCATCATGAGATCTGCAATGATAGACTGGATTGATCAGTGATCTGATCCAGTGTAAGAGACCTTCATGTGTTGGAGGTAATTCTTCATAAACTTTTTTTGTGTTTGCAACAGACCTGGTCTAACAGAGCTCAGCAACTGTTGCTTCCTACATGGCAACAAATAACCCCTGTAGCTTCTGCAACAACACTGGCCTCTGATTCTGTGGCTGGCCCGCAGGGACTTGGAGACTGGGGGTATGTTGAAACTGTTGTTTAAATTTTTATACAGCATATTTTTCCATTTAAAAATAAAACATGCAGTTTAAATGTGAAATCTCTGCTCTGCTCAGGAAGATGCTTCCCCGTTGCAACCATTACAACTCAGTGATGACACAGTCTCTCTTAACCAATCAAATTACTTTATCTGCTCCTCAACCAATCAGTGTGGGCATTGCACATGTTGTCTGGCCTCAGCCCACACCAACCAAGAGAAATAAAGTGTGCCAGAACAGGTTAGTATTATGTAGCATATGTGACCAGTTTAGATGCAAAGTTCTTAGTGTAAGAATCCCCTTTACAAAGGAACAGTGTATTATAAATATGTATACTCATCAAATTGTTGAAACACCCAAATGTGTATAGAAATTTATTTCTTTAAACATTAAATATTGTGTTGGAGTACAAAATTGTTCAGAAGCCTATTAATTGAAGCCAAGGGATGGAAAAAACATAATAATAATAGTAGTAGTAGTAATAATAATAATAATAGCAGCAACGCAGCATTTGCTTCCTTGTAATCTGATCCCTTTTGTAAGAGCGATTTACCTGTGTATCTGCAGAAATAGATCTTGCTTTGGTTGTGTTAAAACAAATCAGGTAGTCAGCTGTTCCTAAATTAATGTGCATGAGGACTTGTCAAATTTGAAATATTGAAAATAGAGACATTGTATGATAGTAGTCATGATATGACTTAGAATAGTATTAAGAATAGTCTTTCTTTTGCTGGCAGCAAGAAACACTTTAAGTGCTCTGTGGAGAAAATGTGCCCCATCACTACAGAAGTTATTTACAAAGGTATGGGACATTTCAGTAACGGAGAAAGACCGGGAAGGACAGTTACAGTGATGAACTGTGTTAAGTAATCCCCTGATTCATGTCCACTGAATTCAGTGAACGCAGTTCCTGGTGCCTTTTCAGTGGATTTTGAATCTCATTCAAAAATGTCTATGGTGTCCAAGCCAGCATTTCTTCATTTCTTCTTTCCTTTTTATAAGAGAATGGTACCTTCAGCGTATTGTATTACATTTCATTGGTAAATCCAACTTTGAACCTTGCATTGCAGCATCTGAACCTTGCTTGTGATATGCAATAGCTACCTGGAAAGTTTTCCACAATTGCTCTGGAAAACAACATTTTCAGTGTTACCTGTATGTTCATTGTTTTATGTTTCATGTGTTGATTTATATTCATTGATGTTTCCAAGTTTATGTTCTGCTTTAATTTGGGGAGGGAAAACAGAATAAAGTTATGAGCTTTGCTTAATAACAGACATTTTTATGACATACCTAAATAGATCTCTTCTTCACAGGAGTAACTTATTACAAAATACCAATATCCAAAATTCAGCATTTGTGTCTCCAAAGATATTTAATGGGAAAGCTGGTGAAAAAGTAAGTTGTGTGGAAACACAGGACAATCATAACTCAGAGGGGCAGGAAAGCAACTGTTGCAAACCATCTGTCAGGCAGAAACCAGATTCATCTGTTTCAAACAAACAGCGCCAGGCTATCATTATTGCAGATTCCCCAAGTCCAGCAGTCAGTGTGATCACTATTAGCAGTGACACAGATGAAGATGATGTGGCACAAAGGCATTCAGCTGCAGAGTAAGTACTTCCTCTTGTCTGTTTTCCTAGGGAATAGGCTTGGATTGTAGAGTTTCGGTGCCAATAACATAACTTCCGAAATGATGGCAGCATTAATAAAATGCCTTTAAAACAAAACAAAAAACAAAACAAAAACCCAAACAAAAGCTCTCAGTTATCAGATGAATGTTTTTATTGCTTTTTTTCATTCCACTGACCATTGGATCCAGCTTTTGTGTTCGTTATTTATGGCAACTTTGTGCAGAAGCAATTAAAGGAAATGGACTATAAGCAGAAAAATTTATACAGGCTTCCCCCACTTATCTGACAGGTTAGAGACAGGAGCACTGTCAGAAAATGGAATTGATTGAAAGGCAGAACCCATGTAGGTACTGCAGGGAGCATGAAGGATTTACAGAGGCTCACTTGGGATCAACCATGTGTGTGCTGCTTGCAAAGTATCTCAGCTGATTTAGTGCATCCCCCCCCCCAGCTTGCTTTGCAAGCAGCGTGTGCATGTGAGCAGTCATAAGAGAGCTTCCATAGGCAAGAACTGATGAAAGAGTGGAATTCCCTTCACATTAATGGAACTTGTCCCTAATTTGGAAATGTAAGAAAAGTGAATCATCGGATAACTGGCCATCAAAAGATGGTGGCTTCCTGTCTGTACATATTTGCTGTGTGTTGGTTAACCAAGTACGAACTGAAAAACTGTATCTAAATATGTTTGGAGACCAGTTTTTATGAGTACCACTTACAAAATGGGACCTTCTTGTTGTAGCCCCCTGTGCTCCCTGAAGATCTCTTTATGTAGGTTGGGATATGTACTGCTTGAGGTATGGAGTTAGAATGGGAAGGTCACAGGAATTTGGGATTCTCCGTTGCATTCCTAAAATAGACTTTCTGCTCACACAGGAGATCTTTTGGTCCAAACCACTGAAAATAATGTTAAGAGCTTGAATCCTGTGGTGCCTTTGTGTTGCAGTACTACTGGAAATTTATTTCTATAGTTAAATAATTGTGTAATCAGTTATACAAAAGATAACATGTATACCTTTGTGTTTTAGCCTAATATACTCTTAGTGTTAAATCAATAGAGTAGTTACTGTTGATGTTTAGTGACAAGTACATTGAATGAATGTTGGTGGACACAGTCTTAAAAGTATCACTAATTCTCTGTTTCAGATGTAAAGGTAGCCTAGATTGTGAAGCTTGCCAGAGCACCCTAAATATTGACCGTGTGTGTTCACTAAGCAGTCCTGACAGCACTTTGAGCACTAGCTCTTCAGGACAGTCCAGTCCATCACCTTGTAAAAGACCCAACAGGTAATAAACATTAAGCAATTGGATTTTTAAAATCAGTGTCCTAGTTTGCACATCACATTAAGCTTATGCTCCTGGCTTAATATTCCAGGATACAGGTAAGTGATATGTACCCATAGCACACTCCTTTGTGGCAACTTGTCTGCTACAGGGAGGTAAACAAGCTTCCTGTTAGGCGCAAGGGACTTGAGCAATTTTATCTCACATGAATGAAAGGAGGAGCAAAGAGTGAAAGAATGGACTATGTACATCTACATGCACCTTATGAATATCTGGGCTTAAGTAATGAATTTTGGCTTCCCATTCCAAGCAGATATTGCCCATGTGAGGCAGTATGCTATGAAAACTCACTTGCATGCTATTTTCTAGAAGCACTCTGAAATGTTGAGTAGACATTGGAAGCCCTAATAGGCAACGTCTGTTGCATCAGGGTTTTTGTCTGTATTACTGCATGTTTCTATGACCTTTAGCTATTGGCTGGGTCTTTTGGAGGTATGGTTAAGGCAGACAGGCAGTTTTGAGGGAGGAGCCTTAGCAAGCTGTGTATGGCTTGCTAGGTTTAATTTTCACTGCAGTGAAGTCTTGCCAACTGTGTCAGTTCAGCACCTCTTTTTGGATATGCCAGTTTATTTTCTGTTGGGATAGGACCCAAACCTACAGATTTAAATTACAAAAAAAGAGATTCTCACTAATCTTTAGGAAGAATTTCATGGTGGTAAGTTCTGTGTGCCAGTGGGATAAACAGCATAAGAAGGTTGTGGACTCTCCTTTGTGGGGGATTTTTAAATAATGATTGGGTGGGTACCTGTTAGGAACTGCTTAGCTGTGGATTCCTACACTGATGGAGGGGCTTTGGCTAGCTGACCCTTGGAATCCCTTCCAGTTCTATGATTCTAAGTTTTCAACAGTCTGTCAGAGACAGATAAAACAAGCAGCTTTCTTCAGTTGTGAGTCTTGCATTTGTGATCAGTTAAAGATAAGACTATAAAATTACCTTGCTGCCTGGACAACGATTGCCATAGCAACTCAGTTACCCTAATTAAAAAGATGAAACAGATTTCGAGGGCTGAGCCAAATGTTCTTTAGCGAACATTCTTTTATATGAATAAGGTTTTCCCCGCGACAAGTTGTTGGGTTAAAAATTTTCTTAAATCTTTGTTCGTCCAGCTACTAGCCACGATTGACTGCAAAGTTGGTATCACTATTTGCTTCAAAAAATGGCCATTTCCCCTCCTAGCAACAGTTCGATAGCTAGGGAGCCAATCAACTTTGGGTACATGATGACATCATTTAGGATAGATTAAGTTATTTGAAAGCAGTATTACAGTTGCTAGGAAGAAGGGCTATTTTCAACTTTAAACGGCACTGAAGCTACAGCTGATCAAACCTGTGAAGCGGCTGCTACCAGTAGATTGCTAGGAGTGGGAGCTCACATAGGAGAGCCTATGTGTCTTCCCTTCTCCAGTTGAATACTGTTGGCTGCATTAACGTCCTTGCTTTGGTTCATCTGAAATTAGCCAGCAGTTAATAGTGAGCTAAGTTTAACATCTGCTTACCCCTGAGTTACAGAAACCTGAAGCTGTTTAAAGTTATAGAGAGTTAAACCCCTACTTATCATTGTAACTGATCTTGAAGAGAATAAAAGCTCATGAGAGATTATCATCTCTTGGGAAAATGTATACATAAATATATATTTTACCAAGAGAAAGATCTGAAACTTATTTTGAAGATGTTCATATGAATAAAGTAATTTGTTCATACAGTGACACTTGTCTTGATTTTAGGAGGCTAGAATGTGTGAAACAGATTTTTGAGACAGCTATCTGAGTTCTTAAGCTTTAAATACATCAAATATTACTAATATTTTTTAAACTTGTAAATATTTCTCTCACCCCCACCAAAAGATGAAATATTTCCTTGTGTCTAATTAGATGTGATATAATGAACAGACTGTAGAATTCATAACAGTGCTTTTCTTTATTCCATAGCATGTCAGATGATGAACAAGAAAGTGGCTGTGATACAGTGGGTGGCTCTCCAAGTTCAGACTCTTCAGGTCATGGCAGCCCATTCCTTGAAAACGGTTTTGGAGAAGACGCCAATGAAAACCCAGAAACTAGAACCTCAGATAACTTGGAAGTCAAACCAGCAGTCTGCACTGTAGTTGTGCCACCAATGAGGATACAGAATAGGCTAAACGTAGATGAGCAAATAACAAATGCAGGTAATTTGAAGGAGATGAGTTGTTTAATGATTTGTGTGAATGTCCTGTGCTCAAAGAGAAACCTGATTTCCCCCACTGAGGACGGCCATGCTGTTAAGGAAGGTCCTCCAACTTTTTGGAAATCTTTGTGAGGGCATGGAGAAGAGAAGTCTGCTATGTGTATGGCTTATTTGGCTTTCAACTAGAATTGTGTTTCTGTAGCATCTGTGCCAGCAACTTTTGTGTGATACATGTAGTCTTTTCAAACCAATAATTAATAGGCATATATGATTCTCCTTCCCCTTCCCAAGTCTCCCAGAATTCTGCAGTGCAGCTTTCAAGTAAAGCGAAAATACTAGAAGCAGTGCTTTAGAAAGCAATGCTATGTTGACCTCTTTGTTTTCCTAGTTACCACCTGCCAACCACTAGTAAAACGTCGATCTACCCGTGTGAAAATGAACCATCCTTCTGGCTTGGGTAATCGTCAACGAAAATTGGCATCAGCATTCCATCAGCAGCACTCAAACCTCAGTCAGGTATATATGCAAATATTATTGCATAAATATATATTTAATACTTCAGGTGTGATTTGGATTTTATTTTGAATCTGCTGTACAGACAGAATTCAAGACAACCCAGCTATCCATGTCGTCTGTCTTACTGATCTGTCTTGGCAGGCAATGATTGTAATGACATTAGCCAAAGAGAAACCTTCAGATATGTTGAGGGAGAGTCCGTTGGAGTGCAGGGAATGGCCATTAGAGTGCAGTGGGTAGGATTTTCTTTGGAAATTATCTGCAGGCTGCAGTTCATACAGAAATTGACAACACAACTTCTGATGTGGGGTGAACCGTCAAACATACATGATATAAATCTTCCAGGTCTGCACTGATTTTATTTGCCTCCCTAACATAGCTTTTGACACAAAGGCCTAAATAGTTTTAAACCTATATATCTAATGCCTTGACACTATAGCTTGTTGTATGTAAAAAATATAGTACAAGAAAAGATATCAAAAGACAGTATCAAGGGCATATACAGTGGTATTCTATAAGACAGAGCTGCAAAGCTTGTACAAAATTGTATTACTTACAGGTCAAGATCTTTTGTGCTCATGTTTGAGACCTTGTTCACTTTAATGTGTAGCAGCTGTATGCAAGAGTATTGCATCTGCATGAACTGACCCAATTGGGAGAGACTTCCATGAGTTGCAGTCTCCATGTTGTGAGATTCACAAATGCACCACAGTGTGTAGAAGATTATCAAAGAGAAATGGCTTATACATATTCAGTTTACCTGTGAGGAGCATAGGCTGGGTTTTATCAAAAAGAAATATAGATTTTTTGTTTTTACTTTGTTTTAAAGTTTGAAATTTTTAGCTCACGTTTCCTGATATTCATTCTCCAGTTCTTTTTCCCTTTGTTTTGTTAGAAATGAGTAAGATGTGTGGAATCATTAGAAGATATATTTTACTGCTTTTAGCAGTATTAGAAGTTCGGGTCAGCCAATGAAATTGATTGTCAGTACATTCATAGTAGACTGAAAAATGCTATAACACAAATTCTCTTTTCCATAACTGGAAGAGTTCCTTCTGTTTGTGGGCCTGAGATGCTGCAGGTGGGGGTGGGGGGCATTTGTTCTGCAGCCAGTAGAATGCCTTCAGCAAACATCATAAAGGGGGGCATTTGAGGGGTGAAATCCATCTGTGGGAACACACTCCCACATACTCACACTATGTTGCATTCTAAATGTCTGCAAAAACTATATTTATTAGTGTAGACTTTCTCTGGTGACTGGTAACAATTATTTCCCTTCTTCCATTTATATATTTGCTGTTGTGTTTTTTTAATTTATATTTTAAATTGTTCTTAATGGTCTTTTATATTTGTATTGATATAAATTGCTAAGACATTTTATTATATCCAGCAGCTGCTAAGACATTTTATTATATACCCTGAAGATCTGCTGTTTCCTTGGTGTTGGTAGTCCCTCTGCTTATCCTGATTCAGATCAAAATTGTTTTGTACATCTATTGTGTTCATATTTGCTACGACCTGCTCATCATCTGGTGGTCAGGTTTCTATCTACTTAAGTAGGCTGGTCTTCAGATGTCAGCAACCAGTTATCCCCAGGGTTTTACCTGAAGCACTACCAATTCAGTAGAACCTACCAGAGTATGCTTTCCACTGCCATAGTGTTTGAGAGCCCAAAGTCACTTCCATGCTTTGATGAATCAACAGGATGGGGTGGAGTGGAGTGGGGTGGAAGAAGTGCCATAAATATTTTTTTCCCTGATTCATCATTTCAACTGCAGCTCTAAATCCTGTCACCACCAATACCACCACTGTCTCCATAGTCACCCAACCAGCTTTTCAGTAAGCTAAACAGGAAAAGAGAAATTGCTGAAAATCATACTATTCCTCTCACCCTTTTCCTTGAGCAGGAATGTCTTGGGAGTAGACTTCAGCTTACAGGAATGCTAGATCCAGGGCAATATGTGTTTAAGTTAAGGAACTGATTACCAGTACTGTCAGCCCTCCATATTTGCAGGTTTCACTTTTGTGTATTTGATTATTCATGGATTATTTGCTGTCACCTCTGCTGTCTCCCTCTGCTATTTTTAATAGGGACTCCAAGCCTCATGAGACTGAAAAACTGCAAACGAGGCTTGTAAGTCGCTATTAAAAATGGTGTGGGGCAGCAATGGAGGTGGTAGTAAGCCCCACCAGCCAGCCACTTCTGCCTTATGAAGGAACTCTGATGCCTCAGAGGAATCTTTGGTGGGTTGAATGTGGTGATCATACTTTTTTTGTGTGTTAAATATGGTTCGGGAGGGCCTGGAATTATTCACGGTTTTTCCACTTTAATGGAGGTCCTGTTCCCTAATCCTAGCAAATGTGGAGAAATGACTGTAGATGTGTGGTCAGCCACTTACTCATGCAGTTTTAAAAAGAGTTAGGTAAAGGCAAACCTCCTCTGAATAAATACTGCCAAGAAAACCCCATGGTAAATTTGTATTATGGTCACCATAAGCTGGAAGGCACAAAAATAACCAATAGCAGCAACAACAAAATGTCAAATTGGTTAGGTGTATAAATGGCTATTGGCTATGCTAGCTAAATGGAATCTAATGGGCCTCTGATGGTGGAGAGCAAAAAGGCAGGGTGACTTGACACATCATTCGTTTAGCATCTTCTCAAAAGCATCTAGCTGACCATATTTGGAGATAGAACCCCTTGATTTGGTCCACTAGAGCAGTTTTTATGATTTGATGTGGAGGGGAGAATCTATAAAAGGAACAAGAAACTCATTCCTCAAGATATTTCAAGCAGCGCTGGTGGGGAGGCTGTCTGCATGTAGGAAGTTGTAATTGTAATTTGTCTTGGAACAGGTTCAACACTTTGGAGCTGGGACTCAGGAGTGGAATGGAAACTGTGGTCACTGGAGACAGCAGACATACATCCCAACTAATGTTGCCAGTCATGCGTTCTCCCTTCAACACGGAAGTCCCACTCATACCTCGGTCCATGCACATTTTGCTGGAAGTACCCATCTTGGAGGACAGCCTGCTATTCTACCTTACCCATCATCTGCACCCCTGAGTACTGCTGCTCCTGTTGCCCACATCCTGGCCTCACCATGTACCTCAAGACCGATACTACAGCATCCCACTTACAGTATCTCTCATCACAGTGGCATTGTTCACCAGGTGCCAGTGGGTATAAACCCCCGACTGCTGCCTTCCCCCACCATTCATCAGACTCAGTACAAACCAGTTTTCCCACCACATTCTTACATTGCATCTCCTGCTTATACAGGATTTCCACTGAGTCCAACGAAACTCAGCCAGTATCCATTTATGTGAGACTCAAGTTAACAGTATGCTGATGAAGCTCAGTGATGCATACATCTGATTTGAGAGGAGAACATGGTATTTAATAAATATTAGCCATGGCACAAGAAAATTATTTTTTTTAATCATGTTAGACTTGGGTGCAATTTAAACAACCTTGAGCTTTAACTCACTTTTAATGTGTTTTTGCACATTTGGTATAAATTTGTCTTTAGTCATGTTATCTTCTTATAGAGTAACTCCAGACAGGTGACTTATGGGAGCAGAAATCCAGTTTTGCTCCTACTATTTTTTATAAAATTGCCTTCTAACTAGTGCGAGACACGTCTACATTTGGTAAGCCATTGAGTATACAGATTTAGAGCAACAGATGCACATGTGTCATCAGTATCATGTATGAGTAACTTGTTTGTATTATGTATCTTGATGTTCAGTGTCGAGTCACTTATCTAAAAAGGTTGAGCTGTTTTTCAGATTGCATGTGTCCTTTGCATGGGCAAAAAATAAAGTTGCCTAGAAATTTGCTCTTAAATGTTGGTGTCCTAATAATCTCAGCTGCATTGTAAACAGTTCCCACACATAGTGCCTTAAATATTTGAAGTTGTTAATGTTCCTATATTATAATTGTTGAGGACTGCAGCACTTAACATTCAGATTTGCTGATGATTTGATAGAGTAATGCGTGCTCACTTTTCTTTTTCTCTCTTTTTTTAAGTTTTGTGTGGTATGAGTTTAGTATTGAGTGTGGTTTCTTTATCTAGAGGCAGCATGTTTTGCTGTAGCTGAATTCTGCTGTCTGATATTTTCCCCCAGAATGATCAGCTTTGAGAAGACCATTTTGTAGTACTTAGGAAAAGTTGATTCAGTAGCTGTTGAATAAACACCAATATTTTATACTATTCAGTGGAACTGCAATACAATCTAGGTAGTTTACTTTCAAAGTGTTTATGTCCAACTGGATTTAATAACCTGTTTAGAGGTGCAGTAGGCATGACTTGGCTAGATTATGAAAGGAAAAAAAAAAAGCAAAATGCTCATTGATTCATGCTATGGTTTCATCTTAGCTTGAGCAAACCATGCAGTATTTAATAAATATTAGTGGAATATTTACTATTGAAGCTTGAAAAAATGTGAGTACTTTGTGTGCAATTTTTCATTTATGCATGGGAGAGATTTTAGCCTTTTTACATTGTAGTATTTGTTCTAGCCTTTTGGAGATTTTTTTTTCTTATTTAATACATTCCGTCAGGGACAACAAATTACACACATTTTTTTGTAGGAAATACATCTTTTCTGTGTTTTTGTTCTTGTTCAAATAAAATTGCTTTTGCAGCACCAAAGACTTAATCATCCATTTCCTATTAAAGGTAGCTACTTTTTTCATAGACCTCAAGTATACTGTAGTGTTAGGGATGGATTTAAAGGAAGGTATTAAAGTGAGGCTGTGATCTAGCTTATGAGGCAAATAATAAATTGTATCATTTATCTTGAATGTATCATAGATAAGCTGCTATATAATGATTGCCACTTCAGATAGCTGTGAAATTAAGTGGTTTAACTAGTTCTTAGCCTTCTAATTTCTGTACAAGTCTAATTACATGAAATGGAAGTAGAGGGGTTGATTTTTGTTTTGTTTGCTTTCATGTTTGGAGTGTTGTAACTACTATATTGTAAATGATGAAAGATAATTGCATATGTTAATTTGGGGTGTGTTATTTGCATCAGTATTTTATCTTCATTACCTATCATTGCATATAATGTGGGTGTATCCATGTAATTTAATTTTTATGTGTTTGTAGCGACATTGTGCAGACACTTAAAACTACTTAACTTTTTTTAATGTTTCTGGAATACAGTTTTTGCAATATAGACTGGAATAGGAGTGCAAAGGGTTTCTTTCAAGCACAATCCTAACCTTGCTTCCTTCAAAGTAAATTCCACTGAGCTTAGTGGGGCTTACTTCTGTGGAAAGCATGCAGAGGATTGCAGCCTCATCAGGCTACTAGCTGATTGAATTTTTCTTTGCTCCATTAACACAAGCAGTGTTTTATTTAATGAATGTCTGAGTGAAATAAATGTGCCTGCATTTGATTTACTTATAAGACCTTAAATTTAGAAGTATTACTTCATAAACCCAAAACCAGCAGTACCTTTTAAAGGCAGAACGTGGAAATAAACCCTCACCTTTCCAATAGCTCTTGGGACACAGTCAGAGAGCCAGAGCTCTGCATGGCTAGTGGGACACTTTTGGATCTCTCTCTTTCTTTTGAGCAACCCCCTGTCATATATAGCAAATCACTTAAGTTCGGAAAGCTTAAAAACTAGTTTGTTTTATGAAATGGGAGAGCTGCTATTCAAATAAGAAGAGCAGAAACTACTATTGGATGCACACAACACTTGGGCATAAAGGAATGCTCTAGACAGCAGCTTCAGTTATTTTTCATAAAGTGTTTTGTGCATTTTGTATAAATACAAATGTGTGCATGTATCTCTTAAAAACTAGAGTAAGTTGGTTAATTTTTTTTCAGCATATTCTGAAATTTAGGCAGAGGAAATTGAACTAATCAAGTAGATCTGTCATGTTCCTTGACATTTGTGATTTCAGCAAATCCCTGTTTTCTGATAACTTTTTGGTGTTGAGAATGGAATTTCTTGGTGCTGCCTCCATTGCTGGCATTGGACTCACCAGGAATTATGACATCAGAAGTTAGATTACTTTTCTATAAGAATAACAAAACAAAAAATTGATTCTCTTTATTTACCTGGACCTTTATTTCTTTAAAATATTAACTGTGCTTTTAAACTGTGTTTAGGATATAAAGCTAATGTATTTGGCACATTGTGCCAGGTTAAACATGAAACCTCTTCTATATGTGTACTCCAAACAAAGTCTGTGGCATCTAACAGATTGTAAAAAGTAAGTAGCTTTTACTTTTCAGAAGCTATAAATTAGATCTGCCACAAAGAAGACTTGAGTATAATGTGCTACTCTTCAGCCAGTTGAAGTGAAAGTTCAGATCTTTTGCCCTCTCTCAGGCTATAATCCACAATTTCACTTCAAGACCTTTTTGCTCTGTGATATACCTTGGCTTGGTGGCTGTGGCTTTGGAGAACCAAGGGTCTGTCTGCAGAGAGCAAGGCTAGGCAAGGGTGTAAATCTGTACTCAAAATAATCCCAGGCAAATATATCTGTATATCTCATTGTTCTAATGCCTTTTAAATAAAACACTGCACGATAACAAAATTGCATACTGTTTTTAATTTGGAGATTGATTTTTATATTCCTTGTATTCAGTTTTTAACTTTAATTCAGGGTGTGTTATTGATCAAATATACTACTGTATTAACTAATTATTTTGTTTTTAATTTTTAAATATTCTGTATTTACTGCTAATTTTAACTTGGTTTGTGTTAAGTAAAAGCAAAAATCACACTGCAAGCTGTAGAAAGATTTGTTTAGAACTAATAATAGAGATTTGGTTATTAAGTTTGAACTGTTACAGTTTAACCATTATTTGTAGACTTGTGGCTTTTTTGTTCTTGATTTCTGTGCTACACTAGTTTGCCATGTAGCAATTGCACTGTGCAATATTACAATAAGAGGACTGGGAAAATTTTTATGGATGTAATGTTTCCTACAGTTTGCGATAGTATTTCTCTCTAGTTCTCAGTGATTTAAATGTGACCAAGCCTTCTGTACTTTGTCACAAAAAGCGGGTTTTCCAGGTGACTATTTTGGTGAGTGTCAAAATAAGAATTTATGGTGTATTACTGTCAAGATTCACTTTGAATTAAAATATATATTGCAGCAAATGGAGTTTTGACTTTTATTTTTATTAAAATAGATGAAGGTTGTGCACCTAGAATGCTCCCACTGAATTCTGACATGTATTGCATTTAGAGGTTGCATAAATCTAATGGATTTAGTAAGGAGGATTCAAGCCACCAGACTTCTTAATCCTTACATGGTGTGATTCTAGCAGAAATGATTTGTTTTGAATCAGTGTAATGCTCCACAGCTTCTGGAGTATCTATTCTTTGGATAGTAAGTAGACACGTAACCTTCTGGGCATAAGGATTTCATTCAAAATTGCAGCCATTGTAAATTCTGTCAGGATCTCATTGTGTGATGACAATAGAAATTGCAAAGTGATGTATACACCTTTGTCTTTGAGGATGAATTTTCACCTTTCAGAGAGAATGAGTGCAAAGGCACATATCTGAGAAGAATAGAAGATCTAGAACGTTGACACTCAGGGAGAAGGGTGCCTACTCTTGCAATTCCAGTGCGTAGGATCATTATGATAAAATCCATTATTGAGACAAAAAAAGACCCCCATTGAGATAAGATCAGAGCTATAGTTACCACATATTGGCTCAAGTTTGACAATGGCAAGAAATTGGAAGCTAAGGCTGACACCCTAACAGACTTGCCCTGTGTTCAGTAATCCTGTTTAAAATTTGCTTTCCCTGCAGCCACAGTTTTTCTTGGTCTTTCAGGCCCAAATCCAGATGAGGAATGTATGTAGGACCAGCAAAGATGTGCCACATTGCCTGGTTTTTAAAGAAATGAAGCATCTGAGTATTATATTGCTAAATGAATCCTCCTGTGAGTTGACACGTCTGTTGTTCCTTTATGTCAGTAGCTGGCAAGATGGGTTAAATCTGACTTCCTCAAATGTTCTAGACCAGTGGTACTTAATCTTTTCTTTACTGGTGACCCCTGTAAATATAATTTAAATTTAAATACTTAATACTTAATAATAATAATTTATTATTAATAATAATTTAGGTTTAAATATTCAAATATTTACTTAAATATTCAAATATCGATTTAGTAAAGGGTTTTGGAGGCTAGGATTCAAATCCCCCCTCAGACACTGGGTGACCTTAAACAAGTCACATTCTTAGCCTCAGAGGAGGGCATAGGCAAACCCCCACTGAACAAATGTTGCCAAAAAAAAAACCTGTGATAGGTTCACCTTAAGATTGCCATAACTCAGAACTGACTTGAAGGCACACAACAACAAAGTATTGTTAATGGAGGGAAGTTTTTCTAGCCATCATGTGTGTCCTTTTTGAAAACTGACTTACGGTGACATGAAGGCAAACCTATCATGGGGGTTTCCTTGCCTTTCCCTTTGTCTGAAGTTGTGAGAATGAGATTTGCCTGAGTCACCCAGCAGGTTTCCATGGCTGGGCGCATGCACATGCCTGCTGCTGTGTCCCTTTCATCAGGGACGTATAGCAGAGGGTGCAGGTGCTGAAACTGCTCCCTCAGCATCCCCAGCACTCCTGCTGCCATGTCCCTGTTGCTGCTGATGTCTAACAGTAGGGCTTCATGGACCTCCGGGGGTCCCCAGGTTAAGAACCACTGTTCTAGACTACAATCTCCATTAGCCTTTTTCAGCCTTTGACCAATGGCTGGGGATGATGAGAGCTATGATATAAAATCTTGAGGATGCACAGTTGAGGATGGCAGAGGTATTAAACAGTGGGAACAATCACGTTTCTAGCACTTTTCGGCATCTTTATACTGGCTCAGTGGAGTGGCCAGCAGTGCTATAACACTGACTGGAATGAAAGTTTGTTCAATTGCATTTAAAACGGGAACATGATGAACAAAATATTCATTTGTTTTGAGATTGACACTAGGCAGCATGATGCAAGATAACTGCAGTTGCTTTGGGACTCAAGATGTTGGAGGGGGGATAAAATAGGTGTTCTTTGTTGTCTCTGTGCCTCACACAAAAGCTTTCTTGCACCTATGCAGAAACTCAGTTGGAATGTTCTAGAGCTGAATAGTTTGGCAGGGATCCCCCCTCCCATTTACTGCACATGTTCGATGGCACTCCCCCTGCTCAGTTTTGAAGTCTGCCAAAGAGCAAAACAGGGACTTGAACCAGAGGGGTGGCAAGGCAGGTTGTGTGAGGGCACCTGTCTAGCTGAAACAGCTTAGTCCAATAATTATTTCAGTTTCAGAACAACTTTTATTGACAGTTTGAATGAAGCCAGTATATTGACAAAACACCTTATGGACAGTGGATATCCACAGGTTGTGTTCCAAAGTTTGCACAAGGTATCTTGATTGCATTGTCTTTAAAAAAAAACAACAACAATCCAACTGTCTCAGTTGTAGCCTTACTTTAAATCACATCACTAATAGTTTGCAAAGTTTTATTAAAGAACAACTGCTTCATAGTTCAACATATATCAGGTTGTTGGGATTTCACTTTAAGAGAATAGAAACATTATGGAAATTATAGTGAGCAGCAATGACAAAAGGCAATCTCTAACAACACTCTGATGGATGTAACCAGAACTACAAGATGCTATCTCTGTGGCTATTACATCTGTTGCTGGTACACTTCCAAGATGACTGAATTTACATAGCATATTAACCAACAGCGATACGCTTTACACTGCTTCATCACTTAGAGCAGCAGCTTGATTATTTATTTATTGAATCTATATGCCACCTTTTCAGATGGGATGCAAGGAGTCTTAATAGACCACAAGCTGAACATGAGTCAGCAGTGTGATGCGGCAGCCAAGAAAGCCAGCGCAATTCTCGGCTGCATCAATAGGAGTATGGTGTCTAGATCGAGGGAGGTACTGGTACCACTCTACTCTGCTTTGGTTAGACCTCATCTTGAATACTGTGTCCAGTTCTGGGCACCCCAATTCAAGAAGGACATGGTCAGGCTGGAGCGGGTCCAGAGGAGGGCAACCAAAATGGTAAGAGGCCTGGAAGACATGCCCTGTGAGGATAGATTTAGCTGGGTATGTTCAGTCTGCAGAAGAGAAGGTTAAGAGGGGACATGATAGCCAAGTTTAAATATTTGAAGGGATGCCATGTAGAGGAAGGAGAGGGCTTGTTTTCTGCTGCTCCAGAGACCAGGACAAGGAGCAATGGATTCAAGCTGCAGGAAAGGAGATCCCACCTGAACCTCAGGAAGAACTTCCTGACAGTTAGGGCTGTCCGGCAGTGGAATATGCTGCCTCGGAGTGTGGTGGAGTCTCCTTCTTTGGAGGTTTTTAAGCAGAGGCTGGATGGCCATCTGTCGGGAGTGCTTTGAGGGTGTTCCTGCATGGCAGGGGGTTGGACTGGATGGCCCGTGTGGTCTCTTCCAACTCTACATTTCTATGATTCTATGATTCTAAGGCAGCTTATAGAAATTTAAAACAAGATTGAACTAAAACCTTGTTATACAAAAGCTAAAAGAGAAGTAACAATGGCCTGAATTCTGTTGTCAGTTCTGATGAAAACAGAACCATAGAATCAGTGAGATTTTCCTTTGTGTTGACTTATCCTTTAGCCACTAATTCAATGAGTCTATTCTAGTTGGGAGTAACCAACAGAATTCCACTCAATATTATTAAAAAGCTAGCTTAAAACTGTTAAAAAAACATTTAATACATATTACTAATAAAAGATTTTTAAAAACAAAATGCAGCACATCATTTCACACTCTGTTATTGTGTGCCTTCAAGGTGTTTCTGACTTCACAGCAACCCTAAAGCAAAGCTATAATGGGTTTTTCTGGGACTGAGAGTGTGTGATGCACCCAAGGTCACCCAATGGGTTTCCATGGCCAAGTGGGGAATTGAACCCTGGTCTCCAGGCTCGTCATCCAATGCTCAAACCACTATACTACACCACTACTATATAATTTAAAAACGTCTTCACCTGGCAGAGCAGGAAGAGGGCCAGCTGGACTTCCCGTGGGAGGGTGTTTCACAGCCTGGGAGCAGCCATGGAGAAGGTTCTCTCCCATGTCCGCTCCAAACATATCTGTGGAGACGGTGGGACCAAGAAAAAGCTCTCCCCTGCATATCTTAAAGCTCACACTAGCTTGTATAGTTTTATTATCTATGCCATCAAATGCAAGTGCCTAAAGATTTATGTGGAAAAAACAATCAGACCTCTCAAGAAAGGCATAAAAAACAAAACAAATGCGCCCTAAATGAGTCATTTATTGGAACAACAACATCCTGCATCAGATATTAGACTTTAGTCTACAGAAAAGGTGAAAACCTGTACTATTTATAACAGGATTCTGTTTTAAAAGGTGGTAGAATGGATCTTAAAATTAATTTTTTTGATCTCTAGAGGCCTAAATGAGGTTGACCTCCTCCCATTCTTACAAGTTTTCCCCAAAGTTTTCGACAGTCCCCTTGTCTTCATTCTAGTTACTTTGAAATGTTCTTGAAAGTTATCTAACAATGCTTTTGCTCCTTGGCCATATGTTGCCAGAAAAAAAACCCCCAAAACCCCAACTAACCTTCATCCACATGCTTCTTTTTATCCAGTAAATGGTGTGAGCATTTCAGCTCCAGAAATTTCTGCAGTTACTGTATATTAGTTGTAAAATGTTCCCATACCATAATAGCTGGCAGGAGTCCCCCAAGACCACTTTTGACAAACACTTTTGTAGACAGGAAAAGAACCACAGTGCTTCCTACTCCCATCTGACAGAGGCAGTCCAGTAGGATACCTTGATCAATGGTACTGAAAACTAGTGAGAGGCTTTTACTTTTGAGCACCTAAGTCCAAATCAGAGCAACCAAGACTTACAGTAACACAACCTGGCCTGAGCCAAGAGTTCTAGATAATCTGTTTTCTGACAGTTTTCAAAGTTGCCCAGCGATCGCATGTTCAAGCATCTTGTCTCCAAAGAGGATAGTAGTGGTAGGATGGCAGTTCTTACACTTCTATGAGCCCAGGGAAGTCCTCTTCAGGATAATGTACTCTATAACTTCCTTCAAGAGAGGAAGGACCTCACTCTGACATACTAGTGCATTTACTACCTACTAGACTCACTAGACCAATACACACTTGCTAGATCTTAAATCAATCACAATGAGCAAGGGTCAAGCTTAATATGATGGAATTACTAATTAAGGCATCTTCTCCACATCATCAGGTGGCATCTATTGAAACTAATCCCAAGAAACCTGATCAGATGTGCACTGAGCATTTTCCTCAGGCTCTGATAATCATGACATCAAGTTCTGAGCAAATAGGACCTTTTTCTTGATAAAGTGGTAGAGGCATAATAAGGTTTTTTAAAAATCAATTTCAGTGCTACATAGCAGGCACAATGAAGAGTCTTTCTTCGTCTTTAGCTATATTCACTTGGTAACCTATGCTATCTGCATTCTAGCCATCATCCAGCCGATTTCATTGCCAGTAGTTGTAAATCAAGGTGAATTCTGCACAGCACTGGATTGGACATTTGGGAATGACTGCATTATTTCCACCTCACTTTTCTATAGTGAGACTAAGGTGTTGGCTGGATTGCCTGTCCCATCATCTGGAGAATCCTCTATTGCACTCAGGAACCCTTGAGTTTTCATAAATTTCTGAGGATGAGTCATCCTAACTGCTCCCCCACCACGTTACTGCCAAACCACACTTCACCAGGAACTGATCATGACAATGGGGTTGTAGAAAAATTCCCCCAAGGCAGATCATCCTCCATCTACAAGAGCAAAAACACATGTCCAGGTGTATCTGATTGTTTCTATGATATCTTTCCCTATGTGCCTGGCAAATCATTCACTGAAATGGCTCAATGGTTGTCCCAGTAGCCATTAGGTCCCTTGCCAGCCCTATCAGGACATCCTTGGTGTGGATGTTTCTAGGTTGTCCAGCCTCATCCCCAAGACCACCTTAGCCAGCTCGTGCAGGGTGACCTCTGGATGGGCAGTATACCAATGGCATGTTTCTTCTGTCTCTTAGTCTTCTACGAGGTACAAACCCCAAAAGAGGATAGATTTCCTTATGGGGAAGGTGAAATCTTTATGGATGATAACAGCTCCCTCTTGGCCCACCAGTCTAGCTTGGTGCTGCGCCAAATACTCATGTGGACAAAGCTGGAACAGATCCATACTGTTCAGCTTACCATCCAGGTCCCAGTAATACATATCAGGCTAGTCCATTCACCCACAATCAAGTCACGAGATGGTGATTGTGTTTATTGTACATTGACCTGGCATTCAACAGCAGCAGCAACAGACCAGAGAGAGGAACAACCTGCATCTTACAGGTGGAGATAAATCTTAGGAATTCATCCTGTTATTCTTTTATCATATACATTCATTCTCCCGTGTTATATCTCCCTCTTTCTGAGACTATATAATAGGGGTACCACATTCTTCCCTCACTTCCTTTGGATTCAACCTAGAATGTGTGAAACTGCAGTGTACAAAACAGATTGTGGCAAGATACCTGTGTAGCAGGTCAATACAGCTACATTCCTCATAGTGATAGCTCAACTTTTATTATGTTTAGGCTTAAATGCCATTTTTAAGCAATAGAATTTAAAGGCTTACAATAGGTGAACCTTTTTTGGGGAGGTAATATACTCACTTTAAGAGGTATCCTATGTCCTTGTAATCATTCATTCATTCATTTATTCATTCATTTTAGAGATGAATCCAAACTGTGTGGATTTAATTTCATTATCCCTCCTTTCTCCTTAGAATGGGACTGAAGACAACTAATACAGAATCTGAAATAGAATTACAAGACAATATCAATGATTACAACAGAATTAAAGACTGAAGCTTAAAGGTGATATCTGTGCAGCTGTAATGCAACAGAGCTGTTTCCCTCTCCCTTCTCAGTCCTGCAGAGCTGCTGACCAAAAACTAACTATGGAAGGCTTTCTCCCAAATTAGTTCTCCCAAAGTTCTCCCAAATATATTTTCAGGATGCAAAGGGGGTGTGGAGGGGGTCCTCCAAATCCACAGTTCTAGGTTGTCCGGTGTCACCCCCAAGACCACCTTAGCCAGGTCATGCAGGGTGACCTCTAGGCACCTGGATGGGCAGTATACCAACAGCGTGTTTATTCTGTCTCTTAGTCTTCTAAAAAGTAGAAGTCTTCTACAACATGCCTTGTTAGATTTTGGTCATAATCTAAGAAAATGAAATGCACATTTAAAAAATACATTATTAAGGAAAGTACAGCACCCATCGCAACTAGTCAGTTGCCAAAAGCCTCTTTGAATAAACTATTTGCAAGCTAGAAGAAGGACAATTATGAGGGGAAGCCACCTAGTTGCCATTGGTAGGGAATTCCAGGGCTTAGGAATGGGCCCTGGGGGGAAAAAACGTATTTTGTGTTCCCACCAGACATGCTTCTGAGCACAAGAGAACCAAGAGAGGGCCTCTCCTGAAGATTTCAAAGCTTGGGCAAGCTCATATGGAAGAATATGTTCCTTCAGGTAGCCTGGAAGCAAGTCATTAGGGTTTTATGCATCATAACTAGCAATTTGAATTGTGCCCACAAATAGAGAAGTAGTCAAGAAATCCTGTAAAAAGTGGGCTCCCTGTAACCACCCGCAGTCTGGCTTCATTTGAAATTTCTGAACGCCTATCAAAGGCAAACCCACGAACAGACTATTTAACAAAGGCATAGATAACCATGGCCAGATCAAATGTCTCAAGGGACAGATGCAATAGGCAAACAAACCTTAACTGAGCAAGTGCATACCAAGCCAACATAAAAGTCTGGGCAACTAAGGCCAGAGCTGAATGTGTGAGTTCACCCAAACTGTTAATTTAGTCTTTAGGAGGAGTATAATCTCATCCAGCATAGCTTGAATCCCTGTGCCTTGATTAGCCTTTGACTGACCAGCAGTACCTCTGTCATGTCTAAATTCAACTTCAATTTGTTCTCCCTCTTCTAGTACATTATTGACATCAGGCATTGGATCTAGGAATGCCAGACAGCCTCTCCCAGTGGTTGCATGTGTATGTGAAATGGACTGAGGGATAAGAGAGAACCACAGCCAAGAGCCAAGGTGTTGAACAGGAGTCCACGGACAGTGGCAACTGAACACACAAAAGGTATGAAGTATCCTTTTATCTATCAGTAAAGTTGTGAAGAAGTTACAGAATTACTAGAAGTATCTCAATTTTTGCAAAAGCAATAGAGCATTTTGAGTAGCTTTGAACATAGGCTTCCTAAGAGGTGCCTATGAATGAAAGAACCCGATGAGTTCACAGATGAGATCCTTTATCTTTTATAAGACACATAGCAGGAAACACCAATTATTCTAGATCATTATTATTGTTATTGTTGTTATTATATTTATTTATAGGCCATTTATTCCTCAGTATGAGACTCAAGGTGGCTTACAACAATTAAAACAAATGTAGTTTAAAATTCACAGGATACAAAAGTTAAATAGCAATTAAACTATCATAAAGTTAAAATTAGTTAAAAATAAAAAAAAACAAAATTAAAAACCCAAGATATGGCTGGAAAAGGGTTGTTCTTTTCTATTGCAACTCTTCAGATAATTTTTCAGAGCATATTTCTGGGAGCCCAAGAAACTGTAGGAAGGAGTGTTTGTGTGTGGGTGTGTTTGTGAAATTTACCTCACTGCTGCTGGAGCAACTGTCAACAGAACTCTGTTCATATGATGCTACCAATTACAAAAGCAAACTCAGGAACATGGCCCTAAGCGTATACATTTCTATAAATTAGAACTTCATTTGATATCTATATTTTCAGTAGCTATATCACTAGAAGACCAAGATAGTTGGACCAGGCATGCTCATCGGTAAAATATACACACTTACCATTGAATTCAGATGTCTACATTCTATCATAATCAATACGGTGCTTGAAAAAATAACTCACTCAAAATTTCAAATAATAGAATGGAATACCCAGTGAATACCACCAGAGGGCTCTGTCTTAACAGGTGATGTAGATCATTATTCTAAGAACAATCTACAATTTCTACTTTCTTGTGGATATTTCAACAGGCCTCCCTACTGGAGTTTCCTCATCATAAGCATGTGATCAGGAAAAAAACAAACAAAACCAAACTCCTTGAGTAAACTTGTAGCGTTGGACATGTTGGGTCAGCTGTCCAAGTACAGGTCACATTTTTTAAAACCTAGAAATAATACACAACATTTTATTTCATATGGCCTTGTTTCATCCAGACATTCAGAGGAGTAAGATTTAATGTAAACATTAGTTGTGAGTCCTAGAATAAGTTCTAATTTATCAATAATTTCCTCAGAACTTTGCTGGCAGAATGTGAGCACAAATGTATATAGTTGCTCCTCCATATTCATGACGGTTAGGGGTCTAAGATCCCTGCAAAAGTGGAAAAAATGCAAATATCTATAGGCCATGGTGAAATGAACATGAGCCTCCTGGTTTTGCCTTCAAGGAGGTGAAGTTCATTTGCAAGGCAGAAACAGGTGGCTGGTAGGGCTTGCTGCTGCCTCTGCTGCCCTATGTCATTTTTAGTAGGGGCCTAAAAGCCTCATCTCAGATTTGCAGTCCCTTGCAGTGTCTCTCAGTCTCACAAAGGCTGCAGAGAGACTGTAAATGTGAGGCAAGACCTGTGAGTCCCTATTAAAAGTGGTGTACGGCAGCAGTGGAGGGAGCACTGAATAATCTGTGAATAATCGAATCCGTGAATGTTAAATCTCCAGATGTGGAAGGCTGACTGTATTAACATCAACATGCTGAATTGTGTCGCTTTTGAAAAGTGTATATTTTATCTTAATTCTTCACACTATCTTTTGAATTTGTTAAATACGTGAACAGTTGATAGAGTAAAGTCGAAGGCTTTCATGGCTAGAATCCATAGGTGGTTGTGGGTTTTCTGGGCTTTGAGGCTGTGTTCTATTAGTATTTTCTCTTGACGTTTTGCCTGCATCTGTGGCTGGCATCTTCAGAGGATCCGGATCCTCTGAAGATGCCAGCCACAGATGCAGGCAAAACGTCAAGAGAAAATACTAATAGAACACGGCCTCAAAGCCTGGAAAACCCACAATAACCAGTTGAAAGAGTTTTAATCTTCTCTTCTGTGTTTCTGCCATATAATTGCTTATCTGTTGCTCTTTCCTTTCTTCTTTCAGACTTTTTAGAAAGCATTCTGCTTCTTCCAAATAGTATCCTCAAGCCCTCAAGCGCTGGAATTTACTATGTGCTATGCCAAAAGAAAAAAAAAGAACTAGAGAGTAAGAATTTTGTATTGGCAGAATAAAGGACATTGAGCGAAAAGCTCTTAATCTAGCTCAAGAACTTGGACTGTTATTCTGTTTTAACTGCCATGGTTCCATCCTATGGAATTGTGGGGTTTATAGTCTGGTGCGGCACTAGAGCTCCGTGGTTGATAATTCTAAGTGTGCCTCCCTAACCTGCCAGCCCCAGGATGCCATTAGGGCAGAACTATGGCAGTTAAAGAGGAATATCAAGAATAATTCTGTAGTGTGAATCCCCCCCCTCTTGTATGTTTTACTCACATTTGATGGATGATAACCCTCAACTTACTGGCTCTGGAGAATCTCAGCATCAGTGCTAATGCCTCCTTACCAAGGCCATTTCCGCACTACGCTCTTATAGCGCGATTATTCCACTTTCAACACCCTATGGAATCCTGGGGTTTGCAGTTTCGGGAGGGGCCGACTGGCCCCTCCCGAAACTGCAAACCCCAGGATTCCATAGGGTGTTGAAAGTGGAATAATCGCGCTATAAGAGCGTAGTGCGGAAATGGCCCAAGATCAGCTCAGAACCTCATGGTTGTGAAGACACCCAAACTGTTATCTCAACATGTCACAGGCCTTTTGAGGGTATACTCTTGATCTGATGTCCTCAAGTGGACTGGAGGCTGGAAGTGTAAGAATGAGGGAGTTCTGATTAACTCCTTTGCCATGATGGGGTCTAAAACCTGCTGAATTTTCACCTTAACGGCTGCTCACTTCTACTGGCTTATGGGATGCTTCGCAGTTTAATTTTGTCTCCTGCACATTTTAACATCAATTTTGAATTGCCATGGAGATCTCCTAGAAATATGGTCTAAAGATTCACGAAGAAGCAGATGATACATAGGTGTACCCCATCTTTCTACCCAGGACTCTTAATGGCTTGAACTGCCTGAAAGCAATTCTGGATTGATGAGGGTCAGCAAGATGAAGCTCAGTCCAGAAAGGACAGATTAGAGAAAAGCAGGTAAGGAAATCAGCTGCACTGGAAAAAAGAGGCCAACTGATATTGGATGGAATTGTTTTCCAACAGCTTAGATGTAGAGGCTGGAGGGTTCTCCTGGATTGAAAGCTTTTGATGGTGAGAAAGGTAGCATTTACAGATGGGACAAAGTACCTTTCAACTGATATTCCAATTGAGCCTCTCTATTCATGGGAAGCAAACATTACCAGAGTTATGCATACATTATTTACACTCGGATTTGGATTATCATAATGTATCCTATATGACACAACCATTGAAGACAGCTTAGATGCTTCAGCTGGTACAGAATGCAGCTTCCCAGGTGCTTGTGATAACCTGATGTAATTTGTACTGGTTGTGAACTCCAGGCTCAGTTCAAAGTGCTGGTTAACCACTCTGAATGGTTAAATTGCTTGGGACCAGGTTATTTGAAAGACAAATTGTACTCATTTGAACCTTGCATGGCTAATAACATGACCCACTGAGGCACAAAAGACAGAATGCTGTCAGTGCTGGGTTATTTACTGTGGGAACTCCCTGCCAGAGAAATTTGTTTCTTCTCTCCCCCGTTTTAAATGAGCTTTATTGATCTGGATTTTTGCAGTTTGAAACAGTCTCTGTTTTTTAAAAGGCTAATCTTTAAATTGCTGCTTGTTTTATATTTTACTCTTTATCTTTGATAATATATGCATTTTTGGGATTTTTAATACAGCTTTTGTATTTATTCTAATATATTTATCTTTTTTAAAACAATGTTGTGTGAGCCACCTTGAAGTCCTTGAAAATTGTCTAAATAAATAAAATTTCCTAAGCCCTTCATACAATTCGTCTTCATCAAGCATTGCCTCCATGTGTTCCTTATCTTTTTCTTCTAATTTAAATCCTTCCTGGCCATTGTTTAGGAAAGGATAGCCCCTGGCCATTATTTGGGGGTGGGGGTGGGGACACCTGATGCCCTCCAAATGTCTTAGACTAAAATTTGCACTATCTCTGAGCTCTGGCAATATTTGCTGAGGCTTATGGGAGTTGTAGTCCAAAACATCTGGAGGGCACAAGTCAGAGAAGGCACAGCAGCTGTGGAGAATTGACTGTAGGTGGCATTCTGGTTGATATTCATTGGGTATGGCTTCTCTGGAAATGCTTGTCACCTCAGGTTCCTTATGCTTGTAATATTCTCGGTTCTTTGCTGCTGCCGGGGTATACAATATCAACCACTTTCTAGGGTTGCTTGCAAACGCTAGTGCTGCCACACCAAAATGTTGCCTATCGTTATGATTCTTCTCCTACCGCTGAATCGGCTATTAGGTGGTGTTTGGTACTCAACAATGATTTTGTTTCTGCATTTATGAACTCTCTCTCAAGCCTGCAGGAGTGTTTGAGTATTTTACATGGGGGGAATTTTGTGGGAAGACTCACACAGGCTAGCAGCAGAGCACTCCTTTCTTTAAAGCTGGAGGAGCAGATTGCAATGACATCACTTCGGGGAAGTGCGGTCTAGTGGCAGGAGTCTGTGTGCGTACTGTCATCATGGACGGTGATGACGATGCGGGTGAAAGCGCACGGTGGACTTCTTTCTGAATGGCGCTACGGGGGACGGCGCTGAGGCACCCCATCCTCGTCCCGTTAGGACCCGGGAGAGCGAGCCCAGAAGGGGTCCCCCTCGGCTCAGGAGCTCCGCCATCTCTGAGACTCAGGGGTAGAGAGAGGGGAGGAGGGCTGCGACGTGATTCCTTTGTCGATGAGGCGCCCTTCCCGCGCTGCAATCGCAACCCCGGCACCAGCGTGAGGGAAGGAGCCGTCAGGCACGAGGGCCGGCGAGAGAGGGGAGGAGAGGAGCCAAGAGAAGAGAAAGGGAGCGACCCCGGCGGCCCCCTCAGAGTCTGCCGGCAGGCGGAGGCGTCCCCCGTGCCCACAACGAGGCGGAGGCGGAGGCGGGAAGGGCCCGGCGGCGGCGGGCGGGCGGGCGGATCCATGAGGAAGCTCCGCAGCCTCTCATAGCAGCAGCAGCAGCAGCGGCTACACCTGCTCCTGTGAGGCGGCGCTGGCGGCGGCGGCGGGAGCTCACAGCCTGTCTCTCTCCTGGCGGAGGCAGCCATGGGCACCGGCGCGCCGTGGTGAGAGACCCCGCGGGCAGGCGCCGGACCCTCGACGGGGATGTGCGAGCTGAGCCGCCCCACCAATGGCTCTCGGCGAGGAGGCGGCGGCGGCGGCGGCGGCGGAGGCTGCCGCCGCGAGGTGTGAGCCTCCCGCGCGCCTGAGGGGACTTTTTGCAGGCGGCATCGCGCGGGCTTGGGCGGCCGGCGTTGGCCTGAGTCTGCTCCGCCTGCCGCCGCCGCCGCCGCCGCCGCCGCCACCATGTCCTGACCGGAGAACAGCCGAAGCGGCGGGGGCGGGGGCCGCCGTCCGGGGCCCCCTCTCCAAGGCTGTCATGCTCCTTGGGGTCCTTTTAATCCTTTGCCACCGTGTCCAGGCGGAGCAAGGTAAGGGACGCCGGGCGGGAAGGAAGAACTCCGTCTGCTCTGGGTGAGCGGCCGCGGCTGAGAAAGCAGCGTTGGGCGAGGGAGGGGCCGGCGACGGTTAGCGGCAGCTACCAGCCGCTGCAGTTATTGTCTTCGCAGAAGTCTCTCGCCAGGGCGGCGCGGGGGGGCCGGTGGGAGAGGAGCGCACCATTCCGTCATGAACTGCCGGGGTTTGCGGGGACCGCGCGGGCGGGTTCTAAGGGCGAACACCCTTCTGGTGCGAGAGCCCACCTGGTTCGTCTCCCCTCTGCCTTTCGTGGAATGGACCGAGTCCGCGAGGGGTAGTAAAGAGGGGCCATCTTCTCAGTCTCTCCCTCTTGCAGTTTTTGACAAAAGTTAATAGCCGCCTGCATAATAGCTCCGCTTCACTGCGATGCCCGTATTTCTCTTTGCGGCTTCGTATTTGACTTTCGGAGGGAGCCTGCAGCATCAACAGAGACTCTGGTCGTTTTTCTGTAGCTGTTGAAGTGTAAAAAGATAACATTTAAAAAAAAAAATTGATTTTAAGATGGTATCATGGGGCTTTAAAAATACCTGCGTAGAGGGCAATAAGTCCCGTACTACCATTTGTTGACTAGCACTTCCCCCCTTATCCTTTGGTGGGTTGGATTGGAAGAGTTATTTTTTTTACTTCGAGGGAGTACTTTCTTCATCCGATTTCTTTGTCTAGTTTCTGTTGCTGGAAGTTAATATAGATATAAAGCAGACAGAAGTTCAAAAATGAATGTCATAATATGTCTTCAGGGGAAAAAGTGCACGTTTTAAAAAAACTCCCCCTGCAGTTTTCTATTAAGGAGCAGCAGTGCGTGAATATCAAGCTACCAACTGCTGCACGCATTCACATACTGTGTTGTGTATAACCAGACAAATAGTATGGATCTGGTTGTGGGCACAGTTCAAGTGAGTTGTGATTCATTGTCCCTTTTCTGCAGAATGTGTGCTTAGGCCATGGCATCATGGCTTGTGGCTGCAAACCTTAGGCTGTTTCCATTGAGGTATGTTCAATGGGGCTATAAACTATAAATCCCCCCCTTTTTTTTTGCCGTTCGCGTGTGTTACGCATAGCTAGATAATTACCTTCAGTTTCAAACACAGCTTGACATATTCCTAACATATAGAAAATGAAGAAGTCTGAAGCTTCCGGAACTAGTTTGACAGATCTTGGATTCTGGCCATTGTTTTTAGCATTTATTTGGTGAATGTGCATGCTTTATTGTTGAATGGCAACGTATTGCAAGTAGGAAGGAAGTGCTTGCCACCGCCTCTTGTTTCTGTGGTAACCAAGGTTGCTGATTGCTGCTAAAGATGGTGCTTCAAATATGGTTAGCTTTTGTTTAATAAGTGTGTGGAACTGACAGAAATCTCTTGTTTAGAAAACCTGATGGAATCTTGAATACCTTCTTTAAAATCTGGAAAGAGTCTCCTGTACATTATGGGGTACTTCTCTCCTCTAGATCATTCTCTAGCATGGCTCACTGTGAACTTTTTTTGTTCACTATTCTGTATATTTTAACTGTGGTGCTTGTACAGGTTGCAATCTAGAGAAAACTAAGGTTGCTTAAATCCCACCGAAGTGGTAACTGATGTCTTTGTGTGCTCTAGCCCCATTAAAAAAGGAAGTATTTAGCACCTGCTACTTTTTATTAACTCCCGTTTAATTAATGTTCTTTGAACTGTAGTTGAGTGTGCTGCTTTGCTGGAGGGACAAATTAGTCTTTTGAAATTGAACAGCAGTATTATTACATAGTGGCCTCAATCTGGATGTAGGTGCAGATTGAGTAGCTACCCACTGCCAACCAATGCGTGTAGATCTTGATCAGTCAAGGAAAGTCACTTGTACAAGTTGGTTTCTCACAGATTTCCCTTGTTGGATTTGAAGTCCGTATAAACTACTTTAGGTATTGTGCCTCCCCAAACTATTAGTGTCTGTCAATATATTCTTGTATTTAAGAACAGTCAGATGTAAGTAAGTCCCACTATACAGTACTTTGTTTTAATAGTGTGTCAGACATGCAGATAACTGGTTGGGTTTTGATTTACATTTTTTCCCATTCCTCTTGAAATGACATATTGGAGAAAGCAGGTTTGAATTCCAGATACATTTAGTCTTCGTACATTTGTCACTGTTTAATTAAATGTTTTTTAATTTTTCTGAGAAGATACTTTTCGACCTAGAGTGACATGCAAGTACTTTCATGCTTTTAAACTATAACATGGAGAGAAGTTTGGATTTAAGGGAGCAGATGGATTTCCAGATGGAAACTATTGTGAATTCTTTTTCTATATTTTGCATAAATTCTGTTCTATAACTTTCAGTTGTAATCTTTATTGGTTGTTAGAAACTACAACAAAATATTACTTGTTTATTTTTGTAAAGCACAAGAACAGTTTTTAAAAATAGTGAATACTGTAGCATAAAATTCCGAAAAATCAATGAAAAGTGTGGGCATTCAGTACTATTATACAGGTTAGCATATTACTTCATAATTCAAACAAATTGTCTTCTAACCTGGCAATTTATATTTAGGGTCTGGAATGATGTGGTAACTTGCTATCAATATTTAGAGGGATGTTATTGTAGAATAGGATTTGTTGTATAAACACAATACGAAACAAATTACAGAATCAGTCAGTTGGATAAAAGACTATTCAGTTGGCAAAGGAAGTTTAAAAGATAAACAAATATAACTTGTATAATGGACTAATGGAAACAGAAGAGGAACAAATCCTATGAAGAGATTTTTGCTTTTACTTTGGCAAATTGCAAATGTTACCAGAAAAATAGAACTTGCTAATGTGGAAATGGAAAATAGAATAAAATGGTATGTTTGCGAGAAGCATATTATCAAATACTGGTTCTCTGTTTTGGAATGAACAAAAGAAGTTGAATTGTTTCAAACTGCATACTGCTAAAACTCTGAAAAGTCCATTTAAGAGAAGCTAAAAGAAACCTGACTCACCTTTTCTTTTAATTTCTGATTAAATTTTATGATAGATGGAACTAGTTAGATGTGTTGCTTTATTTTAAAGAGTTGTAGCTTAATGGAGAAGAGAGAGATAAGAATATTGATTGCATATAATTATGACATATAATGGAAAACCTGTGGACCCTAATAAAATTGTTGCACCAAAACTCCATAAAATTTTGTCTTGCTTTTGTTTAGTGTTCTGGGTTCTCATCAAACATTTCTACTTTTTCATTCTTACTCTTGTAACTTATTTTTCTGTCACCCAACAAGTAAAGCATTTTGGATATATTAACTTGTTAAAAACCGCCTACTTTGTGAAAGAGAATGTAAAGTTTTGGTTAAAATTTATCCACTTTTTGTAACATTAGACCATGATATTTGGAGTAGAAAAGTACATTTATGCAAGCTTCAGATTTAAATCCTGCTGAGATCTAATCTTGAGCTTACATAGTTAGGCTACAGGAAAAAAAATTAGCTGTTAAGTAAGGGATAGACTTATGTGGAAAACCCAGATCCAAATTGCATGTTACAAAGGGATCCATTGGGTAATTATGCTGATGGAAGTTGTTCTGTCAGTAGCATTGGGAGGGAATGATTCCTGTGCAGCCCCCTGTGAACCCCAAAACCTGCTCCAGTGGGCTGTGAAAACCCTGGAATGACTTCTTTGGGGTATAATAGAGAGCTGCAAGGTGAGAGCAGAGGAGAAAAATGTTCAGTTGTGCTACTGAGCAGATGCTGTTATGCCACTAAATATAGGCCACATTATGAGTAAGAGACCCTTTTTTTTAAGTTATGAAAAGCAGTTTCAGGAGGGGACTATCTGAAGCAGTCAAGTAATGGTAACTTGCCTGATCTTTCGCCTGCCAGTGCTTTCCCAGTCAACATTAAGTTGTTGTTGTATACCTTCAAGTCATTTCTGACTTATAGCAACCTTAATGCAAACTTATCATGGGGTATTCTGGAGGCTGAGAGTGTGTGACGCAGCCAGGGTCACTCAGTGGCTTTCTATGGCCAAGCTGGGGAATTGAACCCTGATCTCCAGAGTCGGAGTCCAGTGCTCAAACCATGACACCAGACTGGATAAGTAGAGGTGTTTGTGATGTGGCCGTACGGGGACCTCTGCAAAATCCTAAGGGAATCAAAACACATTGGAGGACGTGAATTTGGAGCAGAGAAATGGCAGGTGAGAAAAGAATTAAGTACCTTTTTTTTACTTCCAAAGCAGCTTTTCCTCAGAAGATCCATTTAGGGGATATGTGAGGTATAGGATTTTGGCTGGGATTGGTAGAGATAGCCAGTGCTTGTTAGATAGAGACAGTAGTTGGCTATATCATTCTGTGTCCCATCTAGGATAGATAAGTGCCCGGCAACCATTTCTACTCCAGCCTGACAAGGTATTTGTTACTTTCTTCTTTTTTTGAGCAAAAGATATATGTGTATGTATAACTCTTCCAGTCCATGACTTTGGGTTCTGTATGAATGCAACCTGATGCTGCCTTGAAAAAATCCATCTACCACTCCATGTGATGGTGTTATCAGCTTAAACATTCACACACACAGAGAGCATCCTGTGGTGCTTTATACTCGAGTCTTTTGCTGCTGGTTCCTAAAATACTTGGCCACCACTGGTGAACCTATTTGTGAAAGCCTGGCTACAAACCTCTGCACTCTGTACAGCTGCCCTAGAGAATCATTACACTACACAAATAATGTGGCTTGATAATCAACTTGCTAATTTCAGTGCACATAGGAGATATATGGGGATCGCTTCATTGGGTTCAAGAACTTAACTCGTGGGAAATAAACGTGGCAGTGTATTAGATATGTCATCTGAGAAGAGTCTCCCTGTGTGAGAGTTTTGCCTGTTGAAAATTTGAAAAGCTCTTGTATCAATAGACGGTGAAAGCTGGAGAATATGGAAATTATGCACAAAATGAAGTGGGAGCCAGTGGTTGTCTTTCTCTCTACATTTACTCTTCTCTTCTACTTTTATCTCTCTTCCAATTATCTGAAGGCTCTTTCTGATTAGTCCAGAGGAGCGGGAGTTCTTGCAATATAGCTCCTTGGGTTTTGCTAGACGTTGCTGGTTTTTGTTGGGGGCACTATTTCTTGGATCTGCAGTAGGGCTCTGCTCTTCCAAAGTTTTTTTTTAAAAAAACTGGGATGTGGTTTGTTGAAGTGGTGCTCTGGTTTGAAGAGTAAACTTCCTCTTCTTTGAATATTCTGGAAAAAGAGTTATAGAGTTATTGTGCCAAATTGCTGTTCCACGATGCACTATAAAACAATAACTCTTGAAACTAATAAAATAATAAATAATAAAAGCAAGGAGAAGATGAGAGCATATTTCTCCAATATCTCTGGGAATTAAAAAGAAACCTATATGGGTGGGAATAAAATGTTGGAGCTGGTGCTGGTAATATCCTGAAAATAGATTATGACAACAGAAACATTGTTTGGATACTTTAGAAAATTCCTGAGAACTACAGCAACAAATTCCCCAGTTGGCCAACACATTTTCCCCATCTGGAAGAGCCCTCTTTTTCTTTAAGCGTTAGGAGGACAAGAAACAGGGAAAAGAGGGGCATCCAGAAGGGAGTTAAATGAGAAACAGCAAATGGTAGCTTCTCCAGGATGATTAGAAGAATTTATCAGAAATAATCACTGCATACCTTGGTGCTTGTTAAAACACAGTTCTGTATGCCAGGAGAAAGCAGGATGGGGACTGTTTTCTACAGGCCTTTGGCTAGGTTCTGCACTCCTGAGTGCTGACTAGAATAAGCAGATGGTAATCTGAACTCTTAAATGACATTGTGGCTTGTGAGAAGGATCTTGCGGACAGCAGGATACAAGGTAATCAATGCAAGCAGTAAGTGAGAGTCTTCTCGTTGTGACTGGCTTAAGCAAGAAATAATACAGATCTTGCTGTTGCTGAGCAGAAAAGGGGTTCCACCATGTTTGCAACTCACTGCACCTCAATATTCTTGAAGTGGCACATTGCTAGTATTATTAGTTAATATAATAATAACATAGACTGTCAGTACTGCATGAATTGTGTGTGTGTGTGTGTGTGTATGTGTGTGTATCTTTCTGAACAATGAATGTCTTCGACAAGTTAGGGAGTGATTTATGCTCTTTGCCTTAAATGAGTTTAAGAGATTAGTTTCTGAAGAAGGAGGGGATTAAAGATTTACCACTCTCCCCCAAAAGGATTAAGGTAAACAGAAAAAGACAAGTGTGTTGGGCTGAATAGTGTCTTCTGATTTCCAAAACGTCTAATGGTCTTTCGTACTTAGATATGCTTGGATATTGACGTTAGAAAGAGGATTTTGGATACATTTACTTCTGCCTTAATATGTTTGTGGATCTGGGCAGAAATGTTACATGAACTTGTCTTTTAGCCCAACTTTACTTTGCTCCGTTCTTAGCCTTGGTCTTGCAAACTGTCTATCCTATTATCCTTTGCCTGAGGCAATTTTTTTTTAAAGCAGACTTGGTCATCTCTACATTTTTTGGTGGTAGATTTGACTTGGGGAGCTGTAGACATTTCCAGTTGTGTCTGCAAAGTAGTTTTGGAGCATCTAATTGTGTTTAGTATCTTGTCATTTCAGTTGCCTGTTATTCTGGGAAGCAATAACTCATTTTCTTCTTAATGTACTACTTTAGCTGCCATTTCACATTTTTCCAGTGGTTATTTGATGTTACTTTTACTGAGATCAGAATGCTGTTTTAAGGATCGCTTTCCACTACAAGCACACATGCCTTTTTTAGTACAATTCATCCATACACTGTGGGTGATTTGGCACAACATGGCAAACCAGAAGCATATATGAGCACAGTACTGGTGTTTGCAGCCTGACTAGTTCAACAAACCACAAAGCTTTCCTCCATGGTTTATTTATTGTGTTGTGCAAGCACAAGTACCTTGCCTGCTCTGTATTCTTTCTGAGTTGTTGGAAGAGAAACAAATCAGAGAAGAGTATCTGAGTGTGTTTACAAATCATGATAAACAAGCCATGGAGCTCTGTGGTTTGGCTTCTTATGAGGCAAGTGGGAATGACTGAGGCATGTGCGCAGTCATGGTTCATACTTAGCAAGCCAGGGTGTCTGTCTACTACATTATAACGGAACTGATTGTTCTAGAATTACTTTCTGAGTTGGTGACTTCCTTGTTTGATACATATTGGATTGTGAACACTAGAAATCTGTTCGAGTTTATACTGTAAGAGAGCCAGCATAGTATAATAGTTTGAGAGTTGGACTACAACCCTGGAAACCAAGGTTTGATTCCCTACTCGGCTGCGGAAACCTGCTGGGTGACCTTGGGTACATCATATACTTTCAGCCCCAGAAAACCCCGTGGTAGATTTGCTATAGGGTCACGGTAAGTCAGAAATGACTTGAAGGCACACAAGAACAATTATAACATAATTTTTAATCTAAATGATTGTTACGGACTCAGGGAATATAGATGTGTACACCAGTTCATTTCTTGTACCCATTCTACTGCATTGCTGCTGTAAATTCAGTTACAGTTACACTGTACTGCTTTGCACTGTCTAGTTTCAATTTAAAAGATGGTGCTTCAGCTGTTGAGGAAGTGGGATCTTTCATTCAAATAATTAATATGTCAATGTAAAGTCGAAGGCTTTCATGGCTGGAATCCATAGGTTGTTGTGGGTTTTCCAGGTTTTGAGGCCGTGTTCTATTAATAGAACACGGCCTCAAAAGCCGGAAAACCCACAACAACCTATAATTAATATGTCACGTGCAATAGCTCAACTCACATAAGAAATTCACAGAACAAAACATCTGAAAATTTCTCCTGGTAGCTGCTCTTGCCCATTGGGACTAAATAAATGTCCAAACCAGTCACAATGCAAAAAGAGAGAGAAAAATAGTATCTATTATAATTGTTGGTAGTAATTCCACCTTCCACACTATAACCATAAACGCTCTTGACGAGATGGCATGTTGATGTCTTTTGTAGTGATCTTGAGCCACGCTAATCAGACCAGAGTGTCTTGCAGTCCCTGAGTTACCAGAGAAGGAATCTGAGGGAAAACTTGGAGAAGGAGAACTTACCAAGCAGAATCTGCAGGTCTCACCCCCTGGATAAGGAGTCCAAATTGACCACAGAGCCAAGGATATTTGCCTTCTTAATGGTAACCACTAAAGAATTCAGAAGGAAGTACCCAGACTTATCCACTAGTGTCAAGTTTTTGTGAGGACTACTTGGATACAATTTTTTTTCAGGCCTGGTTTAGCTTTCTACAAGTTCATGTCTGGACTTAAAAGGTGCAGTGTTGTCTCCTCCCTCCCTCCCCCCATCTCTGAATAATTCTTTTTTCAAAATAAAACTATGATGTTAACTATGATGTTTTTGGGTGATAGAGATTGGATATATTTCGTCTTTACATTATGTCTTGTAGATAGGAAGTTCCTAGACTTTTGTGAATAGTTTCATTAGCAGTTTCGTTTTCTCTTGTAATTATGAAACTGCCACTTTGAATTGTTGCTAGATCACTGTACTTGTCAGAGGGTCTATTTTAATTCCCCAGGAAGACCAACAGCCTTGAAAGAGACAATTAAGGCCCTTTTCACATGTGTGTGGGGGAAACGGGCGAAAACGCCCAAAAACGGAGCTTGCCTGAAACCGGGTAAGTCCATCGCCACATGGAGCAGCGCGAGCTCGCTGCTCTGCAGTCCTGCGGTGTCCCAAATGGCGGCTTCCGATAGGTGAAGGCTCTCCACCAACCGGAGAAGCTCGCCAGCTGGAAGCCCGCCCCCGGCAGATCTGCAGGCACGCACTTGCGCGCGCCTGCAAATCCGCTTCGGAGCCGGGCGACAGAGCGGTGCGGGGCTGCGCGCTCCATGCTTTTTAAAAACCTCGAAAAAGAGGTTTTTAAAAAACACACAGCGCGGCTAGTTCCGGCTGCTCCTGAGTGGATTCTGGTGTGGAACTACAAAAAGTAGTCCACGCCAGTCCACTCTAGGGTGTAGAAGACCTCCGTCAGAGGTTGCTCTGCACCATTTCAGAAGCCCGGTATGGAAATGACCTATGTCCCTTCCTGGTTCAGCTTACATGGTGTGAAACCTGATGTCATTTGTATCATTTAACTGTCTCTTAACCCAAATCTGTTCCTTGAAGCCAAGACAAAATTTGAGCGTATATATTTGGGAGGTGATGTGAGAGGCGAGATTATTCTCCTTGTTCCAAAGTGATGGAAACAGACCTGTCCACAGAAAGGATCAAATCAATATCCTCTGTAATTTTTATATCTCAAGAGAACAAATATTAGTCAAAGGATGAGACATCAATTTTTTATTCATATCTACATTTTTTTTATGGAATCATGTTTAACCCTTTGATCTTCTAGATATTTTGGACTTCAGCTCCCCACCACTGGCCATGCTGGTTTTGGCCAAAACATCTGGAGTACTGCAGACTGAGAACTACTGATGTTCAAGAAAGGTAGAGTAGGAAAGCACCCTAAAACAGTCCAATAAAATAAGATTTTTAAAATGCCTCAGAATAGAGTGTGTATGCAAAACTTGATAGAGTTTGCCAAAAACGAGTTTGATTTTGTTTGAATGACAGTGAGAAAGGTAATTGGTTCAATCAGAAACAAATATTCACAATTCTAAGTTACCAGTGTGCTATATTCCACTGATATTCCCACTTGTGTACTGTGAGTGGCACTTTCTCTATGTCAAAAAATGGTAAGAATAAAGAATAAAGTAAGGAACAACAAAGGATAAATTAATGGCAAGCAAAACTAGATTTTTTTTATTGAATAATCTTGAAACTGAAGCAAGAGCCTTGGGAGGGTGTTCAAGTGACAAAAAATGATATTTTGAGAGATGCTGAAGAAAATTGTATGAATTTTTTTTTTGGATTGTTTTTCTGAGGATTCTCCTTCTTTCTGAATATTGTGCTCTTTCTGTTGGTGCATTGGTTACATTATGAAGACTGGAAAATTCATGTAAAGAAATACATCTTACACAAGCTCAAGGGATAAACAGTGTTCAAGGAAAAGTAGGCACTGTGCCAGTTATATGAAAATCATCTTGCCTTCTCTTTTACTTTGGTAGTGGTATTTTAAGAAGTGTCTCAAGAGATCCCTCCAGCTTACTGCTTCAAGAAACCACTGGATATCCTTCTGAGTAAAGAAATCTTGCCTCATCTTTAGTTCCTTTTGGGACTTCATTGCTATGAATATTTTACAGCAAATGAAGTCAGTACATGCCAAACTGCCAGGGTAACATCTAATTTTGATGTCAGGAGCCTCTGTTTAACTGGTCATTACTGCTTGAATTGCCTAATTTTCTTTTGAGGTAATGCCAACAGTGTGTTCAACTAAAGTTTATTGCTGGTAGAGCAGAAGTAAATCAGAAGCTCACCATTAAACATTCATATTGGCTTACACAACCTATTGTAGTGGGCAGAGGTGGAGGAGTGAAGATCTATGTCCTTTGGCTGTGACAAATGCACACCCTGCAGAGTGACTGGGAGCTAATGGAATGGTAGAGATGCTGGCAGCACTGCCAGTGGAATTGAATTTTATCTACCTTATTTGCCCTTGTTATGCTATCTGCAAGGTTCTCCAACTTTCAAAGCAATTTATAAGCACTGATTAATTGAAAGCTTCATGAATAAGTCATACAGTATGCCATACACACTTGTTGATAATCTTAGAGTCCCCATTTCTCAGTGATGCAAAACAGATAATTAGGTCTTGTTGAAATAAATGAGAACTGTTTAGTGTTCGTAAATGGTTTTGTATGGAATGGGGAGTAGATCCCACAGGACTTCTCTTTCCTATTTAAGTGAACATCTATGTCTTCAGTACCTTTCATTTCGTAATATTTTGCCATGGGGTTGATAAAGTAAACCTAAGGGTGTATAGTATGCGTAATGCCTGCTACATACTTTGCAGGCATATTTTTATGAAGAATTATGAAGCAGAGCATAGTGGTTTGGGCTGCAGTTCAAAGCTTGTATGGGTGACTAAACAAATGTTCTGCTGCTCTCAGTGTATTATGCTTGTGTACAAAATGTTCTTGCTTTTATTCTTGCTTTAGCGGGGATGAATGCATTCCTGTTAATAAATATTCTTCCCTGGAGTATGTCGATGGTAATGCTCAGTTCTATTTATTAATATATTTGATTATTTATTTCAGTGCTTTGGTTCAGCTTTTCAGTTGCATTATTCAGCTAAGTAGGCTATAACAATATTGCCAGTGCTTATGAGAAACAAATTTTCAGAAGCTGGTAAGTCTCATGGTTGTACCTCCCTGTTAGGTTTTTCACTGGGCAGAGAAAATACAACAGGGATTTTTAATATTTGAAAAGGAATTTGTAGTCCAGCTATTTAAAAAGTTGTATCCCATCAAATCAGTAATCCACTGAAAGGCTCCTGATAGAAATTTAAATGATAACAGAATGGTTCTTTTAAAATCTTCATTGTAGAGATAAAATTAATTTACTTAATTATGTTATACACCTCAAAATCCTAAGAAGAATGATTTACATTTTTTGATTTTGAATAATTTTCTTAAGTGAGATGAGTCATACAGGAAGTCATAACTTAAGAGATATGAAAGAGAAAAATTGTAAGAGCCTATAGACCTTGGCTTGACAGAACTAAATTCACAATAGTCTTTTCAAAATTCTTCTCTCCTTTAATCGATGGTTAAAACACATGCAGCTGTCGATCTGAGAGCTCATTGAGATTGCTTCCTGTAATCCCAGGTCTGCCACCAGAAATATGCTTATTGAATAGAAACAAATGCAAAACTCTACATTTAGGCCACAGAAACCAAATGCATAGGTTTAGGATGAGGGATACACAGCTACATGCAAAAAGGACCTTGAGATTATTGTTGATCATAAATTGAACATGAGCCAGGAATGTGATGTTGCAGCAGAGAAACCTGCATTAATGGAAGCATAGTTTCCAAGTCAAGAGAAGTAATAGTCCCACTATATTTTGTGCTGGTCTGGCCTCATCTGTAGTACTGCATTGAGTTCTGGGTGCCTCATTTTAAGAAGGATATAGACAAGTTGGAGCAGGTACAGAGAAAGGTAACAAGGATGATAAGCAGCAAACATACTGAGAAGAGAAGACTGAGGGGTGCAGAGGTGGATCTGGGGTGGGGCACCTGGGTACCATTGTCAGGGGGGTGAAAAAAAGAGGAATCCCTTTGCCAGCCTCCCACCGTTCCCCCCACCTCCGCCCACCTTTCTCCCCGCCCCCACTGCCGTTTGCCCTGCCTCGCCCCCATTCACCCTGCCCACCTCCATCTGCCCCTTCCCCACTCGCCCTCCCACTTCTGCTGCTTGCCACACCCACGTCCACCATTCATCCTCTTGCCCTACCCACTTCTGCCCATTACTCACCCCACCCATCTCCATGCTCCCCTCCCCTGCCTGGCCCCACTTGCTCCACCCACTTCTGCCCACTGGTTGCCCCGCCTCTGCCAGTTGCCCCATCCTCTTGCCCTGGGCGTTGTTAACCCTCCATCTGCCACTGGAGCAGTGACATGACTGTATTTAAGCACCTCAAGAGCTGATACACAGAGAGGGGCGAGCGTGTTCTTTGCTGCCCCAGAGGGTAGGAGCAGGTCTAATGGTTTTAAGTTACAACAGAGCAGATTTCAGTTGAACGTTAGAGGGAACTTCTTGACAGTGGGAGTGGTTTGGCAATAGGACCAATTGCCTGGAGAGTTGGTGGTATCTTTGTTATATCTTCAAACAGAGACTGGGCAGCTACCTGCTGGGGCTGCTTTACCTAGAGATCCTGTATTAAGAAGGGGGTTGGACTTGATGGCCCATGAGGCCCCTTCCAATTCTATGATTGTGTGATTCTGTGTTATTGGATATTCATTGTTGTTGTGTGCCTTCCAGACCCGAAGGCCAACCTACCATAGGGTTTTCTGGGGCTGAGAGTATGCGAAGTGCCCAAGGTTACCCAGTGGGTTTCCATGGCTGAGTAAGGAATTGACCCCTGGTCTTCAGGGCCATAGTCCGACACTCAGACCACTACACCAGGCTGGCTCTGTTGTTGGTTATACCAGCTTGCAAACCCTGAGTGTTTTGATTGGCCTTTGACCAGAGCCTGCTTCACAAGTCTCTTGTCATTTGCCTATGAAGACCAATGTTCAGTGAAGAGTGCTTGAGAAAAGGCTTCAGCATGACTGTCCTGAGATATTTCACTGCCTGAGGTGAAGGAAAGGACAGTGCTCCCCTGCTGCCCCATTTCATTTACAGAAACCAGCCACTCTTCGCTTCTAACTGCTTCTACTACATCTAAAGATGGAATGCTAGCTTAGGGAGCACGGGTACAGCTGTGTGCTGCATATAGACCTCTGTCCTCTAAAAACTCGGCTTTTGCTGCCTGAGGCATCCACCTCACTTTGACTAATGAAAGGGCCATCCTGACCCATAAGCGTTTTTTGTGCTTACTGGGCTCAGTCTGAAAAGAGCAGCACATGTGCATTTGCTCCAGCTTGTGTTCTTGAGCATACATGTGTCTCCTATACCTGATGTATGTTTCAACCCTTGACTTTAGCTGCTGCTTTTGTTATCTGACATTAAGGCACCACCTATGTTGGATATAAAAATTGCAGCTACTTCAAAATGATGGTCATACTTGAGCGTGTTTTTTCTAGTGGTGACGTGCAGTGCTGTATTTTCTTTTGACCAAGTCAAGGCGTAAATTAATTTCAGTTGCATATTGCCTGTCCAAATTGGAATGCATCCACTGAATCTATGGCTTAATGGTTAATCAGCTCTTATGTGAATCCCATTGATTTAGTGGGTCTTCTGTGACAGAACTGGATGTAGTTTCAGGTCTTTCCAAGTGTTTGTTTGGTGCCACACACTGACACACGTTGCTATTGTAAGATAAGCTTTGTTGGTGGTAAATGATGCAGCGAATGATACACAGTGCACAGCCCTTTCTCTGAGGGGTCCAGCATTCTTTTACAGCCAATGGTACAAATCAGCCCCCAGACTAATTCTATCTGAAAGCAGATTTAGGCTGCATTGCTGGCTATATTGGATCCATAGACTAGGGTACACCTCTCCAGTAAGAGGCCAGTGGAAGGGTTATATAATGCAAAAGCAAGCAAGCAAAGAAAAAAAAATCAAAGTATGCAAGTGTGACCCACTGTGAGAACTGTGCAAGCAGGTTAGCAACAGAGGAAAACTCACTCCCCCAGTGCATTCCCAGCCTTTGTATACCTTCTCAGCATCAAACTGCCAAGCTAATTGAAAAAGTAACAAAAATGTAGCCTATAATACAGATCGGTTCTTTCATGTCACTTGATAGCTGCTGCTGCTTGGTCATGATGCCAACATTAACTCCAAAAGCCTGATAGCAAAACCCCTATTCGCTGTAATGAGTCTATTGTAGCAGGGACTAGCATTTGGTCTTAGACCAATAGGTACTGGTGCTGAGTGCTCAAATTCAGTTTATGCCTTTAAAAAAAAAATTTCTACACTTAACTATACTGCTATACTTAAGAAAGCACTTGCATTGCTTGTACACACAGAGGTATATCTCATGCTCAATGGTTTTTTTGGAAGTGTGAATGTTAGCTGAACTCTTTCTATCTGGAATTCAAACAAAACATTGGACTTTAATCTAATCTGACATTTGTTAAGGGGAATTACCACTTAAGGGAAAGTAAAGACTCCCATTCCTCCAAGTGAGCTGGTGGAAATGTTATAAACAGCATGGTTTATTCAGAGGGCGTGAGGACTCTTGCCTGCCCTTAAATCACTTGTTTATGGGGTTGTCTAGCATAAGAACTTTGCTGTTTGGCACTCTGATTGTCCTGCTGGGAGAATGGGAAGCACTATGGGGAATGCAGGAGGATTGTACTTTGCAGTCCAAGCTTTGTGCGTTTCACCAGGTAATGGAGGATGACTGGATCTGATTTCTGAAATTCCTTTATTGCTGCATGTCCTCATGCATGTGTGTGCAAGTGTGCATGCGTATCCAATGAAATCAATCATACAGAGGTCTTTTACAAATCACATCATGTAGTGTACTTCAGTAAAATTGGGAAATTAACTCTGGTGAAGATTGCAGACAACTCATTTTATTTTACCATGAAGATTTGCAGGAAGTAAGAGGTTAGGTTAATATGCTTACAGCCCAGACAGTGTACCTACTTAGAGGGAATACTGGAAATTGTTCTCCAGTGCAGCTGGAAGGCATCTGTTTGTGGAAGGTTGCACTAACACTGCACCACTAGACTATTTCTGATAGAAATAATGGACATTATTTCTACTCTGTTAGAAAGAGTGGGAAACTAGAGATAGGGAATTACAATTTTGCCAAATAATAAAAAGGGAGGGTGCTGGGAAAATGGGAAAACCAGAGCTTGGGAGGTTGCACATCACAGAGGTTTCTTTTGATAACAGGGTGCATTGCGCACAGAGTGGAATAATATCAGAATATTTCAGAAGAATTCAGAATAATATCAAGAGAAGGAAGCAATAGTCAAAGCTAGTGTATTTATCTTGTTTCACAGCTAGAGGAACTTTACTTCTTTGTAAGTCATGGAAACTCTGAGGGCAGCGGCTGTCCTTTGGTTTATGTACTTCTGGTCGTGAATCTAAAATGAAGTAATCATCTTGGCTGTCTAGCACCAAATTTTCCTAGACAGCCAGAAATGGTTGATGTATTCTAAGGTGATTCTGGCAGAGTAGGTTAAGATGGGAAGACCAAAAAGCTGGCTAACAGCAGGTGGGGGAGAGTGCTAGAAAGGATCGTAAGGAACATAGGAACCAAGGTCATTTTTGGAGCTGACAGTGATTCTGTCCATGCTGAGTTCTGTGGTCAAAAAATGAGCCTTCAGTGCCTGAAGTTATGGGTAGTTAGAGGATTCAAGTAGTGAGGCATGGTTTTGGGTACACAGGGTGGGATAGGACAAAGAGATCAGTAGCTTGATTATGAGAATGAAAGGGAATCATTAGGAAGCTACTGGCTTGGTCTGGTTATATGCCTTCCAGTCGTCTCTGACTTATAGCGGTATGATCCTATCACAAGATTTTCCTGATAAAATTTATTCCGAGAGGGTTTGGTACTGCCTTCCTCTATGGCTAGGAATATGGCTTTCCCAAGATCACCAGTTTTTGTGGGTTTTCATGGTTAAGTGAGGATTTGAGCCCTGGTCTGCTGGAATTCTAGTCTCATAACCACATCACTATACCACACTAATTGTTAGTCACTAGCTACTAGATTAAATTAAAATAAGGTGGCATATGTCTGAGACTTTGCTAGCTAGAAGTATATAGAATAAAAAAGGATATCATAAGGGTGCCTTAAGCTGCCTCTCTTTTTTGGAAAGAGAATGTGTCAGGCCTGTTTCTTGAGAAGACTCTAGACTGGCCAATTTAAAAGTAACTTTGTAGGTAGTTTGTCTGGGGCAGTAAGTAGTTAGTAAGGCATTTACATTTATCTTGAGTTCTCAGACTTTCCATATTGTAGCAAGGCACCTCCTTTGATTAGGGGCAGAGGGCATCCAGGTCAATGAATTGCAAACTACTCAAAAGTTGAACTTCAGATCCTCTTGTTCTGAGCTGCCATGCGATTCCTGCCCTTTGCACAGCAGCAGTGTTACCCTGCTTGCTGGGGGTCCCTTAGGAGGATTCCCAACGCCTGTCAAAATTATCACTTGTGGGGAAAATTAGCTATGAACACTGCTATAGCAATGCAAAGAGGGCAGGGTAATTAGGGATCTTGAGCCCAGCTTTACGGAGTTGGATCACAGAGAATCAATCTAACTGTTCAAATTTAAGTATTTTATTGAAATAGATGTTAAAATCCATACAATCACTCAGCTGCATTCACTCCCACAAGCATGCAAGGCTGCAGAAATTTAGAAAGAGGTGAAAATTAATAGAGAGAGATACAGAAGGGTTTTGGGGTAATACTGTACCAATCCAGAAGTCTTCGGCTGGGAAAAGACAAGTGAAAAGCCCAACTCAGCCTCCGGGAGCGGGGCTGAGGGGAGCTTTTCCACTGGCAGAGGCATCGTTTGTGAGTCTGGGAGAACTCCCAAATGGAGGAGAAAAAGGGGTTCTAGTTATAGTCTGAATACGTCCTGGGGATCAGATGGCTGCATTTTTATGAAGATGGATCTCAGCTTTGTAGTTCAAAGAAAATACAGCCAGGCATCCTTGTAGTTTCCTGCAAGATGAGTTTCTCGTCTGGGGATGTTTGCCTCCAAAGTGTAACATTCCTGGCTGTTTGAAATATTAATTTGATCCCAGAGACCTCTTGTCTCCTGTTGGTGCTATTATTGCTGAAAATCCGTTCAAATGGTCTGTGAGAACCATTCTGAGATTCACCTAGGATGTGTGACAGAAAACAGGGCTACCCTTTGATACATATCCATAGCTCTACTGCCTACGTGTCCTTCCAGTAGATCTCTATGGCTCACTATGTTTGATATAAAATAATTATGATCGTCAGGACATAGCATGTAGGTGGGGTAACAGCAGTACAGATTAGGCAAAATGCTAGGGTGATGCAAATGTGAAAACAAAACATAAAGTGGGCATTTCTAAAGCCGCTGTGGAAGACTTTCTCAGTAACACATCCAGAATCTGGCATTTTGGATTGTGGATGCATTATTGCAGGTGCTATGTAGGTGGTGGCTAGAGAGACCTTTAGAAAGTACTTGACACAGTGCGCTGAGAGTTTATGAGTTGTGTTGTGAATTCACTGGTCTTCTTTACAGGTGAATCATGTGAACATATCTCAGCTGCTAATGTGTGTACTCAGAGATACCTTTGATACAACATAGTTCTTGTGATCGCAGAAAGAAGCTGTAAAAGGGGCTGACATTCTAAGACATCCTTCACACATGAATGCAACTACAATTTAATATGCTAAATCTCCGTTATATTGTTCACTGTCCTTTTTACTGCTCTCATTATTTTCTAGCATCCACCATCTGCATGATTTTGCAGCCCCAAGTGGACTGCACTTATGACCTAAATCTTGGCATGGAATGGCTAGTAAAAGAAACCCGGGAGTAGATGGCTCACAGATTGTGAAATGTTAATGTCAAAAATTAAAGTAAGTTGAAGAAGTACATTAAATCAATCGTAGTGCCTAAATACAATCAAAAGAGCATCCCTGTAGAGTCTGTGTAGAATTCGAAGGTGAGTTAAAGAACATATTTGCATTACTAAGCCTAATCAACTGGAAACCAGAAAAACTCTTGACTGAAACCAGGGACATTACAGAGAAATTCTGTCTGTAACTAAAAAAGAAAGAAAGGCCTCATTGGATGAGTAAAAACATCTTCAAATGGTATTGGACAGATGAGACACAAAAGAGGAAGTGACAGAGTCAAATTTTGAACACATGTCATGTCTTGGTCCCAGGACCCAAGTCTAACACAAATAATGGAGGTGGGGGGGGATGCCCATTCTTGAGGGATCAGTGAAAGAGATGGACAGGGGAGGCGTGTCAGTTCTTGAGACAGATAGTGACACTCCCCAACAACCACAGCACACAGACATGGACTTAACAGTACCTACTGCAGCCAAACAAGACAAGACAAGGAGAGGGTCTATGACATTCAGAATGCTTAAATAAATGCTCATTAATCAGGCAACATCTGCGGGAAGCTGCTAGACCATAAATATTTCAGCACCTCTTTCGGGAAGGTCCTTATTGACAACCAGCTGTTCTGGAAGAAGCAACACTTTTGGCTCTTGATTCCTGGCTTGTGTTTCTAAAGAACTCTGCTTTGTTTGCTGACAACACTACTCATCAGTCCCTTGGATTGATGCCTCAGATTTATTGCTTTATCCTGCTGATCTGAACTGCCTAAAACTCCAAGAACTGTAATCACCTGGCTGGTAAGCTCCTGCGTACAACCAGGGTTGCTACTGTTTCTGCTGTATGACAGACACTACTTGAACTTTTGCCCCTGGCCGACCTCCAAAACAGGACAGGTTCAGTGACTTGAATATAGAAGAAAAGTGAATTGTTATAATAAATGCAAAGAAATATAAGAGGACAACAAAAAGGGAAGAATAAGAGACCTCTTCCACAAGAGCTTAGAAATCAAAGAGAAATTTACACCAAGAATATAGATGCTATATGATCAGATCAGGATAAAATAAAATAGACCAGGACAAAATAAGATGATAGAAGCAATAAGCTGAATAAGTATACCAAGGAGATGAAGGGATGATGATCCTTTTGATGAGGAGACTACAGTTTTAGAAAGTGAAGTGGAAGCTGTTCTCTCAAACCACTTGGGAGAAATAAATAATTAGAAACCGATGACATACTGGTAGAGCTGTTTCAGGATATAGAGACAGAGTCCATTCAAGTTCTAAGAAAAATATTTCAGAAAATATATATAAAAAAGCAATGATCCTCAGACTCAAAATGCCCAATATATGTTAGTCCCCAATAATGAGGACACCCAGGATTGTAGTAACTATTTGACCATTGCACTAACCTGCCATGAAAGCAAAGTAATGCTGAAGGATTTACAAGAAAGGCTTCTACCATGTGAGGAGCAAGAAATGAGAAAAAGATGAGGGAACAAAAAGTTACATCCCTCAAATCTGTGTCAGTGGTGGCATGCAATTCTGAACAGATTTGAGTGATTTTGATATACCAAATATTATACAAATTGGATGCAAAGAGTTACTGAATAGTCAGTAAAATTACATTTTATTGAGCCAGAATGTCATAGACCTTTGATCACTGTTTGTTAGCTACCGTTACTGCTGTGGACTAGGTTTTCATATGGTCACTGTTGTTCTAGACACTGTCCCACTTGTTTCATCGCTGATAGCTACTTAGAAAACCAGAGGCCAGTTTGGCTCCAGTAGACTGTGTCTGTTCCTGGGCCATTTCCCTTTTCAAGAGATCAACCAGGACTTTGATAGAATTGTTGGCCAAAGCAACAGAAAAATTCCAAAGAGCCATCAGCGAACCATATGGGTCCTTCCAGAACAGACCTTTTGAATCATTACCTGATTCTACAGACGCTTTGGTTGTCAGCTAGTTTTAACCCTATCAGGCCCAGATACCCTAAAGGCACTAAATCCTGTCTGATTTAGGAAGCTAAATGGGGTCAGCCCTAGTTAATATTTGGATGGGAGACTGTCAGCGAATTCCAGGTGCTGCAACAATATTTCCATGGAAGGAGCTGTCAGACCCACCTCTGACTATTCTTTGCCTGAGAAAACCCTGTGAAATTCATGCCATAAGTCAACAGGTGACTTGGAGGCATATGCACACATACAAACCCTATCAGATAGTGATGTGTCCGTTTGAACATCCATATCACACTTATCTCACCAAAAGAGAATACCAAGTCCACGGTGTTCCATGCCAAACAAGTGGAATCAGATACTGAGACAAACTTGTAATTGCTGTGAAGGCCATGAAGTCTAGAGCCTCATCCAATTGTGCATTCTCAGCATGGATATAGGAATCCTGTAAGACAACAAGCCAAGGTCATTCCAGCACTTGCCTTTCAAGACTGTCCCAACTGTCTCAGGAAGAGAGATGTTGTACAGTGGAGCAGATGGTTTTCCAGCAAAGCTCCAGTTGTGTCCTGCGCACCATCTTCAGGTGAACGCACTCAAAAATGAAACTCATCCCAGATCAGTGGTATGGAATCACAATGGACCACCACAGCTATGTCTTCTTGCCCCTAGATCTTGCTTGCTGCTGCAGGGTGGGAGTAATTTAACCTCTCTATTCCAGTGTCATTCTGCAAGTTCTCAGTGGTATAAGCCAAGTAGCATGCTCATCCATGATGAAGTCCATGACTGCTCTTTTCTTATTGTTTGGTAAGTGGAAACAGTCCTTTACATGTTGGTCTGTGATTCTGGCTTTGGCATGGAGTTCTCTTCTGTTTGATTAAGTTTTGTATTTAGGCTGTGCATACAGTGACATTAGATTCTTATGCATAGTCATTTTAAGTAGTAGCTGATTATCTTGAGGTAGCAAACTCCTCCTGGTTTGTTGTGGGAGCTCTAGTGGCCTTCACATTTTGAACATGTATTGTAAGGCTATGTCAGTTGCCATTCCATTTACAGAATGATGTATTTAAGTCAAAAGTATTAAATTTTCTGCAAATCCTAGAGCACATTTTCATGGAGAATTAGAAATGAAATATTGTTGCTGAAAACATCTTTTCACTGTGTTTTGTTGTAACCTTGCAGCAATGTTTAACATGATTACAGTGTGTACATTAGAATAGAAAAAGGCTCACCAGGTATTGCTGACGCCATTAACTCTTATCCTAATTTTAAGGGCAAATAGAGCAAAACAAAAAGGATGAAAAATTGTCACTTTAAAAGATGTATAGAGGAACAACCTCGAGGGAAGCAACATTTTCTAGACAGTGGATTAATAGATAAACAGATAAGCTAGACTCCTTTTTAACTGTTACCTGTAGATAGAAATGATAAGTGTACATACACTTCCTCATACTTGTTTAAAACCACTGTTGATAATTTTGGGAGTACTTGTATAATGTGTTTATTGAGCATTAAGGAATGAAAAGTACAATACTCTGTTTCAGAAATATTGTAATCAAACTATGTGTGCAGCAGAAGATATTTTGCTATGTTAATTCAAGCTTGAAGTGTTATTTTTGGCATTCATCCATGGGCACACATACCTAACTTGCTGCAGTGATACACCCTGCTATGTTGCTTAAATATTTAATAGAACTCCGTATTATTGAAGCCAAAATGATAAATAATTTACAGAACTGTTTATATTAGTAATTAAGTGATACGGTTTCTGTGATTTGAACTATAAATGTAATCATTGCAATTAACAGGAGGCAGTAAATTGCACTGATTGCACTTCTACCTTAGAATTTCCATTAGTCAGCTGTTTTACTGATTTCCTCTTGCATGGTTAAGATGGTGCTATCAAAAACTGGTTTTATTCTGATGGATATGCTGTGATACACACCAATTCTTCTGTGCTAGGTTTCTTTTCTTTTCAATTTTATGCTTTAAGGCTGCTACAGACTGCTGCATTTACATTATAAATGCATTTATTTACCACTCTATCTATGTAAAATAATTCCTCAGTATATGAATTATGTTACTGATATGACAGAACAAATGGAAGAGTATTAGTTATACACACCTTACATTGTGTTTTAGTTGCAAGTATTCTCATATTCTTAAATGTCATATGCTGGGATAACAAAGAAATGACATCTAAAGACACGGTGAAGAAAATATTTTGAACTTGCAACTTCTAAGATTGCTAGACAAACTTATAGAATTGAATTACGGAAGATGTAGTGGAAACCATTAGCCTAGAAGACTTCAAGAAGCATTCGATTTGTGGAGTATACTCTGTCAATGGCTTTCTTGTGTATAGTAAACCTGTAGCCTTCCAGATATTGAACTTGGTGTCACCTTGACCACTTGATGCATTGGGTTGGGAGAACTGATAGAAGATGGAGTTTAGCAATGACTGGAAGGTCACAGGCTCCCTATCTCTGGACTGCAGCCATGATAGATTAATGGAATGTCCATGTACTGTGTATTTGTCATTTATTTAAAGCCTTTTTACCCAATCTTCAGCTGAAAAACCCCACAGGACAGCTGACATAAGATTGCTGACAAATGAGACAGGCACTGTCTTTCAGGCTAACAACCTAAAAACACAAGGCTAAAAAAGGACAAAAGAGCAAAACAAGCAAACCCAGCCACCACTGAACAGATTTTGGGCATATATTATGGAGAGCTGTTGCTTTCATTCTCTACATCGAGGCTTTCCAGAGCCATCTGGCTGACCACTGATGGAAACAGGATGCTGGACTGGATGAACCCTCTGTCTGATCCAGCTGGACTGTCAACTTTATGATGCTTTGCTGAGTAACAAGAGCAAAGGACTAGCTCTTGCTCTAAATAGCTTGTACTCTCAGTAGTTCATGGTTATTTATTTTTGTCAAGATTTTCCATTTTTGAAGGAAATTGTGTAGCAGAAAGGCATTTATTTTAATTATTTGCTTCCCTGTAGAAGAACAATATATATTGTCTTTTCCGGGGACACTATTCCTATCACTTTTTGGTCTCAGATTCTTTGGAGTTCTCTTTTGTTTTATTTGCTCTCTGCATGGCAAAAGCCAGCTCAATCTGGGTAGCTTCGGGCAAAGATACGGCATATGGGGCATACCATTAGCCTCAGACAGTTTTTAAAATTTATTTTATTCTGCATTAAAATATTTATATCCTTCTCTAGGTCACAAATTTTCCAGGGACTAAATCAAGCGATCAAATAATTTTAACGTATTAAAATTATATTAAACAATGTAACAAATTAAAACAAGTTAAAACAGTTCAAAACCATTTACATATACAGAACTGCACAGAATCAATTATGCCTCAGAGGCTTGAACAAAAAGCCAGGTCTTAACTTGGTGCTGGAATGAAGTTATAGCCAGTGATGATCAAGCTTCCAATTCCACAAGTGGGGTGCCACAGGAAAGAAGGTCCTCTCCCGTGTCCCTCCACAGTATAATTCTTCCACTGACGAAAGAGAGAGAAGGAACACAGAACACAGTTAAACACGTTTTTCAGTGGTAATGAGAAGTACACAATAGGTAAAGGAGGCAAGCAAACAAACAAAAAAAATCCACAGTGCTCTGTAACAGATTGTACTCTGTGACCACCATATGTATGCTTTGTTCCATTTTTGCTGTTCATATAAAATGAGACTAGTGAAGTCTGTGCTGAAGGCTTCTTTGATGAATAAATGGGAGTGTAGCTGTTCCCTTCATTCCAATATCTTGTTTTGTTTATAAGTAGAAATTACTGACTGATAGAATCTGTATAGACACCGTAGTAAAACTGTCTGAAAAATCACATCTTCTGCAGCAGTAGCCGGTATCTTTAGTCTTGACTGTTTCTATTTAATTGTACATGTTGAACTGCCACAATGAAAGGTTCAGGTAGGAGTCTGCAGTTATAAGCAGTGCAATACTCGGTAACAGCTATAAAGAGTTTCTTTTCTGTAGACATCAGTTAATTGATACTGCATTCAGCATTTAAGAATGTCTATATCTATATTTTCCTGAGTGAAGAGAAGATGTGAAATAAAGTTTCTGCAAGTTTTGTTTGTGTGGATGACTAACACCGATTCAGAACAGTGCTTTTATCCTCAGCGGAGTACACAATGGAGAAAACTGCAGTTTATTATGTTACAAAGCTAACGATCAAGTTCATTTAAATGCTTACAGTGGCACAAAGTTACTTAAGGGAAAACCACAGATAAAGTGCGTTTTATGTTATCACCTTCTTTGTTTGTCAAGGATAAAAACTGGAAAGATGTATGAATTGAAACAACAAAATAGATTTTTACAAAGAACTAGCTAGATATGAAAGTATAGAGTTTCTGTTAAAACAAAAACAAAACAGATTTTTACAGAAAACTGGCTAGATGTACAAGTATCAAGATTTCCATACTTGTGTTGTCAAAAATACATTGTATAACATGCTTACTGCTTTCCTGTAACTGGAAAAGCAAAATGTATCTCATCTGGGGTTAGGAATATTTTGTCTATGAAACAATTGTGTGAACATGATTCCCTGCTAGGAAGAGATTTGCAATCTAAAAGGAGGCTGTGTGTTTATGTATATAATGACCTGTGCTGGTAAGCTACTTCAAGAAGTATGAACCCAGAAAGTGTGTATCATCAATTTTAAAGGGGAAAAATGAGATGCCATTAGAGGCAGGCCAAGAGAAAGTAACTGAAGTTTAAGTCAGGGACCAGAATTATCTTGATAACTTTGTCTCCAGCATAAGACACTCTTGGAACAGTTTGCAGTGGTGGTGGGAAGAGAAGATAAAGCTGTCTGTATTAAAAGAAAGAATTGTCATGCTGTTTCCTGAGCATGATGGGAGCTGGCAAAACCACTTTCTCTACTGACAGATATGGCTTCCTATGTGTCTCTCCCATTCCCTTGTTGTACAGTCCTCCTTCCACATTTGCAGGTTCGACATTTGTGAATTTGATTATCCGTGAGGATGCATGCTTTTCTCCCCCGTTCTCTTCCCATGCAGTTTGCCCCAGTGTTGAATGCTCGCGCTGAGGCAAAACGGATGGGAATGGGGTAGGGCTCCAAAGACACTTCCTTGCCTCCTCAGGAGTTCCCCCTCTCCTTCCCATCCATTTTCTTTGTGCTGGGGCAGAATGCATGGGATGGGGAGTGGGGAACTCCGGAGAAGGAAAGGAAGGCTCTTGAGAACCTTCCCTCCAACCCCATTCCCTTCTGTTTTGCTTGGGAAGGGGAAGGGAGGAACCTTGGCAGGGATGGGAGGAGGAGCAGATGTGGGAGTTATTTACAGTTTTTCCACTTTTGCTAGGTTTCTATGCCCTGAACCCTTGCGAGTGTGGAGGGAGGACTGTAATTTATGATGCTTTCTGCTTTATAATTCCATGTTGCATCCTGTCTCATTTATTGTACACACGTGTATGTGATATGTTAATGGATGGCATATAAATGTAATAAAGTGAGTGGTGGGGAGAATCACACAATTGCACGTTGGAAGGTATGTAGGACTGTTTTGTCTGTTGTAGCCTTATTTTGCTAAGTTGTTTTTTTAAAATCAACCTGTATATTAGTAGTGTTGAATATATTGAGATGTCTGTACATCACAGCAGGGTCTTTACACCTCTCATACCCAAATAATCTTTTTATAGCTCTGGTAGGTGCTCTAAATTTTGCTTTACAGTTTCCCCCATGGAGTGTCTGAATTAGCCTCAAAGAGAGAGAGATTATTTCCTGCATCCTTCCACATATTCTTGTTGTTGAGTCTGTATGGTGTCTTGTGTGAGAGATCATGATGTCGTGGTTCTGCCTGTTTGACCCCATTCTGTCTTGCTGCCCAAGGCACTATTTTACTTCTTATATATATCCAGTCTCTTCTGGGAGCCAATCAAAAGGGATATTGATGTATTGGTGAACAGCAACCATCTTCCTGAAGTTAGAAGTTGAGTTAAATTTCTTCATGTTAATTTTGCTTCTGAGGATAGCAGCAGAATTAGTGGTGAGTATGTGTGTGTGTGCATGTGCATGTGTGGGCATGTGTGTATAGTGAATAATTTAGTAATAATATAACAAAAACACCAGCAGCAGCAGCAGCAGCAGCAGCAGCAACAAATCAAGTCTTTGGCTTCCCCTCAGTCTTACAGCTCTCAGTTAATTATGCTTCTCCTTTTCTCCTGTTGGTCCTTGATTCTACCATGTTTCCCCACGGCTAAAAAAGAAAAATTCTCTTGGAATGTCCAGAGAAATAGAGAGATGGGTGTGTCCTTGTTAGAAGCACTGAATGAATAGTACTACATATGACTCACCATTCCAGCAGGCTGAATATTAGAAACTGACCTTATTGGACAGTGGGTCAAAGCCCAAAATACATGATGATGGATAGCAGTCATGATAGAATGGTAGTATTACACACACACACAAACAATATGTATATATTTTGAAGCTTTTTTATTTGTATGCATTGTGTCAGGTTCTCAAAAGCTTTGCAGTGGCACCATGTTTTGCATTGGATTAAAAAGTTAGATATTTTAGCTAAGTTGTAAATCTGGACTTCCATTAATGGATTTTCCCTGGAACTTATACCTCTGGTACATTCCTGCCATTTATTTGTTCAGATAAGCTTCAATATAACAGTGTGATGTTAAGAGTTTTGTGTGTGTTGGGAAAGCATCAAGCCTAGCACTATTTGTGATGTTTGGGGCAGTCCTAATACAAAGACTACAATCAAATATCAGGTTTATGCCCTTAAAGAACTGAACTATAAAGTATAATCGCTGTCACTCAGGCATCTTTTTATTAGATCTGGTGGATTAAAAATCAAAGTTAACAGTAGAAAATATTCCTGGGTGATTGATATTCAGAGATATTGAAGTGTTTTAAAATCACAGCAGTTAGAATTGTTGCTATAGTGATGAAATAAGACATTGTATTTTAAGTTTTCATGCTGCAAACCAAATTGCTCTGAAATAAATTGAGCATTAGTTATTGCATAAAGTCAACCAGTAACAAAACCAGCTCTTGGGAAGATTAAGGAGAGAGAAACCTTCTGTAAGAGTGCCAGTATAGGCCCTTTCCGCACCTTACCTTGTTCCAGCGCTGGGGTCCGGGGATCGCACGAGCAGCTTCTGGCGAGAGGCTCTCGTGTCCGGAGTCCTTTGGCTCTGCACGATCTGCCTGCTCGCATGAGAGCCCCACCTCTTCCTTCTGCAGCGCAGCCTGGGACTTTCCCAGGCTGCACTGGGGCAGGAAGTGCACTGGCGTGGCTCCAGAGTTTCCGCATGCCAGGTAAGTGCGCGCGGGGCCTGGGAGCAATGCGCAATCATGCACCATTTTCGGCTTCTAGCTGAAAATGAAAAGGTGCACAATCGGCGCCTGCCGGCCCCTGGAGCATCGCATGGTTGTGAGTGCATCGTGCAGATTGCTCCTCAGAATCGCGCGACGCTCCAGGCCCTCTTTTGCATGGAAAATGCTGTGCAGAAAGGGCCATAGAGACACTAGAGTGTTAACAGATACAGAATGGAGTCTATAATAATGGTTTTGTGACATCTTCAATGCCTAAGATTTGGTTTCTGGGCATAATTCAAACTGCTAGTTTCGGCCTCAAGATCCCTAAATAGTCAGACTAAACAGTGGAGATGTAGATTATTCAAGTCCGCCTTCTTCCTTGCAAGCTTATCTCTATATTGATTGATTGAGGTAATGTGATTTAAATATTTTTATAGATTTTTCTGATTTCATTTCAAAGGCACAGTACTACTAGTAGTAAAACACCACAGCCAACACCAGTACCAACAAAACAAAATTACTCCGGGCCAATTAGATATTTCACTGTATTTACCTTGACTAGAGTACACTGGTCCACTGGGCAGCTAAGATTCCTTCAAGTCTGCAGTGTAATATGTATCAAAATCATTGTGGGAAAACACTAGCTGTCCCCTTTTAATGCTATAATTAGCTTTAGCTGATGTCATGAATCTTATTGTGGCATATGAATCAAGTAAATAGATTGGAAAGTAAACCAAGCAGAGTGAATCTTCTTGAGTTATAAAGCAGATGAGAAGTTTTCTGTTACAAATACAGAGAATTCCAGTGCTAAATGCCTATTTTAAAGAACGCCCCTAGTACAGTCATCCCTCCCCATTCGGTAAGGTTAGGGACACAGCACCACGGTGAAAGTGGAAAAACAGAGAATAACTCTAGGCCCTCCCAAAACCATATTTAACACTCAAAAAAAGTATGATCACCATATTCAACCCGCTGTGGATTCCTTTGAGACATCAGGGTTCTTTTACAAGGCAGAAGTGAGTGGCTGGTGGGGTTTACTGCCACTTCTACTGCTGCCCCACACCATTTTTAATAGGGACTTCCAAGTCTCATTTGCAGTTTTCCAGTCTCATGAGGCTTGCAGTGCTTATTAAAAATGGCATAGAGAGGCAGCAGAGGTGACAGCAAATAATCCATGAATAATCAAATCCGCAAAAGTAAAACCTGCAAACGTGGAGAGCTAACTGTATTTGCTTATTTTTTTCCCCTGGAGAGAAGATCTAGTTGGTCTGAGATTCTTGGAAAAAGAACCTGACTGATGACCATACTTCTTTGTATTATGAAGATTTCAGTCCCTGTTGTATGGTTTAAAAAAATCCTAAGTCTGCTGATTTATGTATGTTAAATGAAATTTCATACTGTGCTATATGCACATATTTATGAATGTAACCTTGCCTTCAAAATCATTTCCCTTTGAGAAATGCCATCCAATTTAGGCTGCGAAGTTTGTAGGAACACTCTCTTTATCTTGCAGTAGCTACTGCAGGGTGTGTAATTTATTGTGGGTAGCAGCACATGTTACCTGGAATGGACCCATTGTTGACATGGCAGACATGAAGTCCTGAGCTGCTCCTGACAGAGAAGCCTTTGCCTGGATTTGAAGTCCTACAGTACAACAAGGCAAGAGGACTCCCAGTACCACTGCTGAGAGCAGTTCAAGTGGCTCAGGAAGGGATACTGTTTGGCAGTGGGGTGGATGGTAAACTGATTGAGTCCCTAATCTGTCCTGGCCACCAACCTTCAAATGTAAACACTCAAACCCAGCAGAGGTTGGGATGGGGCAGCTGATGAGGGAGATGGAATCCCAATAGACCACTGCAACTTCCTCTCCCTACCTCCACCCCCGGCCTGTTGAAGAGACAAGGCAGGGAACCCAGGCAGAGAAAGCTGGGAAAGGTTAGCTCCCTGGCTTCCTCCAGCCAGATTTCTATAATACAAGCCAGATTGGCGTGTTCATTCAAGATCAAGTCCTCGATCAAGAGTGTTTTTCCATTTACTGAGCTGGCAGCAGCATTTTCAGCTGAGGGGGCCTGTTGCCAAGGCTATCTTGACTGTTTGAAGTGGGGCACAGCTTGGGGATAACCAAGTTGTGCCCCACTACCATGATAATAGGACTGTTTCACCACTCCGTATGTCCCTCTGCCCATTATTATTGTAATGGCTGTTCCCTGGGCTGCTTACCCTCCCACACTCTCTGTGTAACCCATTTCTTTGTTTTGCTAGCAGATAGGTTTTTTTTTTTTAGAAAAAGAGCACAACTTCAGATAAATAAAAGCTAGAAAACCCATCCACTCCTCCTCTCCCAAACAAAGGGGCTGCCCTTTCCTCTCACTCTATTTCTGAAGCAGTTCTCCTGAAAGGATGTCCTCCCTTTTGTGTTTATCCCTTTGGTAGTAAGCAGGGTGGCAGCAGGCCCATTACAGTAGGCACCCAGGTTTTATCCCCCTGCAAAAGGGACAAGTGGTCCTCTGGCTTCTTAGCCGTTAGCTGGCTGGCTATCTGCGGCCAGGTTCTGTAGGGCGTGCAGGTATCTGGAGTAAGCAGCAGTCCACCAGGAGAGATGCAGAGTGGCAAGCCAGCAGGCATCAACCAGGCAGGCATGAAACCTCTTTTTTGGGGTAGTAGAGGTAAGGGTGTTCTTCTTCCTCTCATGTGTTGAAATAATTGATACTGGATTGTTCCCCAGTACTGTCCATGTGCCAGCAGAATGGATTCCTTTGTTACCCCAAAATGTAGGTGCCACAAGGGCCACCCTGCAATGCCAAATGCCTCCTTGCAAAAGTGTGGAATTAATTAGCTCAAAATCAAGAGGCTGCGAGAGGGGGGCAACTTAGCAAGATCCTTCCTACCAGTGTTTAAGGGCACACGCAGGAAAAGAACCAGCCAAAGATTAAAAGTAAGCTTAAAATGTGCTTTATTGAGGGAATTCACTCATGCATGCACACAAGATACACACAATCACACATTCACACAAGAGCTAACTGAAAAAGAAAGGGAGGAAAAATTAAAGAGAGACTGAGGGGTTTGGGGGATTTATAATTATCAGTCCAGACGGGTAGTGAAGAGCAGAAATGTATTTTGGCTTAGGTAGGACCTAAGGACAGTTCTCATTCAGGAGCCAGACGGACAGAGTGATGGGTAGACCTCCAAGAGACTGCACTGGGCATCTTGAAATCAGGGGTATTTGTACCCTGAAAATAGCCTGTGGCTGTGAAGTGTGCAGATGCAAAACAAAGGGAATCTGTTCTCGACAGTGGGTCTTTCGCCTGTTGATGGGCTTAGTGCTTTGATTGACAAAGACATGATGGGTGTTGTAATAGCTGTCTCTTGTGGGTGCTGTGAGGAAAGAGGAAAGAATCCAGGTGTACAAGGGATGGATATCTGTCAATCAGTGTCCTGGTGGGCTCCTCACAGTTGGATTCCCTGGAAAATTCCAGCTTCTGTTTAAGCTTATTATCCACAGGAATGGTGTGTATTTGCCTGACGAATGACTCAATCTTACCTGGAGGAAGTTTTGAGTTGATCTATCCTTCTCACATTTACAGTCAAATTCCTTCCCTCGCTCAGTTTGACCTCTCTGTCACCTCTCGGACTTGAATTTGATATCAGTGCCAATTAAAGTGTGTTGCCAATTACGTATGATGCCAATTAGGTATGGTGCCTATCCAAACCATACTGATATTGAGGCCCCCAAAGCGGGGCCTTACACCTTCTCCCTGCTGCAACTCCACCTGTGTCCATCAGTTCTGTTCTGGAGGGTGTGTGGGAATGCAGGAAGCACAAATGAAAAGGGAATTTTTGTATATCAGCAGAAATCTTCTCATGTGATGAATGTAGCCCGCTCTATTCTTCATTATCACTTTGTTTTTGCGAGAAACATATAGTCACAAATTACAGTGTCACCTTTTCAGCCTTTCCATAGAATTGTGTAATGTGCACAGTCCTGGCCATACACACTGTTTTGGAAATGCATACTGATTTCCCAATATAGTCTTGTGTTACCCTAATTTCGGGGGTCCCTTGGGGGATACCTCAGTGTGCTCCATGTGATGGGGAATGGAAACTAGCCAGAGCACAAGCAATAGCAATGCAACAGGCAGGGTAACCTAGCGGGGTCTTTTTACCCAATGTCTACGGGGTCGGGCCAAGCCAAAAACCAAACAAGGATGTCCAATAAATTATTTTATTGAATACAAGCCTTACGCACCAATGCACTCACGCACACACGCACCCAAGAGCTATTAAGAAAAAAAGAGAGGAAATTGGATGGGGGAGTACTGAAGGGGTGTAGTTGGGGTGATACTGCACCTCGTCCTGAAGTCCGTGGTCTGGGAAGACAGCAGAGAGATGAGACTCAGCACGAGGAGGGCTGAGGGGATTACTCAGTGGACGGAGCGACAGTCTGCTGGGAAGGCCGGGAGCGATCCAAAGAACCACTCAAAAACTGGGACTATTTGTAAGGGAAGAAGTACCTGGAGGACTAATCCTTTCCCGTGGAGAACAATGGGTGTTGGAGCGATAATGAAGCTCCTCAGTGGTAATTTCCTGTGCGTGATGAGATTGCAAGGTGTTGCCAAAGTCTCAGGATCTTCGGCTGTGTTTGTTTGTGGTGTGACTTCGTGTAAATGGTCCTCGGCTGATAGAATATTTGGTCAACTTGGGGCAGACACGCTAATCCCCTCAAGTCGACGTCTCAGGGCTGAGGATTCTTTGTTTATTGTGGGTTTACACATCTTGAGGTCTCCTGGGGCTACGTGACTGGGGATTTTACTGGCCTGACCTGGTTTTCGATCTTTGACCATTGCTGCCTACATGCCCATCCGGGTGACCTCTCAGGCACATTGAATCATATTTTAATATCAAAATTGTAGACCCTGGGATAGGGTTTGTCCAGTGAGATAACACTTGAAAAATATTAACTGATACCTGAATGATAGGAAAGTGAATTTAACTGTTTTGGTGTGACCTAAAGCTAATTACTTGAGGGTACAATCCCTTACACAATTAGCCAGGAATAGCTGTTATTTGCTGTCAGGTTGGCTGCAATTTATGGTGACCCTATTTATGAGAAACCTCCAAGAGCCCTGCTCAGGTCTTGCACACTCAGAGCCATGGTTTCTTTTATTGAAGCCATCAATCTGTAATGTGATCTTCCCCTACTGTGTCCCACTTTCTCCAGCATTATTGTCTTTTCCAATTACTCATGAAATCTCAGTATGTCCCCAGAGTACAGTAGCTTCTATTTAGTTGTTTTCACTTCTAGTAAGAGTTCAGGCTTAATTTGCTCTTGGACCCATTGATTTGTCTTTTTGGCACTCAGTATTATTTGCGGAAATCTCCTCTGACACCATATTTCAGATGAGTTGATTTTCCCCCTATTAGCTTTGTTCACTGTTCAGCTTTTGCAGCCATATGTAGAAATCATCAAAACTGTGACATGAATGATTGTGACTTTGATATTCAATGACATATCTTTGCACTTGAAGATTTTCCCTAGTGCCTTCATAACTGCCCCTCCGAGTCTTATTCTTATTCTGATGTCTTGACTACACTTTCCATTTTGATTTGTGACTGAGCCCAGTAGGTCCCATTGAACTTGATGTAACTTACTTCTGAATAGCCATGCATAGGATTGTATCTTTTAGTCTCTTTCTTTCTCTCTGTCTCCATTCTGGACTCTTTGTAATGATCTGAAATGGCTGATTCATTGGACTTTGGATATAAGTTGCTGCTTCCTTTCTTCCAAAGATTGCAAGTAACATAAAGTTATGCTAATATAACCCACTATAATGACAACTCAGATACTGAGTTTGTCCATGGTCTCAAAATTATATGTGCTATATGTCAGAATAACTTAGCCATTCCAAATGATAATTTCTGCTGATTCTGACCATGCCCATGACACATCAGCTCCTGGAATCTAAAATCCTGATGCTTTATTGGCTATTGCAAACAGAGTACTGCAAGCTAGATTTGTTTTGACAAGGAGATTCAGTATTCTAGATGACAGCAGCTCTTAAGATTCATCTTCTGCTTCTCTTTTTTTTTTTAAATGTGCATATAGACTTTCCTTAAGAATGCTTCTGAAAGCATTTTTTTTTTCAGAATTTGCCCTTAAAATGTATTCCAGTATTTCCTGTAAACACAAGTTGTTGGAATTGCCATTGGTCAGAAATGACTATAATACAAAGAGGCATGGCTCAAGAATTTCCATATAGTTCTCATGTTCTGTGTTCTCAGATTTTACCAGATAGTTGGTGCATGAGGGTGGCAGTTCATTCCTATAGGGCTAAGCAACTGCAGTATTAACCTTAGAAAAGATTTTCAGCTGCCAAGTATTCCCGTCTGAGTTTTTAAGAGAGAGAGGAAGAAAACATCAACTGCTTTTAAACTGTTATAATGTTTTTTGTAAGAAAGGAACATTATTTTCTGCTAACAGCCAGAACTGTTGAATGGTTGAAAAGAGAACAGTTCATCTCTGTGTGCTGTGATTATGCTGGAATCCAATCTTTACTCTAGAATGGGAGTGGGCAACTGCAACCTTTCTTAGTTTTTTAATTGAAAACCAGCATTGGCTATGCTGCCAGACATTAATGGAGCTGCAGTCAAAAATATAAGGGCTGTAGTTGCCATCCTTGCTTTAGAAGCTGTTGGGATTAGATGAGGAACCTGTAGCCTGCTGGGCTTCTGTTCTCATAATCCATGGCCATTGGTCATGCTAACAGGTTATGCTAATAGTTGGAGTCCCAACAACATCCCTCCCATTGTTTCGTGTGTGTCTGAAGACAGCACAGACACAGTGGATCTGATTGGAACAGATATTCCTGGGGAGACATAGGTTCAGACTACATAATGCATGCAAGGACATATACCTATGTCTTGACAAGTTCTTTTCCATACTAAGAAAAGCAACCCTGGAAGATTATGACGTTGAGTGAAGAAATACAGTAGGGTCACACTTAATTTTTCCTTCTCCAAATTGTTCCTCTAGCTGCCCTTGGAGATTCCAGATGTGTGTTTTGCTTTGGAAGTCTGTTAGAGTACAGTTTGAGATGGGGAAAGCCTCACGTACTTCTTTCCCATCGCATCTGTTCTCCAAATCTGTCTCCTAGAACACCTATAATGTCGTGGAGCTGTGATTAATCACCTTTAAATGTAACATGTGGTTTGCTCCACAGTGGCACAAGTTGTTAAGGCACTGCTTTACACTACACAGAACTGTTTCTTAACAAAATATGCTTTCAGTGAGGATGTGTAAATCTTGTCAACAGGGTTGCCAGGCTAATATTTCAAACTTTCTGAAATGGTGGCATGTATCAAATTAGGTCGATATTTCAAGCAAAGAGAGATTTTAATTTTCAGTTCACTTTGTACCAGTGTATATTACTGGAAACTGGTAACTGCTTTGCATAATTTTATTTATTTATTTATCCTTATATTCCTTATATTTGAAAATATATCTGTGTAAATGGTTCATAAGTCTGTCAGGAGACCCTCATTGCATGATGATTTTAAGAAAAAAATGTTTTGTGGGTTTCAGTGTGCTTGCATTTCCTGTAACGTCATGGGCAGGAGGAATCTAAAGGGAGTAGTCAGAACTCTGTTGTTGAAATAATTTTGATCAGTTTGATAAAGCTTTTCTTTGAATTTTGATAAAAAGGGATTGAAACACATGCACACACAATGAGTACATGTCCAAGGATGCAGGAAACAAGAGCTTTCCTTTTTTATATTAGACGTAAGAACATTCGGCTTAGAGCTAAATATATATTTTCTTATGGGGTATTGACTACACAGGGATGCACATTTTCTTAGAGCTGGCATTGCTTATGCCCAAGGGTGGTCAAACTTTCTAATTTGAAGAGATACATGCTAAAATCTTTATATAACAAAAAGCCACAGGGCAGGCATCTTTCCCTTGCTGCTGCTTCTCCCTTTCCCAAGGCCTTGGCAGTACCACAACTTCTACCAGTTTTTTCCCCCAGTGGATGATCTGATTTTCTTCTTTCTCATCTTCTGCCTCAGGGCAATCCCAGACGAGTCTTCTGTCATGCTATAAACTTGCCTTGTTTGCTGAATTTTATGGGGCTTCATATGAATTCATCCCAACTTGTAGCCCTCCTTTGTTTTTCCATGGCTTCTTCTGTCTTTTTTATTACTGGGGAAAATCTATGAAGGGAAAAGTATATGGAATACTTGTACAACGTCTTCTAGTTGCTTAGTTTAGGGAGCCCTTTGTCTGGAACTGCCTGGCAAACTTGTTCTTCACAAATTCAGTTTTAATTCTGCTAGAGAAAATTACACAAAATGGCAGGTTTAACTGACTTCATTAAAATTGCTGTACCCCTATGACAATCCACTTCCAATATGGAAAGCATAGATGAGAGCATTAGTCAGTAACTAGCATACCACAAAACCAGTGTTCAGAATTGTCCAGAAACTGCATGTGACTGATAAGACTGCATTTGACACAGCTAAATTGTTCTAAAGACTGCTTATTGAAAATTGTGGCTACTTGGATTATGTAGAATGAGGATGATTATAGTCCTTATCTTTTGAGCCACTGAACATAGGAAATAGGGAACTAAAATTATATCACTGAATGTAGGAAACCAGGAATTAAAGTTGTGTAAAGCTGTATATTTCACTCAGTGCCAAAAACTGTGAAAGAATAGGCTTGTTTAAACTCATGTCTTGGAATATTGCTGCAAAATATTAATGTTCCATCTCCTTTGTAGTTCTAAAGTTTTCATATTGATTCAGAATTTGCCAAGTGTTATCTGTTTTATATGTGCATATTGGAAATCAGTAATTTTTAAGAGTGTATATCTCTAATCCTTATTTCACCACTTTCAACAAAGTATAATTTAGTTGAATTGATCTGGCATTAGTAAACAATTGAAGTCTGCTCACATGCACACTTGAATTACTTTCGTTTTTATGGAGTCCCAAGTCCCATCATTTTTTTTCTTCTCATCAAAAGCAAAGAGAGCAAAAACACGAGCTATAGTAATTGATTATACCTTTGCTTTTATGAAATGTGCTTTGCTAGAAATAATTTTCAAAGTTGGTTCTGATGCTTTTGCAAGAAAGCCTCTTTATAAGCAAAGCGAATCTCAAGTTGTGACAATCCATTACTGTGCCATAGCCTTTGGGAAAACATATCCAGTTAGCTTAGGTAGACCTGTGTTCCACAATGCAAATTCCTTTCAAGTTTTGTTATGCTTTTGAATAATAATTACTTAAAGGCGTTTGATACATTGAAACAAGCTGCAGCACTGCAGTATAACGTTAAATGTTAGACGTTTTGATTTGGGGCATCTTAAATGCAAAGCTACAGTTCCGCAGCAAATTACATATGCTTAGATCTCACTGATTCCAGTGAGGCTGAACTACATTGCAGAGACAAAAGGTGAGGTCTGGAAATGTCAGAGTAAAAATACAAAATGGGAGTTCTCTGATATAATGGAAAACTAAGGCTGTGTATGAATGGTAGTGTTTATCCTGTATTTATTTGTATTAATGGTTGTCTAAATATGAATGCACTCCTGTCAGAGCTTGAGAACCCTGTATCAGAGTCCTGGGATGTCAAATACATTCACAATGGTGTTAGGTTGCTTGGTGCCCTGGTTGGCAGCAGGGCAATGGGTGGGAGGAACACCGTGCTCAGAGAAGGAAGATGCATATGTGCCTTCCATCCCGTTCCCTTGCCTTTTTCCTGGGCATGGAGACTGTGTGCCGACGCAAAAGGGAAGGGAATGGAGGGGAAGTACTTGTGCAGGGTAAGGCCAGTCTTCTGATTTCTTGACTGCAGTCTCCATTTTGATTGATAACTGAGCGAAAGTACAGGAAATCTTTGACTGTTTCAATGTCTTCATTGTCCAATCGTCATTATCTTTGTTTTCTTAATGTTCAGCTGTAACCCTGCCTTTATACTTTTTTCCTTGAGCGTCTTCAGTAATTGTTCCAAGTCTCTGCTGTTTTCTGCTAGTAGTATGGTGTCATCTGCATATGTTAAACTGTTAATGTTCCTTCCCCCAGTTTTCACTTTTCTTTCCTTAGAGTCTAATCCAGCTTTGCTTATGATATGTTCAGCATACAAGTTAAATAGACAGGTTGATAAAATACAACCTTGCCTGACCTCCTTGCCAACTGGAAACCATTCTGTTTCTTCATACTCTGTCCTCATGGCCTCTTGTCCTGAGTATAGGTTACCCATTAGGATATTCAGATATTGTGGTACACCCATTTTTTAGAGAGGTCTTTTTCCACAGCAGGCAAAAGACCTTTTCACATATGCAGAGCTTTCGTTCTCAACACGTTGGAGCAGAAAGAGCAATTAGTGGGATGCGTTGTGCTTGTATATTTTTATTAGATTTTACCTGTTTTTAAACCTATGATAATATTATTTTGTGAACAAAATTCCTTCTTAAATTTTTTTTAGTTTTTTGTATCAATTCTTTATCTTTGTGGCTGCACTTGTCTTAACTTGTTATAAACTGCCTTGAGTCCTGTGATGGGAAAAAGTGGGATATTAATTAATCAATTAATCAAATAAAAACCTCATTGGGGGATAGGTTGAGGGTCGGGAAGAAATTCAAGGATCGAGGAAAGCTAAGAGTGAGTGTGGTATAGTGGTTTGAGTGTTGGACTAAGATTCTGGAGACCAGGGTTTGATTCCTGCTTGGCCATGGAAACCCACTCGGGTGCATCGCATACTCTCAACCCCAGAAAACCCCGTGATAGGTTCACCCTAGGGTCACCATAAATTGGAAATGACCTGAAGGCACACAACAACAAGAAACAGATAATCCATAGGAAGTCCTGAAGAAAGGAAGGATGGAATATTGAGAGTGTTTGAGAAAAAGAAACTGGAAGGAAGGGTAAGTGGGCAATGAAATTTGATTGAATGAGCAACAGGGACAAGAGCAATGCTAATCCACTTAACAGTACATTCTCAGTACTTAAAATCAGCACTGTTTGCTACTGTGGGGAGAAAGATGGAGAGAAGAATTCTAGGAAGGTGGGTCAGGTGATGTTGTATTTATGTACCTTTAAGTCACCTGTCAACTTACAGCAACTCATAAATTTCATATGGTTTTCTTAGGTGACGAATGCTCAGAGGTACTTTTGCCAGTTCCTTCCTGTGAAATGTGGTCTACAGCATCTGGTATTCATTGGCAGTCTCCCATCCAAGTACTAACCAGGGCTGACCCTGCTTAACTTCCAAGATCAAATGAGACCTGGTACCTTTAGGGTATTTAAGCCTCCAAAGAGAAGGACAGGCAGTGGTGTAAAAATAGGAACTTGAGAAACATAGACACAGGGTTTAGAGTGATTCAGAGGAAAAAAGGCAAAACGAAGGAGGATGGGAGTAAACAAGGACAGTATAGCAGGTTAGGTAGATCTGGAGAGTTCAGGATTATGAGCCATACTGATGGAGGTTTTCTAAGTCTGGAGAGGGGAATTTGCCAGTTCTGGCTTCTGCTATTACTTCAGCATTCTGACATGGTAGCCATAAATGTGCATTGGGAGGGGTAGTTTGGAAAGGACTTATTGTTTGGTAATAGTTTTCTAGGTCTGTGAATTATAGTTTTCATGAAGTTAGGAGATGATGTGATTTACTGAGACCAAAGAGTTCTCTGGCTGAGAATTCTAAATGGCCCTCTCTCAACTGCAAACCCCCGGATTCGATAGGATGTTGAAAGTGGAATAATAGCATTATAACAGTGTAGGGCAGAATGGCCTCAATGGAACAAATGGTAATGCTGGGTAAAAAGCAGTAAGAAAAGAGGAAGACCGCACTACAGCTGGATTGATTTAATCAAAGAAACCATGGCTCTGAGTTTGCAGGACCTGAGCAGTAGACTTGATGATTGGAGGGCTTTTGGTGGTTTGCCATTCATAGGATCCCTATAAGTCAAAGTCAACTTCACAGAAGATAAATAAGAAAATGCTCGGGCACAAGGGTGCATTAGGAAAAACCTATATTGCTTGTGTTGGGATCTGTTGATGTCTAGGGATAGAGAGAAGAGAAGAAGTCTACAGTTATGAAAACCATTGGGAAGGAGACATCTCATTGTCATCATAAGGGCAAAGTGAGGATACCGTGAATTCAGCAAGTTCTCTTCGTCCTCTGGATTGGAGACCCTTCTTTGGCAGAATTTCAAAGAATCACTGGGGTGGTACTGTGAAGGATTTATATGCTAAAAGTATATCTTCACATTTTCACAAACCTCAGTTTCTATTGATAGATATGCATTCTGAGAATTTCAGTTTATCATTAGATTGAAGCTTGTGCTGGTAGGCGGCAGCAGCAGCAGGATAATTAGATTCAACACAGATATAATTCAATTGATGAGTGAATGAGTGAGATTTGTAATACATTGCCACATACCTTTCTGTTCAGTACAGTTTTAAATGCACTGATATACTTCATGGAAATTTATAGCATGCCTTATGCAATTAAATTTTCTTGCCTTTCATTCAGTGGGTTTGACTGATTCTCAGCACCATGAGCTTAAATAAACGTTAATATTTGAACTGCTTAATTTGTGATACGGTTTGTGAACCCTTTGAGTAAAACTTTGTTGAGTTTTTTGTTGGAAGATGGTTCAAAGAACTAATTTATGTACTTGCTTGCTCCAGACTTGTGCATGGTTGATTGAATTCCTCAGGTGAAATCACCTGAGGAAAATGCCACTTGTTAAATCCACCAGGGTCAAAAGTGCCATTATTTTTTCAAGGCCCCACTTAAAATTTTAGATTGTGTCAGGTATTTCAGTAAGCTGCCAGATTTCATTTATAACATAACATTAACAGATAATATTTATTTTTGCAGCTGAATGTTCTTGGAGACATGAGTAATCATCCAGTCCTTTTTACTTAGGACAACTGCAGAACCATATATGTATAATTTCTGATTCTGAACAGACACCTATCATCTGGGAAAATCTAATCTAAATATCAGTTTGGTTCTAGATTAGAAACAATATGCTTTTCACAGCTATTGAAACAAAGACCTCAATCTTATTCATAGCCTGAGCCAGAGTAGAGTAGTTCTATTCAAACACCTTCATCTTTTCATAATGATCCTTTTGAATATTTCTGCCTCATTTTTTTTTTGAATTACTTTGACTGTGTTATTATGTTATCACTGGTGTTGGCTTTGAGTACTTGGACATGTGAAAATGTGCAATTATCATTTCATCAGGCTATGTAATGATTGTCTTTCTGGCAACTTTTGACTGGACTTGATTTTAGCAAGTTGTTGAAGCTTGCTGCTGCTGCTGGCAATTGAAGTTGGCAGCTTCTTTAATTATTATTTTATTTGTGCTTTTTTCTGTTTTAGAATGAAAATTTACCTGTGTGGGTTTTTCCCCCCCAAAAGGCAGGATTAATTTAAAATAGATGATGGGTGCCCAAGTAATGGATAAAGAGGAGCGGGAGCAAAAAAAGAGTCTTGTAGCATCTTTACAATTAACCAGTTTATTTTAGCATACTCTTTTTGGAGTATAGCTCTACTTCTTCAGATGCCTTTGAAGAAGTGAGCTGGAGTCCCCTTTTTGTATTGTTACCGACTAACCCAGTTATCTGTTTGAAAATATCTAGTGCTGCCAACCATTGCTGTGAATAGGATGCAGTATACTTATCACTGAGTAGATGCCATTTGTAAAAAGTCAATATAGGTAGCCAGTTCCATTTGGTAGCTTACCAGCTTACAGTTATAGTGGGTCCTCAGTATCCTTTGGGGTTTGATTCTAGGATCCTCTGCAGATACCAAAATCAGTGGATAGTGAACTCCTATTATATACAGTGGCATAGTAGAATGGTGTCCCTTATATAAAATGGTGAACAACTCAGATGAGTACCAGATAGATAGATAGATAGATAGATAGATAGATAGATAGATAGATAGATAGATAGACACATAGATAGAGTATTTGTAAAATGGTGGCAGGCTACATCAGGGTATGCCTACACATCAGAGTAGCGCTCAGTGCACAGCAAAATCAAGGTTTGCTTTTTGGGATTTTTTTTTCTCAAACATTTTCAAGCAGTGGTTGATTGAATCTGTAAATGCAGAACCCATGGATACAGAGACCTTGCTGTATTTCCATTTGGCAAGCTTTAATATCCTGGTAATTTTTCCCAGGTACCTGCATGTGTTTGTAGGTTGGCATGTTACTTCCCTGTCTGCAGCCAAAAACCCCCTGCTAATTATCATATTCCATGTTCAGTTAGAATATTGAGGTGCTCTTTAGTTAATACATGTGCAAAAGTATGCATAGTAACACTGCTCTGGTTGAAGATATATGGACATTGGCACAAATCCTTCAGTATACGTTAGGTTGATGTGTACAGGAAAGAGAATGAAAACATTATAACATTTCAACTTATGAGGAGTCCTAGCCATGGGGAGGTGCTTTATAGTAGCCTCAGTGTGATGTGTAAACAGTAAAGTCTAAATTGCCCTCAGGAAAAGATATATTGCTTTCTCTTGACAGAGGAGGGAGAGAGAGAAATGTGTCGCTCCAGTGAGGGCTGTCACTATTACTCAAGCTCTCTGGTTGGCTGGTCTAACAGCCCTATTGATGTCTATTGCTTGACTGTTGTAGATTGTTTTAAATATCTGTAAGCTAATTTCAGTTAACTTTCTAAAAAGAAGTAACTTAGAAATAAGAGTATAGAATGGGATTAGGAGCAGCTGCCTTGCTGTAAAGAGGACAGGATTCATCCTTCTTCCTTGTGGTCAGTCTCTTCAACCTAAAACAGGGATGAGAAACTTAATGGCTCTCAAATATTGTGTGGTCCGCTATCCAACTCCTATCATATCTCATCATTCGTTATGCTGGCCAGGACCAATGAGGGTTGTAATCCAGCAACCTCTGGAAGCCCAGAAATTGTTCCCTCCTGTCTTAAAAATGTAATCTACCCCCTCTCTTGTCTATGAATTTAGGTTATCACTTAGCTTTCCGTTCTGCTAACAAACTCTACCTCAATCTAGACTTTCATAGCTTTTTATGTCTTAATACTTCTCTGATAGCTTCACACAGTCTCCTTTGCCTTATGCAGCTACTGAAGTGAAACCACTATTTAGCTCTCAGTCCTGCAGATACCCTAAAGTGTTTTTTTTCCTGAGTGCTTTAGCCATGCAGAACTCATTCTTTTGCATTCCATAGCCTTTTTGCATATTTATGTAAACCTACATGGGAAGGAAAAAAAAGATTAGTTTGACTAATTAGTCTAAGTTAATTTTCTTACTAGCTGAGGTAATTCTGAGGTCAAAACTTCGGATGTTTGGGAGTGGTTTGAAAAACATGCACAAAATTGGTTCTGGGAAATAAGTCCAAAAAGCGTCAAATGACCCTTGAAGGCTTGTGCAAGACATAAAGGAATCTCCAGAATGCTCATGATGTCCTTTGTTCCCTGATACAGCCCCAGTAGGGTAGCAGTATTTCAGAAAACCTATCAGGCATTCAGTCCGAGCACATTTTCAAGCTTTTTTTTTTCTTCCAAAGCACACAAAGGCATGAAATCTGCCTTTAACAAGTTTCAGGTTCAATTTTGTCTGGTGTCAGAAGCAATTAGGCTCCTTTTGTCAACTCCTTCTGAGCTCAAAATTGTTCTCATTTTGCACTCTCGGGCACTTAAGATTCATCTAAAGCCCTGAGCTGACCGGCATAATAGATTGCTTCAACTTTTTATTTTGGAACAAATGGCAAAGTAGACAAATTGGAAAATGGTTCATTTAAAAAAGAGTGGTTTCAGTATTTATACTAAAAACAACACATCAATTCTTTTATATTTCCTGATGGTATGAACCACCTACATTCCACCCTGCCTCTTCTGTTCTGATATCACTTCCTCTGTTCTAGTACATAAACAGCACCCTACCTTCTGCTGTCCTTTTTATAGGGGGTGAGCAGAAATAGTTGTGAACAGTGTATGACTAAGCCTGCCATTTTTTCACAAAACAATTAAGGTGATCCCTTTGGAGTAATTTATTTTGGTGTAGAGATATGCAGAAATTTGATGCAGAAATCTGTATTTGCTGGAATGTAGAATTGGAACGTAGTCCTGAAATGAATGAAAGCTTACATAAGATATAGATATGAATTTATATGTTTTGATTCTGTCTTCCTCTCAGTTAACCCATTACAATTTGCTGTTACCAATGACAGTTCTCTAAGATTTTACACAGATGTCTTTTTCAGTCCCGCTGCCTAAGGTCAGTCTGTCATTTTCTCTATTTCAGTTACTTCTGACCTCATTGTTTACAATCCGTCTTCAACATCTTTCTCTCTGCCTCTCATTCTCTGTATGTGTACATGCATGTATCTGTTGATATGCATGCACATGCATACACACTACTAACTCAGGATAACAGTTCATTCAACTGACAAAGTAGACTGCACAGCAGAAAGCTTCTGGCAGGCATTTCTAACCGTTTTGGACCTCTGAACACATCTGGAAATTTGCTAAGCGGTACAAACTTTGCTACAATGTGGCTTCCCTGGAGAAACTTCCTAGCAAGTAAGAAGTTTCCTTGGGGACCAGCCTGGTTGCAAAGTACAAAGAAATGTGTGGAAGAAATTGAACCCCAAATGTCAAACAACGTCTTTACAACCATGAAACTGAGTAGAATAACCATTTGAACAGAATTTTTGCTTGCTGTGCTGGACAGTGTCTATAATTAGATGCCCAGAGGCATTCTGGGAACAGGAAAAGGGTGAAATATATATAATTTGAAAATTTGGGAGAAGCAGAGGGGTTTGATGGTGTCAAGGAAGATGTTGGTTTTGTGATGCTATTGGAAATCCCAAGCCTACAGCACGGTAAATATGTTAGCCTTTATGGTGGTGCAACATCTTTTGTTATTTTAAATGGAGTTAACCAGAGATGGCAGTGATTTTGGGACTTTCTGTTTGCATAGGATATATTATGTCATTGGGATATAGACTTTCTGTTCTTTAACATCTTTATAACCCCAAATCACCCAACATCTTCATAACTCCCAGTCACCCAATTCTTTTGAAATCACTGGTGCTTGGTACAATACTCCAAGGGGTCTGTACTGTATGGGGTGTGTGTGTGAAGATTATGACCCATGTCAATATGATTTATTTGGCCTACACTATTGTTTTCTAGGAGTTTGAAATCCTTGATTATTTCTCCAAACAAAAGCTGAAATAAATTTTTAAGGATTTCTCTCCAGGCACCTAATAGAATCATCAAAGCATTTTATCACAAAGGGTTGTTGAGTGTTTGAGATCTGTTAAAAATGCTTCATGAACAGAGGACAATTATTAAGGGCATTAGCAGGTGATTGTTAAGTAGTATTCCCCCACTTTCTTGATAAGTATTATTAAACAATATTCATCTGGCCAGCCTCTTTCACTGATATCAATCAGCAATTACTTAATGAGCTACAATATCTGTGATTGTTGAATAAAACCACATTGGAACTTATTAGGACCCATTATCTTATTGTGAGACCAGAATTTTTTTAGGCAGACATTCCATTAATAACATGGTAGACTCAGTCTCATAATTTCTTGTTTATAATTTGGTCAGATAAAACACGTGCAGAATTCTTATAGTGACTTCAGAAATAATCACTCATCTTTGAGTTTTTCTCTGTTTTGTTTGGTACAACCTGGAACTGAAATAGGTTTCATTGGCATTGTTAGCAATTGATATATACAAAAGAATACTATGCAAAATATTTTTATTGTGGCACAAAGGTTAAGTAAACAAACTGAAACTGGCCCTTGCTGGTTGGGTCTCTTCACAGTATTGTGTACCTTAACAATGCTGAGTATTTTGTGTACATGAAGTGGTAACAATGCCAGTTAAATCCTTTTTAATATCAGGCTGCAATACAACAAAATGTGGAAATAACAAAGGGGAATGACTTCTGCATTGTGTGAACAGGTAGATAGACAAGTTATCTAGTGTTCATTTTGCATTACAGTCTGTTATCTTTCCCACTCATAGGCACTCCACTTTATAAAGGTTGGTGTATATTCCAACATGAGTGTTTTTTGCTTTGGGAGTTATGAGGTGGTCACTAGGTGTGACTGGGGAGTGATCTGAGAGTGACTAGGTGGCCTGGCACCTAATCTGAGTCTGCAAGACTGTTTAGTATTGACTCTGAATCAGTGTGCAATAGGAAAAAGAAAACTAATTTGTTTGTCAGCACTGGTATGTGAGAAGAACTGATGCACTGAGGTTCAAAGACTCAGGACATATTCATTCCTTCACGGAAAGGACTTTGATCTGCTGAGGGCTTCTATGAATGTCAGGAGAAGGAAATAATTCTCAGAAGTCTCTTCTTCTTTTGCAGCCTTCTCTGTCCCCTTCCTCCACCATCTGCTTGAGGAGGTTGAATCTCATTGCAGGTAGTGCAGGAGAAAGGGTATCTTCTGAAAATTGTCTTCCTGTCCCCATCATCTTCACAGAAGCTTCTGTGGGGTGGAAGTGTTTTCTGTAAAAGTGAGGACTGCATTGGATGCAAATCTAAACTGTTTTTTCTTTCACAGAACATGCTAACATTAAAAGATACTGTACTACTGCAACCCATATAGAAACCATATAGAAATAATTCCTAGATTATAGCTGTAGTCGAAGGCCATTTCCTCACTAGCCTGTTATAATGTTATTATTCCACTTTCAACAGCCTGTGGAATCAAATGCCCCTCTCTCAACGGCAAACCCCAGGATTCCACAGGATGTTGAAAGTGGAATAATTACACTATAACAGGCTAGTGCGGAAATGGCCTTAAACATACTTATTGGGTTGGGGGTTGGATTCCACTTGACTCAGTTAAATATAGTTCTAAGAAATATACTTAAGATTAAATACTTTCAACTTTTATAGTCAATGCGCATACATGCACACTAAATTAAGACAATGTGCAGGTGAAATGGTGGTTCCTCCTCCTTGGATTGAGTTTTTTTAATTCAGAATTCATATATACTACTCTTGTTAATTATATCTGCCCTTTATTTTAGTATGCTTTCTACTCAAGGGATATGCCTAGAATAGTACCTCTTAGCCCATTTCACACAATACATTATTTCTCTCACATTTGCAGTCCCAAGTGCTCTAATAACTGGAAGAATTGCTTCCTGCGTCCCTGCTGTATCACAAGATCCATGAACGTTTGGGAGTGTTTATGTGTGTTAGGGAGGAAGAGGGGGGGAGGCAGAGGGACGAGAAGGTTGCTATAGAAGGATAATGTCAGGGCTGGTCCTCAGATGTATCAGTTTTAGTTCCTCTGGTCCAGATAAGAATCTGCTGATTTTTCTGATGGTTGTACATGTATCTATGGAATTACATGGATAGGATATATCAAAATCAAAGACAGAAAATGGTCAAGGGGTGTTTGGAGTTAAACACCAGTTTCATTAATTGATCTCTTAGAAATACAATTTTTAAAGCAGCTGGCAGTGTCCTCACTGTGTTGAATTCCAGTTTGAATTCTGGAAGCCTACAATGGTAATTGATTATGGGCAGCATGGATTGTTTGACACCTGTGATGCTGCCCAGAAGTCTCTCTCCATCCTATGAAGTAAAATATTTCCTTCATTGTAAATTAATAAAGTGATTAATTGATGGATGAGTGTATAGGTGGTTCTTTAAACAGAAAGAAATCGGCTTGCCTGAAGCATATGGTGGGGGCTGATTCTGTACCAGCAAACAATTGTCAGGCATGGTAATTACTCTTTAGATGTTTTCCTAGTTGAATGTGAGTTGCTGTCTCTGATGAGGTCTTGTGTATTTGAGAAAAGAGGGCAGATCTACATGGGTGGTATCTGGCCATGTAGGATTTTTTTCATTGAAGCATGGTGCCACGTTTCTGGGAAAGACTCATGAGGTAAGCCTTGATCTATATGTCTTGTTTATTTAGAAGTGATCCCAACTGTGCAGGAACTGTTCCTAAATACAGCAGTTGCTATACAGCTGAGAGAAAGACTATAAAGGGCATATTAGATTGTCCTATTACTTATAGTGCCGGAAGGAAGCTCAGTTTACATCACCGCCCTCTGTCATTCTTCTTTTCAAGTTGTGCTCTTAGATAGTGTTGCATTGGATGCTGTGCCTGTATCCTTTGACAGAAAAAAGCATCCTGTTCTGAAAAGGCACATCCATCCCATACCACCCAACTCCACTCTAGCAAGGATGGACAGGGGATATAACTATCCCCACCAAGCAGAGTGCTTAATTTGTCGGAACCTTACATTTCTCAATTATAGATGTTTTTTCAAAAATGAGTGCAAGTTAGGGCTCTCTTCACACTACACAGTTATAGCACTATGATTCTATTTTAACTGCCATGGCAACATCCTAGGCAATTGTGGGCTTTGCAGTTTAGGGAGAGACATTTAGAATTCTCAGCCAGAGAAGTCCAAACTACAAATCTCAGAATTTCGTAGGAGGCTGTGATGGCATTTACAATGGAATTATAATGCTATAATTGTGCAGTATGAAAGGACCTTCAGTCTCAGCTGTATCCTGACTGCAATCAGTTGTACTCATTTCTCTTAAATCCTTATCACATTATGCTGTTATAGTGCTATTATTCCACTTTAACTGCTGTGGTAACATCCGATGAACTCCTGGGATTTACAATTTAGGGAGGGCCATTTAGAATTCTCAGCCAGAATTCCACAGCATGTTGCCATGGCAGTTAAAGTGGAATAATAGCACAATAACAGTGTATTTTTATAGGGATATTAGACTAAAGCGTCTGACTGCATTGCTTGGAATCTTAATGGTACGACTAAACACTAAGTCAGAGACAGTTCACATGGCCCACTCTTTCAGTGAGTCAGGCAGGGGACTGAAACCATAGCCATTCCTGAATTACTAGTGGAAGAGTCATAGGAATGCTTCATTTGAAAGACAGATTGTGATTCATGAGCAGGAGCGTGTGAGCATCCAGAGTGTTAACACTGAGTTAAGAACTGTGCTAATGGTGAAATTAATGAAACTTTTTTTTATGGTTTTCTCAAACACAGTATAGCCATCTAGGTCATTCCAGTCTATATTTTAACTTGGACTTAGGCTAGTCAGTTTTATTGATTCTTTGTGAGGTTTTACAAAATTTGTTAGAAAATTTACCTTGAGATCTTGGCTCTGGATGAAATAGGAGAGATGTCAAGTCTTTTGCAAAAACTTGGACACTATGACTTCTGGATAGCTCCTTGCCTTATTCCAGTTAGTTGTCAACCTCTGTGGGCCTAATGGCATTTCCTCATAGGAATTTTAGGATAATTAATTTCACATGTGGGAAAGATATAAATGTGCTGTGAAATGCAATAACCCAGTGCTGGGATAATTAATTATAAGGTATTTTTTCTTTGGCTTCATGTGAGTGATTGCCTAGCTATTCTTCTCAGCTATAAAATTTCTACTTCGGAAATATAAATTAAATTAGAGACAGAAAGTAATAGAATAAAGAGGTGATTATAGACAAGAGGCTATATGACTATTTTTTTTAACATATGAAAGATTTTATTTCTTTGTTTTATAGGTATCTGGCGTTTTTCTCAAATCTGTACCTATTGTTAACTAAACTATGAATTGGCTCATAAAAATTATCTGAAACAGGATAGCTTTTATATTCATTTTCCCCAGAACTCCTTTTCTGAGTCTTGTTCTTCTCTATTTGAAAATGTTATGTTATGAAACCATGGGAAAAGAAGTAACACCAAAAGAATTTATGGTACCTCTTTAATTTTTGTATATAACAAATCTTCCATTGGTACTGTGTGGAACAGAGCTCATCTTGATATCTTGAAACACTAAAGCACGTGTTCAGAGGCTATATGTTGGGAGCCTATCTTTAATAATGTTCAAGAGTGACAGCATACAGGCTTTTTGGCTTGTGTTTTTTTAGGAATATCCTTTGAGACAAGAGGAATGATAATGAGAATGAAAACCACTGATGCTTAAATATTTCTCTCAGTGAGGTAGCACATAGCTCAACTAGTGTGCGTTTTGTGCAGAAGATATCAGTTCCACAGCATCTCCAGTTCTGAGGATTTCAGGTAGTAGTGTCAGAATTTTTTTTCCCCCTGAGATCTTGGAATGCCCCTGTCAGTGTCAAACTACACATTGCTCAAATGTATACTGATGGAAATGGGGGAGGGAACCTAAACTAGTTAGGAAGGAAGGTTAGAAGGGCATTAACCTGCATCTCCTCATGTGGTTCCAGAAAATTAGCACATTAATATGCAAGTTTTCTTAAGATTTTAAAATTTTACTTAAAGAGAGACTTAAAAATTAATGTCTCAGAATCCACTGCTGCGGGAGTGAGTTAATGTAGCGCTCCAGATATGTTGATGTAGAACTCCCATCATCCTCAGCTGGCATAGCTGAAGATAATGAGAGTTGTGTCCAACCTATCTGTGGAGGTACTGGTGCTAAAAAGCATTTCTGACTGTGTTCTCAAGATCTTGTTTATGACTTCATTTTTTTAGCACCATTATCAGTTTCTAATCTGTCCAGTTTCATTTAACAAGGCGGCATGGTGTGAGAGTCAGTGTAGTGCAGTAGTTTGAACATTAGACTATGACCCTGGAGACCAGGGTTTGATTCCCCACTTGGCCATGGAAACCCACTGGATGATCTTGAGCGTGTCACATATTCTCAGCCGCAGAAGACCCCGTGATAGGTTCACCTTAGGGTCTCCATAAGTCGGAAATGACTTCAAGGCACACAACAAAAGCAACATAATTCCTACTTTAATCTGCTATTATTTTCTTGATAAATATTTCTTTCAGCTCCAAGTGGAAGAGACAGATATGAGAACATCCTGATGGGAACAGTTTGTCCTGTATTCTCTAAATTTGTCTGTATTTGGACTTCTCAGAATTTTAAGATGTGGAGTGGAGTGAGGTGGAGTGGAAGGACATAAATGTGTTTTTACATGTTCACAGGCAGCAGTGCTACAATTGGATGTGAAATAATCAGTAATTTTTTGTTAAAACTATCGTGCCTCTTTTACTAGGCAGCATAGTAAATAAAATAAGATATTTTCAGTCTGTGGAGATGGGTTGACAAACCGTTCCTGATATTTATGATAGATCAGGACAAGTAAAAGTGCATTTGTAAATGAAAGATGGATGTAGGGGGTTAGGATGGGTTTAGAGATGACATTAGCTCTAGGGCAGTGGTCCTTAGCCTTTTCTTTACTGGTGACCCCCTAAAATATGATTTGTTGCTGGGGACCCTCAAGATTTAACTCAAGATTTAAATATTTAAATTTAGATTTAAATATTCAAGCATTTATTTACTTATTTATCAAAGGCTTCTGGAGACTAGGATTCAAATCCCCGCTCAAACACTGGGTGACCTTGAGCAAGTCACATTCTACCAGTCTCAGAGAAAGGTAAACCCCCTCTGAACAAATTGTGCAAAAAAACAACAACACAAAACCCTGTGATAGGTTCACCTTGGGTTTGCCTTAAGTAAGAAGTGACTTGAAGGCACACGGCAACAAAGTGCCACTGACAGGGAGAGTTTCTTTCTAGCCATCATGTCTCTTTCAATTGAAAACTGACTTGTGGAGACCCTAAGGGGAACCTGTTATGGAGTTTTTCTTGGCAAGATTTGTTGCCTTTGTCTTTCTCTGAAGCTGAGAATGTGACATGCCTATGGTCACCTGGTGGGTTTCCATGGCCAAGTGGGGATTCAAACCCTGCTCTCCAGAGTCATAGTTTGGACACACAAAGATGCCTGCAGCTTTGTGCCTGTGTGTGGCATGTGTGTAGGATGTGGCAGCAGGTGGGGGGTTGTGGGTGCCAAAACTGCTCTCTCGTTTGCAAATGAGGGAGCAGTTTGGGCAAGTGGACATGGCTGCTGCCATGTCCTTTGGCACCCGCAACCTCTACTGCCACGTCCCTGATGAAAGGGACGCTCTGACAGGCATGTGTGCATGCCCAAACTGCTCCCTTGTTTGCAAATGGGGAGGCAGTTTTGGCAGGTTCACCCTCCTTGCTGCTGCATCCTTGTTGCTGCTGCTGGCTGTTGGGCTCTGTGAACCCCAAGGGGTCCTCAGAGCCAGGGTTAAGAACCACTGCTATAGGGGGCAACATGCTTCCAGCATACTCTGGTGGCTGAAAATCTGCTGACAGAGTGACCTACTGGCAGGGCTGCTCTGCTGGCTAGGTAGTTGAAGGAAGCAAGCTTGTTGTCAGGAAATCAAGAAGATTTATCAGGAGAAAAGAGAAATAACAGGGACGGTTACCAGTCCTAAGTTGAGAGCTGTTAATCATTGATAGAATCATTGGTGTTAGCTGTAAACTGAGCTATGAAACAGTCTAGAAATTGCAGGTCACCCAAGAATTCAAATCACAGGAGGGACTTCTGAACTGAATATAGCAAAGGGGGGTGTTGTTGTTCCTATACTGCTTTGTAATGCTGAAGGCTTCCAGCCCCATCTAGTTTCTCAGCAGTGTTTGGTTTTGACATTCTCACATGACCCCTTCCAAAAAAATCTTGACGGCGGCTTCACCCTGCAGCTAAGGGAGAATGTCTGGGCCAGATGTTCCAGCTTCTGCCTCCCTTGGATGGCTTCTCCTCCTCTTCCTTCTTTACTGTGCTTGCTTGCTGAACAGGAGAGGGGTCTGAGTGATCTTTTTGACACTCCTGGGTCTCTGCTGTTGGCCATAGAATCATAGAATCATAGAAATGTAGAGTTGGAAGAGACCACACGGGCCATCCAGTCCAACCCCCTGCCATGCAGGAACACCCTCAAAGCACTCCCGACAGATGGCCATCCAGCCTCTGCTTAAAAACCTCCAAAGAAGGAGACTCCACCACACTCCGAGGCAGCATATTCCACTGCCGGACAGCCCTGACTGTCAGGAAGTTCTTCCTGAGGTTCAGGTGGGATCTCCTTTCCTGCAGCTTGAATCCATTGCTCCTTGTCCTGGTCTCTGGAGCAGCAGAAAACAAACCCTTTCCCTCCTCTACATGGCATCCCTTCAAATATTTAAACATAGCTATCATGTCCCCTCTTAACCTTCTCTTCTGCAGACTGAACATACCCAGCTCTCTAAGTCTATCCTCATAGGGCTTGGCTTTCAGGCCCTTCACCATTTTGGTCGCCCTCCTCTGGACCTGCTCCAGCCTGACCATGTCCTTCTTGAATTGGGGTGCCCAGAACTGGACACAATATTCAAGATGAGGTCTAACCAAAGCAGAGTAGAGTGGTACCAGTACCTCCCTCGATCTAGACACCATACTCCTATTGATGCAGCCGAGAATTGCATTGGCCACGTAAGTCTGATTCTTCATTTGATGGAGTCTGAGTCCAAGAGGAAGCATAACAGGTTCACCTCTCACAAACCCCTTACAGGCCTTGGACACAGTCACAATGCTGCTCCAGGCTAGGGCTGGTTGACATAATTTCTAACACCCTGAAGTGTATGAGGAACCAACTCATTCACGCATGCTAACTTGAGTAGGAGTGGAGAAAGTGTACTGGCAAATGATGCATTATCTCCGAAGCCCCATTGGTTTTCAGGGCGGGAGGTATCTTTTCTTTTTCTTTTCTCTTCGTGTCCTCTGTTGGCTTTTTAAAAAACCCTAATCATTCCACTCTTTCATAATAATAGGGCTACCTAGTAAGTGGAATAGAGATTTGGGACAGGCAAAAGAAAGCAATAATGAACGAATTTGCTGTCACAAGAAGTAGTGATAGCCACTATGTTAGATGGCATCAAAAGAGAGTTCAGTGATAAGCCGGTTAATGGCTGTGACACATAATAGTGAAATGCAGCCGTTGGCCTCAGAGGCAGCACACCTCTAAATTATCAGTTACTGGGTAGCACCAGTGGGAGAGAGCTATTGCTATCATGCCCCTCTGTGGGCTTTCTGAACTATTCTTTTTGCTACTAAGGTGGATGTTGGAATAGAAGCGTGGCCTGAACAGATCTTTGGCTTGATCGAGCAAAATTACTGATTGTTTTGAGTCTGTAATTGTGTGTTAGTTTTGCCTTTTGTACTTATTTGATAAGTATAGCTTCTCAGACTGCTTGACAGAAGGAAAGTACTGTTAGTGACTGGATTAAAAAAAAGACTTGTCTGGAAACATTCTTGATAATTGATAATTTCAATTATCTTGTGCTATCTTTGCATTGTGACCTTATTGTTAATTTTAGTGAGAGTATCAGGATGTTAAAGTTCTAGAGAATATTTCGTAAGAGAATGCTTGGACTCTGACAGAGAAATTTGTTTTAGCTCCATATGTTACAGTGAAAAATGGAAAAGGTTTCAATTGGGCATTCTGCTCTCTGTGGAAATTGACTGATTAATGAGAAGAGGTCTAAGAGGAAAAGAATACTAAAATGTTTGTCTCCGAGACCAGGCAAATTGCCTGACCTTGATTCAGCGATGACATAGTATTGATTTTAACATAGATCATAAATAAACTGGAGCAAGTAGAAGAATGAAATTATACCAAAGCTCAGTAGCATGATAAATATTTCTTCTGTGGAAGGTAGGTACAGAAGTGAGAAGGAATCATTTATCAGGCTACCAGTGGAAAGGAAAGACATTTTGTGGGGCTAATATTGGATGCTGATACATTTGAGAAGCAATTGAGGAGAACTAGCAGGAACTAGCAACTCCCTCCAGACATCAGTTTCAACCTGTGATAAAGAATAGCTCATTCACCTTAGATTTTACAGCTGCATGATGAATTAAGTCTTTTAAAAACATATGCTAGTTTTGCACATGCTGAAAATGGACTGTACAGTACCTGGAAAATATATTTTGTTTCCCTTTTTTAAAAAAATAGGACCATCCTGCAGCATTCTCTTGATTGGCCACACTTTTTTTTTTTTTTGCATTTCTTGTTTCACAAAAACTATGCCTTGGAGCCAAAATTGGTCTTACCTGTACAGACAGTACTGATGCTCACACGAAGGAAATTTCCTCAATTGTCTGACCTCTCTTCTTCTTTTTGCAGTCTCCTACCTCCCATGCCAGTCTCTTCGTCACACAGCCGTTTTACTCCCACAGCCATTTGTCTCCCACAGCCATTTGTCTCCAAGTGAAGCTAACTTATGCTTAGGATAAATTATTTTGGGGGGAGAGATGTAAACATGAGAGATGGGGTCAGCTCTAGCTTACCCTCTGGCACATCCTGCCCTTTACACCTCCCGTACCTTAAGATGAAATTGATGACTAGGAAGTAGGTATGTTGCCATTGCATCTAGTTTGATCATGAAGTTAATCATAAGAAACTGGAAGAGATGAGGAAACACATCTGGGAAAACAGCTGAAGGAAAATAGCTTGTGGGTGGAAAGAAACAAATGGTGAAACACGATTTTCAATTTGCAGCTAAAAAGATATGTTTTGGATCCCAAACCAGTTTTCTTCCCAGTGTAAGTTTGGAAGGGCTATAGAAGAGGACTTTTTTAAAAAAAGGGCTTCCATGGAATTTGTGTATCTTGTAATAAATTTTCTGTGGCATGTAATGGAGTTGGAGCAAAAGTTGGAGCTGTGACCTTAATTTTGTACCTAAGCCATGTGAAATCTTTCTTATTTGCATCAATGAGAGTTAGATCACATAAGAAATGATGTCATATCCTTTCAGTATAGGCAAGGTCAGTGGATGAGGCACCCCAATGGAATCCTTTTTCCTCTTTAGGAATCTTCTATTAGGGTTTACAAACACTTTGTATTCCCTAATAGCTTATGGTAAAAGCTGTTTTACCCCCACGCAACAGATACGGAAACAAGAGATGTTCTGTACACCTAGATATAATCAATCAAGCCCAATGGGATCATTTTGGGGAGACATCAGGGAAGCATTTCAAATGAACTAAAAAGAACTTACCATTACGGCACATATGTGGCTGTCCTTGACATCAGTAAGCCTTTCCTTCTCTTCTCTTTAGGGCATTTAATAATAGAAGATACATGATGCTTGGCTTCCTTTTTATCATTTTTAAATGGCTTCTTAAAGCCATTTTGTTGTGCTGGATATGTTTTACCCAGAGCCTATGCTTTATTTGCTTCATGGGATGTCTATTATGATATTGCTATTGTTGTGTATTTGCTTCTTTTCTGTGGCTATTTCAACTTGTTTCTTGGTTTATATTTTGCTAGCTGCCTTGAGTTGCTTGACAGGAAAGGATGGGATAAAACAAACAGATAAAAATGACATGAAAATATCACATTTTCAGTTTCCTAGGTTCCAATATGTTTCATTTTCTACTGCATGCAGGGTTGTGAGAATTCAGAAATATGCCATTGCTGCTTTTGATGGCTGCTATGTGCATAACTTTTGTTCTGGGCTAAAATTTAAATTTTAATTAAGTCTTTAATTGAAAGGAAAAGGTGTGGCATAAATCTAGCTTAAGTATGCTTTACAGGAGGAGGAGACCCAAACTATCTTGTCCTGATTTATGAATAGATAGCAACGTGGCTAAGGTTACAAATGACTTCATTTTTTCCATTTTGTTTGTATCCTAACATATTATGTCCCATTCCTTTTCTGCTTTTTAATGGTTGTAAAATTGTTGTATGCTTAAGAAACTCAAAATAGTTGCTAAAAATATGAAAATGGGAGATTATTCGTTTAAACCTGATAAAGTAGCACTTCACTAAATGCATAATTAACCCAAGGAGTTCATTATTAAAATATTTTTTCAAAAAAATGTTGCTGTGAATATAACATTTCTGAAGCAATTTGTAGCATTCTGTTCAGGAACATTGTGAGGCCAGTTGCAAATGTAACAAAGTCCTTGAACAAATTACTGTTAGTTCTGCTTTCCTACTGAGATTAGGTGCACTGCTTTCCCCCAAGTATTGTTCAACTTTTCCTATCAGAGACAGAGCATTGCTGCCTAATCTTTTCATTACTCTGTCCAACTGCAGTATGTTCATCAGATGAATACAAAATCTCAGTGGTGGTTTTCTTCAGTGAAAACAACCTTTATAAAGATTAGCTTAAAGGAGAGTTCTTTTCACACACCCTAGAAGCCAAAAACACACCCCACTCCCCATCCCTAAAATGAAGACTTGGCCTTCTCCAAATGATTGGCACGTATGTTGCTGTGCTGTGTGTAAATTTTGTTTACATTTTGCATTTTTACATTTAGCGCTTGCTAGTTGCCATTGGAATTGGCTTTGAGGTTTTGTTTCCTTTTCGGCAGGTCTCTTGTACCATGAAGAGATGCATGGCAAGTTAGATGGAGAGCAAGGGAAACTATTACTATTGCTATAACCTCATATAGCGAAAGCTGCACTGGCTGAATTTCTAACTACTGGAAATTATTGTTGTTTGATATGTTGTTGTTAAATGTACAAAAAAACTGGTTGCATGTGAGGGACAAGGTCAGAAGTAAAGCAGGTCTCTTCCCAGAACTCATCACATGAAATGCCTCTGTTTTGTAGCTGCCTGTGTTTTATCGCCCCTAATCAGACATATACAGTATGTTTTTTAGATATCACATTATTGTGCAACATAACAGATACCTTATCTATTACTTCACCTTACTTCAAAAGAGGACTGTCATGCTGAACTCCACCGAATGTATACCATCTTTATCCTTATTTTTGTCAGTTTTGATCTAGCATAAGTTAGTTACCAACATATTCACCAAAGATTTGTCAGTAAAAGGACTTCATTGTAAAGATCCCAATTAATAAGATGGAATCAAGGAGGCATCTTCCTGTCTGTAACTTTTCCCCTATATACGTTCCTGTCTTATGAACTTCAGTCTCATCAACAAATGTTGACTTTAAACATGTTATTTAGAATCTGAGGCTTTGTTGTAGTATCATCAACCCGATCATCCAATGCAGTCATTCACATTTCTCATGTGCTGACATTTTTTCCTGAGCTTTAATTGCAGTCTGCAAAAATATTTGATTTCCAACCAATTGGGCAGTTATTTAACCTTTCGTTTTTGCCAGACTTCTCCTATATGCTTTTAGTCTTTTTGACTGTCATTTGGGATGACTGATTTCATTGCTAGCGGAAATGGTGTCGTGCCAGATAACATTTGCAGTAATTTTTTTTAAAAGGTTGAGAAGGTGAAGGAGCCAATGTAGAGCTTTAAAGATGAGATATTGGTTTTGTCGGCCTGTGAGGGAAGCACAGCCCTCAAAGTGAATGTTAATGATCCGTTTCTCAGCTGTATCGAGCGTAGTGAGAGTCCCCAAAATGGCCTTTCTATGTCATGTTAGTTTGGTGTTTAGATCTGATTTATTGAGAAAGGCAACTTTGCAATTAACAGCTCAGTGAAATAAAAAAAAATTCATTAAGATGTCAATATTAATTGTGGCATTTTACTCTTGTTGTATTAAGAGGCGACCACGGGTTGCAGTAAAGAGAATGCAAAAAGCCTATATTCTGTTATGTTGTCTCAAATGCCAGCTGTATTTCTATTATCCTCTCACATAAATGTCACTTTGCGTAACGGTGGTTTCTTCTCCCTTTTGAGGATGAACCTAAGTTTGGCACTTGTGTGTGCTTTCCTAATCTCTTTACCACCCCCCCCCCCCAATATTGGTAAAGGGGTCAAATTCCAAGGGTAGCTAAAATGAAATGTAGGGAAAACTTAGCAAAACTTTTAAAATGTTCTGTATACATGCTATGCTCTTGATATATGCTGTGTATGCGCTGTGATGTTGTAAGTGGGGAGGGGAGTCTTAGTAGGAAGGCTTGCATGCTTGGCATCTTCGTCTTTCCTTCACTGTCATAATTTATGATAGCTTAGGAAAGTGTAAGCCCTCCCTCCCTCCCTCCCCCACCCCTCACCACAAGTTAATTCAGGAGTCACACACATCACAGTACGAGGAATATACAGGACCTAACAAGGGAAGAAGACCTATAGATATATAAAGATTCATGGCATGAGGCTGCACCACTTTGCATCCCCCTCCAGGAGTTTGTGATGAAGAACTGAACTTTGAGTTCTGTGTCTGTGTCCAAGTTATTCCACTAAGCCACGGCTCTGCATGTTAGGATATTGTGTTTTCTAGTATCACAAAATATGAATAGGATTGCCTGATGCGTGAGGAGATAGAGAAAGGAATTTGTTGTTGGGAGACTCCAGAAACCATATCCTGAGCTTCTCTTCTGCTTCTCCCTATGTTGATGGAGCAAAAATTGTGGATTTTAATCCTCCTGCTGCTTTGTTTTCTATCTAAAATAGTTGTCAGCCAACCAAACCCTCAAATGGTAGATTTTCTCTTGTGGAAAAGAGAATGATGGCTCTAGTTCGGAAGGAGAAGAAGAAGACTAAGGTGCATTAACTTATCATTTCTTCACCCCAACATATTTCCACTGTATTTTTTGACAGGGGTAGTGTAAAACAAAGCAGACGTATACAGTGTCTTCTATATGTTCTATTTCAAAATACATAATTGTACTTGTTTCCCTGATAGAGCAGCAAGGATAAACTTTGGTGTCTGGAAAAAAGAACTACAATGTCTCCTCCACCTGATGCTGCAGCCACTGTCCTCTTTTAAATAATAATACAGCAGTCCTTCCCAGTCCATTGTTCAAGATTGCATTGCATGATGAATTGAACAGCGCAGACATATTTTGCATTGCTTTTGTGGAATCCTTGGGGGGAGTCTGCTACCGTTGAGTTTTATATGTAGGTGTTTTCTTAAACACTGTGATGAGATGGTTTATTGTTGTTACTGGAATAGTACTTATTTATTTCTCTCTGTAGGTTGATTGTTGGGTATGGTTATATGGGCTTTCAGGTGATTCAAGCTCCTTTTGGTGTGAAATCAGGTGGCTGTAGTCCCAATTGTCTGTTGATGCTCGGCAGACCACTGTGTGTTTATGGTGTTAGGTGTGGAAAAGGATCTGCTGTGGGCTCTTTTTTTTTTTTTTTTGAAGCATGCTTCTACTTTCTGTGTGGAATGTATTATATCAGGGATTGGGAAACTTTGTGTTCTCAAGAGGTTTAGGATTTTAGGTTCCAGACGTGTAAACCAGCTTAGCAGAGGATTATAGAAACTGCAGCCCAAAACATTAGGAGGGACAGAGATTTCTGTCATTGTGGTGTTCCTTCTGTTGTTGCATGATGTTACGCTAGCATGGCTAATGTGAGGACATTTGAGGGAGGAAGACTGTGACTGATGGAGGGGAACAATGGAGTCACTAGAGACTTTGTTGGAGTTGCCATTATTGTTGCTGCATTTATCCCTCCTTGAATTGCTGTCTCTCTGTCTTTGACGTTATCTTAGAATCAGCTTGGGAAAAGAGCCAGCTATGCCACATAGCTCCAGTGCAGTTATGAGTGATCAAGTAAGCTGCACCATAGTATTGTTCTATACCTTGTCTTTTCTGTACGTGTTCTGCAGCCAGCATTGTTCACTTTGCTTGGTTGCTATGTAGACCTGGTTATCTTCTGTACAGCTGATGCTTGAAGCATTGTTTCAGTGTAGGTGTCAGAAGGCAAGAGGAAGAGAGAGAAAAGCAAATAACTTTTTATTGGGTTAAAGGATGTTAGCTCAAGCTTTCACATGGAGGTTGTCTTCAGGCACTGCTTGTTTTAATGCATTGTAAGGGTTGGAATTTATATTAGAGATTTGCTTCTGTTCTTTAGGCAAATAGATACATTTGAACAGAACACAGAATTCCATCTGCATTGATTGTAGGATTTTTTTAAAAAAAATACTTTGGTGACTGCTGTGATCAGTGTTACTAGTGTAACATGGGGTGAAAAATAGTAAATTGGATCAGGTAGATACACTATTCAATATCTTCTTCCAGGGTCACAGATGTATGCTAATAAGCTAATCAGAAATTGTAGCCCCCCCCCCGTTTTGATACTTAGAAACTTAACATTAAGGAGTTACTAGAAAGCACAACAGAACACCATTTTCAGCAGTGTTCTTCTGAATCTGACCTACATGTTCTTCTATTATTTGTCTTTTGTATTGATTAGATTTTTTCCAGAAAGTGGAGATCCTTTGCAAAAGAGAAAAAGCAACCAAAGATTTAGAGAAGTATCTTATTAGGGCTTTCCCCACCTGGTAGACCATGTTGAGTAAGGGTCTTGAAATATCAATCCTGTATGTTTCTACTCAGAAATAACTCCCCTTGAGTTCCCTGGAGCTTATTCCCAGATAAATAAGTACAGTATCAGACCATTTTCCTCTTGTTCTTGTTTTATTCAGCTCTTTTTTTCTTTTCCTATCTTGTTAAGATTCATTTTGTAGAGCTGCAAGACATTTTTAAGTACCTGTAGCCTTAAGCTTTGTTGGATCATGGGAGAGGTTTTCCATAATGCCCATTTTTTCGTTCATATAGGTAACACTATTAGATCACACTACCATTTAGGTAACACTATTAGATCACACTGTGATCCTCCTCTTGCACAGACTACCATCAGATCTGATTATTCCTATTTACAGATGGGAAAGGAAGGCTGACAAGAGACAACTTGCTCACAGTGCAGAGTGTGTCCTCACCTTCATTGAGTAAATACAGACCTAAACACAGAAACCAGGCTGGTTTGATTATTTGCCCATCTCTTTTACACTTACTTCATAGGGTGGTACGTCAAATTTATTTGAAATGAAATATTTGAGAAACTTTGACAGGATTTTGTTCTCTGTCATGTGCTTCACATTTATGACAATGCTTGGGTTCCCACTGGAGTTAGAAAATTTTTAATTCACATTTGTTCCGGCAGAGCTCATGTTTGTTTTGTGGTGATTTCTAGAAATGGCAGACTGATTAATAGTAATTAAATAAAATTCACTGTGGAGAGCTATAAAGTGAGGAAACCAATGTCCTTTAGAAAAGGTGCTCTATTTGGAAAAGCAATATTAAATGTATTTATTAGAATTCAAAAACAAAGCTGCATCTGTTTGCAAAAAGATCTTGTAGCACCTTTGAGACAAACTGAAAGAAATTAGTAGTATAAGCTTTCGTAGACTAAGTCTTTTTTGTCAGATGCATGGAGTGAAGTGCTTAGGAAGTGCCTTTATAGCAATGAATTAGTAGACTATGTGTGTGAGTAGTAGAAATGCAAAACTTGTGGATATGGTGATAAGGTAACAAGTTCAGTTTTAAGGGTAGGGTGGTCATTGGGAGACAAAGGCAGGAGGAAAGATACTGCCTAAAGCCAAGGCGAGTTGATAACCATATGAATGATGAAATGTAGTATGATACTTGCTGGGAAATAGAAAAGAGAATGGGGAAGAGAGCCTTCATGATACTGGAGTGTTAACAAGTGTTATAATATGTGTGGTCTGCCAGGAAACTCTTGTCCTCATCCAACCCACTGTTGATGGACTGTTGTGGATGTATTCCAACTTTGCTGTTTCTCTTTCCAATCTTCCTATGCAGTTTTTTTTCTTTGTTCAAGGGCTGCTGTTTTGAAGTCTGAGATGGTGTCCAGAAAGTGAATTTGTTCTGTTGATAGTTCCAAGCTGAGATTGATGATAAGATGGAAGGTGTGGAAATTCTAGTGGAATGTCTTGGGTGAGTCCAAATCATGAAGGTATCATCAATATGCTTGAGGCAGAAGAAAGATTTCTGGGTGCAGGGATTAAGAAAGTGTTGTTCTGGGTCAGCCATGAAGATGTTGGCATATTGTGGTGCTCTGTGTGTGCCCATGGCAGTACCATTAAGCTTAAAGTGTGTGTTATCACAAGTGCTAAGGCTCTTGAAAGTGGTAGACCTGGTGTTTAGGTCGGCTATGGTCCCATCTTAAATAATGTTCCTGACAGCTTGCAGTTCATCCTTGTGTGTGAGATACTGATATATAGGTGTTCCATATCCGTAATAGTTGAGTTGGTGTTCCTTTGAGGTTATAGATAGACTGTAATTTCTGCAGGAAGTTGAGAGTGTCCTTCACATAGCTAGAAGTGTTGGTGGCAGATGGTCTAAGGCTACTGTCCACATATCCAGACGCACCAACTGTGAATGTTCCAATGCATGACAGAATTGACTGCCCAGGGTTGCTCTGTTTATGTATTTTGGGTAGTAGATAGAATGTGCATGGCTGAGGCTCCTGGAGCATGTCAATTTGGATTTGGGTTTGTGCCTCTATGGGAAATCTGCTGAGTAGTCTTTGTAATTCCTTCCAGTATTCCTTGGGGGGATCATTAGACAGGATTCTGCAGAATCAAATCTGAATCCACACACCTTTGCTTTAGGCAATACCTTTCCCCCTGCCTTTGTCCCCAACAACCATCATTAAAACTGAACTTGTCACTTCATCACCATACCCACAGGTTTTGCATATCTGTTGCTATTCACACACTCAGCATGCTCGGTAATAGCTGTAGGTCAGTCCCTAACCACTTCACTTAATGCATCTGATGAAGTAGACTTATTCTAAGAAAGCTTATGCTACCAGTTACTCTCAAAGGTGCTAGAAGATCCTTTTGCAGGTGTCTTTAGTGTTATTAACCTTGGACAAGTCACACTCTTTTAGTCTCAGAGGAAGGCAAGGACAAGTCCCTTCTTGACAAATTCTACCAAGAAAGCCCTGTCATAAGTCAGAAATGACTTGAATGTACAGAACAACAAAGAAACCAGAATAATGATGTAGCTTATTGGACAGTGTAGCTTAGAGGGAAATAAACTCCCTGAAAAATTTTGGCAGGAGGGAAGTACATCCAGATATGTGTGTGTACACGTGCACGTGTGCACACATATGCTTATGCACACACCCACACTGAGATTTGAATGCTCAAATTCACCTACCTCTCCATTTGACAAATTTAAGTTGCAATGATTGCATCCATAAGGTATACGTAGAATATAAAGATTCTGACCTGAACAGTGTGTTCCTTTTCAGTCAAATGAGTTACTATTGCCCTACAATATATAGTGTGGAAGCTCCCATATTAAACCCATATTTATTTGCTATGCTTCCTAATGATGGGGATGAACATCTGCTTTTTGCATTTAATTCCCATTTATGCAGACAGTGCAGCTGTAACAGAATCATTCTTTCGAATACAAGTTGGTTTACTTTCCTTTTGGTTTATGTCTTCTCTTTTTTCTGCTTTCTGGTTGTCTGTTCCTTCTTTTCCATCCAATTGTCCAGTTAAAGGTCTTTTATGTGTAATTTTGTCTTCCACTTTTGGAATCCACAAACAAATAGTGAATTTTTTGTAACTTAAAAGCTCTTTTGCAGTCGTAACTTGATTTACTACCAAAGTGTATGCTTATAAGTGTATGCTTGGCAAGGAGCCACTGCCATTCCTGGATCCCTGGTAAATGTACTTTTCTTATACTCATGTTTGCCAATGCACGCTTGTCACATTCACATCTCACATTTTTAGCTGCCTGACTTAAAGATCTGATGTGTTTTGAAGATTCTTTCATATTGTTTTATAGTGTATGTGCACACCAATGACAGAGCCAAATAAAAGAGAGGAGGAGAGCTGTCTGAAGGCTTTAACTGCTCCATGGCCCATAGTTATTTTTTTTAATCTGTGGCTCAGAGTGGGCTATGTCTGTGTCTGGAAAATGTGTAAAGTCGACAGGAGTGCAGACCTTAGCTTTGATAAGTTTCAGTGCAGCTGCTATCCAGGGCTGTTCAGCTTGTGCTAGAGGATGCTTAAATCCTGTGCCTAAATCCTGTGCTCAAAGGAAAGACTGGTGGTCCTTTTGATAGTTGTGAAGGTGTTATATTTCTGATTCTCTCCTCCTGTTACAGCTCCCTGGGTTATACTTGGATATGAATCCACAGAGCCCACCTACCATCAGGTGGAGATCAGTAATGGCACAAGGTGCTGCACCAGAAATGGGCTGCTAGGAAAACTGTTATATGAATGCTGTTTTGGTCTGGCATCTCTGTATTTTTTTTTTGTCCCCTTCATAACCTGTTCAACATGCAGCATTCATTTCAAGCTTAACATCTGTGTGTGGGGTTTGGGGACTTTCTTTTTTGTGAGGTATAATTTTGGCATCAGGAGGAGAAATATGACTAATAATAAACTTATATGAAGTAGGAAATATGACTGGTGAACACAGCTGCACAGTGTAAATAAACTCCCCCAGCTTGATCCTGCAGCAGTTTTCAAATCCATCTGCTCAATCAAGAGATTGGGAAACAACTTAAAAAAAAAATGACGTCAAAGACAAGGTTATTGTAATCAAGGTGCTGTTGCAGAAATCAGGATATATGTAGAATTCTACATATATCTTAGAAAACCAATGTTTCAATCTTAGTATGGAACAATTCTATCTGTTTAAGAGGAAAAGAAGTGAGTGAGCATAATGAACTTTACTCAGTGATATAATTTTGAATATGAAATACGTTTTGTTGGTGTCACATTTAAATGGCTAATATAGGCTCTGTTTTTCAACCATATTATGTACTAGTCCTAATGAATTATGACTGAGGAAATATATTTTTGACCCAAGGGTCCTGTCCAATGTTAACTGTAAAACTGAGGGTTGCATATGCCCACACATACATTGGAACTTGCACAAATGGGAAGATTTTAAACCATTTCTGTACTAGCAGAGATGTCTCTCTCTCTCAGTCTCTCTCTCTCTCTCTCTCTGTCTGTCTGTCTGTCTCTCTCTCTCTCTGTGTATACATGCTCATGTGTGAATGTGTATAAAGGTGAAAGTCTTTGCCATCTCCCAATGATCTCCACTGAAATTGCAGATTTCCCAGTGATTATTGGCAGCCAGAGACCAACATTTCTTCCCTGGAATCCAATTGATTAAGGCTGTAGGGAAAGGTTGTTGGGATCCTCTAACCTTGGTAGCCAAAGGCCATGAGTTGTGTGCTTCTATCTATGATTAAAATTCAAATTTGCTATGCCCCAAATTTAAAGCCAAGCAAGTTTTTAAAAGTAGTCAACTTACAATAGTGTTCTCCCTGTGGAGGGAAGGTGGATGATGGGACTTAGACTGCACTAAATCTTCCCTCATCCCGCTGCACTCTGAACAAACGTGGCTCAGAGGCAAGCAAAACAAACATACAGGAGAGTTGAAAACACAGCCACAAGAAGCGTGGGCAGCAGAGTATAATATGTAGCACTGCTCTGACCCCAAAAAGCTACTCACTAAGAACGCTAGCACACAGTGTTGTCATCCAAAAATATACCTGGAGGCTTTTTATTCTTCAGTTCCAATATATACATCTGTACAGGATTCGCAGATCCTCCAACAAAGGTTCAGCATTCCATCATCACATCAGATTGAGGTATGCTCAGACAGAGCTCCAGCAAGAGTCAGGGAGACTGAAAGAGAACCTGTCAGAGCCCACCTCTTTGTATACACAGGGACTAGCTGATGTACAGGATTTCATGTCACCATGGCTGATGAAACCCCTTGCCCAGGTTTCATATTACTATGACTCAGCCTTGTGGTCCCATGGGGATTACCTCATGACTTGCACAGTCATTCCTCAGGTGCTTTCCACATGCACATCAAAAGTATTTTAATTGGAACAAAGGTCACAGCAATCCTTTTCCAACACTCCCTTCTATTCCTGGTTTTTCAGCCCTCACCATTATTTCTTCTGAGTCTGGAGTCTTTTAATATATTGCTCATAACGGGGCTGAAATACCAACCCATCCTTCTGCAAAAATCAGTTCTGATCATGTGTGCTAAATTAAAATACTGGAAGCCAGTGAACTGTATAGTCGCAAATTAATATGACACTTATATGCTGTGGTAGCACTGGTCTGACCACATGCATTGTATAGTTGCCTTGTTGGCAGTATGGAATGAAGGGGCTAGTGCATGTGGGTTGCTGAAAATGTATGTTCTTCAGAACTGTTCCTCAGGGTAAGTTACATGAGACCAGATTGCTTTACTTGGGTAAGAGACTTGAACTTTTGCACATGGATATGACTAATTTTCCTTTGGCTGATGTGGAATTGTGCCACCTGACTTCTTTAAATATGCATGGTGGTGAACTACTATAACCTTTGCCACACATCGTCTGTAGAGAGCAATATTCTGTGCACCGGAAAATCAATTTTTGCACATTAGTCATTTGAAAATTAATGCAGATTAGTGAACTTTATTTGATGTAATAACTTCAATAAGTGTTCATTAAACGCAAAGTCCATTCAGCCTCAGCAGAAGTGATAGCTCCTAACTGTTTTGGGACACATGTGGACTACGATGAATGGGCTTCAGATTCTATGATCAGTCAGAATAATAAAGGTGAGGAAAAGGTTAGGTCTCATGAGATACTAGCAGGCAGTAAGAAATGATTTTATACTGGGGCTCCCAGGTAAGACGAACTGTCAAGACTGGGAAAACCCCAGATTCTTATAACTGAATCTTCATTGAGAATCCTCCTTTCAGTACTTTTAGTAGGAATGCCATAATTAATTTTCTTCAGGCTATCTGGGTGATCCTGACAGCTAGATCTTTGTAGTTCCATGTAGGTACTGAGTGGTCCCACAGAATAAATGGCTACTAATTCTGTTCTGTAAGTGCTTGCACAAAGGTTCTTGCAGTACTATACTGCAGTTCTTACACTTATGCTTATGCCAGAGGTTGCATCAGTAGTAGGCCAAGTCTGGATTTAATTTCATTTCCCCTGCCCCTCACTATGGTCTAGTACAGCTTTCTCCAATATGATATCATCCATAAGTGTGTGATTATAGCCCCCACCTTTCCCGGCCAGCAGAATTCCTGGTGGCGATAAATATTGTAGTCTGGTGCATCTGGAGGGCCCTAGGTTTAGGGGTGGTATTATGCCTCATCCTCTGAGTTAATCAGATTCAGACACAGACTTAGAAATTGTAGTGCCTCTATCTGGGAGGTGAAGCAAGAGGAGACCCCAAAACCCAGCAGACCAAAGGAGATTCTACCTCCCAGATGAGATTGAAGATGCTGAGAGCATAATACCTATCTTTATGGAGTGCAGGAGAGTCAAAGAGAGTATGCATTGGTCCAGACAGCTCTTAAGCAAGATGCACTAATTAATCAAACACCAGCTGTGGGAAGACAGCCAGCTATAAATTATCCCTGTAGCTCCCTGGCAGATTGTTGCTTACAGCCGATCTATCTGGCTAAATAGCAACTTTTCCAGCTTCATGTTTCTTTTGTGACCTTGGACCTTGCTTCATTAGACAAACGCTGTTTTTGGCGTCTCTTCTGGCTTGTTACTTTTGAATTCCTGCTTTGTTGGTACTACTCGGACTAGCTGACATCTGCACTTTTGTTACTCCCCTCATTGCAGTAAAACACCTGTGATTGACTTGGACAGGATTACAACCTAACACCTCCTGCATTTCATGCCATGCTCCTGAGCTCTGGGCAGTTGATGTCGAAACAGGACCGGTGGGCTTTTTTGGTAGAAAATGTAAAATGGCTGCCTTTGAATTTATGAAAGGAAGATCCATTTTGTTAGTGGGTACCTGGATTTATCCTCCTCTGTCTATGATAATATAAGAAATGCTGTGCTGAATTCTGTAGTAGGGCAGTATCCAACTAGATGCCTCTGGGAAGATGAAAAGTGTCTCACCTGCATAATTATACATTTGTCCAGTCAAGTGTCATTGTAGATCATCTGCAATTACTTTCTGCTTCTTAGCAAATAATTTTTGTTCTTCTGTTTTAAGATGTGGCATTTTTATTTTATTGTTTTATAAGGACCTGGTAATGATCTGCTCTGGCTTTCTTTGTATAGTGCAGGGGTGGGCAGGGTGTGTCCATGGGTTGCGTGCAGCCCCCCAGGCTTCTCTGACACCTTGCCCTGACACTCTGGAAAAAAAAAGTTCTTTTTTCATTATGATTTTGAAAGGTGATGGTCTATGGTTATACATTTTTGCAAAGAAAGAATTTATATTAATTGTGTCCGAATAAAATGGTTCAATTTAGCTAACATGGCTAATAGGCACTGATAGAACTATTATTCTTGAAATTCTAAACTAATTGTAATCACCAGGCTTTGTACTAATAAATAATATAGTGTTAGTTTTGCATTGTATTAAGCATTCCCAGTAATTTCATGGGACAGTCATGAACTATAATATTATAGGGTATTTTTTTTTCTGACAGTGTTCTCTATGCGATTTATACATTTATGAACATCTGTTATTTTTCTTTTTCTTTTTTTTTTGAATATGGAAAAAGCTCAGAAGAGAAGAGCTACAGTTTTTTGGTCATTTTAGTTTCCCACTTCTGTTACTATTTAAGCAATATATTATTTTTTATTGTGATAGGGTAACCAGTTTTTTAAATATGGCCACATCACAGAATTACAAAAAAAAGGTGACACATGCTATTTAATTTTTAATCTCTTTTGTAATAATGCTGAACTCTAAATTTAGCTTTTTCAAGACTGCTGCACACTTGACTTGACATTTTCAGTGAGCTTTCTGCTGTGAACCAAGATCTTTCTTGCATATTCAGAATTAGTTTAAATCCATCAGACTTCTGATATAATGTGGCCTTGGAAATGGGCCAGACTTGGGAATGCGTGTATTCTTCATTCTGTGATGCAAATTTATCTTCTTCACTTTAATCAAAGTGTAGTGTTGCATCTTCACAAATCCTGTTGATTTTAATCAGGATTTGAAACTGAACTATGAAGGTTTGTTAATAATTCTAGCTGACATCAGTGCAGTGATATTGCCAAGTCAGAGGGTAAGGCAGACAGAAGGAGGAAGAGATGATAGTGGTGGTAGTGATCATTTGCTTTTCTTTGAACTTTCTGAACAGGTCACTTATACGTTATGAATATGTCAGGGTAGCTTTCAATGCAACCAATGTTTTTAGTAGATGTTTTGGTTATCTCTACAGGACAGGCATCTAACTTGGTTTTCTATAGACTCCTTCCATGTAAACATCCTAGTCCTTGCTCCTAGCTGTCAGAAAGTCCTTAACACTTATGTGTCAGGGAGGAACTAAATATGCTAGGTGTAGTCTTTACTGTGTCAGCTTGTTTTTATGGAGGAAATTTCCTGAAATTAATGGTTCTCTAAGCCCAAATGAAACGTCTAGTCTAAGCAAATCCATGTTAGCCTTTCCTTTCATTCCTTTTCTGGGGCTGAGATTGTACGATGCACCCAAGGTCACTCAGTGGGTTTCCATGGCTGAGTGGGAATTTGAACTCTGGCATCCCTGATCTCTAGCATTGTAGTCCAACACTCAAACCACTATACAACGCTGGCCTGCTCCTTTTAAAAAAATTTATAAAGCTCTTCTAGGAACCTTCTTCAAACTCCAGATTATTTTAAATCTTACCTGAAGTCTCCCTCCACATCAGCCAGCAGGGTACGCTAGGAGCTGGCCAGGGTCCTGAATGCTGCTCATTCTAACCTGGCTGCATTTGAACTGATTTCTTTTACTAAATCTGACTTAAGTGTAACTTGATTACTCTGATCTGCCTTGTCATAACCTAACCGACTTCCACATGATTTACTTAAATAAACTGGACTTATGCCTATGCAAATACATGCAGCTCAACTTCTTGAAAACCTCAAGCCCCAGTGAAAGAGTTTAGGATCCAACTTAACAAATTGTGCAATTGGGATAGAGTGCTTGACTTCCAAATACCCCTTGGTTGATGAGGGTAGTTGAGTTCCTTGGAGATTTCAAAGAGAAGGAAATCACCAATGAAGAAGAATGAAAGAGAAGGCTAATATGGCTCTGCTTAGACTAGACATTAATATGGCATGGAGAAAACTACAATCCGGATGCAGCAGCCTTGTCAGGTTTCCAGCCTTACAACCCAAAAGCAGAGGGGCCTGATCTAGCAGAGGGATTCTCTTGACATCAGGGAACAGGTGGTTTTGATCCACCTTGTTCCAACCTCATGACTGTGTGGACTGTGAGCATACTAGACAACATGTGGATTAGGAGCATTGTAGAATATTATATTCAAATATGTAAAACAATAGGACTCCTTTTCCATACATTTTCTCCAGTTACAGCAAGGACTGGGGCAACAATGTTTTTTCACTTATTCTTAATGTAGTCTTATCTGAATTAGTTTCTCTGTTAATTTCTATTTAATTCAGTGCTACTATGCTGATCTTCATTTCGTGCATCTTTGGGAATATGCATTACAGTTCTGCAAAGAACTGTGGCTGCAGAGGAGCTCTGCAGTGCAGTGAGTTAAACTTGTGTGTAATTTTCTTTAAGACCAGGGCCTTAGGGAGACTACGTGATGATGGAGTGTAATGATTTTTAACAGCAGGAGTCAGAGATGATCGCATTACTCACAAGTTATGGAGCGAGATATGCTGATAAAGACTTTATGCCACAGTCTCATGTCCTGTGGACTGGCTGTGAGCTTGGCAGAGAAATCTCCCCAGAGGCATTTTGCATTTTTAAAAAACAAAATATTATTCATACAGAATTCCACATGTCAATAAGGATTGCAAGGCCATAATATGACAGTACTATTGGTGCACTGTTTTGGGAGAGCAGTAAATAAATAGTTACTGTTACTACTTAAAAAATTTCTATGCTTATTCCCATGGTTGTGCTCCTGAAACTGTTGCTCATCTTCTATGAGAGGCAGGTAAAATGTCAGTTCACTTTCCATATTGTGGAGACTAGTGCCCCTGTGCTTACTTTCTAAATTTTCTGTTCACATTGGCACACACATGTGCATGTGTGTATGTTTGTGAAGAGGGATAAAATTCTGAGTTTAATACTTTTTCTCTTTTTTTCATTCACTCCTTCCTCCCATTCCTGCATTTGTTGGAGTGGAGTGAAACAGAGCCACTTCTTTAGTAGATTGGGAGTTTGACGTTTGGGAAGATCGTACATGAAAATAACAGGTTATCAGATATACGGTGGCATAACTAGCTTTTAACCATCATTAAAGATGAGGATGAAATGCAGGGAAGGCAGTAGTTGTGGTGAACAGGCTCTGTATTTGTCCATGTACTGGAAGGCTCAGTAGGAGCCCCATGTTGATGAATTTTGTGCTGTTGTGGGAACAAAATAAGTTTGTTCTCTCATGGGAGAACAGGAGTGCATGCATTTGCAATAAATGACTTCTGGAAGAACCCTTTTGCCTTTGGAACACTGCATTTTAATTTGCCAACAAGACATGTACCTTTCCTTGAAATGAATCAAATAAAGGCATAATCATCCATGGCAACAGAAGCTGATGTGAGAGAGTCTGGATGGTCTTTACTGATCTGACTTCAGTTCTTACAACATTTTGAGTTGCAGTTTTATGTATGCTTATATGTATATGCATAGGTGTGGTGACACGGGCTGACTTTTCCTTGTGCTGTCAGAGGCTTGAAAGGTCATGTGAAAAGCATTGCTGCTGGGCTTGTGCTGAGCTCAGCCCAGATCGGTTGTTTGTAGTCATTTGCAGAAATTCCCAGAAGCTGCATTGGTAGTTAGCTGCACTTTATTTATTAATAGAAGGCAAGTTCTTGGCAGTAAATAAATTTAAATATCAACAAAGCATGGTATGGTCCAATATAAAATATTAATGGCACTAAGGAAGTCTCTGGATGATTTTTTAATTTCATGTTGTGTTCAGTTTGTTTTTGTTATTACCCCCATCCGGTTGTGAAGGTTGTTTTCTCCTGTAGCAGCTGACTACTGCAGTTAAATATGCAAATCCTATTTTGTAGAGGCTGGCAGTTTGAAACAGAATTCAGTCATTTGCTTGGACCATGTAGCAAGAGAAGTGTGTCTAGGTGCCTTAGCCCTATTCTTAGCATACTTGTCTTTGCCAGCTGTAGGCTTAGAACCTTGCATATTGCATAGGAATACCTAAAAGAGAAGAACTTGAGAAAGTTACTTTTTTGATCTACAACTCCCAGAATTTTCCAACATGACCAGTGTGGTTATGCTAGCTAGGCTTCTTGGGAGTTAAAAGCTTCCCAAAACTCTATGAAGGAGAAATCATTGCAAGTTTAGTTCTACATGTTTCATACCATCTGTCTGGTTGGGAAGCCTGATCATACACAATTTTTGAGTGAATGGAGGTTTCTAAGCTCATTCAGTGGAATGCATAAACATTCCTCCTATGGACCTTTTGTTTAAAACAGAGATGTCAGTGGGCTTAACTAAATGCATCACTGTCAATCATGTCAGTTTTTAAAAATTTAATAGTAACCACCATGTATGTCTGTGGATGGCCAGCAGATGTGATTTTTATTGGCGCTATAGTGCATGAGATGGTGTGATAATATCTCTCTTCCTTAGCTGTGGTCCTTCAAAAATCTTCCCCCAATATATGGCACACACTAGTCGAAGCTGTTTTCTTATTGCTGATTGCAGCATGGGGAGAGAGGATTTTGGAGGGACTGTTGCTTAGGGATGGAGTGTGGTAAAAATTCTCCTTCTTGTAAGCTGCAATTCTGATTTTAAAAGAACACTCAGTGCTTGCTATTAAATAAAAGTCTCTGAAGTGATTGGCACTGACATATGTAGTGAAATAGGTATATAGGCCCAGATACTACAGCTGGCAGGGACCAAAGATATTTGGGGTATGAATTGTGTGTTTGGTCTCAGTCCATGTGAACACCTGAGCAGTACTAATTTATACACATGAAAAAGACGTGGTTCATACTGCTTTGTTAAAGGGTCACTAATATGGTTTCTGTGTGTCCAATTTCTTGTAATCCTCATCGTGGAGTTGTACCTGTCAGTCTTCACCACCCCTTATGTTCTCAAAATTGACACATGTTATCAATATTGGGTATCCAACTTTTATTAGCTTGTTCCTTAAATCTCACCAGGTTGTTTTATTTTTTGATTTGCAAGTTAATATCATTAGAAATGCATTATATCCCTGCTGCTAATATATTTTGTCCTAATTTTTATACTGTTTCGCAGCTTCTTTTCTGTGTTGTACAAACTGTTCCTTGTACTCTACACCTGGACTGCTTCTGACTTCTAGATTGTCTGTTTCTTTAACTGACTCTTTTAGCATTGTCATGCATCTACAGAAGCTGGAACAATGTTGAGCTTTGATAATCAGCTGTTCAGCGTAGTGCGAGATATCTGATAGGTAACCTGAGAAGAGCAATGCCTGAAGAAATGCAGGACTTTGAAAGCAGAGATTGTGAAAATACTTTTATCTTCACTATTATTCTTGAATTTATTCATTCATTCGCTTTCTAGTCTTCCTTTCCAGTAACAACTCTAGGCATGTAATAAATGCAATAAAAGAGAAATGGGATTTTAAAAAAAATCCAGGAAATCATACAGAGTAGTTTAGTCCGTCAGAGGAGGAAATTAGGTTTGGGCTAGTTTTTGTCCTGGCCCCTCCTTCCTCATATGCTCCTTCTTCTTTCCTTCAAATAAAACATCCTTTTGGCCATTTCAACATGTGTGTGTGTGTGTCTGTTTGTGTTACATATGTGCCTTCAATTCACCTGAGAACTTATAGCGATCTCATGAATTTCATAGGGTTTTCCTAGGCAAGGAATAGTCAGGTGGTTTTGCCGCTTCCTTCCTCTGAAATATAGCCTGCAGCACTTGGTATTCATTGGTTGTCTCCTGTCCAAGAACTAAACAGAACTGATCCTTAGATTCTAAGGTCAGATGGGATCTGGTGCCATTAAGGTTAAATAGGCTGACATGATGCCACCGAATTCTGAAAATTTGTATGGCATTGTAGCCTAGAGGTCAGTTAAGTTTTGTCGCAATAGTTGTACCTTTTCTGTATGCCACCCTTTTTAGCACTAGTTAATCATAGCAGTTTTTGTTGTGCAGTTACAAGGCATGCTGAATAGCTTTCAGAATAGTGTGGGTTGAGGAATAGCATTATAGAAGGCTGGAGAAAAAAGATGTCTCCTACGCTAAGAAAAACTGATTCCCCCTTCCCCCAGAGTTAGTCTACTGTCTTCCACTTGCAGTCAGTTTTCCTCAGACGAGTCTCTTGCATTCATTAGCTTAGGTGGAGGTGGCAGACTTGCCGATATGTGGGATGCTACCATATAAGCTCAAGCCGTGCTGGTTGATACTAATCACTTTGTCTCATCCCTGACACTTATAAGTCATGGATAAAATTCTGCTCAGTTAAGCATTTTTAGGTTCCATTCATTATAGTGGGTTAGTTGAACATCTGCTTAAATCACTCCTGTTTGAATCAGTGAAATTTTAAGGTGCTTTTGGTTGGCTTATGCCCTAGGTGTTATGTTACTTGATCTTCTAGGTTATGGAAGCCAAACTGAAAGCCCTACAGTTCTCTGGATAATTTTTCTATCCCTGTTAAGAGAAAAGAATATTGGTTCCTTCCTCCAGTCTTTAGTATCCGCACAAGTTTTCTTTTTTGTTTTGCTAAGATTGTACAGCTAATTTGTCTAAGTATCTTGGATTGCTGAAATCAGACTTAGTTGCCATGCTGCAGTGAGACTTTTGGGGATAGTCCTTTGATAGAATGAGCTGTGACCATACCACCTCTGTGAGCGGGATCCGGTGTACTCTATGTGCATTTGGTAGGTCTTTCTGCATAAACATTGGTTTAGGGATGATATCTCTTCTGGGAGCAGTAGTCCTCATGGAGTGCAACTTGGTGGGAACCTCTCTGATCTTAGGTAGGGGTTTTTGGGTGTGTGTGTGTAAGCTGAAGCCCTGTGCACATATAAAATACTATCTGACCCGTTTTGGGTCTTTTTCTTTTTCTTTTTCGGGTCAGTGTCCCTAAATGTTTCCTTTCACATCAAGACCTGAAGCAAATAATCAGATCATATTTTTTTTGTCATTTTATTTTGGATGTTTATACCCTGCTCATTAACAAGGCTGCTACAGTGGTAAACAATTAAAAAGGCAAGAAGCCTCAGTCCTCTGAATGAGAAAAATGAGGGTGAGAATGAATGAGGAAAAGTTGAATGTGAGACAAAATTGTAATAAAAATTAGGATAGTAAAAAAGTGCCCTGGTGCTTTAAAACATCAAAAAGGGCAACAGGCAAACTGGTCTGGGGAGGGTATTCTACTGTCAGGGTGCCACCACTGAATAGACTGTCTCCATTTTAGCCACCTGCCACATCTCACTGGGCTAGGGCTCACGGACAAGATCTTTCTTTTGTGAAGGGAGTAGAAATGCTTGCTTTTCTTTTGAACAGCCTTGTAACATCTTATTTCTTTCAGTATCTTTTATCAGCTGAAGTTTGTTTTTAGCTTTTCTTTGCTTATCTTTTGTGGATATATTTGTTCATTTCAACAATATCACCAGAAATTCTCCTGGCTGATGATAAAGTTGGACATCTTATCTCTATATAACAGTATGAATGGAGCATTGCCAAATGATGGCACCTGTCATTAATTCTCACATGCCAGCAGTTTGAAAACTCTTCCTCCCCTCCACATTTATCTGTGTCTCTTGATATACTGGCATATTTCTATAAAATATATTTTCTGTTTCTGCTAACATAGTTTATAGACAGACAAAAGGTATTATGAGGCTAATAGAGGCCTGAAATTCTCAAATCACGATAACTGCTTCTAGTGTTGAAATTCCTATCTTCTTAACCACTGGGCTTTGCTGGTAAGGGAGATTTGCTTTTATTGCTAGCTGTAGGTGGTTCTAGATGGCTTCTCAGAGAGCACTGATCTGTTGCATATCTGTTGAGTTAAACAATTTACAGCATGAGTGCAATTTAATTCAAACTTTTTCATTACCCCAGAGGGATGCTGGGATTCATATTGCATCTTATTAGTAGTTGTTGGTTAGCTGTTCTTTCTGAAGTTACTGTATTGTCTTCATTCAGCTGTTCTTGGTGAACCAGGAAAGGTGGACTATATTGGTTCCCTTGAACTTTCTGTTAAGATGAATTCTTTGATTCATGCAAGGTTGGCAGGGCCTAATTTTATTTCTTTTTCTACATTCTTCCTTATCCTGCCATTTTGGTCACTGCTATTGTAACTTAAATTCCTTGTTTCAGTTTTCTGTGGCTAGTGTTAGTGGAAGCATTCCATTAGGCCTTTCTGACAGTTATCTTTCTTCACTACCCAAAAACATATAATTTGTAGAAATGTATTCAGATCTGTAAATAATTACTAGAATTTAAATTTCACAAAGTCAAATTTTTCTTGTTAATCACCCTACCTCAGTCATCCAAATCAGTACTTATCCTCAGGTTATCCAGCTTGTGCTCCAAAATAAATTTCTTATCAATAAATTCATCTACGCAAACCAGTAAATGCCATTGGGGTCTGCATTGAAATTTTCCTCTGGTGGCTGTGTTTTTGACTATGAGGTGAGGACACAAAGATGGTCATGTGAATGGCCAGTGTATCTTAACAAAAAAACTGTATAATGAAGGCAGGCAAAGAGGAGTTACTTAAGAAGCTGGGCTGAGCTATCACCTCTGGGTAGGGTGCAATGAAATAGCATCACTTCCATTTCCTTTGCAGGGACAGTGGTATAGAAAAAAGAAGTGACTGACTCCATATGTGTTGCCATAGGGGCTGACATTTCTTTTGCAATACAACTGACTCTGCAAAGCAAGAGTGGACATATATTCACGATTGGAGGGCAATTTTAGACTCCTTGCAGAACAGTATGGAAGATACTTATGCCATTTTTAGCTGTTTTTTTTTTCAGGGGGGAATGATTGTTTGGGGCAAAACCATGTTCCTAATGGTAGATTTTGGATGAGGAGAAAGCATTTGGGGTTGTTTTTTTACAATTTTGGATGTGAGGTATATAAAGGGTCAAGGACTGCATGACCTTTCTAAGAGTTGCGTACGATCTGTGGGCTACCTTATTTTCATCTGTGCTATAAAGAGGCATGTGGAATTTCAGTTTATGGGGCTCTGCAAGCAGCTCAGCTGCTGCAGTACTTGTTTTTAGCCTGTTTTATACTGTTAAGATGAAAAAAAAAGCCAGAGGTCTATAATCACTTTGTCTCGTGCACGATGTACTGAGAGCAAATGCTTTCCCAGGCAACCCTTAAAATGCAGGTGGATCCAGTAGAAAAGAAAACAATTGGACACGTTAGGAATTATGGATGTTTGAAAAATGTGATGATCCCAGCTTGAATCACCACCTTAGACTGTTCCCTCATCCCACACAGTGGTAAACACAGATGCCCTCCCACACTCTTTTATCGTTAAATCATTGTTAAATCCAGTTCCATTATTTCTGTATATATAAGAACTATTCTTCTTGGCTTTTAGGTCTACTTCACCATCTTTGGTAATAGTGGCCAGGCAGTAGTCATAGACATAATTAATAAGAAAGATAATTTTAACTGGATACTGTGTCCAGAAACATACTGAGTGTCTGGAAGTATGGCAAGGATCAGGGGCCAGGAGGCAGTGGTGGGCCTAAACCTTGCTCAGAAAGGATGACAATTGTTGTTGTTGTGTGCCTTCAAGTTGTTTCTGATTTATGGTGACCCTAACACAACTCTATCATGGGGTTTTCTGGGGCTGAGAGTGTGTGATGTGCCCAAGCTCACCCAATCAGTTTCCATAGCCGAGCAGTGAATCGAATCTTGGTCTTCAGGATCATAGTCCAATGCTTCAGTCACTACACCACGCTTACTATTGGGGAAATACAGAGCTAGCTGCTACGTCCATGTGCAAGCTGAAGAAGGTTCTGAGCTCTGCGTATATTATTTACTCCTTACCTCACCCCAGTTCTTTATCACCTGTAGTGTCAGTTTCTTTTGTCTTTTTTTAAAAAATAGTAACAATCTAAGCTTAATCATCTAGATAAAGATCTCTTTCCCCTCATCTACCACTCTCATCTATTCTCCATATAACTCAGTCCCTATCCTGTCTTCTTCAAAACCCCATTCCTAATTTTCTTATTCTCATTCTCATTCTCAGCTGTGTCATTCCAATAGCATCACCTTCCTCTCACTCACTCAGCCAAGCACCATTCATATACAAATTCGTACTTGATCCAGCACCCACTCAGTCTTCATGCACATCTCTTACCTTACTTATTATTTATATTAGAACACAGAATGCCAAACTATTTTTACAATTTATGTAAGATAACTAAGGCATATCTGTTGTTTTGCTGATTGCAGATCTATTGGAAAGTAAAATAATGTAAATAAGCTTGTGTGTGAATGTAATTTCTTTCCTATGGAATGAATTCTGCTTCATTTTCCAGATGTAGCAGAGGTTTGGCATGATTGTGTGAAAGCTGATGGATCTTTAATTTGGTGGTGGGTTTGATATATTTAATGTGACAGGAATGATTCTGCCATTGTTAGGCCTACCAAATCCCCTGCAGAACTTTGATCTGATATAGATGGCTTGACTATTTTGTGGTGAGCACCAGCCTTGATTTTCTTTAATCATCTGTATCATTCTGCCAGATTCCGCCTTTTTCAAAGATTTAGAGATAGCAGGACTTATCACAGATCTCCAACATCTTGTCAGGTTGGTGTGGTTTGTGGATACTTCAGCTTTGGCTTATTAGGGTCTAACCTGTCATCTTGAACAAGAAATTAATCAGTTATGCCTCCTATAGTCCAAGACTGGCTTTTTAAAAAATAGTCTTTGAGGAGAAGGTGGTTTATTTATTTATTTGAAATATTTCTATTTTTATTATATTCTATTTATCTATATGCTACCTTTCCCCCAGCCCTGGGATTCAAGGAAGTTTGCACAATTTAAAACAGATACAGATAAAAGTTTAAATCAGTTTAAAAAATTAACATTTTGTGTTACTAGTGATGTGATCAGTCTTATAGCTATTCCCTTTAGGCATACTGGAACCCTGCCTTATTTCAGTGAGACGGTGAACATGCCTTTAACCCAGTGGGCCAGACTCTGTTCCAACCTGTGTAATGAGCCAGGAAGGGTAAGGGCTTGCACACAGGTAGTGACTGTCACCTCTCCCAAGAGTCTGTCCACATTATCATGCTGTACAAACTGAAAAATATCCGTGATCACTAAACAAAGCAGGAACCAAAGCTACATACTGGTTCTATGTCAATTCTAGCATTCTTTGCAGAGCATAGCAGAGCAGATCTGATTTATCTGTCCACAAAGTGCTAGACAAATTTTTCACTCTGGGCTGTTGAATGGTCTTGATTATCCTCCTGTGGGCCAGGGTATAAAACGTCTTTGTCCATGCAAAACTACTCAGCAGGATCATTCTTCCTCTATTCTGTTCTATTACGTTGCCTGCATTTCTTTCCTTTGATCAAACTCATACCAAATTTTCTACCCAATGTCACTCTGACTGGCATTTCACTCATTTCACTTGGAAAACCAGGAGGCTGGTTTAGCTCCAGTTTATGAAATGGGTTACTTGGAAAGGATTGTGTTTCACATTTACTTTAATAAGGTTCAGAGTAGTGTTGCACTTCCACAAGAAGATTTTATACTCCACACATTTAAGACATACAGAAAATTGTGATCCTTATACTTGAAATACGTTGCCACATACCTGAAATATATAGTCACTTTTATTTTCCCCCTGTTAAGTGTCAGTGCTTCCTTAAATCAATTAAACTGCAGCACAGGCAAGTGCCTCCCTCTTCATTATGTCTCAGAGTAACTCTTAAATTATTTCATCCTTGTCCTATAAAAAGGCTGCATTTGACATGATAATAATTCTTCAATAGAAGTAAATAAAGTTGTGCCAAGTTATTTTTTTTCCAGTTGACTTAGTTTAGGCACCTGTGTGGGTGTGTGTATGTGCTTTCAAGTTGTCTGCCAACTTTTGATGACCCGGTGAGTTTCAGGGGGTTTTCTTAGGCAAGGAATATTCTGAGGTGATTTGCCAATTCCTTCCTCTGAAATATAGCTTGCAGCACCTGGTATGCATTGGTTGTCAATCTTCTAAGTACTAACCACAGTTGATCCTGCTTGATCCCATCCAAGATCAGATGGGATCTGCTGCCTTTAGAGTATTTAGGCAGGTGGGTCGGCACTTCTACTGTTAGTTAGTTAGTTAAGTAATTAAATTGTGTGGTGGCTTATAGTGCCTACTGCCTAAATACACTTTATTAGTGTCTAGAACAGATTGTGAAAAATCTTTAAACATCTTAACAAGGATTTGTAAGTATTTATGTATTCAAAATATTTAGGAAATTTTGAGTCTCACAACATATTGTAATTTCTGCTTTGGATAAAGCAAATGCATGAAGCATTGGAAATGAAACAGGCCAAGAGTAAGGCCCTTTTCGCATGGCATTTGCCAATTCCTTCCTCTGAATCGTACGACGCTCCACGGTCTGGCAGACGCCGCTCACGCACTTTTTCATTTTTGGCTTTGAGCTGAAAATGTTGCATGATTGCGTATCACTCCGGGGCCCCGCGTGCACTTGCTGTGCGTGCGGAGCTCCGGAGCCACAGTGCTCACGCTTCCTGCCCCAGCGCAGCCTGGGAAAATCCCAGGCTGCACTGCGGAAAGAAGAGGTGGGGCTCTCGCGTGAGCGGGCGGCAGCTGCGGAGCTAAAGGAACCGGGATGCGAGAGCCTCTCACTGGAGGCTGCTTGCACGATCCCGGCACCCCAGCTCCGTGAAAAGGTGCATTGAGGAAAAGGCCTAAATGACAGTGCCTTCAGTAGTTCATGTTGGCGTGAGGCTGTTGCCAGTCCCGAGTAGAAATATGTTGTTGACCACTGTGGTTTGGCATGTTTTGACATGTTTTGAGGCAGATCTTTTTTCTGTCCGCATGCTAAATCAAACAGAGTAGTGAGTCCATGGCACCAGCTGATTCTAACATACACCAGGATACAAGGAGTCCCACCAGACATGCCAGTATGCAAGTCACTTATATTTACAGTGTTTCTGTTTTAGTAGGCCATCATAATATCTATAAAGCATGGATTAGTTACTTTGGTTGACTTTTATGTTCAAAATAACAAAGAAGGACAAATAATGTGTATAAATAAATGGAATGCTAATGTGTTATGTGGAATATAAAATGTATAAACATGTTTTAAAAAGTAAGTTAATATGTCAATATTTGAAAAAATTAAACATTGACACAATATGTCTTCAAGAAATCCATAATTAAAAAAGTATGCTAAATTGCTGGCTCAGGAAAATCTAAGGGAGGAATTTATATTGACAGCAAACTAAAAGAAATGGAGTAGTGCTATATGTTAAAGCCAACCGACCCAACTTTAATCCTGTTTGATGAAAAAGGTGGAAATGTAGGGGTTGAGATTAACATAAATAATGTTAAAATGTTAATAGTTGGAATCAATGCACTAGTGAGTGAAAAGTTTACATTTTATAAGGAGCTGAAGAAAAAGCTATTACAAATGAAATATTAGAATTGGTGCTTATTAGGAGACCTTAATTGAGTGTTGGAACCTCAATTAGATAGACAGTTAGTAAAATAGATTAAGAAAAATCAAGGGAAGCTAGCAAAAGAATTTTTTGAGGTAGCTGAAGAATTAAAATTGGTAGATTCTTAGAGAGTAAAGAAGATAATAGGAAAGGCTTCACTTTTTTTCAAATACACACGGATTACTATCCAGGATTGATATGATTTGGATCTCCAATACTAACGAACAAGATAGGAAGAGTAGAGATTTTAGTAAAAACCTTATCAAACTGCAGTCCTGTAATGAAGACCGTAAAGAGAAAAACCTAGACCTTTAAATAGAGATTAAATGAATACTTACTCCAGAATGAGGAGGTGGTCAAGATTGTAAAGGAAAACTCAGAATATTTTGAATTGATTTCTGATAAGGAAGTTGAAGATAAAATAGTCTGGGATGCAAGTATAGCGGTGATTGGGGAGATCTTTACAAAATCAAATGTTGAATGGAAAAGAAAGAAACAGGAAAAAAATGAATAAAATTTCAGAGGAAATTAAGGTAAAACACCAAGAATTAATAAACTTCCCATTTATTAAGAATCAGATAAATTTATTCCAAAAACAAGCTATGATGCTAATGATGGATGAAACAAAGAGGAAATTAGACTATATGAGACAAAGAAACTTTGAGCAAACAAACAAGTAGGTAAGGTGGTTAGCATATAGGTTAAGGAAAGAAAGAGCAAAAAAAAAAAATGATTACAAAAATGAAAGCTGAAGATAATTAATAAGAATTATAACTAATGAGAAAGAAATCCATAAATCATTCCATAATTACTTTGATTCATTATATAAAAAACAGAAATTGTCAGAAGAACAAATGAATAATTATATTAGGGAGCATGAAATCTCAAAATTATTGGAGATACAAAGAGGGAAATTAAATGAAGAAATCTCAGTTGAAGAAATTAGGGGAGCAATTAAACAATTGAAAGAGGGAAATCACCAGGGCCAGATGGATTGACTACATTATATTATAAAACATATTGTGAAGAATTGTGAAGAACCTTTGCAGAAGATTATGAAGGTTATGAATGGTATCCTTCAAACATATCAAGTCACTGATAGTTGGAAAGAAGCAAATAGTATATTCTAGCATTCTATATACCAAAAGAAGATTGAGACCTATTTCTTTATTGAATGAGGATTATAAGATCTTTGTATCAATTTTAGCTAAGAGATTAAAAATGTACTTGCGAGAATATATACACAAAGATCACAATGACTTCCTACCAGAAAGACAGATTAGGAATAACATAAGAATTGTGCTAGATGCATTAGAATATTTGAATCACCAGAATGAAATTAAAGGTGCCCTGATATTTTTAGATACCAAGAAGGCTTTCGATAATTTAAACTGGTTGTTTTGGATGACCTTTGGAGGAAAAAATTTAAATTGGAAACTAGCAATTTATTCCACTCAGAAAGTGAAAATAATAATAAATGGCAGTACAATAAATTATATTAAGATTGAAAACGGAATGAGGCAAGGCTGTCCATTCTCACCATTATTATTTAATACTAAAGAATTTAAATAGAGTCTTAAGGAGAAACAGAGAGATAAAAGGAATTAGGATTAGAAAGGAAGAGTTTAAACTGAAAGCCTTTGCAGGTGAAATAGTAATAATGTTAGAGGATCTGCTGAGTAATCTAGAACAGATGATGTTTAGATTAAGAGGATATAGCAGAGTAGCAGGCTTTAAAGTAAATATTGATAAAACTAAAATTTTAACAAATGATATGAATGCCTAAGAGGAAGAAGAATTATGAATAAAATCAGGATTTGAACCAGTGAAAAAAAGATTAAATATTTGAGCATAACCTTAATGTCTAGAAATCAGCAGTTGTATGAAACTAACTCGGTCAAGATTTGGGAAAGTATTAAAAAAATCTTATTAAATGGAAGAACCTAAATCTGTCTTTGATTGGAAAAATATCAGTTATTAAAATGATAGTGTTGCCTAAACTAATGTACTTGTTCTAAACAATTCTAGTTATTTTCTCAAATACTCCTTTTTCAAACTGGCATAAAGAACTATCAAAGCTTTTATGGGCTGGTAAAAAACCAAGAATGAAGTGGAAATTGTTAGTTGATCCAAAAGAAAGAAAGAGATTAGGAGTAGCAGATTTAAGGTTATAAATTGAGGCTTCCTGTTTAGTATGGTTAAAAAGAATGGGTTGCACTAGAAAACAAGATGTTATTAAAATTGGAAAGATACAAATTTGGATGGCAAACATATCTCTGCTATGATAAAGTCAAAATTAATGCAGGATTTAAAAATCACAAGATGAACGTTAATTATGATACAGGAAAAATATAAAAGGACGTTTGGATCCAAGATACCAGGCTGGCTGTCCCCACAAGAGACATTTAATAGGATGTTAAACAAGTACAGTATTTGGAGCAAGAAGGACATATGTTACAATGGTTGATGTATTTCAAGTTGAGAGAAGGCATTAAAGAGGACAAGGAAAAATGTAACCCTGTGGAACGCTCTTCTGGGAGAGGCTAAGCTGGCCCCCTCCCCACTTTCCTTTTGCTGGCAGATAAAAGGATTTCTTTTCAAGTAGGCTTTTAATGTGTGAGCAGAGGAACTTTTTATTTGTTTATTGTTTGTAAAAAATTGTAAGTTTTTATAATGTTATATCTTTAAATGTTTTTAATTGTTTTAAACATTTTTAATGTTTTTTTAACTTCTTTGAAAGCTGCATTGGGTCCTGCTCTAGGAGGAAAGGTGGTATATAAATACAATAGATAAATAAATAAACTTTGAAGGAGATAAAACTGAATTTGAAAAGCTACTATGTGTAGGGGACACTCAGTTGATTTCCAAAATGTGTAAATTGCTACTAAGATATAATGCTGAGGAAGAACAGATAAAGGAATGTATGGTATATTGGGCTCAGAACTTTGGGTATAATATTCAATTGAGCCAATGGGAAGAAATCTAGATTAAAGGACTAAAATTTACCTGTTGTAATGACCTTAAAAAATTGTATAAAATGATATTTAGATTGTACATGGCCCACAGTAAGCTAGCTAAAATGTATAAAGGTATAAGCAACAATTTTTGGAAATATAATAAACATGTTTGGATTTTCTATCATCTGTGATGGATGTGTAAAAAAGCAAGGAAATACTGGGTATTAATTTGTGAGAGGGTGCAAAAGTTTTTTGAAAATAAAAGTATTCTTTAGGCTTGAACTGTTCCACCTGATCATGATAGATAAGGACGATAAAATGGAAGGACAATATAGAAATCTGATGTTATATGATAGTAGCTGCAAGAATAGTGTTCACAAAATATTGGAAAAACAATAAGATACCTAATATGGAAGAATGGATGCAAAAAATGATGGACCTGGCAGAATTGGGTAAATTAACAAATCTGATAAAAGAAAATTCAGTAGAATCTTGTCTTGAAGTTTAGAAACCCTTTGCAGACTATGTAAAGATGTGAAATGGGGATATAGCAATTTTAGGCTTTGATATGTAAAAACAAAATTAATAAAAAATCATTATAAGGAGAAATAGATGATAGGATAGAATTTAGTTAGAGGGGAGGTGATTGTCTTCAAATTAGTACCTACAGCGTGAGAAAATTGAAGAGAATTTTTTAAGGGAGGAGGTTCAATTAGAGTTTAGGAATTAGATGAAATTTAGTAAATTTTTTTGTTATAAAGGGGTTTGTGTATTATTGTTTTGCATTATTCTTTTTTTCTCTTTTTTATTCTTTTGTTTTGTTCTCTAGTTTATGTAAATTTATACGCTGTAGGAGTTATCTATATGCTGTAGGTGGTAAATTAATAAACATTATTTTATAGGATGTACCAGGTTCCCATTGATGCAATGAGTAACCTCTAGTTGGGGCAAACAATTGGTTTTTTAGACCTTAACGATTTGAATTCGTAATGTAAAAAATACATATGTGTGGACATGTTCAAAGATGCATTAAAGACTGGTAGCTATTTCGGACGTATAGTGAAAATGAAACTATTTTGTTATGATATGCAAAATATCCCACTTTTTGTATGTGAATGTTTGCATTAATCTGTTTGTGTGTGTGTGTGTGTGTGTGTGTTTGTGTATGCCTGCATACATGACTAGTTCCATGTTCCATTTTAATATTTTTTCTCTCCTTTCTAATTTTATTTCCTGCTTTCTTTTCTTGCTTGCCTGCATGTAATTGTGCACATAATTAAGGCTGGCAAGATAAACACCTACAGCTGCTCCATAGAGGAAGTCAGCCAAGATTGACACTATTCCTGTGCTGTATTGTTGCCAAGTCAGTGATGCTCAGTTTTAGGATTCATTCCCATTTCTACAAGTAATCTCAAGATTTTTACTTGACACACCATGACTGATGGCAACAACATTGCGAGTTCTGTCAAGTGAACTGTGGTCAAGCCTTTGCTATTTATGTGAATAATAGCATTTAGAATCACAGGGCATATACTCAGCTTGTCTTTTGTCAGCATGGTCTAATAGTATAAAAAATGTCAAATATTCATAGATAGCTTATCCATACTGGTAAAAATGTTGACTTTCTATGCGTATGCTATTTCAACAGAGAAATCATAGGTGTCTCATTTTCCTGAACTCTCTAATTATTTTTGTCAGATTCTTTTTTCCTTTCTTCTTCTTTTGGTTGATCTTGAAGACATGGCTTTGGATTCTGCCCGCTTTGTGAGGATGTACTTTGGGGATTTTAGTTTCCAGCCAAACGTTATATTGATGGTAGTGATTGAAATTGTGACGAAACATCAGGTTTTGACCCAGTGTATATCTTGCCATAAGTCTCCCAGTAAAGCTTCCTGTTTTCGTCTGGAGTGGGTGAAGGGGGTCAGATGTCTTCATGAAGAAAATCTGTTGTGTTCTGCATTGTTTGAAGATGAGTTCTTCTGAGTGCACTGAATACAAATATATTATTTTGCAGGTACTGAGCAACAGCAGATAAGTGTTGCCCCTTCTTCAGAATCCTTTACCAACTGGAGAGCTATATTATCACCAACATGGCCTTCTAGAGAACTTGAGTCTTCCTCAGTGGGTGACATTTCAATGAGGCAAGCCTTGGAGAATGCCAATCTGCTTCAGATTATAAAAAGTACATTAGCAGGGACACGGACCAGAACTATGGACCAAACTAAGTTTTTGCCAAGTCTGTATCAAGGCAGTGGCAACAGTGCATCCCAGGAGCCTTCTGAAGTATCGGCTGAGTCACCAAGGAGGTCTCAAGATGCTGATGAAATGACTATTGTATCAGGTTTGCCTCAAATCAGTATGTCCTCTGCATTGTCCACATCACCATCTGTGACGTACCCAACTATTAGTGTGTCATCTCAGATAATGCCGTATGCAACATCTTCCATTTCAAAAGAAATCTCACCAGGATCAGATATACTTTCAACCACTCCATCTTCACCTCCTTTGCCATTGATAAAAGAGTCACCTCATATCATTATTGTTTCCAATCTGAGTGTGCCACCCACCAAAGTGCCTTTGTTCACAAATGTAGATCATTCATTCACCATAAACACAGCTAATTTTCATTTTAGTAAAAGGTCAGGTAATTTACTGAGCACAATACTTGCTGGAAATTCCAGCAGAACAAACCATGCATTATCCAGAAAGGATAATGCATCTTCAGTTGCCACCCATTCTAGCAATAAATTTGGATTGAACAATGGAGATCCCGCAACATCAGCAGACAGACAGACAGACCCAAGGAAAAGGAAACTGCATTTTCATGCTTTCCATGCAATAATACCTAGTCAGACCTCTCTTCCATTATCTACTCAAATACCACTGAATACTAGCAAAAATAATTCTTTCTTTGGATTGGTTCACAAAGTGTCTTCTACAGCAGTGCTCTCAGGTCAACCTGATGCTACAACATCTCCTAAAAACCCTAACATCTATGTGATTGCATCACCCCCAGTTCTTAAAGGGAAGACAACAGTTCCTAGTAGCTCTACATCAGTGTTCCATTCCTTGAGTATCCCATTTGCATGGCTGAAAATGACAACCAATTTGCCTTCTGCATCAATGTCTAGTAATACTAAAGAGATAGCTTTATTATCAGCTTCTGAAACTCCAAAACTTTTCCAGTCAGTAACAGATGTGTCTTTCCCAGCAGTGCCAACTAGAGTTATTTCAGAGGCAGTAAGCACCAGTAATGCAATATCTCAAGTGCCAGCACCTACACATATACCAGTCTCCTATACAACAGGTAAAGTCAGGTCCTTAGAAGTGAGTACAAAACGAACATTTAATAGAACAGTACGTGCTGCTGATTCCATACCAAATACTAAAGTTACTTTAAAGACTCGTGTAACAAATCCTCGTATCACAGAATCAACAAACCGTGTTCTCACAAAAGACACTGCTGGTATAGCATATGAAACCATTTCTCCTACAGTTGTGGAAACTACCTTGTGGCCTCCCACATATTCCTTGGTGAAATCAGGACATCGCCGATCTGTCACAAAAGATACAGCGCCAAAGTTCACAGATATTGATGTTAATAGCATTCCTCCTTATCAGTCACTGCAGAAACAAACCACAGACTTTACTGCCAGCAAGCAAACACCTTGGATTATAAGGCTGGAGAAGTTTTTCTTGCTAGAAAGAACCAACTCCACCTCATTTCCACTACCTTTTCCAACTTCCTTTAGGGGTCTTTTGACATCTTACTCTGGTGCCGTATTTAGACCTTTACCTAATGATTCTAGAAATTTGCAACTAACAAAGAGTCCAACTAGTAGCTTAACAGGAAAAGAAGGGGGAAATGCAAAGAACTCCACTACGGTCATGTCATATACAGAACACTTCTCTCATGCTCCCTTAAATAAATCTGATTCTGAAATGCCTGGAATTTCAAATACGGCTGATGCAACCTACAGTGCTACTAGTGTACCTTCAGACATAGCTGCATTGGCCCCATTTATTCCAGTGGTAGAACATTTGGAGAGTGTCATGCCATTTTCTGTAGAAGCTTCTAGTGCTGCTTCAAAAGGTATCTTAGACACTTCAGGTCAAGGTAAGACTGATAAAACCACAGCTTTAGTCTCTGGGTGGGACATTGGGAACCAGAAGTCGTCTACTGGTGCTGTTGCGTCTTCTGCAAAAAGAACAACTCAGATGTCCAAAGCTGCAAAGGATTACACATATCCTACAGTTTTAAAAACAATATATACTGAGGTTCCAGATCTTCAGCAGCAAACACATTATACAAATAAACAGATGCCTTTTAGCTCTGCAACATCATCTATTGATACATCTTTAATATCTATTCAGAATGTTTCAGCTTCAGCTACCACTGGAATTGTGTCTGAAAGTTTCGCAGAGCTGAACACATACTCTTTTGCTGTAGAAAAATCTCTTGAGCAGTATTCACCTTTTCCTCAACACCAGATGAAAACCCCACAGAGCATAGAAGTACCATCACTGAAGTCAAACAAGGACACAAACTTACCTGCAAATATTTGGGAATATTTTCCTCTCAGAAATATTAATTTCACTTCAGGCTATGAAAAAATATCCCATTTCTCATTTAAGGATTTTACAACTAATCACAGAAGAACATCTGCTAGCATGGATGCAGTTTCCCCTACTTGGTCAACTTATTCTCATTCTTTGCCTTTTGATTCTTATGCCAGATCCCAGACTCCACTGAAACGTGAAGCAACTAGTTCCAAATCCCTTTTTACAGCAACAGATGTTTCTTATGCAATGTCTTCTTCACCAACATTGACTTCTCAGTTCATTGCCAAACTAACTGTTCCAGTAAGTAAGGAAATTAGTGCTGTTAGTGATAAAAAAGCAAGATTGTCTCCCATTCCAGTACATGGTTTGCTAAGTTTAACACCAGTATTAAATGCAATTGAAGAATACACGACTTCTGGAAAAACAATACCATTCGTAAATAACCTTGGTTCAGAAATAAATAATAACTTTAGTAAGCAACCAACAACATTAAGTACAGGAGGTTGGTATACAAAAGGTACAAGCAATACCCTAGATACAATTAAAGTCACTAATGAAGGTGCTAAGATCACTCCACTGCAAACTCACGCCACTAATCCAGCCATCATAACCTCTGTCCATGCATCACGAACACAACTAACTTCTTTGTTGCCAACAACCAACTTTACCCATTCTGTCATTACAGTGTTACCGTCTGTGTCTCCTGGTGTATTACCATCTGTAGCAACTTCAGAAGCAACACCAGTAACAGGAAAATCAGCTCCAACATCACCAATGCTGACTTCATCTTTGTTCTCACTGAGCACTGAAAATTCGCCATCTGTGATGGCATTAAGCACGTTAATATCAACACTAGCAAAAAATAACACTGCCACAAAAATGGCACTGACTTTAAGCCCAATAGTGACACATTCAACCTTTCCAGTTGTATCAAGGGATGACTCTACAACACCTGTGCGTACCACTAGTTTATCTCCAATCCCCAAATCTAGTACAGTTTCAGCTCCCACAACACATACACCAAGACAAACTGAAACAACAGTACTTGACACCAGGAAATCCACAAGCCCAGACCTCACTAAAACATCAACTGCATACCCACTGACAATTACAGCAGCTTTGACATCTATTACAGCATCAGCGAAAACAGCTAGACTTCTCCCTACACCTGCTGAAAATACTTCTGCTGCTACTTCTCCTACACCAGCATCAACTGCAGCTCTTGTTAATGTGACAACAGTTCTTCCTTTGGAATGCCAGCTCTCCAGAAACCTTCTTGTTAAGACAGGTATGAATATGCATGATTTTGTTGGTATGAGATACTGCCTTTTAGTATGAAAGCATTATTAAGCAGATAAAAGCAGATGTGGCCCAAAATTTCGAGGACATGAGAAGGGCTTTTGATGACTGGGTCTCTTTGATCTCTCTCATCTGTAGGTCCGAACAATCAAAGTTCTTAAAACTGGTTTAATTGATGGCAGAGAGATAAATGATCATTCATCTGCTAGATGGAGATTTTGCTATTAGAATGACTAATGATATTCTTGTATTAACAACATTCATACAGCTATGTTGTCATGCCTGATTCATCCCAGACCTGGCTTAGTGACAGTTGGTTCAAAATTCTGTCTTCCAGTAAGGCCAGAGCTGTCTGGTTACTTTCAGGCCAAGGTGTACAAGACTGAAAGTGACTTGGGCAGCAAATATGTGTCAGGCAGTGCAGTAATATAACATCTTAGGGGCCTACTGAGTAGCTTGACAGTGGTTTCTGTTGTCTTACCCTTCTTACTGTGTACCAGGACCCTGATTTGGATCATGTGAGGAGTCTCGCTTCCTATTCCTGGGTAAGTTCTAAGAATGGGAAGTCTTATGCTACCAGATGGACTCAGGAAGACACAAAACAATAGGTATTAATGTCTGGATTTATTTTAAAGGCCCAGATACATTTGTTAGTTCCAACATAAACAAGTTGACTTAATAGTTTTCACAAATTTACTGAGTCTACTCTTTTTGGGATTAACAACAGGATTTAGGCCAACCTTTACAATCATCACAGTTTTAATATCTGGATGTTTATTTATTCATTCATTCTTTCATTCGTTTATTTATCAATCATACAGTGAAGCTAACAATGAATACTTAAATATTGTTCTTTTACAATATATGTTTAAATCCAGTGGGGAACATCTACTAGTGGAACTTGATCTGAATTGGGAAAGGGGTGATCTGTCTTCCCCACTGCAGCGCTTCAGGCACCCCAATACCTGTTCTGGAGGTCTGGAAACCCTCCAATACCAGTTTCTAGGTGGCAACAAGAGCTGCAGAGGAATGGAATGGTAAGAAAGATCTGTTGCGCTGGTTCTGCAGCATCAGTGCACTGTTGAATTTAGGCCGTAGGGATGCTGATTTGCTCACAACAGTCTACTTCACAGATTCTTGTAGCTAGTGTCTCTGAGTCACAAGTGTCAATAAAGCACCAGTTAATGATAAATCACTTCCTTTATCTATCTCCAGATAATCCTGCATTATTAAAAAAGAATGAGAGAGAGGGACAGACATGATTATGATGACTCATTATGCCTTTATGGGTTTTAAATAACTAGCAACTAACATTTTTTGCTTCCCAACAATAGCTTTTTCCCCAGCTGAAGGCTACACTGCTGAGTGTAAGTTCACTTGCAGAGTTCAGCTTCTTCATATAGCCTATGTGACTACTTGTTATGGTTTTGAAATGAAATCTTAAGCGAATGAACAGAGGGTGCTTTTAAACTAATTGATAACCTTGTATTCTAGTTTTGTTCCTGAATACAAGAAAACTGCTGTTGAATGACTCCTTAAAACAGAATGTCACAAGAGGTCTCACCCAGGCATTGCGACAAGCTTTCAACCAAAATGTGAATGCTCAAGTAAGCAGATTTACTCAGCGTTTTATAAGCAAATTAAGAATGCAGGCTAGAAAGGGAATAATGATGTATGTATAGTTTTTGTACTGCACTTGGAATATACAGAGTTGATGGAAATGTTTTCCTTCAAAAACACAAAAATGGAACTATTTCAAAATATGTTTTTTTGTCTGTTATATTTCACATAATTAGGACCATGAAATTCTTATCACATTGAAATTCATGCTGCATCATTAGAACCCAGAAATGCATATCGCATCTAAGGAAATCATGAATAAGTCAAAGGATTTCACCCTTACTTATTCAGGGAAATAGGTATAATTGATGGAATCATATTGTGGGGTAGAGTTTGATCTCAGTGGGGCTTTTCTGTTTATGTAGTGAACTGCTAGGATACAACATATGCAGGGCGTTGAAAATCAATTCAGAGACTGATGATGAAATTCAGTAGTCAGTAATATAATTCTTGGCTTTAACCCATGTAAGCAGTTTAAGTGCAATTACAAGTTCTAGCTAGACACATTGAATTGATTTCTGAATGGCAAGTTAAAACTCAGAACTAGCATAGTGTACTGGTTTGAGTGCTGAACTGGGACTTCAGGAGACCAGGGTTCTTATTCCTGTCTAGCCGTGGAAACCCGTTTTGCAACCTTCAGCAAGTTATATACTCTCAGCCTTTCTTGCCAAGAAAATCCTGTGATTGGTTCATCTTAGAATTGCCGTGTCAGAAAGTCACAGCCACTGGTCAAAAATTCAGACCTGTTAATTTCTAATGATTGTAGCTTTATAGATTAAACATCTGAAAGTCCTGTAGTCTTACCCTGTTTTGGTATACAAAGAATGTTATTGCTAACCAAACACTTTTATCCAGTATGAGTTTATTCAAAATAAGACCTTTTCCACATATTACCTTCCTCTGTCATCTTCTGGTTGTGATCCTGGCAGGTCCTTTGCTGGAAAGGGAGTGCAGTGGAAGTGCTCCCTTCCACACCTGACCAGCCACCTGTGGAAGGGAGTGCGAGGGACACGCCTCTTTCTTCCACAGTGCGGCCAGGCTCTTTCCCATGCTGCACTGGGGCAGGAAGCGCCTCCATTGCACATCCAGTCCTTCCGCATGGCAAGTAAGTATGGGAGCATCGCATGATCGAGAGTAATTGATGGAGAAACTCCATCAGTGATTTACCCCGCACTCATGCTGGCTGGTGATGGGAGAAGGGTGGAACCATGATGAAGTCATGCAGAAGCATCATTGTGGTCCCACTCCTCTCATGTTCCCATGCCAGGACACAGTTGTGGGGAAAGGGGTCTAAGTCATGCTGACTTCTGACATTTACTTGTAAGTAAGTGTGCCTAGAACTGTAGCTTAAATATAGGATTTTGTTCATTTGAGTACTACATCTGCCATCCAAATGAAATCTTTGAAAGAATGAGTTCTTTCGTCTTTGTTTCTCCTACAATAACCTTTTGCATGCTCAGATTTAGTTTTTTGGGGGGTGGGGAAAGGTTAATAATAGAATGCCAGTGTGTAACAGTCTGCAGCAGTATGTGGTTATGAGAGCACACAGTATTTTTATCTGTAATTTAAATGAGGTTCATATCACTTGGAAAGTAACATTTCTGTGCTTTCCCCACAGAACCAATGAGAAATATGACTTTAATATCAATATTTCTTATCCTGGTTAGCTTTGTATTATCAACCCTCCCCCCCGGCCAATTTTAGCATACCAGTTGGCTATAGATTTATTTAGTTAATTTCTTGGCTGTCCATGACAGGAACTTTTACTTATTCAGACTAAAAAAGTCTGGGCATTTTTTGTAGTGATGACAGGCTGTCTTTGCTGTGCTTTCAAGTAGCACATGTATTAATGATTCAAATATGATCTGGCTCCTATTTTTTAGCCACATTTGTTAGCTACCTTGCGGGCCATGTATATTGGCAGTGGGTGCCTAAGACATCTGAAGTAAGAGAACTGGGAACATTTTTGTACTGAGCTCAGTTTTCAATCACTTACCAAATACCCTAGGAAGTACGGGGCCATGTCACTGTTGTTAAGCTGTCTTGTTTCCAATGTGGTCTGACATGTTGGTTTCTTCAAAGTTTAAAATCTCTTCTAGTAAAAACAATTTTGTGAAAAGGAAAATGGAAGGTTGGAATATTTGCAAGCACTTTAATTACTTTCCATCTCAATTACAGGGAAGAAGAGGTTATCTGGAATATAGAAAACTACTGATGGAAATAGATACATAGAGTCTGTGTTGTTAACGTAGTGCATGTACAATTATTTAGGTTGCTAAGGAGATTTCTGGGTGTCTAGTTCTGGAGAAGGCATGCACAGAGTGTATGATTTAATTCTATACAAGATTTAATTCTCTCTCTCTCTCTCTCTCTCTCTCTCTCTATATATATATATGTATATATGATTTAATTCTATATAAGTGTATTGGACAAGATTTGGTTGCAAGAGAAAGCCTTTATGGTTTTCTGGATTAGTGAAGAAGAATCAGGGAAAGCCTTAGTGGGATGAAGAATGTGGATGCTTTTGAGCTTCACAAAGATTCAAGGAGTCCAACAGCCCAGGAAGCTGATGTAACAGAAGGAGGTCTTCCTTTCATGGAGTAAAATGTCAATTATCTGACCCCACTCTGATTCAGTGGAGGGAAGCATGGGTCTGAGCATGGGCGTGCAAATCCTTTTTCTCTCACTCTTCAGAAGTAATGCTTGGATATAGATAATGGACTCAGTGCAAAATGTGTGTTTCTCTGCATGTACACATATACACGCGTATATGTATACGCACACATGTACATATGAGGAATGCAATCCTGTAGTTTTTGCAGAGTGAATGTTTCCCCTGTCTTGGAGGTTGAATATTTGCTCACATCGAAGTGTGACCAAAAGCTAGAATCACAGAACATGTTTTTACGTATATAGATGTCACAAGCTGCATTCAAAACCCAGTAGTTGACACATTTCATTACTATAAGTCCTAATGAAAAGAGGAAAAGCATCTTATGAAGCCAAACCACATTCAGCATCGTCCGTCTTTCTTACAGTCCTCTGAGAATAGCTTGTACGGCTTTTGAAAGGGTTTAGTGAAATAACTGAGAGAGATGACCATAAGGCTTTGAGTTATGTTGCGTACGTGCCAGCATCAAGGCAAGTTGCAGCAGATGGCAGTGTATTTAGAGATCATCAGTAGCCCAAGTATGGCAGAGTCTTTTGATTTTATATTCATTTAATGAATTTAAGAAAATAATATTTCTCAGAGTTATTCACGATGTTGTAGACAGAAAAATTGCTTTAGTCTTTTGAAGGTTGGGACAGAGATTATTCCAGAGATTATGCCATTGATGGCTCTGAGAACTGATGAAATACCTGGTGTGTTCATGCATCAGTACCTCTCTGGACCAGGATTTACAAAACTAAAATGTTCCTGTTTCCTGTTCAACTGAGTAATTCATGCAGGTCTCTATGAGCTTCTTGGTGCACAATTGTGAGAAACTATAATTAAGGTTATTAATTGAAAAAAGATGTGTGAAATTCATATGGATGCCATTTCTTCATATGCTTTTTTTCCAGATTGAAATTCTGGAACAATCAAACAATGTGACAGTTGGTTACTATGTAACTCAGGAGAGACTGGTTTTCATACCTGCTGTGGTTATAGAAATGCTAATTGCTTATGGTGTTAGTAATGCCACTTCGGATATTAAGCAGCACGTGCCAAATCTACATTCTGTTGCTGTCTTAGCCTTGCCTTGGAACCCACTGCCAGCTTACCACTTTCAGCTGAAAACAGGCAAGTCATGAATATACATCTCTGAAGAGAGAAGGCTATAATGTATTGTTAGCTCAGCCACCAAATCCAGTGATAAGAAATGGAAATAAAAAATTCATATGTGTATTCCAGCTTCTAAATCCTTTGTATAAATGTCCTGATTTCAGTGAAATCTAGGGAAATCCGTTGCAATTCATTCCAGTGCAGGTAAAATAATTCAGGTTGTCACTTGATAATAAATAAATGTTAGTTTAATTGAACCGGCTGATAAAATTTGCTTACATTTCGGTTTGGAACAAAAAGTCCACTTTGCTTTTACAAATACAGTCCTCCCTCCACATTCGCTAGGTTTAGGGGTACAGGACCCCCACAAAAGTAGAAAAACTGTGAATAACTCTAGGCCCTCCCAAACCATATTTAACACTCAAAAAAAGTATGATCACCTTATTCAACCCACCATGGATTCCTTTGAGGCACCAGAGTTCCTTCACAAGGCAGAAGTGGGTAGCTGGTGGGGCTAAGTGCCACCTCCACTGTGGCCCCACACCATTTTCAATAGGGACTTATAAGCCTCGTTCGCAGTTTCCTAGTCTCATGAGGCTTGCAGTCCCTGTTAAAAGTGACAGAGGGAGGCAGCAGGGGTGACAGATAATAATCTGTGAATAATCAAATCCGCAAAAGTGAAACCCGCCAATGTGGAGGGCTGACTGTATTATGGCATGTACTCCTTCCTTTGTGGGAGTAAAGGAGCAATACAGCTTTTAAGATGGTATTTACCTCCTAGCATTTATTAAGTACACTCATTAATGATAATTGTGATGTCATATTGCTGCCTGGACTCATTAGTATATCTTCTTGTTTGATCATTTAAAAAAAATGATTACAAATTGATATAAAGTAATCTAGTAAATATTATGTCCCTAAAAATGATGCTTTGCCTTTTGGCAAAGTATATAATTCAGAAGATTAGTGTCTGTTGTGTGTCATGAGAGAAATTTGTCAGAAACTTCTCTTGCTGTGTTTTTCTGTATTACTCATTCCAGTGTGGCATGGTAAGAAAATATTTCCCAAGTAATTCTGCCCAAAGTCTGCAATTCAATTAATACATGCAAACGTATAACCTCAGCTGAAAAGGTCCTCAGAGTAGCATACAAATTAAAAGCAAGATAGTCCTGGCCCTAAAGCTTACTGTTTAAAACGCAGCATATAAAGTGAGAAACAGGTGAGGAAGGAGGAAAAAACTAACAACAGACTTATGTAGGGTTTCTTAAAAGTGATGAAATTCTTAAAACCAATTTAGAGAGAAGACGCCAAATGAGCTAGCTGCCCTGTTTTCTGTGTTTCCTTCTGATTCATACTGATGAAGTAGCAAGGAGGAACCAAAAGGGCAGATATCTTCTTGCAGAGCTGATGGGATGGCCCTGCCACCATTGCTCTCCCCACCCCCTTGTTCTCTCTGGTATAGATTGCGTTGATTTATGAATGGGTTTTCAAATACTAATCTGGATGGTCATATATTTTCCGTAGAGTAATAGAAGACAGACCAGTCAGTAGACTATCCAGCACCATTCTTTCCTTTAAGAAAGAAAGAAAGAAAGAAAGAAAGAAAGAAAGAAAGAATATTCCCTATTTTATGCACCACATTTTCTATTGCCAGGTGTCCCTTCGTAGGCCTTTCATAGATTTTTTGCTGTGATGGATACCATAGCCTCTAACTGGGACAGATATCTAATGATCGTGTGCTTGCCCCATTCCAGAGACACTCCGGGCAAAACTGTATATTATGTCTCATAGCCTGGGCTTTCCAGAACATCTGTATTCATTCACATATGTAATTTCCAGTGGTATCAAAACACTTCTCATTTTGTGATCCTTGTGTCTGAGGATGAAGTGTATGAATTGCCCTTTTCACTTGCATGTTTAAGCATAATTAAAATAATCCCCTTTGATTTTATACATCATCTTGCCAAAGAAGTTCATTAAAATTGATGTAAAATGCCCTGAAAAGCTATCTTCTTGTATTCTGGAATGATTCTATATTATTGTTAAGCATTGTTATAAAGACAGTTATATTTGATTGCCATTTATTTAATGTTATATATTGGCCAGTTGCCTGTTCCGGGCTCTGATAGTCCTTTAGAGTACATTCGTGTGCATGTTTGTTCAGAAGTGAATTATATTCAGATCAGTGGACATTGCTGCCTTTGAAAAACAGAAAGTACATGTTACCTAAACATATTTGTTATCCTTCATCTAGAACTGCAGTTTATGGGTCAGTCAGACAATATACAGTCATGCAGATTTGTTCAGACCATGGAACAAAGATTGCAGAAGGCATTTCAGGATGCTGAGAAAAAAGTCTTGAATACCAGTAGCAAGTTAACTGTTCAGGTAAAAGCTCTCAGTTTTATTAGACAGTTACTATGAGTCACATATGATAAATGTTTCTGATGCTTGTATTAACCATGCTTTTGTAAATATTACTAGATGCCAATATGAAAATATTTTATAATTACTATATAATAGGTTTGTGATTCATAAGCAACAGTTATCATTGTTGCATTAAAACCCACAAATATATGATCTACATAAATCTTCCTCAGAACCAGATGCTAAATTTCCCTCTGTCCTCTGTTTCTTTCTTGTCTCCACTCCTTATGAATCAATTTGATGTTAAAAACAACACAATCAGTGAAAGAGAATTAATTTTTGTGACTGTATTCATTCATTTTTTTTCTTATTTTCCAATGGAATGAAAAGAAGAGTAATAAGTACTACTTTAAATATATTGTGTCAGTCGTGTGTCGAGGTGATTTTCAGTGCAAAAAGGAGACACATATATGGTGGCTTTCTTCAATAGTTATTCATTGTTTAGTAGCATGGACAGTTATTTGTAATGTAAATTGTGTCAGGGTAAAGCAAAATTAGAACCTGCTCTTCACTTTTCAAAAATGCCTGTTATGTGTCAACATGTTTCTATCAGGTCTCTCATATGTTACTTCTTTTGGACCTAAAATAATACCTGAGATTGCCCAAAGTTTCTTAGCTCTGTAGAAAGTGTTAGCAGTGTAAGAAAGTAGTAAATTTTTTTTTTGATAATTGCTGCAAAAGTCTCCTAAATCAAATTCGTGTGTGTTTCACCAAGTGAAAAAATGTTCTCGAGCCACATATGCCCTTCTTGGTGTTTGATGTCCCTCCTCCCATTTTTGCAGTTCTTTGAAAAGAGCAAATAAGGAGGCTTTGACAGGTTCTGTGGGCAATTTTACTTGGCTAATCTGCTGTGCTTGGCTTGGTAAGCCACAAATGGACCTGCTGTACACATTGTACTGAGCCAGTACAATTGAAAGGCAGTGGTGGATTGGGGAAAATTGCCTTCAGATACTGCAGCATAAAAATAATGAGGAAAATGGGTAGTGGCAATTTACAATGCTTTGCAGATGTATTCCCTCCTCTTGACTTTTCAGTGTTTTGCTATGTGAATTCAAGTGGATTTCATTGGCATTGTTGCCTCTTGAGGTACATAATGTATTCAACATTGTGAAAGTACAAAATAGTTTTTCTATTGTGGCACAAAAGTTAAAAAAAACAACAACCTCCGACCACTGGCACTTGTTAGTTGCGTACATATTGGGCACCTTTGCTGCGACATATCTAAAGAAAGTCTGCCTCCAAAAGTCACACAAGTAATTTAAGGGAGTCTATTTGTGTGTAATTCTAGTGCCACATGATCTCAGATTAAAAATAGCTGTTTCTGGAAGGCCCCTGAACTTACTGGAGAGCATATCTAAACAAACAGTTGTCATAAAGATCAAGGAATTATTAAAACAAATCCAAGATAAAGTTGTGTGGAAGCACCAATCAGGGTTGGGTTATTTAAAAGATATCTCAAATTGTGAACATCTCTGGAGTGCTATTAGACCCAAGTCTGGAGGTCTTTAATCAGAGGCCTGTGGTACCTGTAAAGTTGCTGAAGAGATATACACCTGAAATGGCAGAAACCACCCATGGGGACAACTATCACCTGTATGTTCCATGAAGTTGGGCTTAATGGAAGCATGGCAGTAAGGAAGCCAGTGCTGAAACAAACTGATATACAAGCTGATCAGGAATTTGAACAAAGGCATGAGGGAAGTGCAGCAAGCCTGTTGGAAAAGGCTCTCTCATCTGGCCAAAACTGAGCTCTATGACCTTTTCTTAAAATGCTATATGTGTACAAACCAAACAGTGTTCATTTCTGGAGACGCAGTCCCCAGGAAAGATCGTGGTGGTAGCAGCAAGTTGTGGGGATTTTTATTTCTCGTGAGAGACCAGGAAACTGATCAGGACTTTTAGAGAAAGTAGATAAAGCCACATACAGGGCAATTCTAGAGGAAATGCCAAGAAGTCCAAGTACCATTGGTTTGGTTTCAAAACAAAAACCTGGATATTTTAGAAAGGCCCAGTCAAAGTCTATACCTCAACCTAATATTGAGAATCTGAGTCAAGATTTCAAAATTGTGATTTGCTAATGGTTCCCCTTCAACCTGTCAGAGCTGAAGCAACTTTGCCAAGAAGAAGGAAAAAAATATTGTGCAAAGCTGATAGAGATTTACCTTCAAAAACTCAAGGGTCTAATTTCTGCCAGAGGTGCTTCTACCAAATACAGATTCGGTGGGATGTGTGGGTGGATATTTATGCAACCTGTAAGTGTCAGTTTGTTTTTGTCTATTTAAAGTTTGTATGACAATAAAACTATTCTGTACCTTTGCAGTCCTAGATGTCTTGTGTACATCAAGTGTTAACAATGTCAGTTAAATTCAGGCTGTAACATAATAACATGTGGAAAATCAAACATGAATGGCTACTTCTGCAAGGCGTTGTGTGCCATTTCACCAAGTGGTGGGATGGTGCTGTTTTTTTCTTTGAATCAGCGTGGGAACAGATGTGCTATTTAACTGTAATAAATCTATTTTTAAATTCTTTAGTTCTCAGATTGTGAACCTTAGATTATGAGTCTTAGATTGTGAGCAGGGCCCTACTTTCTTTTATTTCTGTACAGTGCCAAACACTTTTAGGCACTTTGTTGTTCCCGAATACCATTGATGAAGAAGAGTAATCCTTGCTCTTTTGCTTTCCCTATGAACTTCAAAAAAAAGATGGAGACCTTGTCTGCCCTAGATACTTACTTCAGGTCAGTGCAAACTGAATGCACGTACATTTGACCTGCATAAAATGCTCTGTAAGCATCTGGGAATCTGTGTGGGCATGACATTCCTTTGTTGAAAAAGACACTAATATGAAGACAGGCACACTTTCCCCACTTCTGTTTATTGCACTTCTGCAGTTTGTGTGGATGGAAGAAGATGCCTATTGAAATATTGTGACTCACCTGTGCATGGAACATTTTGTGTCCTTTTTCACTCTCTTGCCCATTCCCATTTCCACTTCTTTCTCAGTTCTTCTTTGTTTAAAGAGTAGAATCTCCCCACCCCCAGCACATCTTTCCTTATTCTTTGCACCATTGACAACCCTGTCGGTCTTTCATAGGTGCATTAATCATAAAAACATGCAGGAACATTATGAGTTGAATGTTCAGTTCTCATTGGTTAAAAGGGTGAGGAACATAGTACAATGACTGAAACTCAACCATACCCACACATAACTACAGTCATCCTAAATACCTCTGAGTAATACTCTAAATGTGTGTTACTTTAGATGTGCTTTTAATGACAGAGAAACATATAACAAAGACCTTTGGGTAAATTTGACCTTATATCACTTTGGCAGGAAGCAGTTATGGTGCTTGCCCAGAGAATGGCTTCTTGAAGTCTTAGTCTGTCTTTTTAGCAAAAAGCTGAGAGTGAAGGAAATGCATTTTTGTTTATTTATTTATTTAAATGTTTCTATTCCACCCTATACCATCAGATCTCAGGGCAGTGAACATTTTCTTCCACTTTACAACTGCCATGACTGTGGTGCAGCCCACATGTATCTTGTTCTTACCTATGCCATCCATGTGAACCTGGCATAGAATAAGTCACCCAACAGATTTAGATTGTGTCTGAATGAACCTTCTTTGTCCTGAAGTGGAAATACTTTTTCTTCTGCCTGTGTTCTGTAATGAAACTGGGATAGCCTAGCCAAGAAGTTAAAACACCCACAAGCATGTGTGTTTAACAGTAATGGCATGATTAACATTTTCTTTTGTCAGTTGCACTAATATAACAATATATAGAAAAAATATAAATAAAAATTATACTACCTGTTGTTTCTTTACTTTTTTTTTCTAGATCTTGAACACATCAAATGTTTCTCAAACTGTCACTCTGTTTTATGTGGTGAGAAATGAAAGCACTGTCTTAAATGGCACAGAGTCAAGCAACCTTCTTAATCATCTTTCTGCAGAACTGGTGGGTTTTTATCTCACTTACCCACCTCTCACTATTGCTGAAGGTAAGCCTTCAGGACTTTCTTTTCTTTAATATTTGCTTATCATTTGCAGATGGCTCTTCAAAGCACTTAGGTATCACTGCTTTCCCTGATTGAAATATTTTTCATATATAACGTATGGTTGCTCCAGCCATCTACCTGGCTATAGTCAACAATGCCTTGGTTCTGAAAAGAGGCCCTTCCTAGGATGATAAATTTTATTTTAAATGCACACAAGAAGGAAGTGGCAAGAGTACAGTTATATGAACACCAATATAGAAAACAGAGTTCAAAAACATTTCACAAATGTAGGCTTTGATGAAAAGATTGACCAAGGACCAAAGATTTGTTTGAAATTCTTGCAGTGATCCTCAGGACCCAACTCAATAAGCTCAGAGAGCAGAAAATCAAGTCTTCCTTAGCAAGAGGCTTGCTTTTGTTTAAGAGAGCCCATGGTTTTAGGTATATCAGATCTGAAGGCATGCTGCATGTAGATGTGAATTTTCTCAAATCAGAAATTGAGTGGTGATGAGATTTAATAGTTAGATTATGCTTTTGACTCACCACTTTTTCTGTCCTAAGAATTTTGACTTGGTAAAAACAATGCAGGAAGAAAAATTGCTGGGTTGACGTTTACCTGGGTGATGATCCATATGTAGATTAAATACACAGTCATCTACCTGATACCAAAGGCAATATGTGATATGTGTCCTAGTGCTGAGGTCCAGTTTTGTGACTCTTCCCCCTCAAAACATTATTTGCTACTTCAGGTGTGTTGGTTAAGACTGCGGCCCTTTTCGCACGGCATTTTCCATGTGAAAGAGGGCCTGGAGCGTTGCACAATTGTGAGGAGCGATCTGCACGACGCATTCACAATTCCATGAATCTCCAGGGGCCGGCAGGCATCGATCGTGCACCTTTTCATTTTTGGCTAGAAGCCAAAAATGGTGCGCAATTGCGCATTGCTCCTGGGCCCCACGTGCAATTACCTGGCATGCGGAGCCTCCGGAGCCGCACCGGTCACGTTTCCTGCCCCAGCACAGCCTGGGAAAGTCCCTGGCTGCGCTGCGGAAGAGGCGGGGCTCTCGCACGAGCAGGTAGCTCGTGCGAAGCCGAAGGACCCTGGACGCGGAGAGCCTCTTGCCGGAGGTTGCTCACGCGATCCCCACACCCCAGCGGTGGAAAAAGGTAAGTGTGGAAAGGGCCTGCGTCTGCTCCTCAATCACATGGAGAGGATGGCTGATCAGGTAAGCGGGTGAATGGGACCATAATCACTTTTTTATGTATATACAACTGAAAAAGGAAAACTGACTTCAGATACCAAGTAGGAAAACACAAACAGTAAGGCATCTTTTTTTCTTTAAAAAAGAGGGTCATTCTACATGGTTAAATTTTAAGGCATGTGTACTCTTTTCTTCTTCTTAACCGTGAAAATACGATGACTGGCCTCCTGTTGTCTGCTTTCAACTACAGTAAACTCACTCAATTCATTGAAATTCTTTCAATTCTTTGTTGAATGAACATGTAGGTAAATTCCACTGATTCAGTGGGTTCACTGAAGTCAGGACTAACAACAAAATTTAGGCCAGTGTGTTCTGCAAAAATGGTCTGAAGTTGAACCATTTTGTGATCTTCTATGCTGAATAGAATCCTGCTGGCTATGATTTGATTTGATTTGATTTATATTCATATTCCAACCTTCTGTCATGGCATCCAAGTCAGCTTACAATAAGGCTAAAACAAGATCAAGCTAAAAACCTGCTGATAAAAAAGTTTTAAAAAAGAATTAACCAAGATTTCACTATTTTTGTTCTGCCTGACTCCTGTGTTTCCTGGAGTTTTGGCTTACGCTGGCATCTTGTGTCATCCTAGATACTTTCTTATGAGTTAAATATATAACAAAACATATAGTGAAAAGCAAAAGTTAAATTACCTTCTGAACATAACCATTCATGATCCTGCTCTGATTTCCTTATCTACGCTAGTTAGCAGTTACATGAAATATTCCTGTAAAGGTTCTTGTGTGATTAACTGTAAACCAAGTAGTGCCAAGGTGAAAAAAATTTCTGTAATCTAACCAGAGCAATGGTGTGATGAATATGCATTCGTGGGTCCTTGTGTTTCATCAGAGATGCCAAGATCAAAAGCGGCCTCCAGATTGCCCAGGCTAATCTGCTAGGCCTACCCTCTAATTCCAGCCTCATAAAACTTGCCTGCAGTTAATCAGTAATGAGGAGGAACGAATCTTGCTAGTCAGTCTGATGGGCAAAAGGAAGATAATTTTAATCAATGGTAAATCTAGGATTGGAGTTACTTGTACTGATATATGTGGTGAGATCTGCCTTAAAAATGGAGAAACCATTTGTGATCACTTTGGGAGAAATCATTCTTGGTTTGGCTTGTGTCAGGGTTGGCAGAATTTGGCTCCTCTGAGCATGAGCAGAGTGCAATCTGTGAAGCAAGGCTTCACCACAGCAGAGAGTCCCAGTGAAGCAGAAAGAATTCCAGAGGCTCATTAAGTAGGACTTAGAGGCAGAATTTATTGCCGCACTCTAAGATAAAGACTTGGCAAAACATACCAGCATTCTAGCAAGTAGACAAAGAGGAATAACATGAGATAACGGAGAAACAGATGAGCAGCACTTCCCCTTACAATTAGTATACTGTCAATGGCATGACAGGTCCAGCTAGGTGCATCTAACTTGCAGCTGGTCAAGGCAAACCCCAGCCTTTTTAAGCGTCCTTGTCACCCTGAAACAAGTGGGGTGACCCAATCAGTGCTCTGGCATGTGGCCTTCTCTAATACACAAGTCGCAGCCTAAACAATCCTGCTGACCTTCCATCTGGCTGTCTGGCCACATCACTTCTTCCCTCTGCCATCCACTCAGAGGAAACCTTGCCTGCCCAGCAATAATCTTGACAGCTTGTAGTGTGTAAGAGTGCTAATTATGAAATTTGGTGCCATCACGTTAAATGCTATTGCTCCATGTTCCTGGTGGCCCCTGGAACTTTGCAACACAATGACCCACCTGTGCAGATTATGACTGGACTTAATAAGCCATGTGGAGGTTTTGTTGGTGCATTTCTGCAAACCAGTCTTCATGTTGACTCTGTATCTTTATGGTCTTGAAGTACTCAACAATGTACTGAATTTATAAAGGAACTTCACTTCGATAGACACTGCTTTATTCGCTTTTAGACTTGGGGTACACTGAGCTGCAGAAAGTCTAGAGCAGGAGAAGGGCAACCTAGGCCCTTTCCGCATGGCATTTTCCATGTGAAAGGGCACCTGGAGCGTCGGGCGATTGTGAGGAGCGATCTGCATGACACATTCACAATAGCGCGATGCTCCAGGGGCTGGCAGGCGCTGATTGCACACCTTTTCATTTTCAGCTGGAAGCCGAAAATGGGGCGCGATTGTGCATTGCTCCCGGGCCCTGCACACACTTACCTGGTGTGCGACGCCTCCGGAGCTGTGCCGGTTGCACTTCCTGCCCCAGCACAGCCTGGGAAAGTCCCAGGTTACGCTGCGGAAGGAAGGGGCGGGGCTCTCGCACGAGCAGGCAGCTCGTGCAGAGCTGAAGCAGCAGGGACGCGAGAGCTTCTCGCCGGAGGCTGCTTGTGCAATCCCCACACCCCAGCGCCAGAAGAAGGTAAGGTGCGGAAAGGGCCCTAGTGCCCTACTGAAATTTTGGGCTATTTTTCCAGCAATCCACAGCCAGTGTGGCAAGTAGCCAGGGATAACACTTTTGAATTGTTGCATTTATCATTTAAAAATTGTGCTTCAACTGTTTGATGCTGTTTTAATATTATATTAGATACGTATTTCAATGTAAACTGCTTAGGGGATATTTTACAGAAATAATACATAAATTATGGGAGTTGTAGTCCAAAACATCTTCAGGGCGCCAAGTTGTCTATCATGATTTAGAAGAATGACTCGCTGATCTGGCAAAGGGAAGATGAGCCGAGGAGTTTCCTGCATTTGGTTGAGCAGTGGAAGTGATTAATTTTTTTTACTGATTTTATTAATTTATTGATTTTTTATTGATTGATTTTTATTTTTAATGTTTTGATTTTGGGAGTGAAGTTTGCCTTTTTGAAGGCAGTTTTTTTCATTAAGGGACTAGATTAACTATTTGGTTATTAAAAATGGAAAGAAAAATGTATTCTTATTTCAATCCATGTTTCTATCTTGTTTGAAATGTTGGCTGCATGAATAATGGTGCAGTGAAAAGACCTGGCTGGGGATTTTGAGGGAGATTCGTGCTAGACGAAGCCAAGCAGGAGCTCCCATTTCTGCCTTAGTCTTCCGGAATGACTTCTAGGAAGACTAGGACTTTGTAGTCCTGTGGGTCTGTTCATAAAATCAGATACCACATAGTGAGCAAAGATCATTATTTGTGATGCTTGATATATCTTCACTTTAAACTATTCAAGTCCATGCAGCTAATAAAATCTTATGCAAATTGATGTTGTATCATGAAGCATGACTCTCAAAACCACAGTGAAGGAGCACTAATATGGGGAACAAATATTTTTAAAAGCCATCAAGAATAAGATGACATTGAAGTATCTTTGAGGTAAAGTAAAAACAAAGTTGTTTTTTTTAGAAAAAGGCAAGAGTATTTCTTCTTTAGTTGTGTTGTTGTGTACCTTCAAGTGGTTTCTGACTTACGGTGACCCTAAAGGGACCCTGTCATGGGGTTTTCCTGCCAAGATTTGTTCACAGAGAGTTTGCCTTTGCTTTCCTCTGAGCCTAAGAGAGTGTGTCTTGCCCAAGGTCACCCAGTGACTTTCTGTGGTTGAGCAGGAATTCGAAACCTGGGCCCTTTTTGCACGGCATTTTCAATGCGAAAGGGCCCCTCGAGCATCGCACATGTGTGAGGAGCAGTCCACACGACGCACTCACATTTGCGTGATGTTCCAGGAAGGAAGAAGCAGGGCTCTTAAGCGAGCAGAAAGCTTGTGTGGAGCCGAAGGACCCTGGACGGCTGCTCGCATGAGCACCGCACCCCAGCGCTGAAAATACGTGGGTTGCGGAAAGGGCCCTGGTCTCCAGTGTCATTGTCCAATACTCAAGCCACTATACCATGCTCTGGTGCTGTAGAAAAATCCCTCCCCAAATTACTTGTCGTTAATGCTTTGCAAGGCTGTGCTCTTCCTTAGTGGTCTCCTGATTTTCCACATTTTTTATTGTTATTGCCTGGCTGTCAAGCTAATCAGCAGAGCAGTTTATGTTCTTGTCTGGAAATGTTAACCTACAAAAATGGTTTGAGGCCTTATTAGTGTGCTACTGTATTGTTTTACTTTAAAATGTGTAATTTCTCTTTAGGCTCCCTTGTAATCCATTGAAATACAGCTAATGTCTATGCAGCAAAGTTTGAGACAGAAAATATGTATAGTGCAAAAGATAACATAGTTTGCCAGGTTTCATTTATGAGTGGTGGTCCTGCTAAATTTTTACTGCATACATTAGCATGTTTTTTAGGTTAAAATATTTCTCGCGTTGCAATTTAAATATTTATGTCTGCATGCATAATCTCTGTGTGTATACTGCCCAAGATCCTGTTGGGTAACTATGACAGTGTAAATATGTCAGCGTAGGCAACGATATGGCAGTGACAGGAAGCAGCAGCAGCAGCAAAAGAACGTTGTTGTTATTGTTATGTTTCTTCAAGTTGTTTCAGAATTACAGTGATTCTAAGGTCCCTATCATGGGGTTTTCTGGGGCTGAGTATGCATGACATGCCCAAGGCCACCTAGCGGGTTTCCATGGCTGAATTGAGAACTGAGCCTGGTCTCCAGGGTTGTAGTCCAACACTCAAACCATGAGATCATGCTAGCGCTCCAAAAGTAGGTAGAAGGAATCATTGTTGTTCCTGGGAGGGGAGGGCTGCTAGCTCCTAGCAGCCTATTCCTCCAGAGCACTTCTGGGGAGAATGAGCTCCTTTGGAGTCTGGATATTCTGGGAAACTGGCTTGGAAAATCTTTGTGTCTGGAAAGTAAGCATCCTTATCTTGAGAACACCAATGATGACAGCTTTGTGTGCCTTCATTTGCTGCCACATTACAACCATGAAAAATGCCACTAGGCAGACAGAGCGCACCAACTGGATTTCAACTATGTACAAATATACACAGATGCACACTGTATCTATACCTACTTGTTTTAGCAATATTTTAATATTTGGAAACACAAACGACTCATATTTCTGAAGCCAGGCTCTTAAAGTAACAATCAAGTGAAAGGAGAACACTGTGTCTCTTTATAATGACAATGGTGTGTTCTAGAGTTCAAGCAAATGGATTTCACCCATGGATGTAGAAATGATTTGTAGTTCTCACTCCAATAATATAAAATGACATCTGCCATGTGCACTGCCTTGTAAAAGTATCTACCCTCCCCCTTTGAATTTTCCACATTATATCATGTTGCAACCTGGAATAGAAATGGATTTAACTGGGGTTCTTACCACTTATTACATGCAATGTACTCAACACTGTGAAAATGCAAAATGTTTTTATTATGGCACAAAATTTAAGTAAACACAAACAGAAAAAGGAAGATGACTATTATTTCTGTATCAGTGCACTGTATCATTCTACATGTAGGTGTTGGTCAAAACCCAGTGAAATTCTCAAGAAAGTTATTACTCCACATAATATACCACATATTTTGAACAGATAACGGTGAGCAATAGACTGCATTTGGAGTTTGATTTGGGTGACCAGAGGCTCTAGTCTCCTTGCAGACATGCTTAGCATGTGATCTTGGAAAACTAATTGTGTTTGTATGGATGATTTCCTGTCTAGTTTTCCTCATATCCATGTGAGCCTAGCTGTCTTATTCTGGCTGTACCTGACATCCATGCACGGAGGTAAATTTTACCTAAGACTTGTGTGCATAAAATCCAGTAGGTTAAGAGTTGAACTGTTTGCTTAGTTTTGGAATGTGTGTGGCACACCAGTAGTGTAGTTTGGGTACATCCTGTGCAAATATTACACTATCCTGTGAGTTTCTGGGAAGATTTCTAGGAAGAATATTGACAAGCAAAAGGCAGCAGAATAAAGCCAAACATTTCATTGAGATTTAAAGAGGGTGAAGGTCATCTAACTTGTCCATTGTTTCAAATTAGTTGTTTCCTATGGTATGTGAAATGTATACTGAAGAATTTTTGTCCAATGATTGAAATTTATTAATTGATGTTCCTCTGTATTCAGAATTATGACTGATTGGAGTAAATCCTTTTCTTTTCCTTTTTTATTTCAATAGCTTTGGAATATCCAAATCTTGATACTTCAGAAGCAACTAGGGACTTCTGGGTGATTACAGGTAAAATGTTGCATTTTTAAAGAAATATTTTCCCCTCTGTCTTGATAATAGCATCTCCCACTGTCAATACTGCTAGCCTGAGTGGCATTTTTATTTTTCACAAAGCTGGCAAAAGGAATGTTTAATGGTTTGTGGTTTTTCAACCATCAGTCCTTTCCTTCTGATCTTGTGCTCTTAAAACTAAACCCCTTTTCACACAGCGTTTTGGAAGCGAAAGGGCCCCTTGAGCATCACGTAAATGTGAGGAGCAGTCTGCATGATGCACTCACATTTACGCGGTGCTCAAGAGTGTGACGCGCAGTGCATATGCACGTTTTTATTTTTGGCTTTTAGCTGAAAATGGTGCGCGCTTGCGCACCGGTCAGGGGCCTGGGCCGAACTTACCTGCCCTGCGGAGCCTCTGGAGCCGGGCTGGTCGCGCTTTCTACCCCAGCGCAGCCTACAGCTCCCAGGCTGCACTGTGGAAGGAAGGGGTGGGGCGCGGGCAGGGCACTCGCGCGACCAGGAAGCTGCTGCGGAGCCCAAGCAGCAGGGACGCGAAAGCCTTCCTCCGAAGGCTTCTCGCACGAGCACCACCCCCCACCTCCGCGAAAAGGTAAGGTGCAAAAAGGCTGTAAGAGTCACAACTCCAAGAACAGAATTACTGGGGTCTAGAAGCTAGGACTTAAACATACATAATAGGAAGATACTGTAGTACTAAAGCACAACAGGTATTACACTGGTATTAAAAATGTATGTATGTATGTTTTATGCTGTCTTACAACAATTTGTGTCTACCCTTTTTCTCTGAATATGAATACTCTTCTGTCTTTGTTTCCTGGGGTTATCTATTTCTAATCCATTTATCTGTGCTTTTTTATGACTGACTTAACGAACAAATGGAGCTCTTCTCTTCGTGTCTTCTAATGCTGGGGTTCATCTAATTACTCTCACTGTTATAAGATGAGGTGGGAGACTTTGGTCAGTCCAAGACCCAATTTTATGCCCTTAGAACCTTCCAGAGAATTGAACCCACCACCCTAAGCCAGATGCAACCTGCAGTCTTCATTTGGTTTTGAAAAACAGCTATTTTGATCTTAAACAGGGCAAGGTGGCTCTGTGGCCTGTTTAAAAGGTGACATGCTGCTCCTGGAGGCTACCAGGGCAAGCAGTCACCCTTTTTTATGTCAAAAGAAGAATGGTTAGGAAGTGTAGGTGAGTGGTCTTGGGGGCTGCATGAAGCTTCCAGGCCACATTTTACCCACTCTTCTTGTAAGAGACAGCTGTGAATGTGCCAGAAGTGATGTGAATTTGTGAATTTGGAAACTTGTGCCTAACTTGCTGCTTTTGTGATTTTTGTAAGGTTGCTAACCAGATATTCCTTTGTCAGGAAGATCGCTATTAATAGCTGAGAATTGTTGATGGTTAACTCTTGAATCGAAGCAATGTTTGAGAAATTCTAGGCACAATTGTTATATGTCTGAATATCAATGGTGGCAGAGCCAGTAGAAAGGTAGCATACCCAGTCCAGAGTCTTTCAGCTAAGAGGTCTGGGCAGGGATGTGACAGAATTAAACATAAGTTTGTGCTTTAAAACAAACACATGGAATCAGAAGCAGAAGATAAGTTGATGGTTGAAGAAAGGAGTTATCTTTCTCTGTGTGGATCTGATCCAAGTTTAAGCATGTATCTTTATTTTATATTCTACTTCTGTGTTTGTGAATGAAGGAAATTTTTAGTAAACTACTCTCTCTCTTTCTTGTCCAAAGTGAACAAAAATCCAAAGTTTTCCTTGGAACAACTTGCTGTTTTGGGAAATAGGGATTCTCTAATAACATGGGGTTTAGTTTTCCTTTGTGCAAAACTGGATTGGGTGCAATCCAAGCAGCATTTGGTCTGCTTGCTTTGCTTCAGCTGGAACTACCTCCACAGAAAGCATTATCCAAGTTAAAACAGGTACTTTGTAATGCAGCTGATTAATTCCATCTTGTCTGTGCACCTGCACAAATAGATTTCCAGGCTGTTTCTTTGACAGGGCCAGATTTTCCTGCGCTGCTATGACTTCCTGTCCAAAGCCATTTGAATCCTCATGGTCCAGTTTCTTCTCTGCAGGTGTCCAGTTCCATTCTCCTGGTCTTTATTCTTACTGTCCTAGAGACAGTCTCCTGTTTCCATGCTGTTTCCCTCTCTAAGAAATACAGCTGCCCATGAGGCTGCACAGCTCCAAACATGCTCATGTGGTTTGGCTTCATGTGATTTTAAACTGCTGGCTTAGATTTCTTATGTGTTTGTTCACTTTGCCTTGTTTCCCCTTCCCTGTTTGTATATATGTGGGTGTGAAACAGCTTGACTGTTGTCAGACATCCACACATGCACATACCAGGTTTTTCACAGGTGAAGAACAGTGGGATGCACCTTTATATTGCAAAGGCAAAGGTGTTTAAAGCAGATGACATATTAATAATCCATACATTTAACAAGGTTTTATAAAGAAGAGAGATGCCATTGGAGCAGCAAGGAAAAGGATTTAAGCTGTGGAGTGGCAAATTTAGATTAAATATTAGGAGAAACTTCTGACTGTAAGAGCAACTCAGCAATGAAATAAGCTGTCCCCCAGGGGTGATGAACTTGTGGAACTTGCCTCCTTGGCAGTTTTCAAGGAAGAAAAAACTTTCACAGGCATACTGTAGGTTTTGTATAACCAGTCGTAAAGGAGAAAGTTGGTTTAGGTGACCCAATTTGTTCTTCCTGGCTCCATGACTGTACATCTCCCTGCAGCCCAAATGTTAAGATATCATTAATCCATTGCTACAGGGTATTTTTTCCTCTGCTCTTGCAGTTATACAGGGAGTTGACATCACATTGCTGGGGGTGAATAATCAGAGTTTTGCAAGACTAATGGAGCAGCGTTTAGCACCACTGTTCATGATGTCCCATCAGCAAGGAAGACGATTTAAACGAGCTACTACAGTTGGCAGCTATACTGTACAGGTAAGTAATAAGGCTGCGTTCTGATGCTTCTCCATTCTTGTACCATCTTTCTGTTAGACCTTTGAGTATATTGTAGAAACCACATAGGAGGGTTTCTTTAAGAAGTCTAAATTGAAACAAGTACAGTATTTGAGAGCCAGTGCAGTTTACTGATTTGCGTGGATTAGGATTTTAGGAGACCAGGGTTCAAATCTTCACTAGGCCATGGGAACCACTTGGATGACCTTGGGCAAATCATATTCTCTCAGCCGTAGAGGAAGGCAATGTCAAATCTCCTCTGCACAAAATTTGCATGAAAACCTCACATGGGTTCATGTAAGAATGATCTTAACAAAGAAACAACTTGAAAGCACACAGTAACAACAGCATTTGAGCTTACTTGTCCCTATAGCTTTCACATAAGAAAAGCTCACATTGTACTCTACAGGGACATTCTAAATGCCAAATGTTTTATAATAAATGAAATCTTTTTTATTGTTGTTTTGTCACACTGAGTATGAATTAGTTTGCTAAAGGCCTTAAACTCTCTGTGCAATATTAACCAAAAGCCACCTTTTTTCTGCTTCCTTTACTTTCCTCTGTTTCTTTCCTCTCCCATTAGTGACTTTTCTATATCAAAAATAGTTGTGTCAAACTGCCAGAGAAATGACTGAGTGCGCCACTGGCCGTGCCAATAATTCAACATCTTGGTGCCTTAATAAGGGACATCCTGTTGTGCCTTGGATTAGGAATTGTACAGGGATGAGCAAGTCACTTAGATCAGTGGTGAACATGAATTGGTACTCAGCTTCTGAACAATTCTGTATGGTATCAACCATTCAGAGCTTGGAAAAAATGTTTTTTTAACACTATAAATCCCAGATTCCCTCAGCCAACATGGGAACTTCCTGGGAGTTCTGGGACTGTATTTCAAAAAGTTGACTTTTATGGGATCCCTGTACAAAATATTTTCTTTTTCAATAGTCATGCATACTGCAACACTAATCAAGAATGTGGATTTAATTTAGTAGTCTGTTTGCATACTAATTTTATCTTGTTGGCACAGAGATGAGCTCATTAAAATTGTAGATGTGATCTTTTTTTCTTTCATCATTGCTGTCATTATAAAAAAGATGGTGAAAATGCAGCGAATTCCAGGTCCTAAGGAGCCCGCTGAATTGACCTACTATACTTTATACAATGGGAAACCTCTGTTGGGCACAACAGCTGCCAAACTTTTGAGCACCGTTGATTCACAAAGGATGGCATTGACACTGGGATATGTTGTTCAAGTACAAGCTGATCGTAAGAATACTCTTCTGTGCTTTCTCTTCTCTTTAATATAATTTATCATAATTATTATGATTGCTTGTAAGAAAAATTCAAAATATGAGTTCTCATGTGATAGCTTTAATCATTAAGAAGCGACAGCTCCCATAAACCCTGATGAATGTGAAGTAAGATAGTCAACAAAACAGTACAGAAATGCTCTTTGGGGATTCATCTCTGTAAATTTCTGAGGAAGATTGCTGTAAAATAGCTCTCTCCTGTCTATGGTTGAACTGCATTGATCAGCTGGCATTGGGCAGGTTACAAGGTTGTATGAATATATGTAAGAGTAGAATGAGTCTATGTGTATGGAAAGGGAGAGAGGGAGGGAGGCTCTTCCCACACTCTACATTACCTGGTGGCATCTTGTGGGGATCCCGGTAGTGGGCTGTGCCAGGAAGGGAGTGCAGTGGGAGTACTGCCTTCTGCACTGGCTGCCTCTGTGATCAAGGAAGCATGATGGCCCCATCTCTTCCTGCCACCGTGCAACCAGGTACTTTCCCAGGCTGCGCTGGGGCAGGAAGCACTGTTGTGCTTCTGGAGCCTCTGCATACCAGGTAAGTGCAGAATGGCAGTACAATCGCGGGTCATTAATGGGGAAAACCCATCAATGATTTAATCCGTGGTTGTGCCACCTGGGTATGGGAGAAGGACAGGACCGTGACTGTGTAATGCATAACCATTGTCGTGGTCCCATCCTTCTCCCATCCCCATTGCGGGATGACAACATCCTGTGGAAAGACCCAGAGAAAATATTGGGGACTGTGTGGATGGATCCTGTGCTAGTAATTGATCTGCTGACTACCAGTATGGGATCCTTGATGTCCTGTCCTGGTACCAGTTCTGCCCTTGGGTCTGGTTAATGGTCTGGTTAATATAAGACAAGATCTCACCTTGTAGCTTTGCTGGCCTGGTGGTGGTAATGAGGTAAGAGTACAGGTACAAGAAGTCTAGGCTCATTCTCCTAATGCTAGATCATAGTTCAGCATTATGTACAAATAGAGCTATAGTTTTCCTCATTTTAGAATGAAGTAAGCATCTACAGGCATCTTATAAAAGAACTTTAAAGTGCTGGCCGTAGGAGATGTGTACTAATGGGGTTCTAAATGGCAACCAACCCTTGAAATTCACAGACGATTTCTTCCTTAGAAGACAGGTGCTGCATTTGGACCATCATGATCTCAGCTTTGCAAGCCAAGATGGCTATCTGCACCCAGCTACTTCAGAGACCTACATTATAGCCACTTTTTTCTTTTCTTTAAATCTTCCAGTAGGTAGAGTTGGTTAATCTTAGTTTCACATTATATCTGAAGCAAGTAACTGTGTTTCATGGCTTCCAAACAAACTAGTATATTTAGCCATCAGTTCAATTTGACCCTCATATGTTTTGTTTATTTGGAAGCTATTAACCATAACTCCTAGGCCCTTTTCGCACGGCATTTCTGAAGCGAAAGGGTGCCTTCAGCGTCCTGTAAACTTGAGGAGCAGTCCATATGATGCACGCACATTTGCGCGACGCTCAAGGGCCTGATGCGGACTGCGCACGCATTTTTTCATTTTTGGCTCAAAGCCGAAAATGCTGTGCAGTCGCGCATCGCTCCGGGGCCCTGCACTCACTTACCTGGTGCGCGGAGCCTCGGGAGCCAGGCTGGTTGCACGTCCTCAGTGCAGCCTGGGAGGTCCGCAGCCCAGCTCCACGAAAGGGCAAGGTGCGAAAAGGGAGCTAGTCTGGGCAGAATGAGAAGATGCAGTGCTTGGACTGTTCATTCATTTTCATCACATTTTGCAACTGAGTGCCTGAAGCTTGCACATACTTTGATATATTAAGCTGAGATATTGATTGGATGATCCAGGCCAGTATATCTTCTCTAGAGTAGATAGGTTGTGGTTGAATTTTAACATAAACTGTGTGTAGCGTTGTTAAAGCAGAAATTATATGGATCATTCATATATAAAAGAAAATGTAATCTGTGAGATCATCTCAGTTTTTTATTATGTTCTGAGATTACAACATCTGGGTAGTTATTGATGCATTTACATTACATTATGAATTTTAAGCCATTTCTGCACCTTACTTGCTCCTGTTATCCTCTTGTTGCAATCCCAGCAGTGCCTTTCCTGGGAAGGGAGTGTGACAGAAACACTCCCCTCTGCACCTGACCCGCTCCCTGTGGAAGAGAGCGTGAGCGATACACGCCTGCCTTCTGCAATGCAGCCAGGTTCTTTCCCATGCTACACTGGGGAAGAAAGCGCCTCCATCACATTTCTTGCCCTTCTGTATGGCTGGGAAGGATGAGAGCATTGTGCCATTGCGGGCACTTAATGGATTTATTCCGTTAAGCGAATATCCCGCAATTGCGACGGGTGGGGGGAGGATGCCAGTCGGACCACAATGATGTCGTGCAAAAGCACAATCCATGGACTGCTGCCATACCCTAAGAGGACTACAACACCGTGCGGAAATAGCTGAAGTTTCTTTACAGTTAGAAATAGTAACAAGTGACCTATGCTTTTCTTGTTTCTAGTCACTGCACTGCCATAAGTGCTGTATTATTTGTCATTCCCTTCTAAATATTATTGATTGAATGTTATGAAAGAAGAAGGGAATCGAGTTAGTACTATATAAGAACTTATACTGACGGAAGAATGGCTATCTCTGCCATAACTGGCAAGAACTATAGCTCCTGCTTGCTTAATCCATGTTTTACCTTGGATGACGTGAAATATAGGAAACTAACTTACACTGTTGCACCAGTGAGCTCAGAATTGTCTTCATTGACTGACAGTGGTTCTCTCTGAGGTTTCAGCAAAAGGGCTTTCCTACTTCTCTAGGACCTGGAGCTGGAGCCTACTACCCTTTGGCATGCTAATTTTTTTTCTTTGCTGCTCAGTTGTGGTCTTTCTCCAAAGTGAGCTTGAGGCGATATTTCTGTTTACTATATATTCTAGTCATTTTCCCCCTGCTTTCCTAGCAGCTGATAGTAATGTTTTTTCACTATAGCATGATTTGCATGCTTAAGGTACCAGTTCCAGTCACGGGTATCACCAGTTCAAATCTTGAAAAGTTCATTTTGGAGCATAACCAGATAGGTTAACCACTCTTCATGCTGCCTGGGGAATGCTGAGAGTGGTGACCCAAAACAGTGACATTTCTAGGCTCTGCTCCAAGCTCTGCCTGTCTGAAGATTTGTAAGAACTAGTGTGTCAGTAGGGCTTTGTCAATACTGGGCTGGATGGCTCAGTGGTCTGTCTTAAGATTGCATTCTAAACTTACAGACTTCCTTTCTTGATCTACATAGCTGTGGTGAAAAATCCACCCAACAACCTTTGGATCATTGCAGCAGTATTGGCTCCTATAGCTGTTGTTACAGTCATCATCATCATCATTACAGCTGTTCTGTGCAGGAAGAACAAAAATGACTTCAAGGGAGACACAATGATGAACTTGCCACAGAGAGCCAAAGTAAGTGATTTTCATCCTAGCCTCAGAAATGTCAACTTGTTTCTTCACCACTATATTTTTCCATGTTAGAAAGGTGAGACTGTACCGTCTTTGGACAAATTTTATTGAAGCGGCAAGGCAATGACGAAAGACATATGAATGGCATTGCCAGATCCAGGATTAACTATGCTAAATACTAGCTGCTCTTTTACTTTTCTTTTCTTTTTTAAATAAGTTAATGAAAAAGGCGATCTGCTATGTCTCCCTTGTACACAGTAAGAAATCAGTACACAATTTGTTTTGTGCCTCTTCCTCTCGCTTTCCAAGAGCAAGAAGTCTAGCTGTGTATAAGGTATCTTCATAAAAATATCTTTCTGTTTACATCTGTATAGGTTGGAGAGGAATTATGGATATATAGAAAGAAGTACAGATACAATATTTCATTCACAGGAACCCGTTTTCCATAAAATATCAAATTACTCCTGTTCAACTTTCTCTGCTAGGTGCTCTCAAAAAGCTACTGTTGGGGATATCAAATGTTACAAACAGGCTAATAACTTACCAGCAACATACCAGAGACCAGCCCATGCCAAGTCTAAAGAGAAAATAATAAGAAAGCAAGACTGTAAAGAGATAGAGACATTCGCTAGTTTGTTGAGCATGCCAAACAAACTCAAATTTGCTTCACTATGTCAAAGTAGTAAATCTGATCAAACCAAGTGCTGCTTCAAATTCTGATTCTAAAGCAAGCAACTTTAATAGTTACTAAAACAATCAGTCAAGTTTTATTGTCAAAACCATTAGTTAAAACAAATTAATTTTACTAATATATGTATGTATGTATGTATATATATATATACACAGAAGCATCTGCGTTTTAATATTATAGCTAATGTTTACTTGCTTTTTAATATTTAATTTGTTTGGGTTTTTTTAAAATTATATTTGATTGTTTTTTCTTCAATTAATTTATAAGCCACTTCAGATCCCATTTCTACGAGAAGGGCAGGATACAGATCAAATCAGATAAGTAAATACTATTAAATTAGTTAAGTTAGTATAATTCATCTCTTTTCTGATCAACAGAAGACTATATCATATTAATATTTATCTTAATACAGTTTGACTGACAAATAATATGTTGTCCTGAATAGGATAATAGCTTATTGTAGTTAAAGTCCAAGCTAGATACTTTATTTTAACATGAAAAGGAAGAAGGAAGAAGGAGGGGAAAAAAAGAAATGTGACAGTTTTAAGACTGTTTTTAATTTTTGCATGTGCTTTCATGGGTATAAACCCACTTCTTTGGATGTGGTACCAAGTAGTTTTAAGACTCCAGGCGTATTTATACAGTTCTGGGAGTGGGATAGAATATAATAGAATCCAGAAAGATGCAAATCCTGACACTTGCACTAAATTTTCAGAGGGCTGAAAAAGGTGGTAAAGGTCTTTATATTACTAGTTCATAAACAGGAGACTTGCATATAGTAGAGATATGCCACATATTCCTCCTCATCCCTGCTTTTACTCACTATGGCTGAACTGAAAAACCAAGAATCTATTTCAGTCCAAAATTTTAGGGTCATTGTCCCTTACTTTTTCTTTTTTTCTTTTTCTTTTTCTTTGCATTTGCGTTTGCTTTTGCTTTAGGTGATACTGACTTTTTGTCATAAAGATATGGTTCTGAACCAAGAAAATAAGTTAGATTGCTGGTGTACTTAATACACTTATTAGAATAGGGAATTTTTACCTTTATGGTTTTATGAAGGTTGATACGGTTTTATCTTCGTTGGCCCTTATGTTTGCTTCTTTCATCTTCTTGTTTTTATGCTAGTTGTTAGTATTTGTGAATCCTGTATGACATGAGAAGACTTCAGTAGAACACAGTAGAAGTTTGCCTTCCGACTCCAGATGTTTTCTTAGCCACCCTGCATAGATTTTGATAAGTGTGTATGTGTGTGAGAGAGGGTTTTGGGTGGAAAGTGAAAATTTGATTCTCCACTGGAGTGTGTATTGCTGGCAGAAAGATACTGTTGGGTGAAGTCATATATATATATGTATGTATGTATGTATATGTATATGTATATGTATATATATGTACACATACATATTATATATACACACACGCATATACATACATACATATATACACACACATACATATACATATATACATAAGTTCTATAAAAATGGTTTATTTTGTATGCCACAGTAGTTATTGGTTGAATGGAAAGGTAATATATACAAAAGTTATATGGGGGAAAAGGTAGAAATCCAACAAGTCAGTGCTTGTGTAACAGTCGCAGCTCACTGCTATACATGCCCACGGAGTTCAGTGTCTTAATTCTAGGAAATGGCAGCTACAGTGTACAGTTAAATTCAACAGCTAACTTCAGTGCACTTTAAGATCTTATATCTTATACTTTATATCTTCTGTTGTTGTATTTCCACTATGTTCAGCCATGATGGATATCGTTTTCTGAGTCCTTTATAATTCAGATCCTCTTGCATGACTTGACATAGCTAGTACTTCAATAATTTTCCAGAAAAAAAAAGTCATAGCAAAAGATACTCTGCTTTGGAGAGGTGAATGTGAAACAAAGGAACTCTTGTGTTTCTTGGAAAGCTCTCAGGTTTTGTACTAGGAAAAAAAAAACAATGGTAGCAAACAAATTTAACCTGAAGCATCTATCTATAGGCATAGTGGGGGCAAATAAGCTTATCTGAAACAATTGTGGTTTAGGTTAAATGGTGAGAGTTAAGATGTCAGGCTAGTTCTCCATCTGAAGTGACTATGTGGCATTGAATATTCCCTAATATCTTTGGACATGAGGTAGTTTGACTGCTGTGCTTAGACTGGTGCTATATTAGATCCCTAAAAACTAGAGGGAGGTCTGGAAGGTACTTTGGATGGAGACCTGGGCAACTGCTGGCAGTTCTAAGCTAGATGGGTCAACAATCTGATTCATTATAAGGCAACTTTCTGCGCTCTTATGAACACTGATATAAAGTGTTCCCCTACAACTAGAAAGTTTGAAAACCACTGGAGTAGTAGAAAGTTGCCATCAAATTTAAACCTGTTTTTTTTTTTTACATCAGAATTGCTAGAGCAGGTATAGGAAACTGGCCCAAGTCCAGGAGGCAGGCATGTCCTATGCATCTTCCCCCATAACCACAGTTTATTTTATTTTTTAAATAGTAATCCGTTGTGTCCTCTGATGGTTCTTGGGGCATTTTCACTAGGTTTGGAGTCCCTTTTTATGCTTATGAAAATACATTTTTTTTCTAAATTAAGAAATAATTTTTGTTCTGGCAGGGGAGAGAGAATGGGACTCAGTTAAAGAAAAGGTTTATAGAAAATTTTGGGGGCAGGGAAATGAGGAGCTGTATTCAGTCCTCTAACAGAAGACACATACCAGATGGGCTGCACATTGCCCACTCCAGTGCTAGTCATGCTTAAGAATGGGAGTATATTTATGGACTGTCCAGAATCAGATCAAAAAATGCACACATATTGAAGACATAGTATTTTAGAGATGGGTTAGACCTATATGAGGGACGGGTGTAGGCTCTGCCACTTTTTAAAAAGTATTAATAGCAGCCATGGAAGAGCCAATAACAGCTATTACTCTGAATAAAATACAGTTGGCATATAACAGCAATTTTTAGGGGCTGGTTCCAGTGCTTTGGAAAAAGGATGTTAACCTCTCATTCATTGCAGCATTGTCCCCATCTGAACTACCATCTTCCACTTCACTGCTACATAAACACATTAAAAACATGGAAGGGGCTGTTTCCTATTTGTAGATCTCATTTGCATCTTGCTTGGTCTGGAGCACTGTGGGCAGCATCTGTGGGTTAGGCTGCGGCTCTCTTTGAATGTCAGATTTTGGTAGCATAATTAAAAGAACACTTATTTGGCAAAATGAAAAGATACAGATTCTTCCATTTCTGATTTCTGTGTTCCAGTGTAAAATGTTTGATTAATGAAATTAGAAGGAGGCTGATGAATTTAGCCTGCTTGGAGTTTTAGTCTACTGAGCATAACAGTAATTGTAAATGCTAACAAACTGTCAAGTGAAACATTCTCACAACTGAATAGTTCCCAGTAGTATGTGTATGTGTGGAGTGAATTTAAATAGACTATTTGTCTAGTTTATAAGTATTCCTAAAACTGCTTGAATACTGCAGACCTTCTGGATGAAAAATCTGTTCTGTGAATATGGCTGGAATGGCATTATTTATTTGCTTATCAAAAAATTCTGTGTAAGGAATCATGTTATGTTTAGATTTGAGGACTATCTAAAAAGTGAAATCCGTCCATCTCTTAGCATAGCTGCTGTTAGGATCTCTGAAAATATTTGCTTTACAACACACACACACATATATACAATTCAGGCTCCACAAAGAGACGCCTCCTTGCTTATATCTTTGTGGAGTGTATCTGTTTTACTGGCCCCGCTTGCTCTGATTTCTGCTATCAAGGGAGAATGAGGAGGAACGTGGTGCTGCATAATCAGTGCTGCAGTCCTGCTGCTGCTGCTGTTAATAGAGTTCTGTGCACTGCAGTTCTTTGTACAGAAGAGCTGCCTGCTGGACCACCTCTTAGAACCTTCCCTTAGTGGATGAAACTAAGTGAATTAATGAAAGACATAATTAATCCTTTAGCTTTCACTATTGCAGTGCACAGCAGGAGGGCAGGAGGTTGCTGCACCACCCTGGTTTCCTGTAGTGTAAAGAATGGCTCTTCAAAGGATGTTGGGCAAAAGAATATAATTTGGAAAAGATCAGTGGCTTTTTAAAAGGAGGTGCAGGCACTTTGCAGTTACAGTTAAGAACATCTGGAGAGTTCTTAAATCTTTTTGCTCTCCTTGACTGATTTTAACAACAGAGGTATTCTGTAATACTGTCAATAATGTTTGTTTCAACAGACTTTGCTAATAAATTGGGTGGGTCGGTGGGGGGTAAATGAATACACATAAACATGCACTTGTTTATACCCAGCTCCAAAAAAGATAGCTCACCATGTGAAATTTATGAAGAACTTTTGCCTGAGACAAGGTGTATTCACAAAGATGAGTGATTAAAATTAAATGTGTTATTTGATCTTTTTTTTTTTTTTTAATGTCTTGACTTGATGGCTCTGGTCATATTATTGCATTAAACCTATTTTCCTTTTTGTAGTTGACATGATTTCGGTGACAGCAAATTTAAGTCTGAATGGCTGGAAATGTCAGTTGTATGTGTCTTTGGGTCTTTTGCTCTTATGACAGGTGGCATGTACATGCTGGTATAAATTTTATTTTACATGAGTGGATTTCCATGTGACTCTGTTTGCTCCATCACACATACATCTGTATGCCCTCTCTGTTCACAGAATGCTTCTCAAACAGCTTTTAGTGCACTGTTGCAAACGCATGGAAATGGGCATGTTACAGAGGTGAAAGGATTTTTGTACCTTATACCTGGATCTCACACATTTTTTCAATTGCTGTAATTTTGCATACCTGCTGTTAGAACTGGATTAACCATTATGCAAAGTAAGGCACAGAGTGAGATCCAAATAATTATTTAGTAACTTCCCTGAGCAAAAAAGCTCCTCCTACTTTTATGCCAGATGATTTTAAACATTTTCTGTAGTTCAGAATTTAGTGTGAAACTGGATGACAGAGAGAACATTCAGCTGTCCTGACTGTGATGGTTCTCCTCTTTTTTGTAAAAATATGACATAATGTCAGGATGCTGAGAATGCCTACATTCCTGCGAACAGTAGCCTTTCATTGGAAGTGAAGAGGTTCTCAACACAATGATACAGTGGCTAAACATTGATAATACAGGAGTAATGTGTAACTTTCAGATTAATGGAGGAATGCATTCCATTGCTCAGTTAGAAGCAGAAGGTAACTTTCTAGTTTTAAGGAGCAAGATGAAAATTACTGGCTATTCTTTGAAGCAGAAATAGAATGAAAAAACAGGAAAAACAAAGACTTTTTTGGGGCAAGAAACAGTGCAGTTTCAATGAACTGTCAGTTTAATTAACAGCCCTTTAAGTCTGGGCCACCTCTTGAGGTGACAATTTCTAGAACCAAACCTAACTGAAGGATAATTGCTTCCATATGAGTTGAGCAGCAAATCTGGTCTGAGCTGTAGTCCAGATCTGTAAAATAGATTCAATACTTTGGATAACTTAAGTTCAAACTAAGAATAAGAGCAGATTTGCAGTCTCAACTGATGTCGGAGTCACCACTGTCTGGGGGATGGGGTGGGGGTTTCCTGCCATCCATTGGTGGAGGCTAGAGCTAGATATAGCCTCTGGTACTACAGGGAGAGGAGAAGGCCAGTGTGGTGTAGTGGTTTGGGTGTTGGACTAATTCCCTGGAGACCGTGATTCTAATCCCTGCTCAGCCATGGAGACGCACTTGAGTGACCTTGGACAAGTCATGCTCTGTCAGCCTCAAAGGAAAGCAATGGCAAACCTCCTTCTGAACAAATCTAGCCAACAGAACTCTGTGATAGGTTTGCCTTAGGGTTAGCATAAATTGGAAATGACTTGAAAGCATACAACAACAACAACAACAAACTACAGGGAGAAGACAACGACACAGTTGACCATTTTGGTGTTATGTGCCTTCAAGTCAACTCCAACTTTTGGCAACCCTGTCATAGGGGTTTCTTGGCAAGATTTATTCAGAGGAGATTTGCCATTGCCTTCCTCTGAATGTAGCCATCAGCACCTGATATTTCCTGGCAATCGCTCTTCCAAGTACTAACCATGCACTAGCTTCTGAGATGAGGCAAGATCTGGTGCCTTCAGGATATTTGGGCTGACTCCAACCATATAGGATTAAAAAGCCAGTCTTCTAGAATTTAGGGCTTTTAGCAAGTAGACTCTGTGTACAAAAGTTTGTGCTGCCAACTTCTTTCTCTCAGTTAGTCTCAAAGGTATTACAGTGTCCCTTTGCGTACTGATTCAGACTAACATGGCTATTAGACCTTCTGCACTAGACTGTTATAGCGCTATGATTCCACTTTCAACATCCTATGGAATCCTGGGTTTTTTAGATCAGTCTTGTCGTCTCAAAAGGCCTTGTACTGTCTACAAGTCACAGAGGCTAATATACCACACATCTATGTCTTTCTGTGTCAGGATTCTCTTGGCTCTGAACATGCATGCAAACTCAGTGAATGTGTCATGCGGATATAGGGAATCTGAGAGTGAAGTGCCCTGCACCCTCATATGCTCAATGCTGATGCTTTGATCATATTGTCAGCATGTAGGCAGACTGGATAATCTGTACACTGAAAAATTACAGATTGTGGTGTTCAAGTCTGTGAGTATGGAGATATATGTCTGAGTGCAAATACCCTTGCAGATATTGTGATTAAAGATATGGAGGTTAGGTGTGGAGAGAGGGGTTTGACAGTGTAATTGCAATTGCTGCTTCATATTTATGAATGTTGAAGTCATAGTACACAATTGTGGCACATAGTAAACAATTGTGACATTTGAGACCATTTTACTGGCCATGGCTCCATCTTATGGAAGTATGGGATTTGTAGTTCAGTAAGGTATTTCTCTGCCTAGAAAACTATGACTGTGCTTCTTGGAACAGCACTGAAGAATTCTCAGTACTTCACAGAGCCACAGATCCCAGGATTTCATAGGATGGAGCCATGAAAGTTAAAGCAGTAGCAAACAGCTGTAATTGTTTAGTGTAGATACAGTGGTGGTACCAAAATAAGCAACTCTACATTTCCATCTCAGTGTGAAGGTTCCTTGTTCAGACCCTAGAGATTCTAGCACTCCCTAGTGCTCCTGTTCTAAGCACTTCTATTTTGAAATGATTCCCAGTGATTTTTGTTAATGTTTTTCAAAGTGAGCATGCTTAGAAAAACAGTCTAAAGCATACTCAGGGGAACAATAAATGCTTTAGTGGAAAAATATAATCAGTTGAAAATAACGCTGAGGAAAAAGAGCAAGTAATTGATGACCAAAGGTCAGCTTAAATGAGATTTAGCAGAGGAAGGGGAAAGGAAGTCCAGTGGTTTGTTTTCTAATGCTATTTCACAGAAAGCAACATTTTGGTAGCTAAATGGCAGCTAAATTCCTATGTTTAATTTGTCTAAAAAACTGCTGAGTGCATTAAAAATTGAGAAGGGGTGAGAAATGTTCCCCTGAAGTTGTTTTTCAATCTGTTACATTTCATTTCTCAGAATTGAAAAACTGAAAACAAATTGCACAGTGTGGTGGGGAGTTCATGCTATGTCTTTTTAACAGAAACTTCAGGAATAACTACTGGTTGAGCCTGAGGGCCACAGAGAGGTTGTGGCCTTGTGAATAACCCATGTTGTTTTAAAGAATATAGAATAGATAGAAATGAAAGGGTTGAGCTCCAGCTCTAAAATGGCTCTGTGTATCAATTGTTTCAGTCAAAATGTCACAGTAAATTCATCACATGTTTTTCTCATTGCCCCTACAAATACTAATAGTTTACGTAGAGGGGAGGGAAGAGGCAACTGTAGCTGAGAATATGTCTCTTCATTCTGTCACCTGGCTAATATACTAATAGTTGAGGATTCAGTAAATGGATTTTTGATTTAATAAAATATGATAATAGGTACTTTAGCGAAGGGCTGAATGGACATTGTGCTCAATGAGTTGTTGTACTGCATGGCACGGCTCCACGAGTGGCAAATTCAGCAGTTTACTTTGCCCTGGCAGGACCCATGCTATTCATCCTCCAACCCCAGAGAGCTGCATTCAGTGCCTACCCTTTTCATTCTCCCAGAAAGAAGAGAAGGATGCAGTAGCAGTGACTATGGATACAAGCACTCAACCTGGCGGTTGGGGAGCAGGTGAGGAAGCAGGGGAAATGCGGCACATAATGGGTAGAGAGGTGGTACAGGAATACCTGGCCACACTGGATGAATTCAAGGCTCCAGGGCCAGATGAATTGCATCCTAGGATATTAAAAGAACTGGAAGAGGTCATTTCGGAACCGCTTGCTATAATCTTTGAGAAATCTTGGAGGACAGGAGAAGTTCCAGCAGACTGGAAGAGGGCAAATGTTGTCCCCATCTTCAAGAAGGGAAAAAAAGAGGATCCAAATAATTATCGCCCAGTCAGCCTGACGTCAGTACCCGGAAAGATCCTGGAGCAGATCATTAAGCAGTCAGTTTCTAATCACTTAGAAAGCAATGCGGTAATCACGAGAAGTCAACATGGATTTCTCAAAAATAAGTCATGCCAGACTAATCTTATCTCTTTTTATGATAGAGTTACTAGCTTGATAGATGAAGGGAATGCTGTGGATGTAGCATATCTTGATTTCAGTAAGGCTTTTGACAAAGTTCCCCACGACATTCTTGCAAGGAAGCTAGTAAAATGCGGGCTGGACAGGGCTACTGTTAGGTGGATCTGTAACTGGTTAACTGACCATTCCCAAAGGGTGCTCACCAGTGGCTGCTTTTCATCCTGGAGACTAGCGGGGCGCCGCAGGGTTCTGTAGTGGGCCCAGTGCTGTTCAATATCTTCATCGGCAACTTGGATGAAGGAATAGAGGGCATACTCATCAAATTTGCAGACGACACCAAATTGGGAGGGGTTGCTAATATGCCAGAGGACAGGATCAAAATTCAAAATAACCTGGACAGATTGGAGAGCTGGGCCAAGGCTAACAAAATGAAATTCAACAGAGAGAAATGTAAGGTCCTACACTTAGGTAGAAAAAATGGAATGCAGAAATATAGGATGGGGGGCACGTGGCTGGATAGCAGTATGCGTGAAAGGGATCCAGGAGTCTTAATAGACCACAAGCTGAACGTGAGTCAGCAGTGTGATGCGGCAGCCAAGAAAGCCAATGCAATTCTCGGTTGCATCATTTGGAGTATGGTGTCTAGATCGAGGAAGATACTGGTACCACTCTACTCTGCTTTGGTTAGACCTCATCTTGAATCCTGTGTCCAGTTCTGGGCACCCCAATTCAAGAAGGACATGGTCAAGCTGGAGCAAGTCCAGAGGAGGGTGACCAAAATGGTGAGGGGACTGGAAGCCAAGCCCTATGAGGATAGACTTAGAAAGCTGGGTATGTTTAGTCTGCAGAAGAGAAGGTTAAGAGGGGACATGATAGCCATGTTTAAATATATGAAGGGATGCCATGTAGAGGAGGGAGAGAGCTTGTTTTCTGCCACTCCAGAGACCAGGACAAGGAGCAATGGATTCAAGCTGCAGGAAAGAAGATTCCACCTGAACCTCAGGAAGAACTTCCTGACAGTCGGGGCTGTCCGGCAGTGGAATATGCTGCCTCGGAGTGTGGCGGAGTCTCCTTCTTTGGAGGTTTTTAAGCAGAGGCTGGATGGCCATCTGTCGGGAGTGCTTTGAGGGTGTTCCTGCATGGCAGGGGGTTGGACTGGATGGCCCGTGTGGTCTCTTCCAACTCTACATTTCTATGATTCTGTGATTCTATGATTCTGTGGCCATTTCTGCCCTACACTGTTATAGTGCTATTATTCCACTTTCAACATCCTGTGGAATTCTGGGGTTTGTAGTTTACCGAGTGCAAAGAGCTCTCTGGGTGAGAACTCTAAATGCCCCTCCCTAAACTGAAAACCCCAGGATTCCATAGGATGTTGAAAGTGGAATAATAACATTATAACAGTGTAGTGTGGAAATGGCCTTTATATCTTGGGCTTACAAGCAACAAGTGCTGATTAAGCTGAGCAGTTACAGGAAGATCAAAATAAGGAGAGGTGTAGAAACAAGGTTTCAAATGTTTCAAAGTTCATTTTCAGTTTTTTATTCAGCTCTTTTCTACATGGTAAACAAATAGGAAGAAAAAAGCCAAGGAAATAGGAATACAAGTAGTATACTGTATATGCAGCTCAAAGTTTCAGTAGTTCCGGAAAAGCTAAACAAATGAGAGGTTGTCAGTCAGTAATCTCAAATGAAGACTTTCCTTTGCTGCTGGAGATTTATAGCTTTCTGACCTTGATAACTAGGTAGCTAATAGCTGGACTTCTGGTATTTAAGCCAGTACGTGAGTCATTGGCTTTGCTTTTTCTTTAGTTTGCCTTGCTCTTGTTACATCAAGGAGAGAGGGAGGTTCTTCTTGGTGTCCACCTGCTGTAGTTGAAATGGGCACTCACTGTCTGGAGTCTGAATTGTCTGTGTCTGCTCTTGATTGTTCAGGCTTTGGGGAGAAGCTGTCTTCTGGAGATTTAGGCTCTTCCTGGTTTGATTCATCTGTGTCAAATATCAGAGACTGAGTTATGACACTCCATCCCTTCGCCTGGAGAGAAAGAGAATGATACTATTGCCGTGGCCTTGACCTTCTGGCATGCCAGAAAAGGGCTCTACATAGAAATACCTTTTCTGTTTCCCCCAATAGCTGGCTGTGTAGCAGAGCTGGCCTCTGGCATGGTGGGAGCACCACAGCTACCACCTTCTCCTTCTTGTGGTGAGATGGGCCACTGCTTTCTTCCTTTCTGGTGGCGATGGGGGAAGATGCAGTCACTGCTGTTGGGCCTTGCTCCTTTTTCTGGAGTATAGTGAGGAGAGGTACGAGGTGCTGTTACATCTACTTCTTTCTGGGGCTAGACGTAGGGAAAGTATCACTCCTCTGTGCAGTGGGGAGGCATTTTGATTCCTTCTTCAGGCCACAGGAGACCTTGGTCTATCCCTGACTTGTGCTAAGTATCTGCTGCTATCAGGTTTCAGTTCCAAACAAGAACTCTGTTTCCATCTGTATTAAGCAGTGGATTAAAAGTATAAAGCTACAGCAGAAACCACATTTAGTTAGAATGCAAACAACATTTTGAAAAGATAGCATGTATAATTTTAGGACTGGTGTACCTGCAGAATAATTGTATGCATCTGTTAAATGTAATTTATTGTCACAAGTTACTGAAGAGGAACAAATGTTTACACGAAGCAGATGGTACTGTGGATAACGGATAATTTTGTCCCATTGGTAAAGTTTAAAAATGGATATGTTCCAACATGTAGCTTGATATAAATAAGCCTTAAGGAATAATGGCTAATTTTCTAACTCACAGAGAAAAGCATTCCAGTGTTCAGTTTAAAGCAAACGCTTTTACATTTATTGGTTTGGCTTTAATTGCAACATTTCTTTCTTTTATATTTTAGAGTTATGCAATGGTACCACCTAATATTTCAAAATCATTTTGTTCTTGGTGACAATAGTAACAAAGTTAGAAGTCACTTTATTTCAACAGAGTCACAATATCTCTCGCTGCGTTTTCTATCTTATCAATATGGTATACTTGGAAGACTGCTTTAAGAAATGAAATAATTTAAAAACAAAGCCTATTGCTGGTGCATTTCCTTTGTCCTGTCCTTTTCCTTTTTTACTTCCTTTTTTTATTGATTTGATTCCAGTAAGTCAATTGTTTCTTCTGAAATATGGAAGATACTATTTCACTGCTCTTTTGACACAATTTTCTATTCCTGGCTGCAGTTGCAGCTTCTTAGTTCTGTTTGCTTCCTTCTTTGCCCTGAGAATTCTTGATTTTGTTTGTCTATCCTGCTACTTAATTGTGTTGCTTATGGCAACCCATGTAGTGATGATATGGATGTGTAAACAAACCACATGGGTCACCACAGGTAAAGAAGAAAGAGGAAAATGACATTGATAAGAACAGTATTGCGGTGCCATGACTGTGTTCAAAGCTTGTGTTAAAAGTGGATAGCTCTTTCAGATTAAAAAAAACTGTCTAAAGTAAGATAGTTTAATTTCAGCTTTAAAACAAACAAACAGACAAACAGATTCCTTTTGTTTTGCCTTTCTAGCCTGTCCAGGGCTTTGACTATGCCAAGCAACATTTAGGCCAACAGGGAGCCGAAGATGAAGTTTTGCCTGTTACCCAGGAGACTGTGGTACTTCCACTTCCTGTGAGAGATGCTCCTACCTCACAGGAGAGGGAAATTATTCAGGATGGAAGCATGGCTAAAACTGCCAAGTCCAATGACACAAGAAAGAGGTATGTATTAACAGTGACAGGATGAGCTGGACTAATGATGACTGCCTAATTTTGAAAACTGTTTTGGAACTAATAATCGTTTCAGTGTTTATATCTTGATATTTCTCAAAACATACTTGGATTACAGAAGTGCAATTTGGTATTGAATACGCACACAATTTGGTATTAAATATGCACACACTTCACACTTTTGAAGAAATTTTAACAATGATAACTGTGATATTCCTGCAAGGTCTGCCACTTTGAGAAGAACTCATTCTGTGCTTCTCATTCTAGAACTGTATTCTCAGGATGACAGGAGGATCAGTCCGCTACGTATGCGTTATGATCCTCGCACCAGCCGATGCAGGAGCCGTCGTCGTGCCAACAGAAAAAACCGTTTAACTGCTCCAGTCCCTCTCTGGTCAGTTTTTATTTCTCCTGCAAACAGCTAGATGCGATTTGTCCCTCTCTGGTACAATAGGTTAGATTTTATTGAAATGGAGGATACAGAGAGAAGAGCAAAGAGCTTGAGAGGTGAAGGCAAAGAAAACTGACAGCTCCAGGAGCAAAAAAAGAAACAAAAAAACCCAAAACCCTTCCCAAGAAGTCAGCGACAGCGTAGAAACTACAGTCGCGGTTCCTGGGTGCCATCTGGAAAATGTAAACTCTAAAGGGGCGTCACGCATTCCTAGCAGGGCCTCGGAGGTTTCTGAGGGAGGCGTGAGAGACGGAGTTATAGTGCACGTAGGTAATGATGCTGGCCCAATCACAGGCAGCGCCGTGGAAGCAGGAGGGCGGCGGCTTCTGCTGCTGCAGAGCTGCGGCCGAGTGAGCTCGGTCACTCTCTCTCTGACCGGATAAAGATGACGCTGGAGTTTAAGAGTTGTCTGTGGGATGGTTCGAGAGTGCGCCGGTTCACAGGCAAGAAGTGTGTTACAACACGTGTGAGTCGAAGCACTCCAGAGATGAGTTTTGGGGCAAAATAAATCAATTAGTTAAAGAAGCTGGGCAAGCGCGAGTGCAGGCACCTTTTAATACACAGATACCGCCAATGAATTTTTGATAACTGTGATTTTCAAAACCAGATGGCTGTGTGCAATATGATGACCTTTTTTAAGAATACGAATTTACAAAATCTAATTTGAATGAATTTGCTACTGCTGGAGATGATAATGAATTGCCAGCAGCAAAAAGAAGGGGACTAGAATGAGAGGAAAATCCAAATGTTAGCAACTTAAAGGTCAGAAACAATAAGGAAAAGTCTTCAGCTGACAAAGAGAAAGGCAATAAAGAAAAGGAGGAGATTGAAGTACAGGAGGAATTCAATAATATGAATGAAAAGGATTTTATGTGTTCTGATGATGATGAGGAGGAGAAGATAGACTCTGATAGGATGTTTGAAGCAGAGACCTTTCGTGAAGCTCTGCGGAGGATATTACAAACATTAGGATTGGACAGCTGTAGTGAACAGGAGGTTAACAATAGTGGTAAGGACAGTAAGTTAGTTTCTGTGATAAGAAAGAAGGGATCTAGAAGTATGGAGATTCCTATGCCTCAGTTCTTTAAGAATAATGAGTGAGTGGTCCTCTCAGTGGAGTCTAAGAAATTTATATATTATAGTCAAAAGTTATATTATGGAATCCCAAGAGTTAAGTATGCAAGAGTTGATAAGAGTGGTGGAAATAATCCAGAGAGTTCTGAAGTATGTGGCTGATGCGGGTCACGATTCCGCAGCATATGCAGCAAGGAATATAAATTTGTTAACATTAGCAAGACGGTCATTATGGCTGAGGGACTGGAAGTCTGGTCAGAAATCTTGCAATAATTTGGCCTTCGTTGGTAAAGGAGATTTACTGTTTGGAAGTCAGGCATTAGAAGAGGAAAACCACAGTATTGACAATCACCAGCGATCGGTGAGGGGAAGACTTCTGTCTTTTGGTCACAGATGGTCTCAGATAATATCAGACCACTGGTTTTTAATGGTGGTAAATCAGGGGTACAAAATATGTTTCCATACGAGGCTGAAAGGCAGATTTCTTCCATCCCCAGTGTCAAAAGACAGAAGCAAACAGCAAGTTGATTGTCAGGAAATTATACACTTGATATAGATAGGAGCAGTAGAGAGGATCCCAAAGCAACAGGAGTTTTCAGGAGTTTATTCGATATTTCCTGTGGTTCCCAAACCCAATGGTAGGTTCAGACCGGTGTTGAATCTGAGGTACCTCAACAATTTTGTGGAGTACCAGAAGTTCAAAATGGAAACTCTGCAGACAGTCAAAGAGAATTTGTCTGTGGGGGGGTTACATGGTCTCTGTAGATCTCAAGGAGGCATACTTACATGTCCCCATGAGGAAGGAAGACAGGAGATACCTGAGATTTCACTACCAGAATTGCCACTACCATTTCAAAGCGCTGCCTTCCGGGTTGGCATCAGCACCTCAGGTGTACACAAAGGTATTGATTCTACTGATAGCTTTCCTCTGGGTACAAGGGGTACAGTTGTATCCATATTTAGATGATATCGGGCTGAAAGCAGACTCAGAGGTCAGGTTGAGGAAGGATGTAGAGTTGACAATCCATACACTAATGGATTACGGCTTCCTTCTCAATTTCGAGAATAGCATGTTGAATCCGACAAGGGTCTTGGTGCATTTAGGTGTGCGGATAGACACTTTGAAAGGGAAAATGTACCTTTCCCAGGACAAGTTAGTGAAACTGAGGCAGGAAACATGCAGATTAAGGGAGTGCAAGTCAGTAGATCTAATGCAGCTTGCAAAGATTATGGGAATTTTCATTTCAACAACTCAGATGGTTCAGTGGAGAAGTTTCCACGCGAAACCTCTGCAGAGACTGCTGCTGAAAAACCAGTTTGCAATATCTGTGAAGAGACATTACAAGGTGACAGTACCAGAGCAAGTTTGGAAGGAACTTACTTGGTGGATGAAGGAAAGGAATGTTGCTGTAGGAGTTCCCATTCGCATTCAGAGTATGGTCCATGTTACAACGGATACCAGTCTCTGTGGATGGGGAGCTCATTGCGAAGGTTACTCTGCGCAAGCCATTTGAACTTCTACAGACAAGCGGTACAATATAAACTACCTAGAGTAGAAAGCTGTACAGTTAGCGCTGCAGAGATTTCTGCATCTGGTGAAAGATCAACATGTGAAGGTTTTCACGGACAATAGGACAGTCAAGGCATACATTTGCGAACAGGGCGGATTGCATTTGGAGCCCTTGGTAACGAAGTAGACACGGCTGTTCGGTGGGCCGAGAAAACATGTGAGATCGATCATGGCAGTGCACGTGAAGGGAGAGTCGAATGTTCAAGCAGACTACTTAAGCAGAAATTGGCTGCATCCGGGAGAGTGGTCTCTCAACGCAGATGTATTCTGCAGTTTGATAAGTGTTTTTGGTGCGTTACAAGTGGACTTGTTTGCTTCTGGTGGAAATACCAAGTTAAAAAAGGTATTTCTCAATCGAAGGAAGTGAAGGTGCAGAAGCACACGACGCTCTGTCGGTGACATGGCCTGCGGGGATGCACTACGCGTTCCCACCAATTCAGATTGTCCAGAGAGTTCTGTCAAAAATCTGCTGGGAGAAAGCATCAGTGGTACTGATGGCACCATACTGGCCAAGGAGACCTTGGTTTCTGATGTTGCTACAAATGTCACAAGCACCACCGTGGAGGTTGCCATTGAGAGCGGACTTACTTACCCAGCGTCCAGTGTGCTGTCCGGACACCAGTTGGTTGAGTCTGGCAGCATGGAAATTGAATGGAAATTTCTAGCACAACAGGGGTATGATGACAGTGTAGTCAAGACTATGTTGGGATCCTGCAGAGAGGCCACCCAGAAGATATACGATAGAACTTGGAAAATCTTTCAGAGATGGAGTGAAGCTAACAAGATTAGTGGGGCGGAAGTGAATGTTTCACATATCTTACACTTCCTGCAAGATGGTTTGGAGAAAGGTTTGTACCCAAACACCTTGAAGAGACAAGTGGCGGCGCTGTCGGCTATTCTGAATTTGGAAGGAGATTCTTACTCGAAACATCCTCATATTAGGAGATTTCTGAGGGGTGCAACTTTGACTTCGTTTCCAACCGTGCATAGGTTCCCCTCGTGGGATTTGAACGTAGTGCTCAATACTTTAACAGCGACACCATTTGAGCCACTGGTAGAATCATCTCTGAGACTGCAATCTTTCAAAACTGCCTTTCTGCTCGTGATTACTTTGACAGAGGGTGTCGGAGTTGGCAGCACTATCTGTGAGTGAGCATATGTGCAAGTTTGAGCAGGACAGGTTGACGCTGGGCTTCAGTCCTTCCTTCTTGTGTCATCAACATCTGGGCTGGAGGAGTTTCATTTGCCAACTTTCTGTCCAAGGCCAGTACATCCTTTGAAAAACAAAACAAAACAAAAAAACTGGCACACTTCCAATGTGAGAAGGATTGTGTAGGGCTACATTAAAAGGACAAGAGCATTTAGGCGGTCAGATGCTTTACTGGTATCCTTCCAACAAAATTCTTTGGGACAATGGGCCAGTAAATCAGTCATTGTCAGATGGATCAAGGCCGGCATATTTCTTTGCTATGATTACGCAAAGAAGCCACGGCCAATGAATGTGTGCCCACATTCCACAAGATCGATGGTGACTTCAGTGGTGTTCGCTTCCTCGTATTCTTTAGAAGATGTGTGCAGTGCAGCTGGGTGGAAGGAGTCAGCAACTTTTAATAAGCTTTACAAGTTGGACAAATATAAGTCTGCACAGGCGGCTTTTGGGCGTCGTGTTCTGCAGGCAGTGTTATAGGTCTAGACCCGCCCATGGTACAGCTTGAGAAATGTAGTGGATTGATCCTCCTGTCATCCCGAGAATGAAGAGCTGGTACTTACGTGAACAGTCATTCTGGGATGACAGGAGGAGCAGTCCACGCCCACCACTAGGTTAAGAGGAGCTGGTGCAGGTCGACGGTGGGGTCCAGGCTTTTTCTGTTATGCTAGGGAGAGGAACTGACCGGAGAGGGACTGGAGCGGTTAAAGGTTTTTTCTGTTGGTATGACGACGGCTCCTGCATTGGCTGGCGCAAGGATCGTAACCCATACGTAGTGGATTGCTCCTCCTGTCATCTCAGAATGACTGTTCACGTAAGTACCAACTCTTCATTTTCTCTAACGCAGGGGCTGGGAACTACCCAGCCAGCAAGCTGCATTTATCTCCCAAGGTCACTTTTACCTTTTTTTTTCTGGATGCTTCCAGCTGTAACAATTCTCTTCTATAGCAAGGTGGAAGTCCCACACCTGGTTGTAGTAAATGAAAACCTCCCCCCGCCCAATCAGAAGCAGTGTCCTTTCCCTCCACAAACTGGAAGTGACCTTCCACACACAGTTTTTCATGAAAGGGATGGAAAAATGGCTGCCTGTCCCCTCAAGCTGGTCCACATAAGTTCTGAAGGAATAGGTCCACTTTTTGGGACTGTTTCTAGATCCAGCTTTGTCTATATCCGTGTCTATGAAAAGTCAGCTTATTTGTGTGGAAACAGAGTGGCTTTCACCATCTGAGCCCCACACAGAGACACCTCAGTCACTTGTTATCTGTGCTCTGGTGACCTCCAGGTTAATCAGGTATACTGTGTTATGCCTAGGGCTCCTTATGAACAGTGTCTGGAAATTTATGTTAGTAAAAAGGGAGTTGCTGAGTGGGACTGGATGATGCAAACAGAGATCCCATGTGGTTATAGAACTTTACTGGCTCCTTGGCAATTTCCAGACACAATTGCAAGTTCCCTTGAAATCCTTTTGAAGCTTTCAGTAGATTGATATCTGATATCTGATAACTTTTTGCCTTTTGTCCTGCCCACTGCTGGAATTTTAATTATTCCGGTGGTGGGAAGGATAAGTTATATAAGGAATATGCCCCTTGAGAAATACTCTGAAAATTAATTCAGCCCTTACGTTGCCTGCTCTTGCTTTTATACACAGGTTTTATTTAAGTGGATAAATAAAGACCTAAATCCAGTTGTTAGTTCCAGCTATAGTAGACTTGCTGAATCATGGAATTTACATAAATGTTGACTTAATAAGTTCTTTTTTTATTAAATGGGTGTACTAACAATTAGATTAAGACTGAAGACTCCTCAGAGGATGTTGGTAACACCTAAAGTTTTGCTAAAATACTAGATAACAGATGCCTGACTGCTGTCTACAGACTTGAGGCAATTTTAGAGCTATTAATTCACTGTCAGAACATTCTTTAGTTATGAAGTTGTTTGTCTAATATTTATTCCAAAATGACCTTTTGTTTTGCTTTCACTGTCATTCCCTCTCACCTAACTAGATAACCCATATCTGTTAACAATAAAAGCATTGTTGATTTGCTTCAGTTCCACTGATAACAATATTGCTAAGCGGAACTGAAAAATGTATTTGTAACAGTAGTGCCAAATAACAGTTTTCAAACAACATCATTATGATTCATCACCTGAATTTTTGGCTGGAATACTTAATGCTGCATCTCACGTTATACTACAGATATGTAGATGTGTTGTCTTAAACAGCTGCCATATATGGACTGTGTGAACATGAAATCTGAGAAATTTAGTAGATAAATGATTTTGAGATTTCTGAATGTCTGAAAAACCTGGAAACAGTTTGGCAATTCATTTCAAAAACCTTATTTCAAAACTCTTCAGTAGTGTTTTTCCTTATGTTTTATATAAGAAGATAAGAATAATTTTATCTGAATCAGTCCTGTCCTGTGTATTGGCTGTATTTGGGCATAATGATAAGCCAGGATCCTTGGCTTGTCCTGACTTAATGATGTGTCAACAGCATGTTGGTGACCATAGCCTGATTCTCGTTTACATCAGCAAGTAAAACTAACCAGGATGCTATGGGTATGTCAGATTCTTCTTCCAAAGAACACAGCTCAATTTGTAAGTCAGAAAAAAAGTCAGGGCTTGGTGTTGTCTTGTTAATCCTAGGTTTTGTTTTGTTTTTTGGCTCAACCCTGGTTTCCAGGTTCAAGCATTATGATAAGCTGGGTTAATTTTTCTCATTTGTAGGAATGTGGTAGCAAAATTGCTTAGCATCCCAGCATGCTGCTCATTTACTGTAAGTTGGGAATCTTGGCTTGTTGCTATGTACAAATACATCCCCTCCTTATTCTCACACCCACCAAGCCCAGGAACAAAACTCTTGCAGAATCAGGGAAAATCTCACTTTCAAATGAAACAAGGTATTCCCTGTAATGAAGAAATCAGAGCATATCAAACAATAGTCCACTCTTTTTCCCTTCTGGGTACAACATCAGAACAGAAATGAAGAATGGCTGAGTGATGTCCCTATCGTGTGTGACAGAGATGCCTGTTTCTTGATGTTTTTTTGGTTGTACCTAATAATGAGAAGTATACATCTTCCTAGAGGGCTGTATTCACACATAACACTAAACTGTTATGTGAATATTTTGGGCTCATGCACTACCACTTGACTGCACTCTGGCACAACGGTAAGGAAGAGACTGGAAACATTTGCTCTTTTTTTTAACTGGCTTGTGTTGTTATATCTGAACGCAGACAAGCTGTGGTTACTCTTAACTATGCCAGCTTCACACTGTCATTAATGATCCTGGCTTGTTTCAGTATACTACATTGAACATAATTTTGGGTTTTGGGTTAGATAAAAAGACAAAATAGAAGCTTGCAGACTCCTTGTGGGTTTGGATAGTGAACCAACTGTGTGTTTTATTGATTAAGAACATTATGTGTTTTATGTTGTTTTTCTTTCTCTGTTTTTCTTCTCTTTCTTTTTCTTTTTTTTAAAATACTGAATAAATTTTTTTAAAAAGAATATGTGTGTTTAAAATGTATACATGTGGTGTGTATTTATGTACATATGTAAAACTCTAAGTTAATATACATTTCTGGTTGAGTGCCTTTTCTGTATGCTCACTCTGATAAATGATAAGAAAGACAAGGACTCCCCGCTTATGAAAGTCCATTAAGTAATTCCTTTGGAAAAAAAAACTATAAGATATGCTTCATATATGAAAATATATGGAATAAGTGTTGCTAAAAAAAGATTTGGGCAAAAGTAGTCAATCACAATTGTTCAGTGTCTGCTGTATGGGAAAAGTTGTCTTTTCAATCTTCTGCAAAATTTTCCTTTATCATAGTGAGTTTACAAAAACATTGTGAATACATAAAAATCTTCCTCAGTTTTGAGCTTTTGTAAAAAAATCTATTATGGATACCTCCATGGTTTTATTGTGTTTCTTTATTGCAACATATTTTTAATCGTTCTTTTTTCTATACAAGCCAGACTTGAAAAGTCAGTGATGCAAACCAAGCAAATGCAATAACCTTGAAATGAGGAATATGCAGGAGAAACTTAGTCTTCTTCCTTGTTGCTATGGTTACTTGCAGCAGGTCGCCTAGTGAGAACGGTTCTGTCATCAGCAACGAATCAGGAAAGCCCAATTCAGGCAGAGGCTCTCCACAGAAAGTAATGGCACAGCAGAAAGTGACAAAAGAGGAGGGAAGAAAGAGGAATGGTGAGAAATGTTTCCTGATGAAAGATCTGCTTTATGCCTGCTATTTCTCCCATGGAGATAGACTGCTGCAGAAAATTCAGTACTGCAAGCCAGTCTTTAAGAGAAATGCCCCATAGTCTAATAATGCTTTGTGATCTACTTTTCAATATACCTGCATTTCCTTTTGTTTGTTTTGCTTTGTTTACACACATTTTTATGCTCTATGCAGCAACCCCTTTACCACCTTATTCAGTAGTTATGCAGGCTCTGGAGGTTTTGAAATCACTGGTTTATTTTCATGGTGCATTAAAGATAGGTCAGAGTGGTTTGTATACATGATTCATATCTGTAACCCATGAACTGTTTCTGTTTCATTCTGGCTTTCAGTTGATCCAGATCCAGTAATATGACTTAATTAGGAAAAATTGAGTGTGAAAGGTGTGATTTCCTTCCAGCTACAGTTTGCTCTTTGTTTGTTAAAAACCTTCTATTTCACTCTATCTTTGTCTTGTGGTTGTAACCCAATGAATATCCTGGTGTTTAGAATCTCATTTTTCATACTTATGCTACAAGTTTTTGTGGTTAATAGGGTACCACCTATGTTTATTTATAATTGATATTCTTTTCCAGTGGTGTAATGTTTTTCTTTCTATTTGTGCTTGCTTATTCTGCCTGAGTTGTAAATGTTGTATACTGCAAACAATTGCATGAAGCGAGTGTCATATTTCTTCTACTATTAGATTATCAGTGAATGACTCAGTCTTAAAACCTGAGGCCCCCTCTTAATATTGTGTAGAAAGTGCTAGTGCTAATGTTTGCACTAACGTAGCATCATATAAATTACGCACATAATATAGCATTGTCCTTGCATTATAAGCAGCTTAAATACACTTGAAAGTACATAAACTTTGACAAATGTTTAGAATGAGGCTGTTTGGCTTCTGTTCTCAAAACACTTGATATGGAAAACATCCACTAAACTATGGAGTAGTCCTCTGAGTAAACATGACAGTGGCATAGTGCACAGATCCTTTCATTTATTGTCACACCGAAATCTTCAACTTGCAGGCATAATGTTGAAATCCATGTATTTCACAGTGCGTGTTAACTATATATAGCAAGTAGTTAATTGTAGCAATTGTCATGAAGTTTGAATCATTGCTGATTTTATAAAATAAAATTCCATGCAGTTTTACACAGATGGAGATAAAAATTCACTCCACATTAAAAAAAAAAATCCTTCCTCTAAAGAGTTTGTCTATATGAATGAGGATATATTATTTTCTGTATTTTGTTCTTTGACATTAGGTTTTAAATCATCAAAGAAAATTGGTAAGAGATTTTGGTTTCTTAATTAAAATTCTACTAATAATTCATTGAAGCAGCAAAGGCCATATTATTCATGCATCTTTAGAATAAATAAGGGCTATTACACTAAGTATTCGTTGTATTGTTCTTTTTTTTTTTTTTGAAACTCCTTGATTTTGCCTGTGTGTTGAACCTAGACATAGTCATTATCAGAATAAATCCACTTAAATCTATGGGACAGGTTAGTCATTACTGAATTCAGTCCCGTTGATTTCAGTGAATGTGTAAGCATAAATAAGGCAGGAACCAACCAGTGACTACAAACATTTTTATTAGATAATCTTATCGTGTAATCTCTCCACAGACAAAAAACTTCCAGAAGTGGGCTTGGGGGAGGTGATTTTAGTCAGAGCCATCCCCAAATCTTCTGGAGTAGATTTTGGTAGGTACAGAGGGCTGAAGGAAGAGGAGAAGTATCAAAAGGAGCCCTTCCACTTTGTTGTCAGAAGCCTTTTGTCAGTGGACGCACACAATTTTGGTACCACCCATTAACTATACTATTTGCTAAGATTAAGATTATGAACGAAGCGCCCTCTCTCTCTCTCTCCCTCTCCCTCCCCTTGCCTTTTTTATTCTTAAGGGAAGAAAGATTAAAAATCTGGTGGTTGATGCAATTTTTTTTCCTGACCTTGTTAAATCTAAGTAATAAACTGTAGCTATACTAAACTGTAGCTGTTGTAAAAGAAGCAAAGACTTTTGAGTTGCAGCATACTTTGATAAATTAGCTGGGTAAGCCTTTAATTTATATGTTCAAAGTCAGATATTTTCTCGTCAGAAAAAAATATTAATCCAAATAATCCAAACATTGAAATAAATTTTCTTTGCTGCTCACATTAGTTGGCTTTAGGGGCTCAAAGTTAAGAATGGTTCATTAGTTGTCATAGTAACAGACCAATTTTAGGTGCTACTCTTGTGACACTTAGCTGGAAAGGAAAGTGACAACATTTTGTGGTTACTTCTGAAGGATAAACTACAATGTAATTCTCCTTAAAAGCTTCCCTAATTTAGGTATAAAGGATGCCATATCAGTGCATGCAAGTGAGCAATAGGAAATAAGTGATCTGGTAGAAAAAGAAAGGGTTCAACAAAGGGCCAGTCAGCTGTTTCTTTCTGTTGGAAAGCTCACCTGCCGTTCATAGTTAGAGTGTTAGGATTTGAAACAAGGCTAAAATTTTATACCCTATTCTTTGATGCTTTGGTCATGTAGGCCAGCTTTTCCCAGGTCACCGAGGCTAGAAACCAAGGGGATGGTTCCAGTGATGGATCTCTTTCTGTTAGTGGAAATTGGAGAGGAGGCTATCTCTGCACCCTTCCTTTGGGCCCCCAGCACTGATTCTGGAGGTCTGCAAAATCCTTTGAATCTGATTTGAAGGTGGTACAGAAGGCTTTGTGAGTGAGTGAGGGGGCTAAAAATGTTCTGTTCTTTAGCAGTCAAGTACCATCACAATCTTGGTTCTAGGACTGAGTGTTCCAGCCCATCTTTACCCTACTTTAGTAATATATGCTACTGGCTTGTTTTGATTGCCACCCTGCCTGGTACATGATTTTGAATATTGTGGGTTCCCTCTCCCATACTTTTGGATTTCTTTAGTTCAGGCAGTCTTTATAGTCTTGGAACCTGGCCAACTTGGTAGTTATAGGGTTTCGTATGGTGAAGGGGCGTTACATCTCTCTCTCTTTTGTCAGGAAAGGTTGTCCCTTATGAGCTGGGCAGTCAATCATAACTTCAGATTGCATGGAGACATTACTTGTGCCCTCATTCCCTCAAAAAGCGGTGGGGCATGGTTGCACATGGGGTGAATTTGAATGAAATGAGACTTTGAAATAAGAAAGGTGAATTGAAATTGGAGGGAAAGGAGGGAGCTTCTCAAATAACCTTTTACATTTTCCTTGAGTGGCATTTCAGAGAGCTATAATGTGATGGAGAAGCACTCCTAATGAACTAAGAAGCTTGTAATCTCTGGTCTATCTGGGAAGCTGTACATTAAAGAAAGAAGTTTGCTACACTGTAGTATAAAGTAAAACCTTGGAAAAGGACCAGAATTCTGAACATACATGTGAACATATGATTAGAATCACAGAATCAAAAGATACTGCGAAGGCTGTCTAGTCTATCCCTCTTGCCATGCAGGACTACATAGTTAAAGCACTTCTGATAAAAAGCCATCCAACCTCAGACTTCCAAAGAAAAAGAATCCACCACCTTGAAGTCATAGTACTGTCTGATCGTACCATCAGGTCATTCTTCCTAATGTTTAGATGGAATCTCTCTCCCTCCCTCCCTCCCTCCCTGTCTTTTGTAATTTGAATCTTTTGGTTTGTGTCTTATTCCTTGAAGTATCAGAAAATAAGCTTCCTGCATCAGAAAATAAGCTTCCTCCATCTTCTGCATGATGTCCCATTTAAAGATGACTATCATTTCACCTCTCAGTCTTTTCTTCTGGAAGGTAAACCCCGGCTGCTCTTCATCGCATTTGGTTTCAAGACCTTTTACCATCTTGGTCGCTCTCTTCTGGACTTATTCCAACTTGTCAGTGTCCTTCTAGAACTATGGCGCCAAGAGTTGGGCACATCATTCCAGGTAGAATTGCCAGGTTTTTGAAATAGTAGTAAGGGACAATCAAAATTCATAGCATGTGGTGGTTGACAATCAGGAAGTGGCTCTTAACAAGATTGCTTCTATATTAAATGCCAAATTCTTTATAAAGTTAACATATTTTCTGCATTCTTCAAATGTACATTACATGACACACAAATTTCTATCTTAATGAAAAGCCATATTTAGCATGGATCAACAGCTCTGAATCTGTTTTAATCATTTTAAGCATTTTAAACAAAAATGCTTCACAACTATGATTAAAATGCAAAGAAACCTGAATCTCAGATTTGGTTAGGTTAACAAAACATTGATTCCTCTCCTAACTCCATTTGTTGTTGCTTTTTTAAATTTATTTTAAAAAACTTTCTGCAAAGGCCTTTGACCCTGGAATGCTCCAAAACAATAGACACTAAGGCCATTTCTGCATGACGAAGCTCTTCCACGTTGTCTCGCTGTAGTCCTGGGTCCAGAAGGGAGCGCGTCAGCAACACTCCCGTCTGCACCTGCTTGGTCCATGCGGAAGAGAACGCAATAGTGCCACGTCTTCCTTCTGCAGCACAGCCAGGCTTTTTCCATTGCTACGCTACGGAAGGAAGCGTTGCCAAAGCGCTTCCACATCTTCCACATGGCCAGATGTGACGGGAGCACCGCGTAATCGCGGGCACAAAATGGATTTTTTCCATTTTGCAAAAACTGCACAAGTGTGATGCCCCGCGACAGGATGGCAGTGGGATGGCGATGATGTCATGCAGAGGCACGACCTGCCGACTGCTGTCATCCTGTGGCAAAAACACAACAGTGACATCGTGTGGAAAGGGCCTAAGTTCCAGCAACAGTTACACTGAAAGCTGCACTAAGAGGAAAAATTCAGTTTGACTTTAAAGGGCATTCCAAAATGATTAGAGAAGTGTCAAAGACATTAGCTTTTCCTTGTGAATAAAATCTTTCAACCCTTATAATTTTATAACCTTTGCTGCCACTTTCCTTGTTTATAATATCTTGTTTGAGTTAAAGTGACAAAATGGAACATAACAGGAGCCATGCCGCAGTTGTAATCATTTTAAAAATGACAAGAATGAGGCCTTCACTTTCCAGGTCTGTCTAAAATCTCCCACAGGGGCATGACACTTCCTGCCAGCCACTCCAGTGAGTGCCCCTCTAGGGATGTGTGTTTATTGGGAGAAGGCAATCAAAGAAGCTGGACAGCAAGGAAGATTGCAAGACTTCTTCAATAAACAAACAAACAAATAAATAAATAACAGGCAGAGCATAAGAATAGAGATATGTGGGATTAATCATAATTAGACTACAAACTGAATGTTAAAACTATCCCCCCACTCCCTGCTGACCAAACCATTAAACTGAGCTAGAAAAATGAATGCTTATTGCGGGGGGATGTTCTCTGTTGAAAAGCATCCATGTTATCCTTACTGGAAAAAAATCCAGGCTAAGAAAATGAGCCATATTAAACCACAAATAGATGAAATATCATAGACTGCATTGGTTAATTTAAGCGGTAATATTCAGTAGTTATATCATTAAGTACAAAAGTCAGAATCACCTAGGCTATAGTATTTCCAAAGCTGACAGGAAGAAAATAAACTCATTTGAAATGTGATACTGGAGAAGAATTTTGTGGATACCATGGATGGCTAAAAAAGACGAATGCATCTTAGAGCATATAAAACGTGAAATCTCACTATAAGCCAAGATGACTAAACTGAGGCTGTTGTACTTTTGACATATCATGAGATGACCTGACTCACCGGAAAAAATGATAATGCTTGGTAAAGTGAAAGGCAGTAGGAAAAGGCAACCACAGTACAGGTGGACAATTCAATCAAGGAACCCATGACCCTGAATTTGCAAGACTAGAGCAGTGCAGTTGATGACCGGTGTCCCCGATATGACACCACTTTGTCATGGATAGGGTGTGTGTTGTGGGGAAGTGGAAACTAAAGTAGAGCTGAGGAAGGCTTGCTTGGGATAACCCAGGATACAGACAAACCAGGCCTGCTTTCTTTCTCCCTCACTGGAGAGCAGCGCCCCTTTTAACATTTATTCTCATACTCTGGCTCCCTCCCCATGCTTATTCACATCCCTGCTTTCCCTAAAACCTACAATCTTTGTGGATAAAGGGGAAAGTTGAATAATGCTTACTCCAAAAGGAACGGATAACGTGTGGTAGCATGTACTTAAAACTGAAGAAAATACCCTATGGCGACTGTACTTATATTAAAATAGACTGAAATCTTTATTAAAAGAACCAACAAGGGAAAAGATATTGTGGATTGAAAGATATTAAAACAAAATAACACTATTTTTCAAAAACATTTAACTATTTGCTCCAAAATCCTCAGTGTTTGCTACCAGAGCATTCATACATGCCCCTTTGGCCCTCCCAGCACAAAGGTCTGTTTTGCTTTCAGGGTTGCTGATCCCTTTCAGAGGGTTACTTCTCTGCCTCTCACCAGGCCTCTGAGAAGCTAACCCTCCTCCCAGAAAACCTCTTGGTTAACTGGATGCTCTTACTTTTTCCTTATAACTCTCACTGAAGGAAGACAGTTTGTAACCCACATTCCCCATATATATACAGTCTGCTGTCACCCACAGAGTCCCTCCTTCTGGCCAGGGCTAGGTTTCCTTCAGCAGGAGAGCCAATTTGCTTACATCATCCTCTGTTAACAGGCTGCTCTGCTAGCCGCACCTCCAGGCTTCGTCACAACCTGGGCTCTTAAAAGTTTCTAATCAATAAGGTTGCTGTAAGTCAAAATTGACTTAACAGGGGGGACTTCCGGTGGCTGCGGTGAGGAGTCTGGTCGCCTCTCGTCAGAGCTGATGAAGAGCCGATCCCCTACGAGGTCGGGAACCCACTGTTTCGGGGAAGAAACAGAGGGGGGAACACCCCCTTGGTAAAGGGGGTTCAGAGGCGCAAGCGGAGGACCCGAAACCCCACGGCCAGGTTTGAGAATTAACATCTTAATATTGAACCTGCGAAGTGTGGGAGAGGATCCGTGGAGCAGCCATTACCTCTGAAGGGCTCCGTTGGAGCTAAATCCTCGCCACCACTTTTTTAAGTTAAGTGGAGGAAGTAAAGAAGAAAGAAGAACAGGAGGGGGAGACGAAGCTTCTTTCTTCAGAATCTTTGGTTCTCTATACTGGAAGGTTGGGATAACCAACACGGAAAATAACTCCACAAAGGTGAAAAAGAGATGAGGCTCCTTTAAGGGAAAAGCCCCAGGAAGGAGCAGACGGAAGTTGAGTTCCCTAGAGTTCTATAGAGTTAGAAATCAAGAAAGCTGACGGACGAGTGGGAGTGTGTGAAGTGGAGAAGTGTAGGAAAGTAAAGGTGTGAGCAAACACTGAAAATAAAAAATAAAAAATAAAGAATTTGGAGAAAGTTAAAGTTAAATTAAATTTAGAATTAAAACTAAGCTGGCATGTGCGGCGGAATAATAAGAGATATTAAAGAGTGAAGAGTATAGAGACAGAAAATAGGAGCGACGAACGGAAGGAAGAGGAGACGGAGATACTGGATTAACGTTTAATTCACATATAAATATGAAGGACTGGAAGTGCAGGAGAAAAATAGAAAGGAAACTAATCGGAGAATTGGAAAATAAATTCATGGTATTATTAAAAGGAGAGAAGAAGGATAGAAGAAGTGAAAGAAGGGGATGAAATAAAGATCTAAGAAGGAAATAACGATGAGAAAGACAGAAGACCACTGGACTATTGAGAAGGAAATAATAAGGAGAGACGCAAGACGTTGAGGATTTGGAGGGAGCAAATTGTTTGACTGGGAATAAGTTGGTTGCTGGAATTAGAAGATCAGAAGTAGGATAAGTATTTATAATAAATAAATAAAAATAAATAAAACAAGTAGTAAAAGTATATAAAAAAAATTTATGAAAGGAACATCTAAATGGTTTAGAGGTGAAGAGTGGAAAATCTGGTAAGGAAATGTGTGGATATTTGAATAGATAAGTGATTGTAGAATATATTGAAGGTATTGAAGGTATTGTTTTCTTTTTAATTTATTGTATGGAATATTGAAATTTGATTATTTTAAGGATTTATAAGGATATTGGGCATCGAACATTAAGCTTGAATTGATGGGTATTGAGTGTATATTGTTTTGATTTGATGTAAATTGGGAGACTACAAGAAATTAAGAAATTAAGATACTAATGAAATATAGGAATTGAAAATTAATAATATTTAGTGGATTAATAGATTGAAGATACAAGATCTTTTCAATATTGTTGTATTATATGGCATAACAAATTATTGTGTAATACTGTATCACAATATTGTCATATTGTATAGTATAATATATTGTTAAAATATAAATTTAGGCTTAAGGTAATTATAGAGATGGCCACAGGTACAAGGAAGGCAGTATCAACACAACAGCAGAGAAGAGGTTCCATCGAAGGTCAGCCCAAATTCTTAGAATTTGGGAATACAATATTAGAGGAAATGAGGAAATTAAGAGAGGATTTCAAGAAAGAAATGCAGAAAGTATCTTCAGAAATGAAAGAGGTACGACAAGAAATGAGAAATATAGGTCATGAGATGGAAAATTTAACAAAAGAAATCCAAACAATAAATCAAAAAATTAGTAGTATAGAGGATAGAACAAACAAATTGGAAAAAGAGGCTCCAGAATTAAGAAAGCAGATAGGACGAGTGGAAATGCAGGCTATAAGTACCAAAATAAAGATTAGAGACAAGTGTTTGAAGATTAGAGGATTGGAGGAGGAAGAAGGTGAGGATTTATGTAATCGGGTAATTCCGGCCTTAGCAAAATATATCGGGTGGAATTTTGAACAGTTGGATCTAGAAATTGATAAAATCTTTCGTATTAATTCCTTTGTGGCAAAGAAAAGGAAGGTCCCTAGGGATATTGTTGTATATTTTCTCAGAGAAAGGGTAAAGGAGTTAGTAGTGCGAGAAAGTTATACGAATAAATTAGTGATAGAGGGAAAGGAGTTACAGATTTTTAAAGACGTGCCTTCTCAGGTTTTAAAAAAGAGGAAGGAATATGGCTTCTTGATACAGCCGTTGAAGCGGCATGGAATTAGATATAGGTGGTGTAAAGGTGAAGGAGTGACCTTCACGTTTGCACAGAGGAGATATGTGCTAAACTCCACCCAAAAAGCGCAAGATTTTATGAAACGTTACGAAGAGGAATTAAATATTAAGGAAGCAGAAAGTAGATTAGAGTCAGTAGAACCCGAAAAGGATATAGATAAGGATACAATAAAGGAAAAAAATCAAACTTCAAGAAAAACAGATAAGGAAACGATAAAGGGAAAAGGTATTGGACGAGAGAAAGAGAGAGAAAAGAAAGAACAAAGAAAAGAGCTAGAGGAGAAGAAAATTTGGGATAAGAAGACAGATGGCAAGGAATTATATTGTAAGGATTTGACAGGGACGGACGGAGAGGACGAGGACATTCAGGACAGGAAGAGGACGAAGAAGAGGAAGACGAGGATTCAGAATTAGAAATAGATCAAGAAATAAATTAAAGGAAAAAGGGGGAATATGAAAATATTCTCTTGGAATGTGCGAGGTTTAAATGCACCTATTAAAAGGAAAAGAATATTTCATTATTTAGAAAAGATAAAAGCAGATGTAATCTGCCTCCAAGAAATGCATATAAGAGATAAAGATGTTATTTATTTGAAGAATAAAAAATTAGGTTCTGAATTTTCATCGGTGTGTAATAAGAAAAAGAAAGGAGTTACAATCTATGTAAATGAAAAATTTAAATCTGAAGAAGTCTTTAAAGATGAAGGTGGATTATTTGTAGGGGTAGAAGTAGAAACAGTGCAAGGGAAAATCTTATGTGTAGGGGTATATGGACCGCAACAAAATAAATCAGGATATTTTGGTAGATTGTTGAAAGTGATCGAAGAATATGATTACGAGAAAGTTATGATAATGGGAGATTGGAATGGGGTAATAGACCCTGAACAGGATAGGAGAACAGAAAAGAAAGTGGTACAAAGGAAATTACCTAAAACCTTTTTCGATCTTATGGAAAATATTGCTCTTCTGCATGCATGGCGTTATCTTTATGGGAATACTCAGGAGTTTACATATTATTCAGAAACGTGTAGATCTTGGTCTAGGATAGATATGATCCTGGTATCCAAAACATTAGTAAAGAATATTCAGAAAATGGAAACTCTGCCCAGGATATGGTCTGATCATAGCCCCCTAATATTGACATTTAAAGAAAGGAAACGAGAATATCGTTGGATATTAAAAGAAGATTTATTAAGAGATGAAAAGGTTGTAAATAAGGTAAGAATAGGTTTAGAGTATTATTTTAAGGAGAATTCAGGAAAGGGATTATCAGAAAGTGTGGTATGGGAGGCTGGAAAAGCGGTAGTAAGAGGGATTTTGATAGAACAGGAGATATATAAAAGTAAGAAACGGAAAGAATTCCAACATAAAATTATGGGACAAATCAAGGAAAAGGAAGATGAACTTAAGATAAACCCCCGAAATGATAGGGCAAAATATGAATTGAAGGTACTACAAAAACAAATTACTATGCAGAGTACAATTGATTTGGAAAGGAAACTAAAATATATAAAGCAAAGATATTATGAACATTCTAATAAAACTGGAAAATGGCTAGCTTATAAACTTAGGAAAGAAAGAGAGAAAAGGACAATCTTGGAAATTAAGGATGGAAATGAAATGTGTAGACAACAAGATAAAATAAAACTAATATTCTATAGATATTATCAGACACTTTATGAAGAAAAGGAATATTTTGATTTGGACAGAATCATTAAGAAATATTTAGGGAAAGTTGAAATACCGCAAATCAGAGAGGAATCGAAGTTAGAGTTAAATAAACCCATCACTAGAATGGAGATTATAAATGCAATCCAGAAATTAAAATTGGGAAAAGCCCCGGGACCTGATGGATTAACATCTCATTATTATAAACTCTTTCAAGATGTGTTGGTGGAACCCATGTATAATGTGATAAAAGAGTTAGAGAAGGGGGAGCGTCCAAGTACTTGGGGAGAGGCTATGATTAGTCTAATTCCCAAGGAAGGTAAGGACCACCAAGATGTTAAGAACTACAGGCCGATTGCTTTGCTAAACACAGATTATAAGATATTTGCGATCATTTTGGCAGAAAGATTAAAAAAAGTATTAAAAGAGTGGATTCATGAAGATCAGTGTGGCTTTCTCCCGGGAAGATCTATTAAGAATAACATGAGAATTGTCTTGAATATAATAGAATATTATCAAAAGCATAATGAGAAAAAGCTAGGAATGATATTTCTTGATGCGGAGAAGGCTTTCGATAACATTAAATGGAGTTTCATTGAGGAAACTTTAAAGAAGATAAAAATAGGTGACAATTTTTTGAAGTGGATTGGTATGATCTATAAAGATCAGTCAGCAAATATTATGGTAAATGGAGAAAAAACATCTAAAATTAATATTATGAAAGGGACGAGACAGGGATGCCCATTATCCCCATTGATCTTTATAATAATGATTGAAATCTTAAATATTGAAATAAGACAAGATACGGAAATAAGGGGAGTACAAATAAAGAATCAGATCTTTAAACTTAGGGCATTTGCGGATGATCTGGTAATCATGTTAGATAATCCGGGACAAAGTATAAAACGGTTAAAAAAGATCTTACAGGATTATGGGATAGTGTCAGGTTTTAAAATAAATTCGGATAAAACATCTATATTAACTAAGAATATGAATAAACAAGAGGAAAGTGAGCTGGAGAGGGAATCCCAATTTAAAATAGAGAAAAAAATAAAATATTTAGGAATATATTTGACTAAACATAATACAGATTTATATAATAATAATTATAAGAAAATTTGGCAGTCGGTCAAAGAGGATTTAAGGAGGTGGACAACCCTGGATATATCGTTGTTAGGAAGAATTGCTACAATTAAGATGAACATCTTGCCAAGACTAATTTTCTTATTCCAGAATCTACCTATTATAACAAATGATGGGGTTTTTAAGCAATGGAGAAGCGATCTTTCCAAATTTATTTGGAATGGCAGAAAACCCCGAATAAAGTGGTGTAATCTAATAGATGCCAAAGAAAGAGGAGGTTTAGGAACACCGGAGTTGAGGCTATATTACCATGCATGTTGTTTGGATTGGGTGACTGCTTGGGTTAGATTGGATGACGAGAGATTGCTAGCTTTGGAAGGTGCAGATTTGCCCTTTGGCTGGCACTCATATCTCTGGTATGAGAAGGTTCGAATAAATAGAGAATTCAATAATCATTTTATTAGGAAATCAATATATAGAGTATGGTCGTTGTATAAGAGAAAAATATATAGGAGACTTCCATTGTGGGTGTCTCCTCATGAGGCTTTTTATAGGAGAGAGAAGCCGCAAATAAATAGATGGATCTCTTATAAAGATATAGTGAAGTCACAGGGGGGTGAACTTTTGTTAAAAACGAAAGAAGAATTAGTGGATTGTGGACTCTCTACCCACTGGTTATTGCAAAGACAGATAGCGGAAAAATTTAAGTTAGATCAAAAAACAGTTGGGTTAGAAAGTAAAGAAAATGAGTTGGATAAACTATTTAAACCAGGAGTGGATCACCTTATAGCAAAGTTATATGCAATTCTGTTAAACTTAGAATTCGAAAAAGAGATAATAAAGGAGAATATGTTAAGATGGGCTCAGAATATAGGAAGGCCGATACAGCTGGAATGTTGGGAAAGATCTTGGTCTTTAATAAATAAAACACTGAAGAGTGTAACCTTAAAAGAAAATTATTTTAAGATTTTTTATAGGTGGTACAAATCGCAAAAATGAGTAAAACTGATAAAACCAAGTGCTGGAAGTGTGATCAGAAAGGAACTCTTTTCCACCTTTGGTGGACGTGTATAAAAGCGAAGAAATTTTGGATATCAATACATAATAATATAACGAATATTATTCAAAGGAATTTTCCGTTACTTCCAGAGATATATTTATTAAATATGTACGAGCGTGTAGGACCATTAAAAAAGCAATCACATCAAAAGATATTAACTTATATGATAGTTGCGGCGAGAATGTGCTATGCTAGTAGATGGAAAAAAGAGGAATCTCCCGAAGTAGAGGATTGGTTATTAAAAATATATGAAATAATGGAAATGGAAAAATTAACGGCAGCACTGTCACAAAAATCAAAAGAACGAATAGATGAAGAATGGGATCTGATCATCCCCATATTGGAAACTAAATGGGGGACGATGGCTATTAAAGGAATAAGGTAATAGTGAAGCGTGTGTTAAAACTTTGGTTTATGTAGGAAATGATTAGATCTATAAGTTTAAAACGGAAAAAGGGGAAAAGGAATCAGTATGAGAAAATGGGAATATAGAGGCTAGGAGGACTTAAGGAAGGAAATAGGGAAATTTAGTGAATTCGAAGAATGTTAGAAGGAAGTGGAGTAACTTGAGGGTATGTTTAAGTTATTGTTGGACTGGAAAATCTATGGAAGAACCAACTAGTATAGGGAAAAGAAAATAAGGGAAGGGTTTTTGTTTTTTTCAATACATATGTACCGTGATTAAAATGGAGAGATCGGAGATTGAATTGATTTAGATAAATAAGTGTATATATTAAAGGACAATTAAAAGAAAGAAAAAGAGAGAAACTTAAGTTGTTTAAGTATAAAAGTAAAGTTGTTGTTGTGGGATGTAAAATGGTTAATAAGTACTTTTTGTGTTAAATTTACTTTACACTTTAATTTGTTTCCTTGTCTTTTGAATTGTTCGTTTGGAATATGTGTGAAACGGATTTGGATAAATTTGAAAGTGAATTTTAATAAAAAGATTTAAACACAAAATTGACTTAACAGATAATAATGAGGAGGATATTTTGGCTGTTGGCAAAAATGAATCCTAACAGGGTTTATGTGGTCACATTGTGGGGTTTGAAACATTATTTGTAAAAAATTGTTAGTTACAGTTACTGTATTAAGCATTCCCTTTAAATAGTTATCATTGTAGTTACATAAAAAAACCCTATTATGAGTTTTCCAAAAGTGACCAGAAATTGCTACTCTTTAGTTGCTTTAGAAAGCACATCTGAATGTTACATGTTGCTGGCCTTTGGTACAATGCATACACAAATAGTCTTAACACAGCACTTAGAATAAATGCACACACAAAGGATAGAATTAACATAAAATCTCAAGAATTAATAGGGAAAGGGCATAACAGAGGAAGGACTCTTGGACAACAATACACAAGAACAGTGCACAGATGTTTTAAACAACCAGGAAAATTACATTTAAAGCATAGCCCTGTTCTGCCTTACAAGAACATGAATTCTCTTTCTACTTGAAGTACTATGAGTAATTTAGAGTTTTCTTTTTTCTTTTTCTAAAGAACTGAAGGCTAGTTTTGACTGTTTGAGAATGAAAAAAGAAAAAAGTGGCAAATGACAGCACAACTTCCTGGTTCCCACTAACAATGGTGATAAGGACTATAGTTGTTTTTTCACTTTATTTTGATTCTACACAAACCACAGTCCAAACAAGAACAATACAACATATTAACTATGAACATAATCCACTCACTACTTTCTCCCCCTCTCATCTTCCCTGACCTCCAACTTCCTGCTCATCACTGATTGCAATTACCTGGCTAGTACATATAAATTGTCCTCTCTCTCTGTCTCTCTCTCTCTGTATGTATGTATATGTGTGTGTGTGTATATATATATTACACACCTTCTTCCCTGACAATCAAAAATCATGTAATTTAAATATCAAAACCCATCTTTGCACATCCTAAGATAATGTATGGTGCTGAATATGTAATGGACTGGAATATAATGAAGCTTAAGCACCCAGACATGACATTCCCCTTGTCCCTAAGGGGAATGTATATGTTTGTATATCTATATAACTACCTGTAATAAATAGTCTATATACATACATAAAGAACCTGCTCATTTTCCATGGTCTCATATCTTGAGATTCTAGTGCTTAAGGATGCGTAAGTGGGATGTTGATGGTAACTCGGCCTGTCTGGTTTAACCACCATCATGAGTTGGGTACTCAAGTGACCCCAGATAGAATCCAGAATAAGCTGACAAGTGACCTGAATCCCTCAGTCTAAGAGATGGGAGTGGGCAAGTATACCTATTTAACTGGGAGTAAGTCCCACTGAAGTTCTGTTATACCACACAAGGGATGATACTAGCCCTTGTTATGTCACAGCCATCACACAACCTATGAATAGTTTTCATTATTGGAAAAAGGAATTATTTACAAGTAACTTGATAACATTTAACAAATTTCTTCCACTCTCTTCCATATCCTTTTTGTTCTTTTTCTGTTGGATTCTTTATCATTCACCACATTTAGACCCATGGGAAGAACAGTGGCCACCTTATTGAAGATGGTCCCTTGGTCCCCGGGATAAGTGTTTACAGGATCAATGTGATTCTAACCATTAGCTTGAGAAATCTACAAATCCCCCCAGTCGTCGTGTTGCCTTTTCTGACTTAGCTGTTTTTTCTGCCAAGAAGCATTTCTAACCTTGGCCTCAAAATGTTTGTTCTGTAAGTTGGAGGAGAGATAGGGTGGGCTGTATGAGATTTTGTGTGATCTCAAGGGGCTGTACTTTTCTAGAAAGATCATTAATCTCAGCAGCACAAGTGCCAATGCAAATATGAAGAACATTTCAGTGCATTCTAGTTTCTATAGTAACTAACCTGTCTTATTTTTTGCTTTCCAAAAAAGTCTAGTGGATGCTTATTGTGCCTGAGCTTTGTGAAGATTGGTTGGATGTAATGAATGTAAAAGCATGTTGTTGAGCTGCATACAAGCAAAAAGGTAAAATAATTGCTTAGATGGAGGCTATTCCTTCTTGCCCCTTCCCTTCATTGGAACTGGAATAAACAAACTACTAAGCATTGGAATAAGCAAACTACCCAAAGTAACTCTTTACGTGAAGGAGTGTTAAGTTTGAGGCTATTTGTCCTAGTAGTGTATGTTGTAGATAAGAGACTACAAGTTTAAAGGGAGCTTTTCTAATTAAGCAGTGCTTTGCAAGCACAGCGACTTTGCTTATCACTACCTCAGTTTGTAAAATGGTGACAAAATATAGGCAGCCCAGCACCTGCCTATTCTATGTACCATGTTGTTTGAAATCAAAGGTTGGCAAAGGTTTGCCCCCTAGGCTGGATCCAAAAAGCAACTTTTGTTTTTCATTTGAGAGCCTTTCAACTTATTGATGACTTTGATGGTGATGCTGGGTAGACTGTAATCAGATTCTTCTGAGCGCTCTTTGTTTATGAAAGAGAGAAATGAGAGCAAACATAAAACTCCCCACAGTGTTTGCATACAGATCATTGCCCACATAAGTGACAGCTTCAGTTTGCCAACATTTGTGGACCAATTCTTGATTTTATCATTTGTGTGTTAGTGTGAAATGAAATGCAAGAAGAGAATTCTAACTTGTTATTTGAGGCCGTGCTTATCAGGCTGTCTGATATGAGAACAACAACAATTTCCCCCCAGTGTGTGAGGGACCAGTACCAACTTTATCTCCGTTGGTTATCATTGCTCCTTTCTTTCTTGGAAGCTCTCCAGGGACTGGCAAGAGATGGCGCAGGGACTGGCACTACTGCACAGACCACCACTTTGAATAGCACAGATTTAAGTGACAGTTACTGAAACAGAGTGTTCTATTCAGAGTGAGAAATTTAATTTCTAATTTTCTTAAATTATTGTTGATAAGTACAAGTATTTCCTTAGATTTAAGTAGCAATTTTATAGTCGGTATTTTCTTTTCATGATGTATTGTTTTTAACATATATTTTTAAGTCAGCCTTGAAAATCTGTACTGAAACATAAGATAGAAGTCTTTTAAATAAAATGTCTGAATCTCACATTCCCTATAGATTTACAATATTGTCTTAAGATGGACTTAAAATTTTTCAAGTTATGTAAAAACTGTCTTAAAATTCAGTTACAGAGCATTTAATAGATCAGTGGTTCCCAAACTTGAGTCCCCAGATCTTTGTTTGACTGTCACTCCAGAAGACTGGCTATGCTTGTGATGAACTCCGGGGAGGGCATGGCCAATAGAACCATCCTAGCAACAGAGAGTAGAATCACAGAATCATAGAATCACAGAGTTAGAAGAGACCACAGGGGCCATCCAGTCGAACCCCCTGCCATGCAGGAACCCACATCAGAGTACTCCTAGCAGATGGCCATCCAGCCTCTGCTTAAAAACCTCCAAACAAGAAGATTCCACCACGCTCCGAGGCAGCATATTCCACTGCTGAGCAGCTCTGACCACAGGTAGTTCTTCCTGAGGTTCAAGTTGAATCTCCTTCCCTGTAGTTTGAATCCATTGCTTCTTGTCCTAGTCTTTGGAGCAGCTGAAAACAAGCCCGCTTCCTCCTCAACATGACATCCCTTCAAATATTTAAACATGGCTATCATATTCCTTCTTAACCTTCTCTTCTGCAGACTAAACATACCCAGCTCCCTAAGCTGCTCCTCATAGGGCATGGCTTCCAGACCCTTCACTATTTTGGTCGCCCTCTTCCGAACACGCTCCAGCTTGTCAATATCCTTCTTGAAATGAGGTGCCCAGAACTGTACACAGTATTCCAGCTGAGGTCTAACCAAAGCAGAATGGAGTGATACCACTACCTCCCTTGATCTAGACACCATACTCCTATTGATGCAACTAAGAATCATGTTTGCTTTCCTGGCTGCAACATCACACTGCTGACTCATGTTCAGTAATTTAATCTGATTGGTTCTCTGACTGAAGAGCCCAGTTTAGTCAGAGGGAGGGGCTATGTGGGTGAGTCAGCAGAACAGATAAATACCAGAAAAAGAGTTCCTTCAGTGAGATTCAGAGAGAGAGAAAGAGAGTGTTGAGAAGAGGCTTCAGTCAACCAGAAAGAAAGAAGTTGTCTGAAATTTAGTGTTGTTCTGCTCAAAAGTCTAAAGAGAAAAGACAGAGGAGAGATCAAACTAATATTGAGTTAGGGTTGACCTATACTTGTAAAATAAGTCTATGTGTGGAAGGAAAGACAAACACTTGTTAACCTAGGGAAGTGTTTGCCTGTTAAGAGCTGGAAGTTCTCTGGTATTGAAATTATTTATTTGCCCAATACCTTTCCCTTGTTAGTTCTTTTAATAAAGACTTTATTCTGTTTTTTTATAAGAGCAACCTCAGTACAGTGTTTCTTCAATTTAAGCTCCTTTACACACGCTACCACAAGGTACATACTCATTTGGGGTAAGCCTTAAGATACTTTGCCCTATATCCACAAGGGTTGTGGGATTAGGGAAAGCAGAAGTGGGATTAAGTGTGGAGAGGGAGCCACAGGGTGGTAATCATACAAAAGGGTGCTGCTTCTCCAGGGAGGGAGAAAAGAAAGCAGACCTGGTCAGTTCTAGCTCTGGCTGGCCCAGATCTCCACATGACAATGCTGAGCAGGAATGATCAAACTAGTAATTCAGCAACTTCTGGGGATGCAAGTTTGGGAAGTTTTGAATACATAGAACAGGGCAAGTGAAGTGCAGCCTGTGAGTTAGCAGTAAGCAGTTACATTTCTATACTGCTTATCAGTGCTGAGAACTCCCTAAGCGGTTTACAGTTTGTTAGGTAGTTGTACCCCAACAAGCTGAGTACTCATTTTACTGACCTATGGAAGGATAGAAGAGTGAATCAACCTGAAGCCTGCAGGACTGAACTCACAACATTGTGGCTGCGGTATCAGCATTTAACCACTACACCACCAGGGCTCCCTGGCCACATGTCACTCACCACTCAGGTTCTGTCCTGGGCCCAGTGCTCTTCAATATTTTCATCAACGACTTGGATGAAGGAATAGAGGGCATGCTCATCAAATTTGCAGATGACACCAAATTGGGAGGGGTTGCTAATACACCAGAGGACAGGATCAGAATTCAAAATGACCTGGATAGATTGGAGAGCTGGGCCAAAGCTAACAAAATGAAATTCAACAGAGAGAAGTGTAAGGTCCTACACTTAGGTAGAAAAAAAGGAATGCAGAAATATAGGATGGGGGACACGTGGCTGGATGGCAGTACGTGTGAAAGGGATCTAGGAGTCTTAATAGACCACAAGCTGAACATGAGTCAGCAATGTGATGCGGCAGCCAAGAAAGCCAATGCAATTCTCGGCTGCATCAATTGGAGTATGGTGTCTAGATCGAGGGAGGTACTGGTACCACTCTACTCTGCTTTGGTTAGACCTCATCTTGAATCCTGTGTCCAGTTCTGGGCACCCCAATTCAAGAAGGACATGGTCCAGCTGGAGCAGGTCCAGAGGAGGGCGACCAAAATGGTGAAGGGCCTGGAAACCATGCCCTATGAGGATAGACTTAGAGAGCTGGGTATGTTCAGTCTGCAGAAGAGAAGGTTAAGAGGGGACATGATAGCTATGTTTAAATATTTGAAGGGGTGCCATGTAGAGGAAGGAGAGGGCTTGTTTTCTGCTGCTCCAGAGACCAGGACAAGGAGCAATGGATTCAAGCTGCAGGAAAGGAGATTCCACCTGAACCTCAGGAAGAACTTCCTGACGGTCAGAGCTGTCCGGCAGTGGAATATGCTGCCTCGGAGTGCGGTGGAATCTCCTTCTTTGGAGGTTTTTAAGCAGAGGCTGGATGGCCATCTGTCGGGAGTGCTTTGAGGGTGTTCCTGCATGGCAGGGGGTTCGACTGGATGGCCCGTGTGGTCTCTTCCAACTCTACATTTCTGTGATTCTGTGATTCTGTGATGTGAGTAACGTGGTCCCCTGAAGTCCTGCCAAGGCCCCTCAAAAGTCCTTAGCCCCCCCCCAGATTTAAAAAATTCTTTTCAGGTGATTTTTCTCCCCCAGAATGGCTCAAGATAGTTTTTGTTCACTGTCCCCAAGCCCCCCTCCCCGTATCGTCCCTTCCTTTCTGCAGCTGCCCATCCTATCATAGAGACTGCTTACTTGATTGTCTGATGAAAATGATGATAATGATGGTATCTGGGTATTTTACAGTGGTATCAAGTAACTGTAGCCCTGTCCTAAATATGTTTATTCAGGAGCATTTATTCACTACATGTCTCTTTAAGGATTGCAGTGTTAAAATACTTTTCTTTTGTACTGCAATTCTTATGGCTTTCCTTTTCAGATATTTTAAAGCCAATTCATATGTTTGGTTGAATTACATTTGGCACATGTGGGAGCTGTTTAGAGTGCTGTTTAATGAATGTGTGAACTGATAGCAGCATTCAGTATCTCCCAGCAGCGTTCAGCTTAACTGTGAGCCACATTAAATGTTTATTGGGGACCATGGGAGAGGCAGCTTACAAGGAAATGTCTCAGAGTGACTGCAGTGGGTTTAAGAAGGGAAACAGTGGTAACATATGAACTGGTCTTTAGTCCACAGTCTATAAAAAGCTGGAATTGGCCAGGAATTACTGAGTTGTCCTCAGTGGAGGGGAAAAAAAAGAAAGAAAGAAAGAAAGAAAGAAAGAAAGAAAGAAAGAAAGAAAGAAAGAAAGAAAGAAAGAAAATCTGAGAGTGGTGTGTTTTGCTAACGGACTGAAAACCTTAATAATCACATGGATTAATACTGAAATGTTGAATAGCTTCACTTCTGAATTTCCTATTACTCCTTTCCTGTTAAGTCTCTTTGAAATTGTGGCTTTAAAGGGTAAATGATTCGTATCTAGAAGTTAGAAATAAGACTTTCAGGCTATAACTTTATACCCCCGTTACCAGTAAAAACAACTTGGGAGGAATTAAAATTACAATGCAACAGAACCATTGCCAAGCAAACACAAAATAAAACACTTTTATTACAAATTGTGAATTAAAAAATATTCCTGATTATTGTGCTAGTGTCTCACAGTTTACGAAATGGCTGTTCATATTAATAGATTATAAGATTAGATGCAGGTCATTTTATATATTTGGCACAATATTAATTTAATATTAGCATTTAATATTAAATATTTTAACAGTGGTGCCATGTCAACTTTTATATAAAAAGAAATATAATGGATTATATTGTTGTTGTTGAGTGCTTCAAGTTGTTTCCAGCTTATGGCAACACTAAGGTGAATCTATTACAGGGTTTTCTTGGCAAGATTTGAACAGAGGGTTTTGCCTTGCCTTCCTCTGAAGCTAAGAAAGTGTGACATGCCAAGGTCACCCAGTGGATTCCTGTGGCTAAGTGGGATTTCAAGCCCTGTTCGCCAAGTCCACTTAAAAAGATACTTAAAAATAGATATCCAAACACTTAAAAAAAAAACCTCTGTAGTGCTTGTTTCTTTTTTTTAAGAGTTTTTTTTTCAAAGTCCAGTAAAATTACATATAGTCTGATAAAAGAAGAAAGCGAGTAAGAAAAAAGAAAAAAAGGGAAAGGAAAGTAAACTATAGAAGCAAAAACCAGTGCTGGTCAATATTTTCATCAACGACTTGGATGAAGGAATAGAGGGCATGCTCATCAGATTTGCAGATGACACCAAATTGGGAGGGGTTGCTAATATGCCAGAGGACAGGATCAAAATTCAAAATGACCTGGACAGATTGGAGAGCTGGGCTAAAGCTAACAAAATGAAATTCAACAGAGAGAAGTGTAAGGTCCTACACTTAGGTAGAAAAAATGGAATGCAGAAATATAGGATGGGGACACGTGGCTGGATGGCAGTACGTGTGAAAGGGATCTAGCAATCTTAATAGACCACAAGCTGAACATGAGTCAGCAATGTGATGCGGCAGCCAAGAAAGCCAATGCAATTCTCGGCTGCATCAATTGGAGTATGGTGTCTAGATCGAGGGAGGTACTGGTACCACTCTACTCTGCTTTGGTTAGACCTCATCTTGAATCCTGTGTCCAGTTCTGGGCACCCCAATTCAAGAAGGACATGGTCCAGCTGGAGCAGGTCCAGAGGAGGACGACCAAAATGGTGAAGGGCCTGGAAGCCAAGCCCTATGAGGATAGACTTAGAGAGCTGGGTATGTTCAGTCTGCAGAAGAGAAGGTTAAGAGGGGACATGATAGCTATGTTTAAATATTTGAAGGGATGCCATGTAGAGGAGGGGGAGGGCTTGTTTTCTGCCACTCCAGAGACCAGGACAAGGAGCAATGGATTCAAGCTGCAGGAAAGGAGATTCCACCTGAACCTCAGGAAGAGCTTCCTGACAGTCAGGGCTGTCCAGCAGTGGAATATACTGCCTCGGAGTGTGGTGGAGTCTCCTTCTTCGGAGGTTTTTAAGCAGAGGCTGGATGGCCATCTGTCGGGAGTGCTTTGAGGGTGTTCCTGCATGGCAGGGGGTTGGACTGGATGGCCCGTGTGGTCTCTTCCAACTCTACATTTCTATGATTCTATGATTCTATGAAAAACAAACCAAAAGAAAATATGGCTTTCAACTTTCTTTTTGGTGGTTATACATACATACATACATACAATATAATCAAACCTCTCTCTCTAAAACTACGTTGTTCACTTCATCCACTAAACAAACCTTTCTAATTGTCAAAACTAAAAGGTGCTAAATCATTTTTTCCCCAGAAAAAAGTTTATAAGGGGTTTCCAATCTTTCAGAAATGTCTCAAACAATTTTTCTCAAAGCAGATAATTTGTCCATTGCTCCTAGCTCAGTCATTCCTCCCTTATAGGTAATACTAAGTTCTTCTATCCTTGTGCATGTTGCATGATCATATATATCGATCATATATTGGGATAATCACCCATGGCTCTTTTCCAACTGATCATCTTTAGGTCTCAAAGAAAAAAAAAACTCTGGCTTTAATTGAACGTTAATCTTTAAAATACTCTGCGTCAAAATATATCTTTGACCTCAGACCTTTTAACTTTTTCATGTATCCACCACATATGGTAAAATGTCCATTCTTGGTGTTCACATTTCCAATGTACATTCTAAGCAGCCTTATACATTCTAGACAGTTCCTCTGGCATCATATACCAATGATAAATCATTTTATTAAAGTTTATTAAAGTTCTGTTGTTTAACTTAACAAACATTTAAACCGCTTCATCTAGATCTTTCCCAATTCTTCCATCTGTATATCAGATTCAAAATTTCTAACACATTTTATCATGCAGTTTTCTACTTGTTGATCTCAAATTTTAGCAAATTTCAGCAAAAATTTACACATTTAACCAACACATTACACATTTAACCAACCACATGTTCTTCATCAGTACACAACTGCAGTTATTTCTTTTTTTTTTGTTCAAAACCGTGACGCTTTCTGTCTGTCTTAAATGTTTCAAATTGCTGTCAATAAGAAAACCATTGAAAACAAAATCTCTCTGAAACTAACTATTCCTTCAATTTAGTTTTGTACTATCCTTGGTAACTCTCCAAGAGCTCTTGATAAGTTAAACATTTTTCTTTTCTTTTTCTATAATGAGCTTCTTGTTCTCCACAGTTCATTTAGACACCTAAAAGTTATATATCCTGTCAGGCACTTAAAAAAACTCTCGAGTGCTTATTTCTGTGTTGCGTTGGTAGGATAACAGTTGATAAGAAGACTTAGTTTGTCTGGAACCCTAGGTGTGACATTTAAATTTGTGGTTAATTTTGATGCATTCCAACGGTCGTGCTGTGATCTGTTGTTCTGCCTGCTTCTGCTTCTCTAGGTCGGAAAGTGTTAAAACTTGGCAGGGTTCAAGACCATAAGATCCAGTGTATGAAGGATAAAAAGTGAATATGCATGAGCAGGGATCATATTCTTGCACCTTTTCCTCTGCTATAATAGTTTTCTTCTTTAGACAGCTTTTTATATATATGACAATGTAGAAGTTGTATCCTCTGTCTCCAGCATGAAGAAGTCCTGTTCTTTCCACCATCTCAGAACTTTTGCATCATATTTGGCAGCATACATATTTGGCAGGAGGTGATAGTTGTTGGATACAGGCTCTGATATTTCCCCAAAATTGTGAATGATACATAGATAATGCAGAGTTTTCTTAACTGAAAACCTGAAAAGAACACATTTTAATGCATCTTTGCTGTATGCTTGGGACCCAAGCCGGTCACATAAGAACAGCTAGCACCTTGCTAAGAGAAGGCTAAACCAAAGTATAGATCAAAGAGAGGAATCCCTTGATCTGGGCTGAGAGAATTGTATAGAGGCAGCCATGACTATAAGTTAAGGAAAAAAAACAAGCTATGCTACATAAAATTGGCAGAATAAAGGAATGTTAGAATCCTGATTTCATACACTCAGTTAATCCCCACATGAGAGGAAGGAAAATTTCTGTGGCAGGATTCTGTCTGTGCACGGAATTGATCAAATACTTTTTCTCTTATATAAATGGCCAGCAGCTGCTATAAATAACCCTTCTGTTGAAGTGGAGAATTGTACTTCATCAACAATATGGGGTGGCTTAATGAAAATGAACATGTTTTTCTGTTTATTGAACAAAATCTTTATTATGGAACTTATTTTGTAAGTGGCTAAGTTGCTAAAAATAATTTCAAGAAGAAAATGAGACTTAGTATCGTATTTCATATATATAACAGAAATATTCTCCCTGTTGGTAAGATGATGGCAGTAAATGATTGCATAGTTAGAGGCATACCTCACTTAACAAAGCCTCTGACAAAGAAGCTCCTTCATACAAAAATGTGTAAAGCCCCTTCCGAGCTCCACCCTTTTTTCCCCCTTGTCTTCTATCTGGAAGTATTCGTTTTTTAGTGGTAGTGGCATTGGGGGATAGATCTGGAGAAGCACATACTTTTGCTTTCAGGTAGTTTCAGTGTGATTCTAACAAACAGTGCAATAAAACTTCAACTGGGAAAGAATGGGATTCTATGCTACTCAATCCTACTGTAGCCATGTGTGCCTGTCTACATCAGGCAAATTAAATAGCAGGAATTCTGAACATGCATGGACAGCAAAACAGAGAGAAAGGAGGTAGTCAGGTAGTGCTTCACTAGTGATATCCTAGCATGTTAAAGAACCATAGACCAAAATGGAGCATAAAAAAGTGGAAGTTGATGGGGAAAAGCAGAGCATCCCTGCAAATATTTTCAAAAAGTGGTTTCAAAAAGATTTGGTATGTTTTGGTTTACTTTTGCAAGGTTTACCTAATCTGGTTGTTTCATTTCACATGTGTATATTGTTAGTTTTGGAAAAAAAGTTTGCTGAACTGCTCTTCTGTTTTTGTGGTGCAAGAACCTATCTCTATTCTTTCCATGTTATTTCTGTCTCTGGTAGCAAATTTTTTGTTAAAGAAGTAATATCCAGGAACACTGCTATTTTGTTAACTGTAGCCCATCTGTCTATTTGCTGAAAATGTAGTTGGGGGAACTGATTTGTATGCACAGTTCTACAAACCCTAAGGAAATTCATTAAGAGAAGTCTGACATAACCTTTATCCTTTTCAGCAATTCAGATGCGTTCTCATCTTTGCCTATTCTACATACTCAAGTATGTATATGAGATTCATATTTTAAACAACATCTGAGAAATACTCTTTCTGAACATACACTATTAATTGATCCTTTTATGGGATGAAGTGAATCTACACTGTAATTCTTGTAGTAATGAAAAAGAAATATTTTTTCAGATGATGTAAATTTCTAGACTACAGCTCTCTCAATTGCTACCAGAAAGTGATTTCTTCTTCTGTCATGCTGGAAACATTGTGAGCGTCACTTAATTTCATGGTGACATTAAATTACTTTGACAGAATCTCTGCTGAATGTAGTATTCTCTCCCTTATTTATTCATTAAAAAATAAAAACACAGTAGGTTTATGTTTCCAAAGTAAATTAGGGGAACCCTGTTTGCAAAGCAAACCTGGGAGAAGCAGTGAATGATTTATTTGTTTGGAAGGGCTGCTAATTAAAAAAAAATATAATGGCACCTTTGGAAAAGATTTTTTTTTTGTTAGAATACATAATACTAAATAATTTCTTGCCTTTCATGTGGTCACTGGATGTCCTGTTCTATAAGGGGTAGGTAACACAAATGTGTTGCCCATAAATGTATTTCTGTGCATAGTGATCCCACTAACTTCATTAAATTAACCCGAAGGACAGTTGCCATCTGTTAGGTGGTTCTGTCCCTACCCATGCTACTCCTTTAGAGACTGTGTATGTCTGTGTGTGCGTGTGTGTACATGCCTTCAAGTTGCCTGTTGACTTATGGTAACCCCATGTATTTCATAGAGTTTTCTTAGGCAGGGAATACTCAGAGGTGGTTTTGCCAGTTCCTTCTTCTGAAATATAACCTGAAGTACCTGGTGTTTAGTGGTGGTCTCCCATCCAAGTACTAACCAGGATTGACCCTGTTTAGCTTCCGATGTCACACAAACTCTGATGCCTTTAGGGGTATTTAGGAGCAGACAGAGCACCACATGAGAATTTTGAAAACATGAGGAAACAGAATTGAGCTAGGCATTACTTCACATAATGCATGCATGCATTACTTTTGTCCCACTGTCACCTCTTTTAAATCAAGACAAAAACTTGCTAGAGGCAAAAGTAGAATGGCTGTATACATTGCACACTCTTGCCAAATACATTCTGTTCTCTGTGTGTGTGGCGATCTCTCCACTAGAGGTGTATAACTGCTTCTTTTGAGATTGATGAGTATGAAGGAATCACAAATCACACAGCTGCCTGCTTCTTGTCGGCTTTATTTCACCCTCCCTCTTTCTTCTTGTTGGAAATGTCACTTAGCACAGATAGCTTCCAAAAGAACCGCCTAAAATATGAGTAAGTTATACTAGGTTATTTGGGGTCTCAGCCTTTTTTCTGACTGGGAATATTGCTAGGCCTGTCAAAGTGATGAACAGAAGTAGCAGTGGGTCAGACTAACCAAGTCTTTATCCTTCTGCACTGATCACTAGCAGATCACCACACCTCCTGTGGGATTTTCTACACTTTGTTCAATAGTTGCGGGTGTGTGTGTGTTGAAATCTCTGCTCAATCACTGCATTATTACCTTGCCTCTTGAGCATTAAATTCCCTCCTGCCCCCAGTGTAGTGGAAGAAGAGAGCAGCCAGTTTAGCACAATGGTCTCTTGGGTGGAACTGGATTTCTCTAAACAATCTCATTTTGGGAAATTTATATGTACCTCATTTCTCAACAGCCCTACGCTTTGTCTTTTTGCACAGTGCCTATCCACTTGCAAGTTTTTTTTTTCTTTTCATATTCTACATCGTAATTTATCCTCTGCACCATATCTTTGCCTCGGGCCACAAAATGTCTCAGGCTAGCTTTTGTTGTTAGGACAACTGCTCTCTCATAAAATAGCTGTCATGGAGTATGTTTTTGTTGTGTGCCTCAAAGTCATTTCTGACTTACGGTGACTGTAAGAGGATCCTATCGTGGGGTTTTCTTGGTAAGATTTGTTCAGAGAGGGTTTGCCTTTGTCTTCATCTGAGACTGAGAGAATGTGACTTGCTCATGGTTGCTCAGTGGATTTCCATGGCTGAGTGGGTATTTGAACCCTGATCTCTCAGGGTCCACTACAACACTCAAGCGAGTATATAGTGCTGGTTCTGCCTATCATAAAAAGCCCATTTCTCCAAAGGCAAACTGGTGAAGCTGAAAGAAAACTTACTTGCCCAAAGAATCTAAATGAAAGACAAAGGTGGGACCTGATGCTCCAAAACAGAAAACCCAGCTTTGGATGGATAGTTTTCTATCCCAAAATGTATTTCACAGAAGGCAACCTGATGAGACTTGAAGATAAGCACATTGGCCAACATACTGGGCACAAGGCAAAGGTGAGGTTTGAGCCTCACATACAAAGAAACCATTTAATGAAAGGCAAACTGACCACGTTTGGAAAAGAACACATGCGTTATACAAAAATCCTAAGCAAAACACACACCACGTGAGAAATCCAAACCAAACCTGGGCTAAACACAGATATCTTCTCCACACTCAAAAACCAGGGAAAGCACATACCATAGCAAAAGGGAGCAAAACAAAATGTTTTGCTAACCCACCAAAATAACAAATGTTATTTGTACACTATACAAACAAAAAGTACTAGGCTGTGGGTGCTAAACATTATTTTTGAAGAGTGAGCTATGAGGTCCACATTTTTTAGCTTTCCAGTTTCACAGTTATTATTTTTTTTTAAATAACAAATTTAAAAGATCAGTAGAGACAGGAAGCATGGCATGTTCCAAAGAAGGTTTTTGTATAGACAGCACAGCATGTTGTATACCCTGGGGTTGTTTCATGGTAGCAGAGGTAAATGTTATTTCATTTAATTAATTAATTATCCTCCTTTTTCCACAGCCCTGGCACAGGAGAAAATAGGCTAGAAGAAAGAAGTGTAACAATTTGTTTTGCTTTGACCCTGGCTTTAGTAAATGAGAGAAAAAATTCTTTGCACTCTGTATTATATTGCCATTGGTCTGCTCTGATCTTTAAAATCATTGAAAATTGACTAAAATTACAGCCAAGTTCTAAACCCAGTTCAGACAAACCTCTTAACCATGGCTAATAAAATCATGAACAAGTCTGCAGAAGTCTTGGTTTTGTATACCCATTCATATATTTTCTCTTACACACAACAAAAGAAGGGGAAAAGCTTCCAGCTTCATTTTTAGAACCAAATGCAGTTTAATGTGATGTGCAAATTTGGAGAACTATGGTCTAGATTCTAACCACAGTTAGGTTAAAAAAAAAAAAGGAAATGTAGTAAAAAGATGAAACTAGTGCCTTTATTACCTTTTCTGTTCCTTACAAGCCAGGGGCTATGAGAATGTAACATGATGGGTCTAATTTGATAGTGTACTGACCCTTTGTCTCATACCCGCTCCAGATAACATGCAGATTAGATGATTCAAAAATCGACACTACCCCCTGCCTGCTTTTTGAAACATTATTGCCCAGTGAAGAAAGCTGCATTTTTGAGATTCATTTTCAAAATTTTTGTGCCTTTTTGATTCACCTCACTAAGGTATTATCACAATATGAATTTTGGAGTATTTCTTATGGTCCTTGCATTAGTATAGAGAAGGTATCAGTTATATGAATGTATTTTCATTTTCTCTCTCACTGATACAGAATTAAAATGCCAAAAGCATATACTAATAGAGTCTTAATGTATTTTAGTACCTATCAGTGATGAAGAGGAGGGAGTCATGCTCTTTGATAATGTTGCAAAGTCTGCCATTGATCCCTTTGATACATCATCTGGATCGGTACAACTGATTGCCATAAAGCCGGTAGCATTGCCTCCTGCGCACCCAATTTCAGACAGGAGTCAGGAAACTGCTGTCCTCAATGGGGAGGTAAGTAACTGATTTTGTGTTTCCTACACAAAGGTCACCCACAGTCATAGTACTTGTGCTAAGTGGAAGTAGAAGTACCTGTCAGTGAATCCTAAATCTTTCTTTCAGTCAGGTAGAACAGATCTGGCAGTTCATATAGTTAATATTTTCCCATTAATGCTGAAATCCATGGTTGAGGAAAAAGGTAGTTTGAGGATAATAAACTATAATATCCCTTGTTTTATACACTGCTCTACACAGTAGGTCTGTGTTTTGCAAAATTTATGCCTCTTTTATGTAAATGAGTTATCCATGCCACTTATAGATAGACAAGCTTTTTGCATGTGTAATTCTGACACAAGACTGTTTGGGTGACATTTTAACAGAAGTCATGAACCAAGGTATAAGCGAAAGCAAGTTACCTCTTTATATCACAACACATTGCAATAACCATTCATCCAGATTTTGAACACACATTTTCAGTGGTGAATGCTGGCTCATATAAAACAGCCAAATATTTCTTACATTCTATTACTAGTCCCCTGCTATGAATTATTGCTCATATATGTGATTTACAGAAATAAATGTAATAAATATACATGAGATGGAAGATATCCTCAACTGGTTTACTTCCTCCACTCACATCAATATGCAGGGCTCATGCAAATCCAGTTAGGACATGCCTTCCTGCTTGGGACAACAGACGCCCACCCCAGTCCCAACCCCAACTGCAACTAGCTTCAATGGAGAGAGATTGGCAGGGCACTGTAATATTTTTTCTTCCTTGTTTTGTTTTTTGGAAGTCTGTTCTCTTCCCATCTGAATTATCACTTGGAAGTTAGTTAGAGATGGAAGAAATTCATCCAAATGAACCAAGCAAGGGAAAAAGGCTGAGAAGGCCTAAAGTGTACTGAGGTTAAGATGCAGCTCAGTCTTTGAACAGAGAAAAGGAGCCAATCAGCAAATCTCCTAGGAAGCAGATTCCTTCTCTCCCCACTGCCCACTGCACACCCTCAATATCTGATCCAGGAGGCTGAGACAACTTCCAAAGCAGCAATTTTAGTGGTGCAGACTGTTGGATTCTTGGGTATCCTGTACTCCAATAGGCAAGTGATCCAGGAGTCAAGTGGTTGGAGTGCAAAAGTTGCCGGGTAGATAATCCAGTCTAGGTCAGTCACAGGTTATCCAGCAAGATCAAGGGAGAAACAAGAGATTGGTAGTCTGCCAATCCTCATTGTAGCAAGTCAGTAGTCCAGATAAACAAAACCAGCAAAGAGTAAAACAGAGTCATCCGTTGTAGCCGATCTAAGGTCAAGAAAATACTAAGACTGAAGAATACTGCCGGTCAACAAGATAGAATAGTTGCAAGCAACAAAGATGCCAGGAAGCTGCTTATAGGCAGCTATTTCAATAGTAATATTTCTTCTTCGTGGTCTCTGTGCCTCACACACTAGGAGCTTTCGCACATGCGCAGTAGCATTTGGAAAATTCTAGAGCTTAGTAGCTTGGTGGGAACCCCTCCCCCATACTGGTACTGAGCATACTCAGCCCGCCAAGCAACGGTCTCTCCTCAGTTCTTTCTTGTCCGCTGTCGCGTACGGAAGGTTGTTTTGCTTAGTAGCACCCTTTGGCTTTTCGGATCGTTTTCTCTCTGGTTTTTGACTTGGATTTGATTATTGGACTTTGTTTTTGGATTTTGGACTTGGTTTTGGTGACTTTCCGATCTTTTCGACCCCTCCTTTAGCTTCTACCTCCCGTCTTCCGTCTTCTCTGCCATCTTCTCCGCCACCCCTTGTGAGTCTTCCTTCCTTGGACTTCTATGTCTTCTGTCTTTAAGCCTTGCAACGCTTGTGATCGCAAGGTCGCGCTGACAGATGGACATAGTGACTGCCTCTTCTGCTTGGGAGAGACTCACAATGTTAAGGCTTGTCTGATCTGCCGCGACTTCACTGCCCAGACTCTGCGGAACTGCTTGACCAGCTTGAAATCTCACTGCTGGGAAGAGTCTCTCCGAGTGATGGATCAGCCGTCTGTTCAGCACGCGATGTCTAAACCATCGACATTGAGCCGATCTGTGACCACACCCTTGGTTCTGGCGGCTCCCGCCCCGACGACATCAACGGTACTGGGATCGGTACTGTCATCTTGGCCCCCGATATTGGCCTTGTCGAGAATTCTGAAGATCTCTTCGTTGGCGTCGACTTCGAGGGAGGCTCCTGCGGGCTCGCAGGCAGCTAAGTCACCCAGGCTGCTTACTGCTGCTCAGCGTAAGTGTCCTGCCCCTCAAGAAGCCGTTAAAGAGAAGGAAAAGGAGAAAAAAAAAAGAGGAAGGAGAAGCGGTGCTCTCCTCCCAAGAGGCCTTCTCCTCCTACGCCTCCTCCAACCCAGCAGCCTGAAGACCCAGGTGAAGACTCGGAACCCCAGGAAATTCTGGAGGTCTCCGATGAGGAGATGACCGCTGGCTTGGCTGTGCCTTCCGGCCCGCCGCTACTTACTGCTGCTGTGTTTCGGCTCGGTCACCCTGAAGTGGTGGACCCCCCGGAGGATGTTCCGGCCCCGCCCCACTGTCGGGAGTCTTCCGCCAGGAGCGAGTCATGCTCCCCTGAACGAAGGGTGAGACGTCGGTCCCCGCGTCATCGGGAGATCCATCCGGAACGGGCCCTGTCTCGGCCCCCATTTGATTTGCCGTATTCCTCCGCATCCCATATCGCGAGGTACGGTAGAGAACACACCTGGCGGGAGTATCCAGGATCGTACCGGTCCTATTCCCCAGCGTATAGGGACTGGTACCACCCTGATGTGAGACAGTGGTTGCCTTATCGTCGCTCGCGCTCTCCATCGCATGCCGCATACCATCCACGATGTCGGCGATCACCTTCCCACTCCTTTTCGAGATCACCACATCATCGGAGATCCCATGAGCGCTCGCCCCGTTATCGGGCTGTCTCCCCACCACCAAGGGTCACCTCGACAGTGTTGCGCCCAACTTCGGAGTCTGCTCCTGTACAACCTTCGGCTCCCGCCACTACAGTCACCCAGGCGATCCAGCGCCCGTGGCCTACGGTGGTGCCGATTACTACGACTCCACAGGCAATGGTTGTTCCATCGACTATGACGACTGCGCCCACGGTTACCCTGGCGCTGCCATCTCAGCAGCCGTCGAGAGAGAGGTCTCCTGAGAAATCTCCTTCTGAGTCTTCCCAGACCTACGAATCCGACTTGGAATCCGACGAGTCAACACCCACGTCCCGTGAGTCGCCTCCCTTGGTTTTTGGAGATCCCGCACCAGAGTCGGCACTGGAGGACGTGAAGCAGTTCTCTGATATCCTCCTCCGGATGGCGACGGCATTGGGATTAAAGGTCGTGGACCCGGCTCCGGCCATGCAGGATCCGGTTTTCCACTACGTAGATCCCCTTCCACCATCGATGGCACCACTACCGTTCCTGCCAGCCTTGATGGAGACCCTCAAACATCCATGGGCCCAGCGGGTGTCCGCCCAGCTGATCCCCCACGGGTTGGAACATCTATATCGAACCCAAAAGGAGGAGGCCGAGTTCTTGTTCGCACACCCGGTACCGAACTGTGTCGTGGTTGAATCCGCCCAGACTAAGGGCGGTGGGAGAGTGCACACCACCCCACTGGACCGAGAGGGCGGCAGGCTGGCCACCTTTGGCAGGAGATTTTACTCAGCTTCATCTCTGATTGCCAGGGTGTCCAACACCCAAGCGTGCCTCGTGGCCTACCTGAGGAACCTGCTGGACAGATTCTGTCCTCTCCTGTCCAACCTCCCCGAGGAGAATCGGGTGAGTGCTACGCAGTTCTTTAACGAGGCGGTAGCACTTGCCAACCAGCGGATCATCTCATCCAGGCACTCTGTGGAGGTTACGGCGTGGGTGATGGTAGGCTCCGTAGCTTTACGTCGCTACTCATGGTTGCACTCGTTGGGTCTCCAGGAGGACACCAGAAGGAGAATCGAAGACCTCCCTTTCGACGCCCTGGGCTTGTTCAATGCGATGACCGATGAGACGATGGACCACATCGTCAAAGCCCGCCTGACGGCTAAGAAGATGGGCATACACCAGCCCCCACAGTCCTGCCGTAGCTTCGCTTCACGGTCCTCGCGGCGCAGGTCGTCAGCGTCAACATTCCAGCCACGATCGCCTTGTTCGGTCCCGTCCCACCTGTCGACCTCATCCTCAGCACGGAGGCCTCTTTGGAGATGCCTGGCTTCCTCTTCGAAGAAGTCTTCATCTGGGACGAAGTCTCGGTTTTGACCGTCTTCGCAGGATGCCACCACAGCCACTCTTCCACCTGCCAGCAGCCCTAGAAGACCATCCGAGCCTGGCCAGACATCTCGCCGAATGGCACCACATCACCTCGGACTCTTGGGTTCTCTCCATCGTCTGTCTTGGTTACACCATCGAGTTTGCAAGTATACCTCCGCGAGGCGTCTACTATTCCACCCCGGCCAGCTCGGTTTTACTGGAAGAGATCCACTCCCTGTTGGAAAAAGGAGTGATCGAAGAACTCCTGTTCTTGCCCAGTACCACCGGCTTCTTTTCCTGGTACTTCACGGTACCGCAATCGGACAGTACTCTGCGACCAATCTTGGACCTCAGAGGGGTGAATGAGTACATCCGCCCCAAAAGGTTCAAGATGGTAACCTTGTCTTCGATCCTCCCCTTCCTTGGAAGAGGGGACTGGTTTGCCTCCATCGATCTTTGGGATGCCTACTTCCGCATCTCCGTTCGCCCGCAGCACAGACAGTACCTTCGATTCACGGTTGATGGCACCTGTTACCAATACAGGGTGCTGCCATTTGGACTGTGCACCGCTCCCAGGATCTTTACCACGTGCATGGTCCCTGTGGTATCCTACCTGCGGGCGAAGGGCGTCTCCATCTACCCTTACCTCGATGACTGGCTGTTGGTGGCTTCCTGCAGACAGAAACTCTACAAGGACATCCACCTCACTCTTTCTCTTCTGACCCGTCTTGGTCTCCGGGTCAATCCGAAGAAGTCGCACCTCGAGCCGGCGAGAGTTCTCGACTTCATCGGAGCGACCCTGGACTCGGTCTCCGCCAGGGCATACCTGCCCATGGAGCGTGCTTCGTCGGGCCGCATCCGCCACTTTCGATACCCCGATGGTATCAGTGAGAACGATTCAGCAGCTTCTCGGGTACATGGCCTCGACCACATCAGTCACCTACCCATCTCGACTCCGTGCGTGCCCACTCCAGCACTGGTTCGTCAGGGCCTTCAACCCACTCCTAGACGACCAGAGGCTCCGCCTGCGGATTCCTCCACAGGTGCGTCACTCTCTGCTGTGGTGGCTGTCTTACCATCACTTGCTATCAGGGATGCCATTCTGAGAGCCGACCCCCCCGGCTCACGGTAACGACAGACGCCTCCCTGTTCGGGTGGGGAGCTCACTGCAGCAATCTCAGAGTCCGGGGACACTGGATCGACAACGAGATCGGCCTTCACATCAATGCCCTCAAGCTGCTCGCCTTCTGGAAGGCTCTGAGGGCATTTCGCGACCTGGTCGCCGGCTGCACAATTCTGATCTTAACAGACAACACGACGGCCGTCTTGTTATGTCAACAGACAAGGGGGGGCCCATTCGACCACCCTTCTCACCATCGCCCTTCAGCTGTGGGACTGGTGCGTGTTGCTTCGGATCCACCCGATCGCTGTACACCTAGCGGGCCAAGAGAACACCATGGCAGATGCCCTCAGCAGGGACATCTCCTGCCACCACGAGTGGTCCCTTTCGAGGGCAGGGTTCCAGATGATACGAGACCTGTGGGGCGAGCTGGCAACTGACCTTTTTGCCACCAGCTGGAACAGGAAGTGTCGCCGGTACTGCTCGAGAGCCGGCCGGGGCCAGCGCTCTCTCAGCGATGCTTTCCAGTTCGAGTGGAGCGACGGATTCCTCTACGTGTTCCTGCCATTCCCGCTCCTGGGTCGAGTGGTCGCCAAGATCCTTGCGGATCGAGCCAACGTCGTCCTCATAGCCCCGTACTGGCCGAGGCAGCACTGATTCGGGCCCCTGTTCGAGGCCACTCGCGGTCAACTCCTCAGGTTCCCAACGGCATCAGATCTCCTGTCACACTCCGACGGTCTCGTTCTCCATCCGGACCTGCCCCTCCTGACCCTCCACGTGTGGAGGATAACACCTTAGAGGATCCGACTATCCAGGACGTCCTGACCGCGGCCAAGAAGGAGTTGACGTGCCGCAACTATCACTAGAAGTGGCAGAAGTTTGTTGCCTTTGCTGAGGTGCGAGGCGAGCCGGTATCGCCTGTTGGCCTGCGTACCGTGTTCCACTTCCTTCTCCACCTTCGGCAGCAAGGACTTGCATTCCCGTCCCTGAAGGTCTGCCTTGCCGCTATTGTGACCTACCAACCTCGAGGCTCTCCATCGGCAGCTCTCTTCTGGGACGCTACCATGAAGCAGTTCATGAAGGGCTTACAACATCTCTACCCACCGATATCGCCGCCGGTATCGCCCTGGTCGCTGACCCTGGTACTATCGCAGCTGACGCGACTGCCCTTCAAGCCCATGGCTACTGCGGATGACAGACTTCTGACCATCAAAACTGCTTTCCTGGTAGCTGTCACCTCAGCTGGCGAGCGAGTGAGCTGACATAGAGAGAAGGTGGTCCTTCGCCCTGATATTTCCTTCTTGCCCAAGGTGGTCTCACACTTCCACCTCAGTCAGGACATCATTTTGCCAACCTTCTACCCTGACCCGACGACTCCTCTGGAGTAGTCCCTCCACTCCCTTGATGTTTGTCAGGCCTTGGCTTTTTACACAAACCGGACTGCGTCTTTTCGCCAGACTCTGCACCTCTTCGTGTGTTACGGCCGGCGTCGGAGAGGCCACAAGGTGTCCACCCAGAGGTTCTCCAAATGGGTGGCCCAGACCATTTGAACTCGCCAAGCAGCCTCCGCCAGCCTTGCTCCCGGCTCATTCCACCAGAGCTGTGGCGTCTTCAGCAGCTCTCTTGCGAGGAGTGGACCTGCAAGAACTCTGCTGTGTGGCGACCTGGTCTCGACCATCAACCTTCGTGTGCCACTACAGACTGGACTGCCGGTCCCGTAGAGATGCCCATTTCAGACGAGCGGTGTTGGCTTCCGTACTCTAGGACCTGACCCACCGTCCTACTGGTAAGCTACAAAATCTCCTAGTGTGTGAGGCACAGAGACCACGAAGAAGAAGAACTGGTTACTTACTTGTAACTGTGGTTCTTCGAGTGGTCATCTGTGCCCTCACACCCACCCGCCCAGCTGTCCCCTCTTTCTCAGGTCCCTTATCGGTGGACTCTAGAACTGAGGAGAGACTGTTGCTTGGTGGGCTGAGCATGCTCAGTACCGGCATGGGGGAGGGATTCCCGCCAAGCTACTAAGCTCTAGAATTTTCCGAATGCTACCACGCATGCGCGAAAGCTCCTAGTGTGTGAGGGCACAGATGACCACTCGAAGAAGCACAGTTACAGGTAAGTTCTTACATTTCTATAATGCTTATCAGCGGAAAGCACTCCCTAAGTGGTTTACAGTGTGTTTAGCTAACTGCCCCCAACAAGCTGGGTACTCATTTTACTGACCTACGGAAGGATGGAAGGCTGAGTCAACCTGGAGCCCTGCAGGATCAAACTCACAACGTTGTGGCTGGAGTACTGCTATTTAACCACTGTGCCACCAGGGCTCTTTCAAGACACCAGTTGCTTATGTGCCAGCGCCTCCTATTTAACAGCCTCTGGAAAATGTAGCCTTTCCTTATCTCTTCAATTATCTTCAAAGGATGGCAGCACCTTCTCAGTGTCTGCCACTTCCTGTTGGGAAGTAGCCCCTCTCCCACCTTCTTCAGCTTCCAGCTCATTGGAGAGGACACCATCATCAGGAGCTGTAAATTCCTGGAAATCTGACTCCTCTGTGTCTTAATCTTCTGATTCCAGAGGGTGAGTTATGACTGGGGATGGGAGAGAAGGTGACCATCCTTTTTTGGGAGTGTATACTTGATCAGAATTCTTAGGCATGCATTTCAAAACTTCCACAAACAACTTGGATAGCATTGTGAAAGAAGTTATTAATACAAGATATTTTCCTCCCAGCTTTTTTCTACTCTGAATTCCGCCCTCCACTCCAAAAAGGCTGAAGGGCTCCTTGTTGGCTTGTATGCATCTTCACAGGATTCCTATTTATCTGTATTACTTAAATACTGCAAGTCTGAATTTAAGCTCAGCAGAGAGTCAGAACACTGCAGTGCAGTACTCATGAACTGTGTCTTCTCTGGCATTATAGAGCCTCAGCGTCTCTGCGTTTTTCTGTATGAGACAGGTCAGATGATGGACTCACTCTGAAGATGACCGGACGAAAGCACATAATTATGCTTACTATGTGAAAAGTTTAGGCCTCTAACCATCTTATTGAGTTACATCTTGCTTATACCTTCCTGAAACTGTGAGAGGGTTGTGTCACACAGGAAGCCAGGTGTCAGCTTCATTTGCTTAAGCCTTGCCTAGCTGAACAGGTGAGAGGAGCAACCCATTTAACATCAATAAGCAAAGAAACTTATTATGGTAAATCCAAGATCCTGTTAAAACTATAAATACACTTTATTTTCAGACTACTTCCAGGAACAGAAAAAAAAAACTTTGAACATGTGACTTTCCTTCATAGGAAATTAGAACAGTGAGTGCTCTTGTTTCGTTCATGGCTATGGCATTAGAATCATAGGATCATGGAGCTGGAGGGTGCCCTGGGAGCCATCAGTTCCAACCACCAATTCAAGATCTCCATTTAGAGCACCCCCAGCAGGTGGCTGCCCAGCCTCTTTCTGAAGACATCCAGAGAAGGAGTCCCCACCACCTCTCCAGGCAATTGGTTCTATTGCCGAACCACTCTCACTTTCAAGAAGTTACTTCTAACGTTCAATTGAAATCTACCCTCCTGTAACTTAAAACCATTGGACCTAGTTTCACCATCTGAGGCAGCAGAGAACAAGCCAGCAACGTCCTGTTTGTGGCAGCCCTTGAAGTATTTGTAGAGTGCAATCATGTCATTCCTTAATCTTTTCTTCACCAAGGTGAACATCTCCTTCAATCTTGCTTCATATATTTTGTTCTCCCTATCTCTTACCATTATCGTTGCCCTTCTCTGAACCTGCTCTAATGTGTATATTCTTCTAAAAGTGAGGTGCCCAGAACTGAACATAGTACTGCAGATGAGGCCTGACCATCCCAGAATATAGGGGAATTATTGCTTCCCTAAAATTGGAAAATATGCTACTATTAAGATAAGATAGCATTTGTCTTGATTGCATGTTTGTTCGCTGCAGCATCACATTGCTAGCTCATGGTCTACTTACGATCAACAATAATCTGAAGGTCCTTTTTACATGTGGTACTGCTGAGCCAAGCATCCTCCATCCTATACTGATGTATTTGGTTTTTGTGGCCTAAATGTAGAATTTTGCATTTGTCTCTGTTGAATTTCATTTTATTAATTTCAGCCCAGTGTTTAGTCCATCAGGGTTCCTCTGAAGTCTGTTCCTATCTTCCAGCATGTTAGCTGTTACTCCCAATGTTGTAACATCTGCAAATTTGATAAGGATTCTCTCCAACCAGTCATCTAAATCATTGATAAAAACACTGAAGACCATCGACCTCAGGATAGAACCCTGCTGCACTCCACGTGATACCTCCTTCCAGTTTGAAGCATGACCACTGATGACCATGACTTTGAGTAGTTTTCCAACCAATTATGGATCCATCTGATGGTGTTTCCAACTGTTCCATATTTATTCAGTTTGCTAATCAAAATATCAATTATATTATACTCCCTGTGTGAGTAAATAGCTAATGAGATTTGCAGAAGTGAGCTGGGAGTTTCATCATTACCATCACTGTATACAGCTCCATCACTGTAACATGGTGCTTTAAAAGTAAAAGGACAACAAAGCAGTTCCCTAACTTCAGGCTTACAGTCTAGTTAAGACATAATACAAAAGGAAAAAGGGGCAACAGTGTGAGAGGGGATTAAGTCCAGCAGATACTACCTCTTCTTCTCTCCTTTCAAGGCCAGGACAGTGGCAGTTGGGATGGAAGAAGGGGTCTTTCATGTGCTTCTGGACCTTTGCATGATGGAACTGTGCCATGTGAATGTGAGAATGCTTTCAAATTTCATTGTTCCTTTTATGTAGATACTATTGTGACTTACCTGATTTTGGATTTTGGCATAGGCCATTCAGAGTTGTATCCTATTACTATTTTTCTCCTACCATCAAGGAAATTAAACTGTGTGTTCAGAGATGAAGCACTGCAACCTGTTCCTTTAAGTAATCTATCTGAAGGGTATAAAAACGGTTGGCAAGAAATCCCCAATAGCATATGTTTGTCACAGTGGGGGATTTCAGTCATTGGTTGTACTTATCATTTTTCTGGAGTTTAATCACCTGGGAAAAATGGTAGTATGAATTGGTTAATTTGTACTCTTTAGAATTTATTTTCTTTTATTTATTGTCTTTTTTGCCAGATTAACAAAGCCTTAAAGCAGAAGTCGGATATAGAACACTATCGCAACAAATTGCGTCTGAAAGCCAAGCGGAAAGGCTATTATGATTTCCCAGCAGTTGATAACAATAAGGGCCTGGCAGACAGAAAGAAGATATATGAAAAAGCACAAAATGAAATAGATCACATTTTGGATCCTGATACAGATGGATCCTCTCCATTCATAGAGCCCAAAAGCAGGTGGGTAGTTCTGTTTGTTTTCATTGAGGTCTGTCCCACCAGTTCTTTCCTTCCCCCAAAAAAGGTCAAGCAGTGAGAAAAATGGCTGTTGAAATGTGATGTGGAAGAATGATAGCAGGAATTAAAAAGTTTGTTTGCACTGAAGGATGTCTTCACCATATACCATCTTTTATCCATTCACGTGGATTTAAATCTGTAATATGATGACAATTTTTAAAAAGTGGGAAACCAGTATTACCATAGGGATAACATTCTTTCTTTCTCTTGATTACAATTAGAAATCACTATTATTTCTCAATATCAGGAAAGAAAAGATTCCTTGCCTGAAAGAGTACTATTTTTTAAAAAAAATCAGATTTAAAAAAATAAATTAGGTTTCAGTGATCACATTGCCAGTCTATGAAGACAAGTATATAGCTTTCCCTTGAAAACATTGGGAGGGTAAATGATGGCCTGTGGTGCCCATTTCAGTATTATATAATAACTGCACCTGAGGGCAGAGCTTTCAAATTGTGTGTTGTGACACCTTAGTGTGTCAGCTGCAGTGTGTAGGTGTGTCATGTGAACGTAACAGTTGGAGGGGCTGCCTCTCCTGCTGCCTTGGCAGGCCAGGCTTGAGTGAAGGGGCTGCCTCTGTCGCTGCCCTGGGCTGAGGAAGACCCTGGCAAGGGCAGCAGTGGTGGCGGGGGGCCAGACCTGGTGGAGGGGCTGCCTCTCGTGTCCACTGCCGCAGCCGCCTGAGCTGAGGAAGACCTCGGGAAGGGTGGCGGTGGGCCAGGCCCGGTGGAGGGGCTGCCTCTCCCACTGCTGCTGCCACGCTGGGCCAAGGAAGAAGACCCCGGCAAGGGTGGCGGCAGGCCAGGCTTGGGTAGAGGGGCTGCCTCCACTTACTGAATTACTTACTGAATGACTGTGTTGTTAAGTGATGCATGCCTAAAAAGTGTGTCACCAACATGAAAAGTTTAGAAAGCCCTGCTCTAGGGAGTTGCTTGAAGGCCTATGACTATATTTGGAGATCTCTCTTTGCTATCTTTAGAAAGGACTACAGATGCTCTGACAATACTTTTGAGTGGCTCTGAACCTGGCGACAATTATGGATTTATTGCGTTTAGGAATGTGCAGTGCAGAAGGAAATAACAGGTGTACAAGATGCGCCTTTCTAATCAATTTTCCTTTGAAGAAACACAGGTTCTCTCACCGCTTCCACAGTCTGCCCTGTAACATATTGAAATTAGTTTCTGAATCGTTTCGGGAGTAGCCACTGTAAAAACGTGTCTCTTTGTGCAGAAAGATACATTTTATGTAATTAAAAAAAAATCCATGTTCCTTCCCTAACAAATATAGCTGATCATTTTAACTTGGTCACACGTATGTGAGTAGAATGGCTTTGAACAGGGCTGTATATTTATACATAATGCTTCGTTTCCATTTCCCCCAGAACATATGCTTTCACTTTCAAAATAAAAAAGTGCCTTCAAGAGATAATCTTTAGTAGATCATAGGATTCCTGGTGTGATATAAGAGAAGAAGTGTTATCTTGCAGGGTCTGGGCAGATCAAGCCTGATATATGCAGAACTATGCAGACTACAGAATGCAAAAGTAATATGCTCTTGATCAGAGGTGGGGAACTTTAGTGTGATTGAACTAGACTTTGGTCTTTTGGACTTCCCCAGATAGCCCACATCCTTGCCCGCATTCTGAGAATTAATTTAGTCTTTGGGCTGAAAGAGTTTCTTCTTTCTTGCTTTTGAGGGTTCTCCTCTAAAATTAGGTTATTTTAGTAACTTATAACTATCGTTTCTACAACTCCTATTTAAGTCCTATTTAAATAGGAGTCCTATTTAAAGTGCAAAATAAAAATAAAAATGTTGTTGTCCCTGAGGCAAGAAGACATAAATGGTTCTAGGTCTCCATCAGAGAGTGCTCTGCCTTTTATACAGAATGGAACTGGTAAATTGGTAAAAAGTGCTTCTTGGCATTCTGCAGTGTGGAGGTACACAAGTGACAATGTGAATTGGTTTTTCATTATTTCCAACAGGCTTTTTTTCAACTGAACTGGAAAAAGAAAATGCTTATACCAAAGATGAATAGAGTTAAACTCTGTTCCTTGAGTGAACAGGTCTTTTCACCAGTGTACCTTGGCTTGCATCCCAAGGGTAATCTTCAGTCTCCAAGGTACTTGGAAATAACTGAATATCCCCAAATATAGAAGGGCTTTTTTCATGGGCAGGCTGATTTTTTCCCCCAGTGATAGTTATGGAAGGTGGATTTGAAGACTTGAAATCCTGCCCATGATGAAATGATGTAATCAAAATATTATCTTACATTCTTGTGTACTATAAACTTTTCAGAGATATAAGAACTCATTTGATTTCTCCTTTGCTTTCATAGAAATGTAGAGTTGGAAGAGACCACACGGGCCATCCAGTCCAACCCCCTGCCATGCAGGAACACCCTCAAAGCACTCCCGACAGATGGCCATCCAGCCTCTGCTTAAAAACCTCCAAAGAAGGAGACTCCACCACACTCCGAGGCAGCATATTCCACTGCCGAACAGCCCTGACTGTCAGGAAGTTCTTCCTGAGGTTCAGGTGGAGTCTCCTTTCCTGCAGCTTGAATCCATTGCTCCTTGTCCTGGTCTCTGGAGCAGCAGAAAACAAGCCCTCTCCTTCCTCTACATGGCATCCCTTCAAATATTTAAACATGGCTATCATGTCCCCTCTTAACCTTCTCTTTGTTCACACTCAGGAAATTCTGCCAATTCTCTCTGTATTAAGGGCAGATACTAATTGAATGACTGCTGAAAATGTAGCCAAAGTTTCTCTCTTGCTGAAGCCAATAGAACAAGGTCACAGATAATAAGCAGTCATCAAGTTCTCTAGAGGTTATTGTATTCCTTCTTATCTTACACTGATTTGTTTTAAATCCACATACCAATGTATCAAGTCCTATCTTACTAAACCTTTAGCAGTCTTTGAAAGTGTTATTAAACACATGGACGGGTATGATCTGATCAGCATTGTCTAGGATTTCTCAAAGGCTTTTGATGAAGTCTTAAAGACTCCTGAACAAACTTAGGAAGCCTGAGATAAGTGCAGAAATCCTCTTATAGGTTAAAAAAAATGGTTAAAGATTAGGAAGTATGAAGCAGAAATAAATAGTTAGATGTTGCAAAGGTGGAATGTGAGCAGTGGGGTCCCCTGATGGTTTGTACTGATACCAGTGCCATTAATGATCTCAGTTTGGGATGACAGTGATGTAACTGACAACACTGAATTGTTTAGGGTGAAAAGAATGGATTGTGAAGAGATCCGAAGTGGTCCCTCTGGAATGAGAGACTGGATAGTAAAGTGGCAAGTGCGGTTCATTATAAACAAGTGTAAAGTCATGCATTTTAGGGCAAAAAGGTCACTGCTTCACATATATACTGTTGGATTTGAGCTAGGAGTGACTGAGGAAGAAAGGGATCTTGGGTTTGTGGTGGATAACTGAATGAAAATACTGGCACAGTGTGTATTTGATGTGAGGAAGGAAGGAAAGGTGAATTCCATGTTGGGCATAATACAAAAGGAAATTGAATATAAAACTGCCCTTATACAAAACCATGAGTGTGATCACTTCTGAAGTACTGCATACAGCTGGGACTACCACACTTAGGAACGATGCTGCAGAGCTGGAAAAAGTGCTGAATATGACAACCAAATTATCAAGGGATGGAAGAAAGGTTACAGCCTTTAGAATTCATCAATTTAGATAAAAGGTGAGTGAGGGGAGTACATAGGTATATACTTATTCATAATGTGGAACAATAGACAGGGAGATTTTTTTTTTTTTGTCTCTGTCATAGTATTAGAACCCATGGTCATCCTTTGAAACTGAATGATGGAAGATTCATCACAGAAGTTCTTTGCACAAATCGAATGGACAATCTTGATTCAAATAAAGATTTAATAAATTCATGAAGGGTGGAGCTGTCAGTGCGGTACTAGTCAGAATGGCTATATCACCTCCAGCATCAGAAGCAGTGTGTGTGTGTGTGTGTATTAGTGGCCAAGGGGTGTGAGATGGAGGGTGCGCTTGCACTTATGCTCTGCTGGTAGGCGTTCACTGGTTGGTAATGGTACAAACAGGATGTTAGACTTGATAGACTTTTGGACTAATACAAGATGATGATTCTTATGTTCTTATGAATGGAACGGATATGGTTTTATTTCGGTTTGCATTTTATGTGTCTGTTTTATTGTATGTAGAGAGGAATAAAACAACAGCAACAATTATTTATTTGAACTGATGAAAATATATAATTGGTGCTGCATTGTGTAGTATAATAGTTAATTGATGCTTCACTGAACAAATTAGCTATTATCCTTTGTAAAGAATGTTCTTTGCCTGTAAAATCTTGCAAAGTGCATACCCATAGGACTCTCTGTATAATAAATTAATATGTTGGTAATGAGTATGTTGAATGGCTACTCATGCCCCACTAAAGAGTTACAAACTTTTGTACATCCAAGTACAAATGGGGGGTGGGGTGGGGAGAGAAATGTTTTAACTTATGAGATACTGCTGTCTTCTCCAGCCTGTGTATTGGTTTTCCTTGCTGATTTGAGCATAAGGTCTTTCTCATGAAGGCAAATAGTCTGTTTTCCAAAGCATGAATAAAATCTTAACACCAGCAGCCAAACAGTTAATACAAAATGAACAAATAAAAAGCAATTATTAGTCAGAATGAGGCTTAAAAAAACTCCCTTCCTCTTATTAACCAACCCATCTGTCTTTCTAAAATAAGTCACCTACTATAATTATAACTAATTTCTCATTTGTAAGTTTTCATTGATATATTTAACTCTCCACATTACATGATTGGAGGTCTATACATCAGTTATAGTATCAGGCACAAGAGTTAAGTATCTTTGCCAAGCCAAGAACTAACCATCAACAAGACAGAAATAACAATAACTTAATAAAAATGAAGGCACAGGAACAGCATGCCCAGAAATGCTGCACAATGCAGATTAATTAGACCTGAAATGGTTCTGGATTTTTTTGCCATTCTTCCCATGTTTCTCTCATTGTCACACCGCAAATACAGTTCTGCACCACAAATAAAGTATCTGATCATCAGTAGGGGTTTAATGATTCTATATTAAATTGTAATGTGGCAATGTAGAGTTATAGTATGTTCCAAAACAGCAGTTGAATTAGGAATAATTCTTCAGTTGATATATGAATTGGATGAATCTTTAACTGACCCAACATAGTAAAAAAAGATAGTAGCAATAGTAGTTAATGTGACTTCAGACATGGCAATGTTATATATATATATATTCACTGGAGTTTCATTGTAAGTATAGTTAACATTGCCAGTAATTTATCAAACTATAATTTTGGTTATAAACAGAGGGATATACCTTTAGCTATGCTGATTTATGTCTTCCTGTGGTGTTCTGTCCAACCCATGACATTATATTGAGGTTTGGTATGAAATTTTGAGAATATCTGCTGAGAAGAGGTAACAGAATCCCAATATCTGTTTTGCTAAATATATAAGTGGGTTGATATACAGTCCTATACAGTTCTACTCACTAAGCCCCTCTGAATTATCTGGTATTTATTATGTAAGTGTAGAATTAGAACTTAAATTAAGCATAGTTTCAGAATAGTTGAATTCTCAGTGAAGATACATATAGATAGAGGATCAACCCTAGTGAAAACTGTGCTGGTATTTTCTATGAACAGAGAGGCTGAAACATACTTGGGGAACCTAATATCATATGAAAGGCCTTTTTATCTGTTTTGCATCATGCCTATGAAATGGCTGACATTGAAAGAATTTAATCTCTATGATGATATCCATGTTGATATTGTTGTTTGTGTGGAAGGTGTGATCTATAACCCAAACTGTCTACAGACTCAGCTACACTAAACTGGCAGAATTTTCCCTTGTCAAGTTAATCATTCTGCTGTGATCAGAGGAATCATTGTACTGTGGTTTGTCAGATCATTATGCTTCTGTTCATTGGAAGGATGGGTTTCCTGTTATATCTGTCCGACCCACTGAATTTCCAGAGATGGCTGAAATTTCAAATATTTTGTGAAAAGGCACATTTAGAAGATGGATATTAGACCATTTTCTTAGCTTACTGCTGGCCATTTCTGCACGGTATTGCTGTCCCACTAAGGGCACCTGTTGCTGGTGGTCCGCGAGTTATGCTTTCATATAATGTTGTCATGGTCCCACTGCCAACGCGTTCCCACCTGTTGCAGTTGCTGGAAATTCCATTACCTGAAAAAATCTAGTAATGGGCCCCAATCGTGTGATGCTCCCATCGCTGGTGGCCGTGCGGAAAGGGAGGAAGTGCGATTTAGGCGCTTTCTTTCCCAGTGCCTGTCGCTCATGGTACTCTTCCACAGCCAGCTGGCTGGGTGCGGAGGGGAGCATTCGTGTTATGCTCCATTGCAATAGGACGATGACAGGTAAGGTACGGAAATGGCTGCTATCGCTGAGTTATTTACAAATATTAAGAGTTGGTGGGATGTCTTTGCCCAAACAGTCTGGAAAAAAAAAATCTAAGCATTGGACTGAATCCAGTTGTTAGTAGCATCTAGAATAGATCCATTGACTCAATGGAACTTACATAAATGGTGACTTGCTATTTGATTTATTCTTAATAGTGAACTAACATATATTGCCAGCATGTGTAAATGGGATCCTACTTGATTGAATCTTTTTAGGTGGTAAAATGATGCTTGTCTTTCAGAACTGTGCAAAATAGTAAGATAAAATTGAATTAGAAAAGGAATTTTTATGGATGTTTTTTGTAGTGCTCATTTTGTTATGTTCTCAGTGATCCTGCAAATGATATTGCATATTTTCCCTTGTGTTTTGACCTAGAACTATTAATAATAGTGAGTAATATTCAAACTCTGTTGAAATTTGCAAGGTTTCTCTTCATATTTTCCATGTAACTTTCTCAACAGTTAATATCAATTACAAAAATGTTACAGGAACAGATAGCTGTGATGATGTCACTTAATATTAATATACCCAAGAACCATTAACTTTTATGCAAGTAATTAACTTTTATGTTGTGATTGTCCTTCATGGTCTTCTTGCTGTAAGATAACTGGAAGAATCCGCTACATAGAACTTCTGAAGTTGTATGGGCATCATAGAGATACTCACATTGGCTATGCAAGGCTTACCAAGGGGTATCTTCTGTCCAACACAAGCTGCCAGTCAGAACTTGTAAACTTTTGAATTGCATTTCTTGTAAATGTCTGAAAGAAATTTCCATAGTCAAAAAAGAAACAGAGTCTAAGGTTTCTGAATATACATCACTGCTCAAGGGGAGCAAGAATTGAGGCACAGCTGAGAACTACAGGTTTGGAGAAGTCATGCCATCTTTTGAATTGGTTATAAATGTTCCTTGTAAAGTTGCAGGTAAAAACTAGATGGAGGAATCTGTGCAGCCTGCAGTGTTCAAGGGGGCTGAAAATTAGTCGCTGGATCTCTATAGCTTGCCCAACCCTGCTGTATAGGTATTCAACCCCTGGAGCAAAGACCATGGACAGTCATTGCACCTGCTTGTCATTCAAGTCCAAAGACAAATGAAAATCCTGATGGAAGCAGGCAGCAACTAGGCACACTGTGGTTATGCTGAAGACAGGCTTTCTGATGTCTAGTAGTCTGCGTAGATATTGTGCCAGAGAGGGAAATTTGGGTAAGCTTTCACAGTGACAGGTTGCTCAGATGCAGGAGATCTGTCTGCTGAAAGCTTTTGTATCAAGAATGGCAACAAGTGCGCCCTCTAATATCAGCTGATTTGCCATGCCAGGAGAGTGAGGAGTTGTTGTGTGCATGTACTAGCTGGTTGTTATTGTGTGCCTTCAAGCTGTTTCCATGTGGTGACTATAAGGTGAACCTATTAGGGAGGTTTCAGAGGGGGTTTGCCTTTGTCTTCCTCTGAGTCTGAGAGAGTGTGATTCACCCAGGGTGATGCATGGATTTGAATCCTGGTCTCCTGAGTTGTAGTCCAATGCTCAACTCACTACACAACACTGTCTTCTAGCTAGACTTGCCTGTAATTCCAACCTCCAGCCAGCAGTGGTGTATATGTGTCAGATGTGTGGGGCTCTCTGCACAAGACTGTGGGCTAAAAAGGCAGAAAAAATTATAGCACAAAGTTTCCAGAATAAAATTTATGTGGCGTATAAAGAATGGAGAGAGCCAATAGCTATTACGCATATTAAATAAGGCAGAGAGCAAGCACTAAAGAAACATAAGGTGACTCCGGTCTGAAGAGAATGAACATTCTTGGTTGATACATCTAGTGCCATTGCTGGAGTGGAGAGGCGAGTGTTAGAGCTTTGTACAGGTCTCCAATGGAGGGCATGGGGAGATGGTTACATATTCACAGTAAAAGATAAGATAACTTTTGAATTATACAGTAACCACTTCTGTTAGCAAAAGCTGCCTTAGGAATATAAACGAAGCAGGCAGAAATACCATATTAATGTACATAGTAGATGTAAGGTAGGGCTAGAACTATAACTGCAAGGTTGGAAAGTATCAAAGGAGTAAGAAATCCTCAAAATATATTTTGCATGAAGTTTTAATATTGATCCAGTAATTTTTATTATCCACATTGGGATTTGTTTGCTTCTAGAGGGCACTGAATTAGTTTTCCAAGTCACATTTTAATGTTGTGTTTGTTGTTTTATACAATGAGATGGCCCCGTTCAACCCAGATTCCCAATGCTTCACTCACAAATCCATTAAATCAGTGAAATATGTTCACAAGAAAATTTATTCAGGATTGACAGTGATAGGAATACATGGCTATGCTCTTCTAAGTGTGAATTGTGAATGTTGTGTCTGTTAAAGAAATTTTCAAACTAGGTAATGGCTCACAGAAGATGACAATGATTTTTTTTTTACCTTCAGTACCAGGGGCTGGGGGACATCTGTTTCTTCCACTTGATTCCAGTTATCCTCAGCTATAGCCAGCATTGCCAGTAGTCAGGAATGAGTGGGATTGCATTGCAACACCATTACGAGTGCCTGCGATGCTCCATCCCTTTATATACCTTTTGTAGAAGAGCTTTCAAATTATAAAATATTTCTGTGGTGCTTATTTAGCACCAACATGATGATTTCAGTAAATATGAAAGGGTTAGATCTTAAAACTCTGCCCACTTGCTCTTTGTGAAATCTGTAGCATACAACAGTTCTTAGGTAAAATAATAAAGGAATCTAGCAAGCTTGGGATGGAAAGTTCTCTCCTTATTCCTCCTTCATAGCTATATTGTTCTTCCTTATTTCATTGTACGTTGAAATATAAACTGAAGAAATAAAAAGCCAGCAATGGCATAACCCAGGTCGGCCTTTACAAAATCACATTTTGTATAATAGCACTCTGAAAACCTTTACAAATTGATGTCACTAAATCATCTGGGCTGTACAAGGAACTGGTCCCCAGCCCTATCTGTGCATTCCCCTTGAGTACTCTCTACCACATGTTCATTGCTTTAAAATGCTGCTGTTCTGTTCTCTTTCAACACTGACTAACCTATATGTCTGCCTGCTGTTAATGCTGACACCTCCTTTCTCATTAGTGAATCTTCCTTAATTCAGCTAATTGGCAATCTCAGGGCAATTTCACAAAGCCTGCTCATTATACGCTCTGTTCTGGATTCTCCTCCCTCCCCGCTTTCCCCTTAATGATTTCACAATTAGGTCAAGGCTGTGATTCTGCCTCAGTAAAATAGAAACGGTGAAATTGTTTAAGCACAGAAGGGTTGGACATGTGCCAGTCCCACCATGCTCTACCTGATCTTAAACGCCACTGGGAGTGAATTATTAGCTGCCCTCTCTTTATTGGTCTCAGTAGTTTTTTTTTTTTTTTTTGCAAAAGGGAGGTGGTAGGCCTCTCATTGCATTCAGGAATTCATCCCTTTAGAGTTATGCCTGCTGTTTTCACCTGTTATGTAATGTGGGAAGAAGGCAAAGAAAGGGGATAGGAGAGAGTGTGGAATCAAGGCATGGGAGAATGTGTTTGGTCAGTAAAATAGTAACTCAGGATGGTAGCTAGCTTTAGAACCCCTCTTTTGGCGTCTCATTCAAAACTACTCAAAAATGATGAGAAAAAAACCCCCAGCTTGTATTTTCGTTATATATCCCAAAGAAAATAGCTGAAAACCTATTCTAGTTAACGTGAGCAATCAGGCAAACTAGGAATTAGCGCAGGTGGCCTGGTTGATCCCAGGGTGAAAGATGTTCCTCAGAAACAGATTCAGATTGTTCTGAGAATGCATTTTTTCTTTAAAAAAATCAGTTTTGATTGGTTTTTGATACAATGGGAACAAGTTGAGTGTCAGCACCAAGTTGCCCACACATCTCAGACACAGGCCCTTTTTGCACCTTACCTTTTCCTGGTGCTGGGCTGCATGGTTTGTGCAGGAAGACTTCGTAGGAACACCGTCGCATCCCTCCTGCTTGGGCTCCGCAGCTGCTTCCTGGTCGCACGAGCGCCCCGCCTCTTCGGTTCGCAGTGCAGCCTGGGACCTCCCAGGCTGCACTGAGGAAAGGATGAGCGACTGGCCCAGCTCCCGAGGCTCCGCACACAAGGTAAGTGCGCGCGGGGGCCGGGAGCGATGCACAACCGCACAGCATTTTCGGCTTTGAGCCAAAAATGAAAAAATGCGTGCGCGGTCTGCATTAGACCCTTGAGCGTCGCGCAAATGTGAGTGCGTCATATGGACCGCTCCTCACATTTACGTGATGTTCAAGGGGCCCTCTTGCTTCAGAAATGCCATGCAAAAAGGTTGACAGTCAAAAACTAACTGTGGAGTTGTTCACACTGGCTCTTTGTTCTGCTAGAGAAGCAGAGTTTATACATTTGTTAAGTTACTAAGATGTTATTGTTACCGTTCACATTTCAGTTTTAGTCCCATGATTATAGTGACTGTTAGTGCGTCAGGTTTCCTGGACTGGAAAGTGCCTGTGGTGCTCACCCAGTACCTACCTTGTACCTCCCCAGCACATTGCCCTGCCCATCACCCTGGAAGTTGCTGTTCCCTACTCCGCATTTCCATGTTTTTTAAAAACTCCTTTTTGTAATTGTGCAATTGCTCTTGCCCATCAAAGAAAAACAGAACAATAAGTGTGCAGTCCTGCCCCTCCAGTCTCTCAGCCCACCCCCATTGCAAGATCTCCCTACCTCCTCTCCTCTGCTGTCTACCTCTTTTCTTCCCATGGAATTTACCAGAGGGGAACTTACATCAAAGTCAGTGGGGCTTACGTTTTAAGTAGATACTTAATTGATTGTACCTAGATTCAAAAATGCACCAGAGGGACTCTCCTCTTGCTGCAGCAATGGAGAAACGGCAGAAGGTAAGGTATTGCAATTTCAGTATAGCAGAACCTATGGGGGAAAAAAATAACTTGACGGAGACAGAAATGGGAACATTAGTAATGATAGAGTTTGAGGCATTCCACACCCACCACATGCCTAGAACATACCTACCTGGATCCACCTGCCCCCTAAATCTGGAGAATTGAGAAAGGGATCTTTTGCACCAGAAGAAAGAAGCAGAACAATACCGTTATCTTTTGTGGCCAAAAAAATAGGATTATATCTAGAAGATAATGGAACAGCAGCAACATAATGCAAAACATCCTCTTCTCCGCTGATGCTGTACTCTGTGAAAGCCTCGTGAAAAAGACCTATGACAATACATAATTCATTTACACTTACTTACTGTATATATTATCAAAGTTTTCCCCTAAATGTTGATCTTGATTTATCCATAAGATTTCTTATGCAAGTACAGGTTGTTTATTAGTTTATTAAGAGCTGGTTTATACTTCGTGCTTTTGGGTGTACAAGTAAAACAGTTTTAATTGTGCATGCATGCATACATACATACATCTCTGTTGTATACGCTTAGGAAAGACTTGTGATTGCCTATGTCTATGTCTGTGTAACATGCAAAATTGCACAAACTGCATGTTGGTTACAAACTTGGTAGTTGCCTATAAAGTAAGAGGCCATTTGAAGCATAGTGAGAGTGAGCAAGAGGGATGTTGAAACCACCCAGCACAACTCCTCACAACTCCTTTTCTCTAGTATCACCTTCCTCATCTTTGATTTGGAGGTGGTACACCTCTGGCATGATGGGGGAAAAGTAAAACCTAGAAGAAGAGAAAAGCTGAGAAGAAGCAATTTTAGGACAAGCACCCCCCACCAACAAAACAGCCAGTGAAATTGTGAAAGTCTTCCTGCCTATGCATTGATGAATTCTGATAAATTAATCAAAATAAAATGTATCATAATAAAAACACACTGTTCAAAATATTAAAAAACATGCAAAAATGAAAACAGTGAGACAGTAGCAAGCCAAGTATGACTTATTCACCTGAGATAGTAAACCTAAGCATTTTATCTTAGGTGCTTCTGTTTGATACTTCCTACCATTTGTTATTTCCATGTTATTGTAAACTTCCCAGAACTTAAGACATGAAGTGTGGTGTATAGATGTTTTAAATAAATGTATTTTGGGGAAAGTCTTAATTTTAAATATTTTAATTATTTACAGTGTTATTATCATCTTTCATCTGAGCAGAGAGAGTCAAGTTTTGTTGTAGGATTCATAAACAGCTAGATGTGTGGGATAGGGATTTTATAACACCATCACCTGAAGAATCCTTAACAGTGTCCCTGAGATTCATCCATCTGCCATACACAGTTTTTTTTACAAAAGACAACAAAACTTGTCTTTTTCTTGGTTGTTGGTTGCATGTTTTTTCAACAAAAGAGGGATTACATCTACTTCAAGCAAACATTCTACTTCATGTTGACATATTTTTTTTTACTTTGCATGTTTGGGAATTTGTGGAATTCCCTTCATTGTGTGTATATATGCCTTCAAGGCCCCTGTTGACTTAAGGCAACCCCAGAAATTTCATGGGTTTTTTTAAGGCAAGGAGTACTCAGAAGTGGGTTTGCCAGTTCTTTCCTCTGAAGTACAGGCTACAGCACCATTGGGGGTCTACCATCCAAGTACTAACCAGGGTTGACCCTGCTTCGTTCCCAAGATCAGACAGGATCTGGTGCCTTTAGCATGTTTAGGCTGTTATTATGCACCCACTTCTGTGGATATGGGGCTTTTTGTACAAAATACATTGGAATTTGCATTGGGATCAGAAAATAACCCATGAATATAAAAAATATAAAAATAATAAAAATATAAAAAGTATAAAAAAGCTCAATGCATTTGGGTAGAGGTGGCCCACATATAAATTCTGGAAAATTGTTTGTTACCAAATATTCCTGGGATGGTTGTCTTTTTCTCAGTTTCTGTTTGCTTTATACGGTGAGGAAAAGCGCCACATGGGAGCAAGTGACTGGACCTTATACCACTCTGTTATATATGCCTCTTCACTTTTTCTTGCACTTGAAAGCCATATTGATCTCAATCCATCCAAAATGAAAGCTATACCTTCTCTAGAAGATGAAGGGCAAAAGTAGATTTTTAGTTGTACATCTTACGTGTGTGTATTTGCCCATCTTTGTTGAAATCTGCCATGCTGCTGTACAATTTTATTTATTTTATCTTTTCCTCATTTGCTGCTAATTTAATGATGCATTAAAATCTTACTGTTAGCTTTCTTCATATGAACTGGTGAATGGATTCATTACAGTTGGTATAAATGTTGATGTTGTTGGATTGTGGGGAGGTATGGTGGGATTCAGCGATAGGACTGTTCTAATCATAGGGCACATGGTATGAGGGTCCCTCTTTGTTTTATGAGGGGAACTCCGGCTGAAGGGGGGATTGCAGCTCCTATAAAGGAAGATTCCAGGGTCTTCTTTGGTTATTATTTTAAAAAACTGGTTTCAAATGTCATAATTCTTTAGCACTATGCCTGTTCTTTTGAAATGTAGCAAGATTTCTTGCCTGGGAACACTTATATGATGTGTTCAATTTTATCTACAGTGTTCATTACCTAAAAAAAAAAATGCAGAAAGAAACAGGAGGTAAGTCACAACCCATCCACCCACCAAAATGTGAAGGTTCTCTTTCCACATAAACTGCTATGCTGTTATGTCTAAAACTTGGCAGGTTTGTTACTCAAGGCTATTTATAACTATGCTGTCGTTTTCAAATCAGTGATGCACAAGAAACCTAGGGATATAAGCACATCTTGGCAAGTTGCAGCAGCTCCACAACCTGACTGACACACCAACCCATGTGTGTGTATGTGTGGCAGGGAGGTTTAAGTTTGTGAATTTTACCATATGGATTCTTAGCTCCTGCATCATAGTTTCTTCCCTGACAAATCCTGCACTCCAGTCCACTGTTCCTTTCCTGAAATCATTATCTGAGATAAATCACCGATCCAACCAAAGTGAAGCCTAAATACCTTAAAGGTACCAGATCCTGTCTGATCTTGGGAGCTAAGCAGGATGAGCCCTGGTTAGTATTTGGATGGGAGACCACCAAAGAATAGCAGGTGTTACAGGCCATGTTTCATGTTACCTCTGAGTATTTCTTGCCTAAGAAAGCTCTATGAAATTCATGGGGTCGCCATAAATCAACAGGCAACTTGAAGGGGCATATACACACATACCAGCCAAAGCACTGGCTTAGCCCGGTTCAGAACAGATCCACCACCAAGCTGCAGACTCTGGGGTTTGATGAGAGAGCCCTCCTCTAAGTCTTGCTCTTGCAGCTTTCTAAGAGTTCCCTGTGTACTATAGACCTCAATTCTACAGTTGTTGTTGTTGTATATTTTAGTGAAACCTTAGCTGCATCTTTAAACCAGTTTAAACTGGTTTTTGAATTGAAGCCCAGCCCTTAAGAACACCTTTACTCTGGTGCTCCAGTGGAAAGTATTGTGACCACGTTCCATTGTTGTTGTTTTAGTGACAGTTCCAGCTAGTTAGTTCCTCCGTCTACCAGAGACCCATGTTGAGGGATGAAATGATACTTCAGTATCACATTGTTAGCATAGAGGCTTCTTGGGGGACATGATTAATGATTTGGGGGTGAAAAATGAGGGGTGTTTTGTGTGCGTGAGTATATGTAGGGAGATGTGGGACTATCAAGTACAGGAGAGGGCAGAAATGGCCCCTAGAGCCTCAGAAATTATCTATTTCTGGTGTGCCTTAATTTTTATAGCTTCCTTGCGTATTTGTTTCTGACTAAAGTTTTCTGTAACCACTCAAATCTTTCTGTTAGAACAGGGCTACAGGAAGTGTAAATATCTTCAGCAATTTGTCCATTGGGATTTTACCTTTGATCTATAAATTTTGGAGGGGCTATCCTCCTGAGATGTAGTTTTCTTTGTTTTGCCTTTGTTTTGGCTTCAGGTGATGATTCGTGAATCAACTGACCTCCTCGAATGCTTGAGTGGAAAGTATTGCTTACATTTTCCTTGCCTGGATGCTTTAATCAGCCTATCTTCTTCACTTCTTTTTAACCCTTTATCACTGGAGCTAAGGCACTTCATCATTGGGACTCCTCCTTTTATTTTGTGAGCCTAGCTCTCATGGGCAGTAGTAGTTTTCTCTCATAGCTTGTTATATATTTTCTCTGTTCTGAGTGTGGCTAGGAATTACCTCAGTTCTTACTTGAACCATATTTTAATTCATAACAATATTAGATCACACCAACTGACAAGATTAATCAGTCTGTCTGTCTCCCAACTGCAGCTGATTGTTGACTTGTTAAAGGGAGGCCTCTGAGAATCTCAGAAAAAGTGAAAAAGATGGGGCAATGGGAGGGGTGAGGAGTTACCCAGTTCTACTATTGAACCATTTAATCTTATCCTTTTGTGTGTCTGTTGCTATCTTCCTTAGAGTAGACTGTGGAGTTCTGATTAAATGCTTCTGCTTAGTGATTTTCTTCATAAATTGCATGTACTAATCTATGTGACAGATCTGTGAAATTTATGGAGACTGCTTTTTCTGAAGTATTATTCTATGAACTATATGACAGCACCGTTCTTAGAAGCATATTGCTTAATTGTTATTAATTAACATCTGTTATTAATCTGCCATCCATGTGCTTTATTTATGAAAGCATACTTTGCTATGTTTACTGAATGCTACTCCTTTTATTTACTGGTGTCACACTGTGTGCCAGTTTAGAATTTTGGGGATTATGTGTTGGTCTTTCTCTCAAGTGATCTGGACTTTCAGCTTTTCCACTGGAATCCTGAACTAGAATGGAACATATCTGTTATGATGAGCTAATTTATATGAAGTGTTGCCCATATGTTTTGGGTGGTTTTCATGTACTCTAGGCAAATCCTTCATTGTCTAGCATTATAATTGACAAGGATGTATGGTTATACCCATTTCAGACTAGATTTGTACACCTTCACAGAGCAGAAACATTTCAAAACTATTTTAGAGTTCACTGGCTAGTAGATTCCAGTTCTCTCATCTTTCAGATACTTTATGTCTCTGTCCTGACTGAAGCAACAAAATATAATTTGATTCAATTGTATCCTCAGTGTATCTATATTAATATGTATACCTATCTAAGTAACTGCAAATCTTTTTTTAAAAAAAGATTTACCATTCAGAGTAATATTTCATAGATTGTAGCAAATACCATAAAGACTTTGCTGTCATTTAAATACTTTGTATTTCTGCAGGCAACAGATGAAGAACTCCGTATACCGAAGTAGGCAATCTTTGAACAGTCCTAGTCCAGGAGAAACTGAAATGGATCTTCTAGTTACACGAGAGAGACAAAGACGTGGGATCCGCAACAGTGGCTATGATGTAAGCATATGCACGTCTTGATTTCTGAATAAATTCTGTTGCCTTAAACTAGGGCAGGAAACAGTCCAGGATTCAGAAGCCACATTGGCCCTCAAGGAGAACTAGCAGGGCACAGCCCTCACTGCATCCCACTGCAGAAGAACTGAATACCCTCTGAGGGTGTGGGGAGTAAACTTGCCATGTCTTTGACCTGCCCCCTGCCATTTTAGATTTAGAAGAGTTTTTTTTTCCAGGAAGTGACCAGGAAGTCAACTTCTGAATCTGTTTCTGTTAGACAGAAGGCCTCTCCTGCCCACAAAATATGACTCAATTGACCCTCACACCTTCTAGAGGGCTTTTGGGACAGTTCAAGGCAGACAATGGGGGGGTGCTCTGGGGTGTAAGTGTGCAGCCTGCAGGTTACTTTAATCACTCTTTTCTTAAAAGAGAAACCAACGGTAAACTAATCCTAGGAAAATAATTTATATAATACAGTGCACTTATAGCTGTTTAGTTCTTAAAGATGCACAGAAACAAGTTTGAAGTTTTGATAGAGCCAGTTTTCTGTATGTTCGAGGTCCCAGAATTAAGTCTTGGTGTGACCAGTTGTGTGTGTTCATTGCAAAGTGTAAAAAAGTCTTTGAAATCAGGCTTGAATGATGTTTGTTCAAATTTATTTATTTAGTGCTAATTGTTACAGTTCAGACTTGTTGAACAAGTCATACATACAGCTAGCAGGATAAATAACAAAGAGATAATCAAACCCCTAGTATTTTAATGATTGTGATTCCACATCTTCTCATATATGCAATCATGATTAGCATGTGGTGCTGGCCATAGGATGAGAACCAGCACGGTATGGTGGTTTAGATTTTGGACTACAACCTTGGAGACCAGCATTCGATTCCCTGCTCAGTCATGGAAACCCACTGGGTGACCTTGGGCACGTCACATGCTCTCAGCCCCAGAGGACTCCATGATAGGTTTTCCTTAGGGTTGTCATAGGTCAGAAATTACATCATTATCATCATCATCACCAACAACAACAAAAACTGGGCATAGGAATCTAGATCCTGAAATTTCTGTCCTCCCTCCCTCTCTCTCCCTCTCTCTCCCGCCTTCTTTCTTTTCTCTTTCTTTCTTTCTTTGTTTCTTTTTCTCTTTCCAGTAATTTGGTAGCCCTAACATTGATATGAACAGTCTTGGAAAAATATAAAGTAATTGTATGGTAAAGATAAGGCTGGATGAAACTGGAAAACTGTGCAACACTTCAAAATACAGGGCAGCATGTAAAGCTGCACTGCTACTGACTGTCACTGTGTTTTGTCACAAACTCATTCTAGCTTGAGGAGCTCTAGGACCTTTTCGCTTCTCCTCCAACCTGGGTAGCTGGCCTCTGCATGCCTCAAACTGGGAGGAGTTTGTGACAATCTGCTCCCTTGACCACCTCCAAACAGCAATGGCTCACCAGAGGTCTCATAGATAAGTCAACCTTTTTGTTACTCATTGACCGACTGATTGATTCTTCCACTTTTTGGCAAAAACGTTTTACCAGTGGACTGTGCCAATATCACATAAGCACCAGTGTGGTGCCCACCCCAGCTCATGTCCTCATGAAGAATTTAAAAATGGAGTAATAGACTCCTTCAGGACTGCAGTAATAGAACGACTGTAGGATCATCTTGTGGTCATGGAATTATTTAGTAAGAATTCAGCCAGAGCCAATGATTGCTCAGTTAACCATCAACCTTCATAGTGTTCTGGCCAGGAAATACGTTGCCCTTTGCTGTTGGGAAAGGTAAAGGAAATCTCAAATTTATTTTGGAACTAAGTAACAATAAAAAAGAGAGAAGAAAGTGTGGTAAGATGTGTGGAAGGGTGAGTAGAAAGAATGAGGCCTGATCAATTACTAGTAGATCTGCATAGAACCAGTGATGTAGTTATAATTAAAATCTAGGGCAATGAAGCATACAACAGAAAGAACACAGAGAGCACATGGTAGGATGTGCAGTTAAGAACCCCAGTCAAGTAATTGATAATACTAATGATATTTAGTAGGGTTTAAAGAAGTGAACAAAAGGAATTTTGTACTGTTTGGCAAGCAAGGGAGCCTTCAGCTCAGAAAGAGTTTGACTTGTTGCAGAAAACAATATGTTTGTTTCCATACTACAGACTTAAAACTGGTGTAACAGTCATTACTTCTTCACAGAGAAGAGATCTCTAACAAAGAATTTTCACCAGCACCTTCAATGATCTAATATGATACTTTGGCACAAGGCATGACAGTTCAACTGGTATAAAATTGTCATATGCTTGTAGAGTAGAAAATATTGGAGCTCTGAACTACCAGCGGCTGTTGTAATTACTGCACCACATTGAACTGAGACACCATGATGTGGTGGTAAAACCAACACACTTAAACAACTAGTATTTTGCTTATTTGTATTCTAAGTGGAAAGTATTCCACTTTAATAGAGAAAGATCCAGGGATGGGACATACTTTAGCCTAAATAAATCAATAAATCTTATGTCAGTCTCTTGCAAATCTGTTCTGTCTGCTTGGATTATTATTGGATTATTGTGTGATCATTATAATTGGATTATTGTCTGCTTGGATTATTGGATAATTGGGAGTGATGTCAAGAGCATGAGTAGGCATATATGCCACTTAAACTAGACTGTGGAAGCAATGAATGCATAGCCTAGCATGGGCATAACATCAGGCAGAACACATAGCTCCCTTTCAGTTGGTCTTGCCCCAGAGTTAGCTTAGCGAACCTACGCTGAAAGATGAAGTCATGTCCTTATAAAATAGGGGCATGTTTGTTTCTGGGCATGAGGAATGTTTTCATATACAAGGAAATCCCAGCTGGATCAGATCCAGCAGCGTTCTTCAGCAGCAGCTGTTTTACACTTGAGTCCTTATAATACCCTCTCTTTTTTTTTTTTACTTCTGCCGCATACTGAGTTAACTTGTTCATTGAGCTAGCTGCCAAACCCCAAATATAGCAAACAAAGGTAGTAATGCTTATGATGTAATAAATAACATGTCTGCCCATTGAATACTCCTTTGCTGTGACAAGTGAAAAAGGTGAAGGAAACTGTGAAACATCAAAAGATATTAACAAGAGTACATTTTTGAAAGGATTGTACGTGTTGTGACACTGCCTGTCAGAAGACATAAATCATAATGGGCAATGTAACCAAGATTATGGTCTGCTATGCTCCAATGTGCTTCACTGCAGCTGAAATTTAAAGGAGCAGCTGGTTTAAAATTTGTCTTTAAATTTAGTACTTTTCCATATGGAGTAAGTGCATATTAAAACATCATTTTTTTTTCCATTAGCAAAGGAATTTTATCTGATTAAAGATCAGGTAAGGCTGATTTTCCATTGTTAGTCATGAGCAATTTTTCTTTGATTGCATTTTTATTTTTTTTAATTAGGTTGATAAACAAATTTGTGATCAGTTGTTTTATTTTTAATTTTTTTTTAAAGTTTTGTTTATTTAACTTCTACCCAGCACTTACTTCCTCTGTAAAACTGAGGGCAGCATACATGGCCTTCTCTCTTTCTTCTCCTCGTTTTATCCTCACAGCAAGCCTGTGAAGGTAGGATAGGTAGAGAACACCGAGTGAGTTTCATGACTAAGCAGGGATATGTGCCCCAATCTTGCTCAAACGCTAGAGAATAAAAACTACTTTTTCAGATTTAAGTTAATGTGATACTATTTACCAATTGGCTGGCCTAAAAATACTTCAGAGAAATATACATTCTGCAAACAAGAATGTCATAACTGTGTGTGGAGACCACCTCTCTCTTTTTTGGCTCTGTGGTGATAGAACACTTTTCAAATTGAGGGTTTGTGACCTCCTTTTGTCCTGAGCTGTTACTATATTAATTTTAATCTGTATTGGTTTTAATAATTTGGTAGCCAACTTAAGTCCCAGTCTTGGGAAAAAAAGTGGCATATAAATGAATACAGCAACAACAACATCTGTATAGGCTTGTTTGTTGGTCTTTGTGATAGTCCAATCCAGTTATTATAGTCCAATCCAATTATTAGCCATTTATTTAGTGAAATGTTTTTACTTCATGAATTTGCTTTAGTACTTATGAATATTGTATTCCTTTTATTAACTGTTAATGTTTTTCTAGGTATTAATTTGAAATATATTAATTTTTGTACAATTGTTTTTATTAATTTTTCATATCCTGTGTGCTTTTTTTTATATTTTTGGATATTATTGTGTTTGGTTTTGATATTAATACTTATTCTTCATAGTCTCTGTGACTCATATATATGGAAATCTTTGTCCCTGCACAGATCATCTTTGAAAACCTTTGGAGCTAGTTCTCTTTGTCTGAGGGCCTGACTCACTGTACCACACATGCTTAGTATGGTTCCTACTCAAACCTCAGTTCCCTTTCATTGGTCATTGTGGCTGCATCATAGGAAACTGTGTGTTAGCTACTCTTCTTCATCTTTTTCTTGACTCTTCTCCAGTTTATGGCATCTACAGCGTACTTTAAGAGGTATGTCTTCTGTGGAAAGAAGATCTCCCAAATGGATAGCCATTCTAAGTGCCTCCTTTGCCTAGAGGGAAGCTCATCTTGTGGATAAGTGCTCCCATTATAGAGTCTTTTTCCACCAGACTCATTGGAACAAGGCTTTGCATCTTAAAGCCCTTCTCTGGTAGCTGGCTATTAACAGGGGTAATCTCACTGCCCAAAACAAGCCTCTTTTCATGACCACTATGACCTCATCAAGGGTCCTTGGTACTGTCAACTTCAGATTCAGCCTGGCCCTGCTCAGATTCATTGGTGCCATGTTGAATCTGTGCAGGCTTTGTCCAAAGTCTGTGCTGCTTTCAAGAAGCAAAAGAAGCTTGGAAGCAAAAGAAGATCTGATGGTACTGTCTGTTCTGGTCTTTCCAGTTGCTGTTAGCCTTCATGATGTGGGCTCAACCTTGTCTTTGCCTGATTCTTCTGTTCATTTTTTTAGAATGCTTGGAAAAAGAGCTTCTTCCAGATGTCCAATATCTGGGGTTGTATTTTGGGGGGTGAGATGCTTGATCAGTCTTCCATCCATCCTCAGCAAGAAGTTAATTTACCACTCTCATCCATCTCTCCATCGCTTTGCACAGATGCATGCCGCCAGTTCATCAGTGCTTGCCTAACACATTGGAAGACTATCTTTTTTCCACCCTCAGTAGCCTCCTTGTTGTCCTTCTTCTCCCCCCCTCCACCAGTGGGGTGGTACTGTAATGACTATTGGGTGCATCCTCCACTGGTTGGAACAGTTACCACAGTACAACGATAGAGACTGGTATAGGCCTTATTATCCATATCTGCCACTACTAAGGTTTGTCTGTGATTATGGCTCTCAGTTCCAAGGCACATTGGTCCCTAGAGCCCCACCATCAGCATCTTTGTCATGTTTGCCTCCATCTCCTCTGTGAGCTCAATCACCTCTTCTATATGAATCAACATCTACCAGACTGATGGGTGTGAGGCTTCCATCAGATTCTGCTACTGATGCTCCTCCTCCCCTTTTGCATTCACAGGCTGTTCCATCAGTGTTGAGTTGAGAGGAAGGACCCTTCAGCAATCTCTTCCTTCTTTAACTGCTTCAGATGTTTTGATGGGCAGGGAGTCTCCCTCTTCCCATTCGTCAAGCTCAGGCTCTGAAAACTGTGATTTCAAGTTGACTTCCCCTCCTCCACTGAATCAATCACTGGACTCAAATGTGGTTGACCAAGACCTGCCATCTCTACCAGACGATGTTTACTTGTATGCTGTACTACCCTAAAAGGTGTAGGACCTTGAGGTCCACCAGCAGTGCCAGCATCTCCTTAGAATTTGGGGAATTATTAGCTCAAAGGAGGCCTGTGAGAGGAGGATAACAACAGGATCTTTTCACTTGTTTATACCAGTACTAACTGTAGAGTTGACTCAAGTTAAAAGTTAAACAGAATATTTTATTTGGAAATTAATAGACACACACAAGAAATCAAGCAGTCTCACAAACCATGCAAGACGATTGAAGGAAAACGTTAGAAATGTTGGATAGAGCTTGAGAGTAGCATAGAGGAACAGGAGTCTAGGGTGCAGTGTGACATCCAACGTACTGTGTATTATGTACTATGTATTATGAATTACCTGGGCTGGAGCCAAGGTTTTTACATCTTATTTCCTTCCCTGAAGGAGGGTACATGGGCAAAGCAGTAATTTCTTTCTCACAAATGGACAAAGGGGTCCAGAATGGGCTGATTGTCTTAACATTAGGTGACAAAGCATTGGTGGGAGTTATGACAATCTCTTAATGTCTTGATTGGGCAAGGTAAATAGGAATGGTCCCTGTAGGATATGCTCACAGCAGGGCTGCTTGACTGCTTCACCGGGGCAATTTTGTCTTTCATTGTATTTGGAGATTTGGTCATTGAGAGGATTATCCTAAAGCCACTAACGTCAGAGGTTTCCGTTTAATCCTTATGACCTGGCCACATTGAGGTCATCCTGACCTAGCACATGCTTGCAGCTAGTTTCCTTAAACTGCATGTTTTCCAGGCATAAGTGTCTAGTATTATAAGAAAATGATATTTGTCACCAATTTTGCTATCCAGCAGGATGGGGGTGTAAGGTGTGGTAACAGCTGAACAGTTGCTGAGAATAGCTAAGACTTTGGAACTGGATATTCAACAGCCTCCAGCACAACACCTGATCCAGTTTTTCATTGCATTGACTCCCAAGCACACTCAAGCAGTTATCCATTCCTACCCACTTGGTGGATGTTGCTAAGTTGTATTGGGAGTTACTTTCATCAATTCAGCCAACATCTTACTGCATCAACAACCTGTATTGGCCCCAAGATTCCAACTGTGCTGTGCTTTTCAAATATCTGTTGCCAGACTCAGTCACTGTGGAAGCAGCTGCTTTTAACCATCTGGTAAGCCACACTCAGTCATCGAGAGAGTCCATTTCAGCTTATCATCATCAGGGTTACATCTTGAGGTACTTTACAGTACTGAAAAGGGACAGGGAACTGCATCCCATCCTAGATCTCAGAGATGTCAAATCTTGTATCATCACCAAAAAGTTCAGGATGGTGATATTTTTGCAATTCTCTCTCTATTGTGCCATGGAGATTGATTTGTTACCTTTGTTTGCCAGGATGTGTATTTTCATATTTTGATCCTCTTTGTTCATTGTCACCTCCCATGTTCTATGCTTCAGGACTGTTGCTTCTGTTTTTATGCCCTATCTTTTGGCTTTTTGAGAGCACCACTGATTTTTAGCAAGGGCCTGGTGATAGTGGTGTCTCCCCCCACCCTCAATCTTTAGGGAGTCTCAGCCTTCCCCTACATGGATGACTGGCTTCTGGTCTCTAGTTCCCAAACAAGCTCTACTTAAACCTCCAGATTAACTGTGTCTGCACTCCACAGTCTTGGTCTCCTTATGAACCCAAGGGAGTCACAGTTGCATCTGACCCAACATGTCCAATACATTGGTGCTAGACTGGACTCTCAGTCAGGCAGAGCCTACCTGCACCAGATTACGAAGGCTACTGTCTGCATGCATTGTGCTCTGGCTATTGGTAGTGAGGGATGTTCAGGTCATTCTTCCTCAACTATGACAACAGCCCCCTTCTTTCAACTTCGAATGCAGCCTCTTCAAGTCTGGTTTCTCTCTATGTTCATCCCAGAATTAGACAATCCTCTAATGAATCTCTTCCCCCCGACTTTGTTTGTCAGTGTCTGCTGTGGTGGACATTGTTGTTAAACCTGCTTGTGGGCATTCCATTGTACATCCTGAAACCCACAAGAACAGTGACAATGGATGCATCCACCCATGTTTGCAGAGCTCACATGAGAACTCTAGCTGCCAGACTTCTCTTGAGATACTTGGTCTCCTCAACAGAAGAGGAACCACATCAACTTTCTTGAACTCTTTACTGTGGTCAAGATTTTCAGAGCCTATTTGGATCCCTCCTTGCCAATTGTCATGTTCAGGTCATGACAAACAACATGACAATGTTTTTCTTTTTACTTGAACAAGCAAGGAGGCATTCACTCATGGATTCCTCTGGATCTGACCATCAAGTTCTGGGATTGGTGCATTATGAAGGACATCACTCCTATTGCAGTTTACCTCCCAGAAAAAGAAAATGTTTTGGCTGACATTCTCAGCAGGTCAAAAACCCAGTCTCATGCATCGAAGCTCCTTCTGTGAGGCATTCTGCCTTAGGGACCATCCAAAGGTGGGCCTGTTGGCCAGTGTGGATGACCATCAGTGCCCTTGCAACTCTGCCTAGGGGATCTTCCTAGTAGGGATTGCTAGGAGACACATTTCTTTTTGACTGGAACAGTCCTCTCCTCTATGCCTTTCCTCCCTTTCCTCTTATCACCAGGGTCCTGGCAAGGATCAAGGACAACAACATGGACTACTTTCTAGTGACACCCTTGTGGCCTTGTCACTGTGGTTCACCACACTCCTGCATCTATCTTGTCATCACTTTTGCAGATGTTATGATCTCACCTAAGCTGATGGTTGGATTTAATACCTGGATCTTTGCACCCTCAAAGGCCCCTGCCTAAACTGTAAACCCCAGGATTCCATAGGATGTTGAAAGTGGAATATATATAACAGTCTAGTGCAGAAATGGCCTGAGTGTCCAGTAGCCATATTCTTCAGTTCCTGACTTTCTTGGCATTGCAGGGCCTCTCCATCTCTTCAGAAAGAATGTATATGGCTGCTCTCCTGGCCTTCATTCCTTCCCTGTTTCTCTTCTTGGTTTGTGTAGCCTTTGGTTAAGTTTTTCTGGAAAGGTTGCCTTTACAGCTTTCCTTTTTGAACTGCCATTGCTCTTACCTGGGACTTACAACTGGTTCTCTCCCAGCTAATGAGACAACCTTTAGAATCCCTTCTCTTATGTGACTTGCAGCTCTTCACATAGAATACTGTGTTCCTTGTGGTCATCACCTCTGCCAGGAGGCCAAGTGAACTAGCCCTTTTGAGGGTCAACTCACTGTTCCTCTATGTCCACGAGGACAATGTGGTCCTTTTTTGCAGATACCACTTACCTTCCAAAAGTGGTTTCCTCCTTTGATTTGTCTCAGGAATTCTTGCTTCCGACTTTCTTTTCAAACCTGTCCATGGATGACAAACATGCTTTGCATGTGCTAGATGTCAGATGTGACTTCACCTTCTACACTGATTGGACAAAACACTTTGAAAAATCCTGTAGACTTTTTGTCTGCTATGGAATTCATAGGCAAGATTGTGAAAGATTGTGAAACTTCCTCGCAACACATTTCCAAGTGGGTGGCTGTTACCGTCTTGTTTGTCTAGCAGACTGCCAGAAAGCCAAAGCTTTCCCTCTATCTCTTCTCTTTCCATGAGGGCTGTCTCTGCTTCATCTGCGTTCCTGGCTAGTGTGCCCATACAGACTATCTGTCAAACAGCCGTTTGAGCTCAGCCACTTACTTTTGTAAAGCACTACAGACTTGATGTTCAGCCTAGAAATGCTACTTCCTTTGGCTTATGTTTGCTGCAGTCATCATAAGCATAGTCTCACCTTCCATCAGGTGTGTATAGCTTGCTAATCTCCCATTTGTGTGAGTCACAGAGACCATGAAGAAGAAAAGAAAATTGCTTATCTGTACCTGTGGTTCTTTTAGTGGTCATCTGTGACTCACACAACCCACATGCTTTCCCTCTGTTGCTGTGCTTGACTTCCCTGGTTGCCGGTCACTGTGGGGTCAGGAACTGAGGAATTCTGAGTGGGAACCATACTGAGCATGTGTGGCATGGGGATGTGTGCTCTCAGCTGAAGAGATCTAGTTAGAAATTTCCTAAGATGGTCTGTACAGGTCCGGGGACTCCCATATGTGTGAGTTCACAGATGACCACTTGAAGAACCACAATTACAGGTAAGCAATCTGATTTTTTTGGTATTGCAGTATTTGCCACTTTAAGCTTCCTTTTTGGAAGGAAAATTAGGTTTCAGACATGCTCTGTAGGGGAAAAGTACAAACCATACTCCGCTCCTAGGCCCAGCCACTGGCGAGAGGCCATCCATCTAGTCTATCTACCATTGCTCTGACTTATGAGGGAGAGAACAGCAGCCAGTTTCTACTTGACTTAATCCTCTACTTCACTGTCACCCCTATCTCATTTAGACTGTAAACTTGAGGGCAGGTAACTATCGAATAAATGATTTGTGAGCTGGACTGGGAACCTTCTGGGCTAATAAATGCATATGTGCTTACTGGGGGTCCAGGCAGGCAATGACTGTTCCTTTTTCATGATGTGTGACTGCAACTGGATGGTGCCCCAGAGATCCCTGCACCTGCAGCCACTGCCTTTGTGGAGTTGTGCACTGGTGGCTGTCAGGCTGCATTGTGCAGTTTTCATAGCATAAGCCACATTGAAATATTCAAACAGAAGGTTGGCCTAACACAGGTGGAAAATGGACTGGTCTCCTAGCAGTATAGAGTGTAATGCTAGTCCAGGGAGGGCTGAAGAAGGCCTGTGTTCATGGCCTGTCTGAAGTAATGGAGTGATGGCCTTGTTATGACTCTAATGCAGGGAAAGGGCAAGTTTGGAGAAGGAGAAAGGCAGGCAGACATTGGGAAGGTTGTTGTATTTCCCAAGGTACTTGGCAGGCTATCATGGCAAGATTCCAACAAAGGATACAGACAGTTTTCCTATCTCCTGTACATAAACATAAACATAACATAAATGGGAAAGGAGGACCAGAATGATAGCCTCATGGTTTCCAATGTATCTGTAGATTTGAAAAGATCTGTAAAGATCAAATGGCACCATTTGAAACTCAGATGAAACTGCTGCATGGGCCTTAAATATAAACATGTTCTGAGTGGATTTTTTATTTGTTCATATAATAGTCTCTTTAAATACTCCTTATTCAACAGACTGAACCTGAAATGATAGAAGAAACAAATGTTGACCGTGTCAATGAACCCCGGAATTATACCAGAGCCCATCAAGCAAAAGGCCATTCAGAGACTTCAACACTGAGTTCTCAGCCATCCATTGATGAAGTCAGACAACAGATGCACATGTTACTGGAAGAAGCCTTTAGTTTAGCCTCAGCAGGCCATGGTGGACAGAGCAGGCAACAAGATGCTTACAGTTCTACTCAGCATTTGCCATACTCTGAAGTTGTGACCAGCGCTCCTGGTACCATGTCTCGGCCCCGAGGGGGAATTCAGTGGGTGCCTACATATAGACCTGAAGTGTATCAGTACAGTTTACCAAGACCTGTAAGTGACTGCTTATATGGAATAGGCCCAGAACTGTTGTAGAAATACTAGAATCCTTGCATTTTTTTCCCCGTGCACCCCCATATCTTGGCATACTTTATGTATATAAGAAAGTAATGAATGCATTTTTTTGCACAGAATTTACCTTGAGGTTTTGTGGCAGGTGGTTTTCTTTCAACCATTGCATAAAACGTTTCAGGCATTGACTCTAGAATGCTGCTGGGTGAGGTGAGAGATTTGAGGTTGCACGTAAATTTTGGTAAATGACTAAAATTAGCTTTAACGAATATAATTGTGCAGTCCCATTGGCTGATGTGACTACACTGGTGTGGGTGGTAGCAAACATGGCCACAAGTGATACAGTGACAGTGACTGCTGGCCCCCATGCTTCTGAGAAGCTGGTAAGGCAGCTTTCTCTAGCAAAAGAGATAAGCTTTATCCTCATACTGCTGCTGCTCCTCACTGCTTTAAAAAAATGCCTTCTGCTGGCATGATGGAATGCTATACTGGTAGAAGTTACCAAGAGGAGTCCAGTCTATGGCCCTTTTCGCATGACATTTCTTAAGCAAAAGGGCCCCTTGAGCATCGCATAAATGTGAGGAGCGGTCTGCATGACACACTCACATTTACGCGACACTCAAGAGCGTGATGCACAGCACATACGCACCTTTTTATTTTTGGCTTTTAGCCGAGAACGGTGCATGCTTGCGCACCGGTCAGGGGCCTGGGGCGAAATTACCTGCCCTGCGGAGCTTCTGGAGCTGGGCTGGTCACGCTTCCTGTCCTCAGTGCAGCTTACAGCTCCCAGGCTGCACTGCGTAAGGAAGGGGCAAGGTGTGGGCGGGGCGCTCGTGCAACCAGGAAGCTGCTGCGGACCCCAAGCAGCAGGGATGCAACAGCCTTCCTCCGAAGGCTTCTCGTGTGAGCGCCACCCCCCACCTCCGTGAAAAGGTAAGGTGCGAAAAGGGCCTATGTGTTCAGTGTTCACACCATGAACATGGTAAAGGACAATGTTAAATTCAAAACAGCATATTTCAGTGTGTAGATAATTTGATTGTTTTGACAACTATATGGTTTTCATTGTCCTGATTCAAGAAGATTAGGCTACAGTTTGAATAAAGTAAAGCACGAATGGGTAAAATAGCTCCCCCTATTATTTTTATTTTTTCTGAAAGAAAGGGTTCTGACCCCAAATTACCTCTGAGAGGATGGGAAGTTTAATTTGACACTTTTTTGGTCTCTTTAACCATTTTCCAACAAATCCAAGAAACCTGTTTTCCCATAGGAAGTGACATGGAAGTTGACTTCCTGTTGGAGAATAGGCCTCCTCTGTGCTTAAAATGGTCCAGAGAGGGGGAAAAAAAAGTAAAATTTCCCCCTGCACCACCTAGGTGCACATTTAGGGACATTAATTTTTTTGGGAGGGTTGCAGTGGTAGGTGTAGGAGTCCACAATTCTATGGAATGGTCAGTATAGCCATATAACCCCAACTAAAGTAAAAAAAAGGTTCGCCTAATGCTTGAAATGCATTAACAGATTAAGAGCCTAAATACAGATGGCGCATCATGAATATCTATGAACGTTAAGCAGTCAGAATTTATGCAAGGGATATTCTGTCAGCTCGTGTACTACCTGGTCACTGCAGTGTATTCAAAGTATCATGGTCTTGTGATGAACACACAAGCCTCAAGATGTAGGAGGTTTCAGTCATTTATTTAAAACAGTCATGCTGCTCTTTCATTCAGAGCATATAATGACCAAAATAAAGGGTCATAATGTTATTTTTCAGAAATATTGTATGTGATACTGGTAAAGCTGTTACTGGTGCTCCCTGTGTTATGGGTGGGGATGCGTATTCTGCAGATTTTAAGAAAGGAGTAGCCAACATGACAAATTGCCCTAATTTTTGCAACAGTTAGGTAGTGACAAAAATATTTTAATGCTTGAGCTTAGTTGTGAATCAGCCCACTGATATAAAGATACTCTATAGTAAACATGCAGGGGCTGTTTGGGGAAAAATGAACAGAAGCAGCTGGTTATGTATACTCATGTATACCCTGAAGAAATTCACACAGAAAAATAATGCTTCCAAGCTTCCTTTCTTCCCCGTGTTGATTCCTAAGAAGCTAGCCAGTCCAATTTGTTTCCTTTGTTAAGAGCTGAAGTATGCCTTATACAGACACGTGGGCAGTACCAAGTCACACTTCCCCAATAAGGGGTAGATGAAAAAAGTGCATGATGTGTCTCATTCAGATTAGAATTTCCTCACTCCTTGTGTCAGCCAACAAAGCAATGAGTGATGTATTTACAATAGAACTCAACCTTTTGGACTATACCTCTGAGAATTTTCCATATTGACTACAGGATTGTGGAGTCCCAATCGAATGGAAAAAAGAACTTTTTCAAGCTCTGCTTCCTGTCATATTTTTTTTTTAATTGCAAGGTGGTGAGGCACAGAGAGGGAGATGAGGACTCATAGGCCCGGCAATGATGTGTCATTTGAGCCTGACTCTGGCACTCCTCATCTCTTTCTCCCTTAGATGTATTTTCAGAAGAAGCATGTACCTTACCGTGGTCTGTTCTGGAGGATGGTGATGCTACCAAGAAGGTGTCTGACATTCTGTTAGGTAGTTACGATGTTGTAAGCTAGGCTTATGGCCTGGTAAATGTTTGATATTCACTTTTACAATTGTGGCACCATTGCAAATACTTCCCAAAAACTCACCTTAAATTCCAGGCAGCTGCACTGAAGCACAGAGTTCTGTGGCACTGGTGCTTAAGGATGATGCACCCAGCCCTCTCCCAGCAAGCAATGGTGTGATGAGAAATTGCAACATGTCCCCTGAGGGGTCCCTGTTTCTGTTTGTTTCATTACCGTTCACTGGCAGAAGGGGATGGATATATTATGCCTCAGCACTCTACTTGCCAGCACTGCAGAACTCCATTCCCCAGTGCAACTGCCTGGATTTTAATATGGGTTTGTGGGGTTGGATGGGGAGATGAAGTGTAGCCACAACATCATGGGTAAGTGTCCATCATCATCACCATCATCATCCTACCTTTTTCTAATCCAGAACTAAAGGCACTTTATAAAAGTTAAAACAGATGATAGCTAAAAAAAATTACATTGTGCAAAAGTTAAAGATAAAATTCAACTGTCAGTAACATTAAAAGCAGTCAGAACCAAACTAGGGGAAAAAAAAGGACAACAAATATAAATGGCACAGCACAAAAAAGGACTCCCAAAAAAAAGCCTGCCAAAACAAAAAGGTCATCACCTGCATATGAAAGGATAGCAAGCAAGATACTGGCCTACCCAATTTAGAAAATGAATTCCAGAGCCTGTGAGCAGCCACCAAGTAGGGTCTCTCTTGTGTTCTCATCAACTGTACCTGTGATGGTGGCAGTGCAGACAGAAGGGCCTTCCCAACAGACCTCAAGAGACCAGCAGGCTCAAGCAGAGAGAGAAGGTTTATTTTGCATGCCAGCTGCTATTTCCCGCAATCCTATGAACCTTTCCAGATCTTTCCCCATGAAGTGGTATAGCAACATGAAACCTTTCCCATTTACTAGGGAGCAAATTCTACAGCTGAACCTGTTATCATACCCTACTTGGTGCAGATACCTATACTGTTTTATAAAAATATACTTTATAGTTTATAATGGAAATAAACATGTTTAAATATCATAGTTTGAAAAGTTCAAAGACTGGTGCTTACTAGTATGAGAAGAGAAAAAAAACCTATGCCAGATTGTATTATCAATTTTGCTATGACTGGGAAAACAGAAAAAAGGTTATATTCTGATACATTACTTAGGGTTTATTTGAACTCCAGTGACATTAAATGCACAGGTTCAGGCTACTTCAGTTTAAATCTTGGGAAAATTTGCCCGTGGCAGCTTTGAAATTGCTAACAGATATATTTTTTTTTAAATAATTTTATTAAATTTTCACAAATAAAACAAAATTCTCTAACTTGTAGTTTTACATGAATTGTTTCTGATCTTCCACTCTGATCTGGTCTTCATTTCCCGTAATGCACTCCACTTGTTACATTTATGTATCACAATGCAATGGTTATCTCAACTGTTTGAACATGCATTTCCCTCTCCCACACTATCATAATACAGTCATTCTCACTTGTCAGTTCCCAGCTGTCACTCCATTCTGCTTTTCTCTAATTGTCAAATTCCGGTGTGTTCTCATTTCTCTACTTATCTCTTTTAAACTTCTGCTATCCTCTCACGTATTTTTTAAACCCTCCATCTTTTATAACCTAAAATCTTACAGTTTCTAAAATATGTCTGTCAATGTATATCTGGCAGTCTGAACTGTTATTACTGCAACAGTCACTCATCTTCTTGCCCTGGATTCCATTATATTGAGATGTCCTGTTTCTCACTTCTATACTTGAGTCCTATTCAGCCCCCCTCAACCCTTCAACAATATCACAATGTTTATATTAATGAAAATATATCGATATACCAGTCAAATACGTAAGCTTAATTGACATTGCCAAAGTACAGATCCAGTTATATAATTCAGAGCTCTGTGCCTAAATCCACCTCCTGTTCCCCCCCTCCCGTCTGGCACTTTGCAGTCTGGAAATTCATTTCTGAAGATTCTCTGTATTCTTTTAGCTGCTTATATTCCAAGCTGCTCCGTCCCTGGGAGTGAGGATATTTTGCTTGAATGACTTCCATCACAGGCTCACCAATCTCAATACCCCCATCAACCCTTTAACAGTATCACAGTGTTTATATTAATGAAAATATATCGATCAAATACGTAAGCTTAATTGACATTGCTGAAGTACATTACCACTTGTCAAGTTCAGAGCCCTGTGCCTAAATCCACCTCCTATTTCCCCCCTCCCATCTTGGACTTTGCTGCCTGGAGTTCATTTCTGAAGATTCTCTGTATTCTCATAGTCGCTTAAATTCCAAGTCCATGGGAGTGAGGATGTTTTGCTTAAATGACCTTCCAGCACAGGCTCACCAGTCTCAACAATCCGGAGTCAAGAAAAAAAAGTCAGGAAACAAGTCTCACACAGCAGGAGTTAAAAAAAGGAAACACACAGCTCAATAACTGTTGCCTCCCAGAGTATTCTTCTAAGGTCAGAAATCCAGAGACAAAAAGCCAAAACACCAATCGTCTCAGATCAACCAAAATAGTAAAATGTAGAAATAAGGAAAGTTCAATGTCCAAATGGAGATTATTAAATCTTGTATAGTCCAATCTTATTCCTTAATCCAATACCAGCTATTTCATTATTTGACATTTTCAATTGTAAATCCAAATTGCAAATCAGAAATCTTTTTACCATTAATAACTTCAGTCCTCGAGAGAAAAGCAGAAAAGCCTCTTAGCCATTTCTTTAAAATCAGCCGCCCCTTTAAGACGAAGTCTCAGCCATGCCACACTCACATTTCCTCTGGGTCCCTCCATTCCTTCACTCCTGCGCACCGTTGCAAGCCAAATTCTGCTGTGATATTTCCGAAATTAAAGTCCAGAACAGGTTAGATGCTTTCTTACTTGTTTCTTACTTGTTTCTTAGTTAAAAGTCGACAGCGGCGCTTGTGCCGCTCTAGCGACGATCCCGCTGGCTCCGTCATGGTCCTTCAACCCCCTGGCACTTTCCGCTCCCCCAGCCGGGTAGAGCCAGACGCCAGTTGTGGGGTCCCCTTTGGACCTCTTCCTCACCCCTTGTAACGGAGGGGTGTTTAGCCGCTTCTGGGATAACAAAAGAAGCGGCTGGAATCCAGCGGGTGGCTGCTCAGGGCTGCACCATTGCGCAGCTCCATTCCGAGCTGCTGCTCGCGCCTGCCATGCGACCGGAAGCTGAAATTGCTAACAGATATTGAAGAGGTATTTGGACAATTTTAATGGTTAGAACCCATCAACAAACTATGCTGGCATCTAGTGATCAACAAGGCTTTCTTACAGCCTTTATAAAAGGAGACCAAAAGAAGCCAAGTATGGTTTTGTTTGTGCTGAAGAGTATTTGGTCTGTCTGATATAAAATGTTCATTTGCAGTTTAGATGGCAGCTGTGGACATAACTGCTAATGCAAATATATGCCCATAAAACTTAGGATATGCCAGCACAACAAATGCATTTCAGCAACATCCTTGCTGTCTCATTGGTTTGAATTGCTTAGCCATTTTCCTTCTGTAAAACTCAATGACTGTTTCAAAAGGTTTCAAAGGTTTCAAAAGCTAGGAGTGATTACTTTCACTTTGTGTATGGGGATGATGATGATGATGATGATGATTTATTAATTTATATCCTGTCTTTTCCCCAATATTAGATCCAAGGTTGCTTACAAAAGTTAAAACAAATGCAATTAAAAACAGTTACAAAAAGGGAGGCAAAACGTATATGAAATTATTATTTAAATACAGTTAATTAATATATAGACCCTTTAAAACACATCCATTAAAAGACGGAAGGCAGAAGTTAGCAGAACACACCATAAAACAGCACATTATTAAAAGACATTTCAGTTAATTCCTTAAAGGTCTCTTGGAACAGAAAAGGTTTCCCTTCTTGATGGAATGAGAAGAAAGACGTCATCTTAACCTCCCTAGGGAGGGAGTTCTAAAGCCTGGGAGCAACCAGCAAACAGGCATCTCCTTTGCTCCCATCAAATGAACCAGAGAAGGTGGTAATAGTTAGAAAAGGGCCTTCCCTGAAGACCTTAGAGCCTGAGCATATGGATGTAGGGAGATATGGTCATTCAGAACCAGTTTCCCCATGACCTTGTCTGCTTGCCCAGAATTTCAGACTTGGAATTAAAAAGTTCTAAGGCAAAGAATGTCCTTTGAGTACCATAAATAAATGAAGTTCACTTTCCTTTCATACAAAAATCCATGCTTGGGGCTGTTTGCATAATTATAGCACCATGATTCCACTTTAATGGTCATGGAGGCATCCTGTGGAATCCTGGGGTTTTGGAGTCTGATGAAGCACTAGAGCTCTCTGGCTGAGAATGCTAAATAACCTTCCCTAAACTGCAAATCCCAGGATTCCATAGGATGCAACTGTGGCAGTTAAAGCTGAATCATAGTGCTATAATAGTGCAGAGTGAAAGGACTCTGGTTATTATAAGTTGCATTCATTTCAGCAGTGTAATTCAGGGAAGAGAGTGGGAAATTCATTTTGTTGCGGCTGTTGGTAAAAAACTGAAAGTCAGAAACCTATGCTGATCTATATCCTTGACAAATAAACCAGTTGATCTATATTTATATTGTGTTTATCCCTGTCCTAAACTATTGCAAATATTATTGTAATTACCCAGTTCCTAGACTTGCCTAGTAATAAGACTTAACGGGGCAAATTTAATCAATTGGTGTCTAATTGTGGGCCTTTTCTCATCACTGCTTCACTGTGTTGAAAGTGGGTTGCACTGATGGTTGAAGAATGGTGGACCTAACCATGGATGTTAGTCCAGAATTTAAAGAAGCTATCCAAGGTGCTTGTTCAGGACCCTGGACAGTTCCTTTAAATTTCAGACAGCAATTGAAAGCACCCCATTAATATTGAAGCCATTGGCCACTGCTGCTTCGGTGCATGCCTTTGAGAAAATGAACACCGATTATGGTCCATGAAGGGCTCTGTTCAGAATTTCAACTTCACATGAAATGCTGTTCACAAGAAGTATTAGCTGTATTTGTAAGTGCTTACAATTCTTATGATCATTTTCTGAAAGCTAGTGGAGAGTAGTGGGTGAGCCTTGAGCTGGAGAGCTCTCTGTATGATTCGACATAGCCAGGACAGTTGTGACCCACCTAAAATGTTTCATGGTGCTTTGAACTAGACACCAAGCAACAGTTGTGATAAAGAGCTAGTCAAACAGGGGATAAAATTATGAGCTCAGAGGTTTCCAAGTAGTAATTTCAGTTTGCTTGATGGCCTTGCCTTAAGAAAAACCTAGCTATCTCAATCTCAGCCTCTCATATATAATACTGACTGACAGCATTGTTACAACAATTACTCAGATAAAGTGTGAGAAGTTATGAATGTTCTTGAAAGCCCTACATGAGTTCTAGATGCTAGATATTAGTATCTGTTTGATATAAATATCTACATACTGAAGCTACCATCACTATGTAGGTAAGAACTAGGACATTTCCTTGGCCAAATGTTAGTTAGAAACTAAGATTTGTAAATCGGCCAGGCAAATGACATTTTTTACATTTAATACAAGGAATAGAATACAAATACATTATTAACTGTTTCTTTTGAAAATGTAGAGGAATAAGGTAGTGTAGTGGATGAGTTAGAGATAACGTGGACTAGAATATTCAGAGAGGGATGAGTTTAAAGGCTGGAGACTCATAGCTTTCTGATTCTTGCACCACATTCTATGTCAAGGTATACTGCTATGACACAGTATATTTTTAGGGAACTTATAATGCCATGCTGTGATTTTGATATGCTGACTCTTCTAGACAAATGAAAATCAGAGGGCATTTCAGTCTAGCTGCTAAACAGTTTCAATAACTGTTACTATATTCCCAAGCAAACTTAACAATATCCATCACAGTACAAAGCCTTCAAATTTAATAGCTCATGCTTTGAGCCATAAGCTGATGGAGAAAAGTGACAGGAAGGTGTTTCTACACACGTATAAAATGGCAGAATCTCTGTGCTATATGTCATTTGCTGCCAAGCATTGTGAATCTAGCTCATGACAGAATCAGAGTGACTGATTTGATGGACTGTAAAATCTGATTCTCAAGATTGTGTTCCTTTGGTATCTGTGCGTGTTTTTAAAAATTAGAATGATTTTATTGTCATAGGAAACTATTTTGTTTTTTTGTTTTTCTTGTATATAGGAATATGAGAAAGATTACCCAATAAAAAGGCAGAAAAAGAAGTATAAAACGTAAGCTTACAAGCAGTTTCATTCAGTGATGATGTGTGAGGCATACAGATGTTCTGACATCAAAGTAATTTATTTTCAGTGGGACAGAGTTCTGATTTCTCCTTGGAGAGAGTTCAAGCTGAGGAGAATTTTGCAGTGTTGCATTTTAGGAGCTACTAAACTAATATGCAGTGGCATGATACTCAGTCAAACAGTTGCTGTCTGCTTCTCTGTAATTTGGAGAAATGCAGTATCGTTTATTTTAAATGAGGATTCAATAGATTCAATAGATTGTTTTTCCCTCCTTCTTGACAGGCATATAGGTTTTCTCCACTTCCTGAAATGGTGATGGGTTCTCCACCTCCGCCTGTGCCTCCCAGAACGGGACCTGTTGCTGTCACCTCGCTTAGGAGGTACTATGCTGCTACTTTATGTTTTAGTTGAGAATCTCTTGTTCAGATGCATCACAGGGATATATTCCTTGTATCAGATTTGCAGTTGAGTTGTGCCGTATAGAACTCTTCAATTTTCAAACAAGCAAAGAAAAAAATGTGTATCTTTATTCAACTGCAGACTACTCAGATACCTAATAATCTGTGTCATAGCATCTTTCAAACATGATTTAAGCCTTCTTTTATAAAGGCGTAATGTCAGATTAGTTGTGCTATAAAAATGGTGGAATGATTCATAAACCTCCCTGTTTTTCTTCCTGAGCTGGCCAGAGGGAGGCAGCACAATATATATGGATGACCTGATAAAACTGGTTTTGTCATTCTGGAGAGTTTGTTACTGCCAGATTTCTCATATGCCCTTTAAAAATCATAATAAAAGTGAATCAGTTTTAACATTATTTTAATATTTAGTGCAAATTTCTCCAGCATTGCTGTTCCATGGCTTCCGTTCATTATGACTTTTAAACCCTGTGTTCTCACTGCAAGCCAGCTCATATGGCACCTCACACTGTGCATTTCTGAGCTGCTGTTACATGGTGCAGGCTTGTGAAATCACTTGGTCTTCCAAACAATGGGTTTTACAAAAATAACACACTGGGCCATCTGCAGAGCCGCAGCCTAGGATGCATGTTGTATTTTACTGTGCATTGCCACAGGAATACAGAAATAGCTGAGCTGTGCTGATTGGCTGCCAGTGATGTCAGATAAGAGTTGTGCAAAAATACCAGTGAACTGTACAGCACTGGCAGCCATGCTCATCCCTCACTGTCAGACAAAAGGCTAGCAACAAGAGGCCACGTCTAAGAAATATGAACTCTTGCTGAAATCATTATGCTTTTAACAATCTAACTATATTTAGATTTTGTTTTACGTAGGCATAGGCAGGATACAGAAAATAACCAGTGCAATTTGTTGCAGGCTTGCTACTCTTTATTTTATCACATTTATTTGTGTTTTTCTGAGAGCAAGATTTTTCCATGGTACAAAAGAAAATGTTCATATACAGTTGTACTGAATGTCAAATCAAAAATAGCAAATAAACCAGATTGCTTTCCCTAACTGCCTTTCATTTCCCCCTTCTCCCGTTCCTGTATTTTTTTTCCCTGCCCTTCGGTTTAAAACTGTTTTGGTCCTTGATAATGTTTGTAAGAACACAATTCTGTGGTATTTGACTGGAGTTACTGAGTTGTGGATTGTGGCCAATGTGTATGTGATGTTGGAATGACTCATGTTTCCAATATATATTGTACAGGTCGACTTCCGATATCGGCAGCAAGACCAGAATATCAGAGTCCAGTGGGACTGAACAGATACAGCCGCATGATCATGCCCCTTTTGTCCCAGTATCAAGAGCCCCAGTATCTGTGGCTCCATTGGATCAATCAGCTTTGAATTACTCAGGTGAAAAACGCATGCGGTACAAACAGAGACCACATCTAAGTCTGTATGGCATAGAGACGAGCGTATGAGATCTTGCAAACACCTTTCTTTAGAACTGTGTTAAATGGTTCTCTTGAAGGCTTGAGGAGGAGGAGGAGGAGGATTAATAAAAGGATCCCCGCACACTCCTTCATTTATCACACGCAGCATATTTCTAACATGGGAGAGGAATGAGGGAGTAAGGACCTGGTCTTTCTCTTTAAAGCACCTGGATTTGTTATGTTTCTGAGACAGGATCCTGGGATTGATGGTGTGTTGTGGTACAGAAATCAAAAGGCCATGTGATGCAGTCAGTTTCCCTTGTGATGGCTGCTTCCTCTTGAGTTGAGTGCACTCTGGATTGACCCCAAAGCCCCAAGTCCTCTTTAGCAAAAGCTAGTTCAGGTTACGACTTCCAGCTCCATATGGTGAAGCTAATCTGAACTGTTGCTACATGTCACGTGTTTCTTTGTGTTTCCAACTTGCAAGCTTGCATGTTTCTGCAAACCAGTCAAAAATGAGTAAGTGAAGATATCTTAATTAGTGACTCCCAGTGTGGTGAATTGATTCAGATTAACTTCACTTGATCATTAATAAGCTGAATGCATCTTATGTATAGGCATGACACCAGCAACTACCTTTTCCTTGCAGCAGAAACTTCAGAAAAATAATATAAACATATGAAGCTGCTTCACACTGAGTCAGATCATTGGTACATCTGATCCAGTATCATCTATTCTGATGGACAGGAGCGCTCCATGGTCTCAGGCAGAGACCTTTCTTAGTACATGCCTCTGAAGACCCTTTCAATTGGATATGCTAGGGACTAAAACCAGGACCTTACTCATGCAAAGCATTCTGCTCTTATTGAGCTTTGGTCCCAACATCTCTCTTTGATTTCAAAGAAATCCCAACCAGCTGATCAAAATCCTTTCTGTATGAAGAAATGCTGCAGCCATAATGTTTCCTTAGGTACACTGGAATTCTACATCTTAAATGTTTGTATAAGCTTGTGTGGGAATGAGTTGAGCTCATCTCCTTTTTTACACTGTAACTTTGATCTGCCATTTTATCAGTCTTCTTGTCTTCATTATCTATTGCTGAAGCCCATGACATTTAAGACTCTTGAGAAAGATTATTGGTCAGTAAGCCAAGGAAATGTGTATTGTCTTCAAAGAAAGAATAGTTGCTGGTTTAGTGGAGCAGAAAAGACAGATGCAGGCAAATTAAAGCAAGACCCCTCATGCTTCTGGTCTATGAGTAGGCCTGGAAGAAATACATTTTTTCAGGGCTTTTGATGCCTGCTGGAGACACACTAACTGCTTGCTCTTCACTCAGCTGTCTAACAGAAACAGCATATGTGACAAAGTAGAGGTGAGCAAAGGAAAAAGACCTGTTCATCAAAGTCTTTTGATGAGGATGAAATTGGGATCTCCTCATGCTTACTCATGCTAAAAGTAAAGTAAAACATGTCTGCTATATTTGTATCATGAATATGTTCCGTCTTTCCCCACAACCCATCACAACCAATACATCAAAAGCATTAAATATCCCCACATATTTGGGAATAAGTGAACCCAATTCTGTGAAGAAGGATCCTCAAATATTTGGGAATAAGTTAATCTAGCTCTCCAGAGAGTCCATTTATAATGAGACATTAGCTTCTCAACCAAAGCCTAGAAGCAAGTTTTTTCATTGTACAGCTCTCAAAGGAAATTGGGCTAGTGAAATCTGAAAGGAAATAAGTTTGTAGGAGAATATGGTATCTTGCTCACAAATTTAATGCTCTTATTTCTGAAGCTTTTCTTCCTTTGAGTTTTCCATGTTATATTTTATTGTTTAATACTAACTCCTATTCAGATTGTGGGTCCTCTATGTTTTTCAAGCCCTTCTGCTCCAGAGTTGAGGTTTCTATTTTTTATCTGTTGTTGTAATATTGTTCCATCCAAATCAAAAGTAAATAAAATTCTTTCCTGTTCTGCTACAATGCTGATGTCCATTTGTATTATGAGTAGCAGTAAATGATCAGTGGAATAAAATTGTACCTCATGTCTTCTGGATGCTTGCCATTTTACTAACTAATAGTTTATGTATTGCGGACTTGATGAAAGATGTTAGTATGTTTGTAGAGGCCAGGTACAGACATCAATCCATGCTAATGTTAAAGTGTTCCAACATAGTTTCTTAATTTCCTGGAGTAAACTGGTAGCAATGGTACCCCCATTGCCTATTAGCTGTTGAAAATTCTGAAACATTAGAATGATTCTGGGCTAAATGAGTTGTTGATCTTGAGCCATTTGGGTTTCTCTTATTTCTCTAATTCTGAAATCATAAATTGCTTAGTGCAAGGGCATTGCATCCTACCTTTCCTACATATGTAAAATTAGATATTTGTAAAAACAGAATGCTAATCTTCTTTACAAGGTCAGCATTTAATGAACAACAGATAATGCCTCTGTCTGTAAATAAATAAATAAAAATAAAAATAAAAACCCCGCCCCCACAGAAATAACAGCAAAGGCCACATTTACATGAAAGCAAGTTTCATGAAAGGTAGTGGAACATGCAGTGATTGAGTATAAACTATGGATCGATTTTTAAAGTATTTATTTATTTACCTATTTTGCACCAAGTTGGAAATAAAGGGCTTGTAGAAATTTCACTGTATGGCCTTAGGCTATGATCCAGTGGAGCATTGAAATTTTACTTAATTTTAAGCATGTAAATAGTCCCAGTGGGACCACTCAGCACAGTTTGCATGTTGTCAAGCGATGGGATAGTGCTTATATACTCTTTCACTCACAGCTCCTTGGTGGCTTTAAAGGCTCTTTACTTGTCTGAAGCACAGTAATTCAACAGATTGTTTGGGGCAGCCCACTGCCACAGGTAACTTTGGTCATGAGCTGTTTCTGAAAAGTGCAGTTTCTGCTGATATCCATTTATATTATTTCTGGAACTGACCTGTAATAAGATTGTACAAAGATAATTATTTAATTGTTGGAATGAGGGGAAATATGATTTTGGCAGTATCTGGTTAACTAGCACAGTGGTTCTGACTTGCTGTTCTGTGGAATATTAGTGTTTAATTCTTATCTCCATCTCTAAGCAAGCAACCCATTTTTGTTGTTGTTGTTGTTTCCCACCTTCTCTCCAATTTGAGATTTGCCTTTCCTTCATAGTAATAATAATGTTTTTATAACACTCTTTCCACCAAAGGGCAGAATATCAAACGTATATAGTCAGAGACAAAGACAATAAAAAAGACAAAAAAACTATAAATTATTAAACCTTCAGCATCCCACCAGCCACTACCCACCCCAGCAACCTCAGGCTCAGTTTAGCAGCTTAATCCAGCAAATTAAAGAGGAAGATCTTCAACTCCTTATGAAAACGTGTGAGATCCTTCTCCAGCTAGAGGCCCAAAGGAAGACCGTTCCACAGATGGGCAGCCAGATTTTGAAAGCAGTCTTGGCGGTCTTACATCTGGGCCACGTTTTTTACTGCCTGAATCCTGGGTGGTTCTACACAAAAGATTCCTATTTGGTCCACACTCAGTATTTTGGAATTACTGTGCTAGCATTTGCCTGATTTTTTTTAAAGGTAGTGTAGAATATTGTAGATATTTGTCAAACTATATTAAATGTTGGTTAGTGGAGCATTTGGGAGATGGTGTGTATAATGCAGAGGTGTCTGCATTTTAGTAATGCTTTGAGTACTACTGCCATGCCATACTTACATACCATTAGTACTTTGCTTAATGTATGTAAACAAAGAGCTTTGTGGTTAAGTTTAAGTTGCCCTAACCTCTTATTGTTTTTGCTGCAACAGACCAGCACAACTACCCCCTCTCAAAACATAATTGAGGGATGCTCTATGAAGGTCTTAGGGCAACTGCTAGAGTTTCTAGATGGAATGAAAATTGTTTTTAGTATAGCAAAATGTCAAATACAGCTTTATTGAGGAAAAAATGGTGGATTGGACCCAGATTTAGCATGAAGTAGACCCATAGAATGTATTGATATCTAAGTTATAGATGACTTACTTTCCCCATTGATTTCAGTAGATCTGTCTAACTATGACTCTGTCTGGATCCAGTCCATTATCACTTTAAGTAGAGCTACAATTAAATTGAGATGCAATCTTGGTGATTTTTTTTAAATGCTCCTAAATATTGACTGCTAAATATTTTATAATCATCTCATTTTTCATTACCCTTACTACATCTCTTCAGAATAGTTATAACCAATTAAATGCCCATACTAAAGATCACTTGATGGAATACTGGGAGCATATGTTCTAGCCTGTTTTCCGGGGGGGGGGGCGAATATAGTGAGCTTCTGAATTTCTAGGATAAATCCCACTTCTAGTTTTTATCTCTGTAAACTAGAAAATAGGATTAACATATGTAAGCAGAAGAGCAGGTAAAATGGACTGCCCTTAGGGGAACTCAGGAGATATTCTAGAATGGTTGTTACTTGAGCACTAGCAGCATGCTGTCATTGTCTGGCAGGTACAGGGTAGAAGAACATCAAAGCCAAGGAAGGATAATGTAATAATTTAAATCAGTGCTAGTTATTAACAGAGTTTTTTTTCTATGAAATTTTAGTATCTTGAATTTAGATTAGTGGATTATGAAAGCTGGTGGGTGGAGGATAACAGGGGACTTCTTCCATCTTAACATATGCGTTTTTAGTCTTGATGTTTTGAAACGTGGTTGAAAGCCTCTCGTGGGTGTAAATCTGTAATTGGAGGCACTGAATGGGCTGCTTTAGAATAAGAATGACTAATTAGAGATTTCTGTAGTGAGGAAGCGTGGTAAACTATCAAGGCAATGCTAGAGCTGTGATAAAGAATCCTTGTCACAGACCATGTAGCTTTTAGGTTGCCATGGAGTTACAGTCCTTAAAAAAAAAACCCACATGCGTCCAAAGCCATCCCACTGAATTCTGTAGGACTTCTAAGACTTCAAGCAGTATTGCTTGAATAGATTAAGATCTACCATTGTGTAATTTCCAGCAGTTTAAGAATGGGATTCCTTTGACCATGAATCCTGAATTTTTCTTGAAATCACCCAGACTAAGAAACATGTGTCTCCACATACAGCATTAACAAAGCAAAGAGGAGGTTCAGGTGGCACGACTCCATCTGAGGAACTGCAGAATTCTCTAAGGCTTCAGTGTTCTTCGACTACCTCAGAAAAGAGAACTTACAGAAAAAATATTAGCTGGTTCTTGTCCTTTAACTCCACCAATATTGGTTAGGAGAATATGTGGGGCATTTAGCCACTTATTTTGAAGTGGACTGAACAAGGCACATTAAAATTGCCCAAGGGGTTTAGATCAGTTTCCCTGTACCCAGTCCCTATGCCTCAATAGGTGAGACTTCAGTATCAGTGACTCTGATAGCAGTGGTGTCTCAAAAATCTAAACAATATTCCACTAATTGTTTATGTGAGAATGGAACTTTTACGGTAACTCTACAGTACATTTCCACTGCAATGTTTGATGAGTCTCCAGAGGCCACATGGGTCTGATTTTAGTGGTGTGCATGACTCAATTCTTCCCTTCTCCAGCAGGAACAGTCTGAAATGTATAGTTTTATGAATGCAAATCTTGTTCAATAATTTAGCATGTGTATTGGATGGTGAGTTCTGTTACAGTCAGGTTCTGATTCTGACTGGTCCTTTCTGTATTTGCATTACAACGGCTGCCCCATTTTGTTTTTGGAATTTGAGGGTAGAAGGGATGTTCACTACTGCTCCTCTGTTCAGGATGAAAAGGGCAGAATGTGAGGAGAAGATGTGATTATGGTTCTAGCACCCTTATTTTTAAAGTTATTTTAACTAGCTGTGAATTAAAGGGAATAATAGGACTGAGTTGCTGTCTAATATTTCATTTAAGCTTGTTTAAGATTTGCAGCCTTCCAGCTCTAGGAGCAAAAGATAGACACTGAAGAGAAGCTTAGGCCACTTCCTCACAAGACTGTTGTAGCGCTGATATTTCACTTTCAACATCCTATGGAATCCTGGGGTTTGCAGTTTAGGGAGGGGCCTATAACAGTCTAGTGCGGAAATGGCCTTACAGTTGTCCCAGCACTACCCTCATCTTGGGTTTGATGTCACAAGCCATCTCTGTAATTGTAAAGTGTGGTGTAAATATACAGCCGTGGTATAAATATTGGTACTGGAAATGGCTTTAAGTAGTAAAAACATTTTTCCCAGTTTGTGTTGCATCTACAGTCATCTCAACCTATGACTTCAAGAGACTCTGTTTGTACTATGATGTCTCTGTTTCTTAATTGTTTCTTTTAATTGCTGTTTCTAGATTGTTGTTGAGTCCCACAAGGGGAAAGGCACCCATACCACTCCTGCTCAGTAGTGTATTCATCAACAGAAGGAGTATAGTCTCTTGAAGCCTTTTAAATTCTGAATTCAAGGTATCACATTAAAACAATCATCTGTCATTAGAGGAACATGATCCCAAGAACACATGTGGTAAACTTTTAACCCCTTCCCTGCCCCCAGTAAAGGGTGCATGGTTGGTGTCCTTGGTATTAATAATCTCATGTAACTCCATAAGCAACATTTATACAATTCTGACAACCCCATTGTAGACAACGGAGGCTGGAAACTGTGCTGTATACTGAAATGGAACAAAAATGGAACTTTGTCATTAAAATATATTGTTTCTGTTTAACATCCCTTGTGTGTGAAGCGTTTTGTTTCAAAATTGCTCAGGTACGCTCGTCCATTTAATAACAGATCACATGCAGATTGCTGGCCTGTTAGGTAGGCAGAAAACTGGAAGGGCAGTGACAGCTCTTTACAACTGATGCCGATAATGAAACAGTCGTGTAAGCTTTTAATTATTACTCACTGACTTGTTGAGGAGTATACTATGGATATCTCAATGCAGAGATCAAACTGAAGTGGGAGACACGGAATGCATAGATTCTGTGATTGAAGCAGAAACCATATTGGCATCAGGAACTTTGCCTGAATGCTGTGAGTGAATAAATGTAAGAGTTGCTTGCTGTGTTGGTAAAGGTTTATGAAATACCCATGACACTGAATTAAGATTTACTAAGTGGCTACAGATGTGTTAAAATTACAGATGTGTTCTTCACTTGGAACATTTTCACACAAAGGCTTAATTAATGCTTTTACACAAATTCTTCTGTAATATGAACACAAATCGAGATATATTTCCAACAATCTAAACATATTGTACACAGCAATAATGGGTAAACGTTTTAGTTTCATATATGACATCACTTTCAAAATTAACTTAGTCCTAAGGAGAGTCCCAGAAAAGATGGTCTAAAGCTGGAATGCATAATTGGGAGTGATTCCCATTGTCTTACACTTGTCTTATTTTTCAGTAAATGTATATAGATTCTAGCTGTAAGTCCAGTAAGTTTTATTATCAGAGATTCAGACCAGGGGCACTAAATATTGAGTCAAAGCACTGGCCAAATCTTTTGACCAAGGTGTGGGGGGAAATACTGTGTTAAAAGTTGGTAATATCTGCTATTGATTCCTGGGCCTTTTTACCCAAAAAATCATGGGTCAGCAGCTCAGGAAAGGAAGTGTGCTGGTCTATGATCGTAATAAAGATTCTGTTCTATTCAAGAAGGGAAGAAATTTGCTGTTCAGCACAAGAATTTAAGCCATTCTTTATAATGTTTTTCTATCATTGATATAATGCCCTTCTTTATATCTGAGATTCTGATTCAAATAAAGAGCACAAGCTGTTTTCCAGGTTTTGTTGCACTTAACGAACTTGCATGTTGGAAACTGATGCATGCAGTATGTAAGAGAGATGCTTCACTGAACAGAAGATGGAGATGGATTCTTTTTCTAACCCTTGGCAACATATTTTAAGCTGAAAGCAGTGATGTGTTGCCAGCAATTTAACAAGTGGCTCCCAGATGAAACCAGTGAGATTTAAGCATCTATCCATTTGCCAACTGAAGAAGATCAGCCCCATGGACAAATAAATTGTTTATGAGAAAATGCTACAAAGTATCAGAACACAACATAACATAATGTGGTCATGTAATATTTACTAATGTAAAATGATGCTGGTGTAGAGAATATTGAAGGAATTAAAGGTTTAAATGGCGTTAATTTAAATACCAAATGACCAGTACAACAGTACAACATTTTATGAATTATGTGAAGACAAACCCACACAGCAGAGAAGGAAACAGTCACACCTATCTTTATAATTATTCCCTTCCTTTCTTCCTGTAGTCCAGTAACTGTACATATATCATATTGACTGAAAAGAATGTTTCATACAGGAGCATTTTACAGATTTTATTCTCCTTTAGGGATGTACACACAAACCTGTTTACAAAGTAGCAACAGATGGTTCTCCTGCTCGCCAGAAGCTCCAAATACTGCTGCAACTGCTCATAATTCAGTAGGAATCTGTTGTCCAAGTATCCTAAGAACATTCCCATCAACTGAGATATTGGGGAAAAAATTGCAATATGTTGGTGTTTCAGATAATAAACTGTGTATGAGAAGCTACATTCTAAAGCAACACTTGAATCAATATAATGTTTTTAATACTATGCATATGACTCGACATAAATTCACAAGGTCATTAGAATCCTGATCAGAAACATCTTTTCTTTGGCTTTTCTTTCTGCACCACCATAAATATTAAGAACCTGCATCTGCACTGTGCCTTTGTTCGATTACATAATGGCTTAACAACTAATGTTCATATGACAGACCAATGTAGTCTCTAATTGTGCAATCTTGCTCTTGGTATTCTTGCTGTGTCAAGAGGAGTTGCTGGGTTGTCCTCTTCGAACAGGTATATTCTGTTGTGGGATGATCCATCCAACAACAGTGGCAACAAGGCACTAGGTGCAGATAACAGACATATGTGATCTGATTTTGGCAAGGGGTTCTTTATTGCCAGTGCTAAGTGGCATCTTCTAGCCGGAACATCTCAGGTATCCTTTGAATGTTCCTCTGGGTCTGGAGCAATGGGTTTTGATTTCTAATCATCTTCCCTATTTCTTGATAGGAAGTACAGTTCCAGCAGTGTTTGCCATCCCAGCAACAAACCGACCTGGGTTTACAGGCTATTTCATCCCAACACCACCAACAGCATATAGGAACCAGGGCTGGATGTCCTATGCTGGAGAAAATGACTTACCAGGACAGTGGGCTGACTCGGTAATTGTCCATATATTCTTTCCATTGCTTGTTCCTTTATTTGTATGCATGAATACTCAGTAAATTTCCTGAGAAGCTGTATTTGGAAGTATTTGTAAAAGGAAATTTCAACACAGATGGTAGCATTCCTTGGATAATAGCTTGCACTAGTTGCCAATCTTAGCTATGTTGCTTTGCCCTGAAGAGAAATAGATTAAAGTATGATGAGACGAAGGCCATTTCTGCACTATACTCTTATAGCGCGATTATTCCACTTTCCATATCCTATGGAATCCTGGGGTTGCAGTTTGGGGAGGGGCCAAGTGGCCCCTCCCTAAACTGCAAACCTCAAGATTTCATAGGATGTTGAAAGTGGAATAATTGTGCTATAAGAGTGTAGCGCAGAAATGGCCATAGAATGAGACAACAGGACATTTCTCTGCTAAGGTGTTTTATAATTCAAATTTCATTTATAAAACTTGCTGAGCTTAGAACAGTAGTATGCTACAATATATATTGCTATTGAAAATTTTCCAGTAAGCTAAAGAAGGATTTGAGTGTAGAAACTATTAGAAGTGTCATCACACAAGCATCCTTTGAAGATTTTATTTTTTTAAATAGTAATCAGCATTTTCATGGAGCAAAGCAATTTATATCTGTATTTTCCCCTGATTCCTTACAGAGGTTCTAGAATCACGTCTCATTTCTATGGCTTATATTGATTAAACCAATTAGTCAATCCCAGTGAGTCATTAATTATAGTCTGTAGTCTATTATAAAGTTCTCATAAAGGCAAGCCAGGACATATGATACAGTTTTCTAGGCTGTTGAAAGTGATTCTTTGAGCCATAGGCTGTGGGCAGTTTGTTGTAGGATTTTATGTGGCCCCTGCCTGTCATTCTTTGATAGAAAAGGAGACTTAAAATAAATAAACTCAGTTTCACAATCTATACAAATCTGAGGTTACAGTGTGAAACAAACTCTGTTCTATTTTTACGCAAACCAACTTCAAACTATGGAGTATAAAGCTAACTTGTATAACTACTAGAGCTTGTTTTTAGACCACATGGTTTGTGTGTAATACTATGCTAGGATCCTGTGACACAGAATGTAAATATGGTAGGGGGAAGAGAGGAGGTGGGAGAACAGGAGCTGAAGGCTCCATTCTGGCTTGTCGTAGCTGTCTTAAAATATAGTTTAGCATTATGTGTGAACCAGCCAGTGATACATGATGGATGTGCTTATGTTGATTATAAAATGATAATTAAGAGGCCAGCACTGGATGAGATGTTAAAGTGAGATCTGATAGTGAGATTTGAAGAAAATGGTTAGAATTACTGCATGTAACTGTGTATTGAACTATATACCCTGACAAAGATAAAGTATGAGTGGAGAAAATGGAACTACTTCGGTTTGTCACTTGAGTTAGTAATTGCTAGGAAGATGTAAAAGAACAGGTTACTCTTGCTACTGCTTCAAACTAAATTAATCTCCTGCTGTGAAGGAAATGTGACTCGCACACTGGATTCTTGCCAGATGTATGTGTGACAAGATAGACATTTGTAGTCATGATATTCAGCAAACTGCATGTGAAAATTCTAGTTTCTTACACCATACTGTGTTCTTTTTGGAAAACTAAGAGGAGCAAATGGACAACGTAGCATATAAAATTTCTTCTGATTGCGTTCAAACTCCTTTCAAGGCTTTTAAGTGAAAGAGATATATGTCTTTTTTTTTTTAAAAAAAAATAACATAGAGTTATTATTGAGGTATGGGTTTTTCAAGTGTCTTTGTCAAAGTCAGAATTATAACCAATCTCCTTTTCTTTAGAAGAATGTGAAAATTATCAGTGGAATAATTCATCTTGATTTAGTTATTTCATTAGGCACTTTCTAACATGTGTTCTCTCAATTAACACGCAAAGTAAAATGTGAAGCAGGATCAAAATGATAAAAAGATAGCAATTGACAATGAAATCCAAATTTATTGTAAAATGAATACAATACATCAGCACCACGAAAAATGAATCGGGAAAAACACACACACAAATATGTTACTCCAAATATAAGCAGTTTATAAAAATTCTATTTTTAAAAGATTCCTGTCTTCCCATCAGCAAAATTTCTCTAACACTTCCTCTATGCATATTTGAACAACTCTTCCAATACTCTCTCAGTTTAACTATACATTCATATACTGTCCTGGTATTTGTAGATTGAAGAAGGAGTAAAAGATACCAAATTCCATATGACCTTCGAAGCTAAGAAGGGTCAGCCCTGGTTAGACTGGGATGATTACTACTGGATGGGAGACCCCCAATAAATATCAGGTGCTATATTTCAGAGGAAGGAACTGGCAAAACCACCTGCCTAAGAAGACTCAGTGAAATTCAGGTGACTCAAAGGCACATACACACAAATCATTTGAAATAAATACCAGTAATTGTCTAACAGTAACTACAACAGTTCTCACATGCCTCAAATAAAGACTAAACTGTTGAAAACATTCAACATCACTACCTTCACTTACAGACATTCTTATTAAAAGGCTGCTTTTACAGTGGCGCCAACAACCCTAGGAGAGTGAGAAGAAACATTTGGTTGGCAAAGCTGTTTACATCTCTTAGGATGCTTGTCTCTCAAGTTGTCCTGTGCAGCATTTCCGGAACTAGATTGATGAAATACTGTCCTCTAGCGTTTTGTTCTAACACAGATCTGTCTGCTAAATATGCCTGCTTTGCATGGTTATGCAGGCAATAGAGATATGTTTTGTGTTGGCTGAATTTTATTGCCTCTTGCATCCCAGTATTCCCCAGATTTTAATTTTATGCTTACCATAGATGAAATAATGGGTGTTCTGGAAATACATAAACAGGAGTGGGTTGACAAATGGCAAAAAGACTCAGCATTTAATAGATACCCTGGAGGTGAATCTCTTGTGTCAGGGGAGTGGTGCAAAGCTATCATGTTACCAATCAGTGCAGAATCTTGATGTCCGAACCTGAGGATAACTTCTGTAAGTAATTCTAGAATTGGAGCATGTACCATTTCTCACAGCTTTTGTATTTGTTCTCTCCCCCAACAATGGTGAATACCTCTGTTTGCATTGATAAAGTGGTATCAGGAAACTTGATGTGCTTGTATATATGTTTGCAGCAACACTTATTTGTGCAATATTTTACTGATATGCAGATTTTGTTCTTTTTAGTAAAAGACCATATAAAAAATGTATATGAATACCCAAGATTATCTGTATTTTTCAAAATCAGTATTTGCATGTACATTGCTTAGGGCAAGGATAGAGAGACACAAAGGGACAACAGAAGCTGAAAGCTGATGCAAACTCTATATGCACAGTGGCTATAGACACATTAAAACAAAAATATTTGGATATTAAAACAAACAAATGCAACTCATGCAGTTAAGCAGTAAAGAATTCCAAGTACATCAACTCTACTTGGAAACAATGTCAGATATTTCAAACTTCCAAAATCCAAGAAGAAATTCAGACAAGATGAATTCTGAAAGTATTTCTAAATAAGGTCCAACTGTTCTATATAAGATGCTGTGTTTAACACAGGGGAGGACAGAACTCTGTAGATTGGTAACGAAGTCAAGTAACTTGCTTTGAAGGTGGAACATGATGTTTATTCTCAAAGGATCAGTGTGCATTGGTTAGAAATTGTCCTTTGGTGGGATGCTTGTATATATGACTGTCTTCTCCTCTTTTCAGTTTAGCACACAGTTTATATTCCTTATCTCATAGTGGAAGGGCTTGGCCAGGGCTGTTCACAACAGATTGTTCTTTTGGCAGCTAACACCCACACAACATAGTAGTAACAACAACAACAACAACAACAACAACAATGCTGCAATAATTTCCAATCAGAAACTGCTTTCATGAATACATGAACAGATTATCCTCAAGTAAGATTTTTGTGCCCGATATCCATGGTAGCTGCTTTGCATTGTATCAGAACAAATTATCTGAGGGCAATTTATCTGTCTAATTGAAATCTTCCATAGGTCCCACTGCCTGGCTACATTGAAGCTTATTCACGGCCTCGCTATCAACACAACTCTCCTTCTAGGATTCCTCGACAGTACAGCCAACCGGGAAATATGCACCACAGTTTGGACCAAGCTCCGCTGCCCACCACTGTTGCTTCTCAACAGAGCCTAACAGAAAGTGACCCTTCAGATAACCCCCTCACCAACCTTTCCACTGCTGCTCTGGTGAAAGCAATAAGAGAAGAAGTAGCTAAACTAGCCAAGAAGCAAACAGACATGTTTGAGTTTCAGGTGTGATGGCTTCACAGGGCTAGAGGTTTGCCTCAAATCACAAGAAGGCATCTAGCTTTTGAATCAGACTTGTGGTGGCTTGTGCCAAAGCAATGCCATATTTCTCCTATTCTGAAACAGTCACCACTGGATTTGTTTTTTTAAAAAGTGAGTAAATAGAACAGTCAGTTTGAAGATCAGCACACTCTGCCTGTTAAGGCAGGGGTACCCTGGTAACTTTGTTAAACACTGATGTAATATATTGATCATATGCAGCTGTCTGTCACATACCTTTTGATCCGCAAAGCGTCTGTTGTCGGAAATGCTACTTAAACCATACGCCTGTCTGATATTCCAGTATATTAAGAGCTTGGAAAGCACAAATATAAAGGTACTCTCCTGCAACATGTGCATGTAAAAACATTTTTTTAAATTTCTGGATCAAGAAGAAACAAAAACAATAATAATAATTTTATGACAATTGAGGGCCATGACTTTTATATCTTGGTGACTGAGTTGGTACATTTCAGAACAGTATCACAAGATTGACAGCAACAAAGCAACAGAGTTCAATTCTACCTAGAAACCACATTTGAATGATAAGAAGTGATGGGAATGCACCCTGTAGAGTCCTTTGTAAATACCCCTGAACTCATTGTCTTTGTTCATAGCCCCAGAGCCGGAAAAGAAGGTGAGCTATGAAGAGACATACTAGCATAATTGGTGTCTAAAGAGCTGGGGTAATGTTACTATTGAGTTACACAGCAATGTTTTCAATATGATGTTTCTCTTCACTGTAGAATGGGAAAGAAAACTTACAAAGTAGGTGTTAAAAGCTTCCTGGAACCTCTCAGTGACAACAGATTCTTTGAGTGTGTCCTATATTCAAAAGAGTTTTCGTTCTGAACACATAATGGTAGTAGTAAATTTGAGAACCTTGAGTCTGTTCGGAATAACAAATACACCTGCTTTTACAAGAAAACCTCTGTTTAACATAGAGTTCTGTCCCTTTCCCCCTATAAACAATGAACTCTAGTGAAGTGATGCCAGAAACAACTGAGCAGAGCTATCACTGACTTGGTTATGCTGGAGTAATGACTGCTCAAATGTTTTAAATAACCACAATGTCATTGCAGTTTGATTATAACCAGCTGATTATATTAAAGTGTAGATAAGCAAACAAGTCTGTGGATGGAACAGGACAATATTCTGTAAATGGTGGCTGGGTGCTGATCCTTTTTCAAATCCAGGACTGTAGATTCTGATAGATAAATGTAATTTATTGTTCTACTGCAATATCATGAAAAATACATCCTCTCTTTTGAAAATATGATGGGATAATGTGACTCTATTCTGACTCATGTTTTGCAGCTGGGAAAAATGGTGGACCTTTGCAGAAAAAATGTTTTTAGTTTTCCATTTATAGGTTTTGGTCCAACTGATCTAGTGCAGATCCATTGAATCGATTGATGAATAGTAGTTCAACACTACATATAGCCCCTTGATTCCACAGTCTTCTTTAGTTGGGACTAACAATCACATTTATGCCATAACATAATTTGAGGATGAGCTGAGATTGTTTGTGGGATTGCCTACTGGGTACGTTGATATCTGCTGCATTAAAACATGCCCTTTAGCCTTTTTTTAAAAAAAAAAGATTCAATTTTGTAATGTATTCTGGTTAGGTAGTTTTATTTTTTAAATGAGTTTCATTCATCTCTTGTAATGCAATTAAGTAAAGAATGTTGTTCCAGCCACAGCCCCCCCTCCACACACTCCTCTACCCAAGAAACAGAAAATAGTCACACGAGAGTTAAAATTGCTAACGATATAATATTAGGCAAAGTGATCTTAAAAGAAAATTGAAAAACTCACTTCTGAGACTGCTACTTAACTTCCATGCTATACATTAAGATCTTCCCAAAAGTCTTAATAATTGTAAAACCTTTTGGTGTAATTATTGTTATTTAAATAAATTAAGTATAAATAAAATGTAATTTTGTAATCATTATATAAATAGCCAGTGTATATTTATGGAAATGCTCAATCTGCTAAGAAGAGTAAATGACAATAAACTGACTTCAAGAATAATTGGGGGGAAAAGCCCTGCCAATGTTATGTCTGAAGATCCTAGTTACATATAGATAGTGAGTCAACCTTATTGGAGAACCAAAGAAACTCAGTCTTGTGAAAATGAACCCCCTAGTCATTTTTAAGCTGTTATCAGCCAATGAGGACCACTTGTATTGCCCTAATGCAGTGTGTGTACCTTTTGTGTGTATTCTGTTCTTGCCCCTTCCAAAGCATTCAAGCTGACAATGGAGGGGAAAGACATGGCACGTAAAGCTTAAATCAATGTAGAGAGATTTCTGACAGCACCTAAATGGTTGCAGCTCTTCAGATGTTTAGGCTTCCATCTACGTCTACAAAAAAGAATTGAACAATCAGAACTGGCTTTCCTAGAGGACAAAAGCGCCTTATTGTTTCACATCTCTGAAACTGATATGCCAACTTCATGTTCGTTTGCTGGGTGTGGGTGTTGGGGCAGTATAAAGTAAGAAGGAAGTAATCTTATTTTGGGTGCTGTTTTGAAGGCAGTGGTGGGGAGTCTTGTGCATACCAGTTTAATGCCAGCTATTTAATATTTCAGTTACATGTAAAATAGATAAGTCTGTTATCTATTTTTGTTTTGACAATAACTCTCTTAACTCTCAATACTAAACTAAATCTGAAATTATGTTTAAAACTGAAGAATGTGTTGGTATATTGCTTTCAGTTTAACCCCATATCAATAGAATGTCAACTACAGTTGGCCCTCCACATTTGTGAGTTTGACTTTCATGGATTTGATTATTTATTAGTTTATCCAACCCCTGCCCCCTCACCACAAGTGCTTCTTTTCTGGGGGAACCTTCCTTCTCGGCAGCTCCGATCTGGTCCTCCTCTTCCACCACTTACTATTGTTGCTTGGACAGAGAAGGATGGTTCACAGTCTGATCGCTCAGCACCACAAACCCTCTCCATTGTCCTCCCCCACACCCAAGGAAGCAGATGGGTGAGAGAGGGGAAGTATAGGGCCATCATGACGACCCACCCCCTTTCTCTCCTCTTTCTCTGACAAGGTTTGGACCCTGGGTGCCCATTCTCTCCCCCACACACATTTTGATATTTGTGATTTTTCCACTTTTTCAAGGTTCCTGTGCCCCTAATCTTAGTGAATGTGGAAGGCCAACTGTACTCTGTTTTAAAACATTAGTGACCACAATTGCTATTATAAGGCATGGGGGAGTGTTACTTATATTTTAGGAACTTGAACTGCAGTCATCTGAAGAGTTTAAGTCAATGCTTTCATGTTTTGAAAGCCTTTAGTCTCCTGTTTACAGGTTACTTTCATTCATAAGCTTTCTGAAAGACTGAGATAAAGAAGCTGGATTATCTGATGACTCTTAAAAGTATTTTTTAAAGGAATCTGCTCTTCATCAAAATGGCCAGACTGATAAAGACTGATAAAGATTTAAGTCCTGTTGATTTCAGCAGATCCCAAAATTTTGTACTGCTTTCTAGCCAATATATTTGGTCACCTGGAAACATACAATGTGGAATGGGCATTCCTCCAGACAATAGTGTCTGTGTACGTTATTTTTTTAAAAAAAGTTGCATCATGTATTGAAAGTAAACACTTCATAAAATGCCTCCTGAGGTGCAATTGGTAGGTAGAATTGTATTAATTTACAAATTCAATAAACAATTGATTTTGTTTCAATTATATTTGTGTAGTTCATAGAAATTTTAAGTAGGATAATTTGTTTCAGGACAAAGGAAGAAGTTTGTAGAAAAAGAAATCACATTCTGATGTATCAGATCTGTGAGGCAGTGCATTCATGAAATAACAATATGGTGTAAAAACTATTTGTCATATATTAAACATTCTGTAACAGTTGCAACATAGCCTTTCAGTTAGGAATTTTAAAGAGAATTAATGCATCATTCCTCTACAAAACCACACGTATGCTCCTGACCCTCACTTTTACCTTGAGCTAGCTGGCGCACTAGCACTCCGGATGTCCTAAATGCTCTATGTCCTATGGACAAGTTGCTTCACGTTTTTCCAGCATAGCTTCCAAGAGTCTTTATTCCCAGCCCTTTTGCACCTGATAGCTCCTTCTCTCTTCATTCCTTCTGTGGCAGTTTTCTCCTAGACAAGCTGCAGTTATCCTTCCTTCTTTAACTGCTGTGTTATTTGCAAAAGTCCATTAATAGCTAATAATTAAGTGAAGCTAGAACTCCGCAGCCATCAGACCAGAGGAAAAATGTGTGGACATTTATCACCCTTAGCATATCCAATGCTGAGGGTTGATTGGAGTTGTAGGCTAATCTTGAAATGAGCACATTGATGCTTCAGCCAGTCACAGAAGATGGGCAGACATCAGGCCTGGCAGGAGAAAATAAATAAATCCTTGACATCCACCAACTGGAACCAGATGGAATTAGGGAACGAAACGAGTTACCTGTTATACCTAGTTAGCAAATGTTTGGATAGCCTTGATAAACAAACAAATGTCTGAGTTATTACATATCTCAAATTCTAACATTAAATTCTAAATCTGACCAGCAGAGCTAAATAAAGATGTGGTTCAAGGCAATTGATTCATTTTTCCAATGAAAACACTGAGGCCATTAGAGAAGCAGAGGATATGTTTTAACCTGCATTTTTAAGGAATGAAAAGGTCATATTGACACTTTTAACCATAAAGTCCCATTATGCAGTTGGGAAACACAGAACTCAAGAGACATGCAGCTTCACATGGCTTCAGACAAATGGATGTGCACTATAAAACCGGCTCTTGTTTGTCATGTTTCTAAACAATTGGGAAACATTTCTTCTATTCCAAATTTCCCAGAGATGTGCCAGAAGCCTTTTACCATTAGAGTCAGGATGGAGATCTGGGGTTCCTCCAGATGTTGTTGACCTGAAAGTCCCAGCAGTCCTTGCAAACATAATAAATGAGGAATTCTGGGAGTTGCAGTCCAACAACATCTGGAGGGCTGCAAGATTCCTACCCACAGAGGCAGAGATATCTGCTAATAGGACATCCCATTTATGTGCCTACCAATAGGATATCCCATCTATGTACCTGCATGTGCCCTCCCTCTCTCCCCTTCTCCCTACCCCCTCCTCACAGTTTTTTGGTCATAATTTCCCACTCCTCCATACTAAAAAGGACACTAAAAAGGATAGTATTTGACCTGCCATGAATAGTTGTTGTTAGTTGTCAGCTTCTTCTGAATGGAATATATTAGCTTGCTTTACTCCATAGTGATGGGTCAGGATTTCCTGCCAAGCCTTCTAACTGGCTGGCTGCGCTATAAACAAGTGTCTTGGATTAGATAATTTTCAGCAGAATCTCATCAATTTCACCGTGGGACTTGCTTTTTCTTTGTTCTGCCTTTAATGTGATAGGGAGACTGAGTGGGCAAGTCTTGAGTAAGTAGGTGGTTAGTTTCCCTTCTGTCTTAAATTCTTAAGCTTCTGTTTTGCATTTCTGTCTTTTTTTTCTTTTTAGCTTTTGAGACTGTAGGCAGTGGCTGTTGAGTTGTTTTTTTAAGTGTATAGCATATGTCAGACAGTTTATAAAATTGCTAGGTGATTCCCATGGGAAGTAAAAACGGCAGATACTCTTACCATGTAAGGACGATTGTCCAGATGATGGAATCTTCTCTCATCTCAAACATTTTCTTATCTTCTCATCTCTTCTCTTCTTCGAGGCGGGGGGTGATAGGTGTCTATTACTTCTCTTTGGGGTAGATGGAGCGTTCCTTTTCCGCTTAGAGCTAAACCATTTTAAGCTCACACATTTATTTTATCTGCTCCTAGAATTACAACTCCAGTCCTCAATTTTTTAAACTCTCTGATATCAAATGCTTCTTACCCCTATTAGTTTTATCTGAAGGTGCCCATATTTAAAAGTCTTTTTGCAATTGGTGCCCAACCCAAATGCCATCTTTTCACCACCTCTTGCCCAAGCATCCAAAGGAGCATTATAAACAATGATTTATATATATAGATTGGTGGCTTTTTCAAAGAAACACTATTAGCAACTCAAGTCCTTGTTTTCACCGTACATAGACCACTTAAAGACTGAACGTTGTGTATGTATACAAAAGCAAAAAAAGTTTTGTATGAATCCTATGCTAACCACTGTCCTTTGGCTTCCCTCTAATCCTGGCACATTGTAATGTCCTCAGTGGGGTGAGAGATTTACAGTTTTTAAGTGGAAGGGAAAAATTAGCCCTTTACTATGACCCATAAGAGCCACATGAAAAAGAGATAGCGTTCCTATATCTTTAACAGTTCTGTGAAAGAGAGAAGCTTTACTTCCTGAAATTCTTATCTTCCACACAATGATTAAAGGTGCGGAAGCCCTACTCTCTTTTTACCATTATACTCCTTTAATTTCATCTGATTTTAGTCAAAATATGCCCTATAGCCTTCTGAAAAGCGGTTAAGGAAGCTGGTCCACCCTCCGTAATTTGGACAATGGTCACAAGTAAAAAGGTTATAAGAGCAGAAAGAACAGGGAAAGGGACTGGGTTAATATGAATAACCATCGTAACGGCTCGTACAAATGTCCCCTAACCTCACCCTTGTTTGAGAAGGTGTACAGGGCTCTTTTACTGGCCAGGCTTCATGATATCCTTAGATGAAAATACAGCTCATTTGGCGTCATCACTGTCACACAGTATGCTTCTTTAAACTTGGGTCTATCCAGTTGCTACAATGTCTTCTGGTATCTTTAGCAGCTGATCAGTTTAAGAACTGTCCACCCAAAGCCTCAGCACCTATCCTGACCTTCTGCAATTCTACAAAGCACTCAGTTTAAGTTCCATTGAATTTACTGGGGACTGTTTCTGGGATTGTGTTATTAGTTTGTGTATTAGTTTCTTATTTTACCTCAGCCAGTACAGACTTGATGTACTTCTTTCTCTCCCTCTGATCTCCAACAGGTTGCTCTGCTGGTAATAATTGTCTCTGCCAATTACCCATTTCTGTACTTTGCAGCATTGCAATACTTTCAAATATGAAATTTTCCTATCATTCTTACATGCAAGAATGAGCCAGAGAGAATATATATAGGCTTATATTCAGGCACAGAGAGAAAGAGAGAGCAAATATGTTCAGGCATACATATGTGCGTGCATGCATACACACACACACACACACACAGAGGCAGGAGGTATCCAGCTGTTTCCCTCTCTTGCTCTTTGTTTGTCCATCCATCTTGCTTAAAGTTGTATGTATATGCTTTCTCACTGTAATTACACAAACCTCAAAAAACCCCAAAAAAGGCTTTTTCAGCTGTTCTATATATGCATGGTTTAGGTACCTAAGCAATGCTCATGTTCTTTGTCATAGATCAAAAGTTACAGAGACTACAGGCTAATTATAGGACTATGATTCCATTTTAATTGCTCTGGTTCCATCCTATGGGATCTTGGGATTTGCAGTTTAGAGAGGGGTCTTTAGAATTCTCAGCTAGAGGGCATTAGTACCTCCCCAAACTCTAGTAAAATATTGTTGCTGAACGAACAATATAGCTGCACTTCAAGACAGATGTAAGTGTACTTAATGCAGCATAATGAAATTCTGTGTTAATTAAGAAATCACTGCAAAAGTACAGTAATCATAAGAAATGTATTAAGATACGGTGCACTTTGTTTTAGAGTGTGGTCAGGGATTTCAGAACACAGCTTATCGTACGTTATATTTTCGTAAAGTCCATCTATATCAGACGAGGTGAGTTACAAAAAATGGTAGATCTTTTCCAAACAGAGTGCATGCTTCAGTCCACAGAGAACCGCACATAGGGTTATGGCTTCCCAGCCTTTCATATATCCATGGCCACACCATGCAAGTTGAGAGCTAGGTTACTAACTTTGGCTTATTTGAGGTCACATGGGAGCCACTCTGGCGCTGTAGAATTTCTGGGCTTGGTATTCATAACTTTGACATTAAAGATCCTTGTCTCCAGCTTTCCACTATTATTAGAGGCTTCCCTTTTGGAAACATACTTTTCTGGAAATGCGTGCGGACATGCTTTCAGATATAATTCAACACATTTCCCCCCTCCAGTGGCAGAGGGAGACTGGCTCCCTCCTGCTCTCACATCACATCAGGAGCTCATACTGAAGAAATGTTCCCACAGCTGTTTCTGTCATCAGTCTTATCCCCACTCCACCTATGCTTTAGGTTAGCTGTCACCCATTCTTTTCATTCCTTGCAACCTTACATACTTTTAAATGGGAGGGGGGACCTCCCAGGGAATGAGGAGCCCCACCGGCCTCTTTCTATCCTCAGGGTGTTGCACCCCCACTGTGGTTCCTGCTGCTTAAGGAACCTGAGTGCTGCCAGACTGCAGAGCAGAGCATTTCCTCACTTACTGGGAGGGAAAGACCAATATGACCTTCTCTTTTGGCAACGCAGTCCATTTTCAACACTGTAGTTCTGTTGGTCATGATGGTGTGGGGCAGGAGGGGGTTACCAAAACGGTATGAGGGGCACATATTTATTATTGCTCACCTAGAACCATAGAGGTGGAAGAGACCACAAAGGCTATCCAGTCCAACCCCCTGCTATGCAAGAACACATAATCAAAGTGCTCCCGACAGATGGCCATCCAGCCTCTGTTTAGACACCTCCAAAGAAGGAGAGTACCTGTGATGTAAATAATCACAACTTCAGTGGTTGGCTTTCAAGAAGAAAATCCAGGATCCATTTTTAATGACTGCAGAATTTGCATGGGGGGAGGTTGCTTCCTGATGGGACAAGAACCAGGGAAACACAACAGGGTACACCCAGCCCCTGTTGCTATAAACCGACAAACTGATTTGCCCTAAATCTGATTAATCAAAGATACATGAGGTATGTGCACATTGCTTCTGCACTACAGCTTTGGCTTTTATGGGGCTTTTTTTTAAATGAATATTGCAAGGATTTCTATTCTAAAATGGGCAGCTTAAAAACTACACAAACATAATCCACAACAGGAAGGAATCTATATGACTGCAACTGTATAGTCATGAGAAATGACAATTTAATGTTAGAAAAAAAAATAGATTGCATGTAGAAATGCAAAATACATTAATTTAACATGTTTTTATGTTTGGTAAACACCAGCTATACCTAAATTTTTTAAAAATAAAATTTATAATACTTTCTCTTCTAGTGAAAAAAACATTAACACTAAAAAAGCAATATTAACCAATGCTCCCCCTGCTTATAATTTAGGTACAAAATATAAAAATAAAAATACAAGCGACCTCTCTATTTATCCAGCTGTAATTTGGGGTAGGGGGTGCCTGGCTCTTGGTTTTCTAGCAGCCAGGAACGTATTTTATAATTTATACAGTAGTAAAAATTATTGCTGCCTGCCAGTGGTTAACATAGGTACTCCAACAGGGAGGTGTCTTTGATAGAGAATGTAGGCAAAAAAAATGTCTATCTTGGGGACACATACAGTAGGCAGCTCAGGAGGAAACCCTCAACTTCACCAGGAACTGTCTTCTGTCAGGTTCAAAGCATTCCTGAAATCTTCTCTTGTGTAGTGCAACACACAGGGCGTAGTAATTCCAACAACTGAAACCTTAAACACCTAAAATGGAAAAATAACACTTAATATTGACGCCAAAGAATTGGCTTTTCCAGTCCTTTTGCATATTCAGTCTGAAATGTCAAAGTGATTGAGAAGCTCACAACCTGCTCTCTGAGAAACAGCAGTCCTGTGATCCTGAATGTGGAAGATTTACTTTTTAGAGTAAACATGCTGGCTAGCATGGCCACTGGATTCTGGGATTTAAGGATCCCTCAAAGTAGCCTTTACAAGAAATTGTAGCCAAAAAGCACAAATATAGTGCTGGTCCCTGGCACATAAAAAGATTGACTGTCCCCTGCCATGTCCTATAGCTTGAGAAGGGCCGTACTAGAGTATGTATAAGCCTCAGAATTAAAACAAGCAGTGGCACTGAGGAGGAGTTTGAAGAAGAATCAGGAAGAGGGGAAGTCATAATCTGAGGAGAGGAGAAAGAGGAGAAAGTCTATAACTGTTCTGTGGGGCTTATACTCAATAAGGTATACAGTCAGCCTCAGCTTTCGTGGGGGTTAAGCATGTAAGTTCCCTGTGAAAGTGGAGAAACTGCCAATATTTAAGCCCCTCCCCAACATGGATGCTAGAGATTCCTTTCCCACCAACAGCCCTGGCCTTGTACCCCTCTTTCCCACCTTGGCGTCATGACACCTCCGCCCGGTTTTCCAAACCCCTTCGCCTCCTAGGAACTCAGTACTAAAGCCAGTTTTAACAGCAGATGCCAGCAGCAGTAGTTTGTCCTCCTTACCCTGTCCTCCTCCTTTCCCACCAACAGCCCCAGCCTATACCTCCCTTTTCCACAATGCCTCCACCAGATTTTCCAAGCCCTTCCACCTCCTGGGAACTCCTGTCCTCCTTCTCCTCTTCCCTCCTTCTCCTTTTCCCTCCTTTCTTGCAAACAGCCCTGGCGATTGCAAACTTGCAAATAACCAAAATCATTGAAGTAAAACCCATGAAAGTTGTGGGGTGATTGTACTTCTTATATTGAAGTGAAAGTTGTGCCCTAATTACACAGGGTCACATGAAGCACACACTCACAGCCTACATGTGTCCCTGCATGTACCCAGGGGTGTAGCAATGGGCGAGGGGAATGTGAGCATTGCTCCTCAATAAAAATTATGCCTTCCTAAATGGAAATTTCTTTTTTTAAATTGTAAGATGCTTTGAGTTCCAACCTGGGGAAAAAATGGTTATAAATAAAGATAGTACTACTTCTGTGATGACTACTACTACTAATAATAATTCTTTAGCCTCTAAATTTCTAACATTGCACTTAATTAAAACTTCAGTCGAGCATTTAGAAATACAGTTTAGGCATCCAAAGGAAAGGATATAGTAAAATCCTGCAAAATCTCAACACTAACACATGTGCAAGGAAGCCTTTCGATGCATTTACACTTTGTTATGTTGCAGGATTCCCTTTGGTGCATCAACAGCTGTGAGTGAAAATTCATTCTCAACATTGACACCTATGCTGACACTATACAGACAGTCAGTGCTTCATCAGAGGAAAACAGATTTAGGACTATCAGTTTGGAAAATAACATACTTGAAGGAATTTCAAGTGGACAGATTCTCTGCAAGTTTGCAAAGAAATTAGGATTCATTAGACTTTATTAACAGCTCAAAACATTATAGTAGGATGACTTGTATAATCTGAATGTGATTTCTGGTCAGTGTTACTTAGTGTACGCAACAGTTTTGTGTGGAAAGTCTTGGCCAAGATCCTGCATCACCAGAAATATGTATGATAATAGAGCTCCATTGTTGTATCTGCTTCAGCTAATGTCAACCCCTTTCCCTCTCCAAAAAAAAATCCAACATCCTATGCCTGGCAACAACTCAGCCAAAGATTTTTGAGACCCTGCAGATTGGGAAGCTGGGGAGTGGGGACTCCAGCACTCTCCCAGTCATGGGACACATTGAGACAGGTAACTGGCCACAACTGCTTTTCTCAACCTTGTGACTGAGAAGGGGCTGCAGCTGTCACTTCCTAGTTCCACAATGCACAGCCCCTTGGAAACACTTCAGCTGGGGAACCACCTGGCTTAAGAGGCGGGTTTTTGGAATCACATTCAATCATTTTGTTGTTATTGTGTGCATTCAAATAATTTCTGACTTACGGTGACTCTAAGGCAATCCTATCATGAGGTTTCCTGGGGCTGAGAGTGTGTCACGTGCCCAAGGTCACCCAGTGGGTTTCCACAGCCAAGCAGAGAATCGAATCCATGTCTCCAGGGCCTTAATCTGACACTCAAACTGCTACTGTCTTGCCAAAGGTGATTGGTCAGTTCACCAAAGGCAGAAGGTTAATTTTCAGGGATCCAGAAGCAATAGATGACACCCGTTGTAAAAAGGCCTTACATTTTGTTAAACAGCAAGCAATTTAGACAACATAAGCATACAAGCAATATTAGCATACAGATGAAACCCACTTAAGCCTATGATGCCTATATAAGATAAAGATGGACTTCTTCACCAAGCAGAGATTCCTTCAATCAGCTGCCCTGGAGCCTGGAAAGCGACAGCAAAGGAGACTCCTCTGTGTAGCCACCAGTGCATGGCACTTCAGCTATCAGCCCGTGCTCAACTCATTGTGGAAGCAAATTCTAGGGGGTATTTGGTCTGGGAGGACTGGGCTATCTCTCATGGAAACTTTATGATTGTTTACAAACCTGGAATGAGCTAAACTTCTTTCAACTGTCAAGGCCACTGATTAAGTGGCTATTTTTTGGGTTCCTCCCAGCACCCGTTATCTAGTAGATGTCTCAAGCCAAGAGTAGGCGCCATCTAACAGACATCACTTGCAACTTTGTTTTGTCTACGTTTTAAGCTGGCAATCACACACATCAAAGCAAGATTAAGACAAAATACAAGAATCAAAGCAGTGTTCTTAAGACCTTGAACAAACACAGCATGGAGAAATACTAGTAGGTTTTTAGGCCATTTCCGCACTAGACTGTTATAGTGCTATTATTCCACTATCAACATCCTATGGAATCCTGGGGATTTCAATTTAGGGAGTGGCCTCAGAGGCCCCTCCCTAAACTGCAAGCCCTAGGATTCCATAGAAGGTTGACAGTGGAATAATAGCACTATAAAGGTCTAGTGCAGAAATGGCCTCAATCATGACTTGTAAACATCAATCCCAAATATTACAAGATCGTAAGTCAGGTTTGTGATCCTATAAATACTGAACAGGAAGCCAGATATTGCACTTAAATTAACTAGCTTTTATGGAAGCCTCTGACATACTTGCTTATTAAAATGCATCAATGGAGAGTTATTTACTTCATTACATGTGAAAAGAGAAACTTCTTTTGTAGCGACCAATGTCCAAACTCTTTTGCCAGTGCCCCTGCAATGAAAATGGACTTGTTATACCTCTGCACTTCCCCTTGCACTAGGGTCTCATTTGTAGGACTGCACATGGCCTTCCTTCCATTTCACTCCAAGGCCATTTCTGCACTAGAGTGTTATAGCCGGCCGGCCCCTCCCAAAACTGCAAACCCCAGGATTCCATAGGATGTTGAAAGTGGAATCATAGCGCTATAACACTCTAGTGCAGAAATGCCCTAAGTCTCAGGCCTCACAGACAGTAGGGACTCCAACTGTCCCAATTTGGCAGGGAAGGTCTGGATTTATCGTCTGCTGTTCCGTATCCCAGAATTGTCCTAAAATAAAAATGGTGTGGGGTTGTGGAATCATAATGTGCAATGCTTTCAGTTCCAGAAGAAGCTTGAAGAAGCAGCTGTAACATGGGGGAATGCTGATTGTTGTTAAAGCTTTTAAAGAGAGGGAAGCCTTGATCCCTGGTGGTGTTCTAATAGTCTTTTTTCCCCCTGGCTAGTAACAAATCTATGGGAATCTATAGGCCCATTATTCCCAAATGGTATGGTTATTTTCACCACTCCTAATTGTAGCAGAATACCGTCCCAAATTATGAACTACATTTCCTAATTTTAAATGTCCGGTAAGCCTGCTTTTTTTTTTTTTTTTGGCATGAATGGAGGTAAAAATTTAATCCAGAACTGTAACTTTAAAAAACTGGAAGTTTCTTTTCTTTTTTTTAAAAAAAATTAAAGCAAGAGTTGAGTCATGAGAAGAAATGGGTTAACAGGCTCACATTTTTTCCCCTCTTCTAACAAAATAAACTTCAAATGCTTGCTTGTCTCCAAATGCTTTCATATCTCACTGTTCCCATCATTAAGAAGCCAAAACCGTGTCAGATTTCTGAAGTGGTATTTAGTGCATTCCAGAGAAGGAGGCCATGAATATAGAAGACACTCTGTGCCTGAGGGTATTGTGTCTTCAATTGTGTATTATGGTGGTGGTATGTGGAGTGAGTTTTTTTTTAAAGGAATAAATGTTTAAAGGTCCTGAAGTGAAAGCTTGTGGACTGTTGACATTTGGAGGCAAAAAATGCAGCAAGTCTTCTCTAAATGCATTTCGCCGCTTTTGATTACAGTGAAGATGGGTGGCTTAATTTACAAGACAGACTTTTAGGGCCTGGATAAATTACACCTAACAATTGCAGTCTGACAAGCATAACTGAAAATGTAGGAAGAAAACACCTGTTTTCCACTCAGTTATTAAATGAGACTTCTCATCACTTTCTTTTCTACCTCCTATCCGTAATGTACCTGTCCTTAGGTGCTTCCAAATTTGCAAGAATAGTCAAAGGACCATGGATTTTTCCACAATATGCAATTGTAGTACTGTGATTCCACTTTAACTGCCATAGCTGCATCCTATGAAATCCTGGGGCTTGTAGTTTGGTTCTTTGGTTGAAAATTCTAAATAATATAGACCTCAGAATTCTATAGGAGGGAACCATAGTAGTTAAAGTGGAATTAGGAATGGGATGAATCCAGAATTTTCCGAATGCGAATCCAGATCTGAATCTCTGGAAAGTACAGGGAATCCAGAAACCTCACGGACCTTGAATCTTTTGAATCCTTTTTTAAAAAAAGGGTTTAAAAAGCAAGAGAAAGAAGGATAATCTTGGGCAAGACACACTCTCTCAGCCTTAGCAAAAGCCTAGGCAAAGGCAAATCTCTCTCTGAAGAAATCTGACCAGGACAATTGTTATAGTTTTGCCTCAGGATCTCCCCAGAATGAAAATGACATGAAGGCCCTTTCTACACAGGCAGGAAAATGTGGATTAATCCCACATTTTCTCACCTGTGTAAACAGGACCACATACTATAGTACAGAGATAATCCAGGTGAAAACTGGATTTTCTTTGCTTAGCTCCTTCTGGCATCCTGGGGTTTGTAGTTTGATGATGCACCAGCACACTTTGGCAGAGAAGGCTGTGACACCTTGTAAAACTACAAACCACAGAATTGTGTATGAAAGAGTTTTGCAAGGGAGCTATGTAAAGGAATCTTTCAGCTGCCCTTGAAATCTCAAGAAGACTGTATCTTCCAGCCAATCAGGCCTTTGGTGGGCCCTAGAGGCACCAATTTTGAAAAACCATTTTTCCTCTCTGCTACATGTGGTTTGTCATGTGGCTCGTGAGAAATCATGACAGACATTTCACTTCTCCTATTCTAGGTATAGGTTTATAACCAGGCATTGTTCTTGTGGAAGGAGGTACACCAGCCTACACGTGGCAATCACTGGATGAGATTGTGTGACCTTGCCCTCTGCCCCACTACTTCTGATAAGTGTCAGACCCACTGACCCCAGCATTGACACATGCCATTGATTTTCAGCACAGAAAATAGTGCTGAATTTAAATATTAAATGTTCAATTTAAATGTATTAGAATATAACCCCAGATGTAATTTCTGAAATTGTTAGCAAAGGCCGTTATTACTCTAAGGAAAACAACTCACCTACTTGCCATCCCTTCTTGTGTGTCTGGTCTCCCAGGTTTTCAGGCGTCCCGGTGTCCAACAAACTATTTGTTTGGTGGATTCGAAAGATTTGGTTTGCCAATCTAGCGCAGGGATTCGGATTTGTGAATCTCGAATCCTTGCCAAGGATTTGAGGATTTGGTTGGCCCATCCCTAAATGGACTCATAGTACTATAACTATGTAGTGTGAAAGGACTCTAGCACAAAAGGGTCCTCTGTGCACATGTGTGTGGACCTTATAATGTTCTTCAATCTGGAGAGGAGAAAATGTATCATGTTTTGATATTAACATAAGTTAACATAACATAACATAACATAAGTTAATATCAAAGGGTGGAAGTAATATTGCTACCCACCTTCAACCATTGCTTAAGTCAAAACAAGATCCTTGTTAAATGCAAACTGTCAGAGGAAGAATGTATCAAAGTGTAATACTGCTACATACACACTGCCACCTTTCATAAAGAATGAATTCACTTACTGGATTGCAGAAAAGATTTAAGTTGCTCACTGTGTTCCACGCTTGCTTGGTCATGCCTTTTGTCCTTAACTGTTCTCTCCAATTTAAAAAAAGTGTTCTGTGTTAGAAAGCTGTTAACTCTGTCCACCTCCAAAAGCTGGCAATAACTGGAGTTCTTGTGCTCTGGAAAATATTTCGCCTTCTTGCTGTAGGAGCTCCCCTTTAATTCTATCTGAAAGTGTTGATGTCTGTGCAGAGAGAAGAAGCTGCAAGAAAGGTGGACAGGATGGCTGCTTTGGATTACCATGTCCTGGCCCCTCATCTCCAGTCCTCAGGGGCTAGGGGAGGAATAACAGGATAAGAGAACTGCCTTGGAAATGTCACCCACCAACCTACCTGCATTACTGTGCATATACTTGTCCTACAGGCATCTTTGTAGGAGCTCATGTAGACTGTTCAAAGCAAAGCTTGGATGACTTCCTTTGGTTAAACTACAGCTCCCAGCCGCTTTTAAAAACAAGGCTTGTTGAAACAGAGGTGGACATTCTTCCTCTATCTCTCTGTGTTTGTGTGTTTAGTAGAGAGCTTGGAAAATAAGACATACTTTCTCATTTGTTGAACTTGATGTTTACTATGTTAATTATATGCTCTGACTGAGGCTTAATGTATCATGCTTAATGACAAAATCATGGCCATTCCCTGTGATGATATCACCACGAGGCATCCCTCTATGTCAGAGTCAGGCCCTGATATCTCATGACCTGAGATGCTGCTGAGGTGCCCATCTTAGGTGGAAAAAGGAGCTGCAGCTAGATTGTTAGCTGCGTACAAGCTCCTTTCCTGCAGTCACTCCACTGGCTGCTCTGCTTCTGGCCACAATTCAAAATGCTTGTTGTGACCTAGATAGCCAAATACAGCTCAGATACAGGCTATCTTAAGGACTATATTCTATCATATGACCCTGCCCAGTTTCTAAAATCTTTAGGAGAGAGCACAGTCCCACCACCTTTCCAGGCACCTTTATTGGGAACAAGGAGGGGAGGCCTTCTCTGTGGCTGCTCCCAGCTTTGTAAATTCTTTCCTAGAGACTTTAGGATAGTTCCTCTTTGGCGTCCTTCCATCAGCAAGTGAAAATTTTTCCTCTTCCAACAGGCTTTTAGAAACTGACTACTAGGGCTTTTAAGAGTGTGCCGTTTTGCTGATTCTAATGGATCTGAAAGGTTTTTTTTAAATGGTTTTAAATTCTTTAGCTGATTTAATTTGCATTTTCATAGTAAGTCTTTGTATGTTTTATAATTTTGTCAATTTTTTACCTGTATGTGAGAGTCCAAGGAATGGCAGAAACTATATGAAATCATAATCGTAGTCGCCACTGCCATCCCATCAGCATATAAGTCAGGGCAAGTCTCAGAATCTGAAAAGCATAGATGCACTTTCTCAGGCTGCTTTATCTGCATATTCCCAGTGCAGAGACAGTGGGACCATCCAGCTCATGTCTATGGCTCCTGCGTCTAGTGTGTAGGCATGTGCAGTGACCGCAAGATATGGTTTAGGCCTGATTTGTGATTTGGAAAGCAGCTACCTTCAGCTCAGGTCTGAATGTGGATCTTAATTCAAATATTCAGTCCTTGTGGGAGTCCCCGGGTCTCTCATTTTCAATGGAAGATGTCTTGAACTAATGGATGTTATGCTGAACTACTTCTACAATGTCAGATTAAAGTTATTGGGCAGGTTGTGTTGTTGTCAGTGGAAAATACAGCATGCAATATAGAGCCTTTCTGCTCTACACTGTTATAGTGCTGTTATTCCCCTTCCAACATCCTATGGAATTCTGGGGTTTGTAGTTTACTGAGGCCAAAGAGCTTTCTGGCTGAGAATTCTAAAGGCCCCTCCCTAAACTGCAAACCCCAGGATTCCATGGGATGTTGGAAGTGGAATAATAGCACTATAAACAGTGTAGGGCAGAAAGGCCCATAGAATGTTGATGGGAAATGATACATAAATTCAGGAGAGGAAGGGGGAAATTACAACAGACAGTTGGTTACTATAAAGTTAAAGTTTTCCAGGCCAAGGCAAACCCCCTCTGAACAAAGAAAATCCCACCATAAGTTCACCTTCGGGTTGCTGTAAGTCAGAAACAAGTTGAAGTCACTCAATGCCACAAACTTCAAAACGTCGAACTATTGTTGCATACTGCCATCTAGTGGATAAAGCAGGGTTTTTTTAAACAATGGAATTCCCTGAGTCTTGTCCGTATTCAGAACTGCACAGTGCTCTTGCTGGTCCTTCAACATAGAAGAAAGTACAAGAATGATCTACAATATCTTCAGAAAACAGAGAGGAGGAAGGAGAGAATGAAACACTGGGTAGCGTAGCACTAAACCATGCGTCCAATGAAGATGCATAGAAATAAGAGTGCAATCAATGAGGATGTGCTTCATAAACATTTAACTAGCTATGCGGTAGGAAATTTTGGCAAGCCTGGGACCATCTAGGGACCATACAGACTCCCCAAAGTGCCACCCGCTCACAAAGCAGGAATCAGGAAGTGGCCAGAAGTCCGCTTCTGGTTTTAAGAAATATGAAACAGTGCAGGAGACCATGGTGACCTACTTAAAAGATGAATCACTGATCCTTGAGCTTTCCAGATGAAATGATTCACACTTTTTTTCTTGCCAAATTAAAAAAAAAGGTGGTGTAGGAGAATTGGTGTGTGTGTGTGTATGTGTGCGTATATGTCAGGTACTTCAAAAACAACCCTGAAGCCCTGAGCCTTGTTTTGCCCACCAGGAATTAGCTTTGCCTAGTATGAATGAGAAAAAGTAGCGGAGATGGTGGTGAGGATGATGGTTCAGAAATAATTTTAGACTGCCTTTCTTCCTAGGATATCAGGGCAATATACAAGAGTATGTACATACACATATATACATATACACGCACACGTATATATACGTGCTATGATACAATACAATAAAGTCACAAAACTCAAAATCTGAAACCTAAACACACTGGTGTAGCACTTTAAAATGCTAGGGAGAAAAAAGAGTCCTAATCTGACACTGGAATTACATCAGTATTGATATCACTCAGGATTTCATGAAGGAGAGTATTCCAAAGATGGGGCACCACTACTAAGAAGTCTTTCCCCACTGTCCATGCACAATGAATGACTGTTGGTAGAAGAACCCAGATTTAGCCAAATTACAACTGGAATGTTTATAATTAGCCTGCAAGGCTTAATTGTCCATTAAAAATATGATTTTCAGTGAGTACTTCCCTTACGATCAAGTGTGTGCAGAATGCATACATACAGGGAGACATGCTCACTAGAGAACCTGCATGTTCCTTATATTCATGAATTGCACAAGGGTGAGCTCTGCACACACAGTTGGAGATCCCCTAAATGTGCCTATACAGAGCTATAGTCTAGCAGGAGTCAGCTAAGAGATTCTGGGATTGGTGTCCAACAACTATAGAAGGCACCAGGCTGGTCCATTGAATGACTGTAAACCAGGGGTTAGGGGTTTACTGTTATGCTCCACTCTTCTGATGCATGTAATCAATCTGTATATTTCTAATTAAAAATAAGTGAACCAAGTTCCTATTGAAATGAGATGGATTAAGATAATCCCCCAGAGCTGTCAGTAGTCCTTCAAAATTCACTAGTTAAAAGGATAGACGATAAGTATTTCTAATCCCTGAATAATCTTATCACTATCAGATGGTGGTATTGTTATTATTGTTATTATTAGTCATCTCAAAATTGATATCCATGAGGTTACATTAAACTAGGTATATTCAAAGTAATGGCCATCTTGATTTCACCTCCATTAACATGGAATATTCTGTGTAGTGATGGTCAACCCATCTCAAAAGGATATTGCAGAGCTAGAAAAGGTGCACAAAGAGACACACAAAATGAGTAAGAGCAGGGTGGAGCATGTTCCATATGTGGAAATTCTACATGGATAATACTGAACTCTATGGCTGGAGTTAGTATGAGACAACTTCCTATATTCCTAACTTAGGGTAAAGCCGAGCAATATGTTTAACATGTTCTGTTACTGAGGTGCTTTCCCAAGTGATGAAAGGCACCTGTTTTTCATAGTATATGATTATCCTCACCTATACATCTTGCATTTAGTATGTTTCACTTTGAGATGAAGCTTAATTTCTGAGGCATGCATCTTGAAGGAAATCCCATTGTATCAGGAAAAATGGGGTAATCATAGAGAATATGTGTTCCTCATAGCATTGAATCTGACCCATATATATGTGTGTGTGTGTGTGTGTGTGTGTGTGTTAAACAACCTTTAAAAATTTCTGCAGCACTGTGATTTTTAACTCTTCTCAATCTCTCAAGCTCCATACATTCAGCTACCAGTCATCAAGCAATCTCTATGCATATTCCTGAATACGCTGTTGTTGTTGTCTGCCTTCAAGTCATTTCCAACTTATGGCCACCATAAGGTGACACTATCACAGGGTTTTCCAGGGGCTGAGAGTGTGTGAAACATCCATGGTCACCCAGTTAATTTCTATGGCTGAGTGGGGAATCCTGGGGCCTTTCTGCATAGCACTTAGTGCTATTATTCCACTTTCAACATCCTATGGAATCCTGGGGTTTGCAATTTAGGGAGAAGCCTTTAGAATTCTCAGCTAGAGAGCTTTTTGGCCTCATAAACTACAAACCCCAGAATTCCACAGGATGTTGAATGTGGAATAATAGCACTGTAACAGTGTAGTGCAGAAAGGGCTCTGGTCTCCAGAGTCGTAGTCCAATGCACAAATCACTACACCATGCTGCCTCTCTACTTCCTAAGCATCTGATGTAATAAAAGTGCATAATGCTTTGAAATGTGATATTTGACTTGAATAAAATACTGATATTAATGTCATAGAGCCCATGGAGTGTAGTAGTCTGAAGCCATTTCCGCACTAGACTGTTCTAGCACTATTATTGCACTTTCAACATCCTCTGGAATCCTGGGATTTGCGGTTTCGGGAGGGGCCGGCCGGTCTCGTGCGGAAATGGCCTGAGTGCTAGACTAGGATTCTGAGAGACCAAAGACAAAGGGAATGGCAATTCTCCTCTGAGTAAGTCGTGTGAAAAAAACCTCTATTTTAGGGTCACTATAAGTCAGAGTCAACTTGAAGGTGCATAACAATAGCATTAACGTCACGAGCATAAATGCAGATATTGGAAAGCTATAAGCCTGAAACATTAGGTTGGCTTGTATTTGAAATATATACAAAATGTTAACTGAAGAGTTATAAATTTCCATTTTGTCAGAGTAGAAGAAAACTGTGCAGTCATTAAAATAATACATAATGTCTATAGATTCATGTGAGATCAGAGGTAAATAACTCTCGTGATGCAGGTGAATTTTTCTTCAGAGTCAACCCTGTCATTATATCTTCTGTCTTCTCATCTTTTAGAGCCTTCAGAAACTTATCTAGGAAAGAATAGAATTTAACATTAATTGGCCATAAATACCAGTGTCCATTAATTTAGGAAAAGAAAGCAAAATTTCAGGGTGCAGCTCAACAACCATATTGTCTTTTGATACATGAAAGAGCTATTGAATTTTCAGTAGTATTTGTGAGAACTGAGAGCTAGCATGGTGTAGTTGTTTGAGTACCGGACTGTGGTTCTGGAGGATCCAAACCAGAGTTTGAATCCCTGCTAGTCATAGAAAGCCACTGGGCTCTCACCCTTGGGCAAGTCACATTCTCTTAATATAAAAGGAATGGCAATCCCTTTTTGAATAAATCTTGCTAGGGCCATTGCTGCACTGGATTGTTATAGTGCTATTATTCTACTTTCAACATCCTATGGAATCCTGGGGTTTGCAGTTTAGGGAGGGCCCTAAGAAAATTCTGTGTTAGGATCATGACCTTTAACTTAAATAAAATACTGGTATTTAATGTCATGGAGCCAGTATAGTGTAGCAGTTTGAGTACTAGACCAGGTCTCTGGAGATTGGGTTTGAATCCCCTCTTGGCCACGGAAACTACTTTGGGCAACTCATGCTCTCTCCTCCCCAAGGCAATCTCTTTCTGAACAAATGTTGCCAAGACAGCCCCTTGATTGGTCCACCTCGGGGTCACCATAAGTCAGAAACAGCTTGAAGGCATACAACAACAACATTTGTGAAAAGACAAAGGGGAAGAGGCATTGGTTTTTGTGGAGACATATAAATGCTATTGTTAGGAAAAAGGCAGAGCTTGGAAAATCTACCTCTGTTAAGCTGCGGCTCCCATAATCTAGAGTTCACATTGGCTGGGGATTTTTAGGAGCTTTTCTCCCCAAAGTAAACTCTCCCAAGCTCTAGGGAAAAGTAGCTTTGATCATAGGCCCTTGCTGCACCTTACTTTCTTCCAGTGCTGGGGTCGCGCGAGCAGCCTCCGGCGAGAGGCTCTCGCATCCAGGGTCCTTCGGCTCCGCACGAGCTTCCTGCTTGTGTGAGAGCCCTGCTTCTTCCTTCTGCAATGCAGCCTGGGACTTTCCCAGGCTGCACTGGGGCAGGAAGCACGACTGGTGTGGCTCCGGAGGCTCCACACGCCAGGTGAGTGTGGGTGGGGCCCAGGAGCAATGTGGGATCGCGCACCATGAAAAGGTGCATGATCGGCACTTGCTGGCCCTTGGAGTGTCAAGTGATTGTGAGTGCGTCGTGCAGATCGCTCCTCACAGTTGCGTGATGCTCAGGCATCCTTTCACATGGCAAATGCGGTGCGGAAAGGGCCATAGTCTGGCACAAAGAAATCAGCTCACAGGATCACCCTCAAGGGTTCTGGTACCAATGCAAGCATTCTCCTCATCTCTTTTGCTCCTGATTCAGTGAGAGAGGAAGTTCCTGGGTGAAATATGCAAAATACAGTTTTTTTTTCAAGGTTAGAATTTCTTGATGATCCTTTATGCCTCCTGCTAAGAGGAAGAGTTTTGTTTGCTTGATTGTTTTGGAAGAACTCTCAATAATTTCTTCATAAATTAAAAAAAAATGTGGGAAAAAGCAAAACCAACAAATAAAACCATCCAGACAGAGGATTTGGGAGTACTTAACTCTTGAAAGTTTTTAATGTCTTGTGAGTTCTACCACGTTTCTAGTTCTGAATTAAGTTTGCCACCATTTCCCCTTCACTGCCTCATCCTCTCAAACAGGTACATGGAAGGCAAATCAGACATGGTTCTTTCTATGCTAGGAAATAGCTTTACCATTTGCATTTGATTAGTGTGAGTGGCTGAGAATTTTGCTCATATTCTTCCAAAGTACTCATTTTTCTTCATAAACAGGACAAGAATAAAAGGAAGTTAGAAAAAAAAGCCTCTCATTCATAGATAGGAGGATGATCTAACATAGGATCGTGCTAACAAAAGAAAAGAGAACACGCAATTTTGGTCCATTTCCCCACCCTTTGACCCCATTTGCAAAACTTCCAGTGTGTTTCTTAAAGTTTTGCAGGCCACAAGATGCTATGGGGAAAGAGGGGTGGGTGAACATTGCCCCCTCTTCCATGGATAGAAAGGTACATGAGGACACTGCCCTCTAATATTCAATTTTTGTTAAGGTTCTGGAGTGTGTGGTGGCCTCTCAGCTCAAGGGGATTTGGGATGAAATGGATTATCTAAATCTGTTTCAATCTGGTTTCAAGCCTGGTTATAGGACAGATATGGCTTTGGTCACCTTGTGTGACCAAAGTGTGTCCTTGTTGGTTCTGCTAGATCTTCCAGTGGTTTTTGATATCATTTTGTTATCATATACTTCTGGGTCACCTTGCTGGGATGGAACTTGGCAGCAGTGTTTTACAGTCACTTTGTTCTTTCCTGGAGGGGAGAACCCAGAAGGCGGTGCTGGGGGACTCCTGTTTGACCCCTTGGCCTTTGGGCTGTGGGATCTTTCAGAGTTTGGTTCTGTCCCCCCATGCTATTTAACATATACATGAAACTACTGGGATGTCTGGAGTTTTGGGCTTCAGTGCCATCAGTATATGAATGACACCCAACTTTATTACTCCTTTCTGCCGCAAACCAAGGAAACTGTTTTGATCTTAAACTGGTGTCGTCCATAATGCACTAGATGAGGATGAACAAATTGAAATGTAATCCAGACAAGATGGAGGTGCTCCTGGTCAGTTGGAAAGAAGATCAGGGAATAGGGATGCAGTCTGTGCTGGATGGAGTTATACTCCCCCTGAAGTCATAGTTCTGCAGCTTCACTGTACTTCTAGATTTAACTCTGAACCTGGATGTCCAGGTTTCAGTGGTGGTTAGGAGTGCATTTGTACAGTTAAAGCTTGCTGGGCAAGCTGTGCCCATTCCTTGAGACATTAGATATAGCCATGGTGACACATGCCTTAGTTGTATCTCAGTTGGATTACAGTAATGTGCTTTTATGTGGGGCTGCCTTTGATGAATGTTTGGAAACTTCAACTGGTTCAAAGAATTGCAGCCAGATTGCTAACTGGGGCTGACTACAGGGAACATGTACGTCCATTGTTGCAGCAGTTCCACTGGCTGCTGGTCTGTCTCTGGGCACAATTCAAAGTGCTGGCTATGATCTTTAAAGCCCTACATGGCTCAGGTTCAGGTTATTTGAAAGACTGTATTCTTCCTTGCAAACCAGTCTGTGCTTTGAGATGATTGGAAAAGCCTTTCTCTCTGTCTCATCATGTGGGAACACACAAGAGGTCTTTCTCAGTGGTTGCCCCCAGTTCTGGAGCGTCCCAGACTGGCATCCTCCCTACTTTCTTTTTTTAGACAAGTAAAGACTTTTCTATTCTAACAGGTATTTGATGAATCACTATATAAGACCTACCTTACACAATGCGCTGGATATTACCAATGGTTGTGCTGGTGGTTGTGTTTTAATTATATATGTTTAATTTTTTTTTAACCTTGTTTTAACTTTTGTATCTTGTGGATTTTTGACAAAGTCTGTTTAATTGTTGTAAGCTGCTTCTGGGAAAAAGGCAGGACAGAAATAAACCAACCAACCAACAAATAAATAAAAATACCAGTAATCCTTGGTCTAACATTAGAATGATGGATTAAGAATACTATATGACAGTGTCATGGCTCTGCTGGAAAAATCTGTTTAGGAGGTAACCTGGAGTTTTCTAAACCAGACGACAGGGAAGAGCCCTTCATCTCAATGGGTCTTGGAATGGAGGGGTGGGTTCTGAGCCATCACAGAGGCTGGCAGCCAAACCTTCCTCTCAAGGCATGGAGAGCCCCTGGAGTGAACTGGAGGCAGATGTTCAGCAGCCAGCTGGCTCCCAGTTAGCCTGCAGGTGTCATAGTGCCCACCTGAGGAGCAAGATTCCTTGTGAGTTAACGGATGCTCATTAGCTAGACTCCTTTCATATGCGAGTCTTTTGTCAAGCAACTGTACTGACCTACAGCTGTGCCCTGGATGGGACTCTGAATGGTTAGAATTAAAAGTCTTCTGTTCCAGTCAAAGAACTATTAGAATAGTGCAAAGGAGCTAGATTTAGCTCTTGCTTGCATCTTTCCTAACCAAAGCTGAGAGGATTTACTCTTTTGGATGACAACTTCCAGGATCATCAAGTCAGCGTGGGTGGGAGTTGTTATTATTGCTTCATGGATGTACATGGTGCTGTAAAGCAAAGCTTTCCAAACAGCTGTATTCCAAAAAGGAACTTTTACAACATAGTTACTGACTAGTTAACTCTCACTAACTCTCTATGTTAGGCTCTGCCCTGCCTTGGACTCAGCCACTGGGTTTGCCCTTTTGTTTGGGTCGTGCCAGCCTAGAGCTTGGACTGACTTGACATTGCTTTTGGAACCCATCCAAACTTCACCTTGCCTGAAGGAGGACAGACAAGGCTGAGCAGATGGACAGGAGAAGCTGCATCTGTGTCTACTATACTACGAGCGTTTTAGTGAGTAATTGGGGATTACGGTTTGGCAGAATATACCAACTTGGTTGGCAAATCAGCACTGACTATTTCTTCACAGAAAGTTTAGAAATAGTTTAGAGGTTTTGACATTTTTTGTGTGGTAGTGCTGGGAGTAGGATTGTTGGGTTCTTGAGGGAAATGCTCCTGTCCTTTTAATAACGTATTTCCTGGTGTATAAGACTCCCTTTTTCCCCTGAAAAATACTGTTTGAAAATGGGGTGCATCTTATATGCTGGTGCATCTCATACGCTGGCAAATATGGTAATTTGTGTAGAGGGAAGAATGTTGGCATATAATGGTTTCTCCTGCATCAACTCTGCTTTTTTGTGTGAAAAGTAGACTTTTTTTTATCTATGTAGTTACATACTTAAAATGTGTTGTCCAAAATGAAATCCAGTGAATTTATGGGGGAATCTCTTGGAATTATATGACATGTAAGAAGATTTGAAATGCAAGCTTGTTAGGATCAGAGAGTGAAGCTAAAGATGTCTGGAAGACTAGAGCAGCTAGTGACGTATTGGACTTTGATAGGATTTTTGGTATGATACTTTGAGGTACTATAGCAGAGACATTGGTGTGGATAGTTAGGCTACAAGGTTAAGAGAACCTGAGGCTGTTTCTGCCCTGCACTGTTATAGTGTTATTCCACTTTCAACATTCTTTGGAATTCTGGGGTTTGTAGTTTACTGAGGCCAAAGAGCTCTCTGGCTGAGGAGTCTAAATGTCCCTCTCTAAAGTGCAAACCCCAGGGTTCCATAGGATGTTGAAAGTGGAATAATAGCACTATAACAGTGTAGGGCAGATATGGTCTTAGAGAGATGGATATGCTTAACTTGGAAAAGAGATGGCTGAGAGGTATTCAGAGACATAGCCATGTTAGTCAGTTTCAGCATAAAAAGTTACGAAAGAATCCTTGAGACCAAGAAAAGTTTCTAGTGTAAACTTTTGTGGGCATCCAGCCACTGCATCAGGTGCATAGAGTGTCCACACATCTGGTGAAGTGCATGATGAAGTCCATGAAAGCTTATGAAGTGAAGAAGCCCATGAAAGCTTACAGTAGAAATTTCAAAGTCTCAAAGGTGCTGTGCCTTATATTTGAATTTACATCATACAGAATATGGAGCAAATTTGTTTTCTGTTGCTCAAGAGACTAGGACATGAACCAGTGGATTCAAATTACAAGAAAAAAATCCTCCCAAGCATTGGGATGAATTTCTTGATGCTAATTGCTGCTCAACAGTGGAAATGATTAACTCAAAGGGTGATGGAGTCTTTTTCTGTGGAGGCTTTCAAACAGAAGTTGGACAGGCATCTTGCACAAATGCTTTAACTGTGTATTCCTGAAATGGCAGGGAGTTAGACTAGATGGCCCTTGAGGTCCCTTCCACTCTCTCCTTCTGTGGCCATTTCCACATGGCATCACAGTCCCGCTATGGGGATGGGAGGGCAGCAGTCTGTGGGTCGTGTTTCTGCATGACGTTGCCACAGTCCCGCTGCTATCCCGCCCCCATCTGTCATAATCATGGGATATTTGCTCAACGGAATAAATCTGCCACGTGCCCATGATCATGTGATGTTCCCATTCTTCCTGGCCATGCGGAAGGGCAGGAAGCATGATGGTGGCGCTTCCTTCCCCAGCACAGCATGGGAAAGAGCTTGGCTGCGCCGTGGAAGGCAGATGCGTGTCACGTGTGCTCCCTTCCACCGGAAGCTGGCTGGGCATGGAGGGAAGTGGGTAGGATGTGGAAATGGCCTGTGATTCTCTTCTATGTTATTTTGTTTTGTGGTGCTTTCTACAAAGAGACACAGGGGAACATGCATTGGGTTACTCACACTGCTGTGGATCCGAGCCATCCCCGGTGAGTGCCAGCAATTCCAGCTCCTTCAGGCGGATGCCAAGCTCACAAATCTCCCCATCTGGCTGCTGCTGTTGCTGCTGCACCCCAGTCCCACACTGAGAAGCGCTCTCAGCAGCAGGACAAAAGAAGCGCAGAGGCTCATATGGGATGGGGGCCAGGCCTGCTGGCCAAGGAGGTGGGCAGCAGCGGTCATTGGCTGGTGGGAGGATCCCAAGCCCAGGTGGTGGTCTCTGAGGACCAGCGGGTCCCACTTCACCGCCTCTCAATGGCACAAAAAGCTTCCGCCAGAGGCTACAGTCAGCTAGGGTGGTGTTTTGTGCCGTTCGGTCATAGAGGGAAGGAAAGTAGAGAGGGGGTGGTGGTCGAGGGGTTGGAGGGGGCTGTTGCTGGTGGCTCATGGGGCTCCTTCTGACGGCTCAGCAACCACTGCTGCCACCATGGAAACCATGGAATCTGGAGGAACTCATTGGGTTTGAGTGTTCTATATAAGGCAATGCTCTACGACAGGATTCTCAGCCTTTGGTCCTACAGGGGCGTAATGTCAGTGAACATTTTACTGATATGTTTCTAGATTCAAAAGGCAAACCAGAGTTCCCTGTAGAACCCTAAAGCTGTGCTGGGAAATATCTAGGTCTCCAGACATTGTTGGACTCCAGTTCCCATCACACTTGCCACTAGCATGACCCAGTGGGAAGGTACAGTAGAAGTTATTATCCAAAAATATGTGAAGGGCCACACACTTTCTTAAAGGACTTTGTAATGGGACTATCTCAAGGATTGCCTTTTCCTGTATGATCTTGCTCATATGCTAAGGCTATCTCAATTTGTTGGGCTTGTCCTGGCCTCAAATAATTGCAGAAAACATCAACGTGGAGGAATTTCTCAGCAACAGTACCCACTCTTTGACAAATAAATCTGCTAAGAGAGGGCTTTTCAAAGTCTCTGATGAAAACCCAATGTGCTCTTGATGAAAACCCAAAGTGTTTTAGCAGCACTTGAATCAAATGTTTGATTAGATTGCTCTCTCTCCTTTTATGGTCACGGTTTTCTGTTTTGTAGTTTGCTTTGTGTGTCTGTTCACATGCGTTTAGTATTCAAGGACACACCCACGTTAATCTGTTGTCAGTATACAAAAGGACCTTGCAGCACCTTTGAGACTGAGAGAAAGAAGTCTGCACCATAAGCTTTCATTGACTGAGGCCATTCTCACCCTCCACTGTTACAGTGCTATTATTCCACTTTCAACATCCTGTGGAATTCTGGGGCTTGTAGTTTACTGAGGCCAAAGAGCTCTCTGGTTGAGAATTCTAAACGCCCCTCCCTAAACTCCAGACCCCAGGATTCCATAGGAGGTTGAAAGTGGAATAATAGCACTTTAACAGTGAAGGGTGGAAATGGCCTGACTCTACCTAGCTTGCTTTGTTAGCTATCTTGGATGTTTTTAATTCTGAACTAGAAGGCAGCCTGCATATATTCATGATGAAATATATAAACCAAAAAGTTGTCCTATTATACTCTAAGGTCGTTAGATAGATGATAGATGGATGGAACATAAATGGAAAGGTAGGAAGATCAACAGATGGCTGCCAGGAATCGACAAATAGGATGAAGCCGGGATCATTAGAGGCAAGAAGAACATTTAGTTCATATTTCAGTGAACTCTTTGAGTCTTCCCATTAATTTTCTGTCATACCAGTGAATGATTCTCATTTGCATCTGTGGTGAATTCTAAACCATTGCACCTGGGCAGAGGTTAAATTACCTCGTCTGTATGTGTGTGTTTATGTTTATCTGTGTGTTTTCAGCTCTCTTGCCTTTTCTGATTGGCACTTTAGGGTCTGTTTTTCCAAGGCTCTGGCACCATATTACTTGCAGAAACAAGCAAAGACTTGGAACAACCACTGACAAAAGTTAAAGGGAAGAGTGCTAAAGCTGAGTTACAGTTGAATATTAAGAAGACAAAAACAATGACAATAGAGAATTTAGATAACTTCAAAGTGGGTAAATAAGACATTAAATCATAAGAGCATAAAATTGGAAGGGGCCTCATAGGCCATCGAGTCCAACCCCTTGCTCAACACGGGATCTCCAGCTAAAGCACCCCCAGCAGGTAACTGTCCAGTCCCTTTTTGAAGATGTCCAGTGAAAGAGACCCCACAACCTCTCTAGGCACTTGGTTCCATTCAGCAATGGAACCAAGTGCCTAGAGAGGTTGTGGGAGAGGTTGCTGAACTGCTTTTATGGTCAAGATGTTCCTTCCAAGATCCATTCGAAATCTACCCTCTTGTAACTTAAAACCATTAGACCTCATCCTACCCATTTGGGCAGCAAAGAACAGCCCGGCCCCCTCCTTTCTCTGACAGTCCTTGAGATATTTAAAGAATACAATCATAGCACTTGTCAGTCTCTACCCAGCTGAACATGCCCAGCTGCTTCAAGCTTTCATCATGTGTTGTTCCTCATACCTCTTATCATCCTTGTTGCCCTTCTCTGAACCTGCTCCAGCTTGTCTATATTTTTCTTAGAATCACTTGCCCAGAACTGAATGCAGTACTCCAGATGAAACCTGAGCAGTGCAGAATATTAGTGGGACTATTACTTCCCTTGAGTAGAGAACTACAGTTCTATTAACTTAGGCTAAAATATTATTTGCTTTCTTTGCTGCAGCATCACACTGCTGGATCATGTTCAACTTTTGATTCAGGTCTTTTTCACATGTAATGCTGCTAAGTCAAGTATCCCCCATTCCATAAGTGTGCATTTGCTTTTCGTGGCCTAAATGTAGAATTTTGCATTTATCTCTGTTGAATTTCATTCTGTTAGTTTCAGCCCAACTTTCTAATTTATCAAGGTTTGCTTTGCATTCTTTTCCTGTCTTCCAGTGTGTTAGCTACCCATCTGAGTACTGTAACATCTGTACACTTGATAAGGATTGTTTCTAACCTGTTATGTAACTCACTGATAAAAATAAATAGTCAAAAGACTTTCTGTATCTTGGCTCTGTCATTCATCAAAATGGAGACTGCAGTTAAGAAATCAGAAGAAGACTAAGGCACTTTCCACAACATACCTTAATAGCACATTGTTCTGTTACAATTCCAGCATTACCATTTTTGTGATGGTATCGGGTTCAGAATGCTCTGCACCGCATCCTTTGGCCTTAAGCGGATGAGTAGTGTTATTGCCACCAGTGTTCCCTCTGCACTGCAGCATCATTGACCAGTGCCTTTCCCCACCATTTCCCTGCCTCTCAGCTCCTGATTTGTTGGAGTTGTTTTTGTTTTGTGAGTCATACTAGTGCAGCCACATTGTAACGTCATGACACACTGGTACACTATTGCATTTTTTGTGCTATAACACTAAATATGTATTTAATTTTTTTTAAAAAATTAACTCAAAGGAGAAATTTAAAATAAACATGGAGAAGTGATGGATTGCAAACTTACCACGCCATGGGAGTAGCTGAGGGAGAGACAACCTGGGCATGCCCATATTCTGCCCATTCCTGGATTGGGGATGACAGGAAGCACCCTCAGGTGCTATTGAGGAACTGCACTCAGTTGATGAGATTGTAGCAGGAAAAGAGGCTCTTAACAGATTTTTTCTGGAAAGGAAATAGGGCTGATTTGCAATGCGTGGGAATGTGACAGCAGCTGGTTAGTGATGATGTCGTGTGGCATCATGGGTCCTGGACCGAGAACAAACCATTACTATGGCAGGATGATTAGGATGATGTCATGCAGAAAGGGCCTAAGATTTGAGATGGCAGCCATGAAGAAACTAGAATAGACTCTGACATGCAGAGATATATCATTAAATGTCAAAGTCAGAATCATCCAATACATAGTCTTTCTGATTTCTATGTGTGAGTGTAAACTGGACAGTGCAGAAAGCTGACAAAACAAAAAAATCAACTCATTTGAAATGTAGTGCTGGAGAAGAGTTCTGTGGATTCCATGGACAGCTAAAATGAAAAATACAGTGTGCCCTTCGTATATGTGGGGGTTCCATTCCAGTGTTGTGTCTGTTGATTATAATGGGAGAGATGTTTTGTGTGACCTCACATTCAAGTGCCTTGAGCCTTGGGGAGAGGCAGGTAACAAATAAAAAATCATCATCATCGTCGTCGTCGTCATCATCATCATCATTTATTAAGTGTGCATGGGGTATGCCAAAAGAGAGAACACTGTAAATGTATCTCAGAGCAAATGAAGCCTGAAATGTTATCAGATGCAGAGGTGACTGTGCTTTGGACATATCATGAGACAACAATGTGACTCACTGGAAAAGACAATAATGATAAAGTAGAAGGCAGGAGGAAAAGAGGAAGACTGTACTAGATAATCAAGGAAGTCATGGCTGTGGGTTTTCAAGAACTGAGCAAGGCAATTGATGCTTGGGACTCTTGAGGTCTCTTATTCATAGGGTTGCCATAAGCTGAAGTTGGTTTGATGGTAAATAACAACAAACTGCAAATGTGTCTGGGTGTGAGTTAGAAACAAACTAGGGCAGTCCTCGGCCAGCAGAGTTTTGAGAAAAAGCAGCAAACTGTTAGATGATGATGGTGACGGTGGTGATGGTGATGATGATGAATATTTGTGTGTGCATATGTGTGTGCTGTGTGTGTGCTGACAGGGATTTTCAAGGAATGTGGGATTTTCTGTTTTGTTAACTTGATTGGCCTTGGATACTACATCTTGACCTGGATGAGAGAGGGCTCAGCTTCAGGCAGCAAAATATTCGGGCTGGCCTTATGGAAAAGAAATGGAGTTTTGGCTATTGCAAGCAGAGCTTGGAAAATAAATTTGTTGGACTACCCCCTGCCCACAATCCCCTGTCTAATAAGTCAAAAAGAAAGTTTTTGAAGCTCCAATTGAGAATCAGGTACTTGGACTACGGATCCTCGACTTTCTTCCATTATTTAAAACAGCTGTCTAGATGTTGCTGGACTATAACTCCCAGCATTCCTCATCATTGCCTTTGCTGGCTAGGGCCAGTGGGAGTTGCAGTCCAACAGGATCTAGAGGGACACGTGATTACCACCCTCTGGTAACTCTGACTTTTGAATAGTTTTACAATGAGGGCAAAACTTGTATTCTATTCCAGGATTTCTTGACAGAGAGATCTGATGACAGGGTGAAATGTGTTGCTTCTGAGCCTAATTCAAGGTGGTAATGCTTTCAAAACGCTAAACAGATTTGGACACACCGACCAGCCCATGCTTTAAGATAATCAGGCCCTTCACCAAGAACCTTTGGTACAACATGAGACAGAAAGGCAAAAATCTTTTCCATTGTGGCACCCTGGCTCTGTAGCTGGTGCCAACATTATCCTTTTTTTTTTCCAGTCACCAGGCCAAACCTGATTCGTTCATCAAGACATTTTAAATTGGTTTATTAAGCTGGTAAAGCTAGCTGTTGATATCTGCCCCTCCCCCCATGTACTTGGTGCTGTTTTATTCTTTCAATTGTATATTATTTTGGAATCTCCTTTTTAAAACTGCATCTTATGTACTACCCTTCTATCCTAGGACACAGAACAGTGCAACAATATTTTATCGAAATAGATAGATATGCATAGCACTGGACCTCAAAGAGCCAGAATATCTAGCATTACACGAGCCCTACTTCCATGCATCCACACCACCATAATGATGGATATCTTACTAGGTTTGTGGTCATCATGACTGAAGCGTTTTCTCCAGGAACAAAGTTGTTTCACATAATATTGGACTACTCAGAATAATCCTGCAGTGCTGATTTTCATCCAGCAGAGGGAATCAAACATCCATACTCTACAAAATATTTGTGTATATGTGTGTGTGTGTGTGTGTATGTGTGTGTGTGATCTATATTTGTTCATTCTCTTTCATGCACTGTGTCTTTTTCCTACAAGGACATAACCTCCAGGGTGGGAAATAATTGGGGTTACCACAATATCGGAAGGGTGTGCAGATCCTTACTTGAGGAACTAACGTTTGTTTGATTAAACAGCATTTTCCTAAGGAGATTCAGCAGAAGGGAGCAATGTGTAAAGTAGGGCAGCAGCCTTTAAATCAATAGATTTATCAACAAAAAGCTTTAGATCCTGGCTCTAGACTGCATGTGTTCCCCCTCTCCCATTCTCCAGGTAGTCCACAAGGTGTGGAGCACCACCCATTTTCTCCTGCACCGCAACTGTTCAGGAATCAACTGGACTGCAGGGAAACCACCACCACCACCACCACCACCACCACAGCAACTGCTTTTCTGGTATTCCTATCAGGGTTCCTGGCCACATGGAGCTGTCTTGAAGATATGAAGATCATCTCTCTCCTTATGTAGAAAGAAGTAATGTGGAGGACAAGACTAGAATGTTCCTCTCCTCAGACATTTACTTTTCATACGTTATAGAACGCCTGAATAGGAATTGTGAGTATACTGGGGGTTGGAGGAGGGCTGTCACATCAGAACAATGCCAGGCCCAGAGATCTCATAGCCAAACTGCAAAGCCTAAGGACAATGCCTTGTAATGTCACAGAAGGTTGGCATTGGTGGTGCTATAAGGTGACTTCTTTACGCCCTATGTGACATCTTTGTGACATCTTTATGCCACTCAAATCAAGAACACAAATTCTAACATATGGAAAGTATAGATATACACAATTTTCAAAGCAGTGCACTCACTGTGAGATTCTTCTCTATTGCTCTGAGGACCAGTTGAAGAAGGTCCAGGCCCTGAGAGTCAGGGCAAAGCCTTAGGGACTCTGGGAATTTTAGGTGGACAAAGTGCAGAAATGAGGCTGCATGTGACCCCGAAGGCCATTTTTGAAGCCCTTGACTCCTCCAGACACCCAAGCACCCCATTTTCTGGTCCAAAAAATGTGAATTGCCTCTCTTAAAAGCCTCAGGGCATAGTAATTCATCTTTAAATACATTGTTGTCCTGCATTGTTTAAAATAAAAAAACACTCATTTTTCAAAAGTGAACTTTCAGGTACTTTGAATGTTGCTTTCATTTTTTGTGGCATCTTTGGTAGCCCATGTAGGCCCTGGAAAGCCCTGGGGCAAAAGGAAGGAAAGAAAGAAAGAAAGAAAGAAAGAAAGAAAGAAAGAAAGAAAGAAAGAAAGAAGGAAAGAAAGAAGGAAAGAAAGAAAGAAAGAAAGAAGCCCTCCAGAGCCTCAACAGTTGTTCATTCCTGGAGTTGCCCTATTGATGTGAGTTCCGTGGATTTTATTGGGTCTGCTCAAAGTAGGAAGGTAGAATGGCACCTTGTACTGGATAGGAAGAACTCCACAGTGTTCTATCTTATGTTTTTGTTTCTTTGGTGGCTGCTAAAGTCTTCCTATAGTCAAGCTACCACAATAAACTATAAATCTGATCCCCTTAAGCAGAACTTTCGCAAAAAAGCTGACCTGTTGAATTGTGGTAATACCTGAGATGGCTGAGAGATGAGCAGTTTGCCATTTGCTCTGTTCACATGAGGATCATAGCTAGTTCCTTTAGGTGGCAAGCTACACCTTTGGTCTTTGGAACCTAAAAGCAGTGTCACACTGGGGCCCAACACTTAACACAATGGATCTCTCTTCCCCTGCCCCACCTCACCATAGATCTCTGTACTGCTTCACAGCTTCAAAGTCAGGAGGGGTGTTCCCAGCCCTGTGAACAGATTTGAGGGTAGGTGTTACTACTACCAGAGGATAGGTATCTCCTGGAGAATGAAGATTTTTAAAAGTAATGTGACTAGCTATTGATGGACCTTTCTTCCTCCGAATGGACAACATTTTAAGTGTGTGATCATTCAAACTTCCCAGAATCCCACAGTGCTTCTGTAAGTGGAATCATCCCACTGGAGGACCTAGTGATATTCTGGAATGTATTTTCTTTTAAAATTATCTGGTGAATTTTATGCTCTTTTAATGTACATTTAATAGAGTGTTGAAGGCTCATGTCCTGGTCTTTGATTAATCTTATGGGCCTTATATCATTGTACTCTATCTCTGATCAACGTGTATAAAATATGTGATTTCTAAAATATTTCGTAGCTAATTAGAAATTAATGTGCAAAGCATACCATTAAACAAAGTTTCTCAGGAGTGCATTAATCCCCTTTTTATAAAGAGAAGTGTCTAAATCTGCCTGTTTTTGTTTTAAATGCCAAGATGATAAATGAGCCTCTCATAGATCACTCCCTTATGACTCTGCTTCTTGTCAGCTACCTCTGTTCTTAGCAGACGTCTAGCATAAAACATGTTCTTTAATCACACACCTAGAGTGGCAGTTCCTGCCAACCTGAAATCAAAGGAACCAATCAATGAGGTTGAGGAGAAGGGTGTTGGAAATATGGCCACCTGGAGACAAATTGCTGCCTATTTTTGTAATGTACTCGTCTTGTAATATTTTATAATGCTGATATTCTCACTGGAAGCAGAATGGTGCATAGCAGCTTCGCAATATACATGCGTTTGGGCATGTTCAAAGTAAGAACAAAGTAGATGGTGTGGTGCAGTGTTTAGAACCTTGGCTTGCGATATGGAAGGCCCAGGTTTGATTCCTTACTGTGCTGTGAAACATTTAGCAATAGCAGTTACATTTCTATACTGCTTATCAGTGCAAAGCACTCCCTAAGCGGTTTACAATGTTTTTAGCTAATTGCTCCCAACAAGCTGGGTACTCATTTTACCGACCTACAGAAGGATGGAAGGCTGAGTCAACCCAGAGCCCTGCAGGATTGAACTCACAATCTTGTGGCTGCAGTACCGGCATTTAACCACTGTGCTACCAGGGCTCTCTGGACTAGTCACTTAGTCAGCTTAGTCTACCATGCAGAGTTGTGTTGCAGACAGGGATGAAAAGAAAATCCACAGTTATTCGTTCTCAGGTTGAAAAACAGGTTTCCCGGCAGCTGGGAACCCTTTTGGAGAGAAGAATAGACCAGGGAGAATTTTGTGTGATTTTCTCATGGTATTCAATGTTCTGAAGTGAAGGAGAAAAATAGTGGGTTTTTTTTTGCAAGTTCTCTGTCCAGGAAAACCAAATGATGGCAAAATATTAAAGGATTTATATCCCTAGTTGAGGATAAATGGGAAAGAGAAGAACCATTTATGCCACTTTAAGCTTTTCCATTGGAGGAAAAGTGAGACGTAACTGAGGCCATTTCTGCACTGGGAATTTAAAATGGTGCAGAGCGACCTCCAATGGAGGTCTTCTGCACCGTAGAGTGGACTGAGGTGGACTACTTTCTGTAGATCCACACCTCAGTCCAGTTCTGCACGACCAGAAGTGGTTGCGCAGCATGGTTTTTAAAAACCTCTTTTTTGAGGTTTTTAAAAAGCACGGAGCGAGCGAAGCCATGTAGCTCCGTCGCCCGGTTCCGGGGCAGATTTGCAGGCGCTCTCAACTGCGTGCCTGCAGATCTTCTGGGGGCGGGCTTTCGGCTGGCGAGCTTCTCTGGTTGGTGGAGAGCCTCCACCAACCGGAAGTCGCCATTTGGGACACCGGAGGACTGCAGAGCAGCGAACTCGCGCTGCTCCTCGTGGCGACGGACTCGGCCAGTTGGAAAACAAAGTCAGTAAGCTCCGTTTTTGGGCGCCCCCCCCCATATGCGGAAAGGGCCTGAGACAGATAGGCTATCTATCTTAGTTGCATCCTCCTTTTTTTCATCCAACAAGACAGATATTTCCACTATAGCCCCTAAACCCAATTTTCAGTGTCTGAAATATTTGAATAAGGGTGTGTTGCTATTGATACCCTGAACAGAAGTTATTTTAGATTTTATTAAGGGTCAACAAAGAGATTTTAGGCATGCAAAGGAGATTTACAGCAAGGTTCAAATCCTCTTTTAGCTAGGATTGCTGAGTCAGAAGCATCTCAAGCCCTATGATTTTAGGATCAAAACCTAAGAGCTAGGAATGTCCACTGTTAATGTTATTAAGTGTGATACATTAAGCAGAAGTCATAACTCACTAGAACATATAATTCAAGTAAAAGTCACCAAACCTAGCAAAGGAGAAAAATATTTCTGTATTTTGAAATTAAATTTTCTAGGCTCTGACCTGAAGAGAAAATACATACACCAAAATTTGTCCAGTTCTAACAGTTTTGTAAGCATTTATCCAAGGAACACTTGTCTAAGGAAAGTTTTCCAGGCTCTGCTGTAAACAATAAATGGTTTATAATAGATACTCCAAATCAGCTTGAAGCAGTATGTAATTTCCAAGTATGCTGTTACCCTGAGATTCTTCCCTGCTCTCCCTGAGGACCAGAGAAGAAGGTCTAGGGCCCAGGAGAGAAGGAGAGTTCAGGGCCCCCACAGAAGAGCGGTTATGGCCCAAGAAGTAATCCAGAAGTGACTGCTGATTACTTCCTGTTACTAAAAAGGTCTAAAAAGCCCTATATGGCCCTAAAAACATGGGCATTTTTTCCTTGTGGGATGCATTGTGTTGGAAGTGCAGCCTTCCAATGTGATCTCCAAGCATCCCACAGTTACCCACTTCTAGTCTAAGCCCTGAAACTAAGGGCTAAGTCCTGAGACCTGAGAACCCTACATAGATGTCCAAGGCCAAACTACAAGCAAACAAACAAACAAACAAACTTCTAGAAATTCTAGAAATCATAGCACAACCCACTACAGGACTTTTGGGATCTAAGGCCCTTTCTGCATGGCAACTGCATCCCAGCATGGGGACGTGAAAGAAGCAGGACTGCCACGATGCTTCTGCATGATGTCATTGTGGTCCTGCCCATCTCCTGTTGCCAACCAGTGCAATCATGGGGTAAATAATTGACGAAGTTTCTCCATCAATGACCTCCAAGTGTGTGATGCTGCTGTATTTACCTGCCATGCGGAAGGTCCAGTAGCATGATGGAGGCACTTCCTGCTCCAGCGCAGCATGGGAAAAAACCTGGCTGCGCTGTGGAAGAAAGAGGCATATCCTTTTCATTCCCTTCCACAGGAAGCTGGTCAGATGTGGAGGGGAGCATTCCCATCTCAATTCCTTCCTGGCAAAGGCACTGCTGGGATCATGACTGGAGGAAGATGGAGTAAAGTAATGCGTGGAAATAGCCTCACTGAATTCAGTGAGGTTTACTCTTTCAATTGCTACCTTAGTACACTGAACATTGATCCTCATTATTTTTAAGCTCTCACATTACCTTCTGTTCTGAACCAAGGAGAGAAAAATGGAATGCACAAAATATAGGCAGCAAAAAATGGAATGCACAAATATAGGATGGGGGACACGTGGCCAGATAACAGTACATGTGAAAGGGATCTAGGAGTCTTGGTAGATCACAAGCTGAGCATGAGTCAGCAGTGTGATGCGGCCGCCAAGAAGCCAACGTGATTCTTGGTTGCATCAATAGGAGTGTGGTGTCTAGATCAAAGGAGGTAATGGTACCACTCTATTCTACTTTGATTAGATCTCATTTGGAATACTGTGGCCATTTTCGCACGGCGTTTTGGAAGCGAGAGGGCCACTTGAGCGTCGCATAAATGTGAGGAGTGGTCTGCATGACACACTCACATTTACGTGACGCTCAAGAGCCTGACACGAAGCCGGCACACACCTTTTCATTTTCGGCTCGAAGCCGAAAATGGTGTGCGCTCACGCATCACTCAGGGGTCTGGGGCATACTCACCTGCCATGTGAAGCCTCCTGAGCCGTGCCGGTCGTGCTTCCTGCCCCAGCGCAGCCTCCAACTCTCAGGCTGCACTGCAGAAGGAAGGGGCAGGGTGCGGGCGGAGCGCTCGTGCGAGCAGGAAGGAGCTGCAGAGCTGAAGCAGAAGGCTTGTGAGAGCGTTCCTCCCAAGCCTTCTCATGCAAAAACCCCAACCCAGCAGTGTGAAAAGGTAAGGTACGAAAAGGGCCTGTGTTCAGTTCTGGGCACCTCAATCCAAGAAGGATATTGACAAGCTGGAGCATGTCCAGAGGAGGGCGACCAAAATGGTGAAGGGTCTAGAAGCCATGCCCTGTGAGGAGCAACTTAGGGAGCTGGGTATGCTTAGTCCGCAGAAGAGAAGGTTAAGAGGCGACATGATAGCCATTTGAAGGGATGTCATGTTGAGGAGGGAGCAGGCTTGATTTTCCACCACTCCAGAGATTAGGACAAGGAGCAATGGATTCAAACTGCAGGAAAGGAGGTTCCACCTGAACCTCAGGAAGAACTTCCTGATGGTAAGAGCTGTTTGACAGTGGAATATGCTGCCTTGGAGTGTGGTGGAGTCTCCTTCTTTGGAGGTTTTTAAGCAGAGGCTGGATGGCCATCTGTTGAGAGTGCTCTGATATGTGTTCCTATGTGGCACAGGATTGGACTGGATGGCCCCTGTGGTCTCTCCCAACTCTATGATTCTATGATTTTATGAGAGGGAAGACTGCCTACCTAGTGGCAATTTTGGGAACAATTATTCCAAGAACAGAGTGTGCCTAGTTTAGTGTGCCAGTTTTAGGAGACTTATTATGTTCTTTCTCCTTTGTTAGGACAGAGCAAATCAGCTCAGGGCAAATGCGAAGGAATATGCTCTAAAATCAGTTTCCTATAGAGCAGCATTAAGATTCTAATAGTTCTCTTTCTAGATATTTAGCAGTCTTCCCTTGAGCTGATTGGCGAGGTTTGAAAATTACAGCTCTGGAAGTTTTGACCACAGGTTTCAGACTACTGATTTCATTGTTTAGACTCTAAACGATTAAATCAATAGTGGGAAAGCTGTGGCCTATGGCATATCGCATACTTCTATCTGGCTCTTTCAACAGCCAGTGAAATCACATGTTCTGCAGGGGCAGCTCACCGAAGGAACAGAAATTGGTGAGTGCTGGAGGAAGCTGGGCAAAGATATGGGGAAGGAGGTTTGCCCTGTGAAGCTGGATGATGGGTGTCCAGCTGTGGTGTGAAGGCATCAGAAGATAGGAGGTGAAGTAGCACCTTCCTGGGCTTGGAAACTCCCTGGACTCAGGAAAGGAATTGACTCTTAACACTGTCAAGAATAGAAATACTTGGGCCAAACTGGAGAGTAGAGAGCAGAGGCTGGGAGACAGGGAAGGGGTGTAATTATCCAACTCGATCAGGAATTCTCAGCTGTCTTTAAAGTGTCACTTGAAATCTCTCCCATAGTTGAGTGTTAAGCTCCCTTGTTTTCAGCATTGTTGGGCTGGACCCATCCATTTTCCATTGGAGAGGAAAAAGAGGCGGAAGAGCAAGAAAGAAATAGGTGGCCTCACACATCATTTGTGGTAGCAGTAGCCTTTTGTGCCTACCTGCCCCATGATTCATCTTCAACGAGATGATTCAGAAATGGCTGCAAATCTAGAAGACTGTGGTTAGAATACAAACAAGGTGTAGTTCAGAGGTGAGAACTGATTGTGTGTATTTGTGTGTGTGCAGTAGCTAGCAATTCTGATTAAAGGCACTATTGGCCAAAGAAATAAAGCAAAGCTTACTAACTCTATTAAAAATAGGAAAGCTCTGTATGAATGCTAAACTATGCTAGTTAAAACAAGCTCCCTTAGGCCATTTCCGCACTAGACTGCTATAGTGCTATCATTCCATTTTCAACATCCTATGGAATCCTGTGGTTTGCAGTTTAGGGAGAAACTGGCCGGCCCCTCCCTAAACTGCAAACCCCAGGATTCCATAGGATGTTGAAAGTGGAATAATAGCACTATAACAGTCTACCGCTGAAATGACCTAAGAGAGCTAAACTAAATTTGATCCAGTTTCCCTTTTGGGAGAAGTGAGAAAATAAGGTTTACATTTGAGAGAGGTTAGGGTGGGTGGATAATACACAGGGAGAGTGGAAAGTACTTAGCTCTGTCACTGCTGCTCTCCCAAAAACATCTTTATATGTGCGCTGAGTGTTGTTGTGCTTCCAACAGCAATCGTGGCCCTGCAGATGTAGTTGGATCAGTAGCCCTAGGGCTTTTCCAAACAGGTGTTTAAATACGTAATGGAAGTGTTTTCTTGTCAGGAGCTGATAGGTGTTTTTACAGCATTGTGAATCGTACCATTTCTCTCACATGAATCTGACTGTTGATATAGACCAGTGCTACTCAAAATGGCTATCCAGGGACCAGTGCCAGTCCCAGAGCATTGGCTGCTAGACAAAATATGATACCGTTCTCTGGCATGGGACCCCCCCTCCCCCAGTAAGCACTGGTATAGACATTATATAATGACAGTCAAAGGTTAACTGCCTTTTGTGGATATCTCTCGGAGAGACAATTTGCTTTTTTGTTTTTTCTCAGAAAATTTTATCTCTTTGGTATGTAGAGGGGTATAAAACACTTTGTCCACACCTAAATTTTTCTTGGCCTTTTAACTGTTTGAAATTATATGTTTTTTACTGTAATGTTGCTGTGTCACTTTGAGAACATAAAATTATGCTGAAGGTGTGGGAAATATATTAGTAAAATGAATGAATGAAGAAGCAAGAACATCAAAATATGGGCTATTCCTATGGTTCCATTTGTTGATATGAAAACTTGTGGAAAAGTTGCTTTTTTGGATTACAAGTCCCAAAATTCCATGTTGTTGTGTGCTTTCAAGTCACTTCTGCCTTGTAGTGACCCTAAGGCATCCCTAACACAGGGTTTTCTGGGACTGAAAGTGTGTGATGGGCCCAAGTTCACCCAGTAGATTTCCATGGCTGAGTGGGGAATTGAACTTTGGTCTCCACCACTCTGGCTCTTGGAGGGGGAATTTGGGAAGTGTAGTCAGGGAGCAAAATTAGGGTTCTGCTCCAAATTAAGAACCCTGGACCCCTAAAATTAAATTTTTCTTCACTCCCCATATTTCTAGCATTGTAATAATTTAAAATTTCAGCTGACAATTTAGAAGTAAAGTTTAGGCATTCAAAGAAAAGGAGCAGATTCAGGAAATGTGAACACAGCAAATATAAGGGTCTAAGGCATGAATGATTTTCAGTGCCTCATGCTCTGCAGTGCTAAAAATTTGGAGACTGAGGCCCTTTCCACATGTGTGTGGGGGGAAACGGGCGAAAACGCCCAAAAACGGAGCTTACCGGCAGCCGGGTAAGTCCTTCGCTACGCAGAGCAGCGCGAGCTCGCTGCTCCGCAGTCCTCCGGCATCCCAGATGGCAGCTTCCGGTTGGTGGAGGCTCTCCACCAACCGGAGAAGCTCGCCAGCTGGAAGCCCGCCCCCGGCAGATCTGCAGGCACGCACTTGCGCGCGCCTGCAAATCCGCTTCACAGCCGGGCGATGGAGCGGCGCGGGGCTGCGCGCTCCATGCTTTTTAAAAACCTCGAAAAAGAGGTTTTTAAAAAACACGCAGTGCGGCTAGTTCCGGCTGCTCCTGAGTGGATTCTGGTGTGGAACTACAAAAAGTAGTCCACGCCAGTCCACTCTACGGTGTAGAAGACCTCCGTGAGAGGTCACTCTGCACCATTTCAGAAGCCCGGTATGGAAATGGCCTGAGGAGAAAGTCCATAGAGGGGTAGAATTCTCAGTTAGTAAGGTAGTGCTGTTATTTGTTTGTTTGTTTGTTTGTTTGTTTGTTTGTTTATAGTATTTCTGTGTTGCTTCCCAACCTACAATGGTTCCTGAGATGATGAACAAATAAAACTAATTAAAATAATAGAAAGATTAAAAACATTTTAAAACATATTCATAGACTCTTTAAAAACTCCTAAAAGCAGAATAAAAACAATCCTAGAATCCTGTTTTGGAACAGTTAAAATAGCAGTTTCAAACTCTGAATGCAATATGGAACAGCACTGCTTTGGCTGTCCACCAGAAGCCTGAAGGGATGGGGCCAGCCTAACTTCCTTGGGTAGGCAGTTCCACAGCTGAGGCACTGCTACAGAGAAGGCACTTTTATATGTACCTGCCACCTAACTTCACAAGGTGTTTGAACATGCAACATGGCCTCCACTGAAAATCTCCAATTTATGACAGACTTCTATAGGAGGAGACAGTCTTTCAGATATGCTGGCTTAGGTTGTTTACGGCTTGGTAGGCTCACACCAGCACTTTGAACTAAGCTCAGAAGCAAATTGGAAGCCCATGCATTTCTTGCAGAACTGGTGTTATATGGTCCTTAAACATACACCTGACAGCAGTCTAGCTGGTGCATTTTGTACTAGCTTCAGCTTCCAAACAGTTTTCCAGGACAGCACCACATTAAGAACATTGCAGTAGTCTAACTGAGAGGTAACTAAGGCATGAGTCACTGTGGCCAGATCTACTGCCATACCAGCCAAAGCTGAGCAAAAATGATCCCTGCCACCAGAGCAACCTGGCTTTCCAGGAGCAATACTAGGTCCAAACTAGGAATCTGACTTTCAGAGGGAGACTGACCCCAACCAGAACAGGCTGTGATCCCAGTTCCAGATTGGTTGTCCTACCAACCAGTGGCACTTACATCTTGGCTGGATTAAGCCTCAGACTATTTGCACACATCCAGTCCTTTACTGCAGCCAGAGGGGAAGGTAACGCAGCCATCTTAGCATCAGTTGTAAAAGAGAGATAGAGTTGGATATTATCAGCATACTGATATCCAGCCCCAGAACTCTGAAAGACCTGTCCCAGCAGCTTCATGTAGATATTGCAAAGCATAGGGGACAGTATTGACCCCTGTGGAATCCCACAGGCCAATGGCCAAAAGGTTGAACAGTCCCCCAGCACTATCCTCCAGAAATGCTCAGCCGAGAAAGCCCAGAAGCACTGAAGAGCAAGCCCCATATCAGCCAAGTAACCTAGAAGGATACCATAGCCAAGGGTATCAAATGCTGCTGAAAAATCCAGGAAGTCCAATGGAGACTTATTCCCCCTGTTGGATTCCTAGTGTAGGTCATCCATCAAGGCTATCAAGGGTGTGTCTGTCCCATAATCAGGCCTGAACCTAGACAGGAATGAATGTAAATAATCTGTTTAATCCAAAAAACCCTGGATTACCACTTGCTCTAGGAGCAACTTACCTTTTCTTGGTGCTGGGGCATGGGGATCACGCGAGCAGCCTCTTGTGAGAGGCTCTCGCATCCCTGCTGCTTCAGCTCTGCCTGCTGACCGGCAGACAGCGTGAGGGCTCCGCCTCTTCCTTCCGCAGCACAGCTGGGCATTTTCCCAGGCTGTGCTGGGGGAGGAAGCACAAGGGCTGTGGCTCCGGAGGCTCCGCATGCACAGTAAGTGCGTGCGGGGCCCTGGAGCAATGCGCGATTGCGCACCATTTTTGGCTAGAAGCCAAAAATGAAATAGTGCACGATCGGTGCCTGCCGGCCCCGGCAGCATCGCGCGATTGCGAGGACGTCGTCTGAAATGCTCCTCGCAATCTCGCGACGCTCTGGAGGCCCTTTTGCATGGCAAACGCTGTGCAAAAAGGTCCTTAGAAAGGATAGATTGGAGACTGACTAATAGTTACCTAGACAGGTGGAGTTCAGTGAAGGTCTTTTCGATAAAGATCTTACAATTGTTTCTTTTAGAGAGGTTGGAATATAATCCTCTTTCAAAAAAGGCATTTATAACCTCCACCACCCAATTGGCCAGTCCTCCTCTGGTAGTTTTAATTAGCCAGGACAGCCATGGGTCTAACAGACTAGTAGCTGGCCTCAGCTTTCCAGTCAACATGTCCACATGATCATCTTGAACAACCTGAAAATCATTCATCAAAACCAGACAAGTACATACCTCAGTTACCTCCCTAGACTCTATCTTTAATGTGGAGTCCAAATCAGAAGGGATCTGATCAATTTTCTCTTGAAAGTATTTAGCAAATTCTTTACAGTGTTTTTCAGTGGGCTCCTTCTCCGCAGTCCTGAGGTTTAGGATGTAATAGCTCTTTACCTGAAGAGCTGTGCTGAACCTCCCCATAGCTACATTCCTGGAAGTAATCCAAAAAAGGAGTCTTTTGAAGTTTTGCCTGGTGCACACTTCCCAGCTGCCCCCATTGTTTGTCTAGTGATTATGAATGCAGCCATCTCCCATTTTGTGTAGTTACTCTTAGGAGACTGAGGGGGAAGATTACTGTGACCGATTGCTCCTTGGTTCGCCTATGAACCACATGCCAGATCTCTGCTCCGCTCCGGTGGTACTATCACATGCAGTGTTGTGTTGCAATCCATCATATGGCGTCCCTATGCATGCATGTTCATGTCATTTGGAATAGGTTTGGACTAGCAAGTTGAAGATTCCTGCCCTTGTGTGTTTGATTATTGAAAGAGAACAATGTGGAACAGTGCAATGGAGGCTGTTTACAAAGTCTCCAAGCACAATGCCAGTGAACTTAAAACCAGCAGTGAGGAACTAATTAAAATTACACTGGTTAAAAGGAAAGCTAATTAAAAGCAGTTTAAAAAGATGGATCTTTAATTGAAATGTAGAAATAGCTAGTGAGCTTGGTGTACAATTAGAAATTTCAAAGATGAGATGAGTGAATTAAAAAAAATCCTCAAAAAAGCTCTAGTTATTTCTTTCTCTCTAAATCAAGTGATTCACAGGAAATGATAACAGTCAGGATTAAAATATTCCAGTCTGGAGGGTGCCTCTGAAATCAGATTTACAGTTTCACAGTAATCTTGGCATATGTGTCACTGAAGTGGTCATTGGAAATATTTAGTTTCTCAACTGCTTAATGCCTTATGTAAATGACAGAAAGGGCTTCATGAGGGGCAATAAATGATTAGTTACAAATTTGGTGGCTGTTGTATTTTTACTGGCAGGGGAAGTGGGAGATGTGTTTTTTGAGTTAGTCTTTTTTTAAAAAAATCTCATAGAATCATAGAATCATAGAAATGTAGAGTTGGAAGAGACCACAGGGGCCATCCAGTCCAACCCCCTGCCATGCAGGAACACCCTCAAAGCACTCCCGACAGATGGCCATCCAGCCTCTGCTTAAAAACCTCCAACGAAGGAGACTCCACTACACTCCCAGGCAGCATATTCCACTGCTGGACAGCCCTGACCGTCAGGAAGTTCTTCCTGAGGTTCAGGTGGAATCTCCTTCCCTGCAGCTTGAATCCATTGCTCCTTGTTCAGGTCTCTGGAGCAGCAGAAAACAAGACCACTCCTTCCTCTACATGGCATCCCTTCAAATATTTAAACATGGCTATCATGTCCCCTCTTAACCCTCTCTTCTGCAGACTAAACATACCCAGCTCTCTAAGTCTATCCTCATAGGGCATGTCTTCCAGGCCTTTCACCATTTTGGTCACCCTCCTCTGGACCTGCTCCAGCCTGACCATGTCCTTCTTGAATTGGGGTGCCCAGAACTGGACACAGGATTCAAGATGAGGTCTAACCAAAGCAGAGTAGAGTGGTACCAGTACCTCCCTGGATCTAGACACCATACTCCTGTTGATGCAGCTGAGAATTGCATTGGTTTCATGGCTGCCGCACCACACTGCTGACTCATGTTCAGCTTGTGGTCTATTAAAACTCCTAGATCCCTTTCACACGCACTGCTATCCAGCCACGTGTCCCCCATCCTATATTTCTGCATTCCATTTTTTCTACCTAAGTGTAGGACCTTACACTTCTCTCTGTTGAATTTCATTTTGTTAGCCTTGGCCCAGCTCTCCAATCTATCCAGGTCATTTTGAATTTTGATCCTGTCCTCTGGTATATTAGCAACCCCTCCCAATTTGGTGTCATCTGCAAATTTGATGAGCATGCCCTCTATTCCTTCATCCAAGTCGTTGATGAAGAGATTGAACAGTACTGGGCCCAGGACAGAACCCTGTGGCACGCCGCTAGTCACTTCTCTCCAGGATGAAAAGCAGCCATTCGTGATCACCCTTTGGGTTCGGTCAGTCAACCAATTACAAATCCAACTAACAGTAGCCCTGTCCAGCCCGCATTTTACTAGCTTCTTTGTAAGAATGTCAAAATTTATCAAAATAACTTGCCTAGCTCTGAGTACTATCCACATTGATCTGGTTGAAGCGGGGTTGCCATTTGCTTCTGCACCACTGGTAGAAGGCTTGGGCCTCACTCCTATTGGTTAGTCCCAACTAAAGTAAACCCACTGAATCGTTGGTTTTGGGGTCAATAGTAAGTATATCCAATTGGCTTAAGGGCTCTATTTTAGTTCAGACTAACAACAGGATTCAAGCCTTGATTTTTGTCTTCAAGCCTTGTCTTTTGTTTTCACAGTAAAGAAAGGGTTTGCACTTATTTTCTTGTTCAAAAAAAAGGAGCATGGATGACTCCACCTGGAACTTGGAAAAGTTACTTTTTTTGACTACAGCTTTCAGAATCCCCTGGCCAGCTTAGCTATTAATCATGCCACCTGGGGCATTTTTGGGAGTGTCTAAAATGTAACTTTTCTGAGCCCTTGTTTCATCTGAATTAACTATATTGAACTTACATTGGTAATATGAACAGACCACTTGTGTGGGCAGTAATATTCTCCTAGATCTGTTAGCTCTTCACTGTCAAAACAATCAGTGGCAAGCTTTTTTAAACAATAATTTGTGTCTCAAATATTTTCCCTAGGCTGTTGGGTCCCCTTCATCCCCCATTGGTGTTATTTAAAGTAAGATCATATCCTGAATTGAAAATCACTTTTAAAAAACTCCATTCCTTTGGGCAGTTCACATCTGAGATTGGTTTCCAAAGCAAGGTCACTTGCTTCAAATGTCATAGCTTCATATTGTCCTGCAGGTTATTAAAAATGTATCATGCATTTCTTCAAAAACGCTATGTGGATTAAATACCACAGCCATAAATACAAAAGGCCACAAAAAGCATATAGTACACTATTCTTGGGCCTTCCATAAATTCCAAAGAATGTTTCTCACCTGAGTAGCCATCTAGAAAACCTGTAGAACCAATTTTGTCTGAGTGAATTTTTCATACCTTTCACATACCGGGAGTCTATAACGTCAATGACATGTTTATTCCAACATAATAATTTTTAAAAGTACCCTAAAATAACAAAGAGCAATTGTTCCTCTTATGAGTGTTCCATTTATCAGGCAATCAACTGTCTCAATCACACCATTTTAATGGGATTTGATAGGTGGGATACAAACAATATTATCTTCAATTTGTAGCCCTCCTATATTTTCCTGGTACTTCTTCCTTTAAAACCATTAAGGAAGAAAAGATGGAATAGCTGCAGTATGTCTTTTGATCTGGTGCTAGGGAAGATCTTTGAAGTTACTTTTTTGCACAGTAATTCTCAGAATCCCCTAGATAGCATGCTCAATGTGATTCTGGGAATTGCGGTCCAAAAGTGTAACATTTCCAACCTCTGGCTAGGAGCCCTCCATCTGGACACATCCCCAGAGTCTACTGTGATCCTTACAAGTGAGCAGCTGCATTGTAGGCACTCTTACTCTCTAAGCAGTAGGTCAGCCAAACTGGAATGTGCTTCAGGGCAATCTGAAGCTTTAAAACCACTACAGTCAATGCCAGGACTTGAGCTTGTGAAAAGACAGTCCTGCTTGAGTTGCTGCCATTGTCATCTCTGTAGGTTATCTGACCAGCTTCTATCAAAACTTTAGTTTGCTTTCTTATAAACGTGAGCAGGAATTCATGATTGCAGTGATGAATGTGTAAGCTAGAGTTGCATGTTCACAACTGATTTGTATTCACATTCTTGTGAACTGAATAGTGTAGGGCATAGGTAGGAACTGTGGAAGACTACCAATCCTCACTTACCGGGCAGCAACCCCTGCGAATGACTGAGGTCTGTTCTGTCAATCAGGATGCAGCAAACTTATGTTCCCACTTCCATCTTGTGAGCATGAATGCAGAACATCATGGATGAGTAAATTTAGATACCTCTTTTGTATTCATGATGGTTACTTAGTCACAATTTTGACACTGTTTCCATGATTGTAATTCCTGCCCAACCTACTTGACTGGGCATCAATTACATGGAAAGAAAGAGGTCCATTCTGCTGGCAGCCACAGGACAGCTCAACAACATTTCCTTCAGGTTTTTTTTTTTGAGCGGGGGGGGGGCAGACCAGGAGAGGTTACTTACTCAATTATATTTAGAGAATACATGCAATTGGTTGCAATGTTCTGCTTCTATATCCTGTGGAGCTGATGCATGCAATAACAGTGCTTCAGTTTGCTACTATTCAGACTGTTCCTTTTCATAAGTTTGCTCAGATTAACTGAGAGAAATGAGACTGTTCATGAGCTCTGTACATGCCACCTTGAATCTTGTGCTGGGGGAAAGGCAGGATAAAAATTAAATAAATAAGTAGTTATAAATAAATGAATATATTAAGATAAGCTCTGAACAACCAAGATGAATGTGCACCAGATGCTATTTATTGGGCCTGCCTGATACTTGCAGCATCTTGATTTGGACATGTTGGGTACGTGGTGGTGGTTTTGGGTGCTGTAGTCCAATAAAAACAACTTTCCTTGGCTCTGGGATAAATGTCACCCCCAGGTGCAGGGGCACTATACCACCGATACTGAATGCTGAGAACAGAGATTTTCTTCCCTTTGCACTCCATGATGAATTTAAAACAGTAGATATTTTAAATGTTTCCGTTATTGTACAACATATTTGGAATAATTTTTGGAAACACTGTGTACCGCTGTGACTTTTAACAGCCATGAGAGGGAGTGAGAGATCATCTCTCACTCAGAGCAATCCTATTCACGTCTTGATATGGTGGGAGTTACATGAGTAAATCCTCATCTATCAAAAGAAGAATAAAGACTCCAGCCTTGAAAAATTAATTAAGTTGTCTTGATAAGCCCTATCAAAGTCAGCCTGACTTTATTGCCTGTGTGTGCAATTTCCTGGCATACCTCCATTAGATGTTAACAGAAAGGTATGACAGCTCTGAAATATGTTTATGAAATTTGCTTTATAGGTGTTTTGACAATAATTGAGGGCAAACATGCCAAGGCCTTTTGGACATCTGAAAGCAACTTTTCCAGTACTCTTTATCACAGATAGGAGTCTAATTTCTTTAGCATCTGAGAAATATAAATATATAGGAAACATCCATTCTCTTATAAGCTTTACTACTGGCACATGTATTGTGCAATCATTATTAACAATAGCTCCTTTCTAATTCAGTGGGAGAGACTGGATGGTGTCTGTGGTAAAATATTAGTATGTTGGTGTGTATTTACTGAGAGAAGTTAGAGCACTTTCCTGCATTTTCTGCCTGTTTCTCTGAGAAGTGACTAAGATCCCAGTCCAGTGGGGCAACTTTGAAAAGCACTGAAAGCCTTTCCAGCTAGTACAAAAGGAGGCCTTCTCCATTGGCTTGGAGGGAAGTGGTGGTGGTGGTGGTACTTTCCCATTATACAACAGTAGTCCTATGACTCCATTTTAACATGCCATGGTTGCTTCCTATGGAGTCCTAAGATTTGGAGTTTTAGGGATGGGTACTTAGAATTTTCAGCTAGAGGGCTCTGGTGCCTCATAAAGCTATAAATACCAGGGTATCATAGGACGCAGCTATGGCTGTTAAGATGGAATTATAGTGCTATAGTTGTGTGGTGAGAGCCAGTGTAGTGTCGGACTATGATCCTGGAGACCAAAGTTTGAATTCCTGCTTAGCCATGTAAACCCACTGAGTGACCTTTGGCAAGTCATAGACTCTTTCTGCAACTCACCTTTTCTTGGCGCTGGGGTGCGGTGCTCGCATGAGCAACCTCCAGAGAGAGGCTCTTGTGTCCTGGGTCCTTTGGCTCCACACGAGCTGCCTGCTAGCGCGAGAGCCCCACTGCTTCCTTTCACAGTACAGCCTGGGACCTTCCCAGGCTGCACTGACACAGGAAGTGCAACTGGCCCAGCTCCTGAGGCTCTGCACGCATGGCAAGTGCGCGTAGGGCCCCGGAGTGATGCACGACCACGCACCATTTTCGGCTTTAAAGTGCATGAGTGGTGCCTGCCAGGCCCTGGAGCGTCACGCAAATGTGAGTGCGTCATGTGGACTGCTCCTCACATTTGCGCGATGCTCGAGGGGCCCTTTCGCATGGAAAATGCCGTGCAAAAAGGGCCTCATTTTCTCAGCCTAAGAGGAAGTCAGAGGCACCCCCCCCCCGTGAACAAACCATACCGAGAAAACCGTGGGATAGGCTTGCCTTAGAAATGACTTGAAAGCACATAACAACAACAACAACAACAGCCAATTTTGTAGTGGGAAATAACTCCAGGACCAGGGAAAGATCAAAAATTCAGTTGTAACTGAATCCTAACTGCTACTTTGTTCAAGATTTACAGTGAGAAGCTTATATATGCCAATTGTTATGAAGAAGTTGTTATCTGGTGATGCTTATGTATTAGTGTCAAGATTCAGAGCTTTGATTCTCTTGATCCTTTCATGGAAAGAAGCTCTGATATAGACAGTCTTTCAAACCACAAAGAAAATTGGGATCCAGAAGCACATCTTGAGATTCCTATATCCTCAGGCTGTGCCCACCTCTAGAAAAGGCATGAGGCCATGCACTGTCCCTTTCTGAAGACTGCATTGCCATCCTCAGATTCTGAGAGCAATAGCTCTCAAGTGACTACTGAACAGCAGTCATGGGCCATTTCTGCACTAGGCTGTTATAGTGCTATTATTTCACTTTCAACATCTTATGGAATCCTGTGGTTTGCAGTTTAGGGAGGGGCCTCAAAAGCCTCTCCCTAAACTGCAAACCCCAGGATTCCATAGGATGTTGAAAATGGAATAATAGCACTATAACAGTCTAGTGTGGAAATGGCCATGGTGCCACAGACAAAAACTACTAAAGCAGGTAAGTTCTTTTAAAAGGGGAGACCTCATTCAGTTGAGAGGCATTTCCATGAGATCTGGGGCAGGGTCAGGGCAGGAGAGGTTACTTAACTAAGTGGCTGATATAGAATACTGCCCCCATTTCTTTTGGCTCATGACAGCAGAAATAAAATCTCATTGCACAGTTCTAATTTTTCTGGCTGTACAACTTTCTCCAGCCATGGATCTTTCTGTGTTAAAAAGATTGCAGATGCAATGTAAAACAGCAATCACATGCATAGCAACAGCTTGTCTGTGCACCCCATCTGATGAGGATATGTGCTATCCCACATGAAGCCTACATTTTCTTGGCAGTGCACAAAAAGCTTATGCTCGTATTCAGTTATTTGCATGAGCCCTTCTCCAATCTAGATATGCAAATAATAAGTAACAGCATATCACCATTTATGTAAGAAGCAACCTGTGTGTGTGTTTTGTGTGTGTGTGTGTGTGTGTAAACAAATATCAGAAATAAAACTACTTGTGTGTGAGTTGTGCAATGTGTGAAATCACCTAGCCACAGTTTTCTCTAATGAAGTTTTATATTAACTTTACCTGTTGTCGCCTGCCTTCCAAGTCTTTTGTACATGGAGGGGGTATGAGGAATTAAGATGAGTGCCATGTGATGCACACCCATGTTTTATGGATAGGGATGTGAAAATCTCTCTGTCTGAATTTTGGTGCATTCCTCCAAATCCTACCTACTTGTTCCCTATATTTCTTTTGTAACTGATTGCAACACTATATTTTCTTTTCACACTAGAATGTACATTTTAAAATTTAAAAATTTATACTTTGCACAGTGATTTGCCTAATTTACTTAATTTATGCAAATCCCCCCAATTGATTAAAGTAAATTTTTGTGATTTTTCCCCAATTTTCATTGTTCACATCTTAAATACGTGCATTGCTTCATATGTGTGCAAATATGCCTTCAAGTCGCCTGCAGCTTTGTGGCAACCCCAAGAATTTCACAGGAGTTTCTTAGGCAAGGCATACACAGAAGTGATTTGCCATTGCCTTCCACTGAAAAATATAGTCTCATATACTCTGTTCCACATGGTATTCTTTGGTGGTCCACTGTCCAAGTACTAGGCAGAAGCTTCCAAGATCAGATGGGATATGGTGCCTTCAGAGTATTGAGGTGTATCTGCATTGCTTTACATACATTTTTATTTCCCAGAAAAACCTTATAAACTTCATAGACACTTGAGCTGAGGTGCTTATTTTCTCCGGAGTTGTGAAAATTCTGCTTTCTGGTCCAACAAAATTATTGTCCTTTGCTGTTCAACTTAGATACATACATAGATACATACAAATGCACGGTTTTGCATCCTGATAAAAGCAGTGTCTTTGATCACACACCCACCTACATGTACATTGGATTCCATAAACTCCTTCAGCTGAGCCAAATTAAATGAGGTTATGCATGGTGAAGGCTTGTCAGTGCAGCAAGTAGCAGCAAGGATAAAGCATTCTAGTCTCTTTGACCTAGTTCTTTAGACTAGCCATTTTCAATGGGAGCCTTGGCACATTTGAAGGGGGGTCACAAATCGAAAACTGTGAGAAGGTGAACCCCAAAGATTTATGGGATTCTGGTAACTGAACTGATGAAATACCCAAATAGCAATCTTAACTGAAGTCAGTAGTTTCCCTCCTATTTATAATATCCTGGGACAGAATTGACACCACCTCAAGAGGTGACCCGTGACTGTCAATGTCTAATTTGGAGCCCAATATCAATCAACTTGCAGACAAGCACCAAACTCAAGGACTGTATTAGGCCTGATAGATATCTATTGTCACCTGGTCTTTTTTAAAAAAGTTTTGTCCAGTATGTCAGAATGTTCAAGTTTCTTGCTCCACATGGTACTTAGATTTAGATTTTCTGTCTCTCTGTTTGTGTTGTACACATAAAACATAAGCAAACTCAGGAACCAACAAGTTAGATAATCTAAGGCAGCTAGAGGATCAGATACATAGTATTTTCACCCTACTGTATGTGACTATGCTAGGTCTGATAATCTGTTAGAAATACATAAAAAAACAGGCTATCTGAATTTGTAGGTATTCTGTTATTGGGGTTTTTTTTTTAGGTATTCTGTTATAGCAACAGAGAGGGAAATATCAATGTAATATAGAAAGAGCTACAGCCTTACAAATGCCTAAGGAAAAGAAATCACTAGATGTGATAGATCACACTCTTTTGGATTTGGAGAACTATAGTGATTTGGAATGAAAATACTACATTGCACAGTTGATCGCTGTGGCAGAACCCCATTCCCATATGCTATATTTGATTAATTTGGATGAGAATTTTTTAAATAATGTTGGGTTCCTGAAGTCTGACCATCTGAAATATTCTCTGTCTGCACTAAGAACAACTCCATAGAACAGCCTCAGTTTTGCACTTTAAAGTAATCAGTTTCATAAAGAGTAAGCAAAAATTAATTTTTAAAGTATTTCAGATTGAGGACCCTTCTTGTAAATGTATGGAATTGTAAACTCCACCAGTTGCACCAAGCTACATTTGAATTGTTGTGTTAACATGGGTTTTACAATAGCCCAAGTGAGACAATCTGATCTGACCATGATTAAATGACACGAAGCATGTAGAAATTCCACTATCATAGGAGGTTATGTTAAGATGACTGATTGACTAAGAGAATACCAAAAGGAGAAAAATATCTACTGACGTACACATGTAGACATTTATATTCTCAGCTCTCACAGTTTCACTATTTAGAATTAACACTTGAACCTTGTGATTTGTTGAATTAAGATATTCCTGCACTGAAAACATTTGCAAAGCCCCATAACGCAACAAATCAAAGGCTACATAAACAGATGTTGCACATCATAAAGGAAATGGAATGCATCTGGAAAATGGAGTAACAAAAATAAACATATGATTTTAGCAGATTGGGTATTCATAATTAGCCCTGAATAGTTCATTTTCATGGATAAGTAGCTATCGGTATAATTAAATGTGTAAAGCTTCCACAACAGCTCACAGTGTCTGTCCTTCCATTGTCCTGCCAACAGATGTCTCTCTTGAATATGGCTTAACATCACACTGAACTATCCTTACTCACTGCTTTTTTTTTTTTAATAAAAAGCCTGTCAAATAGCACCTTTTCCTAAATGTGTGCTAATGAAGTGAACCTCCACAGCATGCTATTGAGCCATAAGATAATGTAAGCAGAGACTAAGAAAAGAGTTGGATAGATGTGGAAACAAATGAATGTCAAGATACAAATTTGTGAAGCACCTCAGTTTGAATTGTCAAAGTAATTACCTGCATGCTATGACACAAACAGTGGGAAAACAGAAATGGATGTTTGAGAAGTTTTGGAAAATTGAAGTTTTGATAGTCTACTTACAAAACAAATACTCCTCTTAGGAGAATGGGCTTATTAATCAGTTGCTTGGGTAAGCTAAGGATTACAGAACAAACCAATCTGAAGCAGGCTTGTTAGTAACATAGTTTTGCACTGACTACTTGAACTGAGAGGTAGTCCTACAAAGCAGGTAGGGCCTGACTAGAGGGAGGGATACAGCTACAGGGGGTGGTAGTAAAGTGGTGGTACTGCCTCTCTTAAATAAGAATTCTGTCCTGTCAGTGAAATTTCTCTTTCCCTTCTTCCACTACAGAATGAAACCTTGAAAATCGTTCAGACCTAGAACTGTTATATTTACTGTGTTTGTGTTCCCTTTGCCTGCCCCTTTCCTTTGGATTCCTAAAGTATATTTCTCAATACTCAGCTGAGGTCTACAGCAATGCTAGAAATTTGGGGAAGGATGCTTATTAGGAGGCAATGCTCTCAATTGTGCCATATGTAGCTAGAAGCCAGTTGATGAGAGTGTTGAATCTTTTCATCTATTGGTACTGGGTGGCAGGATCCAGGGATACCCTGGGGATTTGGCGGGGGGAAACTTGTTGCACTTTATGTCCAATGCAGGACCACACAATACTTCACAATCATCTCAGATTTGAGGAATTTTGCATTCCAGAGAAAAGGGAAGCGTGTGGAAATTATCTCTCAAGGAAGATTCATTGAGAAGGAAAGAGTTAAACAGTTCTAAGAATGTTGAAGCTGATGAGTCAGAGATGTAAGTCTGGCCAGACAGCAGAGATCAGGTTGTGATTGGCATTAGAAATCTAAAGCTTAAAGGGTGGTGGTGGTGGTGGTGGTGGTGGTGGAGGAGTGAAGAAAGGAAGTATATCTCAGTTTTAGACAGAATATGCCAGACAGCTGAGATAACCTACACCAGGCTAAAAGTGGGAGATCCAAATGTTTTTGAAACATCAAATACCTATGTAAAAGAGGGAGGGGAGAATGCAATGACAAGCTATTCCTCTGCTTTATACGCAGTGATTTAACATCTCAAGCAACCCTACATGTGTGCAAGCATGCCTGTATTTGCTTTGAACTAGCACTCCTATCATTCCCAGACAGTAGGTCCATTGGCTGGGGATAGTTAGAATGATGCTCTGGGGGGCCACCAGGTTGGAAAAGGGTTGGCTAGGGCCTCACACTCCCCTGCAGCGTTTGTCACTTTGTATATTGATTATTTATGTATATTCAGCCTCTGAAATGCAGGTTTGGGGGTTCAAATGTACCAGAGAGATTTGGAAGCACTGAAAGTATCCAGGTGCGTATTTATGCTGGTATTATTTTGAGTAAACAATTAGGTGATCAAAACTAAAGACTGACTTCAGCTTCAAGAATCAGAACTAAGAATACCAACTAAAACCTCCTCCCATGCAAACGTGTTCTGATGAACGTGTTCCACATGAATAAATCCTTCTGTAGTTACTCTCCTCCATATTAAAGTAATATGGAAGGGATGGGAAAAGTTTTGCCTGTGAGCCAAATGCAACCCCGGGCCACTTTTTGTGCCCTTCACAAGCCCCAAATTTCTTTGGAATTTTTTTCTCCAAAATGTCCCCAAATGCCCCCTAAAGGTTGTGGAGGACAATTTTGGCACCATCCTCCCCCTGCTAGGCCATTTTATATCCAGGAGAATCCTTTTTTCCCCTCCAGGAAGTGAGCCAGAAGTTCACTTCCTGTGAGGGAAAAGCTCTCCTTGGTCTAAAATGGTAAGATTGTCCCTATACTCCCTAGGGGGCAATAGGAGACATTTGATGCTAAAATGAAACTTTTTGGGGGGAGGGGAGTGCAGGACTGCAGTGCAGGGTGGAGCTGTCTGAAGTGCCCTGGGAAATCATTGTGGCCCCCCATCCTCTGACAGTTGTCCACCCTGTTTCAAAGCCATGTCAATGAAACACAAATGATTGGCTGACCAATGTGCCTCTGAAAAATGCAGTGGCATTATTTTTATTATTTTAAAAGTTCTGTTATAGTTATTCATTGTATGTAGTTGTGGAAGAAACCATTCTTACAAAAGATCTGAAGGGAGAAACATATTAAGCATTTGTGGATATTGTGTTTGGATTATTTGGGCTAATTTTAAATGAATGGGGAAAGGGGGGGAATTATAGATGTGTAGAAGAATAAGTAACCTTCCATAGGTTTTGGACTACAACTACTATAATCCTTATCAACTGGGAATATTCTCTGGCAGAAGCTATAGCTCCAAACACCTGGAAGGTACACCTGGAAGCTGGGAAAGGCTAATGGAGAGGAGTGAGAACAGCATCTCAGCAAGAAGGCCAAATTTAGAACTAATGTCTTGTGTTAAAATTTCCTAAAACATTTGGATCTGGCTACTTTCAGAGAGATGTTATTAGAATTTATAGAGGGGTTCTAATGTACGCCTCCTTAATAAACAAGGAGAAGCCTTTCTTTGGAACGATTATGTGGAGCTCTTCAGCAGGAGTAAAAATCCTATCTCGAATGATTTGCAGTCTTACAATGATCACAGCTGTGTTCATATCTGTGTTAATGCATCACAGCAGGTTTTTATGGGTGAGAAACTCTATGATCTTAAAAATGAACTTTACTGAGTCATGACAACGGGGTGAATACAATGGTCATCTAATTCTGTGGAAGCCTTTTCAGTACTAACCCAGTAATCAACTGGATGAGGTTGAATACATTGAAGCTTAATCCAGACAAGACAGAGGTGTTCATGGTCAGCATAAAGGGAAGATGAGGGAACAGAGATTCAACCTATACTGGATGGCGTTGCACTTCCTTTGAAACCTCATGTTTGTCACTTGAATATACTCATGGACTTAGTCCTGATCCTGGAGGGCCAGGTTTTGGTGACTGCACAGTTAATACTGGTGGGCCAGCTGTACTTGTTCCTAGAGATGTCAAATCTGGCAACAGTAACACATCCATTGATTATTCCCTGTTTGGATTACTGCAACACTCTTTGTGTAGGGCTACTTTTAGAAACTGTTCAGAAACTCCAGAAGGTCCAAAATTCTGCAGCTGGACTGCTGATTTAAGTTGGTTTTAGGTAACATGAAACTCCTTCTTAAAACAGCTTTACCAACTACCAGCCCATTTCCAGACTCTGTTCAGTTATGAACTATGAAGCTCTGTGTGTCTTAGATCCAGATTATCTGCAAGCTTATATCTCCTCCTATGAGCCTCCCTGGGTCTTGCAATCTTTGGAAGAGGGCTTTCTATTAGTCCCACCACCCTCCCTGGCTAATCTGGTGCGAATGAGGAAGAGAGCCTTCTTGGTGGTTGCTCCTGGGCTGTGGAACTAACTACCAAGGGAGGTTTCTTTGGCCATCTCTCCACAATCTTTTTGCCAGCAGGCAAAGGCCATTTTATTTAAACAGGGCCTCAGCATTTAACTGGTCAGAGCAGAAGAATTTTAAATTGAGTGTGTACTTTTTTAAAGACTATGCTTTGAGTTTGTTTTTAATCTGAATTATGTGTATGTATATCACTGTTGCAATTCCATACAATATCTACTACTATCCTTTAAGACAGAAAAATGGTTGTTTATGGAAGCTTGCATGACTCGAATGGGTAAATGTGTTCTTCTAAACGTTTTTGGACTGCACCTCTGCTAAGTCTCCATGATTAGCAATGCTGGTGATAGCTGCAGTTCAAACAACATCTGCTGGGCCAAAGTTGCCTATCCCTGTTCTATGGCTAAGGAATCTAATCTGAAGGCTGAGCTTCTTGGCAGTGTTGGTTACATGATGGAGCAATCACTTATGTTTGCCTCTAGCTCACAGATGCAGCCTGGGAGCTATGATCTATGAGGACCTTTCTGCCCTACACTGTTATAGTGCTATTATTCCACTTTCAACATCCTGTGGATTTCTGAGGTTTGTAGTTTCCTGAGGCCAAAGAGCTCTCTAGCTGAGAATTCTAAATACCTCTCCCTAAACTGCCCTAAGAGTTTCATCAACAATAACTAATAAACAATTCTAGGTGAACTGGTGTGTGTGTGTGTGTGTGTGTGTGTGTGTGTGAGAGAATTATTTTTGAGGATCTGTCCAGATGGCAGTTTCCTGTCATCTTTTTTGTTTTTTTTGTTTTTTTTAAAGTAATTTTATTAAAGTTGCAACATATAAAACAAACAATTATCATTGTATTCTTAATTGTCGTATTACAACTGTCTTCCTTCCTCTCTGGATTATAATCTTTATCATTCCATTGAACTGTTATCAATGCATCACAATAAATTGTTAGTATTATCTACTTAATTCGTTAGTTCCTGTTTTTCTACTCAACGTTACTTGTTCCATGATATTTCTCTGAATTTTATCTTGTAAGAACCTTTAATACCATGAATTATGTATTATTCCCTGTCAAGACCCCTCTTGCTTCCAAAATCATCTACCATTCTTTATAGATATCATCATCTGATTTCCCTTTTAATCTCTGTGAAACAATATCTGCATTTCTATTTTCAATAAAAGTTGCCCATCATTATTCTGTCGTTGGTATTATATCACTTTTCCAAAGCCTTGCAAATTCAATACGGGCAGTTGAGACCATATACAGTATTATTCTCCAATATTTCTTTACCGCAGTTCCCTCTAACATATGTGTCATATTTAACAAGTACATTTCAGGAGTCTTATCAATTTGAACCTGCAATACACCACATATTATCTTATGAATTTCATTCCAATACATTTTTGCTTTAGAACATGTCCACCACATATGAAATAGTGTGCCTGCAGTCTTTTGACACTTTCAACATTGACCTGTACCCATCTTATAAATTATCTTTAATTTTTCGGGTGTCATGTGCCATCTATGAAATAACTTATAGTAGTTTTCTTTAAGGTTCTGAGCTACCGTGAACCTCTTTGTTCATTGCCAACTTTGTTCCCACCATTCCAACTGAATTGGATGTCCAATGTTCTGTGCCCATTGTATCATTGCTATTTTAATTGTCTCCTCCTCACATTGTTGTTGTAATATCTCTTGATATAAATGTGAAAGTAAATGAGGTGGATTTTCTCGTAAAAGCTTCAACAGATTCTCTTGTTCTTTCTGTTCTATTCCTTGAATTTTCACATCCATCTGAAATCTTTCTGATAATTGTCTGTAGGGAAACCAGCTTAACTTTATACCTTCAATTTCCAATTTCTCTCTTGATTTCATCTTAAAAACATTTGTATTTGTGTTCATATTTGTTTTCTCCAATATATCTTCATATCACAACCATTTTTCTGTATCTGACCATCTTCCAAAAAAAGCTTCTTGAGGGGAGACCCAAGTGGGTAGCTGCCTAATGTTCTTATTCTTATAATCATTCCATTTTTATATAATGATTTCCTTACAAAGTGATTCATAAAATCTTTATCAATTGTCGCTTTTCCATAGAACATGTAGGCATGCCACCCCATCCTTAAATCTGCTCCCTCTAAAGCCAGCATTCTCGTATTTTGTAAATCCATCCAGTCCTTTATCCAAGTGAATGCTGCAGCCTTAAAGTATACTTGTAAGTCTGGTAATCCTAAGCCTCCTCTTCTTAGTATATCAGTCAAGACTTTCCATTTTATTCTTGATTTTTTGCCTTGCCATATGAAATTAGTTATATCTCTCTTCCATTGTATGAAAGGCTTAGCATTTGTGATTGTAGGAATATTTTGAAAAAGATAATTCATCTTTGGTAGAACATTCATTTTTATAACAGACATTCTTCCCAGCATAGATAATCGCATTTGAGTCCATTTCTCTAAGTCTTTAGATATCTCTTTCCATTTTTTCTCATAGTTGTTTTAAAAAAGCTCATTGTTTCTCTTGGAAATCCAAACTCCGAAGTATTTTGCTTTCTGTCCTTTATTAAATCCCGTTATCTGTTTGAACTCCATATCTTCTTTCTCTCTCATGTGTTTTGTTATAAACACTGTCTTATCCTTGTTTATCTTAAATCCTGAGTATTCTCTGTATTCTTGAATAATATTCATCAATGCTTGTATACTGCTGAGAGGATTCTCTAGAAACAAAACCAGGTCATCCGCAAATGCTTTAACCTTATATGATATTTCTTTACCTGAACTCCTCTTACTGTAATTTCTTCCCGTATGATATTGTTAAGAATTTCCAATGTCATTATAAATAACAAAGGCGACAACGGACAGCCCTGTCTTGTTCCTCTATGAAGTTCAATCTGTTTTGTTCTCTCTCCATTAATAATCAGTCTCGCCGTTTGCTGACTATAAATTGCTTCAATCCAAGAAATGATTTTTTCTCCTGCTTGTGCCTGTTTAATAACCATTTTCATAAATGCCCAATTGACCATATCAAAAACCTTTTCCGTGTTGACAAACACCGTAGCTAATTTCTTTTCATTATGTCTTTCATAGTATTCGATTATATTTAATACTGTCCTGATGTTATCTCGCATTGTTCTCTTCGGTAGAAATCCATTCTGGTCTTCATGTATGTTATCTTGAAGAACCTTTTTTAGTCTCTCAGCTAAAATAACAGCAAATATCTTGTAGTCTGTATTTAAAAGTGAGATAGGTCTGAAATTCCTGACATCGGTTAAGTCTCTTCCTTCTTTAGGTATTAAAACTACATTAGCTTCCTTCCATGTACTTGGTATACCTTCTTTTCTTATCTCATTCATTGTCTTTTGTAATGGAATTGAGAGTTCATGTTCCAAAGTTTTGTAGTATTCTGCTGTAAAGCCATCAGGTCCAGGAGATTTACCATTTTTCATGTTTCTGATAGCTTCTACTATCCCCATCATCGATATTGGTTTGTTTAATGCCATTTTTTGTTCTTCTGTAAATCTCATTTTATTATTTTTTTCTAAGTAATGTTCAATTTCCCTCTGATTTTTAATCGAGGAGATATTACTCAACAACTTTACATAGAAATTGAAAAAAGTCCATTTTATCTCCTCTTGCTTTGTAGTTTTTCTTTCCCCAATTCTAATTTCCGTTATTGTATTTCTTAGTCTTCTTTTATGAAGTAAGTTTGCCAAGAGTTTAGATGGTTTGTTAGCCTGTCAAAGTAGGTATGTTTTGCTCTGCGCATTTGGTGTTCTATTTCCCCCAAATTTAGTTGGTTAAGTTCAGCTTGATAAACCTTCAACCTCTGTCTTATATTGGTGTCCGTTGGGTTTTCCCTCAACTTTTTCTCCAGCTTTCTCATCTTTTCCAATATCGTTTCCTCAACTCGTTTCCTTTCTTTTCTTATTTCAGCTGACCACCTTATTAGGTTTCCTCTCATCACGGCTTTACTTGAGTCCCAAATTGTCTTCATTGGTAATTTCAGTGTCACATTTTCCTTGAAATAGTTATTTATCTCTATTTTTGTTTGTTTAATATATTTTTCCTTCTTGAATATGTCTTCATTAAACTTCCATGTTCTCTCTCTAGTCATAACTCTGAGTGTCACTTGTATAGGATTATGATCTGAACATAGACTGGGGAGAATGTCCATTTCCGATGTCTTCAATAACAGGTCTTTTGATATCAATATCATATCAATTCTAGACATAGTTTTGTGTCTATCCAAGTAGAATGTGTAGCCATCCAGTTGTCCATTTTTATATCTCCATTCATCATAAAGATCTAGATCGTCCATCATCTGGAAAAAACTTTTAGGTAATTTTCCATTGTTTCTGGGCACCAACTTCTGTACTGATCTGTCCAATGTAGGATTTATGACTCCGTTAAAGTCCCCAAGAACTATCACATTAGCATTTCCAGTTTCCTGTAAGTATTTCTGTATTTCCATATTAATTCTGGGGAAGAATTCTCCTTTAGCGCAGTTTGGTGCATATATTCCCACTATTAACATCTTATCTTGCAATGTATCAACTTCCACCGCCAAATATCTTCCATTTTTATCACAGAATTTTTGCTGTGCACCATATTTTGCATTAACATATATCAATACTCCCCTTTTTTTCTAATCAGTTGTTGCAGCAAAACAGCTACCTAATTTCGGATTCTGAACATACTTCATGTCTTGGGTTCTAATCTGTACTTCTTGTAAACAAATTATATCCAATTTTTGTTCCTCCAGATGATGAAATATCTGTCTTCTCTTATATTCCGAGTTAAATCCTTTTATATTCCAAGAGTATGTTTTGAGCCCCATTTTGCTGTTTTGTTTATTGATTTATGTAATCTGATTCAATTAATCTTGTATGCCTTCTCCCGGAAGTTCTCCTTCCTCTTCTATTTCTTGCTCTGGGTCCTGTGTCTGTCCTACCACGCCTTCACTCTCCTCTGCCTGGAACCGTATCCTTTCCTCGTTTCCTTCCTCTTGCAACTGCTGTTCTTCTTCCCTTCCTTCTGCTGATGTTTTCTGAACATCTTTCTTCAATCTTTCCATCATTTCTTTAGCTTTATGCACTGTATTTATTCTGTAACGCTGTTGTTTGTAGGAAAAATCTTTTTTGGATGTTACAACACACAAGGAAAAATATGGGGTATGTCCCAAGGATGGCCTCAAAATTTTTCTTTTTCGTGTCCTCAGTGCTGAAAGCCAGGCATATGTATTGCACAGTGCACTCTGGGATTTCCTTCTCCCTCGCCTCATCAGCTACTTCAGAGGCAGTAATATGAGTTGGCAAAAGACGGAAAAACCTAAATCAAGACTGAAACTATACAAAGTTTAGTGCATCTAACTCCATGAATAAATGTGATAGGTGAACTTTTCTACAATTCTCTGGCCTTCGTTGGCCTGTGCTATAGTCTTGCTACAGGTATTTAAATATTCTTCTTTGGCTTATGGTTATTAATTGTGTGTATGTGTCTGTGTGAGTGTGTGAAAGACAGAAAGAGAGAGATTGTGATTCCATATGTAATGCATTAATCTTTCAAACTGTCAAACTCCCATATATTCACAATTCAGCATGTGATTTTAAAATCTTCAACCTGTAATTATTCTTCTTGACTTTTACTGTAGGTTAAAATACATGTTGAAACCCTGCCCTTCTGTGGTGTCAGTAAAAACTGTTAACTGAAGAATCATGCCAGTAAATATGACAGTGGTGAACACAGGATTAAAACTTAAATGCTTACAAGTAGCTACTGCTTTGGTTCCAATCACACTCCAGGGTTACAGTGGCAGGAAATTGCAGCTTTAGTCCTGAATGATTGATTATAGAGTTTGAACCAAGCAATATCTCTTTTAATGATCATTATCTCAGACAGGATAGTTGTCTTTCATATGGGAAAAGAAGCTTGTAGGTGACACAGGAGAAAATGAAGACACAAGTATGTGAGAACCTGAGGAGCTCTTTATTTCCATTTAAAAAGAATGTGCATTGTGGAATTTATTCACTCTGTGGTTTGTTTGTTTTTTTAATTTGGAAGCAGAGACAACTCTGACAATCCCTCCATTTAGAATTGGAATTATTCAGGTGCTGTTACTTCTACAGTCATCATGAGTATGTGACCTGACTTAAGCATTGTAGTGGCTAGTTTGCTGCTAGGAGAAGATATTTATGTGTGGATACATCAAACAGGCAATGTAATCCTTAAACGGCTCTACGACCTTAATGTAGCAGCCTATATGTACCCAGAGACTGAATGTGTCTGCATCTCTTACTCAAAATTAGTCCTCTAAAGAGTTTATTTTGTGTATAAACCATGAGTTGACCCAATACAACCCTGTTTATTTTAAGTAGGCATTTGAAATGTTTAATCACATTTTAGGAAGGAGCATCAAGTCAAGTTATGAATTTCTTTGGCCTTGTCAAATATGTTGCTTGTGTGGAAATAGTGTCCTGTGTGTGAGAGACTCATAGTACTACTGTAAAGCAGATGAATAAGGCAGCAGGTTCAATACCTGGTATTTCCATTAAAATAAAGGAAACAAGCAGGCATAATAAAGTCCTTCCCTGGGACACTGAAGAACTGCTGTTCAACAGAATAGATGATACTAGGCCTGGATAGAGCAATGGTGTGGGTCTGGCTCAGATTGGAGAGCTGGGCCAAAGCTAACAAAATGAAATTCAACAGAGAGAAGTGTAAGGTCCTACACTTAGGTAGAAAAAATGGAATACAGAAATATAGGATGGGGGACATGTGGCCGGATAGCAGTACGTCTGAAAGGGATCTAGGAGTTTTAATAGACTACAAGCTGAACATGAGTCAGCAGTGTGATGCGGCAGCCAAGAAAGCCAATGCAATGCTCGGCTGCATCAATAGGAGTATGGTGTCTAGATTGAGGGAGGTACTGGTACCACTCTATTCTGCTTTGGTTAGACCTCATCTTGAATACCGTGTCCAGTTCTGGGCACCCCAATTCAAGAAGGACATGGTCAGGCTGGAGCAGGTCCAGAGGAGGGCGACCAAAATGGGAGAGGCCTGGAAGCCATGCCCTATGAACATAGACTTAGAGAGCTGGGTATGTTTAGTCTGCAGAAGAGAAGGTTAAGAGGGGACATGATAGCCATGTTTAAATATTTGAAGGGATGCCATGTAGAGGAAGGAGAGGGCTTGTTTTCTGCTGCTCCAGAGACCTGAACAAGGAGCAATGGATTCAAGCTGCAGGAAAGGAGATTCCACCTGAACCTCAGGAAGAACTTCCTGACAGTCAGGGCTGTCCGGCAGTGGAATATGCTGCCTCGGAGTGTAGTGGAGTCTCCTTCTTTGGAGGTTTTTAAGCAGAGGCTGGATGGCCATCTGTCAGGAGTGCTTTGAGGGTGTTCCTGCATGGCAGGACTGGATGGCCCGTGTGGTCTCTTCCAACTCTACATTTCTATGATTCTATGATTCTATGTGACCGGGGGTGGGGGCAGGAACCAAGATCTTGCACTGGGAAATGACATTTGCAGTGCTCTCCTGGTTGAGAAAAGGCTGCTGGAGACACCACCTGGTGCAGCTGTTTCTCTCAATACCCCACAATCAGTAGAGCACTGGACATCATTTTCCAGCACCCCAATTTTCTGTGGTTATAGTGTGCATCATTTCTGACTTAACGGCAATCCGAAGATGAACCTATCCCAGGGTTTTATTGGCAAGATTTGTCCAGAGGGAGTTGCCTCAACCTTCCTCTGAGGCTGAGAAGGTGTGACTTGCCCAAGGTCACCTGGTGCATTTCCATGTCTGAGTGGAGATTTGAACCCTGATTATTTGCTGAAACTTGCAAAGACTCCCTGGGGAGGGTGCTCTAAATATTTATTAGGTAACTTTCTTCTTCTCTCTCAGTCATTAAGATACTAGGGCTCACCCTCTACTTAGCTCTGCATCTACCTTCTGGCTAGATAAATTGAATGTTCCTTATCCCATTTTCCTAATTTCCTAATAATCCCCTCAAGTCACCTTGATTCTGTCTTAATTTGTAAGCAGCAAGATATTTTCTCTCTCTCTCTCTCTCTGTTTGAATGACAAGCTGTGAGCAATTGTCATTGGTACTTCATGCATAATGCTCAATGACATCACACTGGGGAGGCCATCCTTAGATCTCAGATTTTGGCCCTGGGAAGATCCTGAACTGGCAACCCTAATGCCCATATGGAATTTGAAGCCATTTTGCTGAATACCAAGAATTGGCCTGTTATAAACATGGCTGAAACTTGCTCTTTCTTCTCCCACTGGATCAAAAAATAAGGATGTGGTGCATTCTGTATTCCTCTTTTATAGGAAGGGAATTTCAGCTTCCAATTATGCATTTTATTTATTTAAAGTATTTTTGTATCACCTTCTAGCCCACAAGGGAGCCTGAGGCAATAAGAAACCAATTAAAACAATACAAAGATAAAAGTGTTTTAAAGTACATTAAAATATGCTTTAAAAACTCCTAGAATCCAGTTTCAAAACAGTTTAAAAAATGCTGTTAAACACTGAAGACCATGCAGAACAGCACTGATCTGCCTGCCTGCCAGAGTCTTAAAAGAGATGAGCCCAGTCTAACTTCCTTGGGTAGGGAGCTCCCACTGGCTTTTTCTACCTCCACTGACATTCCTCAACCTGCCCATTAGGCATTCTGCTTCATCTGTTCTGAAAATAAAGCTGTTTGTTCCAATCAATGCATCGTTCGTGCTATTTGCTATATTTTGCTTTTTTGAAAAGGTACCAAGAAAAGTAGTGGTGGAGATGAGAGCGTCTATAAATCCTGATTTTTCTTAATATCACCAAAAGGGAGTGGGAGGTAGGCAGCTCCCCAATAAATATTAAATCAAATAGTGCAGCTTCTTCTTCCGTAAGCCAGAGTTTCTTCTCAAAACAAAACTGCCAGCATTGACTGTAAAAATGTTTGTTTGTTATTGATCATTTGGGACCTGTAGGTCTCACAAAGTACTAGAAACTGCAAATACTCTCTGCTTTAGAAGTTTCGCATTACTGCAAAAGTGTGTAGATAGAATCTTTTCTTTTTTTAAAAAAAAATCTGTATTTGATCAGATTCTTTTTCTTTCATCAAAGCTTATTTCTCAAGTCCTCCCTGCCCTCACTTTTATTAAGAAGAGCTCTTACTCCCTAGAAAATTTCCCCAATAGGAGAATTCTTATAAATTAATACATGAAATCAAGGGGCCAATCTCCTCATATCATGCAAAAGTATGTTCTAGTAAATTATGGATGGAATTCTGAAGTGGGAAAAGGGTAACAGAGAGGAGCTAAGAAAAGTTCTCAAGGCAGAGTTAAACAGCAGAGCGAACTAAGCCAATTATTATAAAACCTAAAATCACACAGTATTTGCAGAATAAGATGTGACAGTATCTAGTTGAAAGTACAGGGCTGAGTCCGAGGGTGATTTTCAGGGGCAATCCAAGACATTTTGTTGAATAACAAGACAGATACCCTCCAACATTTCACAGATGAGAACTAGAACGTGGCTGGCTGAGCAACATCAGAGTCTGGTCAAGATGATTAAAAAAATAATGAGGAAGGACACACAAGAAGCTGCAGCATTTTCCTTTCACCTGAGCCTACTGGGAAAGGCAAGATTTGCTCCCTCCTCTCCCCTCCTCTCCTCTCCCTTCTTCTGAGTTAATTCAGTACTATTTTTGCAGTTTGAACCCATGCCATTTCTACACTGGCTTGTTCTGGTGCTATTATTCTGCTTTCAACATCCTATGGAATGGATGTTTGGGCCCCTTTGAGGCCCTTCCCTAAACTGCAAACCCCAAGATTCCATAAGATGTTGAAAGTGGAATAATAGCACTAGAACAAGGTAATGTGGAAATGGCCTTAGTTTGAAGCAATTGAAGTAAGCTTAGGACAAAGGGGGAACATGGGAGGAGGAGAGAGAAACTGGGCCATTTTAAAAGCAGCTGCAAGAACCGGAACACCAGAGGATTAATCGGGCAAAGAAGGGGAAAACGTCACCCAAACTAATCTACTCCTTTTTCTAATCATGATCTTTTCTTTCTTTCTTTTATGGCAACTGCTGGAGTTCAAGACTGCAGCTGCTTGATGTTGTATTTTGGAAGGAAAGATGTTACTTAGTCCAAGACAGTATAATGTCCAGAGAGCTGAATTGTGCAATTGAATTCAGAGTTTGGAAAAGTTGGTGGGAATTCACTAAGGTAGTTATGAATGTGTAACCTAGAGTTATGCATTTGTGACTGGTTCATATTCACAGTTCCTACGTATTCCCTAATTTAGGGGATATAGAGGGATCATGAAAGTCTTTCAGTCCCCACTTACTGGCCAGCCATTGTGATTGATGGGGTTTTGCTATTGATCAGGAAGCAGCTGACTGATACCTTTTCCACACGTTACCTTATCGCGGAGGTGGGGGTGCCGTTCGCGGAAGCAGGCCGTTGCGCAAGGTGCTCTCTTCGCTGCTCCTTCGTCCCGCCCCTTCCTTCCGCAGTGCAGCCTGGGAGCTGTAGGCTGCGCTGGGGGAGGAAGCACGACCGGCGCGCCTGGGACGACGTACCGCAGGGCAGGTAAGTGCGTGCGGGCCCCGGGAGCCTTGTGCGACCGCGCAGCATTTTCGGCTTGAAGCCGAAAATAAAAAAATGCGTGTGCAGTTCACGTTAGGCTCATGAGCGTCGCGTAAATGGGAGTGCCTTGTACAGACCACCACTCCCATTTACGCGATGCTCAAGGGGGCCCTCTTGCAAAAGAAACTGCGTGCGAAAAGGGCATGAGGCTGCTTCCGCACTACACTGTTATAGTGCTATTATTCCACTTTCGACATCCCATAGAATTCTGGGATTTGCAGTTAGGGAGTGGCTTTTAGAAATCTCAGCCAGATTGCTCTTTGTCCTCAGTAAACTACAACCCCCAGAATTCCACAGGATGTTGAAAGTGGAATAATAGCCCTATAACAGTGTAGTGCGGAAATGGCCTGACTTTCCCAGCTCACCTTGCACAGGCAAACTCTGGTGTGGGGGAAAATTGCAACGGGGGCCTGGCTTCTGCCTGTTGCAATGGAAGTCACTTAGGGGAGGAGATGGAATCATCAAACAGCTGCTTTCTGATTGTCAGGGGAACAGAAACCCATAGACTGAAGAAGCTGCTGCTCAGTACGTGAGGACTGGGAGGTTTGGGCAGGAGCTACCATGTAGCTATAGAACTAAGGTTTTTTTTTGCATTCATAACTGCCTTCATGAATTCCACCCATCACTTTTAAAGGACAAGTTCATTTTGAAGACTGGTGGGCTAGAAGGACCCACTGGCACACTGGCATACCAACATGGCATTTTTTCTGTTTGTTGACCAATCCCTGGTCATAAGATATGCCTTCCACAACGAAATCCTTGTCCATGAGATGTGAAAAATTTCAAACTACTTGCTTCATGATCTGTTGTATGAGCGCAATGATTCTGTAAGTTGTTCATCTTGAACTACAGTTCCATACTGGCTGCGGGATTCTTGGCATTGCAATTCAAAAAGTGACTTTTCCAAACTCAGCTCCACTTATAGGTAGATGTTAGGATCCCACTGGCCACTTTCTTGGTGTTCCCCTTCTTGGTGAATGGCATCTCTCAAAAGTAATACCCCATTGCTACTCTTCTGTAGCTTTGCAAAGAATACTGGTATTCACTTTTAAGTCTCCATGCAGCTGCACTCTCTCATTTCTCTTTGGAAAATCACAAACGCATCTGAATTTCATTGCTTGGACTTCATGCTCTCAGCAAGGACAACTGGTTTCCAGGTCCACTCCACTTAGTCTGGATTGGGTATCGCTATGCCTAGAGCCAGATATATTTATTAATTTAATTTAGTGGACTGTTTCTTGATCAGTTTGAGAAGCACAACAGATCCTTTTTTGTTTTTTTGTTTTTTTAATAAAGGGCACTTACGTGACATGCAGGCAGAACATTGGATTTAGAATAAAAGACCCAGAATTCAAAACTCTGGTCAGCTATGAAGCTCACTGGGCCAGTTATTTTCTCTTTTATCAGGAGATAAACGGGGGAAATTTAGGAATCAAGAAAGCCAGCTTGAGGATTTTCCTTTGGGAAGAAATGTTAAAATATAATAAGAATTTGGAAAAAACTTAATTTGTGGATACTTGGCATATTTGTTTTGTACTTATCTTAAAGTTAATAATTTTGAGTTCAAGACAAGAATTTTTTTTATTGTTTCACACTGGACAAAGTAAACATTACATAAGCCAAACTGACTGTGAAGTACTAGATTCGCTGAAGAAATTACATTCTGTTGTAGATTTTTTTTAGTTTTAGGAGAGAGAAATACAAATCCTTGTGTTCATCATTGTTTCAAGGAAGAATGAATAATTTCAGGAGGTTTCTCTTTACTCTGTGAGAATGCAAGCATTTCTGCACAATTTTCAATCACTATTTGGAAAAAAAATACATTTGTGCAAAATAACACATACTTTTTCCACATAGAAAATTTGCTTTCTGTGCAAATGTAATATTTTCACAATGAAAAAGATTTTTTTAAAAGAAATGATTGTTCACTGTACAAAAACATTGCCTTATTGTGCTGCATGTGGTTTTGTCCAAACCAATTTTCATGAAAAGAATTTTGAAGAGTGAAAAATCTCATGGCTGTTCACCATTTTTATGGTGGGGTGTCTCAAGTGTCAAGACAATTCTTTTTCATCATGGATATGAATATTAATAAGGATTCTTTAGCTCTCTAGTAGCAGAAACATCCTACTCCTTACTGGTAAAATAAATGAAAAACAGTTTCACAAGACAGTTAAAATCTAGGCTCAGATCCATTGTTTATCCACAGTCACTTTACAGCACATTAGCCATTCCTTTCATTCACTAAAAATTCCAGCTATATAAAGCATTTCCCAGTATTGTGTAATGAATCTAGTCAATAGAGCTAGTTGAAAGACAGTGAATTTTTTTGCATGACTTTTAAAATGAATGCATAATACTGCTTGTTTGTAAAAACAAAACTAAACCCCCCCCCAACAACTAAGTATCAGTGAAGACAACCAAACCTCTAGGTTTATAGAATTCTTCCAGTTATACCATGAACAGATGCTAAAGTTAGTTTTTGTGTTCTGTAGACACAAGTGTATTATGTATCTAGAATTAATATTGAAAGCAGACACATTTAAACTCAAAGTTGATATTTGATGTATTGCTGTATGTCAAAAGGAGTTATTTATTTTTTAAAAAAACATTATAATTTGTGTATAATAACGCACACAAAACATTTTTACAGTTTTGCTTTCCTTTTGGATGTTTAGGAGAAACAATGTTATTTCTGGCTATGTAATTAGCAACTACTATGAAAAAAGTGAATATTAATTTTAATTTTAAACCCACATTATATACCAAAACAGTGCTATCTCAGTGTTTCTTTCCTAGTAGGAGATGGCTGAAACAACTGATAATATGTGGTAAGACCTCTTGCTCCTAGTTTGCTAGTGTGTTTCCAGCTTAAACCTTGATAGGGTGCAACTGAACAATTTGTAAAGTCCCAAGACAGAGATTCAGGTCAAGGGTAGAGAAACTATTTCCATCTGTTCCATGGTCTACCTGAAAAAGAGTATTACTGATGTGTACAGTGGATCATAACACCAAAATGATTGGTTCTCCTGTGGATATTGCTTGTTAGTATCACCACCAAAGAACTTATGTTGGAAGGAGATTTAATGATAACCTCAAGGTTAGGCTGGATTCATATAGCTGTTTGTTCAACTGATTGGAAAAATGTGTAGGCGTATCATGCATGTATTTATGGACCATTTACATGGCAATGTCCTTTGGCTGGGGTGCATGGGAACTTTGTAGTCCTGTGACTGGACTAGGAGTCATACTAGCCACCATCTGTCCTTGTGGGTTGGCTGCAAAAATATCCCTCACAATCAAAATGGGAGGAAAGTTAACAGGACCTCCTGTCTAATTTTCCAGCACCAAAAGAGGTTTAGCAAATAGAAATGCAAAGCTTTGCAGTGTTTAAAACTAGAGATTATACATTATTACCTGGTCCAGATTACCATCTGGACAGGAATTTACACTGTGAATGCTGGAATGATAGTGCTTATTTTTATTAATTTATTGAAATATTTCTTTCTTGCCCTACATCAAAAGATCTCAAGTGGCATACAAATAAAACCACTGCAAGAGAATTAAAATAATTTAAAACAATAAGAGACTAAAATATTTATTAAAGTACAACTAACAAGTTAAAAGTGAGTTTAAAAGATTAGAATCATTTTAAAATCATGTGCATTAGCATTTTGAGATGAGCCCTAAAAGCTTTAATAAATGGCCGTATTTTCACTCAGCCTCTAAATGGCACTGGTGTTGGCATCAAGTGGGGTTCAAATCTGAAGGATATTCATTTATTGTGCTTGATTTCCATATGATACTTTCTTTTTGGGGTTTGGTTTTCTGTAAGCCTGGTTGGCTGGTAACCATGGTAGTGAGTACAATAAACACCTATGAATAAATTTAGCAATGGAGTCAGGCTGAGATCTCAGAAGCAAGCAGGTGGAGTGGTAGTCTCTCTCAATATACTAATGCCAGTGTTGGGGGGCCTGCTCCCACTATCCTGTCGAGGCATTCAGTGTGAGTGCGGTGGCACCTTAGAAAAGGTTTTTCTAAGTGGATGGCAGGAATGAGGTGATGTGACCTTGAGTGCAGCTGCAGGAATGTTTTGGCTAGTCAACCTCAGAAGGTCTTACCTCATCACTAAGCACCAACATGAGAAGGTTGCCTGCTGTAAATGTGATTGGATCACCCCATAGGGTCTGGGGTGATGTTAAACCCTTAAAAAGGCTTGGGTATGGCACTGTACTTTACAGTGGGTCAATTCCTGGTGGTCATGCCACTCTGCTGACTGATTTATGAAATGTATCTAGACATGCTGCTGGTTTGTGTTTTTGCCTGCTGATTTATTGTTCCTGTCTTACTTATTGCTTCCTGGCATGCTGCCAGAAGCCCTAACCTTAACCTCAGTGTGCTTAACTAAAGAAATAGCCCTGAGTTTATCTCTATGAGTCTCCGGAACTTTTTTGGCCTGCCTGGAGCTGCTTGGTTGCAGCCGGATGTCGCTGGCCTGTCAGCACTCTGCACATGCTCTGAGGAGCTACCTCATGCTACCCTGACATATCTCACCACCTTGGCTCCACCACTTTATCATTTTTGCCATCGGTCAGCTGTGCTGGTGCATACTGGAAGAAGTAGCAGCTTCCATCTCCAGCATAAGACTTACTTGGGTGTATGAAGGCAGAAAGAATCTAGCCATATGTACCCCCTAGATGACTGTGACCAGTAGCACCTGGCTGCTGTTGCATATACAGGACAAGGAGGACTGCAACAGGATCTTCAGAATACCTCCTGCAGCATGGGAAAGAGCCCGGCTGCACTGTGGAAGGTAGGTGCATCTCGCTTGCGCTTCCTTCCACAGAGAGCTGGTCATATGCAGAGAAGAGTGTTGGGAACATGCTCCCATCTCAGCAGAGGCACTGCCAGGATTGTGATCGGATGATGTGTGAGAGTGTTGTCATGCGGAAAAGGCCTTAGAAAAACTTTTCTCCTTTCTGTGCCCTAATATACCTAGGCTATTATTATATCTCTGATTTATAGCAAGCAGCCTGTTTTGTTTTACCTGTTCAGCTCATCTGAAGCCTATTTTACTGGGTGGAGATAGATTGGAAGCATAACATGACTTTGCACTTGACCTTTTCCCCTAGAGAGGGTCAACCAGTTGGTGCATTTCTAATGCCTTTCCTGGGAAAGTGGCCCAGGCCGCATAAATCTGGTTCACAGGTTGTTCTCTTGAATCTGCCAGTGAGGAATGAGTGGGAAATGTTAAAATGACAGTTAGGCATGATTTAAGCAAGGGAAACCCATTTAAAATCTTTGTCATCCCAGTCAAATTCACTTCATTGTTTACTGTGCTGACTGAAGATTGATATACAGCGGATTCTAAGACAGGATCCTCAGAGAAAAATATTGATTGTTTAACCAGATACCCTGTCATATAGTCTTATTTAAGAACAATTCCGCTTACCAGATCAATTCTGGAAACAACTGACTGGTATCAAGTTATTAGGGGGCCTTTGTTGGTCCATTTGTGGTTTAGGTCAACCAATTTATTTTGAAACAGTGAAGTATGCAAACATTAATTTCATGCCTTATTTTCACACGAGGAAGCATTTGTATGAAATGATCTCAAAATAACAGACCCCCAAGAGGTCATGCTTCATTTTGCTTAACAGGTGATTTTTTTTTTAATGCTTTCCCGTGGAAATGCTTCACTGAGATAAGAGTGGCAAAGTTGCCACATGTGAACTTCATAGTTATAGACTAATTTAGAGCTCTTTCTCATATTACAGCTACTTCCTGAACATGCATTGCTGCCTCTTTAGGAAGTAATGATCGTGGAAAAGGTGTTGCATTATGGGCTTCTCCCAGTGGCATCTGGTGGAGTGGTGAATTCACTCTGGCTTTTAGTCTGAACTTCAATAGAACTATCCAAAATGTTGAATGTAATTGAAGGATAAGATTCAACATCTTAGATGTTCCGTGGAAGTCTGGACTAATATCTGGAGTGGATTCACTGCCCCACTGACACTGGAGCTATCACCTGCCCCCAACTCCTCCTACATGTCTTGCATCTTTACAAATTAGAGCAGGATGGGAAGGAAATGAATTACAGCAAAGTAATGTTTCTGGGCTCTGAGTATTTCCCTTCATGCTGCTGAGGTAGTGTTGAAGGTGATACTTAACGTTTTCTTTGATGCACTGTGCAGTAAATCAGCTAACCACAATTAATCATGGGGAATGTTACTACACCACTGATGTACTATAACACTGCCATTGTGTTGGCACACAAAGTGGAGGATATTGCACTTACCACATGTGAGGAAATAACCTTTTGTGTGATCAGTATGTACCATATTATTCTGGGATTTAAACGTTACTGCTGAATGTAGAATCCAGCCATAGGGAAGAGGAAACTTTGTCAATAAGGTAACTGATATATACATTAGTGTCAAATCAAAAACAAATGTAGAATCCTTCTGAGACCCTTCATAGATCCCGTCTGATGTATGGTTAGAAATCCCAGCAATCAGGTGTCCACAAATCTGATTGTTTGGATATTGTGAGAAAGATCTGCTGGGGCATATGGCCCAAAGAATATATTTCCTTCTTTGAATGTGCTCTCTTCCTTTTGTGTTGTGAGTCTTCTCCCACAGTTGTTTACCCAGTGAAAAATTCCCAATCCAACTAACTGTTGTTTCCAGCACTGTTGTAAGTGCAAATGTTCGTCATTACAGTCTCCATAGCCATCCTCTCCCCATAGCCAACGGGTTCAAAAGTGGAAGTAGCTCTCTTGACCAAGTAGTTCTTGCAATTGATATTATATTTCTGCTTGGAGCACATTTTTTATAAAAATGAGTGGAGTTTAATAACCTATTCAAGTCCAGGTAGCCCTGCACAGCTGCTTCAAATCCTTTACATGTGGGTGACAGTTTGTAGGAGAGGACGAATCTTAGGCCATTTCTGCCCCACACTGTTGTAGTGCTATTATTCCACTTTCAACATCCTGTGGAATTCTGGGGTTTGTAGTCTACTGAGGCCAAAGAGCTCTCTGGCTGAGAATTCTAAATGTCCCTCCCTAAACTCCAAACCACAGTATTCCATGGGATGTTGAAAGTGAAATAATAGCACTATTACAGTGTAGTGCGGAAATGGCCTTACTTCTCTACAGCTGATGCTCAGAAAAAGTAAGAAACAGAAGACTTGCCTCTTCTGTAGGCCATAGCCTGGTTGGAAGAAAATGCTGTGCTAAGAGGGCTGGTTACAGGGACTGTGCAACACCCTGCTAGAACAGCTCTAAAGGTGCCAGTCTGTTACTGGGAACCAATTTAAAGTGCTTGTTATGATCTATAAAGCTCTCTACAGTTTACAGTTGAGTATACAGATGACCCTCCACATTCACAGGCTTAACTTTTATGGATTTGATAGTTTGTGACTTTCTCCAATCTCTGTTCCCCCCGCACCTTAAGTGTTTCTTTTCTGGGGGAACCTTCCCTCTCAGTGGCTCTGATTGGGCCATGCAACCCTTTAAAAACCTGCCTCTGCTCTTCCTCCTCTTTTACCAGCCTCTGCCTGGCCAACTAAGGATGGATCACAGCTCAGTTTCTCAGCACCACAAACCCTCTCCCAGTCCCCCCCACATACCCTACTAAGGAGATGGCCAAGAGAAAGGAAGTATAGGGCCAGCAAGCTAGTGTCTATGAAATGACTGACCCAGTTATTTATGAACTGATCACATCTGTCATCATTTTTCAGCTCTTGAAGGCTCCCATAACGATGTACAACAAAATAGATTAAAATAATTTCAAAAAGTTATTTAAAAACCAAAGACTATAGAGATGAATATAGTTTGCCTCAAAGCTCAACAAAGATGGACCAAGTAGACTTCCCTTGGGAGGCCATTCTGCAGTTAAGGTGCTTCTACGAAGAAAGTCCTTCTTGTGTGTTAACCAGCCTAGACTCCACCGAAGATATCAAATTGTAGGTACGCTCATATTGGAGGAGCAGTGTTTCATGTTTCCTGGTTGCAACCTGTATAGGATTTTGTAGCTCAAACTGAAACAGAGCCCAGAAACCAACCTGAAGCCAACTAGTTTCTTCAAGACTGGTGATACGAAGTCTATAAAGTACATGCCAGACAATAGTCTGGATGCTGCTTTTTGCAAAAGCTCTAGCCTTCCAACTCTTTTCAAGGCAGCAACATGTAGAGCACATTGTAATACAGATATGCCTCAGTTGATGAAGTTGATGTTTTCCTGGACTTTACTTCTTTTGCGGAAACTTTGAAATCAGAGGTAGAAATAACATGGAAAGAGAAGGGGTAGGTTCCTACATCACAAAAAAAAGAAAAGCAGTTCAACATGTTTCAGCATTTTTTCAATTCAAAATTAATATTGTGCACATGTGGAATGAAACAACCAGATCAGGTAAGCCTTTCCTAGGTAAAAAAACCATTATGAATCTTCTAGAGACCACTTGAAAACATCTTCCAAAATACATCTCAGGATTTTTTTTTAACAGTCCCAACTCATCTTATGCTTTCCATTTTGGTGGCAAAACTTACATGCTTTTTCAACATGCTAGGGTAGCTGGTGAAGCACGGTAATTTGCTTCCCCCTTTTCTTTCTGTTTTGCTCTTCACACATGCTCAGTAAATGATTCTGGAGGCAACTGTTGTATGTAAGCACACATAGCTACAGTAGGATCATCTAGAGTAGAATCCCATTCTTTTCCATGTGAAGCTTTATTATATTTGTTTACTATAGAAATGCTGTTGCAACCTAACACTGAAAGTTTGTCTTTTTCCAACCGTCCTTCAGCATTCTCCAAATGCCAATGCTGCAAAAATCCTTCCAGCTATACAAAAGACAAGAAAATGGGGGTGCTGGGCTGAGGTCCCATAAAAAGACTTTGCAAAAAGGAGCTTGTCAGACGCATTGTTAATTGAGGCATGTCGATAGGGTAACCAAGAAATAATTACAACATAGATCATTGTGGCCAAATCTGGCTTACTTAGGAAGAGGTGGGGTTAATGTATCAGCTGAAACTGGACAAGCATTCCTGGGCAGAGCAGCCACCTGGCCTCCAAGAAGCAATGTTGGACAAAAGAGTGGTCCAAGCTGTGAACCTGACTCAACTCAGAGAACAAAATCTCTTCTAGAACAGGTTTTAATCCCAATCCTAGGTTTGTTTTCCCACTTACCAAAGGAAACTCTATTTTGTCTGGATTGATCCTAAATCTGTTACCTCACATCCATTCCCTCACTTCACTTAGACAGTGAGTCAAAACTCCCACAGTCCCCTTGGCATCAGTTGAGAAAGAGACAGAGAGAATTTGGGATCAACAGCATAGTGGTGAAATCCAGTTGCCCAAACTCAGAAGCTAATAATAGGACAACTTTCTCTGGCAACAGTGATGCCTTTCTTTGCTGTCCCTCTGTCCCTGCTGTACATTGCACCAAAAAGTGCCCTAGACAGAATATTACACCAGGGTAATTCTGTCTGTAGATATTTTGAAGAGGATTCTGGCTACAGACATGTTGAAACAGACACACACTCTCCCACACATACAGATAGGTTCTGGCAATAGCTATTTTGTGGTTGGTAGGTAGGTAGGTAGGTAGGTAGGTAGGTAGATAGATAGATAGATAGATAGATAGATAGATAGATAGATATTGTTCTTTATTCAAAATTCATAGAATCACAAGGGTTGGAAGAGACCACAAGGGCCATCCACTCCAACTCCCTGCCAAGCAGGATGTATTTCATTGTATTTTTTTTAATTCTAACTTGTTGTTGAAATGTAAAATAAATGTCAGAGTGAACGTTTTCCCCATTTCCTTTAAATTTCTCTTTGTTGTAAAACTGATACATTCTATGCTGCTTTGAGAAAAAGGCCAAGACATATGATTGATTTTACTCTGATGTTCAGGTTTATGAATTGCCAGAACTTTCTGTTATAGACATGTAAGAAGAATCTATGTGTTTGAGAGGGTAGTATTAATTCAAACTTTGTAGATGCTTGGAGAGAATATTTTTGTAGCCTTGCCAATTTAGAAGAATAACAGCTCAGCTCTGTTCGTCGTCAAAGATAAGTCCCACATGGTAAGTCCCACTGAGTTCAATTAGGCTTTCTCCTAAGTGCATGTAGAATTGCAGTCTAAGGCTTTATTCATTTCCATAAGGCACTGGGTATTTTAAATAACATCTCAAGTAACCAGCATTATCAAAGCAACCATAACTAGGTTTTAAGACTAAGGGTTTTGTATCTGGAGAATGCGAAGTATATCTTTAACTGAGAAATGTATCTTGTCATTTTGGTCAGAAGTAATTTTGGAAGCAGTATTGTGCTCCTGGGAGAGATAACGTTCCCATGATTCATACTGAGTTTGATACAGTTAAAAAGATTTTTGTGGTGAAGTGCTTCCTCTACTTTTGAAGCTTCCATTTTAAAACCAGGCAACTTGAAAGGTATACTTGATAGGATAGCAGTTTGCACTTATGTGATGCCTTTCATCCTGAAGTCTTAAACTCCATTAGAAAAGATTGATAAACTTCCTGTGAACTGGATCTTATTACTCCAGTTTCATAGAGATGTCAGAGGACAATCTGTAAACTTGAAGGGTAAGATTGTGTCCTGAAGCTATTGTTGCTAGATCAACAAAATTTCAGAGGAAGGGGAACTTTAAAAACATTTAGTAGCTTTGTGGCATTCTGTGCGTTGCTTCCTCTACTCTATTGTCAAAAAAATGAAATTACCACATCTCTATTGCTTTAAACTTGCTTAGGCCATTTCCACACCGGACTTCTGTAATGGTGCAGAGCGACCTCTCACGGAGGTCTTCTACACCGTAGAGTGGACTGGCGTGGACTACTTTTTGTAGTTCCACACCAGAATCCACTCAGGAGTGGCCGGAACTAGCCGCGCTGCGTGTTTTTTAAAAACCTCTTTTTCGAGGTTTTTAAAAAGCACGGAGCACACAGCCACACGCTGCTACGTCGCACGGCTCTGACGCGGATTTGCAGGCGGTCGCAAATGCGTGTCCGCAGATCTGCCGGGGGCAGGCTTCCAGCTGGCGAGCTTCTCCGGTTGGTGGAGAGTCTCCACCAACCGGAAGCTGCCATTTGGAACACTGGAGGACTGCAGAGCAGCGAACTCGCGCTGCTCTGCGTCGCGACGGACTTACCCGGCTGCCGGTAAGCTCCGTTTTTGGGCATTTTTGCCCGTTTCCCCCCCCACACATGTGGAAAGGGCCTTAGATACATCTCACTTTTTGCCTTAGAAATGTGAAATAAACTTCTAAATGTTTCTGCCCAAACATGACTTGATATTGCCACAGGTCTTAAAGTGGGTGGTGGTGGGGTAATCAGGGTTTTTTTGACTACAGATCCCATCATTCCTCACTATAGGCTATGCTGCCTTAGACTACTGGGAGTGGCAGTCCAACAACATCTGGAGGGACACATTATTTTCTCCTCTGGTTTAAAAGGGAAGCACCACAAACCATTGGTATATTCCATGCTTTACATACAGAAGGTTTTTGTTTTAATCAATGGCATTTATAGCTAGGGTTGAGAACGGTGAGAGCCTTCAGTTCTTGTCTGGAATTCAGCTTTCAGACTCACATGCTCATGATGGAAAGGAACTTTCCCACTCTCTTCTCCTGGAGCTTGTGCATGACCCCCTTTTTTCATGTCCAGGAAGGCATGTAGGGAGGTGCTGCCCTACCCTCCCTGTACCAGCAGCCAGAGAGAAAGTGTTGGGTAGCTTGGCTAGGGTTGTGAGGGGTTTGGTGAAACTCTACTTGCCTATCAGGAATGTTGGTGTTAGCATCATTCACCCACTGAATAGAAAGGGACTGGCCTCTTCCACAAGCTCTAAGACCTTCTTCTTCTTTTTAATCTTTTTTTTATAGTGCTCTTATTCCACTTTCTTTTTTTATTTTTTTTAATATTTTTTTTAGTTAGTATATTTAAAAAAGTGAAAAACGAAGTTATACAGAAACGTATCTTAAAGAGAGAGACAGAAAAAAGAACAACATACAATAAAGAAATATCTTAAAGAAAAAAAACAAAACCATACCATAAGAAAACATACAATACATACATACAAACATACGATAGTGCTGTTCAAATGAAAGGAATGGCATATTACATAGTTATCATATAATATCATGATATTATTCAATTAATAAGTTACATATATATCTTGGTAACGATAACAAGTATGTGAGATCTTAACAATACTGCGCTTTTAACCAAAGATCCATCTGGACCCTATGCCATAAGCTCTAAGCCCGTCTGATGACACAGAGCGAGAGTGAAAATATGCAAGAAGCCTCAGATATATTGCATTTACTGGAGATGCTGTCTAAATTTGCCATGGAATCTGCTGGTATTGGATTATCCTAGTCCACAGATAGTAGCACCCTCACAGTGGCAGACTGCTTGGTCTCAGTGGACTCTATGGCCTTGTAAAAAGGAACCACTGCCCTTGAAATTTAGAAATCTTTACTTGTGGAAAATATTGCATTTGTTTTTGAAATCAATGAATGATGATGAAGATAAAAGCAAAGAGGGATGAAACTTTTTTTTTAATATACAAATGTATATAAGTGGCTTTGCGCTAGTGTGCCTTGGAGGAAAATACATATTATTTTGTGGATGGTTTTCTACCCAGAACCCGCTAGCATGGGGGGAAAAAATCCAGAAAGAGAGCTCTGTGGATTACAGGGTGGAGGAGAACACCTGACCTGACATATGTGGGATGAATTATATTTGATCTATTTGTAATTCCTGTGAATTATGGTCTGGCCTGGTGAGGGGGGAATCCCCCCCCAAAGAAGGCTGTTTTTACTAGTTAAGTTCAGAAAGAGAGGGATATCTGGATGGGAGAGGGGCTGTCTTTGGCAGGCATAAGGATTGGACCCTTCTCACTTTGAATAAGGTAGGTGAATTGTCTCTTATGTATTAAAGGGGGGAACAAATAGGTAAATTCCTTGTAATAGACTTTATATCATGCATTTGAATATATTTTGTATCTTATATTGAGGGCTTTAAGAGTTGTGTCCACAGTTGCTGTATTACTGGGCAGCACATACAGAACATTCTACAGCCAAGTCCTACCATGGCATCTGGGTGGATGCATAGAACTTATAGGATATTGGATATGTGTTCAATTTAATATATAATTTGTTGTATTGCTGTTTTCAAAAAATATTTTGGACTTAAACTGTGATTTGCTTGCAATATTCATTTATGTTTGGCCCTACAGAACCCAGAAAGATGTACAGGTACATTACTAGCTTTTATATTCCCCTGCAAAGCATTTCTGTCTGTGCTCTTCTGGGTCTCTGTGTTATAACAAATGTTTTGGAAAGAGAAAGATTTGCAGGATACCTGTTTCAGTTCACATACTCCCCTCCAAAATTGGTTTAATTCAATGTGGGGTTCCCCCAAAGCAAGTTCACCTTTCTAATCTTATCAGCAGAGTCTTAAATAATTGGTTAAAGAAGACTTGAGTCTGCTGGCCAAGGAAGAAGAATCCCTTTATCAGCTGGGAGGCGGAGGGTGGAGGTCCAGAAGTTTCACCGGATGAGAGGCAGACAGTGCAGCCATAAGAGCATTCCAATTTGTGCAGTTAATGGTTTTTACTTTACTCTGGCTGTGTATTTAAGTGCTTCTGAAAACTTTTTGGATACTGGGATAGTTATAAATGAAAACAACAACAACAACATTGCCCTGGCTAAAAGCAATGAGGAATCCAGAAAGAGTTGCTGCCTTTATATCTGGTACTTTGAAGTCAAGCCCCCAGGGCTGTTATTTTTCAGTGTGTGGCATGCATCAGTTTCGAACTGTGGTTTCCATTACCAATAATGGGCACATGGCTGGCAATCTGCTGCTAAGACAGCAGCACTGAAAACAACTGTTAATACTCCTTTACTATTGTTCTTTAAAAAAAAGCAGTGTTTAGCTGCATGAGGAGCAAGTTTCCTGCAGTGTCTGTAGAATTTCTTTATGAGCACTTTGTGCATTCTTATAAAGATAATCTGTGGATTGCTCTTTATCTTTCGCTGCCCTCCATATTTGCTGTTTTTTTAATCTTCTCCACACTATCTCAATATGCATTATTGTATTCTTGTATTGCCAATTTTGTTACACTACAATAGTTTTCCAAGGCCCTTGGAAATATTAAGTGCTATTTTTCGGTAAAATGTATGATTTGCAATGAAATTCAAAATGCCATTGAATACAGCATCCAATCTTAGCTTCTGTGGTTTGTTACAGTGCACCAAAGCAGTACTTCTTAAGCTACCTTGTAGAAAAGCTTGACTGGGTTTTTCCTTGGTGTCCCAGGAACTGATACCATATTTGTGCCTATAACTGATACCATATTTTAACCTTCTAAAAATAAAAAATAAAACTGTTTTATTTTTCTTTCTTTTCCTGAAAAATTGCTGTGGACCAGCAGCCAATAACTTGCGGACTAACACTGGTCCACAGATTTTCACACTGCGTAGATTGTTCTAGAGGATATTCTACCTATCCGGTGGATTAAAGAACTGGCTGAGTTTCAGAATAAAAGAGTTGCTGGATGGAGGAGGAGTTAGAGTTTTGGACTGAGATAGTAGACATCCAGTGTTAAGTCTCCACTAAGACATGAAACTCACTTGTTGATTTTGCCTCAGTCACTCTCTTTCATCTTTACCTTCACCATGGGACTGTTGTGAGGAAAGGCGGAGAGGAGGAAAGCCATTTATACTGCTTTCAATTCATTGCATGCAAGGCAGGATATAAATACAGATAATTCATAATTAATGTTGAATGAAATTGGCTGCATTGGGACTGCATTTATGCATCCTCCCTGAAAGTGAGACTGTACACACAACTATATTTTACACTAGCATAGTGCACCAAGAGAATTTAGACCAAAGTGCTTAGAGCGTACCTTAAAGCTCAATGAATTTGATTGGACAATTCTTCTGGACAAGCTGAATAGGCTTACTTTAAAACAGGCTGGGAATCATATCTTCCTTCCAGATATTGTTGGACTACAATCCCCAGCATTGCTCACTATTGTCTATGTTGGGTAGAGCTGCTGAGGGGAAACCCCAATTTGGTGACATCTGGAAGGGTGCCTAGTGACCAACTTTGCTTTAGGATTGATAAAACAGATCCATGTGGGAAAGTATCATTTGATGCTAAACACACTACACGTTAACAAACCATTTTAACAATATAACATTCCTTTGTGTCCAGTGGGGCTTACTCACAAGTAAGTGTATACAGGATTGCAGTTCTACAGCATCCTTCTCTTCTGTGTTCTCCTGCTGGTACCTCTCTATTCTACCTCCTGCCTTTACATTGGCCTTAAATTTAAAAAATGCTTGGTAAGGTTGACATCTTACCAAGCCAAGTCACTTATATTTTGACCTTCTAAAAATTAAAAATAATTATTGGAAAGGTAGCGTCGAATTCTTATTTTCTTTTCTGTCTAGTTTATTTTACATTCTTCCTCACCATCACATTTAAAAACTGAATTTTTGTCCAGTTTATAGATCACATAAGCAAGCAGATTAGTGACTTCTCTAATAGAGATGTACTTCAGTTAACAAAATCTCTAACAAAGAAGTTCCTTTTCATTAACTGTTTTTAAAGGTGTCCAGTATCCCTTTTCTTCATCCTAATAAGAGTAGTTGGAAGCTTTTTTTTAGCAGTATCAGCTTTGGGAGGATTATAAAGGAGAACTGAAGAAACACAGATGTTTGATGCTGGGTTGTAGCAATGTGTCTGCAGCAGAGGCGTATCTAGGGTGGGGCAAGTAGGGTATGTGCCCTGGGTGCCAATACCAGGGGGTGCAAAAAAGCAGTGTTGGAAGTGGTGGTGGCAGCAGATGAGGAGGTGGTGGTGGCGGCGGCAGCAGCGGCGGCTCCAGAGGTAGAGGCACAACTTCCACGCTTGCCCTAGGTGCTATTTATGCAAGATATGTCTCTGGTCTGCAGTAAACAGTGCAGTAAAACTTATGCTGGAAAAAGGTGGGATTCTGTTCTAGTGAATCCTATTGTACTTGTGGGTGTTTGTTTACAACAGGCAAAGTAAACAATAGCTGTGTCCAGAATCCCTGACTGAGAATGTATGAATGGCTAACCTGAGAGAAGAAGGGAGGGCAGATAAGCAACTCCTAGCATGTTAAAAAAAACCATAGATCTGTAAGCTTGGCCATCAGAGTGGAAATCCTAAGTAAAGTGGAGGCCTGTGAAAGATGAAGTCCATCTAAGGCCCTTTTCACATGTGTGTGTGTGGAGGGGAACGGGCAAAAACGCCCAAAAACGGAGCTTACCTGAAACCGGGTAAGTCTGTTGCCACGTGGAACAGCGCGAGCTCGCTGCTCCGCAGTCCTCCGGCGTCCCAAATGGTGGCTTCCGGTTGGTGGAGGCTCTCCACCAACCAGAGAAGCTCGCCAGCTGGAAGCCCGCCCCCGGCAGATCTGCAGGCATGCACTTGCGCGTGCCTGCAAATCCACTTCGGAGCTGGGCGACGGAGCGGCGCGGAGCTGCACGCTCTGTGCTTTTTAAAAACCTCGAAAAAGAGGTTTTTGAAAAACACACAGCGTGGCTAGTTCCGGCCGATCCTGAGTGGATTCTGGTGTGGAACTACAAAAAGTAGTCCACGCCAATCCACTCTACGGTGTAGAAGACCTCCGTGAGAGGTCGCTCTGCACCATTTCAGAAGCCCGGTATGGAAATGGCCTTAGATGTATTTGGGAATAAGCCTTTAGGTGAGCTCTAGAACATTCAGATTGTTTTTGGTTATTTATGCAAGACTTTCTTGGCCTGGCTGTTTCATTTCACATGTCCATATTGTTAGTTTAAAATAAAAGGTTTGCTGAAACATTTTGAAGTGCTCTTCTGTATTAGGGTGTAGGAACCTATCCCTATTCTTTCCATATGATTTTTGCCTATGGTGCCAAATTTTCTGTTAAAGAACTAATCTCTAGGAATGCATCTACTTTGTTACCTGAGGTATACTTGTATTTTCTTCTCCTTTTGGGCAAGGTGGGGAGGGCTTAATTTGAGAATGGAGATTAAAGATACTTTAGGAGATGGCAAAGATTCTGATTCTGATTCATCATGTATTGAATGAGCTTGATATAATTTTGCTTTGGTATTTTCAATATTCTGAAATACTACATTATTAAGATCAAACAGAGAAAAAGTAAATGTCAATGATTTAATGGTTTGGGAAATCTGCAAACAAAATAGATAGAAGGTGCTGTTCTGCTGGTATTTTTCAGACAGTAGAAGGGGAAATGAAAATCTGAAAACTTGTATCTTGCAGAGTTACTTGTCAGAAAGAAAGTTATCATTACATTTCAGAGATTCAAAGCAATAGTTACCACTGTAATTATAATATTGCAAAATAATTCTCAAAAGTTAATTATAATTAGTTACTTTGAAAAATAGGAAGCATGATATTGCATAGTTAGTTTAAAGAATTACTAAATTGTTATTTTTTTAAAAAATCTGACTCTCTTTTCCTGGCTACCTCATTGGTATCTTAACACCCAAAACGGAGCATGAAGTGCCAGCAAGAAGCCCAGCATGAGTCAGCACTTGAACAAATGAGACATCAGCTTCCGGCATCTAGTGAGGCCACATAATTCGTAACTACAACAGTAACAAAAAGGTTCTAATTACCCTGCAAAATGAATGAAATTTCCCATTTGTTAGGTTACAGTCATAATGTAATGCTATAGCTTTGATATTGGAGAAGAAAATAATGCCAAGATCTATGGAAACTTTGTCGGATTACGCAGGATTACACAGCTATCTGCATGTTGACCTTATTTTCAGAAGAAATTCCTGAAAAAGATTCCCTTTAGAGTTATCTGCCACTACTGTATAACTGTTGAACCCCTTACTATAAGAAGCCTTATATTTTCCACTTTACTGGCAGTTGTCTATGGATAATACATACTAGCAATGCATTTGTGTGGTCCCATAGACTCATTTGAGAGCCAGTATAGTGTAGTGGTTTCAGCACTGGATTATAAATCTGGATACCAGAGTTCAAATCCCCGCTTGGCCATGGAAACCCACACGTGTCACACTTTTTCATCCCCACAGAGAGGCAAAGCCCCAACAAATCTTGCCAAGAAAACCCTGGGACGGTTTCACCTTAGAGTTGCCACATGTTGGAAACAACTTGAAAGCACACAACAACAGACTTATTTGAAATCTTGCTGTATTTATGTGCACAAGAAAAGGACTTCCCCTCTCCTTGTGTGCATGTGTATGTGTATGTGAGAGAGTATTTGTGTGCATGTGTTCAAGTATGCTCATTTAGTATATCTGTGTTAACAATGACTCTTAGCAACCATGTAAAGGCCATTCCAGCATAAATCTCCACCAGTGTTCTGCTGGGAGTCCTCTGAACCAGCCATGCAATGCATTTGATGGTGCTGGAACATGCCCCCACACTGAGTCAGTGGCTGGGGTAGTCAATGTGGGGAAGAACACTGCTGGCCCAAAGATGAAGTTATGCATGGAGGGGAAGCACTGGACTAGGATGTACTGAACACACTTTGTGCAATGCCCCCCTGCCCGAGAAAAGGTTTATCACCAACAGGTTTAAGCCTCTGAGATATTTCTCTGCACCACATATGGCAACTGTCTTGAGCTCTATACATGTACTACAGTTCACATTTCTCAGTGTGTGCTTTAAGTGAAGCCTGAAATCTGTATCTCCCTACATGAGGTTACCCTCTTTGGTGGAAGCCTTTTTATGGTGAGGTCATTCATTTTTGAAAATCCTAAATAATCAGTCTAATCATGTACTAAAATAAAGATACTCATCTCCATTTGAGCTTATTAACAATTGGCACTGGAATTAATAATAATTAGGAACACTCTTGCATATGTGATTTCTTAAGTGGATCTATCATATTTTACATTCTCATTTGGATGGAGTGGGCTATATTTGGAATTAATATTGCATTGAAATCCTTCTTATGTCCCCCAAAACACAATTTAAATTAATTTTAATGGCTAGCAGAAATGGTTTAAAGGACTTTTCTGAGTAGCAGTTCCATTCCTTAGAAATAAATACATTTTTTTTTAAAATATATAAGTTCGACAAATCTATTTGCAACTGTAAAAAACATTCTAATATATGATTATCTATTTCCAGCCAAAAATACCGATGCTGAAATGTTGAAAAATTATTACATTGCAGATGAATCCTGTGACTTTTTGGTCAGGCCATGTTGAGCTACCCTTCTTCTCCTTTTAGCCATATTCCTTTGTTTCTTTCTGTGTCTCCTCTTCTTTCAAAGTCTTCTTCTTCTCTGATGCTATAAGAAATGTCTGTTCCTGAGATCCTACATCAGTTGCAACATATAACTAAGTAACATCTTCTTGACTCAACTCCACCTCTCCAACCTACCTTAACAGCCAGCAGCCACACTCAATGATGGAGGTCTCGTGACTAGAGCACAGCATGATGGCATTTTCAACTTCCTCCCACCAGCAAGTGAGGCTGAACAATCAGAAGCAGGAGCCCTGTTGCAACACTTGGGCCATCTCCGCACTACCCTGCTATAGTGCTATTATTTCACTTTCAACCTCCTGTGGACTGCTGGGGTTTGTAGTTCACTGAGGCCAAAGAGCTCTCTGGCTGAGAAGTCTAAAGGCCCCTCCTTCAACTGGAAACCCCAGGATTCCATAGGATGCTGATAGTGGAATAATAGCACTAGAACAGTGCGGTGCGGAAATGGCTTTGGTACAGCCTTGCTCACAGGTAGAAAGAGGCTAGAAACATAACCCAGGTGTGCCCCAATCAGCAGCAACAGAACAAACTTCCATTTCTTGGTGGGGCTGCTGGCTGTTAAAGTAGGTTTTGGGAGGGGATGTTTATGAAAAACTAGGGATCATTCTTAAAGAAATGGGTGTGCCATAATACTTGATTGTACTGAGGACAAGAGACTTTTATACAGAGAAATGGAATGGATTCCAATTGGCAAGTGAGTCAAGCAAGGCTGCATATTATCCCTCTACTTGTATATATACATATACTCATATGTAAAGCAGGACTAGACTCAGAGGAAGGAGATGTGAACACTGGAGAAAGGAACATCAACAATTTAAGATGTGCAGATGACACAATATTACTAGCAGAAAATAGCAAAGAATTGGAACAAGTACTGAAGAAAGTCAAGGCAGAAAGTGCAAAAGCAGTTTACAGCTGAACATTAAGAAAACAAAAATAATGACCATAGACGATTTATATCAGTTTAAAGAAGATGATGAACACATGGAAATAATCTAAGATTTTCCATACCTTGGCCCAGTCATTAATCAGAATGGAGACTGCAGAAACAAAAAAATTAGAAGAAGGCTAGGACTTGGAAGGGAAGCCATGAAAGAACTAGGTAAGATCCTGAAGTGTAAAGCTATATCACTGAATGCTACAGTTAGGATTGTCCATGCAATTTATACGTATGCATGGTTGTGAAAGTGGAATGGTGAGGAAAACCGATAGCAAGAAAACCAACTCATCTGAAATGGAGAAGAGTTCTATGGATACTGTGACTGCTAAAAAAACAAATAAATGGGATCTAGGGTAAATTAAGAAGCCAGGATGACTAACTGAGGCTGTTGAACTTTGGCCATATCGTGAAAAGACATGACTCAGTAGAAAAGATAGTAATGATTGGTAAGGTAGAAGATGGTAGGAAAAGAGGAAGACTGCATTGCTAGTGGATAGACACAATCAAGAAAGCCACATTCCTGAATCTATATCTATATCCATATCTATAAAGTCATACTCACAGATCACTAAATGTAATACATCTGAACTGCTTATATGTCATTCAGCTCATTTTGTATTTGTTTATAAGTTAAATACTGTACGTATCTATGTTTATTTGAGTCTTTATTTATTGATCTTGGCATTTTTCATGTTTGTTATTTCATGGTGTGTGTACGTATATATGTATGTAAATACCCTGCCATACATGTAGTTATCATGGCCTTTGGTCGAACATTCTGAGATCTTTTTCTTGGTCCTTTTTTTTTAATGCCAGATTTGCAACTAAGGCCATTTCCGCACTAGACTGTTATAGTGTTATTATTCCACTTTCAACATCCTGTGGAATCCTGGGCTTTGAAGTTTGGGGAGGGGCTGGCTGGCGGAAATGACCTAAGCAAAATCGGCATGCAAGCACTGTTTAAACTGGTTATTTCACGTTGGTCAAACAAATGTGACTGCCTCTGTTTTATCACAGTGAGAGGGCAGTGACAGTTGGGAAAACATACCCTGAACATAGTTTAAATGAGATGTGTGAAACTATGCAATGCTTAGGACATCTCTGTTCTTTGTGTGTTTTTGCCTTTCTAATTTAGGTAAAAATATAAGTGTCAGCTAATTTACAAAAATAATCATTAAATAAAATAACCTTTTCTCCAAAAATTCAAAAATGATTTAAAAAATGCAGTCTGTCTTTGTAGCTGATGCAGTCCTTTAAAAATCACATTAAGAGAAAGAGATTTTTGTATGACAGTAAAAGAACATATTTCTTTCCCCTCTTTGGGGAGAGAGAACTGATTTAATAGAATCAAAGCTCTGGAAATGAAAATTTGGAATGAGACTATGGAACAGTGCTATCAAAGCTATGTTAATAGCACTGGAGTGAACTGACAGACACATCCACTCTGAAAATGGGAAGTAAAAAATGATTGGTAATAACTTGCCTTTTTTGCTAAGTGACATATACTGGGGCAAAATCACCTTAACTTCCTATCATTTTATATGTTACATCAAAAGGGTTAATACCAAGGGTTAATCCTGCCAAGGGTTAATCCCACCAAGGCTTAATTCCTTCCTTTGGTCTGGAGGCTTAACCCTGACCAGAGGAGACTGCTAGTATAACATGTGGATTTTTGTTTCATTGCTCAGTGTGAGATCATGTAAGAAACAGAAACTATCTATCTTGTATGTAGAGGATGAGATTTGGCGTGATGACCTGTAGGTAGCCTGAGCAGGGGATGGTGGCTCAAACATACCAAGAGCCTTTGCTGATGTAAACAGGATTTGGTGATTCAGTACAGTAACACAGGATAATGTTAGCACATGTGTTTATTGTTTATTTATTTTAAATATTTCTATGCCACTTTTGAGGTAGAGATTCTCAAATGTGTTTCACTGAGCAAGAAGTTAAAACAATAAAATATAAAACACAATTGATTAAAACAATACGAAACATTTAAGATAACCACAACAGTAAAAAAAGAAAAGAAAAAGGAGTATAAATGATGGACTTCAATTAAAAGCAGCCAGGAACAACTCATTCTTTATGGTCCTTTTTTAAAAAAGAAGGGTGCCATGTAGAGATGTGACAATCTTTCACTTCTGATATTGCTGTGTGTGTATCTTGTGAACCCCACAAGAACATGAATGTCACAGGTGGAATCTGTATTTCCTCACAATAAATGGTCAAGTCTGTACAGCCCAAGACATTTTCCTTCCTTCCTTCCTTCCTTCCTTCCTTCCTTCCTTCCTTCCTTCCTTCCTTCCTTCCTTCCTTCCTTCCTTCCTTCCCTCCTTCCTTCCTCTCTCTCTTTTCAATGTGCTCCTTCTGAGCCATTCCATAATGATAGGGCTGCCCCTAAAAGGACTTGTCTCTTCAGGTATTGCTGTCTTTTGGGCTTTTGGCTGGATCAGTGTAGTTGATCTTAAGTCCAAACAGATTGGTGAGGGAAGAGACAGAAAACCGGGGCTCAACTGTTTAGGGTCGCATCAACTGACAAAAAGATGGCATCCAAGTCAGAAAGAATATGATGAATCTGCCTGAAGAATGTGTTGGAAATTAGTCACAATGAGCCTTCGAGGGCTCAGTTGGATTTCCCAGTTGTACCAAAAGACTTTGCCACTTGGAAAAGGTCTGCTGACTGATATGCCATAGATACAATGGTGGCAGTGAAGCAACATTTCCTCGTTATCATCACAGCTAAAGAGTACACCGTAAGGGAGTTTCTCACTTCAGCTTGATTGCTCATCATGAGGTTTTTAGTCTACATTCTAGATTAAGGTCACTGAAAAGTGATTAGATTGACAGTCTGAGTTGTCTTCCTATTCCCAATAGAGGCAAAGGCTTCAGTAAAATTGTCTGTTAGAACTGCAGGAAGCTTCCCAAGAAACCTCAAGAAACTGTCTGCTTATATTAGTCTCTGGAGTTGAACTACTGAAATTGGTTTCTCACTTAGCAATGTCTTGGTGTGGCCAATAGGCCATAGAATCATTGAAACATAGAGCTGGAAGAGACTACAGGGGCCATTGAGTCTAACCCCCTGTTACGTGATCAGAAAATGTTTGATCTATGACAACAGAGTTATTTCAGCTGTCTCACCCACAGACCACAGATAGATCCCTAAACCAATGAAGAAAAGTGTCTAATTGGACATGGACATAGTCCATGTATGGACTACAAAAACTTGACATTCAAATGCAAGGGGAAAAAATGTGCTTAAAATGAGTATGTTTTTGATTTGGAAAGAATCTCCATATGGAAAGCATAGAGAAACCCTAATACATAGAGAAGGCCTAAGCATTGCCTGCCCATCTTCTTGAGGTTTGGTTCACTGAGGCAGGATTGTTCTTGGGATCAATTCAGGAAGCCATCAGTCTAGTCCTTCTTGCTGTGGTGAACCTAAGCCCAGCAATGCCTAGGGCAAGTATGGAAGTTGCGCCCCTAGGTTCTGCTGTGCCACCGCTGCACCAGACTGGGAATGAACCCGGCGGTGGCAGCGGCAAGAGCGGGTGTGGGTTGGCAGCGGCAAGCACATTGGGGTGACGGGTGGGTGAAGGTTGGCAGTGGTGAGCATGTGGGGGTGGCGGGCAGGCACAGGTTAGCGAGCACGAAGGGGGTGGCAGGCAGGAGGGCCGCCCCTGGGCGTTGGCATCCAGGGCACACTCCCCAGTTGGTCCACTCTAGATCTGTCTCTGGTGAACCTGTTTGAGTTTCCAGGGGCCACGCTGTACTCCGTAGGCATGAAAGGAAGAAACGTGGCCCACACGAGGCTGCAACAGCTCCAGGCGAGGCAAAAAACCACCAGAGTCAAAAGAACAGAGTCCAGGCCAAAACATATTTCCAAAAACTATTCTAGTGTTTATTGCATACAGCATAGTTCTTAATTTGTAGCATACTGGTGTCAGATAATCAGGAAAGGATCCATTAAGCTTCTCTGCGCCCAAGCGTGACACAGAGAGAAAATGCAGGATGCAAAAGACAAGACCAGACGGAGGAGAGAGAAATCTCTTACTGCAATTATAGGCTCTGTGTGAGCAAAGCTTGACCGCTTATCAAAATAAGCCAGCAGTCCCACACAGAGGAGAACCAGGTGTTGCTTATCAGTTGTCTGGGTCACACTGTCTTACCAGGCAGCCAAGGCCATGAAGCAGAGCAGAGACAAGACAAAAATCACATAGCTAAGAAAACATCTCTTAGGCAGAAGACCAGAAGGCCTAGAATCTTAACAGAACCTACAGTGTAACAGAGAGAAAACTGAGGAATCCTATTCAGAATGTCTCCCTACTTTCACGCTACATATATTATACATGTTTAAAAAGGCCTCAGGGATGGAGAATTTAATATTACATGGAATTTAGTGTGTAATAAAGCAGTTTTAACAATAAAAAAAGTTTGAGGGGGATGTTGGAGAAAGAAAAGGAGGCATTTGGTAGAAAACAAAATGGAAGCCATTCCTGAGTTAGCATTATTGAGAACAGTTGCTTTGCATGAATCAAAGGCTGTTTCACAATTCAGCAGAAAAAAATGATCTACAACTGAAACTATGCACATTGTGTGATGAGAACCAGGAAAGATCCTGTGTGGTGGACCTCGTCTTTCTCAAGATGACACTGGAGAGATTTATTACATTGGGAACTTCCACGGTTGCTCCTAATTCAGTAATTCATACCCTTCAACTGTACTGATTTTCAGCTGTTTTTAAAATGTTTCAGTTTCTCTTTTCTCCCCCCAATTTCCCCCTTTGTCCTCAGCTTACTTTGGATGCTGCAGACTTGAGCCCAAAATACAAAAAACCCCTCAAAAACAAACAAACAAACAACCCCCCCTCCCAAAACTGGTTTGTATTGAATCAATTCAGCAGAAGGAAGAGCAGAGGAAGCAGTAAATCTTGCCCTTCCTAGTAGGCTGAGGCAAAAGCAAACTGCTGCAGCCTCTCCTAGCTTGTATGCTCTTCTTCAACACACTCTGATGTTGCTTGGCCATATGCGTTTCAGTTTTTGTCTGTGAAATGGTAGGGGGTATGATATTTTGTCCTACTGAAAAGATTCATGCTTGCACTCAAATATGTGTATGTATCCATACCCCTCAAATGTGGGAAAAATTTTCAAAATCTAATTCTTGACTCAAAGAAATGGAATCTTCTGTGCCATCTGGCCAGAAATTGTTCTGTCTGCTACTGAATTGTGTCCGAATTGTCTAAGACACTTTCCCTTAAGCTTCGGAAGAGAAAATGGTTGCTGTTATATACCTATGAAATAAACAGTCACAACCCCTGAATGGTAATTTCCTCCCCCTCCTTTTTTGACCCATCTCCAGAACTATTAGATGCAGTTTGCCTGGAAGAAAAGAAAAAGATGCAACCTCTTTTATTGTGTTTATCCAGCCTTTTTTTCTATTACCTCATTTGAAACTAATTACCTACTGTGACTGAGTTACTTTTATGTTTTTTGTTTTATTGGTGGCTTTATTGTTTTAGGCACAAAGTTTATTTTTTTATATATATATTTAATGTATATGCCTTCTAGAATGTTTTGGCAGATGGTGGGACATAAATGATAATGCTCAAATTAAAGTGGGTAAAAGAGGCCATAAAATAGCTCTCTTTGTGAATGGCCTGTTAATACAGGTAGGCTACTGAAAACAGTCGCTGAAGCTGTGCGTGTTTATCCATTGTGGGGCAACTCCAACATCCTTTTCCAGGAATGAGCCAAAGACAATTTTATTGGGCCCTTCCTAGCAAAAGTGAAATTTTAGCTTAGGTTGTGCATCTATATTATGCTGGTCACAGTGCTGTCAAGATTTGCTGAGGGTTCCCTAGGCCTAACATGCCCTCAAAGGCGCAAGCCATTTAGCCGCCCTCAACTTAAAAATGCCATCTATTGTATTTATATAACATAGGCCCTTTCTGCAGGATGCTGTTGTCCCAGCATGGAGATGGGAGAGGAGCGGTTCTGTGATGATGCTTCTGCATGACATCATTGTGGTCCTGTCCTGTTCCTGTCGCCAGGTGGCACAATTGCAGATTAAATCATTGATGGGTTTTCCCTGTCAACGACCCACAATAGTGCCATCATCCTGCACTTACCTGGCCTGCAAAAGCCCCAGAAGCATGATGGAGGTGTTTCCTGCCTCAGTACAGCATGGGAAAGTGCCTGGCTGTGCTGTGGCAGGAAGAAGTGTGTCCATTGCGCTTCCTTTAGTAGGGAGCCAATCTGGTGCAGAGGGGAGTGCTCCTGTCGCTCTTGCTTCTCGACAAAGCCACTGCCGGGATCGCCACCAGAGCACAGTGGGACAAGGTAGTGTGCGAAAAGGGCCATACTTTTTAACAAAGGAACCCACTTTTTTTTGGACGGAGGCAAGGCCAGTCTTATTGGCATAATTGCCTCAGATGGGGGACATGGGGCAGCACATTTGCCACTCTTTGTCCCACCATGTTAGGGCCTTTGTTATTTTGGAGAGCTGCTGCTAAGCTGCGCAGCTCTCCAGACTCTAGAATTACTTTTCTCAGCAGCGCTGCTGCTGTCTTATTCCACTCCAGCTGAAATTCTCTGTCTCTACTCACTCTCCTACCAGCTGTCTTCCACCAGAACAACACCCTTTCCTTCAGGAGGGTGTTACCCTGATTTCTGGGGTCCTGTGGGGGACACCTCAATCTGCTCCAAATAATGGGGAATGGGAATTAGCCAGAGCACAAGCTGTAGCACTATGAGAGGCAGGGTAACCTAGTGAGATCTTTAAACCCAATTTTTACGGGGTCAGGCCAAGCCAAAAACCAAGCAAAATTGTCTAATGAAATTATTTTATTGAGGGGAATTCACTCATGCATGCACACAAGATACACACAATCACGCATTCATACAAGAGCTAGCTGAAAGAGAAAGGGAGGAAAAATTATAGAGAGGCTGAGGGATTTTTTTTGGGGGGGGGTTATAATTACCAGTCCAGAAGAGTAGTGAAGAGTAGAAATGTATTTTGGCTTAGGTAGGACCTAAGGGCAGTTCTCATTCAGGAGCCAGACAGACAGAGTGATGGGTAGATCTTCAAGAGACTGCACTGGGCCTCCTCAAATCAGGGATATTTATACCCTGAAAATGGCTTGTGGCTGTGAAGGTTCCAGATGCAAGACAAAGGGAACCTGTTGTGGACAATAAGTCTTTTGCCTGTTGATGGTTTTTAGAGGTTTTTAAAAAGCATGGAGCACGCAGCCCCGCGCCGCTCCGTCGCCCGGCTCTAAAGTGGATCTGCAGGCGCGCGCAAGTGCGTGCCTGCAGATCTGCCGGGGGCGGGCTTCCAGCTGGCGAGCTTCTCTGGTTGGTGGAGAGCCTCCACCAACCGGAAGCTGCCATCCGCGACGCCGGAGGAGTGTGGAGCAGCGAGCTCGCGCTGCTCCACATGGCGACGGACTTACCCGGCTGGAGGTAAGCTCCGTTTTTGGGCGTTTTCGCCCGTTTCCACCCCGACATGTGAAAAGGGCCTTAGTATTTCTCTCTGACATCAATATTTGATAGAAGAAAGTTAATGGGTTGTCAGTTGTTAGGATATACAAATCACCATTAATTACTTGACTGACGGCAAAATCCTATATATGGCTCTTTAGAAGCAAATTCCATTAATTTTGATGGGACTTACTGCCAGGTAGCTGTGGGCAGGATTGAAGCCAGAATTGCAACAGTGCACTATTCCTCAGATCTTGGTAGTCATGGCTTTTTAAGCTGAATAGTGAAAAGCTCATGTGATCCAAATTTCATCAAAACTCTAAGAATGCATTAGCTTTCATTTTCAATTTCTGCCTTTTGCAGATAATAAAGCACTAGGGTTATTACATTCACCTGACAGCACACACATCTTTCAGCCACAATAACACACCTAATAAAAGCCTGAATAGACACATCTTATGATGATCCCTGTTGACTTTATCAGAACCTGTCTCATTTCTGTGAAGCAGAACAAATGGCTTGCACAATGTATTCATTTGGTGATAAACATACTGATTGTCATTTCAAAACTTAACAAATGCATTTAGAATCTTTAATTTTTCTCACTGTAGTATTCATTGTTGAATTGATAAGGTATTCTCATTTGTCAGGGACTCAAGGGGGATGATTTCAAGAATATGTTGATAAAAATGGTGTAAATATATTTTGTTGTAATTGCCATTGACTGCCGTTTTATTAAAGCAAGTGCATGAAGAAATCTTTAGTGCGAGGTTAGAATGTCCTTTAAAGCCTAAAGACTTCTATCAATGAACATATTCTTCTGTATCATGAAGTTACGCACTGAACACCAGTTTTAGGCTTGACTGTGAGGGAAACGAGATCCATAGATCTTCTAGATATTTTGCTGTGCAGACCTATACACATCTCAGCTGTTTACAGAAGGGTTTTCGTCAGATTCAGATGAAATGGGGCCAGTCGGGATGGATTCTGGTCTTCCTGCCAAGGCCACAGGAACCAAAACTAGCTAAAGAGTCATGGTCATTAGGAAGGCAGGGAATAAACAATATCAAGGCTTCATTTCTATGAAAATCCCCAGGGTGAGGAGAAGGAAAAGGAAGCGACTGATAGGTTCATCATCTAATCTTGGGGCATATGTAAAATGTCTTCACCTTAGCACTTTCCAATCACTGTTCTGAGAAGGGACTATGTTGTGATTCCAATATCTTTCTTCTTTGTAGGATAGAGAAGATCATTGGCGAGCAATATGTGTTGTTGCTTCTTTCCTTGCAGGACTGGCATTGCTGTCTGGATCTATAAACAGAGCAAGACAAGCAGGATGACAAGTACACATGAGATGGGCAAGGGTGAACTTGCCCATCTCATATATACTTATCAATCATTGCTGTCAGCGTCCCCCCTCCCAAATCTCAATAATCCCCTTCTGCAAATCCTCCTCCTCTGCATCAGAATGAATCCCGTCCACACAAACTGCTGCACTTATTGTCCTCAAACATTGCAGATTCAGTTGTAAGGGTACGCTAGGAATCGAGTGAGATCTCTCTCTCTCCCCTCCCCTGAATAGACCCTCAAATAGGGTTTGCACAAAACTTCCTGAATCTATTCCTTTGGAATCTGGCAGCTTTGATTATACTAGAACAGGCAATGATGCCTTCAATTTCTTTCAATTCTGCTAAAAAAATAATATGAAAAAAAGTTATTGGTGGTTCTTATTTCAATGAATGTTAAAAGCATGTTGCACAAAACTCCCCACATCTTTTTGTCTGTCAGTTATCAGGTGCAATCCATATTGCAGTCCAGGGCAGAATATTCTGGAGAGCCACTACTCTGGATGTCACTGGGACACTGTGGGAAATTAAAATGTCAGCTCCCAGGCATCTTTGAAGCACTCCTTTTCTCACTGTCACTGCTAAATGTGCTTGAAGGAGGCTGTAGGTGTAGAGAGGACTCCCTACATAGCACTTTGTCCCAGGCTTTCTCAAACTCCAAGGTGGTCCTGCACACCCAACATCCTTGAGAGTTTGTGGGATTGCAGGGCCTTTGGCACAGTAGCAAAACTGAATTTTTCAAAGTCTCTAGTGAAAGAGAAAGAAAGACATTATAATCTTTTTCTTGATACAATGAGTCACTTGGTAGAAGCTGCTGAATCTGCCCATGGGCATAATTATACTGTGTTTAGCATGAAAAGGAATTAGACTACTATACTCATAATTACTTGGATGGTTAAAACATTATATTGCCCAAGTTCTCTAGCATCAGTGACAAAATATGGGCTTGAATCCTGTTGGTCTTTCATGGGCATAGCATTATTTTATGCTGGTGTAAGGCACTTTGGGAAGTTCTATGAGCAGTAGTGGTGAGCTTACACTGGCAAAATTAAGAGACAACAAGATTATGATTTAATTTTGCTGCCTTTTATCCAAAGCTGTTTCAGTACTAAGCAGTGTCTTTTGTCAGTAATGGACTGTATTAGGGCAAACAAATTGAACCTTAATCCAGACCAAGACAGAGGTGCTCCTGGTCAGTTGAAAGGCAGATCGGGGAATAGGAATTCAGCCTGTGCTGGGTGGGATCATACACCTCTGAAATCTCAGGTTCATTGCTTGGGCATATTCTTGGACTTATCCCTGAGCCTGGAAGCCTGGGGTCACAATTATGTTTGCACAATTAAAACTAGTATACCAGCCAGGTCCATTCCTTGAGATGTCAGCTCTGGCCACACATGCCTTGATTACTTGGATTACTGCATGGATTACTGTAACACACTCTACATGGGGCTGCCTTTGAAAACTGTTCGGAAAGTTCAGCAGGTCCAAAATGCTGTGCTAGACTGCTGATTGGGGCTGATTGTAGGAAGCATATAATTTTCTTTGCTGAAACAGCTTCACTGGCTACCTGTCCGTTTCTGGGCAGAATTCAAAGTGCTGGTTAAGACCTATAAATCCCCATAGAGCTTAGGTCCAAATTCTCCGAAAGACTATATCTCCCTGTACAACCCTATCTGAGTTTTAAGAACTTTGGGATAGAGTTTTCTCTCATTCTCACCACCATCACAGGTATGGCTGGTGGCCTTCTTGGTGGCTGCTCTCAGCCTATGAAACTCTTTGCCAAGGGAGGCTCAGTTTGGCCACTCCCTGTTTTTTTGTTTAAATAAGATCTGACAGGCCAAAATCTTATTTAAACAGGCCTTCAGCTTTTAACTGGTTGGGATAGTGCAATGGGTAGGCTTTAATGTACTTTTTAACTATTTTAAATCAATGTTTTTAATTAGATGTTGCTTAATTTTAATTTTTTTAAAAAAATCTGTATTGTTTCAATGTATGGTGTGAACCGCTTTGGGAGAAAGGTGGGATATTAAATATTAATAAATAAATACATACATACATATTGTAATGCAGAACTTCAGGTCTTACAGGCTTTGTATTAAGTCCTATGATTGAAACTACTGGCTTTCCCATTCTTTTCCAATTTTTATGTATGGCACCATTGTTTTCAATAGAGTTGTATAGGATTTTCACATGATAAATACCCCCAATCTTTGATTGATTTGGGGATATAGGAGGGATGGAACAACTTTGCTTTCCTTTAGCTCTCTGTCTTTCATGGGTTAATGACACTGAAGATGTAGCTGGTTCTTTCATAACTCCAATGATTATAATGGAGCCAAATTACTTTTGGCTGACAGATTGGAAAACCAGAATTGGGGGGGGGGGCATGCCCCTATGCTGAACAAACCAAACGTTTACCCTAGAAAGTATAATACATTCAAATGTTGAGTTAGCTTGAAATGTTTTGGATTAGTTTTAGTACTATTTGTTTTTCTTCTGTTTCAGCTAATATTAGTCCTTCAGTCAAGCAGAGCTGAGAAGTGGTATTTGGCGTGTGTTGTCCCTGCTGTGCTAAGAACAGTCTGCACAAAAGCTCAGCCTTTTATTTCTGCACTGAAGCATGTGGCACTCAGGACTGACAAAGCCGTTAGGAAAGCACCCCTGTGTGATCAATTTGGCTCAGGGCCGTATTATGTAGCAATAGTAATTATAATGGTTAATGGGATTGGTTTCGCCAGGGCTGCCAGCATTTCTGTATTCTTGCTTGCCCTTGTCTTTGCATTCTTTACTTAGTATTACTAGGACAATAGACTTTAACGCCCACTGGGACTGGAGCAGACAAGAAAGTTCTTTTGCCTGTATGAGGGCACATAAAAAGGAGATGGGTACAGCAGTTGAGGTGAAGCTATTTTCTATATAGTGAGGCTGCATTTTTAAAGCTGTTATAGAAATATTCCATAGAAATATTATTTTATGCTCTCACTCTCCTTCCTTCTATGCAAATGCACGCACACACATATGTACCATGAAATCAACTTTGAAAAGTAATTTTGCATGAGAAATTCCAGCTGAGTGAAACCAAGGCCCATAAGAAGACTCCATTAGTTGGTTTCTTTCGCTCTTATGTTGTTTTTCTCCCTCTATTCAGATATTTATTATGTTGCATTGAAGGTGTAATCTCTGCTTACTAGTCCTGACTGTATCTTTTCTGTCTATTTCATTTCTGTTTTGAAGAAAATAGAGAACTGCTGATGGATGAAGTACCTGTTTTTCTAGAGCTACCTCTGACTGAATAAGAAAAGTGAGATGAATATAAGTGAAATCTGAGCATTGCTCTCTATTTTAAACTGCCAGTGGAGAATGACGAGATTAACACAGAATAAATAGTTGAGTAGTTGCTGACGGAGGGAGAAAATGGCAATGTAAATGAGTTTATTCATGTGTTCGAAAGCATACAGAATTAGACAAAATGTGTTCATTCTAGTGTTGTAAAGGGAATAGAAAAAGAAAAGAATATTATCTGAAAATGTGTGGGTGTTTTAACTGCATATCTTGCCTAGTTTTAAACTCAGGTGATTGATAAGTGGGATTCTGGGAAGAACTTATTGAAGTGAAAGTAAAATGTGTGATATTCTTGGGAGAGAAACAGACAATAGGCAGCTCAATATACCACAGTACATATTGCTTTGACCTCCACAACTTTTGTGGTGTGGGGCATTGGCTAAATTGTCTGGGGGACATCCAAAACATTTAGATAATTAAACTGGGCAAAAGGGCATCCCATTTATACAAGGGAAGAGCATCAAAGGGAAATTTGGAATAATTTTTTCTTTTTTAAAGAACACTTAACAACACTGGGACTTCATCCCATTATGTCTATAGATAGATGATATTAAAATCTAGAAGTCAGTCTGGTCCATACATAGCAAGCAATGTGTATATGCTAACAGTTGAATGAATGAATGAATGAATGAATAAATAAATGACTAAATAAAGGTTTTCAAAATCTTTCCTGAAAGCTATATAATCAGGAAACATACAAATGATGGTTGGCACTTAAGATCCTATTCCATACTACCCAAACTGCTCAGGATGTGTTGTTTTGTGAAGATGAGAACTCCCTAGTTTATTTCCAGCCTCAAATATCTTTACACTGTCTAGTGAGCTGGTGGCTAAAAGGTATTGAAAGTGGGAAAAGGAGTCAATGAGTAATAAGAGAATGTTGGCTTGGGGGTTGTGTGAAGAATCCTCTTCACTCAGTTTTTATCTCAAGATTTGCCATTCTGAACCTCCCAGAAATGGATGTCAACTGTGTGCTCTTTGTTAGACTTTTTAAAAAGGCAGGAAAGTACAAAAATCAAACAATTATGTGCATACTTTAGTCACTGCATGTACGTACGCAAACAGCGAACACACTATGAAAAATGAGCACAAAAAGTGCACATTTTAAAAAGCATTCCAATCTATCCATACCATGACAGGTTTTTTTCCTGTGTAAATCCCCATCCTTGCCCCAGCTTCATGGGAGCAACATGGACAGGATTTCAAAGTGGAAGTAATAGGTTTCTGGAAACATACTAGACAGATGCCTACTTTCTTAGTTGATTTTGAATACTAAAGTTAGGGTTGTCCATGCCAGCGTATTGGACATGGGTTTGAAAGCTGGAGAGTTAAGAAAGCTGATAGGAAGAAAATTAACTCATTTGAAATGTCATGCTGGAGAAGAGTCCTGTAGAGACCCTGGATTGCTAAAAAGACAAATGGATAAATTAAGCCTGAACTCTCCCTAGAAACCAAGATGACTGAGGCTGTCATACTTTGACCATATCATGAGAAAACATGACTCACTAGAAAAGACAATAATGCTTTGTAGAAGGCAGTACAAGAAGAGGAAGACTGCATTACAGATGGATAGATTCAATCAAGGAAGACATGTCCTTGAATCAGCAAGACCTGAGTAGGCCAACTGATGATTGAGTGACTTGGAAGTCTCTCATCCATAGGGCTGCCATAGGTCAAGGTTGATCTGACAGCAGTTCACAGTAACAAAGTTAAGTATCAGAATAATATCATGACTATAACAATTCTCACAAATAAAAGCATGGTAACCACGATTATCCACACCAATGCAGTCAGCAAGAGTGGCTAAAACTCCACATGGAAAAATTCTGCTTATTGCCAGTTGGTGTTTCTGAAATCCACTGAGAGAGAAGAATAGGACATAAAAAGGAGGAAGGAAGGGGGAGAAAAAAAAAGATATGTGGCAGCACCTTAAAGGCTGCTTTTTATTTTAGCATGATCTTTTGTGGATATAAACCCACTTCTTTGGATACAGTACTGAATGAAGAAGACAATGAGGGTTGGAAGCAGTCCTATGAACTGTCCCCTCTGTTATTTTTAAGAGAAAGTAAAGGTGCTAGTTTCCCCATATGTTCCCCTTGCAGACGTGGAAGGAACCACCCCCAAATTAATAATATTAGGAAAAGGTTTAGTTTCCCATGAAAAGAAAAGGGAGGACCCTCAAATAGATATGCATAAAGTTTCATTTCTAGAAAACTGATTATACCAATAGTCATGGGAATTGGCCCTAGTTCTAAGAAGGATGCATCTCAGGCCTGGAAACCATATATGGTTTGTGGATTATTTTTCATTAGTAGATTAGAGGATGAAGAACAAAGGGTAGGGCTGGGCAGGGGTTAAAAAAAACTGTAAAATGGAGCTTTTTTGTCAGAGGTCTTGTTAGCTGAGATATAACTGTACTTTTTTGTCCCACACAATATATTGAGAAAAAAAATTGTGTCATATATTTTGTGGTCAAAACATGATGAAGAAAACTGAAAGTAGAATAATAGCACTATAACTGTGTAGTGTGGAAAGGCCCCAAGATATCACTGGCAATGTACATTATTTAATTGACATGAAAGATAAATTAAACACTTTTATGGCTGAAAAGCCATGCTAGCAAAGAGGACTGGCTGAACATGTGCAAAAGTAGGTCAGATGGTACCTCACAGCATGGCCAGGTCATAGTCAAGGGATCAGTCAGGAAGCTCTGGTGTTAATGAGCTTGCGATAATCCCCACAATGACCCAATCATCAGAAACAATAGCACCTGAAACTGCCTCAACAGGGCAACTGATTGTCTTCAACCTACTCTCTCTTCCTGGCGAAATTCTTCTATGTTTCCTCCCCTACCCAGGCATTAAGGAGCTACCCTGATTCCCATCAGTGTTTTGTCACCTGATGCTAAACCCATTCACCTATTCTGTACCCCTTTGCTTGCTCTGTCAGAGAGTCATTAACACCGTCCCCCTCAGTGTGGAAATAGAGTATTTAAACCCTGGCTCTGATCCTGACAACCTGTAGTACTCTGTACATAGGCTGTCACTCTACTGCTCAGATTCCCATTCTAATATCACCCTTGGACCCTTAGTCTGAGCCACAATGCTTTGCCCCTTCTGCGCAGGATAGGTAAATATCACTCATTTCACCCTAACTTCTCACTATCTAACTTTTCCTTCCTTTCCTTCAGTTAGCCTTGTGTGGTTGTGGGACTGCTTGGATCTTGCATGTGATTGTGATATTCTCCAATAAAACATAAAACATACTTTCAGTATCCAACTGGTGTTCGTGCCTTAGCATCCAGTATACACAGATGGAAACATTTTGTAAACTTACCTCCTCCTGCAGTGTTATCAAATTAAAGTGTATACAAAATAATATTGAAACATATGAAAAATATCAATTTGGTGACACTCAACATTCCCATTTGTGAAACAAGGCCTAGTCTTGCTGCTTATTTAGAGAGTACAAAGTAATTTAAGGTGCTTGGAGGCAAAGTGTTTCATAAGGACAGACACTGTAAAACTAGCAGACTTTTAAGTAGTTTAAAGTAGATTGTTGAATCCCATGGAAAAGTGAGCCAGCAACAGTTTTCTCCCTGTCATAATGAATATTAGTATAGGATAGACTGAAGCTAGTTGTTTTTTATTAGCACCTGACCCTTCAAGCATACCTAATAACAATGTAACTGAACAGTGATTTATTAACCTAATTAGTCCATTCAGCTTCTGTGTGAAACAAATCTAAGCTAGGAACTTTGATCAAGAATTTCTGTTCAAGTCTGAAATGAAACTGCCAATTTTACTGTGCCATCTCATTCAGATGAGAGATGCAGAGTGCCAGCTCTCCAAACTAGTCTTGCGTAGTATTTTATGCTGTAAGAAAATGCAGAAGAGACTTTCACACAGAAGAACTGACTTGTAAAATGGGAGTTTTGTTGCCAAACAGTATTGACCCACATTTTCTTTTTGGCATAGAGTTGGAAGTACTAGAACAGTCAATGTTATGGAAAAGTTATATCGTGTCTGCCTTGAGATCATTTCCGCTTCAAAATTCAAGCCTCCAAACTCAATTATATTGTTTTCCTTCCCAGTTAGAGGATACTCTTTCCTTAGATCAACCTTAAACTTTGTGTGGAAATATGCAGAGCCAGCGTGGCATAGTGGTTTGAGCATCATACTAGGACTCTGGAGACCAGGGTTTGTATCCTTGTTCGGGCATGGAAACCCACTGGCTGACCCTAGGCAAGTCAGCCAGACTCAAAGACAAAGGCAAACCCCCTCTGAACAAATCTTGGTGTGACACTATAGCTTGGAAGTGACTTGAAGGCACACAGCGACAAATAAAACAATTCCAGTGGTGACATTTTAGGAGATCAGATCTTTTCACCACCTGTCCTGGTTTTGGAAAGTGGTCCAGAGGAACAGATGTAGTAAGCCGTCATTTGTCTTTGCTGTAACTAAATCACTGGACTGAGGGCTTTATTATATGAGGCAGGTAAATCACAAGTATAGCAGGATAATAGCTTATTTGGCTGGGACTTGTCATATTTCTCTTCTGTTCTGATTAATCCATTAATGAACTCCTTTGTAAAAGAAACACTTTCCAAAGCATCTCCCATCAGGAGAATAATAGGAAAAGAGGAACAATGCCATGTAGTAAGTCTCAGCCAAAGATACTATTATCCTGCTGTAATTGCGATTTACCTGCTTTGTGTGATGAGGCCCCAAATGATATTGATGTGACCAGTAAAGCATTCCGTGGATTTAACGTGCTACTGTTACAATATTATTTTCTCTTGAAACAGGGTAGAAATCCTTTCCCTTTACTTATTCTGTTAACATTTCATACTATAGTGGTGACTATTGTGTTACTAAGGCAACCAACATGGTGTATCATCTCTATGTCCTTCTCTTGTGTTGTTGCAGCTGTAATAACAATGGGGAACTGTAGCAAATAAATTATGGCTGCCAATCATGCCAACAAAAATAAAGTGGTTAAAAATGTCACATATACATACACAAAGTAAGTGTGGAAATACACAAGTCCCTCACCCCACTTTCTTTCAATACCTGTTATTTTTGTTTATAGATGAGAAAAATGTTCTCTAGATTATCAGCTATTATTATTAGCAGCTATTCTAAGTGAGTCTTACTGTTTGAAAGTAGCAATAGAGAGGTATAACCTATTTCAGAGAAGTAGAGCTAGCAGGAAAGTAGAGGAGTAGCTCTATATGTCAGGGATATTTACACCTGTGATGAGATTCATGACTTAAATCCTGGAAGCCAGATTGTGACCATCTGGGTAAAAGTTAAGGGGAGAGAAACAACACTGATGTCATTGTGGGGGTCTATACAAAACTCCAAGCCAGACTGAGGATTGGATTATGCGTTCTTGGAAGGCATGACAAAACATTCAGGAAGGAGAGATATAGTTGTTACGGGAAATTTCAACTACCCTGATGTTTGTTGGAAGTCAAATTCTGCCAAGAGGTATCAGGTCCAACAAATTTCTCACTCTTCTTGCAGACAATTTCATAATCCAGAAGGTGCAGGAGGGAACAAGGAGGGGCGCAGCTATTTTAGATCTGATCCTAAAATGCAATGATGATCTTAGTAACGGGGTAGAGGTGGCAGGATCCTTAGGTGGAAGTGACCATGTTCTCCTAGAGTTTACTGTACAGCAGAAAGGGGAAGCCAAGTGTAGTCAGACATGCATTCTAGACTTTAAGAAAGTTGATTTCAGTAAACTTAGGGAAGTACTGGGTGGGATTCCATGGTCAGGGACACTTAAAGAGAAGAGAGTTCATGATGGATAGGAGTTTCTTAAAAGTAAGATATTGAAGGTGCATCTTCTAACAATTCCAATGAGGAGGAAAAATGGGAAGTACGTAAGGAATCCAGGATGCTAAAGATTTTTCAATGGAGCTAAGATTTAAAAGGAGGAAATGGAAAAAATGGAAGAAGGGGACATCAGCAAAGAGGAATTCAAACAAATAGACAGCAAGTGTAGGGAGAAAGTCAGAAAAGCTAAAGCACAGAATGAGCTCACCATAAGTTGGAAGTGAGAGAGACTAGAGAGATTAAAAACAATAAGAAGGTTTGTTGTTGTTGTTATGTCCATAGCAAAAGGAAGAAGAAGGAAATGGTAGGGCCTCTGTGTGGAAAGTATGGTGAAATGGTAGCAGGGGACAGAGAAAAGGCAGGACTATTCAACACCTTCTTTGCCTCAGTCTTCTCCCAAAAGTAAAACAATACTCTACCTGGGGAAAATGGAGCAGATGATATGGTAAGGGAAATGCAGCACAATATAGGTAAAGAGGTAGTACAGGAATACTGGGTACTCTAAATGAATTCAGGTCTCCAGGATCAGATGAACTACATCCAAGGGTATTAAAAGAGCTGGCAAAAGTAATCGCAGAACACTTGACAATAATCTTTGAGAATTCCTGGAGTACAGGAGAAGTCCCAGTAGATTGGAGGAGGGCATATATTGTCCTTGTCACCTTCTACGCCCTTAAGAAGGACAGCTTCTTTGAGAAACAGGCAAATGACCAGACATTTCTTGGTTCAAAGGCTAGAGGCCAGATTTATTGAGTACAAAAGTATAAAAGTATAAAAATATATAAATCTGCTGCAGCAGGGTGCCGGAGGTTCGGGACAAAGGCCGGAGGCATGGCAAGGCCTTTTTACCCAGGTAAACAGCATACACACCCACTGCGGCATTTTTCCACCAACCACAGACCACCCGCCCCATATTAGGTAATGTCCAGAAACTTCCATCCATATAAGTAAATGTCCAAAGGGGCAGGTAGTATGAGGTTTCCTCCAATCACAAACTCCCTTCCAAATAAGGCAATGTCCAGAGGGAGGCGCTTCAGGTGAGGTAGAGTCATGAGTCAGCAGACGGGAGGGGCTAGGACTCCTGTGTACGTGACTACCTCCTGGCTTGTAATGGAGATTGTCTTTCCTTCACTCACATCCTCATCTTCAAAAATGGAAAAAAAAAAGAAGAGAGAATTCAAACAATTACTGCCCGGTTAGTGTGCCATCAATACTGGGGAAGACTCTAGAGCAGATCATTAAATAGACAGTCTGCTAGCACTCAAAAAGGAATGCCATGATCACTAAAAGTCAAAATGGGTTTCTCAGAAACAAGTCATGCCAGACTAATCTTATCTCTCTCTCTTTCTCTCTCTCTTTTGATAGAGTTATTGGTTTCCAAGGCATATCTAGGGTGGGGCAAGTAGGGCACATGCCCTGAGCACCAATGGCAGGGGAGCACAAAAAAGTCATGCCAGAAGTGTTAGAGAAGGAGGAGGAAGCAGCATCGAAGGTAGGGGTGCAGCTTCCACACTTGCCCTAGGTGCTGTTTACCTCTGACTAGCTTGGTTGCTGAAGGGAATGCTGTGGATAAAGTGTATCTTGACTTCAGTCAGGCTTTTGACAAAGTCCCTCATGATATTCTTGTAAACAAACTAGTAAAATGTGGGCTAGATGGTGCTCCTGTTAGATGGATTTGTAACTGGTTGACCGACTGATCCCAAAGGATGCTCACAATAGCTCCCCTTCATCTTGGAGAGAAGTGACTAGTGGGGTGCCCCAGGGTTCAGTCCTGGGCCCTGTACTTATCAATATCTTTATCAATGATTTGGATGAAGGAATAGGGGGAATTCTTATAAAATTTGCAGATGACACCAAATTAGGAGGGGTAGCTAAGATTGCAGAAGATAGGATCAAAATTCAAAATGATCTTAAAACTAACAAAATGAATTTTAAGAGGCAGAGTTGTAAGGTACTGCAATTGAGCAGAAAAAAAAAATGAAATGCACAAATATAAGATGGGTGACACCTGGCTTGACCACAGTATATGTGAAAAGGACCTAGGAGTCTTAGTAGACCACAAGCCGAACATGAATCAGCAGTGTGATGTGACAGCTAGGAGAGCCAATGTGATTCTGGGCTGCATCAACAGGGGTATACTATCTAGGTCAAGGGATGTGATAGTACCACTCTATTCTGCTTTGGTCAGACCCCACCTGGTGTCCAGTTCTGGGCACCTCATTTCAAGAAGGATATTGGCAAACTAGAATGTGCCCAGAGGAGGATGACCAAAATGGTGAAGGGTCTGGAAGCCATGCCCTATGAGGATCGGCTTAGGGAGCTGGGTCTGTTTAGCCTGGAGAAGAGAAGGTTAAGAGGCCACATGAAAGCTATGTTTAAATATTTGAAGGGATGTCATATGGAGGATGGAGCAAGCCTGTTTCTTGCTGCTCCAGAGACTAAGACACAGAGCAACAGCTTCAAACTTCAGGAAATAAGATTCATCTGATGATAACAGAAGTTTGACAGTGGAATGTGCTGCCTTCTTTGGAGTTTTTAAACAGAGGATGGATTGCCATGGTTTCTTGGCAATGTGCTGCCTTGTTTGGAGTTTTTAAACAGAGGCTGGATTGCCAGCTTTGATGGTGTATTCCTGCATGGCAGGGGATTGGACTCGATGGCCCTTGGAGTCTCTTCCAACTCCATGATTCTATGATTCTGTGTTGTTTAATGACAGTACTACTGTCTATTAGATGATCTAAGTAAGTCTGGGTAGCAGGGTCTGAGGAGCAGTGTGCGTATGTGTAGAAACTGCTTCGTTCTCTGCAAACAAGGGAGCAGTTTTGGCACCTGCACCCTCCTCTGCTGTCATTTCCCTGTTGCTGCTGCTGCTGCTGCTTTGGTGTCCAGCAGCAGGGCTTCATGGATGCCCAGACCAGTGAAGCCTCCATGGAACCCCAGAGGCCCACAAATCCCAGGTTAAGAACCATTGGTCTAGACTTTTAAAGGCTGAGGTAAAGTTTTACTGCAACTTTAACTTAACATGTTGGTTGACTACCATATTTCGCTGACTAACACCTGTTTGTTGAACGTGGCAATACTGTTTCACAAATCAAAGAATGTTGAGAGTACCAAAGTTGTTTAATTCAGAGTACACATTGACAACCGGGCACCATTTTATTCCAGCTTAAATTGCTCAGTGTCCATGTTTTCATTATGTTATGAGAATAATCAAATATTCTGCTACAAAAGTTCTGAAGTCACTACGATATAACTGGAAAACCTATTTTTCCCATATAGAGATTTATTTCTTACAGATGCAAACACAGACTCACACACACAAGAAATAATTCTGTGTTTGAGGAGAATAGGTTTTCTGGTTATGTCCTAGTGACTTCAGAAGTTTTGGAGTATCAGAATGTTTATATAAAATCAAACTAGTTGAAAGCTTTTAAAATGGTACAATAGTCTTGCTTCTAAATTTTGTTGAACAAAGTAAATGTGTGCTTGGTGATATTTGTGTTGCAAGGAAACAGGCCATAGGGGAATGACCTATGAACATATTCTTCCCATCAGACGGTCCACAGCTGCTCTGTTCATAGCTAGTCTGGGTCAATGTTATTTTGTTTTCACTTCTCTCAGAGACAGCTAACAACCTTCTGACACCTTGCTTTTCATGTTAACAAAGCCTGATGGTTCCTAAAGGGAGATGGAATATGTTTCTAGTGGGAGTTGAGTATTCTCCCATTGAATAAAGTAAACTTCGGAATGTAATGAAAAGTCAAGTCCCTTCGTTTCAAAACATGTTTTGTTTTCACCTCCTAAGCTTTTGCCCTGGGTTATAATTTACATAATCGTTGCTGGGCCTTCTAAATTGAAGCCAATACAAGTAGAGAGCTGTAGAGCATCTTCAAATACAAAGTCATTCAAATAAAATGGAGAGGCAGAAAACATTTGTTAAGATCCATAGTTGCTGTACAATCTGGTATTAAGAAAGGCTGAGAATTATTCATAGTCTGAAATCTGTTTCTCTCTCTCTCTCTCTCTCTTTCTCCCCAAAGAACAATTTCCCCCCCGTGCCACAGTAAGCGCACATATTTGTTCACTGACTTCCATAAGAGATAGGAAAGCTGCCCCTCCAAAAATCTTTGTGGAAAAGGGAAAGTACTGTTTCCACCATAGCCAATCAGCATTAGCAGAATACAGGTAGCCATTTAAGCAGTCACTTTAGGCAAACTTAAGGTAATCTCAATGCAAAGAACCATAGTGGGTTTTTTTTTTCCCCGTGGAGGTGAGGTGGGCATAGAGAATGAAGGGAGCTAAGTGAAGTTCAAGGAGGAAGAGATGAATCTGCAACCATGGTTTTCTGAAATGTGCTAGTGTGAAGTAAGTGATTCCACAGATGGAGGGAAGGAGAGTGTGAGTTCTGTTCTGGTAGAAGGGTGTCTATGGCTGTGGGAGGGTCTCCTCTATTCCTCCTTAAGAAGAACTTTCCATAGCCTAGGCCATTCTTTTCTTCAAAGTTCAAAATTAGGGACACACCTACAAGAGAAAGAGGCTTACCCAAAGCCACCTATTGAATTTAGGCGGAAGTGATCTCAGGTCTTAGCCTACTTCTAAAATGACAGAAAGCTGGTATTAGTAGAAGTGCCACCAGTTGGATGCACAAGAAATATATATTATGTGTGGTGGGATTTCATACAATAGCTGGAGAGAAGCACATACACAAACAACATGCACAACCTTCAGATGTAAAGACAGCTTGTGCATGAGAAACTCCATGTGAGTTTCTTATGGATGTTATGAAGCACCACATTTATCCAAACTGATGTCATCATTAAGCTTCTTTGGGGGATCTGTGATAAGAACTCTGCAGTTTCTTCTGTTTCTTCTCAGCAAATAAAGTAGATTATTATGTTTTCCAGCCTCAGCCTCTCTTAAAACTCAGGAGAAGACTCATATGGGGAGCAGCAGGATGAATTATCATCTCATGCTCGGGGAACTCACAGGCCAGAGGGAATATTACATGCTAGACCTGGAAGATTAATTTCCAGTGCAACCCCCATAATCTTTGTAACATAGGAACTAGGGGCTGTGTAGTAAGTAAATGGTCCCTTAAAGACTCAAGCAATCCTTAGAAGTGGATGGAGCAAACAGCAGAACCAGAGTGTCCTGCATTCATGGCATTCAGTGCCATCCTCCCACCCCCCTGGAGAACACTTCATTAGACAAGAAGCAAACGTTACCTCACCAGTATGAAAAGGAGGAGATAATCTCTTGCAGCTCATCAGTGTCACTTTTTTTTGTTTCAGCTACTATTAATAATTCATAGTTATCAGAACCACCTCAAGTTCTCACTTCTATTTCTGTGTCATTTGTGGACAAATTAAAAGACACTGGCCCCCAAAGAAATTTTAGGGAGACCTCACTATTTATCTCCCTGTCTCTACTTCCTGTTCTTTAACCATTTACCAGGCTATAAGAGGACCTGTCTTCATATCACATGACTGCCAAGTTTACAGGAGACTTTAATGCTTTGTCAAAAGCTTGTTGGAAATATAAATACACGGTATCTACCAGCTTACCTTCAAACAACTTGAAGAATGAGACCCATTAAGTCTCAGTGGGGAAGTGAAAGTTGTAAGCATTGTCTGGGCTGGAGTTTTCTCCCTTTTCCCTGATTCCTCCCTTGGGATGGAACAGTCACTGAGGAGTGGGTGGGGAGGTCCTAGGTGCAGCACCATTTTCTCAAACTACTGTTCGACTTCATGGATGCACCTGGATTTGTTCCAGCTGTCCTTCTGTGTCCAGGGAAGAAGGAGCAGCTTTTGTGTCCATTGTAATGCTGCCCCTTCTTCACTGAGTTCTCAAGGGCAACCAGAATGTTCCTGGGGGCACTTCTGTAGCTCATTTGTAGTGAGAAGCGTGGCAGAGCTGCAACCAGGAACTCCCTGGATACAGCTGAATGCTGTGACAAGGGCTGTTTTCCAAGAAGGTGTTGTCCTGGGTCAAGGGGTTTTGTGTAGTGTTCCAGAAGCAAATACAATGGTGTAATCAGGAGTTACACTGGCGTAGGTAATAAGCAGGATTCTAGCTGAAATGTTCACAGAACAGGTTACATTTTCAGAAATTATATTCATTCTGCTTCAATAAACCTTGTCCTTCTATATGATCCGTATTTTTTTTATTTATTAATGTTCTCCACCAGTTTGACCAGAACAGACACTAAATGTAGATGTCTGTGTGTTTTCTGGTTTCTTCCAGGATGACTTGTTTAAAAACTGGTGTCACATTGACAGCTTTCTAGTCCTCTGATGCTGAGGTTGATCTTAGGAATGTGGGGGATATTAGCAGTCCACTAATTTGTTCTAATTATTCCTGAAAGAATTTAAGCATGACCAAACCTACTTTATGATTACCTATACATGAATTAACTTTATATGAAATATTAGCTACTTTATTATATAATGAATTATCTGTGACTCAGGAGTGAGAAGAACTCAAGTATTAAAGTTAAAAATATTACTACACTAATGTATCATTCATGTATGACATCTGTATTTTGCACTAGCTGTCCTCTGAGATTTTTAAGTTCTACTAAATATACACAAAGGAATACATTTCCTGAATAAACATAGAACATTTATTCTTAGGCTGTTTATCTTCTTTCACTAGAAGAGCATCTAGAAAATATATTTAAAAATATAATGTGGAGATAATGCTTTCTACTTATTCATAGTCTTTTTTAGGCCTTAAGGTATAATTTCCTTCTTTCCTGTGGATGGGAAATGTTTCCTTATTTTAAAAAGTAATTTCTTGCCAAAATCATATAGAAAGCAACTAAAGCAATCTGTTGAAAAAATGGTGCCTCTTCAAGCTCTTATATTGTGTTTGGGCAAATAAATGAAGCCATCCTGTAGGGTGCTTATATGGGAGACTCTACCAGTTGTAACAACAATAGTTCTAGAAGAGGAGGGACCAGTGGTCATGCTCTCTGAGGATTCTGTGATTTCTATTTGAAATAAGCAATAGTTCCAGGATCTGGGAAGGTGGCAGAGCTGAAAAAGTACCTTTTCAACTGGGAAATGGTGATGAACTTGATCTGCTCTAACACAGTGGAGAACTTAGATGTCCTTCTAATCCCACTCTGACTCAGCAAAGCTAAGACTTGGGATTAGGAAACCGTGTGGTCCAAGTTTTAAGCAACCATAAGGAACTGGTACTGTAGCTGTGAGCAGCCTCTTGCAAGGATCTGGAACCACAGTGGTTCTATATTTCCAGCATCAGATGCTATTAGAACCAGTTGCAGCAATGGCATTATGTGCTTTTCTGTCCCTAGATATGGCTGAAGTACAGCTGATTCAATTCTCTGTATCAGTGAGCAGAAAAAGTGGGTGTGTTAGAACTGTGGAGCATGGCTGTGACAATCAGAAGCTGGATTCCTATCGCTGGTCCTTGTTGCAGCCTCACTGGTTGGTGGGAGGGGATGGAAACATCCTCCTCTCTGTGCCCCAATTGCCAGCTGAACAGACCTCCTTCACTTAATGTGGCTGCTGGCTGTTAAGGTGGGCTGGGGGGTGGGGCCAGGAAATGTTACTTAGGCCATTTCCACACCGGGTGCTTAAAATGGTGCAGAGTGACCTGCGACGGAGGTCTTCTGCACCATAGAGTAGACTGGTGTGGACTGCTTTTTGTAGTTCCACACCCCAGTCCAGTTCTGCACTACCGAAACTAGTCGTGCAGTGTGCTTTTTAAAAACCTCTTTTTTGAGGTTTTTAAAAAGCACGGAGCGGGCAACCCCGTCTAGCTCTGTCGCTGCGCTCCGGAGCAGATTTGCAGGCGCGTGCAAGTGCGTGCCTGCAGATCTTCTGGGGGCGGGTTTTTGGCTGGCGAGCTTCTCCGGTTGGTGGAGAGCCTCCACCAACCAGAAGCCGCCATTTTGGACACCGGAGAACTGCGGAGCGGCGAACTTGTGCTGCTGCTCTTTGCGACGGACTCGCCTGGTCGCAGGAAAAATCTGGTGAGTCCCATTTCTGCCCATTTCTGCCCGATTCACACCCCATGTGTGGAAAGGTTCTTAGTTACACATTCATAATTTAGGCCATTTCTGCATGCTGTTGTAGTCCTGGGTTAGGGATGTGATGTCAGCAGTCTGCTGATCATGCTTTTGCATGACGTTGTTGTGGTCCTGCCCCCCACCCATTGTGATTACAGGATACTTGCTTAATGGAATAAATACATTAAGTGTCTACGATCACACGATGCTCCAGTCCTTCCTGACCGTGTGGAAGGGCAGAAAGAATGATGGAGATGCTTCCTTCCCTAGTGCACCATGGGAAAGAGCCTGGCTTGCTCTCCCTTCTGCAGGGAGCCGGTTGCGTGAGGAGGGGAGCATCCCCATTGTGCTCCCTTCCTGGCAAAGGCTCTGCTGGGATCGTGATGGGAGGAACAATGGGATCAGGTAAGGTGCAGAAGTGGCCTTAGTTACACATTTGTAATTAAGTAGTTGATTTAGGATATTGGTGAACTTTTCTCTTCAACTTAGGATACTATTGCATTATTTTTGAAAGTATCCTCCTCCTCCTTGTTTTTATTTGCATCCTACCTTTTCCCCAGTTCTGGACTCAGGGTGGTTTACAACAGTTAAAACAAACGTACCTGAAATTTCATAGCATACAAAAGTTAAAAATGAAATTAAACCATAAAAAAAATAAAGCCAGATAAGCCAGCCTTTATGGGACCTGTTGCTTTTATGCTTCAGAGGAAATTCCCCCTCTCTTAACTCCACAAGTCAGAGGCCCTTTCCGCAGCTTACCTGATTCCAGTGTGGGCGCATGGGGATCACACAAGTAGCCTCTTGCGAGAGGCCTTCTCTGCAGCAGCTGCCCGCTGGCCGGCAGGCAGCGTGAGGGCTCCACCTCTTCTTTCCGCAGCGCAGCCCAGTACTTTCCCAGGCTGCAGTGGGGGAAGAAGTGCGAGGGCCGCATCTCCAAAGGCTCTGCACTCAAGGTAAGTGCATGTGGGGCCCCGGAGCAATGCATGATCGCACATCAGTTTTGGCCAGAAACTGAAAATGATATATTGCACAATTGGTGCCTGCTGGCCCCTGCAGCATTGTGCGATTGCGAGGACATCATGTGGAACAGTCCTCACAATCACGTGACGCTCTGGAGGCCCTTTCGCATGACAAATGCTAAGGAAAAAAGGGCCAGAGATGAAAATCGGTAGTCTGGTTTGTTGAGTAGATATATTGAGCTGTGTCTTATTCCATTCCTAAATACTTCAGTGACACTGAAGCATTTGGAAGCTGGAATGGATTTGAAGTATCTCAGTGTTTCCTTTTGCAAACTCCAGAGTGCTTTTAAGGACATGTGCTGCAGCCCTGCTGTGTACAAAATCTTTCAGATTACAGTGGCGGTTTTCGTGCAGCTGCCTACATGGGAAATGTAGAGCTTATTTTCCTTTCCCATGGCTTTTTCAGTAGGAATGCAACATTTGGCCCCATGAGATGCTATACCTAAGCCTTCACAGTAGGAGTGCACTGTGCTTGCATAATAACCTTTTAAATCACAATCTGTTAAATGTGCTCAGTGCTCTACTTCTGTGCGGCTGTTATAAAATGTTTTTAATCACGTTTGGAATAGACAGTGATTATGGCCTGTGCAAACACATCATGCTTTTTGGAGCCAATGAAGCCATTTTGCTATTGCAATCTCCATTGCCAGCTCCTTTGATATCACCTCTAGGTATTGGGAATATGTTTCCCACAGCTGTCCTGGTGGTTTGGAGACAGCAGGAAAATTCTGCTCTATTGCACCCATGCTATGTCATTAATGGCAGTGGATTGCAAGGGCAGCAGTTGGAATGGTGGTAGATAATTGAGATTACACACAGCAGGTGTTTATTTCTAGGCTGAAGACCAACTGCGTCATAGGAATGACCTAGCTTCGTAGACCAGCTTTAACCTAAGTAAAAGTACTTGTGCTGGCTTGCCTGCTATATCTTTAGGGCTAGATTTAAACATGGTTTATGATGAAGATTTCAGTCAAAATGTGATGCAGCAGTAGTTTGGAGAATGAAAATCCCCTTCCTAAATGTTTCCAAGCTCCTGTTCCTATGTATTATATTTCTGGGGCAACAGTGTACAGGGCTGGACATGCAGGAGGGGCCATGGCTTAGAGGAGGTGATTGTGGAAGCAGAAGGCCCAAGGTTCAATTTCTGGCATACCCAGACAGGGCTGGTAAGTTTCTCTGAAAACCTGGAAAATTGCTGATGGCAGTCTGTGTTAATATTGAGGTAGATGGACCAAAGATTGGACTCAATATCAGGAATTCCTTGTGTAAGGCTCTAGCACCAACACAGAAACTCTTTTTCTAGATCTCTACCTCTTGAGATTCATTCCCACATCCAATGAGGAGCTATAGGAGTACAGCCAAAGAAGAACTGAGGCAACTAATCATCACAACGAATAGGTTAGATTGGATAAATAACAAACAGAATAAAATCTGCATGTCACTTTTGCACAAAGAAAATCATGTTTGCAACGATTCACAATATAAATGGCAAATAACAGCATTAATCAATATCATTTCAATAACAATATCGACAATGATACATCTGAAAACATAGGCCAAGATCCTGTATCATGTGATGTGGTGTAAAGCTCTGCTAGCCAATTTAAGTGGAGTTTGGGCTCCTGGAAAGAGAGGGTTGAGATAGCTGGATTGGCAGTGACATGACCAATCTTTTTTGGTATACCTCAAGACCAATCAGTGACTATTTGAATTAGGGGTTAGACCTGTGCCTGGGTGATAGACAGCAATTGATGGATACCTCTTTGCACAAAGGTGGAATAAGCAGAACTGCTATTTAACCCATGGTTATACTTGTGGAGTTGTCCAACAAGATTCTGATCATAATATCAACATTAGAGTTATGTCTCAGTGGAAATACATAATTACCTTCCCATAGGGGCAACTGGTAGAGTGTTGAAACTGCTGTAGGTTTTACAGATGCTTCTCCTACAGCTAATCTGGGTTGTTTGGGAGCCATTCAGGTACTGGACCCTATTCTTGACAGAAGTGCAACAGCAGGAGGGTCCCTGTGCAACTTGGAACAGGAACAGAGGGACTAGCTGTAAAACTGAGAGTGGATTTGCTGTTCCAAGGCACCAACTACTGTTCCACATGACAAATAGACAACTCAACAAAAGCAGCATCAACCATTTGCCCATTAAAGGAATTTTTAAAGTCAGTGAATTGGCTTGTGCTTTCTTTCACCTAGGTTAGCTCCCTCTACCTCACCCCTGAGGCAACCCAGAGCTTGGAAACTCTGTTGGCAAAGCTAACGGTTATTATTTTTCTGAAGAAGTAATTTATTGTCATTAGTAATTATTAGACGGCAAAAAAGAAACACATCATATTACTCATTACAAACATGTTACTTTGAACTGATTAAAAAAAACCTTTTAAATTTTTTATTTTTTTAAAAAAAATCTTCAGAAATAATCGCCAAATAATGGTCTAAATTTGCTTATTAGTCCCATCCAGAATAAATTTACTGAATCAATGGGATGTACCTGTATATTGGCTCACTACTCATTAATAGATTCAAAAGGTCTACTGTAGTGAGGACTAACCGATAGGAGTCAGGCAAATATTTCAGAGTAATGACTTGTTCTGGAAACTCTGGTTACTTCATTCTTGTTATAATATGCAAAAGCGATGTTGATTCTTATAATTCGAAGGAAGTAACAAGTAACATTGGATGTGTTACTTCCAACCACTGGGACAATCATAGTATGCCCCTGTTCCGTAGAGGCAGGATTAAATGTGACGGTTCTCTCTTCCTTTTGTTTCCTGCAAGCTGGCCTAGCATGTGCTTCCCCTCTTGCAGTTTCTTCCTGTGACAGCTTCCTTTGAAGATTTCTGGAGCTGGAGGTGGGAGTGGGGGGTGGAGCAGACCAACTCTTGACATCTACTAGCAAGTTTTTCCTTTGAGGCAGCTATCAAGCAATAACAATCCAGTTAAAATGCAATAAAACACTGTATCAGAACAATAGAGAAACATAGTAAAATATCCCAAGCCTTAAAGGCATTGCTGCAGAAAAAGGAAAATTGTTCCTAACACTTTAAAAGAACTCGGAAAGTAATAGTTTCTGCCCTGGAGACCTTGCCATCAACCAGCACTAGGCCTCAGAATTTGAGGCTTACCTGAGGTCCTCTCACACATTTGACTCCCAGGATTCACAGCATCGCAAAGAGTTTTGTGACACTTCAAAGGCTAATGTGTTTTATTTGGCATTAATTTTTTATGGATTGCAGCCCGCTCCATCAGTGGCTGTGTTGCAAGGGGAATCTTGGGAGATCCACCTTTGTAGTCCACAAATGTGGACTACTTTTCCAAGCTGTAGTGTAGCCCTGCTCTAGAACTAACCCATTCCTGCTTGTGGAGTGCCTCACTTTCCCATGTTGGGAAAGGGAATGTGAGGTTGTCCTCATAATCACTTGAACATGAGAAGAAACTATTTGTGATAACTGAAGCCCCTGTAAGAACTGCTGCTGATGAGCAGCAGCTGTTGGTCCCTGTGGCTCTGGCTGGAGATGAGTCCTGCAGCTCAAGAGCTCCCCCTGCTGCCATGGACCAAGCAGGCGTGGATGTCCCTCTGCCTGCTCCTTTAGAGCAACAGGGATCCGATTCTGTGCCTGCTCCTTTGAAGCAACAGGGATCCAATTCCGAAGAGGTTCTGGAACCTGGTTCAATACGCCCCCAATCAAGGTGGAGACTCAAGAGGGCTGTGCAAAAGGAGGGTTCCTTGGCTAAGTTTAAGAAGCGGTGACCGGACACACCTGTGTCTGGGGCTATATAACTGCCTACCTGGAAGCTTCCCTTTGCTTGTGGCAAACTTCTTACAAGCTTTCCTCTTGCCTGTACCTTGCTCCCAGCACCCGGTTCCTGATACCTTGAATTGATCTCTGGACTCTTGACCCTTGGCTTTGGAACTCTGACTATGGCTTTGCTTGGTGCTCTGGTAAATGAACTTCCTTGAGTAAGTGCTTGCTTGTCTCCTCCTGGCTGGACTTTGCTGGCTCTTCCACTCCCTTCTCCGGGTTGGCTCTCCGCCCAGGTCTCTGACCTTGACACTATTGCATGATAAGGAACTCTGATAAAGCAGGGTTCCTGATGCAATGAAGGCTTTAAATCCTGTTTAATCCAACACGAGTAAGGAGACTCTTTCGGATCTCTTGGTTCAATAAGGGTATAAGACTGAGCAAGTGGAGACAAAGCCATCGGGGCCAGGTTCTCCCTCTATCTGTGTAACTATTTCATGAATATCCACAATACTCTTATAGGGCTTCAGAGAAACTCAGTAGCTAGAGTACTGTTGGCATCTGGTGCATAAGTCCCCCCTTCCCCGGAAGCAATAGGACATTTTTAGTCAATTTGCAATGTCTGCATTCAGTTTGAGGTTGCATAAGTTGAGTTTCATATCTAGTGCTAATATGAATGATGCAAATATGTACAGGATGAGTATGAGATGTACATACATGAGTATGAGATGTGAGGGAACATGAAATACATACTTCATTGGGTTATACATTCATTCAGTTGTAGCAATGTTGCTATTCAACCATCAATGCATAATAGTATGTGTGGAGCCTTTTTGTGGGTGCAGCCCCTTCATAGGATCTTGCCCATTGTGGTCTTCATATAAATAGGACTAAATAGAACAAAGCCGCAAGTCAGAATGAGAATGCCTGCTTGCCTTATTTCAGTGGGCTGTTTTTTCTCATGGTCTTCCTCTCAGCCTAAGGATCATCCAGGCAGGAGAACACTGGATAAATGAAGTAAGAATGTAAATATTTGACTATTTCATCCTTGAAAGTGAGGATGAATAATTGCCACAGTTTTTTCCCCCTGCTGCAGAGAAAACTAATTCTTCTGTGCAGCTCTCACCCTGTATTGACATATCATGAAGTGTTTCAGAAAATTATACTTTATTTCTTTTAGTTCCCTCAGCACTGATGGGAACAGGTTGGATATTTTCTTACTGTTTAACAACATATGGAATCAGTCTCCAATTTGGTCTGTCTTTGCATGTCTTATGCTTGGTTTTCCAAGGCTCAAGCCCAGCTGTGGTCTCTCCCTTTTTGTGTGCATGAAATTTTTTTTGCACTGAAGCTCTCTACAGGTAGTCTCTGCTGGACTGGCAGGGATAGCGTGCTGTTCACACAGAGTCCTAATCTTCAGCATGGTGCTGTTTGCTGCTGTTGAATAATTAAAGGTCCACTCACCATGACAAACAGTTTGTCCCTTGCCAGGGCAATGTTGTCCCACCCCAAACAAACACAGGAAAAAAAAGTTTTGCTTTAGGGGGATTTAGGCAGATGGATTAGTGGAAAAACCTGTAGCGCTTGTAGAGGATTAGCCAGGCTGCTATCCAATTTGATAACTAGGATGCCAAAAAAGATGGTTAATGACTGAAGGATGAATAGTCTGTGTTTATATGAAGTTAAATTATCTAAAATTACAGGGAACAGAATGTTTTAATATGGGATTTAATGAATACTTGGCTTGGGCATTGCCAGGTTTTATTATTTTTTTCTACAGTGACAAAAAATTAGATCTAATGAAGGGTGAAAAAGTGCCAGATGGACAGCTGCAGAACCCCTGTGTTTGCTGTCTGTTTAGCATATAGAGCAAGAACTGTAAAATGGCAAATGGTTAGTACGCTATCTGTCTCATGCTTCATCATGAAAAGGAAGAGAGGCCAAAGATTGGCTTAGGCTGCCCCCACAGTTTTATTGGCTTACATTTTATTAAACATATGGGACATAATCCAAAATTGTGGTACCTTCTATATGTTTAAGGGGGCTATAGATTTGCTTCAGGCATCCCATGCCTGAAACATTATTTTAGAAATGGAGGGGAGATAAACAGTTTGTAATATGATATGGGGTTGTGTGCAGCTTTCTGGTAACCCCTCCATGGGCCATCCTTCCTGAACCTATTACCTTCTAAGATATTAGAATTCAAACACAAAGACCATTTCCGCATGAGCCTGTTATAGTGCTATTATTCCACTTTCAACTTCTTATGGAATGCTGAGGTTTGCAGTTTAGGGAGGGGCTTCGCGGCCCCTACCTAAACTGCAAACCCCAGGATTCCATAGGAGATTGAAAGTGGAATAATAGCACTATAACAGGCTTGTGTGGAAATGGCCATAGGCATGTTAGTCTGGATCCGTATGCAAATGAACCTTGAAACACCTTTGAGACTAAAGGCCTTTCCACCCTATACTGTTACAGTGCTATTATTCCTCTTTCAACATCCTGTGGTATTCTGGGGTTTGTAATTTACTGAGGCCAAAGAGCTCTCTGGCTGAGAATTCTAAATGCCCTTCCCTAAACTGCAAACCTCAGGATTCTGCAGAATGTAAGAAGTGGAATAATAACGCTGTAACAGTGCAATGCATAAAGGCCTTACGTCTACTTCATCAGGACCTTGGTATGTTCCAAGGTAATTCACTCCATGATTCTGATGAAATAGCCTATGAAAGGTTATGTTACTAATGTCTTTCTCCCAGTTAGTCTCAAAAGTGCTTCAAGAACCCATTGCATACACTCCAAGTGTGTTGCTCTACAAGATCTTGGAACAACTGCTTTTTTTGTGTGTGTGGGGGTTAGCTCCCAAAATCTCTGTCGGCATGGCCACTGGCTAGGAATTCTGGGCACTGTGGTCCAAAACAGTAACTTTCCCAAGCTCTAACCTCCACAGTTCCTGCCATCTCTGTCTAGATGGGTTGGTGTATGTTTGATTGCAAGACAGCTAAAGGGCACCAGACTGGTGAAAGATGTTGCTTTAGCTAGACACAAATTGCACTTGATGCCTAAAAGAACCTCAGGCAACGTGCAACTTTTATTTTTTAAAAATTACAACTATAAAATACAAATCCAATAAAATCCAAGAGCTGATGGTAACAGAAGCACAGTTAAACAGCAACCCAGAGAGACACTGCTTTCTGTAACCATCTAGCACAATGCTTTCTGCATAATGTAACTGTTCACATCTTCAGGCAAAATGTTTTTAAAACAGCAAAGCTTTTACTTGTTACCACCAGACTGGCACTGGGGAAGCATTGCTTTTGGAAGCATTGCTGTATGTTGACATAGTAAATTAAAAAAAAAAATCCAACCAAATATCCAAGTATCTTCTGTTTCCTTTTCTAATTTCTACCTGGTAGAGCAACAGAGCAACACTTCTAGTCTTGGAGAATGCAGAAGAATATGATGATGATGATGATGATGGTTATTTCAATGTATTGCTTATGACTGTACACATTCTGAAAAATGCGTGGACATCCACCCTTTCTTTTTTACAGAGAACAATGGTAAACCACCTGTCCAAGGTCTTAAGCAGAAAAAAAATCTTTCACATTACCCACTGCCTAAGATGCTTTTTAACTGCCTATGCCTGGTACAAATCAGGGAAACTGCATGAACAAAAGACGCAGCTCTGACACTGAGCTTTGGTTCCTTACTCTCTGATAGTATCAGAAAAAGACTGATGAAAATCAATGCAAGGAAGGAGGGGGGTGTTTCCACTGTTTATATCATTTAGGCTTAATATGAGATGGATTTTGAAGTGTCCATTGGACACATCGTGAGGCATCACTTGGTTCATTAGCAAATACAATAGTGCTGGGTAAAATGGAAGGCTGTGAAAAATGGGGGGAACCACAATACAGATGGATTAATTTATTAAAGGAAGACACAGTCCTGAATTTGCAAGTCCGTAGTTTGCAAGACCTGAGCTTGCAAGACCTGAGCAGGCCTGTTGATTACTATAGCCATTTCTGCACTACACTGTTATAGTGCTATTATTCCACTTTAGATATGCTATGGAATCCTGGGGTTTGTAGTTTAGGGAGGGGCATTTAGAATTTTCAGCCAGTGAGCTCTTGGGCATCAGTAAACTACAAACCCCACCATTCCACATGATGTTGAAAGTGGAATAATAGCACTATTGCAGTGTTGTATGGAAATGACCTAGGGCTGACTGAAGTCTTTCATTCCAGGATTGTTATAAAGTGAAATGGACTTGACAGGAAACAACAACAACAACAACAAATGGCCTGGAATGCATTCTAAAAAGCCTATCCATGCACTCACTCATAAATGGGAGGATGGCACAGGAGGGCTACAAAAACATAGGCTCCCAGTGTTGGATGCAGTGTAACCCTAAACGAGAATGCCCTTTTGTCTTCACCCACTCACTTTCCAAGGATTATATCATTTTAGCTATTTATAAGTGAGTGCATGGATAGGCTTTTTAGAATACATTCCAGGCCCTCCTGCACCATCTTCCCAATGCCAGTCCTGTTAAAAATAATAATAATAAAAAAACACCTGCCAGCTAGACAGAGGACAAGGAGGAAAAGGCAGGGCTGTAGAGGCATGAAAAGACTTTGTAAAAAGGTGCTTACTTGTCAGAGCCTTTTAAAACTGAGGCATGCCTGTATTGACGTTACAGCAAAAGTGTTACTGCTGTCTCTATGATTATCACAACTTCATCTTTACTGCAGTCTTAAACTCACACCATTTTTCACAATTTCCTATGCTGGTTAGGACTGCTGAGACATGCAGTCCAATAATAATCTGGAGGACCATGATTTCTACCTTTACGTTATTGCAAATAATTGAAATCTAAATGATCTAAATGGTTTCCTCCTAATTTATGACCTAAGGGAACCTCCCCAAACCTAGTGCCCTCTAGATGTCTTAGACAAATGGAAACTGTAGTCCAATTATTGGGAGAACAGTGAGTTGGAGGAGTATAGTAAATGGTCTACAGTGAAGATGTTACTGCCCTGGCTAGCCCGAGCTTTGGGGGATATAAAAAGATATCTCTTGATATCAATAATTCGGCCTCACATACCCATTCCCTTCCACGTGCTTGCGAGGCCCCCGGACAACCACGCGCACAGGCTCGGCCGATAATCGCCGTAATATTCTAACACAATACAGGCAGGCCAGAAATAGCTGACTCGCAGCTTTAGGAGACCTCAAGGCAAGTACCTTCATTAAGTATGCACGCAGCTTTCAAAAGATCCTCTGCCCCGCGCTGGCAGCTTGCTGACCTGACTATACAACACTCAAGTACTCCGCGTTTGTATACCGGTTATCCTATTGACAATTTGGCTATAACTCAATCATTCAAATTCTGACCTTTCGGGGGCTTTGTCTCCAGCCCCAAATCTATTGTTTTCCCCAAGTCCAACCTAGCCTGCGGTCACAATTCTCCTTATAAAAACCCCTGACTTTGAGCGCTTCCTCGGATCGCTCTTGGCTTCCATCCCGTCTTGCTGTCACTTTGTCTAGCGAGCCTTCCCCTCAGCGCCACGTGCTGAGATCTACGCTCCCCAGCTTCTCCGCTTCCAACCGGGCTTCAGGACAGGTGAAGTATCACCCAAACCAACAACTCCTCTAAAAACCTCCTCTATCCTGCTCCAACCTTTATTTCTGTAGTTATCTTGTGTGAGTGTGCTGCATAAGCTGTTTGATTGTGTTTTTAATAAAACCACATTTATTATTTCAACTTCTGTGTGCTTCTTGACTCGGCCTGACCCCGTAGACATAGGGTTCAAGATCCTGCTAAGTTACCCTGCCTCTCATACTGCTAAAGCAGTGCTCAGAGCTAATCTTCCCCACCTACTGTTGAGCACATTTTGGTGTCCCTCACGGGACCCCCAGTAAACAGGGTAACAAAGAATCTGTCTATGATCAGACAACTGGTTGAAATGATGTTTTTCTAACAGAGTTCATCATTATGGAAGTCTGACATAACCTTATTTCATCTACTACTTTCTGCTAGAGACCTTAACACAGAGATCAAAGATTCAGCTTATTTTAATACCACCTTGAGATACAATTTTTTAAAACTTGAGTTAACATAACATTTGTTGTCCTGCAATGGGGATGGGAGAAGGATGGAACCACGATAACAGTTATGCATGATGTTCTCACAGTCCTGTCCCCAGGCAGTGCAATCACAGAGGAAATCACTGACATTTTTTCCCCATCAATGACCCATGATTGTGCCACCATTGAGGACTTATGTGGTCTGAAGAAAGGCCTGCAGCCTGGGAAAGTAGCTGGCTGTGCTGATGAAAGAAGAAGTAGGGCCATCATGTTTCCTTTGTTCACGGAGGCAGCAGGTTTGGAGGGGAGTGCTCCTGTCGTACTCCTTTCCTGGCAGCGCTGCTCCTGGGATCCTCATGGGAGGACATCAGAAGAAGGTAGGATGCAGAAAGGGCCATAGTTAGTTATTGTGGTATGTTGTGAGTGGTTTCACACAATATATGTCATTGAAGTACCTCTATGATATTTATTTATTTAAATAACTTATAGCTTGCTCTTCTCCCAGTATGAGATCCACGATTATGTACAACATTTTAAAAACACAATGCAACCAAAAAGCTCTAATACAAAAGTTAAAACACAACTAACTCAAACTTCTAATTAAAAAGCACAAGTTAAAAATGCAGGTTAAAGGCAGTTTGAAAATAAAATAGCAATGACATCCCCTGAGATCCCCATCCTAAAAATTTCAGAACAAAAGAAGATGCTGAACTCAACCGTAACCATTATGGAAATAACGGAAGCAATTCGGAAATTGAATACTACAAAAGCACCAGGTCCAGATGGATTCTCAGCAACATATTATAAAAACTTACAAGAGGAACTTATATCTCCAATGCAAAAAATGTTTAACGAGATCACGAAAGAAGGGAAACCAAGATCATGGAACAAAGCAAATATAGCACTCATACACAAAGAAGGAAAAGACGCTAAAGACTCAGGAAATTACCATCCTATCTCTTTACTTAATATTGATTATAAAATATTCACAAGCACATTGGCCGAAAGATTCAAAAGGATAATACAAGGCATAGTACACAAAGGATGTCCATGACTAAAGGATTCCTGACAGATGGCCATCCAACCTTTGTTTAGAAAGATCTGTTTGAAGGAGAGTCCACCATCTTCTGAGGGAATCTGTTACACTGTCATGCAGCTCTTACCACAAAGAAATTATTTCTAATGTTCAGTCAAAATCTCCTTATAATTTCATTGGTTTGGTTTCTACCCTCTGAAGCAGCAGAAAAACAAGTTAGTTCTGTCTTACATATGACAGCCCATCAAATATTTGAAGGTGACTGGCACATCACCTCTCAATCTTATCGTTCTGGGTATCTTCCTCAATGTTCACCCTTAGAGCTAAGTTTCCATACCTTTTAATATTTTAATTGCGCTCCTCTGGATATGTTCTAACTTGTCAACATTCTTTTTGAATTGTGATGCCCAAAACTCACAGAGGTGAGATCTGGCCAAAGCAGAATAAAATGGTACTATTGCTTCCCTCTGGACACTATACTACTTTTGGTGTAGCTTAGATTGGTATTAGCACTTTTTCCTCCCTACCACATTAAACTGTTAATTCAGTGTGGCTTGCGATCTATTAAGATTCCCAATGCATTTTCACATGTACTATTGCCAAGTCAGGTGACTCTCATCTTCTGTTTCTGCATGTGTTTTTTTTTTCTGCCTAAATTTAGAACTTTATCCATTTTGAAATTAATTTTGTTTATTTTGACCCAATTCTCCAACCTATTCAGGTCATCTTGAATAACAATGATTTTGTTTTCTGATGTATAAGATAACACCTTTCAGTTGGTGTCATTTGCAAACTTTACTTCTGCATGCAAGTCATGTAAACATGCTGAACAATACTGGGCCCAGAACAGAACTGTGAAGCATAGCACTTGCCATTTCTTTCCAGGATGACAAGGAACTATAGGTGAACATCCTTTGGGTGTGGTTCACCAGCAAACTATAAACCAGCTAACAGTAGTATTATCTTACCCACTTTTTACCAGCCTGTCCACGAGAATATCAAGGAGCACCTTGCTGAAGCCCTGGTTGAAATGAAAATGTGCTACATACACAACAATCGTTGATCTACCAAGCTGTGGGCCTGACAGGATATCCCAGGACAAAAGCTGTTTTCCTGGCACAGAGATCCAGATTGCAACAGAGAGTCTGCCAAGACTAATCAAACCCACCGATCATAAATCATTTCTTCCAGTTCACATGGAAACAAATGACACTGTCAGAGGCAGGCTTCAACCTATTGGAAGCTGATAGGAAGATGAAGGACCTTGGGGCACAAGTGGTTATTTAATCACTCCTTCCATTGACAAGTGTGGCCTGAGAAAGGAGAGAATAATGGAAATGAACAGGTAGCAGTGTGGATAGTATTTTTAGGAAAGGTTTTGCTTGTTGGATCATAGACTGCTCTTCCATGGTGAAGGACTTCTGGCAAGAGGTGGGCTGCAGCTTGATAACACTGAGGAAAGTGTACCAAATTTCATAGAAATAGGTTCCATAGCAGCTTTTATAACAAGGGTAAGAAGAATGCAGCCCTCCAGCTATTGTTGGACTGCGCCTCTCTGTGTTCATCACTACTAGCTACTGCAGCGAGGCCTGCTAGAAGTTGCAGTTCAAGAGCAGCTGGAGTGCCACAGAATTCCCACCCCTGCTATATAGTTTGGGTCTATTCAAAAATATATGCACATCCCACTGTGCTGTGGTGTGAATCTTGTATGAAAAGAATGTTGCCCCCTTGGTAAACCCTGTCCTGGGGTCTACAACTTTGATAGAAAATTAATCTAACCCACCAGAGAGGTCACCCAAATGCGCACGTAAACAATAACGGTTGTACGATTGAACAAACCAGGTCAGGCCAGTAAAATCCCCAGTCACGTAGCCACAGGAGAGCTCATGTTGTGATATGTCATGAAAGGTTGGACAAAACCTGTAGCCCAAAGAAAATACTTTGTGATATAAATTGTCAAGTGCACCTGTGAAAAGTCATGTGACTCTAGCTGAGTCATGCTGAGTCAGGCTGATGAGCAATCAGGGGAGAAAGTTGCATCAGATATGGGGAGAATGCAAAGGTACCTCAGTCTGCAGAACCTAGATACCATTTGATTTGGGCATTGACAGGCTCCAAAGCTAGGCATTGGGATCATGTTTGGACATTAACAATAGATTATAAATCCATTAAATCTAGATTTATTTATTGTAAATCTAGTTTACAGTCTCAGAACTACTGAGTAGGATGCCAGAGATTATTTTTCCCCACTCTCTATTCACTTCTTGTTCAGATGCATGCTTCTTTTGTTCTTCATTGACTGTGCTGCAGTGCACAAACTGCAAGGATTTAAATCACAGTCATGGCAGCATCCTTGGGAACAACCTTTGAAAGCAAAGCGGTTGCCAGTGGGTATTGCAGGATATCCCTCATTTAGAAATGCATAACTGAAGGGCACGTATGTTTGTATGCAATGTCAGCTGATCAATCTGAGGGTACAGAAAATGGAAGGCTTGCCAAAGCAATTGCTAAGCAGGGTGAAGGCCAAGCAGATAATGGACAGTGTATCACGAAAATGGATGGGACAACAGAAACATCTTGTCAATTGTTAATAGCAGGGGATTTGGATAGGAATGATGGTTCTGGGAACATGAAAGTGAACAAGAGGACAAACTTGGAAAGGGCAGATGAAGAATTAGAATGTGTGGAATTGTGTGGCCCTCCAGATGTTGAGCTGCAACACACAACATTCTTCTTTTTAAAGAAAAGCTTTATTTATTGGGTTTTAAAACATATCAAGTGAAAGTAACAATAACTCCTGCCTCTCCCTCCATTCAGCTCTTAATATAATGATGAAGAAAAGACAAATGAAATAAAAGGTCTTGTTCAAGGCTCTTTCTTTCATATAAATTATAACATGATAATTATAGAGCCTATGTTAAAAGACAACAACAAAAAAATCAAAATGAATGCTCACTCTTCAAACTGTGCTTATATTAATCATTCTTGTCTGTATTTATCTGGAACTAAAGGCACTGGATCCCATCTGATCTTGGAAGCTGAGCAGGATCAGCCATGGTTAGTGCTTGGATGGGAGATTGCAAATACCAGGTGCTGCAGGCTATGTTTGTCAGGAAGGAACTGGCAAAACCACGTCTGAGTATTCTTTGCCTAACATAACCCTCTGAAAATGGGGTCACCATGAGATTACTTGAAGGCACATCCACATCCACAAGAAAACAGATATTGGTGGTTGGTGGGGCTTATGTATTACAAAATTGCCCACATGTGGGAACCAAAAAAGATTTCCAATGCACAATAGCAGTAATGACTGTTGAGTTTTTAGTAAGAAGTAACTCAGTGAGTTATCTTTCTGGCCTATGGTAACAGTAGCAAGTGATAAGCAGGTGGATAATCAGACTAGTAAAAAAGTTATAATTTTTTAAGAAGTAACATTCCAAATTCTGCCCATGAGAGGTTGCCCTTGTCTTAATGAGAGCTCTGTGTGGTTGCTTTAGAGTCTTTAGAGTAAGGGAGTATACGTACAGCATAAGAGTATATGGTTTGGCTCTTTGCTAGAGCTCTACTGCACTGCCCTAAAACTCTTCAGCAGAGAATTTTAAGTATCTTGGCAATCTATAAATCTCACAGTGCTGTAGGATGGAGCTATGGCTGTTAAAGTGGGATCAGACTGCTATATCTGTGTAGTGTAGATATGCTCTAAGTACAAAAAAGAGAGCAAGCTGTATGCCACAGGACTCCTCCTCCACCCACAGGGAAGGAGACCCATTCTTGGAAGATTTTGAGAATATGGCAGTGGGAAAGTCTATATCTGCTTCTCTGCTGTTGGAATTCTGGAAGTCCTCCTGTTCCTTGACATACCTCCCCAAGAAGGATTAGTAGGATAACTCTGCTAGACCCTAGAGCTGGCAGAATGTATCTTCCTGCTATTAGGAGCAATACTGGAAGGGAAAAGATGTACAAAAATCACCTGTGAAAGACCCATCCTCTCTTCTGAATTCTCCTCAAGTGTATGCTTATTTCTTTGAACTACAGAGTACAACAACTGAAGGAAAACCCAATTCAGGGAGATGGAAATGAGTCCTAATATGTAAAAGAACCAGCTCTGTCCAACCATTCAAAGAATTTTATAGATAAAAGGAAAACATTACAACACAATGCATTTCTGCAGCTGAAGACACACAAGTATGATACCTCTGCAGCGACTCCTCTTTCTTTCTTCTTCGTTGACATGCGTACATGAACTTGAGAGAGCTAAATGCAGGGTGTAGAACTTGTGTGGGAACGCTGGAATGACTTAGAGCATTGTAGTGATGTGGGGTGAGTTGAGGGGCAGGCCCATGCTGCTCCCACATTGCATAGAATTGTGCACTTTGGTCACTGTGAAGGAAGGATCATATGAGTTGAATATGTTTAGCTGGGAGAAGAGGCAAACGGGTTTATGTGTGATATGTTATATCCATCTTCAAATATTTGAACACATAGATATTAGTTGCATATATGATGTGGTAAATTTGTTCCCTCTTGCTCTTGAGGAAAATATCCTGACCAAGAGATTTAAATGTCAAGAAAGAGGGTGGGTGGGTCCACCTATAGTTTATGAAGATAATGGAGTTGTCCAAAAGGACAAAAGACACGGAAGATGTAGACTTTTCTTTGCTGCAGATATTTAAGCAGAGGCCACAACAATAGATTTCCTTCCTTATTTGGGGCTGCAGTAGATGACTTTTCAGGTCATTTCCAACTCTGTGATTCTATGAATGTAATACATGCAGCAGGACAAATATGTTAACCTGTTTAATTCTCACAAAGATAGTTGATAAACATAGCTTGGTTTCTCTTTCTCTTTGCCCATGCTGTAGTCCTGCCTGCAAATGAGATGCTAAAGGATGCAAAACTATGGCAAGTTGATTGAATAAGACACTCAGAAGACACAACTCAGCAGAATTTGAGGTGAATATTGTTAAAACCACATTTTCTCTTAAGAGTTTTGCAAATTATCATGTTCAAATGAATGCATTCGGTGTTTTTATGGATTTAAAGCTGGGTGTGATTTATATACTAAACTAAAACTGTATAATATAAAATGTTGATTTCTAAACGGAATATCATTAGCTGCCAAATATACATTAAGGTTACAAAATGTAAAACATAATTCATTTTTAGTAACAAAAGCATTGCTTCCCATGGCAAAGAGGACATTGAAAAGTCAGCTTTCATTTTTAATATATAGGAATACAATTGTTTTATTTACTGGTAATAATAAAGCCAGTTCGACTTTTTAGCATAGGACTAGAAGAACATCCTTTTAGCAGAAGCAGCTGTAGTGAAAAGAACAAGGATATTCAGAAAACCACTGACACTTTGATGTCCACTTCCAACTCAGTAGTAAATTTTTCAAAACTGCGCATGGAATTAGTGGCTGAAGCACGTTGACTACATCACTGTAAACCAATCAGAAATGTATGCCTTTGTATTGCATAGAATTAGGTTTGGAAGATGTTTAGGAACAAATATCCAGATCAGATAGGGTCATCATAGCTCAAAATCTACTTGAAGGCACATAAGAACAATAGAAATATATTCCATGTTTCTCTTCAGAAGTGGTTTAATCTTTTTAAAAACTGTACAGTTTGTCATCAGTTGTCACCCCATCCCTCAGTATGACTAACCTCCACAGACTGGAGGAAATATCTACATAGTGGCTTACTTACGGACACTACAACTATATATATGTATATGTATGTATAAATAATTTGATGTATGGATTACATATTTGGAGATTGTACAATAGGGATGGGCAGTGCCTACTCTGGGACCTCAAACACTGTTTCTGTGGTCCTCAACTCCTCCATAGAGCACCTTTTCCCTTGTCAAAAAGAAGGGTACATTGACTCTCCTGGATGTTTTCATGAGCAGTAATTCACTTTTGCAGAGCCTTTGGCCACTTCCAATTCCTCCTCCCTGTTTTGACATTTTGAATAGTCTACACAGGCCCCAGAGGATACTAGGTCCAGAAAATTGGCCCTTCGAGTTGTTGAAGTTGCTCACACCTAATATATGACATAGGTAACTGATACCAGTTTGTGTTCCTATAAAGACCTGCTTTTTGATATATGGTTAGGTTCACCAAGAGGGAATGATGATTGTCTAGAGCTGTGCCTTCCAGGCCATCTGATGTGGAGGACTGTCAGTTCCCCTTCTAATGTTCCAGGGATTAGTACCTTATTTGTGCCCTGGGCTTCCACTGTTCCTTCTTTCACTGGAAGCTTTCTGTGGAACAGCAGCCAATGGCTCTTTGTTTGGCACCAGTCCAGGTACCACCACTTTTAGTAGCATTGCTCTAGTATAACCTTAAATGTAACTTGAAAATTTGCATAGGACTCTCAACTTCTATTATTGGGCAGAAGTCTGCTATGATAACAGGAAGTGATTCATGGAAAGTGATTTTAATATTGCTACACTGAGCAGTTTCACATGCTTGTTGTCAAGTGATAATTTCAGCTGTTCCATAAAAATACAATGTCTGAACTGTTGGGGAACTGAGAGATTTTTAGTAATAAGTCTCCCAAACAGCAGAGTATTTTGTAATTCACAAGCAGAAGTTGAACAGATTACTAGTCCCACTTCATCATCTCTACCCCAGACACACTTAATCTAGCTCAAAATAAACACAAACAGTTTGGTTAAAGATATGAAAAGTTTACTCACAAAATCTTGTGCATAGTCTACACAGGTTCAATTCTTGAAGAAAGTAAGATGAAATTAAGAACTCACACGCTTACAAGAAAGCATGCTTGTCAGAGAATTGGAAAGCACATGCTTGCAGGGAAGCCAAAGAACAGAAGGGGGAAGAGGAAGAGAACATGCAAAGGGAAGTGGCTGTTGACGAAACAACAGGAAGTTTCCTCTAGGCAGTCCCCTCTATGCCTACAATAGACATGCAAACTAACTAGCCAGTTAATTAAGCATGCAAAGTTGCCACTCCCAACATGAATTTGCACACTGAGAAGCACAAAGCATTTCATAGATTGTCTTGCTTTCTGCCCCGCTTCACCTCTTGCTTATCTTCTTTTATCACACTGTTAACAGTGCTGCTATTCTCAGTCAGTATTCCCATTCACAAAGGTTGTTACAGTGTTATAGTATAGCACACTACTCCCCAAGAAGCACAACACAATTTACAATAGGGAACACTGAAGGCATAGCTACACTGCACATTTTTTTGATTGATCCTCGTTCAGTTATTATGGCTTACCCTCAAGTACCTCCAGCAAATAATTAGGATTCAATATTCAGGATGCTTGTTAAGAGTTCACCAGCTGTAGTTCTCCTGAAAGTTCTGCTGAAATCTGCAGTATATTTATACCATGAAAAATCTGCCATATTCTGTTAATGAGTACAGTGTGCCTTCTGGCAAAGTAAAATGATGGCTCTCCATAAGATATGGAGAATTCTTCTGTTGACCTGGTCCTCTGTTATTTGTTTTATAAAAATATGTTGTTTAATTAAAGCAACAAGACTGAGTGATGGCACAGAAATCAATCAAACATCAGGGCATTCATGTAAAACAGACACATACATGAATACAATTTCTTTTTCATGCAGATAACCTGTTCTGAGAAATCCGATTGCATTCTCTTATTATAGCTGTAACTCCCATGAATTAATGGTTTGGCACAATGGGTGGGGAAAGTCTAAGGCAGAGCTTTCCAAACTTTTCATGTGGGTGACACACTTTGTGGACATGCATCATTTGGCAACACAGTAATCCAGTTTTACTAGTAAACCAGAGGTTAAACTGCAGGACAGGCAGGCCCCCTACCTGATCCTGGCTTGCTGCTGTTGCCCTCACTGTGGAAGGACTCTGGCAAGGGTGGCAGCAGCAGGAAAGGCAGGCTCCCTTCCTGATCCTGGCTCGCTGCCGTTGCCCTCGCCAAGAAAAGACCCCGGTGAGGGTGGCAGCAGCAGAAAAGGCAGGCTCCCTACCTGATCCTGGCCTGTTGCTGCAGTGGTGGCAGCGGGAGAGGCTTGGGTGGGGGGATCTTTCTCAGCCCAGGGAGGTGACGCACCTATACACTTCAGGCAACACACTGAAGTGTTGAAACACACCAGTTGGAAAGCCCTGCTCTAGCTGAGTTCAGGAAGAGAGATTGCTGGATTTGGAGAGGAGCTGTGGCTGCCAAGGCTAAAGGCCCCTTTCACTTTAAATAAAGCAGTATTTTCAGTTATACATTTAGGAGAGTACAAAAGGGGTACATTCTTTGTGCTGTGATTTCTACATTGCATTTACATCTATTTTGCATTTTTTTAAATTTAGGACTTTCAGATTGCATCCAAATGTTGCACTACTACAGAGCAGCACAGGCAGAAGAGACTTGCAATCAAGTCCAGCACTGGAACCTCATTGGGTGTGTGCAACTTTTGGGACGGTGCATATGTTTCCAATTTAATATATAATTTGTTGTAAGTGGTTTGAGCATTGGATTACAACCCTGGAAACCAGAGCTCAATTTGCTGCTTGGCCATGGAAACCCACTGGGTGATCCTGGGTGCATGATATACTGTCAGCCTCAGAAAATCCTGTGATAGATACACCTTAGGGTAAGCATAAGTTGGAAATGACTTGAAGGCACACAACAATACACAAACACACAGACACAGATGCAAGTACACACAGAGAGAGACTAAAAATGTGATTGTTTGAAATATTCTCATAGAACCCAAAAAGAAATATATAGACTCATGAGTAATGTTCTGCTTAAATAGGAAAATTACTTTCTGGTGACAGTTGTGAGCTTTTATTTTGCTGTGAATTTGGAGTGACAAAGATGGCAGAAGGAGTTTCTAAAAGAAATGTGAGTAAGACACATTTCAAGATGTATTTTTCCTCAGTCTGTCTTTAATTCTAATCATCTTTTGTGCTTTTTACTTATTGTAGCCCAGCTATTTCCTGAGGCTGGTAAATGTTCAAAGTGCCTGAGTGTTTTCCATTTCAGCTGGATAGGTCTTCATTTTGCTTATTACCGAATTTTCAGTCTGTGCACATCTTAGTAGATCAGAGCTGATGCCTTACTATTACAAGTATTTTCTTTATTGAACCTAGCAGTAGATGAAATCTTTTGACAATTTAGCACATACTGGACCAGTAACAAGCATTTCTACATATGATTTATTTAATTGTCATGGTTTTCTTTATTTTACCTTTTTCTACTGCCACATATGCTATAAGAAAATACTCCTTACTTGATCTGACAGAGATAACTGCTATCCAGTCAGTGCTTTTTTATTATTCATGGATTTTATTAGATTTTTAATCCGGAGTTTTCTCCATGAGTCTTAGGGCAGTATACATACATCTGTTTTTGCCTGTTTTATCCTCAAAACAGTATTTGAGAATAGTTAAGCTGAGAGATAGTGGATAGCTCAAGGTCAGCCAATGAACTTCATGCCTGAGTGAAATTTTGAACTTGGATCTCTCTAGTCCTATGCTGACACTCCAAACAGTATATGGCATGTGGTATTTTGAGAGTCCTGTGAGAAGAAGGAGCACAATCTAGGCATGCAATATTACTAGAAAATTCTATTATCAAAAGCATATCTGGACAGAAGGTAATTCTTCTGACACCTGCAAATCTTCTTGCTCCTTTTCATTTCATGCCTTGTCATATCTTTTAGTTCCTTGACCAAAATAAAAGAAAATAAAAAAAATAAATCATGAATTGTCTCAGAGATTTCTTCTTGTTCTTTGTATGGATAGACTGTCCCTACATTATATCAGTATGGTTTACTGCATGTTATTTCTTGCAGGATTGCAATAGGACTTAAGCACTGAGCAGAAGCAAAATATTGGAGAGAGAGGGAGGTATGTGAAAAGAATTATACTACAGGCTGGTTCTTACAACAATGTACTTATGCTTATTACTTTCTTTAAATCATTGGCCCTTTTTGCACCTTACTTTTTCTCGACACGAGCGCACGGGGATCACGTGAGAAGCCTCTTGCGAGAGGCACTTGGGTCTCCTCTGCTTCTCCTCTGCACCAGCTCCATGCTGGTCAGAAGGAAGCATGAGGGCTCCACCTCTTCCTTCCTTCTGTAGCGCAGCCGGGTACTTTCCCTGGCTGCGCTGGGGGAGGAAGCGCGATGGCCGCATCTCTGGAGGCTCTGCATGGAAGGTAAGTGCATGTGGGGCCCGGGAGCGACGTGCGATCACGTATCATTTTCGGCAAGAAGCTGAAAATGATATATTGCGCAATCACTGCCTACTGGCCTCAGGAGTATCACGTGATTGCAAGGATGTCATGTGAAATGGTCCTTGCAATTGCACGATGCGCCGGAGGCCATTTCGCATGAGAAATGGTGTGCGAAAAGGGTCATCATCAAAAACTTGTGCTGAACCTAACAGGTTAATATTTTCCTGACTCAGAGTGGCAGTTTGAGATTATACATAGCAAATTCTCATTTCCTAACACTATCTTTAAAAAAGCAAATTATGTTTCTATGCTTCTGATATTAAAGGGTATCATAAACATTTTGACATTATATATGTAAGTAATATGTAATATGTATAGATTTTCTTACTATATAACGATAATACTCATTGCTATAATGTCAAAAGTGCAGGGTTTTGACATCTTTCAGAGCAAAGGTGGTCATAGCACATCCTTTGAGCTACATGTGGCCCCCTATCTTCCATTTGTGGACCTCGAAGCCCCGTATCAGTTCCCCAAAGTTTCCAAGCCATTCCATTTCTTTTTTTTTAAATAAATGGAGTGATTTTCTGTTTTGCCCCCAAACCTTCCAGAAAGACTCCAAATATGTGCAAAGACACAAAATACCACCCCCACAATGACTCTAGAACTCCATATGACCCACAAATAACTCTGTTTTTCCCTGCAGACCCTTTCAATGTGATGATGGGAAGTGATGCAGCATTCTGTTCGCATTTTTACAGGGATTGCAAAGGAAAATGGAGATATTTGGGCTTGTTCTGGTGTGGTTGCAGCCTGTTGGGGAGAAAAATCGGCCTCTGCCCCTGCCCCCAATTGCCCACCTTTGTTTCAAAATTCATTCTGATCAAACTCTGTTTGTACACACTATTTTGTATTTAAAGCACTGTTACCTGGAGAATGTAATTCAGCTGGAGTAGGGGAGGGGGGTGAGGAGATATTTATAACCATACATTTTGCTGAGATCCTTCATTCCTGTGTGCAGAGTGCAGAGCTTTGCAAATGCCTTATTACTTTCTTTAAATCATTGGCCCTTTTCACACCTTACCTTTTCTTGATGTGGGCACGCGGGGATCATGCGAGAAGCCTCTTGCGAGAGGCACTTGCATCCCCTCTTGCTTCTCCTCCGCACCAGCTCCTTGCTGGCCGGAAGGAAGCATGAGGGCTCCGCCAATGGGGCAGCCAATGAAAAGGCCTTTCTCACAACAGATAAAAAACACATAGTGAAGAAAGCACATAATTCAAAGTTAAAAGGTGATTAAGCCATCAAAGGAATTTAAATCAGTTAAAAACATAAACCATTAAAAAAACCCAGCACAACAAATATAACAGATAAAAAAATCCAGCATATTATTTAACTGAGATGAGCTTTATATCTTTGTTCCTCAAAGGTCCATCCCACTTAAATGATGTGCTTGATTGCTATCTGTTATTTCTGTTGCGCTGCTTTTTTAAATGGCTCATGTTTTTAACTGATTTAATTTTTTTCTAGTGGCTTAATCACCTTTTAACTTTGTCTTATGCAAAACTGGAAAGGTATTCACTTTTCTACAGAAAAGGAATAGGGAGGATGTCAGTCCAAACTCTCTGAAAAGGGAATTCCAGAACAGGGGGCAGCCAATGAAAAGGCCATCTCCTGTGCCTGCAAGGGTATTGGGACAGAAAGCAGGGCCTCTTCAACAGATCTTAAAACACAAACAAGTTCATAAGGAAGAATACAGAACCATATATGGATTGCTTCTTTGTTGAATGATGTGCCTTTCGTTTTCCCTCCCCTAACCTGTCAGTTTCCACAACAATTCCCCCTGGGGATTAACAGCTGCACAAGGGTTAGTGAATAGCTCCCTGTGCATCATCCAACCTTCTAGAACCATGTTAATCCATAACTCCAAATTATGTATGTGTATGTCACTAACAGGATACCAGCTATCACCTTTATGTTGCAATGATTATCTTGGATTTCACGTTTTATCCCTCAGTAGCTCTCTACCAAAATCTAAAATGTGACACACTTTATGAAAACTTGGAAGGACATAACAATAATGCTTTTGGCATGTTTATACTTGTCTTAATTTTTCCTTTAGGCACTAGGTTCCTGCTCTCCCGCTCCACAGTTTCCTCTATCCGTTCACCCATGTTTCATTCTTTACTCCTTAGCCCTTTTAAAAGAGAGACTTCTATTCACTAGGAAGTTTAATGTCCACATATCTGGCTAACTGGACTTTCATTTGACATTAGGCAGTACAGTAGACTTGAAATTTGGGTATGCAAGACTAGACTTCCTCATGAACACTTCTGAGGTACCATGTGATGAACAAGTTGTCCATTTTGGAGTATCCTTGTAGCCATTCGGTGAGAAATGTTCTGGTGGGGGTCATGTCTTTGAGGACTGAAAGGTTTACCACAACAAGGTTTAGTTAATCCTAATGCAGCTCATAAGCCAGGTCTTTTCCTCTCTTTACCCAGTCAAGGAATTTGTGACAGGATGTGATAGGGCGTTTCACCCCTACATTGTTATTGTGGGATGAATTCCAGGCCTCTGCTGTTTGAGGATAACTTAGTAAACAGCTTCCTGTGATGCTGATTAGTTAAATAAAGTTAAGCACATTTTAAAGTCCAGTTCTTCTCTTCTTTCCCTTGTGGTAGTGGTAGTGGTTGTGTGACAATAGTTTATCATGTATACTTATAAAAGGGAATGAAAAAGAAGAGCATTGTACATTTTAAGTTGTGCCATAGTTATACCAAAATACTGTCCTGTTGTCTGCCTGCTGATTTCAGGTAGGTAGATAGATGCTGTTACTCTGAGTCCAGGATGTCACCATAGCTGGTTTCTGTGTATGTAAATGGAAGCATGCCCTCCTATTTCTCACCTCAGGTAGTTAAATTTCTTGGATCATCTCTGGAGAGTTGGTGAGATTTGCAGAACTATTTGAAGTCATGATCCAAAACACCCAATTGTCCTTCCCTGCTGCACCACCTCCTATCTGTTACTTGATCCATTTACCTGTTTGTTTATTTATTTATTTTGCAGTGAACCTTCAGCAGTGGCTCCTGATGCAGCTTATGGAACCAGTGGTTGGAGAGTGGGGAGAATGTTGACATCCCAGTGTGTGGAGGAAGTTCTGTGTTAAGATGTTTCCTTGATGGCACTGTGAAACCACAGAAGAAACAAGCAAGCCCATCATGCTTTCACCATTACTTCTTGAAGAGAAAAAGGATGGTAGTGACAGTATACTGGCAATTACTGTATCAGGAGTTGTCGGAATTGAGTTGTCAGCAAGATTTTTTTTTTTTTTTTTTTTGGCCAAGGAGGAAAATCTAGAAGCCACCATGAGGATTCATTACATGACTTGTCAGCTGAAGTTAGGAACCACAGAGATTATTTTTGTTCATTGTCCATTTGATCATCCACCTGAAAGCCAGTAGCAGCTGCAGCTACAGTTAAAAGGAAAGGAGCTCAGCTCACACTGTATGTATTTTGAGAATAGAAACATCTTTAATGCAGTTGTTGTACATATCATATCTATGTATATCTGTCTACCACTACAAATTGAAAATCATGGTGGAAGGTTTATTGGTGGATTTCAAAGTGGAGCAAATCTGCTTTGAAATGTCATTGCCCTTCACCGATTTCATTTTATTCCCTTTCAGAGCAAAGGAAAAAAAAAAAGAGAGAGAGAGAGAGAGAGAGGAAGGAGGAGGCTGCAAAAGAGAGAGAGAAAGAGAGAGAGAGAGAGACCTCTCCATAGGCACACACAGAAAAAAGAAGAAAACAGCTTATTATAGTTAAAAATCCCACCAGACATTGTGCCTGACACACCTTTTGAAAGCAGTTCAACAAAGATGAATATTATACAAAACTCAGTGCTTTTAGTCCATATTCTCCAGTAAACCTGAATTAAAGTGCAATGAGAGATTTACCATACAGCATTTATCTCAATGGCTAGTCGGTACTTTGCTTACTAGAGGGAGACAAAGCATTACCTTAAGTTTATGTGTTTCGTTCTGCCTTTTGACAATCCGATGGAATTCTGTGAACTCCTCAGGATGGCTTTTACCACTAATTTATTAATAATTTCTGTGGTACTTTTATAGCCCAGTCCTAAACAGTCTCAGTCAAAGTTTACTATTATGGACTGGAAGCCTAAATTCCATTCTGGTGAATGTTCTGTAAAATTTTTATGCCCTTTATTGTTTTCCACCACGCAGGTATTTTTAAATGAAGCCACAGCATTACATTAAGATACTTCTTAAAGTAAGAGAATAACAAATATTTGCATGGCTAATGGACTTGATTCTGTGGCCATTTCCACACTACACTGTTATAGTGCTATTATTCCACTTTCAACATCCTATGGAATCCTGGAGTCTGGAGTTTAGGGAGGGGCATCTAGAATTCTTAGCCAGAGAGCTCTTTGGCCTTAGTAAACTACCAACCCCAGAATTCCACAGGATGTCGAAAGTGGAATAATAGCACTATAACAGCATAGGGTGGAAATGACCTGCATGTGTTGCTCTGTTTTCATATTGTGCTTGATATCCACCAGTATCCTACACGTGCTGTTTACTGAGAGACATAAAATTAATTTATGTCTTCTGACCTAACTCTCCCCCAGTCCACCTTAAGAGCCAGCAGCTGGATTGGACAATGGAGTTCCATTCACTTTCTGACTGGGATGCAAGGTGTTGGGCTCAAGGCCCTCTGAGTAGGCCCTGTGTTGCACACTCATACATTTCAGGTCAGCTGGCTTTCACACTAACGAACATATTTTGGGGGTTAGTTCATGCTGTTGCATTGTAGGTCAGGCTGCCCTGTATGCTGCAATCCTGTGAGAATAGCCAAAGAATGTTAATGATGGGTGCTTCGCTCCCCGCGCCATCCGGTACGGTGGGGTGAGATCAAAGCCTGATTAGAGACCGTCTACTGCTGTCTTGGGCAGGTAATGAGATTTGACCATGAGCCTATCATGCACCTGGCCCACGGGTGCCTCAGTAATTGGTGTCCGAGGTGGGATAGCCCCCTCTCTGCCTGTTTCGGCATGGTGGGTTGATGGATTGGCAGCCTGTTTTACCACTCATGTATGAAAAGCCTATATAATCTGTTGGAACAAAGAGAATGCTGCTCCATCACCTGCTTTGCCTTTCCAACGGAGTCAGAGTGTATGTATGCTTGTGTGCCTTTCATTTTTCTTTTTGCTTCTTTGCTTAATAAGCTGCATCCTCAAAGACCAGAACTGACTTGGTTCTTGCCACCCAGCATCTCGCATTTCGAACTTTACGTGACTGCCCAATCCAGGGAGGGTCGTGTGCGCTACACAAGGAGGAGGATAATTCCACCCCTTCTACCAGATAATGAACCTGTGACAAAGACTTGAGACAGGGGTCCTGCTTCTGATTGTTGCAGGATCATTTGTGGGTTGGAGGGGGTGGAAACGTTCATTCTCCTTCACCTGATCTGGATGCTGGTTCTTAAGTTGGACTGGGGTGGTATTTACATAAATTTTTACTAAGAAAAACATAACCTTACTGAATATAGACAAAACACATATCCACAATTGTGTAACTGCAATATTGAATACCAGCTAGTATTCAAACTCTGAAGGCAATTTCTGTTTCACATAGGGTAGTAAATCTAATCTGATTTTACTCTTGTACATGAGAGTGAAAAAGTTCGAAAAAGTTTCTCTGTTTGTGAAATTCTGAGTTTGGGCAAAATTGTAAATTTTATTTTATTTTAGGACTTTGCAAACTATTCAGCAAGTTTTTGTGGGAAAAACATTTTTGAATGATTGCAATATTTTTGTACCAAAAATTTGCATTTTACACAGCACAAAACATTTTTGTACAAAATCCTGTTTTTTTTTTAAACAAAACTGTTGTTTTTCCACAAAATTCACGAAATGAATAAGCAACAAGAAAACTCTTAGACCTAGATGAGAAACAGCATGGTAGTTGAAAGTTTTTGCATTGAGGGTGAGAAAATCTGTCAATGTTCTTTGCATCTTTACTTTCTCTACAGTCAGACTACACAGCATATTATTTTACCATTTTTTGTCTTAGTCCAAAGTACATATGCATGAGTCAAACCTGGACTGGAACTCATGGGAATGGATGTTGAACATTTCTCATCTCAACCTCTTCTACCCTTAAATTAATATTCTCTCAAAGGGGAGAGAAAAAGGAGTGGAGTAGGACATGCCGACTCTTGGTACAAAGAGAGGTCTTTGATTGTGTGTGCGTGTGCATATGTGTGTGTGTGTGTGTGTGTGTGTGAGAGAGAGAGAGAGAAATATGTACTGTATTATTGGACTGAAGTACTGACATGTTAAATAGGTGAGAAAAGAAAAGTTCAGAGTTTTTTTTTTAAAATTAGTACTCTACAGTGATCAAACATGTTCCCTACTCATGCATAGCAGTAGCTTTTTAGCCCAAGTTTTATTGCCAGTCTCAAAGTAATTCTAATCTGGTGCAGCCAGAAGAGTGGTAGTAAAGTATGCTCATTCTTTAGAAGACTTAACAGCTTTATCTCAAAGAACAGTGCAGTAAAGAGGAGCAGAAGACAGAAGCACATAATAGGAAAGTTTCAGAAAAAAGTGAGCAGCAAATGTGTCAAAAATGTGTCAAAACAGCACATTTTAAAAAGAACTGCTAACAGATAAAAGCACCTACTGGATAATCTAGTCATCTTCAAATCTGCCGTCATGTACGTGGTCCCATTAATTATGATTTCTCTTGGGCTTTTATTTTATTTAGAGCTCTAGTTGTTTGTTACCTAATGTGCACATTTACACAAATTTACTGTGTCCATTACTGGGAGTAAAATAGAAAGTGGATTGGGAAGATTTGAGTGTATTAGTTTTACTAACATTAGTAATGGTAGGCATCAGCATTACTCTGAAAACTCAGGGTGTGCATGCACATGCCTTTGCTAGCCCAGTTCAGAAATCATTTCAAAGAACATTGTGTTTTCAAATCATGTAAAACTGTGAACAGAATGTGTCTCTGTAAATGCAAATGCTTGAGGCAACATGCAGTTTACAACCAAGGAGTGTTGGACAATCTGTGCTGTTTCAGTTGCTGTCAGACATCCCTAGGTATTAATCTTTAATAAACCTCACAATATGGTCACTATCTTAGGTCTTCCAGCAAGACATGGCCCTGCTGTGTCCTCTTCGTTATTGCTTTCTTTTAAAGAATAACTGAAATATGCACTAATCCAAGCAGCTATGAGGTCCATAGGAAATGAATGTTTTTTTAAAAAATGCATTTATTTCTCACAGCCAAACCCTGCAAGCTACAGTGCAATTCTACATTTATCATTGTACTGCTCATTACGGCACCGCAAATGGGGAGCAGCATGAGTGCCCATAAAAGTTCACAGTGAGCACTATCAGATCATATATATTCCAGTGTTTTACAGATGAAAAGCAGGACACATGTGGCCAAGCAACATCAGAGTGTGGTCAAGATGGCAAAAGTTATTAATGAGGAGTAGCACACAAGTGAGGAGAAGCTCTCACAATTTCCTTTTGCCTGAGGCTCTGGAAAGATTCCACCTCTCCTCTGCTCTCTACCCACTGAGTTAATTGAGTGAGAACTACTTTTGCACTTTGAACTCAGTTTGCAGCAACTGAAGTAAGCTGAGGACAAAGGAAGAAAGTGGGAGGTGGAGAGAAAAAAATGGGATGCTTTAAAAGCAGCTGAAAAAGTGTAATGACAGAGGATTAGTTAGGGCTGTCTCTGCTAAACTGGGACAGTTGGGGAATTTTCCAGATAGGGAATACCATGATTGACTAACGTGATGCATGAATAGTTCTCCTCCTTTCCCTCCTCCCCCTGAAGAATACTGTGTCCAGTTTAGTTGAAGCACTGCAGAATGTTTTGTAGTTGCAATGTGCCTAGATGCAGGTGGACAACTGCAGCAACTGAGGGTGCAATCTTGTCCCTCACAGAACCTCAGACGGCCATATCTCCCTCCCGTTGTTCCCCCCGCTCTCAAAAATGTAAAAAACTTTTTGAAATTTAATAACTAAAAATGCCCCCCAAGTACAATGGGAAAGGCAGTTTTACCATGTTTTTGGCCTCTCTGGGCTGTTGTAGGCCCAGGAGAGGCTTTTTAATCCAAGAAGTAAACTGCAAGTGTCTATATGGCACAGTAACACTCATACTAAAAATTAGGTATTTTTAAAATTAGGATAGCCAGGTGTTTCATGGATTTGTTTTATCAAATGATCAAGAGAAAAACCATAGTATGAATTGAAAGCATATGATGCCTGTGAAGAAAGCCTGTGAAGAAAGCCTGAAAAATGATTAATGGAAAAGATTGCCATTACTCTACACTGTCCTTGTGTTCATTACTGTTGTGTCCAGTTCATCAAACAGTGCTCATTCTTTTGGTGATTAACCTCTCTGGACTTCGCTAGACTAGTCTCAAACAATAACCATGCAGTCAGCGCCTCAGACTATACTAACGCCTTACCAGTTTGGGACAACCTGCCAGAGCTTACACTCAGCCTTCAACAGTCCTGAGTCATCTCCATGCCACACTGGCCTGACAGAGGACTTTCTTGAAGACATAGCACCGTACCACTCCCCCACTCTCTCTCTGTCTTTCACACACACTCTCACCAGACAACTGGAGGCACTTCCATTTGAGTCTTTTCAAGTTCTGTTTCTTTCTCTTCTATTCATAATATTTCACAGGGTATTTGCAAGATGTCATCATGTCCTAAAGTCCTCCTGCATCTTCTGTCTTGTCTCATTTGGTAGAAAATTGGTTAACTTTTCAGGTTGCATGATGTAGCACAAATAACAATAGCTGCTTGTGTTTACTATTGCAGCTTTGTGACATGCAGTTGACTGAGGGTGATGGGAGTTGTAGCCTAGATTATCCAAAGGGACCAAGATGGGGAAAGCTATGATCACATATGGATTTCAAACACTGTAGCATTTACATGTACCTATGCAAGCTAGAGTGCAGAACATCCAGAACTGCATCACAAAGCTTTCTCAATGGAAGGTTAAGGTTCGTGCCATGCACTTTAATTCTACTAATTAGGTGAGTGGTTGGACTCAGCTCTTTCTGCTTCAGAATATATATTATCACTGATACAAATATCTAACTATGAGGAGAGCACAAGTATCTTTCATCACATTCCTGTAAAAGTTCTAGAAGATCCCATGAGGTCTTTATAATACATTGCTATAGGCAGCATTGCACAGATATTGCTATGAAGATTAGCTGCATGGAGTGTAGTGTGATAGTTTTGGTCCCACATAGTTATTATTATAGTTATAGTGTCAAAAGTAACTACTTATTAATTTAGTGACTGAAAATATCTAATTCTACAAGCCACCAACCTGTAATACAAAATGCATTCTCTTGGATCCATCTCACCATTGCATCAATAGCCACAAAAGCATATAAGGCAGCAGCATGAGACATATGCCAATACTTGAATCATGTTATATTTGTCAACTACCATTTAGCAAGTCCACAAAGCCATGACTATAAAAATAAATAAAAATCCAGCTGTGCAACAAAAGAAGTAGCATTACATTTAATTAAATTACAACTGTAATGAGTGTATGGTAGTTACATGGGGGGGGGTGGTGAAGAGAAGGAACTAATTGCGTATATTTATTGTTTGCAATTTGTAACTAGTTATTTCCAAGCCTAGTTACTGCATGGAGCTACAAGAAGGAGACACACAGATTATTTGCAGCCCAGATAGTATATCTGCAAAATAAACTTGTTTTCAGTGACCTCAGTGGCTTAGGTTAGTATTTTTAGAAACTAATTGCAGCTCTGATAATTTCTAAAAATACTAGGCTGTGCTACTGAGTTTATTGAAAAACTTTATTTTCATTGTGATAAGTGACTGTAAATTGACAAAGTGCATAATTAATATGGATGAAAGACCTGTGGGGTGAAGTACTGCCTACTTTGTAGACAAAAGACATTATGAAACATGACCCAAAGATCTCCACTTTGATTTATGTCAGTATCAGTATCAAATTTATTAATAATCAACAGACTGTATTAAAAAAATGTTTTGCTTATACAATATCAAGAAAAGAAAAACAACAACAAAAGTACAGGAGAGCCAACTAAGAAAACCTTTCCTTGCTTAAAAATGTTAACAAGACAAAGACAAAATTAAAACAAGTAATAGTCTATAATGATGCTGCAGAAGTTGTTTTTGAATTTTTATAGTTTGAAATACAAATTTATTGACTGATTCAGTTAACAAAAGACTGTATATATAGTCATATACCACTCTGGGAAAAGAGTAATCAAAGCAGAACTAATAACTAATTCGTTTATCTCTATAATAACCACACAGTACTAATATGTGCAGCACGGCTTTAGGGCAACAACACAGTTTTAGGGCAACTTTTTGGGGTGACAAGGAGATAGGTAATTTGTATGTGGAATACAATTAAATCTCCCTTACAAAATAGATGGGGAAGAACAATGAAGCGTATTAGTTGAAATGCTTGCTTATTTTAGGACAAATAATAAATTCAAGTTATTCAAAGTCTTTGAGAAACCATACCACATTCTGGAAAAATTATTTTTATGACTAACCTGGCCATGCTGCCTAAGGGATTCTCGGAATTAAAGTCAAAAAGTAACTTTTCCAACATTTAAACCATACCAAACCCAAAATGTAACAAACAATAATTCTATGAGTTAGATGTTACAGTTCTTAATTCTATTGTTAATCCCAGGTAAAGTAAATACATTAAGTCAATAATAATTTGTTAAGTCAATAATTATTTACATTCCATTGAGTCAGTAGGTCTACTCTAGTTTGGTCTTGTAATTGGCTTTAAGGTAATTTTGTTTTAGTTAGTGACTACTAGCCTGACTCTGTCTCTGAGATGTAAGAAGCATTGCAGTACACCTATATGTAGAGTTTATGTAGGGTTAAAGGTCCCCTGAATGTTGATTTCTTTTTTCTTTAAGTGACTGATTGCTCCTGATTGCATGTCTCCACCAATTCCTTTTGGTCTCAATGAACATTTTTGGGCTAGAGGAAGATTGAAGGTTGGAGCACGGGCACCCTTTAATTTTATTAATTGTTAAAAATTTGGGCTAATGTGCATAGCTTGGTGAATCATCATAAGGTTCTGGCCATGGGAGGCAAGAGAGGGTGGTGTTAGCTGAAATGGCTGTTTCTCAACCATCAGAGCTTTAACTGGATCGACCTTCATTGCTTTAGTTCCTTAGGACTATGCTGGTGGTGAAATATGGGCTGATGGTGAAACTCATGAGTAAAATGAATAAAAATAAACCTTCCTGTCATATAACTTTAAATTAGGAATCAGAGTTAAAGTTTAATCAGAAGCCACAATTGAGATTAGCTGCAACCACTATTTTGTATACTTCTCACAACACACTATTGGCAGCTTTTCTATTGATACACACAAGGCTTCCTGGCCTACAAATCTCTCCCTCCCTCCCTCCCTCCCTCCCTCTTTATATCTCTTTTGGACATTCACAGAGGAATCAAGAAGGATTGCTGTAACCAGCTCCAGAACTGGTATGCGTACTTGTTTAGATTTTTTTTGGAGACCAAAAGTGACTATTAATATTAATAGATCACTAGCATAATTTGAAGTAGGTTGGACAAGTGATACTTTGTTATAAAATATCCACAGAGTGAAGTAAAGATGGCTTCATTATTGTGATAATGGCTTCTGCAGCAGTGGCAAAAGCCTAATAAATAAAGGAAAATAGGACTACACAATAAAGAAATTAAGCAGTAAATACTGATGGCAGTGTTGTCTACAAAGGACTCATGAATATTCATAAAATAGCAGAAAGTGATTGCTGGCATTACAGCACTACCCCTTTTGCAAATAACAATTAGCAATGAGGTTGTAAAATGGATGCAAATTTGTGCATTGGTGACAGGAGCTAAGAAGTCTTGATAAATTGAGGCTTTGTGTATTATTCAACAAACTGGCCTGTGAATCAGATTGCAAGACAAAGATAAAGTCCCTGTGAAAGATGCTGGAAGTGCAACTATTCAGTTGCAAATACGGAGAGCTCTTTTAGAAAACAAAAACAAAAACCCTGTTTAGACAGGGGTCAGATCTGGAGATGTCCTCTGTGGAAGGGAAAATCTTTTCTGACATTCAAGCAGTGTTGGAAGACTTGCATACAGAGAGGCAAATCCTCTTGAATCTGAATCCTTCCCCTCTCCTTCCCTTCCGTGCGGCCCCTCCCGAAACTGCAAATTCCAGGATTCCAGAGGATGTTGAAAGTGGAATCATTGCACTATAATAGGCTAGTGAGGAAATGGCCTAAGGCAGTGACTGCCATCAGCCGTTTTCTCAATTTTTCTTTGCTATCCCATTTGTTCTTCTCACTTCATAACACTAATCTTCCATTTTGCCCATTATCTTCACCTCTTCCCTCTTCTTCTTGTTTCATTTCATTAACTCTGACATCTGTCGCTCCTCTGCCATGCTCATACCTTCCAGTCTCTGGGGATGGTGGTAACATTAATGTGGTCTGCAGTATAATATGGATGAAAATGTAAATTTCACCAGTAGAAAAAATATATGTATCAGGGAAAACTGCATACAAAAATGCATATATTGGTGGAAAATACTTTAAAATGTGAATAATATCAGAAATTGCACAAAATTTGAATTTTTGTTTGGACAGAAATACATATGAAATTTAATGCACACTTAGACAAAAATATGCAAATGAAGAAATGAAATAGAAAGAGCTTTATTTAAAAATGGATGTGATAGAAAATGAAACAAAGGCCATGTCTGCACTACACTGTTCTAGTGCTATTATTTTACTTTCAACATCCTCTGGAATTCTGGGGTTTGTAGTTTATTTTGGCCAAAGAGCTCCTGGCTAAACTGCAAACCCTAGGATTCCATAGGACATTGAAAGTGGAATAATAGCACTATAACAGTGTAGTGCAGAAATGGCCAAAGAATAGGATTCTTCTGGTATTTTACACACCTGTAATTTCCTTTGTGGAAGAAGTTGGATATTTTTGTCTAATGAGAAGTAGCTGTATTCAGTTAAAGGTGGCACACAGAAATTGAGCATGTGGTGTCATTGCACATAATTGTGTGCATTCTATGTGGTTTCACATTCTGCATGGTTGCACTCTGCACGTGCACATTAGGCTCTGCATTTTGTTGCACAGCATCACAATTCACTAAAGAGATAACATTGTGCAACCAAAGTATAACTTTGCGGCATTCCATCTCCTTGTTGGAGGATCTCATCCAACATGATTTGTATATTTCTATACCTGTTGCTCCACAAATGTGTGGCTCTTTCGTAGGCCCTTTTCGTATGGCATTTGCCATGCGAAAGGGCCCCTGAAGCGTCGCGTGACAGCGAGGAGCAGTCCACACGATGCACTCGCAATCGCGTAACACTCCAGTGGCTGGCAGGCACCAATCGTGCATTATTTCATGTTCGGCTTTGAGCCAAAAATGGTGCATGATCGCGCATTGCTCTGGGGCCCCGCACACACTTGCTGTGCATGCGGAGCTCCGGAGCCGCGGTGCTCGTGCTTCCTGCCCCAGCACAGCCTGGGAAAATCCCAGGCTGCACTGCGGAAGGAAGAGGAGGGGCTCTTGCGCTACCTGCTTGCAAGCAGGTAGCAGCTGCAGAGCTGAAGCAACGGGGATGTGAGAGCCTCTTGGAAGAGGCTGCTTGCACGATCCCCACACCCCAGCTCTGCAAAAAGGTGAGTTGCGGAAAGGGCCTTAGTCTCTTGTTTCAGCCTTGCTCGTAGATCTTCCTGAAGCAGTTCCCACCCTTGTCCTCCAACACTGCTATCATGTAATCTCCCAAGATGCTACCCCATTAGCCATCATGCTTTTCTCTGCTGTCTCTGGATGGCCAGTATAGACAGAATGATACTCTTATCCTGAAGTCCTACCCATATGTTCAAAGGGTCTTACCATCAAGCAGGTGTAATGAGCCATGGACATTCTTTCACTCTCTCCCTTTCAGTACTAGCTGAAATTCTCTCTTTTCTTTGTATCTGCTATTGTTTCATAGAATGGTTACTATCTCTCCCATTTTCTCTTCCTCAAAAAGCAATGGTGGTGGTCTAAATTTCTTCCATTTTTTAAGACATCTCTTCTTTCACTACAAGTTGCTGTTGTTCTTTTGAGCTGTTCATCCCAGGATGTATCCCTCTCCCTATTTTACAGTCGTGGTCTACCCCTGCCACTTCACCTGTGATGGTGCTCTTTATCATGCCACCTCTTCTGAGCCTCTAACCTCTGCAATGGACATCCAACCAAAAGGTTGCTAAATACTGCCACTTTTTACTCTTCGAAAGCCTCCAAGTTCCACTTGTTTTTGTGTTCACTACTTATGTCTGACATTTTTAACCCCCCAAGCTACCTCAGTCCATTAAAAACATTTCTACATTTCATCAGAATTCATTCTACTCATCTCCTTAAAACTCAGCAAATGTGTCTGCATCAATTTCAAGCTTCAAATTTTATTTCTTCGAGTTCTCTGTATCTCTTCCCTCATCTCCACGGACATCTTTTGGATCCATTTTGTTGGCAAAAGTTCACTGACCTCCTTTTCATCTCATTCTTCCGTGCCATGTCTGTGCCATCTGCTATGCTGTTCCCTGTACCTAGCTGGGGATTTTCATCAGACACCTCCTTTTTCTACTGGCAAATGTCCCTTCAAGGCCACTTTGTTGCTTTCAGAACCACCCACTGTTTGTTTTGCTCACATGTCTCTTGCTGTATGATTTTCTCCCATCCCACTCCATCCTTGGCTCTTTCTTCATATCCGTCTTACTTGTTTAATGAAGTTCTTAGACTGTGAACATTGGTTGTGTAAGTATTGTGTCTGTATGGTACTCTAATGCTAATAAATTATATAACAAGTGGGACTTGTAACAGAGTGTTGCAGTGTGGATGTTACATCTACTGGATACCAACCAGCCAGCCATACTATTTTTCAAGAGATTTAATTATACCTCCTGTGCCCCTAATTTCCATGTCTCTTTTCTAGTGGACATGCAAAATCTTCTGACAATTTAGCACCATCTTTAGCTTCTTTTCCTAGTGCCCCTTTAAAACAGGAGAGGACAAAGTACAGACTTTGGGCCAATTGTGGCCCTCAGGGTCATTTTTGGGGCCTGTACAGTCTCAAGGTTTATTTTAAATCTTTTTTTGCCCCCAATATTTTTTGCCCCCAAAATGCCGTTTAAGGGACATAGGGGTATTTTTGTCTCATTTTTGACCCCTAGCACATTTTGCCACATTTCTGGCCCCTAACTTAACAGAGACATTATTTTAAGAGAATATGCAAACAGGAGGTGACTTTTGCACACTTTGTGTTGTTAAAATAGGCCTTTCCTGACCTAAAACAGTCAAGCGGAGCCTACAACATGGCAATAATATTCAAAATAATAAATAATCAAAATTTGATTTGTTTTGTGGGGGTGGAGTTGCATTTATGGTTGTCTAAGGTCTCTGGAGATAGGGGTTCTTTTGCAGCTTCCTAGCTTTTCACACTTGCCCACCTCCACTTAACATGTTTTTTTAAAGAAATTTTTGTGGCTCACACAAATCACACACTTCCTCCATGCCATCTGCCCTTGCTCATCCCTCCCTCCCTGGTTGACTTTCCAGTTTCTACTCTTTTGCTCAAGGTCTTCATTTCCACATAGGCCATATACTCTCCTTACGCTGTTTCACCCTTTCCGTCACTGATAGAATGCAACTCATGCTGTGAGTGGAGAAACATGCCCCTCCTGTCTGTAGAAATATGAGCTTTGCTGTTTGTCTAATCCCTTGCTTCTTGGGTCCAAGTGAGTGGTTCTAATTTTTCCTGGTTTGGGTCTTGCTTGGGATCATTTTGCATGGTTCCACCCCCAATTATTTTTTGTTTTGTTTTGTTATGGTATTTTCTGTAAATCCTGTGGTTCACCCGCACAGAAAAAGGCCTCCCTCAAATGTGTGGAACAATGTTATATTTTCCCTGTAGGCTGGTAGTTTGAAAGAGTCCTGTTAATTGGTTCTTCTGTTTTCACATCTCATTCCAATGAAGGGATTTGGGAGGTACTTTGAGGGATAATATAGCAGCTATGCCAATTAGGCTGTAAGGTTATACCTCTTCATCTCTGAGTAAGCCCCTCTAAACTTTGTGGGACTTATTTTGTAGCGGAGATGTGTAGGATTTCTCTGTTGATCCCTTCCCCTTTGTATTAGTGAGTGAGTGGCTTACCTATTTCTTTCACTTTAACAAAAGAAAGCAAACAAGCAGAAGAAAATTTTGCAGATACTGAGTGCAACTGTTGTATCTCATTACTTTCTTTTGTGTGAATGCCTCTTAAAAATGAATTTTCCTTTTCACCCATAATTAAATGACAAATACATATTACTAAAAAGGAATTGATATCCTAGGAACCCCTACAACTGTCATAATCATCCTGAAATTTTGCAAGGCACTTCCCTAGGGTCAGTTCTGTGTGCTATGGCATTTTACAACAGTTGGCCACACATATAATTATTAAAAGAAATCTCAAATACTCTTCATGTGGTCTAATTCCTGAAGGCCTACGTATATCCATATGGCGCTTTGCAGTAATCTTACCTGATGGCATTTCTGTATTAAAAAATTCCTTTTGAGTTTGGAAAAAATGGCATCAGGACATCAGAAGCTTTTAAAGACGTTCCAGATTTAAAGATGACTACCACAAGAAGCTGGCACCTATTCACTTACAATTTGGCAGGCCCTGTGCATGAGGAACTTTGCAAATTGTATCCACTTCATTTAAAAAGGTCATAGGTGTATCGTGATATTTTCAGTTTAATCAACAGGATGATGCATAAATGAAGCTTTCTTATGTTACAAAATGTCTGAATAAAGCAGGAACAAAATGAAACAAGAGGTTCTTGTGAATCAAATCAGCTTTTGAAATAAAATAATGAATGTATGCTAGAAGTGAGAAGAGCACACATACACAAGCACAATACTTAAAAGTGATTTTATCAGTGTGCTGTATTATTGTATCCTTCTGATTCATTTCCAGCTTACAGTGAATCTAAGGTGAATGTATCACAGGTTTTCTTAGCAAGATTTGTTCAGAGGGGGTTTACCTTTGCGTTCCACTGAGGGTGAGCATTGCTATTTAAATTAGCACACTTGATTGCAGTAGGAGCTTGACCTACTGAACAAATACTTTGGATTTTTGCTGTAGGATGCAAAAATCCAAAGTATTTGGATTTGGTATTTGGTTATGAATCAAATTTGACAAAATTTAGGCAGACATTTTTATCTAACTTCTAGGCTAATCAGCAAACTTATTTTTTTCAGAAAATTGCTGTTTGCGGTGCTTTTTGCTTGGAATAAGATGCGAAACAAATTCTATAGGTTGTTAGTATTACCAGTCAAACAGGTGTATGAGTAGACTGTATCTCAAGCACAATATCGTGATATAGTGATACCTATATTTTAATTTCAGAGTTTGTTTCTGTTATGCTGTGCAAATTCAAATGCTTGATCATAAGGTCACTAAACTTGATATGTTATCTAATGGAAACAAAATGAAGACTGTAGTATGGTTTGGGATCCAGTGCATCAACTACTTTGGGTACCTCCTGCATAACGCTTTGAATTTCTGTAATTTTTGCTCAAGATTTCAAAATAATTTTCTCTGTAGTATTGAGTAAACTAGATATACTTAACTTGACATGCGTTATATGCAAGTTCAAGATTGATCAGCAAATATTGGACTTAAAAATAAAATGTGATTTTGTCCATTAGCATTGAACTTGTGTGATAATGGGGTTTCCCATTATCCAGGCTTCAGTGCTAAAGGGGAATAGTTATCCCTTCAGGCATATAAAGGGTTAATGAACTGTTAGGGTTAGATTACATTTTATTAGGGTTAGCATCATAGGTCACGAAAGATAGTTGACCAATCAGGGGGAGAAAAGTGAGAATGTTTGAGATGTTTTGATAGATAAGTTATAAAATCCTTGAGAGACCACGAGCTAGAGAGAGAGAGAGAACAAGGGAGACATCCAAAAACATCAACAAGGGGCATGGATGCTGGTAGAGACAGGATAGGCTGTCTCCTGGCCCTCCCCTGCACAGCATCTCAGAAAATGACCAACTGCTGTGAGTACCTTAGAATGTCTCTTAGTTGCGTTAGGTCTTTTGTTATTTTGGGAAGTTTGGCTGATCACGAGAATCTATCTGTTCTTATAACTACTTGCAACTCTTAAGTGTTCCTTTAAGGAGGGGGGAACCTTTTCATGAGTATTATTTTCTTGTTTACCTTGTATGCCTTAAACAGCACTTCTGTTTCCTCTCTATTTCCATGTGTCCCTCAGCAACACACATAGCTAGGATTCCTCTCACCCAGAAATTGGGAGGTGAGGCAAGGGAAAGGACTTTAAGCATAGAGATTGGTAATTCCCAGGCAACATCCCACTGCGTTGCTGTTCATTGAATTTAATCGGTGGGTAGAAATCTCTAGTTCCTATTCAAGGCAGAAGTCAGCATTGAGTGCGAGGTGGGCCCCCTTATTTTCCCCAATCTCAACAACTTGTAATGAAGCAAATGTCAAGGACTGTAGGTGCTACCGTTTAAACATTTGTTTCTAAAAAATACTAAGTGAAATCATCAACATCAAGGTGAATTCCTCTCCCTGCCTCCCTCCCTCCCTCTCTGTGTGCGTGTTTGTGTGTAAGAGATGCTATAGATTGAAGGTGCAGAATAAGATCCATCAACACATATTCCACACTGCCTCTGTGTTTACTAATACATACTTTTGTACATATTAAGAAGACTGAGTGGGAGCTTATCACATTCCAGTATGCAATTATATACGTATGTAATTGCAAGTAACTCCCGATTGTATTCAGTGGGCATTCTGCTTTGTACATGGACATAAAATTGCGCCAAATGATTTGGTTTATAGATGCAGTGGTATAGCTACTGGGGGGGGGGATTAGAGCATTGTCCTCCCAAACAAGAATTTTGCTTCTCAAATTAAATTGCCATTCAGTCCCCAGGTTTCCAGCATTGCAGAGTGAGACATTAAAAATTGTTCACACCTTGGATTCATATTTGCTATATTTGCAGTAATTTTCCTGCCCAATTTCTTTGGATGCTGAAACTGTTATTTCCAAATGTTCAATGGAAGTTTTAAGTTACTGTAATTCTAGAAATTTGGGGACTGAAGCAAAATTTCATGCAAGGAGGAAATTCTTATCTGGGAATAAAATGCTCTCATTTAGCTGAAACCAATAGCTACACCCTGTGTAAGTATTATATTATTTTTTGTGCAAATTGTCATATTGCCTCTTCATGCTACGCAAAAAATAGGCTTTGCATTTATATTGTTTAACTGCATTTGCATTATTTAACTTACATTATTTAACTCCAAGAGTTTTAGTTCTTGGGCAGAATAAAACATTGCTGAATGGGCTTTTGAAGCAAGCCTTAGAGTCATTTCCTGCTTATGGTGACTCTAAGGTGACCCTATCATGAGGTTTCCTTGGCAAGATTTGTTCAGAGAGGATTTGTCTTTGCCTTCTTCTGAGACTAGGGCCATTTCCACACTAGACTGTTCTAGTGTGGAAACCGCCTGGCCCCTCCCAAAACTGCAAACCCCAGGATTCCATAAGATGTTGAAAGTGGAATAATAGTGCTAGAACTGTCTAGTGTGGAAATGGCTTAAGAGAATGTTACTTGCCCAAGAATGTCATTACTTGTCACCCAGTGGGTTTCCAGGGACAAGCAGGGATTTGAACCCTAGTTTCCAGAGTTATAGTGCAATGCTTAAACCGCTATATCATGCTAGCTTTCTCTCTCTGAAAGTAGCTCAGCCAAAATGCTTATATTGATCCAAAGAGTCCAGTGGGAGGCAGGAAGAATAGGAAGGAAACATAATGATTCCCCTGTCATAATACACTCATTTTAGGTTTCTTTTTTCTCTTTATTTCATTTTATCTTAAAATCCAAAGGCAAGGACTGCTGTTATTCTAGGTTTCAGGCAAATCCTTGTTTTACAGTATTTCCTTGCTTCAGAGAAATGAAAACCATACCTCCTTTGGGGAGCCATAGCTACTGAAAGCCATATCTGTTTCTTGGCTGGAGATCTGTGTTTCTTCACTGTGACCTCAGAGGGATACATTCATGATCAATCCTACTAGTTCAGTTGCTGTGAATCTGGAAGAGTGGTAGAGTGCCACCATTCATCATGACAGTCCTTCTAGCCACTCCTCTGTGTATATATCGTCTGTGAGTGGGAAAAGAATTTGCACTAAACTGAAAGTCATCAAGGAAGCTGGGACAAGGCCAGAGAACATCACCATTCATCCTAGTGAAATAGTCTCAGCCCTGTCTTGACTATGAAACTGGTCTGGAAGATTTAGAATAACAGCCACAATTGTGCTTTTCAGCTGAAGACGGTCAATGATAGTAAAGTTTTACCCTGAATGGCTATTTTATTTCACATAATGATTTATGTCTGGTTATTTTCTTTACTCAAACCAGTTTGTTGAATGGACCTTGTGTTCCAAGTATGAATTGCATTTCAGTGCCTTGTCTCAGCCAAATTCAGACTTTGGCTGAGGTGATTTGTAACCTTATGATATAGCTACATCCCTAATAGGACAGGCAACCCTTCTAGTGAATTCAAGCTATGGGTATGGGGTGTTCTGCACAGTGTTCTGTTGTGGACGGGGAATTCCTGGTTCTAGTGTGCAATGGGACTCAAGGCATAACAATCATTGTTGGATCCATTTGTACAAACATTGAGCGATGTCACAATTCACGTTTATGTGATTGTAAGTCAGTTTGTAATAAATACCCAACAGGATGACAGTCTTAACATTATGGTGATCACCTTGGCTATAATCCAAATGTTAGCTTGAAGCACATGCAAACACTTCAAAGTTTTGTGACCCCTTTTCTTTGCCAGAAAAAACAAAAGAAAAACAAAACAACTCTTGCATAGTGTTGCTGAAGCTGACACAGGTTTCTAGGACAGGACAGGTAATGGGCTTGATCTTGGGCAAAGGGGATTTGTATGCTTCACTATACACACAGCTATTTGGATCAAGGGGCCTTTATGTGTTTGATATAAGTGAAGGAAAATGTGAACTTGCCATAATAACCATGATTAGGTGTAAACACAATGAATAGTCATAGTGTGTAAATACACAATGGATGACTTTTTTTATGTGATGCATGCATGCAAGTATAACAGACATCTGCAGGAAGCTTTTCTTTAGCTTTTCTTCTTTTGTGCCCTGTCCAAAACTTTTACCTGGCAGTTGTTAAGCCTCGAGAAGGGCTGCCACTGCTGCTGCTACACACTGATGGGGAGGGGCAGGAGTCAGGGGGCAATTCAGACAATGAAAGATGTGACTGATCTGGGCTTTGAAGGGAAGAAAAAGGAGCACATTTTCATTTCTTCCCTCTTGAGGTGAGCCATCTGTTCATTGTCAGAATTGCCTCCCCTCCCCACTGGTTAGTAGCAGCAGTAGAGGCCTCTCCCAGGGCTTGACAGTTACTGGGGAGAGGACATGGGGCATTTGAAGTGTTACAATTGGACTGCTCAATGTAGAATCTTGGCCTAAGGCCATTTCCGCACGGGGGAATCATGGCGCAGTGAGTCCTCCACAGAGGACATCTGTACCTTGGAGCGGACTAGGTTCGGACTACTTACTGGGGATCCTCACCTCAGTCCGCTGCGAAACACCCCCAACTAGTCCTCCAGTGCACTTTTTAAAGACCGAAAAAAAGAGGTTTCTCATTTTTCCAGAGCGCGCCATTGTGTACCTGCTCCCTTGTGCAGATTCGCAGGCTTGCACCGATGCGAGCCTGAGATCTGCGGAGGGCGGGCTTTAGGTGTGGTGAGCTTCAGCGGTTGGTTGGGACCCACGACCAACTGGAAGCTGCCATTTTGGAAGCAGGAGGAGTGCGGATCTAAGACCTCGCACTGCTCCGATTCACCCTGGACGAGACCGAGGAGCCAGAAGATCTGGTGAGTAACGGCACGGAGCGATTCCCTCGCCTCGTGCGGAAATGGCCTAAGAGTCAAAATGTGTATGCACACTGTGTAAAGGTTCAAAAATGGGCATGGACCATGGCATTGTAACCTATCACTTTTCTGTGCAGCCTTGTGATGATTTCTTGGAAGATACCACTCTACAGACTGAGCCAATCTCTGAAAGGTATGTGTGTGCATGTGCCTTCAGGTAGCCTGTCAATTTATGGTGACCTCACGAATTTCATAGGGTTTTCTCAGGCAAGGAACATTCAGAGGTGCAGGTGTTAAAACCTATTTGCTGTAAAACCATTAGCTGGTTCGTGGCAGCATGCAGAAACCTCATATAACTACTGCAGCCCTATATCCACCAGTCTGTGCCTCATGATCAGGTTTACTGAGTGATAGTGGCAGATAGCTGAGGAAACTGCCATTTTTACATTCTACGGTGCTTGGAAGCATTGCTTATTCTACACATTCTTGCCTAAGGGATCAAGTTTAGAACTGCAGGAAGCATCTTTCTTAAGAAGACAGCCCTTACCCAGTGAAACAAAGAGCTATCCAGCAAACATCCAGGGCCATTTCTACACTACAATGTTATAGTGCTATTATTCCACTTTCAACATCCTATGGATTCCTGGGCTTTGCAGTTTAGAGAGAACATTTAGAATTCTCAGCCAGAGAGCTCTTTGGCGTCAGTAAACTACAACCCCTAGAATTCCACCAGATGTTGAAAGTGGAATAATAACACTATAACAATGTAGTGCACAAAGAGACCAGCTCTTGCCTTGTGTTTGCCTGATGCTGTCTTGCTTGTTTTCATGTGTGATGTCCTTATGCAACCTACAACTATGCAGTTCTCACTGCTCGCTTCTAGTCAGCCTTAACTTCTTTTCTAAATGATTTGACTAATTCTTGACACTCCTTGACCTCTGGCTTCATTCCTTGATTCTAAAACATGGGTTTAGCTTTGGACTTTATTTCTGCTTGGATGTATTTTGGACCACAGTATTGCTACTGTTCTTTGAGTTGAAATTAGCCTCTGGGCAACTACTGCACCCTTCCAGATTCTATCAGAGAAGGAGAAAAATGGAATAAACTCTGTGAGCCAAATGCACATCTTTACCCAAAGTGAGTTTCTGACAGTAATTGGAAACGTCATAAGCTTTAACTCCACAGTAGAATGCAAAGCAAACCTTTCCCAAATGAAATGCAGAATTGTCTAGGTGTATTTAAATGAAAAAAGAAAGAAATTGCTTTGGGAAGATTAATTTTTAGATAGGCGTAAATTGCTTGAATTGAATTTGCTCTCTGCTATCATTGGAGTCCATGTATTGTACTGACAGAGAGTCAAAAATCCAATATTTCAAAAACTCATATTGTAGAGAAAACAAAATAGATATGGAAATAATCTCTTAATCAGCAATTTTATTGGCCATGATGTATCGTTGTTACTCATATGTCTAAGACTATTATTTTAAAAATCAAAATGCATACCTTCCCATTTCTTCTTCTTGTTCTTAACTTAGAACTTAAGCTTTTGAGCTGCTCAGTTCCTTTGGATTGTTTTGAAAGAAAAAATATGTACTGAAAAGTAGTATGTTTTAAATTTGTTGCATTTGGAAAAGAAAAACTAAGATAAAATGTGAAATAAGCAACAACAAACACCCCCCCCAAAAAGCCCCCACAAAAACCAAATATACTCTCTGTGCACAATAATCACATACACCCTGCTAGTAGCCCATGGTCTGAGCAATGGTGGGATCAGGAACATCTCTGCTTTCATCACAGACCACTAGGCTTAGAGCCAGAGAGAGATAACAGGCAAAAAAGTAATTAGATCCTATTCCAGCAGCTATCCGTGCAGGAAGAAGAAGCTGACTAACAAAGAAACATGTTAAGGACAACCTGACCATGCTGGCAAGGAAGCAATATAGGACTAATTAATGTCACACATTTTTTTTCCTAATGAGACATTCCTGTGAGTATACAGAGGTAAGAAGGATCATAACAATTGTGAGGTCAATTCTGGATGATGTACCTTTCTGTTAAATGCTGCATGGAAGCAAGGTGGAGCAAGGGAGGCATCCTAGCCAATACAATCTGGGAGGCTGGGATTCCTGGTAAGTGCTTGGAAGACAGTGGTGTTTGCTATGCCTCTTACCACAAGCTATTCTGTTATCCTCAAGTGTTGTAGAGGCTTCTGTCCCCATAATGTTGAAGTGTTCATCTGGTTGGCTTTTGTACTTGAAATGGGAGGAAGTGCCATCTTGTCATTCATTGTAGGCAGCAAAATATTTTGGGCCAGTCCTGTGTGGATCATAGCTTCATTTCTACTTGCAACTTATTGTGGAAAAGTGTTGCTTCAACAGTGCCACAATCTACTCCAGAAGGAGCTCAGATATTAGAGAGGCTGGCCCCTCCCTAAACTGTAAACCCCAGGATTCCATACGATGTTGAAAGTGGAATATCATTATAACAGTCTAGTGTGGAAATGGCCATAGAGAAGGGCCTCACTTGAGGATCACAGGGTCCATAGTTATGTGGATATATGGAATATCTGAAAGGCTGGACCTTATGGGGTATATGGGTCATAACCAACACTTTGTTTTGTGCCCAGATACATACTGGGAACCAGTGGAGCAGTTGTAGCAGGGGAGTTGTATGACACCCATAATCCATCCCAGTAAACACTTCTTCTGCAGCTCTTTTCACCAGCTGACATTTCCAAACAGTCTTCAAAGGCAACCCCATGCACAGCATGTTGCAAAAGGTCTAAATGTTAGCATTTTCCATTTCCCTGGTTCATCTTTTGAATCCAATCCTCGCCCCTCTGGGCCCTAGCCCAAACGGTTGCTTAGTGTTGTCACCTAGATTGTGAAAAAATTACTTGTTTGTGCTACAGTTCCCAGAATCACGTGACTGTGCAAGCCTGGCGAGGCATTCTGGATACTTTAATCCAAAACAGTAACTTCCTCAAAGCTTTACTATTACAAATAGGCTGATAGTTTAGATGGCTTAAGAAGAAATTGGACAAGGTGATCAAGGATAAAGTCTATAAATAGAAAGATGGTTATATTCCACTCTCATTTTCAAAGGCAGCATGCCCTAAAATAACAATTGTTAGGATAGGAGTAATAGTAAAAAATTCCTGCCCTTGGGTCCTGCTTGCAGACTGAACTAAAGAGGCCTTTGGACTGATCTAGCAGGTCTTTTATGTTCCTCTGTTAGGCTAAATATGGTCAAGGTGTAGTGGTTTGAGTGCTGGATTACAATCCTGAAGACCATGGTATGATTCCCTGAACAGCCATGGAAACTCACTGTGTGATCTTGGGTGTGCCACACACTCTCAGCCCCAGAAAACGCTGTGATAGGTTTGCTTTACGGTTGCCATAAGCTGGAAATTACTTGAAGGCACACAACAACACCACACTGCTGCTTCAGGGCAGGAATCATGCGGTCTATCCTGGGCCCTTTCTGCTTCACCCTCCCAACCTGCCATAGGGATGGGAAAAGGACAGGACTGTGACAACGCTTATGCATGACATTGTTGTGGTCCTGTCCTTCTTCTGACCCCAGATACTTCTTGGATGAGAAGCTATATTCCTTTTATATCTTAAGGATATGTGATTCTACATTAAAACTCAACGATTTTATCCCATGTTTGAGGCAATTGTTGATTATATGATATTTGCATCCCACTTGCATTAGCAGGTTTTTAAAGTGTTTTCATTTCTGATACACTGACTTGTGCTTTACAAAATTTACAAGGCCACTGTCAGCCACATAATAAGACATGTTGTTAATGCTAAGACTTTTCTTCTGTAGAATATTGGAGGTTCATGTCACAACTTCCTCACTAAGCTCATCACAGCCATTGTAAAAATTAAGCAAACCTTATCTATCACAGAAAACTAACATAAAGTTAATGGGGAGAATTTCCTATGTCTTTTGCTGGTGATATTAAATCCAACTGCCCCCTTGGGCATTATGTGAGTCCTTAATTCAAGGTTCTTTGATGTTGGTGCTTTGGTTCATCTACAAAAAATTCTTCTGGCAGATTCAGAATTAGGCAATACTCTTGGAATCTGTTTTTTCTTTCCATAATTTTCAGTGGAATGAAATACTGTGGTGAAAACTGCCCTTCTTCAGCAATGGTCATCTGATTCTCTTGGGATTAATCTTTTTCGGCAAAAAAAGAAAAAGAAAAAGAAAAAAAGACATTTGTGGTATTCTTTTCTGTTTAAATCCTTTTGTTTTATACTTTCAGAATGGCTCCTCAATGTTTTTCTTCCTTTGTGCTTAATTAAAAACCCTTGATGTCATAGAATACATTCTGCTGTAACTTCATGGACTGTGTAAAGCCAATGTTTGTGTGCATTTTCCTTGTATCATTCATCATCATCAAAAGCAAACAAACACTTTCTCTTTTATACTGTGTCACTCTCTAAAGGCCCTTTACTATTACCATGATTTGAATGTTTCTGTCATGAACTGAATATTTTTGTTTAAATTTAAGAAAAATAATATGACTGAGACTGCGGCATGCTTAGTGATAGAGACATACAGGAAACTGTCCTTGAATATTCAATTCCTCCTCTTGTGCTTTTGCCATTCTCTTTAACACTATTCTACAGTATTTACTTAAGACTAGTAGTTTCCATGGTTTCCCCCTCTCTTTAGTTATTCTTAATTTAGCTTTGTATCTCCTATGCATTCCTGGTTATGATGGTCTAATGACAGTCTAATGTGAGACCACAATAGCGGCTTGTAACATCTCCACTATTGGCCTTCTTGGAGACTGAGGTCTTGGACTCTAGGACAGACCTGGAGGTTGGCAGTTCTAGATGTAGAATACAGATGTAGAATACAGTTTCTCATCATTCCAGGCTGAATGAGGAGGGCTGGCAGCCATGTTCAAAAAGATTTTATTGTTAAAACCTTTCCTGCCATTTCTCACATGTGGTTCAATGTATAACTAAAGACCATTACTAACACCTTTCCACTCCACCTGCCCAACCTGCCATAGGGAGGGAGAAAGATGGGACTGCAACAATACTTATGTATGATGTCATCACGGTTCTTTCCCTCTCCTGTCCCCAAGTGGCACGATCACGCTGGAAATCATTCACGAGTTTTCCCCATCAATGACCAGTGATCGCACTGCCATCCCGTCACACACCCATACTTACCTTCCCTCTGGAGGCCCTGGAAGTGCAATGGCTGCATTTCCTGCCCCAGCGCAGCCTAGGACAGTACCTGGCTGCACTGTGGCAGGAAGAGGTGTGGCCATCATGCTTCCTGGATCCCAGAGGCAGTTGGTATGGAGGGGATCACTCTTGTTGTGCTCCCCTCCTGACAGCATTGATGCTGGGACCCACACTGGATGTCTCCACAACAAGATAAGGTGTGAAAAGGGCCTAAATGCTCTATAACATTATTTTCAGTTCTTTTTCAAAATAAGGAATTCTGGTTTTTAAATATCTAGAGCTAAAACCAAGTGTTAGTTCCAACTAGAGCATACTCATAGAATCAATGGCAACTTTAGAAATCAACAGTTGTATAAGTTCCACAATTTAAAGGCCTACTCTAGTTGGGGCTAGCCATTTGTCTGAGGCCTTAATGAACTTGGAACTGTATTTATATAGATTTGTATACAATTGAAATGGAATGCTTCGTTAAAATAGGTTCTGTTATGAAATTTTATTCAGTTCTCTTGCTATGTTTCTTTCTATATTTATTCATTAGGACTGTATACTTATGTAGCAGAAAAGAATGAGAGAACAATACATATAATAGAATACATTCATTCAAAGTTATGTGAAATAGAATACATTCTTCAAAGTGATGTGAGTTCTAGACTACTTCAATAATTACCATTATTTATGGATTGTTAAATAAACATTATCATAGCATTCAACCTATATAAAGTTTGGTATTGCCAGCACAAAGTTGTAATAAGTTATGAGAGTATGCAGGTGCCAAGAAATAGCCATTGAACATTCTGCTTGGCAAATAAAAAATAGAACTTGTCCTTAGATGACACACGTGTCTTACATCCTCCTACATCTCTGAGAGCAGTAGAGGACAGGGATACTATGAATTCAAAAAGCAGATGTCCTATAAGTTGGTGAATTGATTTGAACTTATGAAAGACAGTTTTTTTATGTTTTGCTTTGATGGGGACATAAATCTTCAGTTGTTACATTACAGCATAACTTCACCAATAGTATAGTTTCAGTTTATTCCGGTGATGGAAAGAGTACATGTTTTATGTATGACTGTGTTATAAATAGCATGCAAATGTTACTAGGACACTGTGTGGCTTTGCTATCATGATGAATGTGATTTCCAGATGCCCTAAAGCATTTCAACTACAAGCTTCATGGAAATATGATGATACTGTGTTTTGATTTTATTCCATTTTAACAGCTGAGGTTCTTTCACTTCAGGCTAAGGTATATTTTGACAGCATATCCTTTGTTTTACAGTCATTATCATACATCATGAATGGTGATGTGGAAATCATTGGGTCTGCTGTGAGGCAATGTGGGGAAAGGGAAATATAAAGGGATATACAACAAGCTAAACTGACAAAAAGAGCCTTAGGAAGACCTAAGTTCAATTTTTCTGCTCTGAAGAACTGACAGGTAGGAGGGGAGACAAAGACTCACCCAGGTAGCCTTGACTGACATCCACCATAGCTAGCTAGAAGGATGCTTGGGCTATTTTTGTCTGAAACCTTTGTGGCTTAAGAATCCAAGATGAGTCCTTGCTAAAGTAGAACAAAGACCTATCTGCTTTAGCAGCCTGTTTCCCATAGTGCCCAACCAGATATTTATGAGCTTAGCTGAGAGAAAGTGGAGTGCTATCTGTTCCTAAAAAGGTAATAATCACAGTTCTCTTTAAAACAGTAAAAATCATTCCTATGCTCTAATACCTCTTCCAGTCTTTAATCTGCACTGTTTAGGAAGTTAGCTGCCTGTATAGATCCAATTCCATGTTCATATTAATTGTTGTTTCCCTGTGATTCTACTTCACTTATTAAAATGGCTTATTTGAATATTTTAAATCCTGTTACTCAAATTAGTCTGGAATTGGCTCTCAATCTTGATGAAATGAGATGAGTTATAAATTATCAAAAAATGTAAAAAGGCTTTCCTAATAACTTCTCAAGGCAAAACCCAAGTGAAAGAGTGTGTTCAGAGAACGGAGTCTTTTAATATAGTAAATATTTATTGGTTTCTATTAAAAATCTAATGTAATATTCCATTTTCTGGTCTACTTATACAGAATTAAAATGATCTCATCATATATATTTAGTAGTGTATTTAGGATGTTTTATAGTATTCACCACTGGCAAGGCATTGCTTAAGCATTAACCAAGTAGTTGTAATTAGAACTAATCTATTAGGCCTTTAAAAGCTAATTTTCATTTATGAAAGAAGATTCTCTTATTCTTTTCTATTTCTCATTCAGAGAATCGGGAGTGCTCCACTGAGAAATGATAGTAGCAACTGTTATATGTTTTGAAACTCCATGATATTAAATATGGGGCTAGAGAAGATCCTAATATTTGGATTTATTTACCTCTGTCTGATTCTTTTCCGTTATTTTAGTGAGAGAGGTTTATTTTCTTCCATCAGTCAATGAAATCTAAAACAGTAAAGGGTTTTTCCACCTTATGTCTTTATTGTCCCATATTTTACCCAGTTGTTTAGTGTTTGTGACTCTTCATTTAAACCTCATCACAGAAATGGATCAACATTAGAACAATCCTCACATCAAACTAATTTTTTATTTATTTGTTTGATGGATTTATATCCCATCTTTCTCCCACTAAGGCACTCAAAGTGGCTTACAAAATTTAAAATAGAACTTAGCTAAAATGTACATTAAAAAAATACCATTAAAAACAGAGTTAAAACAGTTTCAAATACATTAAAAATATAATTAAAAAACAAGATAAAAACAAATCACACAACTACAAGCACTATTCTACCGTATGATTTAAAAATCAACCAAATGCCTCTCTAAATAAGATCCTGCTGGCAGAAAGAGAGCAGGGAAGGGGCTAACTGGATCTCCCATGGAAGGGAGTTCCACAGCCTGGGAGCAGCTGCTAAGAATGGTTCTGGCCATTTAAATCCCTTCCATTCCTCTTCCCCTCACAGCTTCAGGAGTCACCTGAAAGTAGACAGCAGGTTTTACAGGTGTTGGAGAAGGGGAAAAGATTGCTTTCCCCTCCCCTACTCATGCTACACTCCACTGTTGTGTAATCAGACAGTTGATAGTCTGATGGCAGCCCATTATTTCCTCGATTTTCTTCAGATGTTCTTTGTGATAGTGCTTACAGATTAGGAGAAGGTCAGGGTAACTTTCTTTTCCATATAAATATTACTCTCTTCCCCAGCACAGCTGGGTGTGCAAACTAGGGAAGCCAGCAAAATCCACCAGAAATTCTTCTGGCATTGGATTTTCTGTGTTCTGAAGGGGTGGAATTCTTACAGTTTCAGAGCAACTTCTCCCTTCAGCAGTATCCTTGAAACCTATGGAGATATTTATGGTAAAGCCTGTGGAAAATATTGTATCAATTCTGAAAATTCGCACAGAATTTGGTGTAGGAGGTGGAGAGAGCATGCTGACACCAGCTGGTTGTGCTTGTTGTTTTTGTTGTTGTTGTGTGCCTTCTAGTCATTTTTGACTTATGGCAACCCTAAGGGGAAACCTATCATAGGGTTTTCTAGGATTGAGAGTGTGTGATGTGCCCAAAATCACCCAGTGGGTTTCCATGGCTGAGTGGAGAATCAAACCCTTGTTTCCAGGCTTGCAGACCAAAGCTCAAATTATTACCCCATGTTGGCCCTCATACTAGCCAATACTATATGACTATCCATCACTACTAGTTCTTTGCATCACTTTTGTTTTTTGTTAGCAGTAAAGCCCTCTTTCTTGGCTTGTAGCCTACTTACATATATCAGTGCTTCTCAGCCTATCTGATGTGGGGGTTCAGCAGTCATTTTTTTTCTAGTGTGCCAGAGACTGGTACCATATCTCTGCCCATTAGTTGCAATTGCTTCCTTCTTTCCTGGGTCCAGCATTAGTTCTGAGACCACCACTTTGCGTAGCAACAATGTAGGCAATGCACGCATACACACACACTCTACAGATATTAAAAACAAAATGCCCTTCACAGAAAAATATACATATACAATATAAACTCTCAGTCTGGATTGTGGCTGCATGTGCTTACTTTAACTAAAACGAGACAGGGCTTTTAAACCACACATGATGTATTTAACATACTATGTAATTTACCTCCTAGGTCATTTCCGCACTGCACTCTTATAGCGTGATTATTCCACTTTCAACATCCTATGGAATCCTCAAGGCCCCTCTCTAAACTGCAAACCCCAGGATTCCATAGGATGTTGAAAGTGGAATAATCACGCTATAAGAGTGTAGTGTGGAAATGGCCCCAGTAACAGAGGAGCTCCAGAAAGATGGAAAAGAAACAGAAACCAGAAGGATAGCATGGTGCTTGGGGTGGGGAGAGAAAGGCTAAAAGCTGTAGTCGAGCTCTAGACTAAGATACATAGAGAGACATAGATTAAGAGTAGGGCTTTTAGGACAGCAAAAGGAAGAGAAATAAGTACAGGACAAAATGGAAAAAGTTGTACAAATTATTATAAGATCGCTCAGTGGTTAGAAAGAGCTTTATGTTCTGTGACTTTCAGTCATACTGAAACTGAAATTTTATGTAGCTTTAGGAGCTTTAGCATATCTTGATAATCTCAGAAAAATATATCAGAATCCCTGTCATATGTTTCTTTTGCATGTTTAAGCTTAAACACTCAGGAGGAGCTTTGTGGGCATTAATTTGGTAATCTTTGTTGCAATTTTAGGCTCCATACTGCAGGATCTATACTAAATTCCCACTCCTTGAAAAGAAGCATGGACTCTGTTTTGCATTTAGCATAAACAACATTTAATCACCCATCTAGCCCAACAGCTGTATGGCTTATGGAGGCCATTACTGTCAAACAACTGCATATTAGCTCTGTTTTCTGTTTTTAAAATGCCTTTGTGTACTTGATGTAAAAATTTGAAAAAGGAGTGATAGATGTAAAAGTGCAAATTAAGTTTTAAAAGAAAAGATAACATTAGTTGCCACTAGGGCAGGGTTACTAATTAATTTTTGTGTATGGCTGGCCTGAAGTCTGAAGTGAAAAATTGTTTTCTTCTTTGTTTGGGGTTTCCATGAGCAAAGTAACGTGTGGAAATAGCCTCAGCTTTCAGTCTTCCTCATCCTGCCCCTGCAACTAGGAATTGTTATGGAGAAGTTTATTTGAAACAGCACCTTCATTTGCCATTGGTAGTAATGCATCAGAGTGCAAATCTAGATTTTTGTGCATAGGTAATGTAAGACTTTGGGGAGAAAGCAGCAGGAAAAGAGCAACATATAGTGGAATCATAGCCTGATCTTTGGTAAGGTCTTCTCTGAAAATGTGCACCTTCTTTCTAGAAAACCCTGCAGAATATTTGTCAAATCTGTAAGTACCCTTTTTCTTTTAAATAAACTGACTAGTTACTGTTCTTAGACTAGTTACTGACTAGATACTGACTTTTAATTAGTTAGTAAGTATTAGTAAGTAGTAAGTAAGAGTATCTACCCTCTTATTACTGGTATACTTTAAAAGTTTTTTTGAAAGACCAAATATGCGCTGCCCACTAAATTGTCCTTTTCCAGAAATTGTTAATATTTTCAAAGGAACTCTGAAACATTTGTGGGACAGGACTGAGGGTCTTTCACACCAAGGTGTCATACCGCCAGACCAAGTAGTATTCCCGGCTCATGATCACATGACATCGTTGCTCACCAGCCACTATTGCATTGCAATCCATTTTAAATGTTCTTTCCCCCCACCACTGTAAATTATCCATTAATGACTAGCTTTCCTGCAACAATCCAGTTATCTGTGAAAGTGTGGATTCCCCCCAGTACTTTCTTCTATACCTGATCCATTGGGCATTCCCAGGTTGTTATTCCCTCAGAACGTTACTGTGCAAGTATAAGTATAACATTTTTTAAAAAATAATATGGACCAATCAGAAGGCATGGGGTAGGGGAAAGGACTTGGCAGTAATTCTGTAATGCAGAGGAAAAAAACACTGTGAATGATGTGACTAACCTGCTAATGCTGAGAGGGTACAATAGAGGGCATTAATAACCATAATGGGAATGGCTATGGCAGGGTTCCAATGGAATAACATGGGGTTAAAGTATGGTGTGATAAGGCCCTTATCTTTGCAGAAGCCATGTTGCTCCTCTTCAAAAAAAAAAACCTTTTTTTTAAAGCAAAAGTTATTTAATTTCATCTGGAGGACAAGGTATGTCAGAAATCTGAGGTTTAATAGCTAAAAAAGCCCATTTTGATCTGGAGGGAGAAAGAGAATGGGAGGGAGGGGAGAGTGGAAGAGGGTGGGGTGGGGGATAGAGAGTAAACTAATTTTAAAAGGACTCCAGTATCATTTATTGGAGAGTGAAAGCATATGAATGGAAGGCTAGAGATTTTATATGTGTTATCAGAAGATGTTGATCAAGTAATTTGTCATCAGAAATTTCTGCAGATTTTTATTTTAAGTAAGTAAGTACAGGTTATATGCAATGTTTTAACATTGTTGTCTGGCTTGCATTTGATGCTCTCCAGTTTGTTTTTTCTTTTCGGTTTAATTTTATCCAACACTGAGCTGGACTGTAAAGTGGTGAGGAAAGGGGACAAGTAATACATAAAGTACACATAGAAGAAAACAAAACTTGTAGTAATAATCTGTCTGGGATTCCATCACTTGACAGTGGAAGCAGCTATCATAAGATATTTCCTTCAATTATAGACTCAATTTCCATGGAAAGCATGTGTGTCAGGAAGAAGCTGTAGCCTTTCCCCTGATATACCAGTCTTTTTTGTGTGAAATACCAGTGATGATAGTGGTAGAGTATCCTCTCATATAAATCTCAAGAGTATTGTATTGTGTGCTTTATGTCTGAATGGGTTGATCAGTTCATAGGCATCTTCCCTCTACTGCAGTGGAATCTTGAAAAGCATTCAAACAGATCTACTGTTGCCACTATTGCTACTGTTGTATAGCATCAACATAGAGTGATATTGATGCCCTTTGAAATCAAAGACTCTGTAAGAACATACCCACAAGACTTTGAAGAGGAGAGAACAAGAGTCTACAAGTCTACACAAACTTACCACACAGGCCTTTGAAGAGAAAGGAATAGTCCTGTCTTAGGTGTTTGCAAAGAGTCCCATGGCATGGCTTTCGGAACTAGTAGTCTTGAAAACTGCTCCATTGAAGTAAACAGCTGTTCTATGCTTCTTGAGTGTTCCTGGACTGTGTCTTGGTTCAGAAGCTCTCTTGTGCTGCCCTCATTTTGACGATGATAATGATAATGATAATGATAATAATGATAATAATAATAATAATACTATATTACCTTTTTCACCAAAGGGCAGAACATCAACATATGTAGCTGGGTAAGGACAATAAACACAACACTACAGCAAGATGTGGAACAAAATCACTAACACAGTCTTGTAGGGATGGGGGGGTGATGGGGGCAGTATGCCCCAGGTGGCAATTTTTTGGGGGGCATCCCAGCTCATAGTCACACCCCCACATGCTGTAGCCCCACCCTCACATGCTGTAGCCCCACCCCACACACTGTGGCCATGCCCCTGCTGCCCCCCCTCCACACACTCCAAGTTCCGCCACTGCATCAACACCCCACCAGTTGCTACTCATCTTAGCACTTTAAATACAATTCAGTGGCTTAAGCTGAATCAAAGAGGAAGGTCTTCAGCACTTTACAAAAGAAGGAAGATCCTCCTCTAAATGAACAATTATAATTAATAATTTAAGCAACATTTCAGGAAGTCGTGCTGTGGCATGAGACTGTAATTCTGGCAATAAAGTATTTAATATTATCACTCTTGAACCGAACAACTTAATAAAATTCTCATCTTATTGAAATGAATAAGTATTATTTTATTTAATTGGCAAGGCTTTCAGCAGCAGAAAATTTCTAGAAGGCTGGTCTTGAGTGCTTTGTCACCTGCAACACAGCAAGACACAAGCAGAGCCACTCTCTGAACTAATGAGCTTTCTAAAGGCACTTTGAGTTGTGCCCAGAAATGAAAAGGTAGCCATTGAAGCTGTTTCACAAGAAAGTTACGTGCTCCCTGTAGCAGGCCCCGGTCAGCATTCTAGCTGCTGCATTTTGAACCCACTGAAGTTTCTGAACAGTTTACAAGGGCAGCCCTATGTAGAGTACATAGCAGTAGTCCAACAGAGATATAATCAAAGCGTGTTTCACTCTAGCCAGATCTGATGTCTCAAGAAATGGGCACAACTGGCACACAAGTTTTAATTATGCAAATGCATTCCTGGACACTGCTAAAACCTGAGCATCCAGGCTCAGAGTTGAGCTACTCATTAGATCCACTTTCTTTGATTTTGAGATGAATTTGTGTGCCTCAGTGTTGGATAGAGAAGCCAACAGATGTAGGCTATGGATCACGGGAATAATTTCAGAGGTCCAAAAGTACTGGCATGCATGATAAAGATACCATTTTGGAATCCAGAAAGGAGAGCTGCTAGGTAGTGGGCAGCTGTGTGCATAGTACCAAGACTACAGACTGAGGGGTGTTACACTGATGTCAGGGACTGAAGGGATGAAACAGGAGGTACTATAGAATCTCCCATCCAGATCTCTTATTCCAGTTTTCCAAAGTCTTCCTTATTTCTGAAGTGAGTTGGTCCTGAGGACATGTTGCCCAGGGCCCCTTCAAGCCTGATAGGACTATTGCATCTAAAAACCTGGAGTATCTTACTAATAATTTCCAGGTGGGATGTTGTCTAAGCTTGACTGTTCGCTTAGCTTAGTTACTGAGTTGTTTCTGAGGCTTTCAGTTCATTGTTCATTGGTGGAAGGGAAGGGCTCATGCCTGATCTCCACCATTGCAAAGGAGATTGCTAGTCTGTTAAGTGTATGAACAAGGTCCTAACATGTTCCCTTTACAGTCACTTTAAATGTACAATTTGTTTAACTGGCTTTTTTTTTAAAAAATAGCTTTATTAGTATTTTATCAACCTGGATTTATGTTTTGAGTTTTGACTTTCAATCCTATGGTTAGTCCTAACTAGAGTAGACCCCTTGAATCATGAAGCTGCTTTGGTTCCCATATAGTCTTTTTGGGTCCCATACTGGAAAGAAAGTGGGATTAAAATAAAATAAAATAAAAATGGGTTGTACCTCCATGTTGACCCATTCTTTAACAACTGATTCAAAGAGGCCACTCTAGCTAGTTAGGACTAACAGGATTTGGTGGTTTGCCTTGCATTTTACTTTGCATTACTGTTGTTATTAGCTGCTTTGAGCGCAGTTTAACAGAAAAGAGAGATATAAATGTCTGAGATCCTGTATCAGGAGACATACGTATATCATCTAGGCAGGAAAAAAAAATGAAATGCACCAATATAAGATGGGTGCCAGTACATGTGAAAAAGATCTAAGGTCTTAGTGGACCACAAGCTAAACATGAGTCAACAGGCTGATGCAACAGCCAAAAAAGATAATGCAAGCCTGGGCTGCATTAACAGGAATATAGGAACATAGTGTCCAGATGGAAGGAAGTAGTAGTGCCACTTCTGCTTTGGTTAGATCTCACCTAGAATATTGTGTTCAGTTCTGGGCACTACAGTGCAACAGGGATATTGATAAGCTGGAACATGTCCAGAGAAGGACATCCGAGATGATCAAAGGTCTGGAAACCAAGCCTTATGAGGAACAACTTCGGGAGCTGGAGATATTTAGCTTGGAAAAAACAGAGGTGACATGATAGTTATCTTTAAATCTGAAGGGATGTCTTGTAGAAGATGGAGCAAGCTTGTTTTCTGCTGCCCCAGAGACTAAAACATGAACCAATCAGTTCAAATTACAAGAAAAGAGATTCCACTTAAACATTGAGAAGACATTTTCTGCTGTAAGTGCTGTTTGATAGTGGAATAGATTGTATTGGGAGGTGTAGACTCTCTGGCTTTGGAGGTCCTTAAATAGAAGTTGGATGGACATCTTTCAGGAGTTCTTTGGTTGTATATTCCTGCATGGCAGTGGTTGGACTAGATGGCCCTTGTGGTCCCTTCCAACCCTAAGATTCTATGTAGCTAAATCTCTGTAGCTACCCCTCCAACTACTGCCCCCCAAACTCATCTTGTAACAGTTCAGTCCTCTCAACATGGCTATTTCTGTGTTGTTAGAGAACAGGAGGGATCAGCAAGGATGTGTTCCAAGCTATATGTCATTCATATATATATATGAAGGACCTCTGTGGGTCCTCAGGATGCCCCAGTAGATGATGTCATTGCAAGTAACCCAGTTAAAGGAAATAGCCAAACACATTGCTAATGATTTCTGGGATCTCTGACAAAATGGAAATACTTGTGTTGCGGAGCCACATTGCTTACAAGGTGGGTTTGAGGGGCAATTTTTTGGCACTTTTATGGTTGGAACAGAATTTCAGTCTCTACAATGAACAAAAAATCCAGACTCATACCACTGGAGTTCACTAACAGGATACTAGCCAAATATAACAAAATAACCAATAATACAAAAATGTTAGCTATAGTTCTGTTTCTTTGAGAATTTGTTGTCAGAGCTGTCCTAGAACATGAGATGGAAGGATTGTGTCAATTACTAAATATCCTCAAAGACTTACAAGAAGTGTGTCTCCACATCTATTCAAGAAGAAGAATGTCATACATTTTATTTTAAAGGCCTCTCACTATATCCCAGCAGTTCTTCCCATTAAAATTAAGCTGTGATTTGAAATCCCCTACAGAGTCCTAAATATGCTAATGAACTCTCTGATCTTTTCAAGGCTATTTTTTTAGCTTACATTTAGACCATTGTTTCAGGTTCCTGCCCTATGAAACTTTTATACTTTAATTGTGGAGAAATGCCTAGCATTATAAACTGCATGTTAAGTTATCTCAGCTACTACCTGAAATTGAAGATTCTGTAACATAAGGCAGTATTTCACACTTACTGTGTAAATGTTTAATACTGCAAGAGTGTGGAAGAAGAGAAGGGATAAAAGATCCAAGTACTGGAGAATAAATCTATCTGAAAGAAAGAACAAAATAAGTTACTAAAGAGTCTTCCTACACTTGGACTGTACATTATGTGATCGACCAAGCCAAACACAATCCCAGTGAGAAAAGATAAAGGCAGTTTTTAGGCTTTTTAGTGGTTTGTAAAATTACAAAATTATGCATGGTAAAGATGGAAGATGTATATTGGCTGCAATTCTGTTGGGGATTTACTTATGTGTAAACACTGTAGGTATGATGCTGCACAGTGACTCCTGTCCTGATCCCCTAATTCCCACTTACCAGTAAGCAGCTGCTGTGATTGACAGGAGTCTCTTCCCCTATCAATCAGGAAGCAGCTGGCTGATGGCCTCACCTTCTCCTGTGAGTGATCTCTTGTGTGACAAGCAGAAGCAGAACCCCTCTTTCAATTCTCCCTTCTGCTGGAGTTTGCTAATGTGGGATGGGTGGGTGGGATCATCAATGAGCTTCTTCCCAATGAACAGGGGAACTGACCACTGTCGATTGCAGCAGCTGCTTCCCAGTAAGTAGAGATTGGGGGACTTCCACAGTCCCTATGCAGCCCTTAAAGTAGGAGCTATGTAGGGATCATGAATACTAAACAGGATTCCAGCCTATATTCCTTGCCCTTGTAATACAAGAAGTCAGAAGCATACAGTGAATTTTATTGGCAGTAAGTATAAGACAGAGAAGAGGAAGCATTTCTTCGTATGACACATATTAATTTATGACATTCTCAGACATAAGGGATAATGATAATCGTTAACTTGAATAGCATGGGACTTAGAAAAATTAATGGGGGATTGCCATTAGCTATAAAGGCTTGCTAAGAACTTACATGCTGGAGGGCAACATAGTGTTTAATACAAATAAGTCTGGAAGAAAGAGCAGGAAAAGAGCTTCAGACCTGGTTCATAGGCTTCCCAGAAGAAATCCATTTCCCACCATTGGAAGCAGGAAGCTGGACCAGATGATCTGTGGTGGAGTTTCCTTCTTTGGAGGTTTTTAAACAGAGGCTGGATGGCCATCTGTTGGGAGTGCTCTGATATGTGTTCCTGCATGGCAAGGGGTTGGACTGGATGGCCCCTGTGGTCTCTTCCAACTCTATGATCTGATGTGGGAAGGGCTCTTTAAATGTTCTTAGCTATATATTTATTGTAGGCTTCCAACACGTGCTAGACCCCACCTTGTCTAGCTCCATTTCTGCACGCCGAAGCAGGTAGTATAGAGTAGGATGTTACATCAAGGCGCTAGTGGGCTGGCAAAAATGAGTATTGTGAGTTAGCATTTTGGTAGCAGGCTCTAAATCATGAGTGGATATCCTTCTGCCCATTTCCAGCCCTGAAGGTTTCCCTATCTGACTCTGCTTCCTTGTTCCTCCTCCCTGAAGCTATTAGACTTCAAGACAGAATTTCATTGGTTTCAGTGAAATGATTTCCCCAAGCCTACTTGCAATATAGGATCAGTGATGTTGTATGTTTATGTGTGTGTACCTATGAAAGAGCATCTCCTCACTTCAGTTGTGGTTACCACCTCTTAACCACCTTTTTCAGGAGTCCTGTCCCCCTTTAACTTGCAAGCGCAGAAGTTTCTCTGGAACAGAATAGGGCCCTCGGGCGGAAAAGTGTTTTTCCATCCTTTCTCTTAAATAGCAATGGCTCATTTAAGTGAGAGGTTTGTTCAGTAACCTGAAATTTGTTCATATTCACTTTATGTTCTTTTTCATAACTGTCATCTTCCTCCTCATTCTCCAAGACATCAAAATGTTTCCACTTATTTGTAATAACCATGTTGGAAAACCATTATGCTCATGCTGAGGTTCTAAATTGCCCAAAGAGCTGCCTGAATTCACACTTCAACTCACAAAGGAATGCAAATGAAGGCTAGGTGACGGACTGGATGGCGAAAGCTTTGCCAACATGTCTGTGCTGTCCCTCAACTGCATGGCAGAGAAAACATCTGGAAAAGGCTGCTGTGAAAAGGTTTATCCTTTTCTGCAGATCCATTCAAATGGTTCCAGTTCCAGTCTGTTTCTGTGCACTGACTTTGGAGACAGAGAAGGTTGTGAGTGTGGAGAGTGAAGATATCCAGCACAGTATACATACATATGGCACATATATCCATCTATTTCACATTACATTATCTCAAACATCAGCATCTCCTACTCTCCACTTCAGGTGCCCAGGTTTGATTCTCAGAGCTAAGAGCAATGGGTTTAATTGTCAAAGCTAATGAACTAAACTTCAGAGGTAATGAGCCCTATCACAGGATGGTTTTTAACTTTACTTTTTTTGACAAGGAGAGCTTGTTAGGAACTCCAGATGCTTTCTTTTACTGATAAAGCTTTGGGTTTATTAATGATATCTTGTTGGAATTTACCCCGCTTTGTCCTTATGGTGTGTAGCTATGCCAATATAAAATGTATTGTGAAGTTAGTTTTGTTACCAAACAGGAGAAAATTTTACATCAGAAGGTCTCATGTAGTGACAGGGGCAGTTTTGCACTTATTTAATTATCAGTATAGTGGTTTGACTTTACACATGTGCACATGCATATGTGCATGCACCCATGCACACCATAATGATGTACTGGGGCCAGAACTCACAGAGCTGAAGCTCTAGGTCATTTTGTTTAGTAGGGGATGATATAATCTGCTTTTCTTGAACTTGCTTGTTCCTCTGAGTTCAACCTCATTCTTCACAGTAGTTGCAGAAGAAAACATTTTGTTATGAGCTATTCTTGTTCTAATTCAAAGTATTTCAGGGTAACTACATCTTGAATGGGCAAGAACCAATAGCATTAGGAAAGAGTTGCTTGTGGTAGAGATGAAAGAGATTTTTTTTTTAAAAAAATTCAGCCACCTTTCTTTATGGGTGCTTCTGCAGGGTGGGGGTTATGATATGTACTGGCGTAATGAGGGCTTGCCTTTCATAATTAACAATTACACCATTGTATGCCTCAAGGGGATAGATGGTTTTGGCAGTTCAGCTCAAAGGCCATTTCCTTACTACACTGTTATAGTGGTATTATTCCACTTTCAGCATCCTATGAAATCCCGGGGTTTGCAGTTTAGAGAGGAGCATTTAGAATTCTCAGCCAGAGAGCTCTTTGGCCTCAGGAACCTACAAACCCCAGAATTTCACCCTATGTTGAAAGTGAAATAATAGCATTACAACAGTGAAGTGTGGAAATGGCCTATAGAACCATGGCTGTAGATAGAACTGGATACATGAAAAGATTAGTGGTATCCCAAACCTCATGTGAAAATTCAAGTGTGCATCTGCTTTTGCACTATAAGCAAAGAGTATTTTGCATTACAAAGAGTATTCCAGTATTTTTGAGTCTCCCTGCTGAAAACAAACAAACAAAAAACCCTGAATATAATTTGTTAGCTCTCACTGCACATCTTAAAAAGGCCCATCAGTTGATTGTGAAGAGAAGAATTTGCGTATTTAATGTTTCTATATTTGGAATGCTTAAAAACAACGTTTTGGCTATTTTCAATTTCTGGATTCCCATCCACCCACACCCCACTGTAAAACCAAATGGTTGAAAACTGAAGACAGTTGTATAATTTAATTTATTCTGCCTACTTGCTGTGACTAATACATGCCAGAGGACAGATGAGTACTGTCAATATTTGCATTGTATTTTAATTCACCTCTGAGCTTTTCTGCCTTGAATAAAATTGGGAAATTGTTACTTAGGCTCTGTCATGGCTTCAGTCTACAAATGTGTGTCCATTGAGGTAAATGTATACTTTTTACTATCAAGTAATTATAATTTTCTCTTGAAATACATCTTCCAAAGGATGTAAGATTTTTAAAAAATAGTATTCAAAATTCCTTTTTTTTTTTAAAGTCTCCCAGTACAGATCACTCGGAAGCAGCTGTAAAGCTTCAGCACTAGGAGAACATACTGTTAAATATTTGCAGCTTGGTTAAGATGCAGCTTTGATATCTAATTCTTTTCTATGTTTGGGTCTAAAAATTGTGCTAATTTTTATTTCAGCAGTTTAACATTCCAGAGGTGTTCAAGAATGACCTTTAAATAGTGAGAATATATAGGAAATCTGAAAAAGCAGCACAACCCAGATACAGTTGTTTCAGCCTTTTAAAAGTAATCCTGCTTCCTTCTGAGGTATTTTGAAAGAGCTGGGAAGAGTTAATGCACACTGTCCAAAACGTGACGGATGAAAACCAGATCATGAGGCCAAGCAATATCATAGCGTGCCAAAAGTAATTAATGAGAAAAAACACACAAACTAGGATCATAGAATCATAGGCCTTGAAGGGGCCTGAAGGCCATTGTGTCTAAACCCTCTGCTCAGTGCAGGGTTTCCAGCTACAGAATCCCCAGCAGGTAGCTGTGTAGCCTTTTCTTTGAAGACATCCAGAGGAGACCCTACCACCTCTCTAGGCAATTGCTTCCATTGCCAAAGTGCTCATGCTGTGAAGTAATTCTTTCTAATGTTCCATCAACCGTCCTGTAACTTAAAACCATTATACTGGTTCCTACTCTCTGGGGAAGCAGAGAACAAACCTGCACCCTCCTTCCTGTGACAGCCCTTGAGGTATAGAGTGCAGTCATGTCATCCCTCAGTCTTCTCTTCACCAAGCTGAACCTGTCCAGCTGCTTCACTTCTCATATGTTTTGCTCTTATAATTTTTGTTGCTTTTCTCTGAAACCACTTCAATTTATCTATGGCCCTTTCCGCACCCTACCTTTTTGAGAAGTCGTCCGGTGGGGATCCCAGCAGCAGCTCTGCCTGAAGGGGAATGTGACAGGAGCACTCCCCTCTGCACGGGACTGGCTCCCTGTGGAAGGGAGCGTGATGGCCATGCTTCTTCCTTCCGCAGTGCATCCGGATATTTTCCTAGGCTGTGCTGGGGCCGGAAATGCAGCCATCATGCTTCTAGGCTTCTGCAGGACAGGTAAGTGCAGAATGGTGGTGTGATCGCGGGTCATTGGTGGGGAAAACCTGTCAATAATTTGACCCACAATCACAGTGCCTGGGATGGGAGAACGATGGGACCATGGCAATGTCACGCAGAAGCTGTCCTGTCTTTCTCCTGTCCCTATGCTGGGATGGGAAGGTACTGTGGAAAGGGCCTATATCTTTCTGAAAATGAGGTGCCCAGAACTGAATGCGATACTTCAGATGAAGCCTGACCAGTGCAGAATATAGGGGGCACTGTTACTTCCCTTGACTTGGAATCTATGCTCCTGAACAATGCAGCTTAAAATAGCATTCACCTTCTTTGCTGCAGTGTCACACTGCTGGCTCTTATGCAGTGTATGATCAACAATAAACCTAAGGTCCTTTTTGCATGTAGTACTGCTGAGCCATTTATCCACCATCCTATACCCTTCATGTTTTTTTGTGGTTTAAATGTAGAATTTTGCATTTGTGTCTATTGAATGGCATTTTATTAATTTCTGCCCAATTTTCTAGTTTATCTAGGTCCTTTTGAATTTTGTTCCCACCTTCCAAGGTGTTAGCTACCCGTTCCAGTTTTGTATCATCTACAAACTTGATAATGATTCCCTCCACCCCATCATCTTAGTTATTAATAAAAATGTTAAGGAGCAATGGCCCTAGGACAGATCCCTGAGGCACTCCACTTGAAAACTCCTTCAAGTCTAAAGTGCAGCCATTGATGATGACTCTTTGAACACAGTTTTCCAACAAATTATGGATTGAATCTGATGATATTTCTGTCCATGCTATATTTAACTAGTTTTCTAATCAAAGTATTATGGGAGCCTTATGAAATGCTTTGCTGAAATCCAGATAAATCGTATCTACAGAGTTCTCACCATCTACTAAACTAGTGATCTGATTTTTCTTTAAAGATATGAGATAGGTTTGGCAGGATTTGTTCTTGATTTGTTGTTGACAAAGCCATGCTGGCTCCTATTGATCACTGCATTGACCTCAATGTATTTGCAGACAGACCCCTATATAATCTGTTCTAATATTTTTTCCTGTTGCTCAGAGCAGGCTTATTGGCCTGTAGTTTCCTGGATCTTCTTTTTTTTGAAGATAGTGACAAAGTTCGTTTATCTCCAGTCCTCTGGCACCTTCGCTATTCCTTCCGTTGTCCTCCTATCGCAGTCCTGGTAGTGCCTTTGCCAGGAAGGGAGTGGAACAGGAATGCTCCCCTCTACACCCAGCAGGCTCCCCGTGAAACACATCTTTCTTCCACAGCATGGCCAACCTCTTTCCCATGTTGTGCTTCTGGCCCTTCCGCATGGCCAGGGAGGAGAAGAGCATCGCATGATTGTGAGTGCTTAATGGATTTATTCTGTTAAGCAAATATCCCACTATTGTGACAGGTGGCGACGGATGGCAGCAGAACAGTGACAATGTCATCTGAAAGCATGACTTGTGGACTGCTGCCATTGCGTCTCAAACCCAGGACTGCGACGTCTTGAGGAAATGGCTTCCAAGATTTCTTAAAACTAATGGCAAGCGATTCTGTGTGCACATCTATACTGGATGCTTACTCCTCCTGGCTTCTGAAAGCAGCAGAAGGTGACTGCCTGAGAAGGTAAGGGGAGCAGTGAATGATTCACTGAAATAAGGGAAATTTCCATCCTGCCTAAAAGAGCCTTTGGTGAGGTCATTATTTAAAAAGGCCTCCTTGGATCCCACCATTGTGAATAATAATCAGCCTGTGTCTAATATTCCATTTTTGGTCTTGGGCATGTGGTGGCTTTTCCACTTGGGAAATTTTTGGAGGAGAGGGATTATCTATACTCATTTTCAAACTGTCCAGGTTCAGGTCTGGTTATGGGATGGAGGCAGCTTTGGTTACTTGGTGGCTGACCTATGCATCAAACTGGACAAGGCGACAAAGTGTCTCTGTTGGTTCTGCTGAACCTCTCAGCAGCTTTCATTACCATCAATCATGGTAACCTTCTGTGCCAACTCTCTGGGATAGGACCTGGGGGCACTGTGGGTCCAGTTTTTCTTGGAAGGACAAGCTCAGAAGCTGGTGCCAGAAGATTCCTCTTTGCTGCTGTGGCTGTTGGCCTATGGAGTCCCTCAAGTTTCCATTTTCTCTCCCTTGCAGTCTAACATCTACATGAAACCACTGGGAGAGGTAATCTGGAGTTTTGTGGTTTGGTGGAGTTAGGTGTCATCACTGAGCTTTCCTTGAAGTATTAGCACACTCCCAAAGTTAATGGCTCACATGACACCTGGATTTTTATTGTTTCTGTATGTTTATCTCTGTTCCTTACGTGCTTGGTACACATTGGATTGCCAATGCTAATTAATTCCCTGTTAGGCTTCATGCAGGTATAACATAAATTCCTAAACTGAGACTATTCCTTGTATGTGCAGTAGAATTTCCTCAAGACAGACCTTTGTGTGATAGTAAATTGCTGAGATCAATCTACTAGGATGCAGAACTGTGAAGATTCAAAGATTTCTCATGAGTGTGTATCTCAGAACATGAACAGCTTTGTATTTTCTCTATAGAACAATTTGTACAAAACCTCAGGAGGGAGCCCCATTGGAGAATGCTGCTTTAAGGACTCCACAGATTTTTGCCATTGTGATGTCTAACCAAACTATTCTGCAAACTACAGGTAAGATTAGAAAAGCATGAGCACCCAATGATCATGCAGGAAGTTACCACACATTGCTAGCAGGTTGGATTTGATTCAATGCATTGAAAATTGCACAGACCAGTGGCAACTTGAGCTGCAAGTAAGGACTTCTTTCTTAAATATTTTTACCTGTTGGTTTTCCATTTGTGAAATACACAGAACAGCATCAATACACTCTGACAAACTTCTTTGACAATAAATCTATCAACAATCTTCAAGCACTTGTACAGTATGGTAATAACACCAATGCAAGCTTAGACAGGTAGATCATTCTGTGAGAGACATGCAGGAACCAATTTGATGGGTGGTGAAAATGTACTAGCCTCCTGTGAAGAGCTTTCAAATGAAGTAACTTTCTTCCAGAATTACCAATTAGAGCAATTCTTGCAGCCTGCCCAAAGAGTTATATGTCCAGTACTTCCTGTGACAATCTGCTCAGCAGCCTTGTGTTCCCGGAGACAGATAATTAAATAAGACATTTCCCTTCACCATAAGTAATGTCCATCTCCTTCCAAACAGTTGTCATTCTGGAGCACAATTTTGTTTTGGTGACAACTGAGTGAAGAACCCTTTGTCTCTCACCTCAGTATATACATATATAATTGTAGCTCTGAACCATGCAACTCACATTTTAGATTTGCTTCCTCTTGCTCAACGTTTTCACACTAATGGATCAGCTCACTTAGAGCTCTATATCTTTATTTTTAATTCCTGTATCCCTGGTAATACAGGACTGAAATCATGTTGAGTTCCCACCCACTTCTTTTCACCATGAGCTTATTTACAAAGAAATAGAAATTAACAAGTCATCTGACAGTGTGTTTATACATAATAGCCTCTGGTTAGTTTTTCAAGTAATTTCTTCAAGCTATTTCTAATTTATGGGGACCCTAAGATGAACCTATCACAGTGGTTTCTTGGCAAGATTTGTTCAGAGGGGGTTTGTCTTTGCCTTCTTTTGAGGCTGAAAGAGTGTGACTCACCCCAAGGTCTCCAGAGTCATAGTCCAATGCTCAAATCATCATACCATGTTGGCTCTCCATGCACAATAGTCTTTATTTAATTTTAGACTATTGTATTCTCCATCTTTTTTTTTTAAAAATTATTTGGGTATTTGGGAATTCTGTAAGTTGCTTTTAGCAAATATTTATTTTACAGGCTCTGGTTAGAGGTAGAGACTCCAACAGAGGGAGAAGCTACCATACCATCAAGATCTTAAGGACTTCTCCTGTTTCACCTCCCAGTGAAAGCATAACAAAAGACTGGCCTATGTTGGCATTTGAGAAGACAACGTGCAGCACTGTTAAGCAGTGAAGTCTTTACTTTTTCCTCCATCTTATAAACGTGAATACATTATTATGGCTATATACCAGCTTCTACAGTTTTAAAATAAACAATTACAAAATAAGCAAGTGCAAATCACAGGTAAAAGAGTATTCCACGGTATCTGCACACAGCAACAGCAATGTAACAGCGAGCTGCCCATTAGAGCCTACTACTATTAACATAGGTACTAAGAAGATTTAACTGGAGGATTCCTTGTTACAGGATGCAGTATTTAGTGGCCAGTCATGATGCCCACATAATTTTTGCCATATGATCACAAATCATTACTTTCAAACATTTTGAAGTACTCTGGATAAAAATGGCTCAACTGATTTGCTGAACAGCTGTACATTAACAGCCCAGTGTGAAACTGTAACTGTCATGTGGAGTGATTTTAAATGGCCTCTATCTGGGGGTTGCCAGTATGGTGTAGTGGTTTCAACATTGGACTATGACTCTGGAGACCAGGGTCTGAATCCCCTCTCAGCCATGGAAACCTACTGGGTGACCTTGGGCAAAGTCACACCCTCTCAGCCTCAAAGGAAGGCAATGGCAAACCCCTTCTCAGTTAATCTTGCTAAGAAAATTCTGCGACAGTTTTGCCTTCAGGTTGCCATAAGTTGAAAACAACAAGTGATGAATAGGGTGACTGGAGTGATGTTTGGATTTTTATCATGGTGGCAGAAAGCAGAGCTGTTATTCCATGTTGTTTCTCTAAGGCACGGATGAGCAAAGTGCAGCCACTAGGCTGCATGTGGCCTGTCAGACCCAAAAGGGGCTGCCCACAATCCTTTGGAGTCCTACCACAAAGTGGGGAGACCCCAACATTTTTAAACAACAAATGGTGCTTGCAAATATTCAGGCAAGACATTTCCAGGAATATGGAGCAGCAAGTGACAAAGGATGAACTAAATAAGAGAAAACCTTATGTTGTTTTAATTTTTAAAGCCCTACATGACTTAGCTCTGTCCTGTGTTTTAGCACTATTTTTTTTTTTACCAGTCTGTTCAGGATCTTCATTCTAGAAACCCCAGCTTTCTTGCTCAACAAAGGGTTTCCTTTCCTTTAGCTTGGCTCCATCCTTTTTCAGTAGATGCTCCATATTTCTGGAAATGTCTCCCTGAATATTTGCAAGGCTGCTCTTTTCCTCATTATTTTTAAATCTCAGTGTAAAACTTTTCTTGTTTTCCAAAGCTATTGGAATTTTAGTTTCACTACCTTATGTATTTTGATTATATGTATTTGCTAGCTTGTTTTGTATTGTACTGTATCAGTTTTGCTTTACAATCATGTTATTTTGGTTTTATGTATGAATTGTACTCCTTCTTTCCCATATTGGTTGGGCTGCCTGTCTTTTTTGCTATTTTATTCTTTGAAGTGTCATGTACATGATGGCACTGCATAACTAAATGATAACAATAATAACCATAGTGCATGACATTTGGCAAAATATAAAGGGATAGCTCTTTCCTGTCTTCTTACAATCTGCAATTTGACAGAATAAGAAAGGGGTGGGAGATGGAGGCATTAGTTAATATGGAAGCACACATGCATTAGTTTTAGCTACATATACATAGGGGTAGGTATATGAACATATTGGGAATATGAGGTACTATATATAAAAGGTGGATTCTGAGAGAGCCTTGGAAAGTTACTTTTTTGGGCTAGAACTAGAATCCTCCAGTCGGCATGGCTATATTTTGGGTTTGCAAATGATTTGAAGTAAGATGGTGTTCTGGAATGCCATTTGACAACTGATGAACAGGATGCAACAGCCATCTTGCTCAGTCCCATCTTGAAGTGCCCCCTCTCTGTATGTAGAACATTCAGTTAATCTGGACCATACCAGAAAATACAACTTTGTTCAGAATAGATATCTTGGTACTTAACTAATCACCTACTTTTTATTTAGGCCATAAATTATAGATCAAGGCCAGAAATGTATCTAAGCTGTTCCCCTTTCCCGCCTATCAAGTCCAGCTTAAGCCGAATGCTCTAGATCTTACAGTGCTTTATAAAAGAGCTGGTGTGTACTTTAAAAACCCTTCTATGAATGGGAAAAAGAGAAGCAGAAGTATGAGGTGTGATTTAATCAAAGTTACAGAACTGACAGAAAAGTGTACAGGTCCCTGTTAGCATCAGATAGTTAAAAGCATTCTTCTTCTGAAAGCTAGATCCTATAACTGGACCAGCTGCTGGGATCTCTTATATGGTTACACTTTTTGAAGTGGACGCTGTCAAGAGGCTCCATCTAATGATGTCTTGCTGTCTGAGTTTTCATAAACAGAGGTCTTTCTTGTGCCCTGTTTTCTATTATTATCCCAATGTTTTCAAATAATTCCATTTTGACAAATGCAATCAATTGTGTGGAAAGAGCGACTGAAATCAGAAGGTATCCTTAAAATGCATTTGGTCCCATTTATTCAGCATTCAGTTGCTTTTCTTGACCTGAAGTCAAGCATAGCTTCAAATTACCTTCATGAAGGTGCAATTTTAATTTCAAATGCTTCCATAGTAGGAGTTCTCCTTTTGGTTTTTATAACTGTTAACATAAATTACATATATATCTATACACACACACACACACACACACAAATTACATATATAAGTTATATGTGTGTGTGTGTATGATATTTGTCAATAATGATTATTTACAGCAAAGCCAATAATAATTAATTATATAGGTCCTATTAATGTATTAACAATTTCAGCGGAAAATCTGAAAATGCAGCCCATGGAAGCAAAGACAAACCAGAGGGATACAGGAATACAGGAATTCATAGGTTCAGTTTCTTGTCTCGTCTTGTCCAGTTAAGGGTTTAGGAAGTATGTAGGCTGAAATGTTAAAGAGCTTCTGCTAATTGCAGACAATGTAGACAGCACTAGGCTAGCTAGGCCAAAAAGTCACACATAGCAAAAAGGCAACAGTAAATCAAAAGCTGAGAGCCAGTAACCCTGGAGACCAGGATTCAATTCCCCACTTGGCCATGGAAGCCCACTAGCTGACCTCCGGCATGTCATACACTCTCAGCCCCAAAAAACCTGGTGATAGATTCGTATTAGAGTCATCATAAGTCAGAAATGATTTGAAGGCACACAACAATAGCAAATCAAGAGTTGCACAAAGTGGAGATGTTTGTTGACATTGAGAAACTCTTAAATCAAATCAAAGAGTGTGTGTATCTGCACTACATATTCACAGCACTTGGATACGATTTTAATTGCCATGGCTCCGTTGCATGGGATCCTGGGCTTTGTAATCTGGTGAATTCTTTAGTGCATTTACTTGAACCAGAACAGTAGAATCTCTGGCACAGAACTGAAAGTACTTCATGAAACTACAAATCCCAAGATTTCACAAGATAGAACCATGGGAGTTCAAGTGATATCAACCAGTGTGGATGTTTTCAGTGAAGCATACTAATCTTGATCATTTCTTTGCAACATTGCTGCCATTTCTAATGTGTCTTGAGGTGAATAAACAATTTGTGAGCATGGTTCAAAATTTAATCTCTGTGTTCACATACTAGACTCATATTCTTAATCTGCAACCATACAGGGAATTGGTCCTGGAAGAATGAACCCAGGAATATTTCAGGTTAACTTAAAATGTTCAAATGAAATGTTGCCTATTGTGATGTTACTTTTGGATTTTTCCAACATTTCCTTTAATGTTACCCTCCAAGTATTTAATATCTAGGTTTTTGCCTTTGGTTACAGGCACAGGCGTGTCATGGACCAAGTGTGTGTGTGTGTGTGTGTGTGTGTTGTCTCTCCCTGCAATATTTTTAGGAACACTCCACCCTAGTTGATCTATGAGCTGCCACTGGTCAAAGGGCTTGTGTGTCATGAATATTATACATGAAAGATAAACACTTGTCTCTGATCCAGCTGAAATTATTTGAAATCATGTAAGAGAGAAGGGGAAGGGGATACTCACTTTGATTAAGGCTGCAATCTTGTAGTTCCTTGTGTGAGAGTACATTTGGTGGGATTTCTTTTTCAGTAGGCACTCTACAGTTGTGCTTAAAATTAAGTCCCACTGAAACTTAGCCAAGATAACTACCTTGACTGAGGCCATTCTCCTGGCCTTCATATGCTCGTCCAGATCATGTTGAATAATGACGTTTGTAGATATGAAGCTCCAGAAACGTTTAACTGTTCTCAACCATGTGAGATTCTAAATCACACGTGGTAATGTGGGATCTGGCAACATAAGAACATGCTGAACTACATGAAATGGTTAGGTTTGAATACATTAAATACCATGGCAATGCAACAGATACTTTGAATATTGTAAAGCTCACTTATTATAAGTGTGATAAAAAACATAAAGACATCCTGATTCAGTGGAACAGGTGACAAATCTGTCTGAGAGGTGATACATTTTGATATGATTAACAGGATTTGGGAACAGGATTTGGAATGGTCAGAACTCCACAAGAGTGATTTCCAATCCAGATTTTTCAAATACCAGGGGCAAGTCCACTTCTATCTACTGAACAAGACAATTGAGTTGGCGCTCCACATTCTCTAGGCTTAGGGCACAGGACCCCGGCAAAGTGGAAAAATCACAAATATCAAAATGTGTGTGTGTATATCTGTTGGAAGGGGGCTGAGGCATGGTGGGGAGAACAGGCACCCTGGCTTCAACCAGGTCAAGGAAAGGAAAGGGAAAGGAGGTGGGTTAGCATGGTGGCCCTATACTTACTTCCTCTGGCTCATCTCCTTCTGTGTGTGTGTGTGTGTGTGTGTGTGTGTGTGTGTGGTAGGCATCAGGACAGGGTTTGTGGCACTGGAGATCAAGTTGTGAGCCCTCCTCAGTTGGTGGGTTTTTAAAGGGGCTGTGCAGCCTGATCAGAGATGGTGGAGAGGGAAGATGCTCCTGGAAAAGAAGCTCTTAAGGTACAGGGGCAGGTGGGAACAGGGGTTGGAGAAACTCACAAATAATCAAATCCAGGAAAGTGAAACCCACACATGTGGAGGGCTGACTGTATTTTTTAACATATTACGTTCTTGGTAAAAACAAGTTCAGGGAGAGATTAAGCAATTTATCCCATGTAAAAGTCACTGTAAAAAGGTAGAATTCCAGTGAGACACTTGTTTTTGCTTCTAGAAATATAAAGTATGGAGCTAATATTCGTTGTACAAATGTTACGTACTGCATGAAATGGCATTTGATGGTTTAAGAAAGCTTTTGCGATTAAAGATGAATATGCTTGCTGATTTTTGCAGTGAAATCTGGATATCACCTCCATGGTTTAACTTGATCCATACAGTCCAGACTTCAAGAAAGATGGAATTTTTGGACGGGAAGATGCCTAGAGGTTTTGCCTGAGGGGGATTGCTCCACATCCCTACATTCTAAGCAATGTAAACCCTAAACAAGAAAGAGTCTCTGAGCATCAAGATCACACGGAGATCCAAGGAGAGAAAAGAAAGTCCAAAAATCTCCCTTCAAGTGTAAGCATATAACACAGAATAAATATTAACATCCAGATGGTTTTATTAAATAAGCTGGTTCTATGCCAGCATGGTTTAATGGCTTGAGCATTGGACTATGAGGTGGGAGACCAGAGTTCAATTCCCCAATCAGCCATGGAAACCAACTTGGTGACCTGGGGTGTGTCACACACTCTCAGCCCCAGAAAACTCCCATGCCAGGTTCATCTCAGGGTTTCCATAAGTCAGAAACAACTTGAAAGCACACAGCAGCAAACAAATATGCTCCAGGGAAAGGCACTTCCCCCAAAGTAGCGTGATCAGCCAGTGTTGTTTGGGGTAAGATTGTCACTCTCTAATATGTTAATCAGCTTAACTTCAGCTATGCAAATAAGACCTATTACAGCTGATTTGAGCTTGAGTGTTTTGCAGGATTTGGTTCTCTCAGAAATCTTCATCTCACAGAGGGATAAGCCTGGGTGAATTCTTGTGGAAAACAGTTGGAATACAAAATCCTTTCCATATAGATTTGTACCAGGAGTGGGTACAAGAAAGAGATCTACAAAATGTAGATAAATTAATTATCCATGAAGATGCTGTCAGTTGATCTAATACACACACACACACACACACACACACACACAGTAGTGAAAACAGGAAGAGCATTGTATGAGGAGGACTAGGATGGCATGTGTTAAACTATCTCATTATGCTATCTCCTTGGCTTGTTATGCTAACTTAGCATATTTCTACCAGAGATCTTTGTGGCTTCAGTGGGTGCTACATGTTAGCTTTCACTAATTTCATACTTATGTAAGCTTGATATCTGCCTGTGTTTATAATTTAGTACATGCTTGGCACAATCTTGGGGCATAGGGAGGGACTTGTACCATCCACCTGTTAAGATTTAGCCCTAAACTGTTAAACGTAAATACAGAGAGGTAGTTATCAGAATGCACAGCTTGTTTAGACAAAAAGATTAAACACAGGTGCTGTTACTCAGAAACACATATCCAGCAGGGAACAAGTGTGATTGATGGGAGTGCAAGAGTGCAGATTATCCAGAAGTTTTTCTTTTTCTTTTTAAATAGAGAATTGCCCGAGAGGAGCTCAGAGCAAATCAAGGGGGCCTGCAAGGTACTGTGTGCATTATTGGTCTAGAGTATCTTCACTGTTGCTTTTCTGGGCTCCCAACAGTCAGTTAGAGAAATGAGCTGCTCTATGGGGCTTGCTTTGGGTAAACACTTTATTTATTTTGCTATCTAATCTGTTATTTCTTTCACCAAATGCTTTGTTTATTGCTTTCATACCCTATAAGAACCAGCCTTATTGGCAATATAGACTACATTTCCAACAGTACTATTTCTTTTTCTAGATAGATTATCCTTGAAATTATTACAGTATATATGCAAACATTGCCATAAAAATATTGATGTTACCGGCTGATTGTGTTATACCTTCTTTCCACTGATTCTTTCAGCCTTTTTTCTTTACAACTCCTAATTCCTCCTTCTCTCTGCTGCAGGTCCTAGGTTCTAATGTCAGTGGTAGCTGGAGGCTTCCAAGTCAGGGGAGCAGTAAATCCATGACAGGTTTTAATCTGAAGTTAATGGAGCTATCCAAGGTGCTGAACCTGTTTAGGGCATAGAAATAGATTCATTGTTCCACTGCTATGGAGAACACTGACAACAGGTCATCTTATTCTACACCTCCATCAAGGTTTAAGCTGAACCAGTATGTGTATCTTGTTGCATCCCTAATTAGGATGCAGTGGAACTGATTTCTACTGTACTATTCCTGTGAGTTTGTAAGTTCCCTTCCTTACCTTATTATACTGCTTCTTTAAAGTTTTTAAAATTTATGTTGGAGATGATTTTTCTTAGTTTTATTTCCTAATCACTGCCATGTATTATGAATCTTCACAATTCTGGGTCAGGAAATACAATCTTTGATGCTTTCTCTTGATTCATCTGAGCCAAGTCACAAGGTTTCTGCAATCTTTTTCACCTTTCCTTTGGCCCAAGTTTTCTGATTGTTTCCTAAAACCCAGTGTCCAGCTGCTTCTTATCTTTCATGTCTTCTTGTCTGTTGGATCTTATTTTCTCCCAATTGTTCTTCATGGATTCCTAGCCCTTCTATCAACAGGGTTTGCCTTTGCTCCTTTCTCCCTTCCTCTAAATGTCACTTGGCTACAGTGTCTACTCTTATGGCTGCATGTCTGTATACACTGTAATGCCTATAAAAGTTTCAAAGAAATGTGAACAAAAGTAGAGGCCAGTAGCTGTTGTCACAAACTCAATCACACTCAGATAGTCTAGTTGTGACTTTCCCAGCAGTACCTGTTCTTAGTCATTAGATGGTCTTTCTCCCAGTAAAAGCTCTCAGGCTCTGCAAATACAACCTTTAACCTGTCCTTCCTTTCTGTTTTTCTCCTTTTTGATGTAGTGTCTTTGCAAGAGAAGAAAAGCATAAAAATTCAGACAAATTTCTAATTATGAACTATTATATTAAAGCCATCCTTGAATGGTGAATAATCCATATCATTTTATTAAAGAAGGAGCTGAAAGACCAAGATATTCATACATATTACCACAGTGGTATGTGATTACCCATTGAAGAAACAGCTGCACAACAATGTGTGTGTGTGTGTGTGTGTGTGTGTGAGAGAGAGAGAGAGAGAGAGACTATGAGAGAAAAATATGAATATGTACATTTTAAAAAATCATGCAAATTGTTGCTCTCTGAATAGGTTATTAAGTGAGTATAACATCCACAGTTAGTAAAGAGCTGTTTGTGAATTTTCATACATTTTTCAGGAAGTTCATTGCATTCTAAATTTGAAAAGCATATGTTTCTACCTCAATATATATTTATTACTATGATTAATTTATTTATTACTATTATTAATTAAGTATATTTGTAGAAGACATTTCATTTTCTATCTGTCCTCTTTGCTTAAAATCTTGAAATAATTTAACTTGCGATGTCTGAAGCCACCTTAACTTTTTATTCAAGATATAAATTATTACGCAGGAAAAAATTTTAGTTCTACCAATATCCCCCTGGCCCTGAACACATAAAAAAAAGAAAAAAGAAAAAAGAATCTCAAACCATTTCTGGAAGGCTGTAATTATTTTGTAAGTTTACTTTTGTTCCATGACACAGCTTTTATTTCTAGGTTCGCTTGCAGTGACAGAGGCACTCTCTCTCCCTGTTTCTCTCTGAGGCCTTCCCCATAAAAGGCTGAGAGAGATAACACAGAGAGAAGATGGCCTGTCAGGAGAATTGATAGTAGGAAGGACAGCCTGCCTTTCCATTTTCAGCAACCTCCAGCAAACAAAGTGCCTGGTCAGTTACTTAAACATCTTCTGTTTTTCTGTTTTTCCAGTGTGTTTTGTGCAAAGTGAATCAAATTAATTTTGTACAGCACTCAGCTACAGAGTGAGATGGCAGATCCGCTCGAACAAGAATCAATATGAAGCAGAGTGGCAAGTGCAGAGTTCTGTGTTTAAACATTTTAAAGTTCAATCAAAGAATCTGTGCAAGAAGAAACGTGTTTCCTTCCTGCAGTTTTCAGACAAAGTGAAGCTTATGTAAAGTAATGCTTTGGTTCCCAAACTCAGCAATTCTTAACTAGAGAGCAGTGGTGCTGATGTCTAAGGCTTAGAAGTCAGACTCATTGAAGCTGGGCCCTGTGTCGCTTTGCCTGCGCAGCCAGATTTGGAAAAGTTTTCTAGATAAGCCATCAGAGGTCACCCTGATGGTCTGAAACAAGTAGACTTTCACATGGTTTTCCATGAGGACACTTTTTCTTCCTTCACCCTCCTTGCACTCTTTTCCTAAGGACTTTTTAACTCCTGCCCAACATAAAGGCTTCGTACTCTAGAGTTTGCATGCATAATTTGTTCAAATTAAAGGCTCAGATTTAGCAACATTCATATTACAAGCACTACTGTTCTGTCACTCTTCCCTTAATAGGGCTTCAACTTCCACTCTCTGTCCTCACTAATGCCTCTGTTAATATTAATGATCAGAGTCCTATATATGTGAGCAAAATTGGGAACAGCCAGAGCTGCTGAGGCACAAAGGACTTGGGAAAAAGAAGATATCTCTGTGGTAGGTCTGTTTTTGTGCATGAACTTATGTGAAAGTCAGTACTTAAGGCAAGTTTATTCAGGTCTGTTGCAGAGTAATAAAATAAAATAAAAATCACAAGTAGCCTCAGAGCAATGGTGCCAGCATCCTTACAGAAAAGTCTATTTCAGCATTCAAGGATTTGTTATTTTTTTTCAGTGGATCATAGGTGTCCTTTGTGATGGTAAATCTAACCCATTAAAGCAGCTCTAGCTACCAGTCTTGATATCTCTGACACCAACCAGTATGCTCTCTGCCCTTTATGTCAGGCCATGCAAATGGGGTCAAATCCGCCTCCACATCTGCTGGGGGTGGTTCTCATCCTGATGGTATCTCATTGCCAGCAACAATATGAAATGCAGGTTCCTATGAAAATAAGACTTGTAGGAAGCATGCACCTCCCTTTAAAACTGAGTCCCAGATTCTGGAAATGAGATTTTGCTTTAAAATACAGCACACATACCTATGAACCTTGTGTTCTAGAGAAATTGCATTTTGCTTTGCTACTGCTAACTTACGGCTGAATTTCCACAACACAGTAGCAGTTGGGGCAACAGCCAGAAATAAAGGGCAGGAGGCAGAAATGCCTTGGAAGGTTTGATCAAAATGGAAGAGGCAGAAAAATTCTCAGGGAAGGTCTCTAAGAAGCATTAAAAAAAAAGTCTCTCCATGTGTGTCCATTTCCCTGAAGAAGTTCTCTATCAAATGTCATCAGCTAAACAGTTTGCTTTTTGGTATACATCTGCACCAGGCTTAAGAATGAACAAGGAATGTTCTTTTCTGACTGGATTTAAGATAATCAGTGAATTGCTAAGCAGAGGACAGAACTGCTACTGCAGGAGGTCTCAGGGTACAAAGTGTTTGGTCAAAGATTTGCCGTCAATAAGATTGTGGACAGTGGAAACATGTAAGCTTGGATTGCTATTAGAAACCTAACAGCTGGAAGTGCATTAGATAATAAAGTGTGGAAATGTTGCCCAACAAACTCAGTAGCTACATTTTCCACTTGATAACTTATATATAATTAAAATTATCATTAATCAAAAAAGTGTTTAACAATAAAAACCAAAGAGCAACAGCCATCAGTAAAAGAGTCTGGACCTTACTCTGGATTTACTATTATCTATAATGAGGTGGGCCTGTTTTAAAGAGAGTGTGTGAAGTCCATAGTCCTGTATAGCTATTCCTAGAGAAGAGAACCAACACGAACCCAGAGACGCAACATGAACACAGCAGGGTCATGAGTTTAGACTCCCACTCTAAAATCACGTGGCTTCTCTTGAGCCCTCACACAATGAGAGTGAATTTATGTGACAGGAGAGATTTGTATCTTTGGAGATGCCTTGTAAAATTTAAGATTTTGGGGGCAATTGGCCATGCTAGTTGGGGATGGTGGGAATTGTTGTTTAATAAATCTGGTGGAGATGCTATCATGAAGGTTGAGCTGGCCATGTTTATAGAAATGAAATGCATAGGCTTTCTTATGGTTTCATTTCTCATTCTGATTATTTCTCATTTATTTATTTTAAAATCTGTAACCAATTTGGCATACATAAATAAGCTTAAGTCCCATTTGGTGTTCTGGTAATGGGATAAGTAAAGGCCTGGATACTGGGTAAAATAATATTAAATTATAATGCCAGACATGTGCTAACAATCTCTTTAGTTGTATTACATCTCCAAAATACATTCCTGTGTTTCTTACTAACCAAGGCTGAATGAGAGATAAAGCAGAAGCAGAACCCTAATTTATTAAATTGGAATGGTTGCTTGAAATAACAGATATGCAGTGCACAGAATAAATCAGCCATGTATGTCGTCTCTTCCTTCCTATCTGCACCATCTTGGGAAGTGTGCTATGATAACAACTCATTTTCCCTCTAGATAGCTTAGCTAGGCTAGCATTCTGAGTCCTAATTATCTAGGCACTGCAGACAGTTGTTAGAAGCAAGCAAGACAATAAATTATTACAGCAGAAAGTTACAGTTGTGAACATTTTGGGAAAAAGGATGGTTCATAATAATGAAATGCAACTGGGAAAAGTGGTTTCTTCACACACTGATTTTCAGTGCTTTCAAAAAATTCCCTGAGAGATGGATTTGGACAGCTCAACTTTCAAACAGAAGAACCCTAGTGGGTTCTCCACACAATTTTCTACATTGTTTTGAGAAATGATGGTTTTTCCCTAAATGAAGATTGGTCAGTTAAATGCTGTTTTTTTCCCCCCTCTGAACTTATATTCAGAGGCTGAACAGCAATATGGATATGAGACTTGGCAGGGAAGCCTAATATGTCTTTGCTTAGACTACACGCTAATATAACTTTAATTGGGCTAAGTTAGAAAGATGCTTACATCTCTAGAAGTGTGTGCTTTATAGCCCCATCACATTACATTGTTATGGTGCTATTATTCCACTTTAATTGCTAAAGCACTGTGGTATAGAATGCTGGGGTTTGCAGTTTAGGGAGGGGCACTTAAAATCTCAGCCAGAGAGCTCTTGGGCCTCACTAAACTACAAACCCCAGAATTCCATGGAGTGTTGCCATGACAGTTAAAATGGAATAATAGCGCTATAACTTTAGTGTGGTAGAACCCCTAGTTTCAGAGACTTTCCTCCAGAAAAACAAGCTGACACAGTGAAGATTGCACCCAGCATATTCAGTTCCTCTCTGACACACAAGTGTTAAGGGCTTTCTGTAATCTGTAGAAGGGCAATTTAGATGCGTGGCTTGGAAAGACAACTAGACATCTGCTGGAAATGTTACCTGAATAGAAAGTTACCACAATACACAAGCAATGTATGTGATCTGGCAACCTTTAGGAAATTATATTGGAATGTACAAGTGCTAAGCACAGGGCCTCCATTCTGTTTTGATTCTGGTCTGTAAAGGTGTGGGACAGAACTGCATTTCTTTCAGTAAAGTTCAATCCTTGATTCACCAGCATGGCCTTCTAATTTCTTCTGGGAATTGCTAAGGAAGACATTTCTTTTCAGAGCAAATTGTTTGTTGTCTCAGTGAATGTGTGTGTGCATCAACTGGCATCATGCCTGCTGTCATAAGTCCCAGGTTCTATACATTCATCTGAATAGAAATTACAGGCAATCAGAGACTTTTACTTTTCTCCATCACTGATTGTTTGTAAAGAGCATAGCTACATATTTATCTCAGAGCTGGGCCAAAAAAACTTCAAAAAAAAAAAAAAACTTCATTGACTGACAATGGAGCAACAAACTGTAGCTCTGCCCACTCAAGTTAATTTGCAAAGTATTCCAAGCAAGCCAAATTATCTGTTAAAATGTAATTGTTACAAATTAAACAACAATTGGCTGCCCTTTTGTGATACCTAAAATCTGCCACCTGATGTGAGTGCCTTAGTCTGCTCAATGGCAATGCTGGACCTGATACAACTCTTATCAGCCTGCACATCCCCTAGATTTGATATAGTTTAATTGGCAAAATACATTAACAGCAATATGAAATGGACCCCAAGTGGCTGTAATGCCAGGCAGGGCAGAAGAAAATTACTGGCTGAACACAAGTGCTGCAAAGTAAGTCATGAGATCCCCTCTAAGGTCATTGTCAGGCTAATCACCAGGTAGCTCCAGAGATAATAGGATTAAGCTGAAATTGCAATGTCTGTGAGACCACAATAATAGCAAAGGGAAATTCACACCAAAACACTGATTGTTACAGCCCTTCTTCCTTACACCTGGATGTTTCCTTGCATTGTTCCCTTACCCATCCACCATTACAGAGCTGTTACAACAGCCATTAACTCTTTGTTGCCTAACACTAAGACCAATAACTCCATTCAGACCCTATTGTCCATGTTGCAACTTCCATTGTTTGCTCGGCCAGAAAGTCATTCACACTCATGCCCTCTAGGCAGATTTTGGGTATAAAAACCCTCTGTTTTCAGCAGTTTGATGCAGTATCTTGCTTGCTGAATGCCACACTGATTCTTGAATGAGTACTGTCCTTAAGTTCAAGTCTAAGCCACATCACTGTTTTATTCGTTGCTCTCTGGATTGCTAATTATTGTCCATTCCTTAAAAGTCCGCTATCAACAACTTTCATCCCTTTATCTTTCAGATAGGTCTTATGTGAGTGTGTGAGTCCTTGGATCTTTTGAGTGCATGATTGAACCTTTTCAATAAAACACATTTTAGATTATTTTGGAATCTTTGGATGATTCCTTCCTGCTACGATCCCATAAACATTGGTGGAAGATCTCATTAGGTTACCCCCCTCTTAGAGGCCTCCTAATTTGAGCTAATCAATTCCCCATTGTCATGTGGAGGTAATGGCATTGCAGATGGACATTTTGGGGAAACACAACTTGTATATTCCACAGGTCTGGAGAACAAACAAATAGAGATTGAGAGAAGGACAACAAGGAGATTTTTTTTTTTGGCAGAAAGGTGATAGTGTTGCTCCATAAATTTAATATATAAAAATCAAAGTTTGTGAGTTTGTGTCAGGCAGGTGAAGACCTCATATAATTGGCTGCCTGTGAAGATTCTATGGAATCCTGGAGTTTGCAGTTTAGGGAAGGGCCTTTAGAATTTTCAGCCAGAAAGCTCTTGGGCCTGACTGGTTGCTATGGAGACAAGGCCTAGCAGCAAGAGGAGGAGGACAGTGTATTCCCTCAGAAACCAAACCTCTGTATGTTAACAACTCTGAATACAGATTGGATTGGGGAATATGAGGAAAAGTTACAGGTACTGGACAAGATAGTTTGGGGAATTAGAGACACAGTAGCTTAAATCTGTATATTTCAACTGCATCTAATTCCTAAGGTAAGGAAAGGTAATTCCTAAGGTATTTCTAACAAGTATTACCTATGAGAAAATAAAATCCCTGGCCATGCTGGGTATATACGCTAGTATAATACATGAAAGAAATAAAAACATATGAAAAGGCATTGTGAAGGGCATGTGCTCAAAAGATATGAATATGGTGTATGGATGCATACATTTGACACTTAAAGTTTATGCTGCAGCAGTTCTCAAAGAGATAGCTGCTGAGAAAATGAGGAACACTTTACCTTTGTTATAGTAGCAGCAACTGCAGCAAAATTGCAGCCAAAGCTTTCGGTTGTCTGTATGGCATTCTCCTAGGCACATATCCTATGTTTTGGGGTTGTTGTTGTTGCTGTGTGCCTTCAAGTTATTTCCTAACTATGTTGACCCTAAAGTGAATCTATCATGAGATTTTCTGGGGCCTGGGAGTATGTAATGTGCCCAAGTTCACCCAGTGGTTTTCCATGGCTGAGTGTGGAATTGAACCCTGGACTCCAGCATCATAGTTCAAAGCTCAAACCACTACACCACACTGGCCCTCTATGTTTGGGGATACCACCTCACATATTTAGTTTCAGGATACCACCTCACGTATTTATATTCTATAAAACATTAGGAAAAAGAAGAAAATGCTTTAATAGTTGAATACGTATATAATTGCAACTAGCTTGTTTTTTTAAATTAACTTTTGAGGAGATAAATAATAACAATAAATGAATAAATGGAAGGAAGATTACTAGAATCACACTGGACTATAGTGTGTTCAGGTAACTCTAACCTACTAACTCTAAGGCAGGTATGAAAATAAATCAAGTGAAAAAACTATTACTCTTCTTGCCCACATGGAATTTTGGGTCTCTAAAGAAGAATCAGCTGTCCCCTTTTGGTTATTTGCAAGCAAGCTTTAGGACCAAATTATATGTGCTATTAAATTTGTGTACAGTCCTCCCTCCATATTTGCAGGTTTGATCTTTGTGAATTTGATTATTTGTGAGGTGCCTGCATGTCTCCCCTCATTCTCCTCCTCCTCCCATTCCCTTGCATTTTGCCAAGCACATGCAAAAGGCAAGGGAATGGGAGGGGGATCATGGGGGAGGAGTTATTTGTGGTTTTACCACTTTCATGAGGGTTCTGCACCCTGAACCCTCACAAAAGTGGAGGGGCCACTGTAATCATTTTGTTTCTTTTGTCTACTAAATATTCTTCCAACAGAAGTTGCGAGATGGGAAACAAGAAATGAACCAATGGCACATGATATTGAGCTCCATTCCCTCAGAAAAATTGGTTATTTATCAAATAAGCTAATAGATCAACAATTGGTCTAGCTTAGATTTGATCCTACAGCTTAAGATCAAATTGGAAGAGTTGGGAAGATCTTCCTTTTCTACTTCTCAAACATATGTGAGGCCATTGTAATCACCCCATCTAACCTTCTTGTTCCTTCCAGTATAGATTGTTGCTTTTTTATGAACTTCTTTGTTAGGTTATCCAAATAATATTGGCTTGTCTATTGTAACTGCTGCCAAAACCTAAAAGACGAGGTACGGTATGGTCTTAAATACCAAAAGTGGCCCTTTCCCCTTAATATCCTGGTTTGTATGTTTTACTTTTTCAATTTCATTTTTGCTACTTAATTTGCATAAGTGAGGGATTTAAGTTTGCACACACATTCCCCAAACCCCAGAAAAACCAAAGTTGTGAGTCATATTTTTAAAGTCTTCACTTGAATATGACAGAAATGTTAACATCCTCACATGAAAATGTGATTGCTCAGCTGTTATTTAAAGGTTTTTTAACATTCAGTTCTAGAGATATTTAAGCAACAAAGAATCTCCTTCATCACTCGGGGAAAATTAATCAAAAATCTCCGAAGAAAGTCATGAGATAAAGATGGAAGCACTCTCCTGGTTTGACTGAAAGTCATGGGCCTCCTGGGAGATGTATAAAATCTAAAAGCCTGCTTTAAAGGTTATGAACTAATCCCGTCTCCCTCTGTCCCTCTGTATCAAAGTATTAATTTCAGATAGGCGTCATAAATGTTTCCTGTCATTAGGTAAAATAAGTCATCTGTGATGATCATTGTTCTCCCGAGAAACTTCTTACTTGCTCTAGTCATGCATCATCTCTCTATAGATCAGAAGTTTTTCTTAGAGCATTCTGATACTCAGAATTTTCCTTCACTGTAGGTGTAAAATCTTCGCAACATCTCTACATTTTATCTTGGTTGTTACTTACAAATGATCATTTTATAGCAGTGAGTACACACTTTTTACAGTTGTGTATATTGTGTGTGTGGAGGGGATGGGAGTAAAGAGACAGAGAAATATTCAAACGTTTTTCCCAGAAAACTGTTTCTATCGTAGCTATGGAGGACTACATATCAAATCAATAATTTCTAATTTGCAAAGTAGCATTAAGTGGAACAGCTTGGATAACTGGCAATGTTATGTGTATCAACATAAATTCAGCCATACATCTGTGATATAAAATTTATGGCTAAGCTGAATGTTCAGTACCAAACAATTTTTGCTATGACTTATGAACAAGAAACTTCTCAAATTTTCCTTGAACCCCCCCCCATGCTCACAAATACTGACTTTTTTATACCAGTTCAGGGCAATGGCACAGTTGTACTCTGATAGGCCATTTCCGCACCGGGCTAGTAAAACGGTGCAGAGCGACCTCCAACAGAGGTCTTCTGCATCGTGGAGTGGACTGGGGTGGACTACTTTTTGTAGTTCCGCACCTCAGTCCAGTTCGGAGCGACCGGAACTGGTCGCGCAGTGTGCTTTTTAAAAACCTCTTTTTAGAGGTTTTTAAAAAACACGGAGCGCGCAACTCCGTGCCGCTCTGTCCCTGCGCTCCAGAGCAGATTTGCAGGCATGCGCAAGTGCATGCCTGCAGATCTGCCGGGGGCGGGCTTTAGGCTGGCGAGCTTCTCCGGTTGGTGGAGAGCCTCCACCAACCGGAAGCTGCCATTTTGGACACCGGAGCAGTGCGGAGCGACAAGCTCGTACTGCTCCTCATTCCAACGGACTCGCCCCGACGGAGAAGAAGTCCGGGGAGTCACGTCTTCGTGTGGCTCCTTCCCCACGTCTGGAAAGGGCCTGAGTTGCCATTTCTTTCTCTCAGATGGGGTTGGGCTTTTCTTCCCAGAGAGACAAGTGATACCATGTTAGATTTGGTCATGTACCACTGACAGGTCTTTCTCAGAAAAATAAGATGATGTTGTTGCTGCGGCTGCAGTGTCCCAGCTCCAGACAGGAAAAACGCATGAGTAAATTATCTTGGCATTAGGATTGGCTGCTTTGTGGGGGAAGGGGAGGACTTTAAATTCATTCCATCCTGATTATGAAATTTGCACATTTTTATTAAATCCTCTCTCTCTCTCTCTTTGGAAGGAAATGAAATTTCCCCTCATTTGCACTGTCCAGATTCATTAGCTACAGATATTCTCTGCTTGTAGAACTCTGTATTATACAGGGGTGGGTGGGGAGTTGGTAACTTTAATTTAGCTCTGATGTGGTCAAAATTCATTGAATACATAAAGATTCAATGCCAGAATTTTAAGCACTCAAAATCTCCGCTGATCACCCCCTCTTTGATAACATGACAATGATGTTGGGAGGAGGGCTGCACTGCTTACAAGATTTTGATCATTTCATGTTTGAAATAGAATTCTGACTTCTACAGTAACTAAAAATGTGAGTTTCAATGGCACGAACCGAACTTACTCCATTATAATTCAACAACAAGATGCCAGCACATATGCATACTGTAGTCTTTACAGTTTACAGTATTAAGCCTAAACTTTGGTGGGCAACCTTTCAGACAGGGCAGCATTGGCTGTCCAGGGAACCTTGAGGCTCATGCTCATGGTGTACCTTCTGACATCATTTTTTCCCTAAACTTGTGTATGACAAAATTGGTCCCTTAGAATTTGGGGCCCAAGGCAGCCATTTTTTGAAACAGGAAGTCAACCAGAAGCCAACTTTCCCAAATTCCAGAATCCTCTAGCCAACATGAACACTGGCCTTGCTATATGGGAGATTCCGTGCACCCTATTCCAAAAAAAAGTATCTTGAAAGCTGTTGTCACTGTGCTTTGTTCTTTAAAACACACACACACACAGAGAATCTCCCATCCAGCATGGACACTGTCCTTGCTAGATGGGGAGCTAGATCGGGAATTCTGAGAGCGATAGTTCAAAAAAGTAACTTTTCTTTTCTTCCTTTGAGCAAGTCCCAAATTATCTCTTTTGGCAGACTGGGAATTATGGAGAACAAGCTCAAAAGGGTAGTATGTAATCTCTCACAATGAGGTCTGTAAAGCATTTTCAGTTCAGAAATGTTGTATCAGCAGGGGAAAAATAGTCAATAAGCTTTTGCACAAGATATTGCTCCAGTGGAGCTTACTGTAAAGTATTCAGTATAGGGCCTGGATATAGTCAATGAAAATCCTGATGGCTAGAAAATACCATCTGGGCATATATACTTAAATCCTTTGTTGTGTTTCAAATCATTGTATTGGAGTTTAGAGGAAATGTAATATCTTGCTTGGCTGAAGTGCTAAATCCAACCGACTTCATGAGCCAATTTGAAGAGCTAAGAGAAAAAAATTTGATATGAGAAAGTCTTTATTGGCTAGATGGTCCTGAGGCAATATTCTTCACAAAAATGTTAAGCGCTCTCCACCTTGTACAATGCAGAATACCACACACTCATTACGTACGGCTCAAGATGCTTGCTGTGATACTGGGTCCTGATCGGCAATCCATTTCTTCATTTGAAGATCAATTTCTTGTCATTCCCTGCTGTAGCGTGTGTTTGAATCTGAAATAATTATGACAATTCTAAGGCAAAATTGTCTTTTTGGCAGCTACCCCATCACTAAATCGTTAAAAGACTAAGTGGATGGCACTCATTTTGAACACCTGTGGTAATGCATTCTTTGGCTTGCCAAGTCTTTGTTAAATGGCTGAAACAAGGATATGTATAGACCTTAAAGCCTTTTTGTATGTATGGGGGAAATGGGATAGTAGTGGTCCTTTCTGATTTAAATACCCAAGAGCTTGGAGATAACGTTGGCTGTTTTATTCCTTGCTGAGAAGAAAAGTATTTTGCTTTCAGTGAAATTTATAATAGAACGCTGAAGAACGTATGAACTATATTAGAACTTGAATGTTAGGCTTGAAAATTAATTTGGTAATGTTAAGTGTTGGAAAATTAATTTGCTAGAATAAACAGTAGTAACTGAAACTGTTTAATTCTGTACATTGCTGTTGATTATGCTCTTAGTGTTGGGCTAGGCCATAGGACTTAGAGAAAATAGAATGAACATTGTCACTGTTGGCCTTAGAGTAGCATGTTTTATTACTAGTTCCTTCAACAGGTCTGTTTTGTGTATGTGTGTGTGTGCGCGTGCGCGCGCGTGCTTTTAAAGTTGTCTTCCTCAAACGTGACAATCTTCATGGACTATTAACCTGTAATAACATTGCTGCCTGCTTATGGTGAGAATCCAGCATGTCTGGGAACTGCCAGATTGAGGAAGTCTGTCCCACAGTATAAGATTTCATCTTGCAGCCTCTTCAATCCTGCTTTTCATTCGTCTGCATCTTTCTTTTCTTTCCATCCTTACTTCATTCCCTTTTCAAATGCCCTGCTTGTTAAAGGTTAATAGGAAGGGATTTCTTTTGGTTAAAAGATACTGATCCAGTTAAAAGACAGCAATAGGCAGATAACCACAAAGATTGGTCAGTAGATCACGATTTTTGGGTGGATCTGTCTGAGCATATGTAGAATATTTTTCTGCATAGCTGAATCACAGGATATTTTCTGCCTGCCAGCTGCCAAACAACTGTGGTCTACAAAGATCACTAGTGATGATTTTGCCTGTAGTACAGAGCCAGGGATCCGAAACACAATTGTTTTAATCATCAGGTGTATAACAAGCCCACCCTTCTTGGTGCCAGTCTTATCTTAACTGTATGGAGCGGAGAAAAAGTAGGAGGAAAGACGGTGAGTAAAAAGAAGAAGGTAAGGTGGCAGTGAGAAACAAAGGGAGAAGCCAAGAAATAAATAAATGGGAGATGGGTCTAAACAAAACTTTTCACTTAATCATCCAAAAGTGTACACTATGTGAATAATACACTAAAGAATTGCAAAAGGGTTCACCACAGCTCATAATATACAATAGAAATAATCTCAGAATGCTATCAATGTGAGGGAGAAGTAACTGAAGCAGTTCATTCCCACTTCCAAATAAAACTCCAAACACTTTCATTTCAGACCCATCCATTGAGGAGGCACCTGCCTTTTGGCTTAAAAGGCCTAAAAGGCATTTCTGGAAGTACCCTCAAAATATTATAAAACAAATGTAGATTATATCACAACCCGCCATAGAAAATCAGTTTAGAATATAATCAACAAGAAGGTTAAATTACTAAACTGAATCATAATGCAGCTGCACCCCAGAAAAAACAAAAAAAAAAATACTTTCCTTCCCTACAGATCCGTGAGGGGCACTCCAAAAGGGCCTTGACTATTTTGAAGACTTTGGTCTTCTGCTAAATAAGCGCATCATTGTCCCAACTGCCATTTCCTTCGAAGACTTTCCTCCATTCTTTTCTATTTTCTTCTTTCCCAAACTTAGCTGTTCTTCTAGTCCTCAAGTCCAACTATCTGACTTGGGCTCAGAAAGTTCTCCTTCTCCTCTGCCCTGCTGTCTTCTCAGAGAAATCACATGAATTAATCTGCCTAATAACAGAGTCATGTGATATATTTCCTACAATTCTAATATTTCTTCTCCTGAACAAGCAGGTGTTCTTGTTTTACTGAATGTGACAGATATCATGGCATCTAACATAATAGATCCGTTTGATTCCAGAATTAATTCCAAGCTCTGATATAGATATCCAGCAGAATTTAAATCTATGTGCCAAGAAGTTTTCTGGAATAATAATTGCTTTCTGTAACCTCTTGTTTTAGCAGCAAGTTTTAAGCTTTTGAAAATGGATTAGGAGATTGGTTGAACTTGCCGCTATTAAAAACCACTCCATCAAGCTGATTTTAATCATCTAAGGTCATAAAGAATGGAGGATGGGAAGCTTAAATATACATTTATATCCACTTAAAGTTTCCTAGGAATTCTCTATTCGTCTTGTGATGAATGATCATGGAGTGTGTGCATTCACTGATTGCAAAAAAAAAGTCACAAATTGGTGATATTTTCCTGACATTGTCTCCTAGCAACACTTCACTGAGAAACCACTCCCATGCAGTCATTTTATATTTAACTGTGGCTGAAGAATTAGGCTTTCTCAACCTACAAATAATGATGCACAGGATATACAAAACTTTTTCTGTGGTGTTTTGGATTGATTAAAATGGAGTAGACACCTCACAAACATTTTCTGTGTTATATCCCCTGTGGAATGCCTAAACTTTTACCAATTTTTTTGAGATGTGGGGTTAAAGTGTTGATTTTATAAGACTGCATACCTTAATATACATTTAGATAATGCCTTCACCTCACTCAGTATTTTGCATTCAAGAAGCAAGTGAACCTTTCAAAGTCCCAATGAGCTATAGCATGATTGACTTTTGTTGCTATTCTCAATGACCTTTGTAATGTTGTTATCTAGCAAATATGCTTTGGCTTCATGAGAATGTCACTGACAGTAAATCCTGCTAATTCAGACCCCTGATTCTAAGCACATTACCCTTACTTATGTCATCACATAGTGAACATTCATTGGCTACACAATGACATTGCTGGCTCAAGAAGAACCATTTTTGAACAAAAAAGTAATATTGAAGCTATAGCGAATTATGATGATGGACCGGCATCAACTGGCACGAAAAAAAAATCTAAGCTTTAGAGAGTATATAATATTTTAGGAAATATTTCTATATTTATTTATGAATCTTAAATACCAACTAACATTTTTAACATAAACATAAACTAAAATTAAGACACAATACTAAAACAGTAAACTAAAAAGCACTAAATACTAATTCACTGGATCTTTAACTCACTAGCACTCTAATTCACTAACTGACTAAATACTAAACGGGTAAAATACTCTGACACTCTGACATACCATAACCAAACTTTAATGAGAGTGAAAAGATACGGAAAGGCTGAAAACTATTAATCTACCATTACAGGTCCACCTCAACAAACTACTAGTAACCATATGCATAAATTATTGCATCATTAGATTTCCTGTAACTCAAAAAGTCCGTAAACAATTTCCAGTCTTTCAAGAAATCTTCAATGGGCTTGTCTGTTAAAATGCACATTAGTTTAGCCATTTGGGATAGTTCAGCAACCTTAACAATCTAATCTTCTGTCACTGGCACTTCAGTCCATTTCCAGATTTGAGCAAATAATATTCTTTCAGCTGTTTTCATATAATGAAACAGAAGTCCAGATTTACTGTCCAAATCTTTCTCCGTAATACCTAGCAGAAATATTTCTGGATACATTACAAAATCTACCTTAACTTTTTTTTTAATTACCATGTAAATCTTGGATCAATAGTTTTTCATTTTCTTACAATTCCACCACATGTGAAAAAAGGAATCCTCCTTATCTTGACATTCCCAAAAGTGGTTTGAAATATTCTTAGACATTTTTGACAACTTGCTTGAGATTAAAAACCATCTATACATCATCTCGTATATTTTTGTTTAGACTGCTATACAAAGTAAATTTAAAACTGTTATAAAATTTATATCTAGACTACATTTTGTCCAATTCCACCAAATAGACATGGTGCCCAACATTTTGTACCCACTTTGTTTATACTTCATAATAGATTCATCCTCTGTCTCCAGATTCAAAAGATACATATACCTCTTTAAAATTACATGGTCATCTTCTTTACACAACTCTCAGTAAAACTACGGCAAGGTCTGCCTTATCATGGTTAAATCTATTTTAAGGTTGCATTTAAGCAAGTCAACTATGATCTTTGCCTTCCTTAAAAAGCATCTCCCTTGTTTTAAATTCCCAGTTATTTTATTCAAAATACAAGAAGTTTTCAGGATGTAGCCATCTCTGATTTTTTAAATCTGTTTCCTGAAAAAAGCTTTGTGTGCTGAAGTAGCTAATATTATCTTTTTTTTCTTTTTTAAAAATCTCTTTTTATATTATTTTAGAAAACATTCCAGATCCCTTGGATATTCCTTTTCATACATGTTGTCATTAAACATTAATAACCACCATAATAATTTGTCTGGGCAATTCTTTCACAAAAGTGATTAAGTGGCTCTGAGGTTAAGATGTGTATTATTTTATTTTATACATAGACTTGCTATTTCAAAGTGTTCAGAGTACTTACGGCTTTTCATATAGTGCCCCATACAAAATGTTGATCAGCTTGATATTTATTCATGCTTCCTTGTTTTCCTTTCTTTTTTTTCCCCCAGTAGATTTAATCTGAAACATCTTACATAATACCACACAGTACCTTTCCCCTTTTCCAAACAAATCCATAATCATTGTTACAGTAATTGGAGCCCCGTTGACATAGCTGGAATACCTTTCCTCCTATATTTTTCTAAACAATGGTAAAAACTAACATTTACAAGGAGTATGGAATGAAACAGATCAGTGTGATGAATATTACAGAATCGTAGAGAGAGAACCACTTGGATAAGTATCCCTAAGCTGTTTGTGAACTTTTGGAATGGACCTCATAATTTCAGCTGCTTTATTTGGATGGTTTGTTCTTGGTCTCTAAAGGCAAAAACCAGTTTTCTGCCACAAAATAAATTTTATTAAATATAGCATATTATAATCACCTTACTATAATATTATCATGGAAGAATATGACTTAGTCCCCATCTGGAAAAAAAATCACCATGGAAACCATATATGTGCTATTTCTTTTTTTAAATCAGAGAAGGAAGGTGCTGCAACATTAAACCCAAATTAGATGCTTACATTTCGCTCTCCCTCCTTGATATCAGGAAGATGTCCAAACATTTTAGAAGGGAAGTTGGTGAAATGTAAAAGCCCAGGCTTTAGAATATAGAGACAATGTTGCATCTCTTCTTGCACCTCCACCACCAAAACAAACTGGAATGGAACTGGTGATTTACAGAACCTATATGTCCATGGAAATGGGCTGAGTCTTTCTTTCTGTAGAATTATTGGGAAAATCATGGGGTATTCTTCCCTCCAAAACTTAGACTAAATTTGTGGAAGATGCTTCCATGCTTCTCAGATCCTTATCTTACTTCTATGCAGGTTGGAGGATGTTATGGCAGCCAAAATGTCTGGTTAGAGCTCTTTCTACATTTCCAGTTCTCCAAAATAAAGGTTTTGACACATGTTCTAAAGCTTTGGCTTTCTTCTCCTTCTCCTTCTCCTCCTAATTCTGACTTCTTGGTACCAACAGCAGCCATACTCACCAACATTTTACAGGTGAAAACTGGGACAATTGTAGCCAAGTAACATTAGAGTGTGGTCAAGATGGCAAAAGTTGTTAATCTGGAAAAACACATAGGAGAGAGGCTGAAGCAGTTTGCTTTTGCCTGAGGCTATTGGGAACGGCAAAGTTCTGCCCCTCTCTTCTCCCCACGCTAAGTTAACAGTGCAAACTACTTCTGCATTTTGAACTCAACTTCTGGCCATTGAAATAAGCTGCGGACAATGGGAAAAAGTAGGAGAAGAAGAGAGAAACTGGGAGATTTTAAACGCAGCTGAAAAATGAGGATCAGTTGTGCGTGTCTATGCCAAAGTAGGACAATTTGGCAGGGTAAGTTTAGAGCTAAAGACTCAATCTGAATCTTTCTCACTTATCAGTGATGATGAGGAAAAGGAATAAGAGCAACAGTGTCATTCCTCAGAGAATGTGCAGATGACCCTGGAAGATTCAGCACATGGAGTGCTCCTCACCAATCCCCAGAGGAGAAGTGTGGTAGTGGTAGTGGTAGTGGACTCCCTACTGAGGGGAACAGAAGCAGTGGTTTGCACACCTGACAGGATGCCTCAAGAGGTGTGCTGTCTCCCTGGTGCAAAAATCCAGAATATAACAGAGTGGCTGACAAGACTCAAACCCAGTGAACATTATCCCTTCCTTTTGGTCCACATAGGAACCAATGACACTGCAAGGCATAGCTTCTAGGATATCACAGAGGATTATGAGGTTCTGTGTAGGAAGCTGAAGGACCTTGATGCCATAGTTGTCAGTTCGTCTCTCCCTCCAGTTGAAGGACATGGCCAAGGAATGGAGAGAAGAAGAGTGGAGGTGAATAACTGGCTCTGCAGATGGTACCACTGGGAATGGTTTGGCTTCTTATACCATGGTGTGCGGTTTAATGAAGATGGATTTCTGGCAAGTGATGGAGTGCACCTTTCAGGATTTGGCAGAAAGGTTTTTGCTAAAAGTCTCACAAATCTGATCAGGAGGGCTTTAAACTGAGATATGCCGGGGGTGGAGACAGTATTCTTGAAGGCAGGAGTTCATCAAGTGCTGGAGATAATGTCTGAATGTTATGGGGAGCACTGGGTAAAAAGTCCAAGAAACCAACAGTGGGAGGGAAAAAAACTTTAAATAATTACCTATGGGAAATGGCTTTGAAAGTGGAATAATAGCACTATAACAGTCTAGTGTGAAAATGGCCATGGTTAATGGCATCACCATACAACATGCAAATACAGGGTGGGAGGATGTGGAGGCAGTTAAGGTCCAAATGTTGGGTAAGCTCTAAGAGGAGTATATTTACCTTCCTTGAGTGGAGCAAAGTGAAGCCTACTGCTTCAGTGGCGAGCCCAGGGAAGGGATTGTGTACCTCACACCTGGAGAACTGAATGATTCTCATCCCTTCTACACACACACAAAAATCTTTAACCTCTAGGCAAGGCCACCTTAGTCCAGAGTTTCTCATGATCCGGGTCATCCCTAATTTTCCCTAATCTAACAACTATGTGACTATGGTAAATAACTATGGTAAAAGGGTGCTATTTTTGATAATTCCTCTCTTCTTGCCCCTCTCCCCACTATTTCCTAGGATCCACCTTGCTTCTGATGGCATTCACAAATCTGTCAGGTTTGCTTTTGCTCAGTTTCTTGTGTTTCCAGTGGTAAATTTTGTTGTCTCATTACTGCACCGTTTTTTTTTAATGTCCCAAACAAATTTCATATGTAGCTTCATGCTTTTGTCGTCCAATATAGACGTATTATTACACAATTATGCCTTGCAAACTGCATGTCAAAATATGGAAAAATGTCAACATTGATATGTAACTGCATTCCAGTCCAAGCACTGCTTAAGGAAAAAGTAATTCAGTAATTTACTTTGCATTGACCCTCGTCAAGTCAGACAAGATGTTCGTTCTCCAGAGTCATGCTTTGTTGCTGAATTCACACGGGTAGGCATTTTATGACATTGTCATCCAAACAGTTATAAATAGCGTGCCCAAACTTCAGCCAACTGCCACATCAGGGTTGTTAAAAAAAAAAAAAAAGACAAAAAGCAGCTGGGACAAAAATTGTGCCAATAAATCTATCACATATATGTTGGTTCTGTTTTTGTAAAATTTTTGAAAGCAAGAAGGGCTGACAGCTACTCAGAACAAATGTTCCATCACTGTGAGCCTGTGTTTACTGACTTAGGATGTTTGTGAATTGTGGAATACCCTTAATTCTGCACCACACAAACAGTTCTGTCGACACAGGACATTTTTGTATCCTGCAATACACTGGGATTCTCAGTGGGGTCAGAAAGTATCCTAGATTAAGGTACTTCTTCTAGGTTATTGCTTATCTGACAGGATGAGGATTAAAATTTGAATCAAATGAATGCATCATCCACCCTAAGGTGCAAGGAGTGGACAGGAAATTGGTTAAAATAGCCTTCCCACATTTTATGACAAGATTTTCCCATGACTGACAGTGCTCAGACAGGAGCACTCTGAGGATCTCAGCTATTATTCCTAGGTATCACTTTTCCTCCCTGACAGGTACTGGATGTTTCTGTTTTAACAGGGGACCTCCAAGTTATTAAGATTGCCAGTTATGACTTTCCCAATTTAGAGCATAGTTGGAGAGCTTGCAAACTCTTCTTCAAGTTTAGCAGACTATGACATGACATTAAAGATGTATTGGCATTTATTGTGCCATTTAAAACATTGCAAATAGCATCAGCTAGGAGCTGATACTTATTGGGAGTACAGAAGTCATGAAGGCAGAATCTTTTCCTCATTCTGTGAAAGGGGATGAAATATAGAATGAAAGGAGTTTCAGGGTCCCAGAATGTCTGGAAAGCCTATATGCCTACGACCTGGGTGAGCAACAGAAAGGGATGGGACCCACTTTGCATAGAATCATACAGTTGGAAGGTACCGAAAGTGTCCTCTTGTCCAGCCCCTGTTATGCTAGAAGGCACAATGAAAGAACTCCTGAAAAATGACCATTCAAACTCTGTTTAAAGACCTCCAGTGAAATGGAATCCACCACCCTCCTGGATGCCATTTTTGCCTCTAAGACCCTCCATGAGGTGCACCATCGTGTTTGGTTGCACTGGAGGTGACACTGTGTTACTTTGGTGCACCATTTCGACCACTTTTCCCCTTGTTTTTTCATTGGGAGAGGTCTGGAATGGGTAGGCGATCAATTTGGCCTGTTTTCAAACGAAAAATTGCTTGAAAATGGCCATTCTTAACAAACTTGCAAGGTAAACTTTAGTAATTACCAGAAGGAATTTGGGGGCCACAAAATTGGGAGCTGGGGGCTACACATGCCCTGAAAATCACATTTCCTCTAGTCACCCTTAGCAGATGTCCATGTCTAATTCTTTTGTATTAGGAATGGGGCTGGTATGTGGGGATACCATTCTAAACATAAGGCTGTTTCTTGTGATGAAGCATGGTCTTTTTCTCACTTACAGAAATCCTAGTTTTGGCAGATAAAAAGGAGCAAAGCCAGCTGAACCTGCTCATCGTCTTTCCATTGGCCAGGCTGATCTTTCTTGGTTTGCTTTGGTTCTTGGTATGGAAGAGAAGATGGGGTCCCACACTATAGCCAGTGGGTCTTCTCCCTTGTTTCTCCAGTTTTTATAGCCCATAGCTTAAAAACAAATGTGTATACACTTTAATTTCATCAACTTGTCTTTGCTGTTTGTTTGATTTATAGATTTTAGCAGATGCTTGTAACTTACTATTTTGGATGCTGTAATATTAGGCTGAAATGCTTCATCAGGAGGGTGTAGCACAATTTTGTGCTCATAGAGTTATGCTCTGGTTACATTATGTCACCTGGTTGCACAATTGTGATGTTGCAGAGCCAATAGGCAATTCACAATGTGTAGCCATGTGCAATCATGCAAGCAATGCAAAATGTAGAATGACACACATTGACACTACATGTGAAACTCCACTTTTGTAAACTTCAGCCAAGTATGTGTTGTCATTGTGCATAAGACATCAATAGGAAACCAGCCATGTAATTTGTGGTTTGATGTGTGATTTTAGGCATTTGTAATTATGTTTTTAACTATATAGTTTCATGTACAATTTTGATTATATTTGTTAGCTGTCATAAGATCTTAGGATCTGAGGAATCAAATGAATAAAATAAGAAATAGATAATTCGCTAGACAGACAGACAAGATTATGTATGTGGCCAACTGATAGACTAGAATATCAGAAAGTTTTCTACCATTTAGCAGCAAAGCCCCTCTGGTTAAAGGTTTCCCATCTGAAACATGTCTTCCAAACATCACAGAGATAAGGGGCAAACTCTTTGCTGTATTGTTCAGCAGCTTCTGTTACATCTAGTCACCTATAGCCTAAGGAAGGGGGAGCAACACATCTCTTTCCATGCAGGACCATTGCAGTTGAGAGCTATTGTGGCTTGACACTCCCTGGTTTTTCCTGTATTGGAGTCCTTGCTGTGCTCTCAGCGCTCCTCAGATATCCCCTCTACAGTACTGTGGTGCTCTGATTTGGAACTACTGATGCAGCATGGGCAGAGGTGTTAAAACCACCTTCTCTGCACTGTGCCACTCAGGTTGGGGCTTTCATGTGGTCCCTGGCACCTATCCTCTCATGGCTTCTTTTGAAAGAGAAAGAGAATTGCATTGTGTGAGAGTCCTCCTCCCTAACTAGTTTCTTCATTTTCCAGACCTTTGGGGCTGTGTTTCAGATGCTGGTCCTGTATAGACAGTTTTGAATGGGCGTTGTATTTTTTATAGTTCTTTTGTGAGGATAGTAGCAATCTATCCACTCTCTTTTCCCTGTGTAGTTCCTTTATTGTGGATTAATGCAGATGCATATTTAGCTGCATCAATTGTATTAATTTTATACTTCTGCCTCTGTATTTGTCTGTGAAGCTTTGCAAAATATGTCGCTGCATTGCTGTCTATGGTTTCCATTTCCTGAACTTCTATTTCAGTTAATTGCTGAGTCCTTCTTGCCTTCTTATGAGTTGTGTATGCAATTATTTCCTCTCTAATGTATGTTTAAAAAAGTATCCTCTAGCATGTTTATAGATGGAACTGAGGGTGAATTAATTTCAAAGAACTCCCTGATCTCATTTCCCATTTGTGTTGGAAAGACCTCATCTTTCAAAAGGGAGACATTTAATTTCCAAATTGGTCCAGGAGGAGTTTCTGGTGCCAAAGTCAATACCAATTGTTCTCATATGTTGTCTGTTGTATATAGTAATGGGGGGACTTTTGCATTCCTAAGTTACTTTCATGAGGATGTTGTTTAGAAAAGAATAATATAATTGGAAAGAGTTGGGGAAAGCATGTTCATTTTTTTTTGTGGGATGTAACTAACACTGTCTATATATCATAGATGAATGTTTCCTCCAACTAGGCTGTGATGATGTCTTATCTCACCTCAGGTTTCAATTTAATTGGGCTTATACTCTGATCAATAACATGATTAGTTCTTTCCATACTGGTGAAAGAAGCAGAAACAGGGGAGCATACAGTGAAACCCACAGAAGAAACTGGAGACAGTATTTCAAGATGTTCAAAAGATGTCTTTTATTAGTCAAAAAGCCCAATACATTTTGGTCTTCTTCAGTTGTCCAGTAAATGGTATGACAGATCCTGGTCCAGAAATTTCTGAACTTTGATTCTAAATAGACTCTGAAGACAAAGCAACCATCTACTGAATATATTGAGGTGTGTTTCCAGTTTCTTCTGTGATCTTCCATATTGGTGCCATTCAGATCTATTGGGCTACAACTGTGATATACTCCAGTCAGCATAACCAATAGCCATGCTAGCTGGAAATGATGAGTTGTCATCAACAGGAGATCTCAAACGGTTTCAACAGAAGACCTTCTGTCGAAACCATGGCAAAATATAAAATGAATGAATGAATAAAACACATATGGAGAGCAACAGGTTGGAAGTGTCTGGTCTAGTGTCTCATTCAGTTCAAAGGGAAATAAGGGAAGATCGTTCAGCCATTGTACACCAAATTGAAACTCAGAGGGTGCAGGCATGTTGCCATGGAAAGGATGAAATATTGACACACTGGAAATAGCTGCCAATCCTGAAAAGGGCATTAACTGACAGAAGGCTTTTTTGGCTGCCATTCAGTGTCAGCTCCTGAATCTTTGTGTGGCTCCTAAATGACAGACTGAACAACTGAGGGAGTAATGGAAACCTCAGCACAAAAGCTCTGTGTGGTGTACAGAGGGAGAATGAACTCCATAAACATAATTTTAATAATAAGATTTATATGGGCTGTAGAATTCAGCTGGTCCTAGTGGAGAAATTTAATTTAAGTTACCATTTAAGTTAATTTAAATTTAATTTAAGTACAGCACAAACGTACATGTAGCAGTACCATCCACTGCCCCCACTTCATCAAAGAGATACTGTGAAAACAGTATTGCAAAAGAACTAACCATAAAGTATCACCATTTCTTTGAAAATGCAACAAGGCATTAGGAAGATCACAGTGTAGTCAACTGAAAAGAGAAGGGATCAAAATATATTGGAAGAGGCTTCTGAAGTTGTTTATTGTTCTTAGGAAGTGATAAAAGAAAATTGACACACACAGTGCCAAAGCATTATTGACATGAAAAACAATTACAACCATTTGGGAAACACTGCATCATTCAGAAATACTTCTTTCTTTTCTTTTCTTCTAATGTTTGCTTCATTTTGTTTTGAAGTGATGGATCAAGTCAGGCAAAAGTCCTGCTTAAAATGTAAAAGCTTTAGTTCTCTAAGGAGCCGAGTGGACACATTTCAAAACCAACAGATACATGTAAGCCACAGCATTCATTTTCTCTTATGTAAAATTTCTGGCAAAAGAGGAGAAAGGAAGAGGCAGAACATGAAAAGGAAAGAGCCTCCAAGGCACTAATCAAATATGAAAATTGACAAGGAAAGATGACAAGGGGAAGGCTGCCTTTTCCGACAATATCTGCCAAACATAGCACATAAATCATTCTGTATTAATGGTGGATTGATTCTATGAGCAGCACAATACTCTGTGTCCACATTCAAATATCACTTTCAGCTCCATCAGTTGAGAACAGAGGTCTCTATCAGTGCAACAGGTTTGTGTGTTTTTCTACAAGTTCACGTATGTTGCCTCAGTGTTCCTGGGTGTGCAGGAGGAAGATGAGCCCCAAATGGAGTTTACAGTCCACAGTAAGTCCTACATTTGCAGGTTTGACCTTCACAAATTTGATTATTCACAAGGCATGTGCTTGCCCCCCGCAATTCTCTTCCTCCCCTTCCCTTACATTCGTCATCCCAGATTTGTGAAGCTTGAGTTTAAAATGGAGATTTTTTTTTTCCTTTTGAGTGAGCAAAGCCTCCCCCACTACTGGAAGTATGTCCTCTCTGCCATATGGCTGCATATTCTGCTGTGTAATGGCCACTGATTGGTCAGGTGCTCTCTTCACTCCTACTCTTCCTCTCTGGTAGAAATCTTCTTTTTCAAGATAGTGACCAGAAGTACCTAAAAAGCCAGAACTCAGTGCTCCACTCTTCTCTGTTTGAGAGGAGAGTACTGGTAAGTGGTTTACCTTGTCTTTTTTCTTCCCCCCAGGAGCCCCAGGGCCAGTGGCAAGGGAATGGGAGGGGGAGCTCCAAAGGGGAATGGAAGGGTGATTGCAGGGGGAGTTATTTGTCTTTTTTCAACTTTCACAAGGATTTTGCACCCTGAACCCTCATAAATCTTCAGGGGCCATTATAATTATATTTTGTCCCTCACTGTATGAGGTATATTCCATAGCTGAGATCCTATGTCAAGTGGCACAGAGTTAATCTCTGCATGTGGACTTACTCATTAATTGTATTATGCACCAAATGTGCAACTGATTCCACAATCAAATGCACATGTACATAGATTCACAATCAAATGCACATGTACATAGATGCACAATGTACAATCTATGCTCATGCACAATGACTCTACATGTGCAGTCTTGAACTGAAGGTGGATGTTCCACATTGGACAAAAATTTCCATCGCTTCTGTAGGAAAACTTACATATGCATAAGACACCACAGAGTATGGCCTATGTATTTTCACACCTCCCCACAAATGAATCTGATCATCAGAAGAAATTTTGAAGAATGAATGAAGCATGCCCCTAATGAAGCATTAGAGACAGTGCAGTGTAATAATTTGAGCATTTGAGGGTTGTACTAGGACTCTGAGTTTGAATCCCTGCTCAGCCATGGAAACCCACCCAGTGACCTTGGGCAAGTCACACTCTCTGAGCCTCATAGGAACACAATGACAAACCCTTCTTCAGAAATCTTGTCAAGAAAAGCCCATAACTGGATTGCCTTGAGATTGCCATAAGTCAGGAATGACTTGAAGGTACACAGTAAACAACAATAAATGGATTTAAAGCTTAAAGCTAACCCAGGCTGGAATAAATTTGTCCAGCGATTCAGCTAGAATCCCTATTTGAAGAGGCAGTCACATTTGTCAAATAATTTAGAGGACTGGGGAGGCATCCTTACTTTTTCAAACAGGCAACAGAGATGGGAGCATGAGTTAGCTAAACACGGAGGGGTCAATGGGATGACCTCGTATAACTCATTATTAGAACGCTGAGTAGTTTGAAGGATGGTATGTTAGTATGTGATTTAAATGCTTGTTGCTTTATAAAATAGTAAAATTTGTTCCTTCTACTCATATAAACCTATCAACCCATCAGCTTCCTTTCACCCACCTGAGTGCTTCTTTGGCTCCACCTGTTCCCCCTCTCAATTCTAAATGTGAAAATCTCTGCCCCCTCCACCCTTGCTGATCTCACCTTCAAGCCCTTTTTCAAAATGATCTCTATTTCAAGCCATTCCATTTCCAGGTTATAAGACACCAAACAGACGAAAGTCAGAGGAGGTGGGTGAACGCTTCTCCAAGGCGTTGTAACTGTTTAAGACTCACTGAGTTACACTTTACATTTGTTTTGAGAGCACTAGCACCGAACTGATTTTAGGCAAGATGTAAATGAGTGTAAATGACCCAATGTAAATTGCTAAGTTTAATTAAAGTTTCTATATGCTTAGTTCTTTTTTAAAAAAATCCAAAATAAATTGGTCTCAAACATGTAGATGGTAATACAATAATTTGACACACAATGAGAAAAATGTAATAATCTGTACTTCTTTTCAAACTAAGGTGAATTTACTTAGGACATACTCAACGAAAAGCATCAGAATTGGTTGTCTGGTAAGCACAAGAAAATTTGAGAGACATGGAAGTCTTTCATTACTTTTCTTCCCACTGCTGTGATTGGCAGCATCAACAAACAAGATTATTTCACGAACTAAAGGAAAAGAAAGGAAAAATCCTAATAACTGTCCCTATCTTTAGCTTTGCATGGAACACAAGATGACTGATTTAGGGACAATTAAAGGACAATTCTTCGGTAAGTCCTTCCCATAACTGTGCTAAAAGTAAGCAATAAAATGGTCAGAATGTAAAAGAAGGAAGGTTGTAATTAAAGGCATGGTAGTAACTGGTAATTGAATGTTGGACTATGACCCTGGAGACAAGGATTTGATTCTCTGCTTGGGCATGGAAACTCATTGAGTGGCCTTGGGTGTATTACACACTCTCAGCCCCAGAAAACCCCATGATAGGTTCACCTTAGAGTTGCCATAAGTCAGAAATAACTTGAAGGCACACAAAAACAACAAAGTCATTGGGAGGGTTGCTAGGCATTTGCCTATCTACCTGGAAATACTGGTTCAGTAATTGTATTAAAATGATTAAACATAGCTACAAATCTGATTTGGAAAAATATGGAGGAACAATTAATAATGTAACAATTATTCTATCAATGACAGTTGATAACAGTTGATAATGCAACAATCATTTTAGCAATAATGCCATCTAGGCTCTACATAATGAGTAGGTGAACAAAGGATGGTAATTTTAGAGAAAAGGGCATGCCTAGGAGTACCATAGATTTTCAGGTTAAAACGGGTATGTCCCTGCATTTGCAATGATGCCTTTTTCTGCTGAAATGATTGTCTATGAGACAGAATTATTTAATTGCCTGTTACTAAAAATGCCAGTGTATTTGGCTATATGAGGTTGACATGAAAAGCAGAAATAACTTCTTTGCATGTTTTTTGTGTTTTGCTATTTAATTGTCCTCACTTTTTACCATAATAGTTTGTACTTTGGATATCTCTTAGAACATCTTCTTAATTTAGGTGACTACATTTCAAGTCAAAATATCAACTGGCATAGGGGAAAAAAAAAAGCAGGAAAAGACCTTTCTCTTTCAGCATGTGAATATGAATGAAGAAGACAAGGGTGAGATTTACTAGCCTATGAGCTCTGGCGAATAGGGGGTTCAGTTGCAAGAGGTTAAAAGACTTTATCATAAGACTAGCCTATGTCAAAGAGCTGTCTCCATAGGAGGACAGCCAGAAGAGATACTGCTTCCAGCATCAGTGCACATTCATTATGCTGATATTGCAGTGGTAGGATTGTTATTCCATCATGGTATATAAATGCATGGCATACATGTTGAGATAATGCCTAAACAGGAAGAATATGTTTCAACCACACTTTTCACTATGCATATTTTTAAAATTCATCGTTACTTTACATAATCAGTTAAATCTTAACCATCTTTAGTAACGTTTACATTTTTTTAGAAAAGAACTTTCTTGTTCTTTCGTGGGACATGTTATATTCAACACATAATGACAAAAAAAGTGGCACAGTCCACATTAACATCTTTAAAGATATGTCATGTCCCAATTTCTAGAATTGCAAAATTAATGCAAATTAAGTAATTAACATATTAAAAGAATACAATTTTTATTCTTTCCCACTATTTCCTTCTATGTCTTTTCTTGGCAGTTAAAGGCCTAACTGGTACAAACTTACTGCACTTTTGCACACTGTACTTCTTTATCTACTTCTGCAAACCTTCATCTAATCAGTCTTGGGGAAGATGTGGCCTTCCAGGTGCTGTTGTAGTGCAAATCTCATCACCCTTTACTATTGGATATGCTGGCCAGGACTGATGGGAATTATAGTCCAACAGCCTCTGAAGAATGATATATTTCCTACTCTTGATGTAATAGAATCTTTCCAGTTTTGCATGAGAGGGAGATTGACCTTAGCTTTCTTGCAAGTGAGATGGGGTCTCCACCATGTCAGGCAATCTGCCATGCTGCGTACTTTCTTTATAACTCACAGAGAAGAAGAAAATTGTTTATGACCACTCACAAATTTATTCTAGCATTCCTTCATTGCTGTGAGTGTGAAAATGGAAGATATAGGAAGGTCCACAGCTCTCATCAGTGAAATAGAGCAGAGAACTAACAGCATTCCAACTGTCCAGGAACTTGGGCCTTCAACCTTTTTTCCCCATCCCTGCTTTCACACTGGCCTTTAGCTGATGCCACATGTTGAAAGGTGGACCCCAAAGGGTTTTTTTTTTTAAGAGGATAGTTGGTTTCTAGTGGTGTTTAGTCAATAGTCTCAAAATGTAATCCTTGTTTTAAAAGCTAAGCAGGTTTGCACTTGCATGGGAGACCACATGAGAAAATACAGTTTGAAATTCTGAGCTTGTTGTGGGAAGAATGTGATGGAAATTGAACCTTAGGTAGAACATTCTTCTTTGAGACGACCTTTTCCCCTAGCTGCATATACAATGAGAGTTTCTCTATGACCTGTGATGTCACATCAGGCAGTGTGTATATTTCATATTAGAAGAAACAGAATGCAAAGAGATCTGTGATGGTGGCAGCTTCATATTATACCATTTAATGAGGCTCATAATTAACATATTTTAATGGCAATATAATAAATTAGCTTACACACTCATCTCCGCAAAGGCTAGAAACTCCATAATGGTCTTTGTTTTTTAATTTTTCCCCCCACTTCCTTCAGTCCTTTTCTTTCTCAATTATCCTTTTCTCTCTCTGCTCTGGTACTGCTTCTGCATATCCTTCTGTAACACCCTCACATCTGCCCTAGCAGCTTGCAGGATATTTTTCTTTTTTTGCTTCCTTCTCATTCTTAAAATGTAGAAGACAGTACGAGGGAAGCACCTTGGCACTAGGTCTGTGACCTAGTGATTGAAGATGATCCTTCAGGCTAAAGATAGATTTAACAACATAAAATTAGCTTTTTCGTTGAAAAAGAAAACTCAGAGGTACATATCCCAAGATCCTCTTAAGATGCTCTAAATATTAGGTGGTGGGGTTGTACAGTCTTGGAGCTATAGCAGCTGTGGAGCTGCGGCCATGTAATGTGAGGGGCCAAACCTGTGAGAGGGACAAAAGTGTCTAGGAAACCAGCTTTCCTACATAGAACTTGACTTTCAATATACAGGGTCAGGCACTCAGAAATCTCCCCACTAGTGGCATGGGTGCTTTGAGTAGTATTTCCTCCAATTGCTGTGGGCTCTGCTGCATTCATGATTGTCATCAGCCTTTACCTCTTTTCTTGATGGTACAGGCATTTGTTTTAGCAGTAGCCAGCTCATGGACAAGTGAGTAGGGATCGGGGAGCTTTAATTGTAGGGATGGGAGAGCTTTAAAAGGTGAGTAGGGATGGGGGGGAAGTCAAGGTTTGGTGAGGCTTGCATAACAGCTACTGAAAAACAGTAATTCCAGGGTCTGGAGAACTGAGCAGGTGCCCTTTCACACCACACAATTGTAGCTCGTTTTGCCACTTGAACTGCCATGGTTCTATCCCATAGAATCCCAGGATTTGCAGCTGAGGTAGGAGCATTTAGAATCCTCTGCCAGAGAGCTCCGGTGCCTCATTAACTACAAATCTCAGGATGAAACCATAGCAGTTCAAGTGGAATAATACTGCTTTATTTTCATAGGCCATTTCCACACAGGGCGAGGGAATTGCCCTGTGACGCTACTCACCGGACTTTTGGGCTCCCCGGTCCGGTCCAGGCTGCTCCGGAGCAGTGCGCGGCCACCGCTCCGCACTGCTCCGGGGACAAAATGGTGGCTTCCAGTTGGTCGAGGTTCTCGACCAACCGTTGAAGCTCTCCAGCCTAAAGCCCGCCCCCGGCAGATCGCAGGCTCGCACCAATGCGAGCCTGTGAATCTGCATAAGGAAGCAGGGTCGCAGTGGCATGCTCCGTGCTTTTGAAAGACCTGTTTCTGGCAGTCTTTCAAAAGCACTCTGGACGACCACTTGGGGTCGTTCCGGAGCGGGCTGGGGTGTGGATATACGTTAAGTAGGTACAACCCAGTCCACTCCCAGGTGCAGACGTCCTCCCTGGAGGACGCTCTGCACTGTTTTAAAAACCCCGTGTGGAAATGGCCATAGTGTGAATGCCATCCCCCACCTTAGCAGTAGCAGTCCAGAGTGGCAAGGGCCCTGCCAGGATGGGGTGGAAAGCAATGAGTTTTCCACCCCTACTACCTTGCTGCCTGAGGTGATTGCCTCACTGACCTGAAATGGTAGACGCAACCCTGATATAGCCCTCTTGATGTTGTCACACTACAGCATGCAGCAGCCCTAACCCACATTGTCAATGATAAGGAATTCTGGGAGCTGCAGACCAAAAACATTAGGAGAACCATTTGATTTCCTCCGCTGCTCTGAGCCATCTGAGCCTAGATCAACCCACCGTTACCACTGCAATGTACCAAAAACAATACTGGAAGATTTTTTTTTTCATTCAAAACAATATAGGTTTAAAATGAAACTGTGGTAGGCAAAAGTTGCCTGACAATTATGCACTTTTATTAAACAACTGGAATAGCATTGATTTAAAATCAAGAACAAATACTTCACAGCCTGAGAGTAGACTTTATATAGAGTTAACTCAGACTAATTGAAAATAATAAAGTATTTGCATAATTGTATTCTGGAGATTGTTTCTGCTCATTCTACTGAAATCTCCAGAAACAGAGGGAAGCAAAGCTCACTGAACCACTATTCCCAGACATACCCCCTTCCTTTGCAATAAATCACATTAATACAAATGATAAGCACAAGAAAGATTGTCTGCTGTGCATTAGTATTAATTACGCTCCCAGCAATCTTTTCCTTATCAGACATGATAATACCACCAAATGCTAGTGCATGAAACTGTTTCTGCTGGTTCATTGTGGATTTATTTCAAAGGCTGTCATGCTGGAATGTAAATTCAGTGATACATAATGGAAATGAAAGTTTCAGGAGTCCCAAGCTGGAATTGTAATGGTTTGCTTTACTTTATTTACTTCATGGTGCAATCTCTCTTTTTCATACTTTGCCTCAGTGGTAAACTTCAGGAAAGCAGAGAACCTGAACACATGCCAAATTTATTAACAACATTGTAGCTAGTGCCACAGATACGCCTAATAAATGGCATCAAAACCAATAAGTTTGTGTGTACACAAATGTTGCCAGCAGATGGAGTTTTTTCACCTCATAAACAGATTCCTTAAGCGGCTAAATATTTTAATACTATTTTTTTTTTACAGAAATGTCCCTTATACCAGCTGCAATCTTGCATAGTCTGGTGGGCATTTTTTTAATGCATAGGTATTTAATCCTGTACATTTATGATATTAGTCATGAATCTTTTCCAATGCTCTCTGGAGAAAACAAAGAAAGAAATTTCTGCTTCTCTGCCTCATTCTCAGGGCACTTTTGAACGTCTTTTAAAATTCTTTAAGTCATATTTTGAGCTTATCTTATTACTGCAAGGTGGCCAATGATTCATATTTCTACTGCGCATCTCTCCCTTGTTCTGCAGCCTTCCCAGCTGCCGTCAGTTTCCTGATCTGAAAAAGCTTAATGGAGGAGTTCCTTCATCCCCTTGGCTTTAGCTGAAGTGTAGGCAGGAGGTATTGCTGCAGACTGCCACAGAAATGATTGTACATTTCTGAAAGGCAGGGCATTTCCTTATAAAAAATCTGCAAGAATCCAGAACCCCATCCTTGAGAATCTCACCGAGATTTTCTCCTTTGTTTGAGGATCTAAGAATTTATCTTCTGTCAAATTGAAAGAGATAGAATATATATAGAAAATATAGAAGACAGTTTGGCACACTACTAATGTGAAGCATAGGAGAAACCATAGAGCAGAAACTAGAATTTTCCAGCACATTCAACATATTTGTCTAGCATTTCCAGTTCCTACAGGTTTTTGTTCTGTCTGTGCTAAGCAATTGGTCAATTTTATGATCATCTACACTACATTCATGGGCAGGACATAGGTTGTAGAAGGAAAAATGCATATGCAAGAAATCTCCTGATGTATCATACTACCTTTCTTTTCTCTTCCTTGCCTCATGTTTTACTCTTTTAATGTCAGACTGAAGTGCATGAAGACTGACTGGAGATGTTCTCTGTTGTCTCAAGTGCCCAAGTTAATACAATGTCTCCAGATTATACAGTTTATACTCTGCAGATGGAACTGGCATGTGGCAATGCAGGAGAGTTAAACTGAAGCAGGTTGCGGTCCATGGGTATATTAATATGAAAAAGTTAAGAAACTACTTAGAAAGTCGTAAGTTACTAGTTACTATTCCATCTAGATAGTAGCGTTAGATGTGTGATAGCTTCAGTGGCTTAGACTCTATGTGTCTTTTCCAGTGGGGGAACAAATCTGGTTCACATTTTGCCACTGACAGATATCCATCTCAAACATTGTGCTTGGGCTAAACACGTCATAGGATATCATAGCCTTGTTGTCCAGGTAATGCATATATTTAGAGCATGGCCCTTAACAGCTGCAATTTCCTGGCATTTAGGAACTTGAGTGATCATGGAAAGCCCCTAACACATGTTAGAAGAGATTTTAAAAATTCAATTACATAAAATAGTTGTAGATGGAAGTAGTTGTAAAGTAGTAGTAAGTAAGTAGTAAAGTAGTGGTAAAGTAGCAGATGGAAGTAGTAGTAAAGTGCAATTTGAGGAGAAGAATCAATTCAGTGCCAGCAAGTTCATCTCAAATAATGTTCACATTCTCTGAGGATATGGACTGAAGACACATGAGGCAATTAAGAGCCTTTCCACACTCCACTGTTATAGTGCTATTATTCCACTTTTAACATCAAGTCAGCCGGCTGGCCCCTCTCATAACTGCAAACTCCAGGATTCCATAGGATGTTGAAAGTGGAATAATAGCGCTATAACAGTGTAGTGCAGAAAGGTTCTAAGTATCAGATGGGTTAGCACCTAGTTGGGAGACTGCCTGAGAAACCAGTATACAGGAGAAATGTAAGATATCAATGAACAAATGTGCAAGGAAATAAAGTATTCATGCTGCATAAGTGTGTGTGTGTGTGTTTAGGGGAATGGGGCTGACTTATTACTACAGTTGATGCTGTTTTTACTTGAGGGAACAGAGTAAATTTTTGCCATATCCGAGAGAAAAGCCAAAATGAGCCTTCTCCAGCTGCTGACACTTTACTTATGATATTACCTTCCTTTCCTTCACAGCAGACCCTTATGAATTGTGCTGCCACTGTGAATGTGCTATCAGGAATTGGCTTTGCTCTTTAGAATACAGAAACATTTATTGATAACTTTGCATCACATATACAAGATCCCCATGGTGCAATGTTCTGTGAGCCATAAGCTTTCCAGCTGTTTGTGAAGTGATTATTCCGTGTGTGTCTTTTTGTGTGTATGGGGGAGCGGGTGTTGAGCTTGACTGCTGGGAAAAGCAGGAAGAACATTTTTTTTAAAAAAATCCAACTGATAAAATTAAACTGGAATTTTGAATCAACAATGATGAGTCAGCAAAGAGTCCAAAGATGACATTAAAGCTGAACATGAGGGTGTAAATCTTTGCTTATTTCATTCTTGTGTGGAAAAATGAAAGGTTTCATAAGGATTGTCCCCAAAGGATTTTGCAAATTTTTCAGTGATTTTTCCTCCCATACTGTTGTACAAAATCTGTTTGTGAAAAAACGTTGCCCAGCATTCTATGTCAGCTACTTAATTAGTATACTTTACTAAACCTCTCCAGCGCCCCCTCCACCAATCTGTCGGAAACATCATTTACCCATGAAAATGGACTATTTAGTTATACAATTACAGATAGGTAAGTGCTCCATATTCACAAACAGTACTTAGGCATGATTGTGACACTGTTGCTATGATGGGCCCTTTTCGCATGCTGTTTCTAAAGTGAAAGGGCCCCTTGAGCGTCGCGTTAATGGGAGGAGCGGTCCGTACGACGCACTCCCATTTACGCGATGCTCAAGAGCTGGACGCAGAGCTGACACGCACCTTTTTATTTTCGGCTCTAAGCCAAAAATGGTGCGCAGTCGCACAATGCTCCTGGGGCCTGCGTGCACTTACCTGCTGTGCGGTGCGTCGGGAGCCGGGCCGGTTGTGCTTCCTGCCTCAGTGTTAGCCTGCAATTCCCAGGTTGCGCTGCGGTACGAAGGGGCAGCTGCGGTAAGGAAGGAGAAGCGAAGTGAGCGCCTCATGCAAGGGGCTGCTCGCGCGAGCGCCGCCCCCCACCTCCGCGAACAGGTAAGGTGCGGAAAGGGCACATGACTGCCTCCTTAACCTATTTTATTGGGCCTCAGTTGCATGGAGAGAAGGAGGTCCATTCTGCTAGTGATCAAAGCATGGGAGAATGATGATTCTCATAGGTTTAGGAGGCTGGGTCAGGAGAAGTTACTTACTTATGTATATTAATTAAGCAGCTGATGTAGAATACTAGGCCTTGGGGTTTTTTTAAACAAAAAACTAGCTATTTTAACAAAGAACAGGGTCTGTTTTCTGCACAGAGTATTGTATTTGCACAAAAAACGTTTGTTTTGGGCATTCCTCCCCCACTGCACCAAAAAGTCTAAAATGTGAAAAAATCTCATGGTAGTTGCTGATTTTCTTGACAAGGAGTCTTTGTACGTTGAGCTATCTTTTTTTCATCAAGGGTGAGAAAATTTACAAGTATTCTCCCTAATTGCAACATTTTGTGGTGTATGTGTGTGCATGCAGAGAACGATATAACTGTTGTCACAGGAAGGACCGAAAACTCCAGAGACCAAAACATCACAGTACAAAACTTCAGGAGCTGTTAGTGCCTTGGATTTGACTTCCTAGTCACCTGACACCTAGGGAATACCTCTTTCTGCTGTCTGGAAGAATTTTAAACCCCCTTTATAAGTAGGAAGACTTTAAGCACCTTAAAAACAAGGTTGCTGTCTCTTTAACAGCTAAAAATAGCACTTGATATGATGATACTTTCAATTTAAAATGGACCAAAATTATATGGGTTTAAAAGAAATGAAAATGAATTGGATGTATTGATGAAAGGAGACCAGAAAAAGAGAATTTCTAGATTTTATAAAATATTGCTACAAAGAGAGATGGAACCAGAAACTGTTAAAAATAACATGGTTAGATGGGCTCAAAATATAGGACATCCAATTGAGTTGGATACATGGTTGAGGGCGTGGAAGACAGATGTAAAAGTTACACCAAGTTTGAATTTAAGAATTTTTTTTTTATAAAATGTAATATAGATGGTACATGACGCCTGTAAAACTGAAAAAAAATAATAACAAGAAATGGAAATGAAAAATGTTGGAAATGTGATGAGAAAGAGGGATCCTTTTTTCATATGTGGTGGACCTGTAAAATAGCAAAAAAGTTTTGGAAAGAAATACATGATGAAATTCAAAGAATGTATGGTTTTAACTTTGAAATGAAGCCAGAACTCTATTTGTTGAATATATTAGGACAACAAAGGCCCTTTCCACACGTGGGGCGTGAATTGGGCAGAAACGGGACTCACCGGATTTCTTCTCCATCCGATCGAGTCCATTGGGACGAGGAGCAGTGCGAGCTCGTCTCTCCGCACTGCTCCGGCGTCCAAAATGGCGGCTTCCGGCTCCACCAACCGGAGAAGCTCGCCAGCCTAAAGCTCGCCCCTGGCAGATCTGCAGGCACGCACTAGTGCGAGCCTGCAAATCTGCACCGGAGCGCAGCGACGGAGTGACACAGAGTCGGGTGCTCCGTGCTTTTGAAAAACTTCTTAAAAGAGGTTTTTAAAAAGCACGCTGCGCGACCAGTTCCGGTCACTCCCGGGTGGACTGAGGTGTGGAACTACAAAAAGTAGTCCGGCCCAGTCCACTCCATGGTGCAGAAGACCTCCGTCGGAGGTCGCTCTGCGCCATTTTAATAGCCCTATGTGGAAAGGGCCAAAGAGAAATGAGATCTCATCAAAAGTCATTGTTATATATAACAACTGCAGCAAGACTGACTTACGCTCAACATTGGAAAGAAAGAAAATATATTGATATAAGAGAATGGAAATTCAAAATCCTGGATATGGTGGCGACAGAAAAGCTAATTTTTTCACTTAAAAATAAGCCAGTCCAGGGCTTTGAAAGAGAATGGCGAGAGGTATTGAACTGGATAAAAGAATGAAATAGGGGAAAAGAAACAAAGGCTGTGAGAAAGGTGGAAGACAAAATGAGGTGTTAAAGATAAAATGTAAATAGTTAAATATAAGCTAAAAGTAATAGTTTACGATTGTTGTAAAATAGAGATAATGTACGGAATGGAAAGTTTATACAGAATGGAATGTTAAACTCAGATTCAACTGGGAAAATGGGTGTCTGGAAGTGGGGAGGGTTTTTTTTTTATTGCTTTTCATTTAAAATTTTAATAAAAATTATTTAAAAATAAAAAAAGATATGATGATATTTTCAGAAATACTCTCCTGCACTGCCTATAAATTCTTGTCAGTTGCTCCCAGTCAGTGTAGATGTGACTTTTTGATAGTGTAGTCACAGGGCTGTTCTCTGTGATCCTGAAAGTAATTTCCAGTCCTTGGGTAGGAACTACAATGCCAGCCATAATACTAAAACTGTTCCTGATCTAGTTGCCTTACTTACACCATGCCTCCTCCTTGAATCACTTACTGAAACCAGATGATGGGATCTCAGATGAAGCAGGGTAACAATGCAGACTGAATTCCAGTGTACAGCTTGTAGCAATGACCATAACTCATGAGATAACAGTACATAAGCCTTCTCTCCATACTTGCTGACTACATTGCAGTTTGGACAAATACTTAAATTCCTCTTTCTAAATATGGAAGTAGATAATGGGAGTGGGTAACCACTGGTCAGGATTACTGGGAGATGGAATCCAAACCCTTTAGAGCAGGTGAGGGCAAAGTACCACCTCTGAGATCTTTGTTTGGAACCACAAGAACCCCACAGCTAACCCTCCATTTTTTCTTCATTTTTAAAATGAATTTTAAACTAGAAATATCATTTTTTTTAAATTTAAAATGCCCTTCACACATTTTTTTTAAGCACAGGAGAAACAAGGAAGTAGACCAGAAACTAGCTTTCTATCATTCTGTCACTCCATTTCCAGTTTAATTCTTGACTTAATAAGGGCATCTTCCAGGTCTAACAGAGCCGGGGCGAAATTGCTCCCTCTAACTCAAGGGTGTGGTAGGGATTTTTAGTTTTTAAAAGTTTTGAGAAAAAAATTAAAAATTAAAAAACGGAGGTTGGGGTGTGATGGGTGGGTGTGGCTCTCCAAGGTCCTACCTGTGGGGGAAGCGCCGCTTCCAACTCCAGCTAACAGTCGACCTTGACTGTGAGAGATCCCAGCTGGGAATGGATTTTATACACCATAGTCAGGAACATGGAACCAGTGAAGCCTAATTGCTTTTCTGAGGGTTCATCAAGGAACTCTCAAGATGTAAACAACCATGACGGTGTAAGAAATGCATGATATTTGCTCCTGCATACACTCTTGATATGTGAAACCAGTCCTACGCAGTGCCAGTGCAAATGCACTGGGATTGTTCTGGAGCGAGCTGGGGTGCAGATCTACGTCAAGTAGGTCCAACCCAGTCCGCTCCCAGGTGCAGACGTCCTCCCTGGAGGACGCTCTGCACCGTTTTAAAAACCCCATGTGGAAACGGCCTTAGAGGAACTGTTTTACCGTAGTTTTCTTCCTTCCTGGATGGTGAACCAAGAACCATAGTGCTGGGGGACTTCTGTTCAACTGCTTAGCCATTGGCCTGTGGGCTCCCTCAGGGTTTTCTTCTGCTCCCCCATGCTATTTAACATGACCATGTTGGATCAAATTCCGCCTTGGACAGTTTTTATGGAAAGGAAGGGTATGTACTAAGTTCAGCAATCTCTCACACCTCCTGGCTGCCCTCCTACTCCAGGCCTTCTGATTTCCACGTAGCATGAAATCAATGCCAGGGATTCCCACATGCAGCTATTTGAACAGAACAGGTCCAATGAGATGATCATTTTTTTTTTGTAAATATGCTCTTCTAATTGGTGAAAGATTTCTGTTTGTCATATCATGTGATTTTCTTCACCTATATATGTTCCATTTCATGTTTTTTTTTAAATAATTTGCTATTGGAAGGTAAGCAAGCAATTAATTTGTAGGGCTAATTGCTGAAACATATATCTCTGAGGAAATCCTGCTGTTTATGCATGGGAGGATGGAAATGCATCTCTAAACATCTTATTTGCCTGCATCACTGTCTGATGCAAAACAATATTACACATTTGCCATATGATCAATGACTGATATCATGGTTCCAATAATTTTGATGACTACTGTCATGCTTCTGTTTAAGTAATTATTTATCCTTGTACTGAAGACAAGCAATCATCATTCTGTAGAGCACACCATTTTACTGGGAGTACTACCTGATTTATTCCTTCATTCTCTACTGTATCTGTGTTTTAGTGCCACCAGAGCAGAACTTTGCAGAATCTGTGGGAGATGAAATAGCATCAACATTCAGCAAATAGGGCCTATCTGAGAACAGTGTAACTTGGCAATAAATTTAGTGAAGAGAAAGTCATCTTAAGCCCTGACAGGGATGGATTGCTGAATCATACAGAAATAGGAGAAGAGTCTTCAGTTTCTATCTCATAATACCTTACAGCCATACAAACTGTGCTGACTGTTATTTGGTTGAAATGGCATTCTGAATGCAACCTGCAAGCTCACAGAGCTTATTTCTGCTTTCCTGTCCCACTGGATTAGGTTTCAGTGTCCAGACTGTGCACAAGCATTAGCATAGATTCAGTACTTGAATCCTAGGTGTGATAGAACTATATGTGAGAATCCTGCTAATATGAAAAGGGAGGCAACATTTTAAAAGCACTCCCATTTTCAGAGCTAGTGGAATAGTCCACTTCTAAAAAGTTGTGCTGCTTTATGGCAATATACTCAAAATGTTCAACTGTATTTTGTTTGCTTATATTTAGTCTACATAGTAGGAAGTGATAGGCACCAAGATTCTCTTGTTGTTATAAAACAAATATAGGCACATTTCAGGACTGTATGTTTTATTTTTTACAAGAACTCTAAGGTCTGGAGCATCATCTGTCAATGATGGACTGGAGGAAGGCAAACAAATTGAAACTTCATCCAGACAAGACAGAGTATGCCCCTGGTTAGTCAAAAGGTAAATGCGGGAATAGAGATTCACTCTGTGTTGGATGGGATTAGAATCTCAGGTTTGCAGTTTGGGCATACTCCTGGACTGGAATCTGAGCCTGGATGCTCCAGTTTTGTTAGAGACCAGGAACATGTTTGCACAGCTCCACTCAATCTTAGATGCTACAGTTAATACAGCCCCTTGTGGATGTCTCTTTAGCTCCTAGTTGTCCAGTGACAATGGCGCATTTCAATTTGTACATTCCAAGTATGTTGACAGGATTCTTGGGGAGATGACAGTTGCCACATTTGTATTAGACCCTTGCCCTTCTGGGCTTATTAAAAAAGCAGGAAGGGGACTGGTGGAGTTGGTAGAAAGAGTTGTCAGTCCTTTGCTAAAACAAGGCAGAGTTCCAACATTTTTGAAGAAGGGAATTAAATGACCATTTTTGAAAAGCTCTTTCAGGATCACACTGTATTAAGCAGCTACTGGCCAGTTTCAAACATTCAATTTCTGAGCAAGATGATGGAATGTATAGTGGACTTTTAGCTCCAGATGTTCCTGGATTAGATGGATTATCTGGATCCATTTCATTCTGGTTTCACACCCATTTATGGGGCAGAGATAGCTTTTGCCACCTTAGTAGGTGATCTATGCTGGGAATGAACAGGGGAGTATGCCTCTGTTGGTTCTGCTAAATGTCTGAGAGACCTTCAGTACCATCAGCCATGTTATCCTTCTAGGCTGTCTCACTGGAGAAACTGTTGACTTTGGCCATTTCCGCACAGGGTTAGGGAATCGCCCCGTGATGCTGGTTACCAGACTTTAAGGCTCCCCGGTCTGGTCCAGGCTGCTCTGGAGCAGTGCGTGGCTGTCGCTTCGCACTGCTCCGGCATCAAAAATGGTGGCTTCCAGTTGGTCGAGGGTCTTGACCAACCGCTGAAGCTCACCAGCCTAAAGCCTGCCCCCCGCAGATCGCAGGCTTGTACCAATGCGAGCCTGCAAATCCGCATAAGGGAGCAGGCTCGCAGTGGTGCGCTCCGTGCTTTTGAAAGACTTGTTTTTAGCACACTGGACGATCACTTGGGATTGTTCCGGAGCGAGCTGGGGTGCAGATCTACGTCAAGTAGGTCCAACCCAGTCCGCTCCCAGGTGCAGATGTCCTCCCTGGAGGACGCTCTGCACAGTTTTAAAAACCCCATGTGGAAACGGCCTTAGAGGAACTGTTTTACCGTAGTTTTCTTCCTTTCTGGATGGTGAACCAAGAACCATAGTGCTGGGGGACTTCTGTTCAACTGCTTAGCCATTGGCCTGTGGGCTCCCTCAGGGTTTTCTTCTGTTTCCCCATGCTATTTAACATTTACAAGAAACTTTGAGAGAGATTGTCTGGAGTTTGGGGATTTGGGGTCATTGATACACAGATGACTTCCATCTCTCTCTCTCTCTCTCTCTCTCTCTCTCCCCCGCTCTCCTTTTCACCTTAATCCAAAGAAGCTGTTTTGGTTGTAAATCCATACCTGTCACCAATAATGAACAAGATGAGGGTGAACAAATTGATGAGAGTTAATTTGGACAAGAGACAGGTGCGCCTGATCAGTCAAAGGCAGATCTGGGCATTCAGGCTGTGTTGCAAGGGCTACACTTACTTCCCTGAAAACACAGGTCCACAGCTTGGATGTACTCCTGGATCCAGCTCTGAGTCTGAAAGCTCAGGTTTTGTGGGTGGCCAGGAGTGTATCTGCACACCTATGGTCTGTGTGCCAGCTGCCTCCAATCCTAGATATATTAGCTCTGGCTACAGTGCCACTCTGGCTACAGTGTTATCTGAACAACAGTATTCTCACACATCAGCCTGCCTGTATCTTGAGATCTTCAAGGAAGTCCCTCCTCCCTATCCTATCACCTTCACAGGTGTGTTGAATGGGAATACAGGAGAGGGCCTTCTCAGTGGCTGCTCCCAGACTTTGGAACTTCTTCATAAAGAGACTAGACAACCTCCTCCATGATGTCTTTCTGGGGCAGGCAATTTTTTTTTCTTTTGACAGGACCTTTGGGAACTAACTAATTATGGGGAAATGTCTTTTAACAATGTGATACACTGCCTGTATTTTTTTTTAATGAATTTGTTCTTACATTGCCTTCTAATTCAACTGATAGGTTAATTATACTTTAACAATTGTATATTTTCATGATGTGGAAGTTTATCTCTACCAGGGAAAAGGAGGATCCACATTTTGAGTAGATCTGGTGCAAAACAAAGATAGGTGACAATTTAAATTTAGTTCAATTTTAAAAGAATTAATCAACGATAATAATAAAAACAGTCTTCATATTGTGGATGGAAAAACTTGAAGACTTTAAAAAATGATTGTAGGAGAAACCTGGTCTGACACCTTTGGACTTTCAAAGCTGGGGCTTGGAGTGATTAGTTCCTAAAAATCTGACTGCAGCACTGTGTATTTAATCACATTAGTGCTGATACTTAGAACTGTTACCTTTTTTTTCTGAGAGGCTGCCCATCTTCAGCACTGATATTTTATGTACAACATGCTGGGAATAGGTGCACATACCAAATAGTAGAAATGGTAGAAAAATTCATTTCAGTTCACTGCTAAAGAATTTATGAAAATTTGTAGACTTCATATTTGAAGGAAAAGTACTAGAGCTTTGAGTGTGGAACAAAGTGAACCTGATGGATTTTCTTATTCCCAGTGCAAAATATAAAAGGGAGAGAAATGGAAAAGAGTGGTGGAAGAGACAGAAAACAATAAAGCTGTATCAATCAGTATATTGATCACAAATCATTGAAAGAAGTAGGGGTTTACAATAATCCTGTCACTTCTCTATCACATATCCTTTATAATATAACTGAATCCTCAAGCCAACATGGCCACTGGCCATGAGAGCTAGGAGCTGCTAGGATTTATAACCCACAAATGTAACTTTTCCAAACTTTATGGGAAAAGTTTAAAAGCCAATTTTATGCCAAGCAGTATGGAAGATCTGAATAGTTTAGCAAATGCTCTGATTTAAACAACTGAATGCCACACTCATAATTTAAACCTGGTTTTATTGTAAGAAGCACATTCTTTCAAGACCAAAGATTTACCCACTGTCCATATATCACAGCACATTGTTCAAAAGCAGCCACTTGCCAGCTTAACAACTGAAGGAAAACTAGCACCAGCAGAAAACAAAGATGAAGGCTGATTAAATGCATGCTCATGATGCAATCAAAATGCTTCGTTATCATGCATTGTCAATAGGGCTGGAGGGGAAAACTGAGAGAAATAAAGAGCGTCAAGATTGGATCTGGGGACTAATTCAACATGAAAGTCATGTAACAATCCATTGTGTGTTTCTCTACCTCAGATATGGTTCACAAGGAAATAAATGTACCAAATGTATTCTAAAGGTGTCTCACAAAATTATGCCTTGAGTGGCAATAATGTGCTATGAATATGAGTTGCTTATAAATACCTCAAAGTAATTTTGTGTTGGTCTGTTATACCACACAAATTCCCACTGTTGCTAAACCTAGTGTGTTATCTAATGGGATCAAAACAAAGATTGCAATAAGTTATCTGGGTCTGGTCCATTTCTTCAGATACCTTCCCAAAATATCTCAGGCTTTTTTCCCATACTGGGCATGTTTATGAACTAGATCTTTATGATTTAGTTGATGTACTGAACATTTTATTTGTAATACTAACAATATAATTTATAATCAAAATAATGTACATTCAAAAGATAAACAGAAACAAGAAAAGGAGAGGGGGGAAAAAGAAGAAAGAAAAGGAAAAAGAAGACATATAATTAAAACACACAAGAGCTCTGACCACCCCAATCCTAACTCTAATGAAAAGAAAAGGAAAAGGAAAGTATTATTCTACCATTACAGATCTAAGTAAATAATCCTCTACTAAAATTATTACTAGCCATAAGCACAGATTATTACAGTACCTGCTTCACATTTGTGAGGATTCCGGGTGAGAACCCTCATGAAAGTGGAAAAACTGTGGATAACTCTTCCCCTGTGATCCCCCTCCCATTCTCCTCTGGAGCTCCCCTGCCATTCCTCTGCTTCAGGTCCCGGTGTTCCCTGGGAGAAGGAAAAAAGAAAAGAAGGTAGAGGCCTTGCCAGTACTTTCTACTCAGATGGAGAAGAGTGGAGTTCTGGCATTCTAGCTACTTCTAGTTGCCATTTTGAGAAAGGTGGGGTAGGAGCAAAGAGAGCACTTGACCAATCAGCAGCCAGTACACAGCAGAAAGTGCATCCATATGGCAGAGATGACACCCCTCCAGCCGTGGGAGGGGGGCTTTGCTCATCAAAAAGGGGGAAAAAACCATCCATTTTAAAAACAACTCTTACAAGCTTGGAGTGAGGAATGCAAGAGAATGGGAGGAGGAAAATGGGGGGAGGGGGTGGCAAGCATGTGCCTCATAAATAATCCAATTCGTGAGGGTCAAATCCACAAATGTGGAAGGAGGACTATACATCATTAGATTTCTTGTTGTTCAAGTCCATAAACAGTTTCCAATCTTTTATAAACTCTTCAGTTCAACTCTTCAGTCCTTTAGAACCCATGTTAATTTGGCAATCTGGGCCAATTCAGAAGCCTTAGTAATCCATTCTTCCATCATTAGTACTTCAGTCTGTTCCCAAGTTTAAGCAAACAATGTTTTTGCTGCTGTTATCATGCATCGAAGAGGTAATCCATATTTACTATTCAGTCCCTTGCCCCTAATGAGAAACATTTCTGGTAACATTACAAAATGTACCTTTAAATAAATGTATAAATAAACATATAAACCAATAATTTTTCACCTTCTTACAAGTCTACCACATATGAAGAAAGGAGCCCTCCTTATGTGGACATCTCCAGCATTGGTTTGAAAGATTCCGGAACATTTTTGACAGCTTATTTGGGGTTGGATACCATCTGTACCTCATCTTATACGGGTTTTGTTTAAATTACTGCACAAAATAAACTTGGTATCTTTGGACCACATTTGTTCCCATACATCCATATGGACACTGTGGCCAAAATGTTAGGCCCACCTTACAATATATTCTTTCACAGGTTCATCTTCTGTCCTAATTTCAAAATCCATTTATACACTTTTCAAATTACATGGTCATTGTCTTTACACAAGTCTAAATGGACCTTATTTTCTTTACGGTCAATGGCTGCATTTCTCTTATTTAGACCAGTAAGTTGTATATAAGCAAACTGGTTAAGAGCTTTGCTGTCCTTAACAATCATTTCTCTTGATTTAAACTTCCATCCGTCTTGCTCAAATACAAAATATCGCCATAAAGCAATCATCTCCAATTTTTAAAACACTCTTCCTTAAACATTTTGGATCAAGCTTGGGATTAATCAATGAATTTTGGATTTTTTTAACCTGGAAAATTAATGGTTTGGATCCATTTTAGATGGGCTTTGATGTGGATTTTTTTTTTTAAAAGGATTGTCAGTGCTACTGCTCAATGTTTCTGTGCATTCAAATTCTAAGCAAAATCATCTATTTGAAGCTGGATGATACCAGTTAAATTTCCTAATTTCAAATAAGACTATGTTGCTCAAAGCATGAAGAAGGGGTGGATGGAAGAGGCTGACTGTCATGAGCCAGGCTGAGCGTGCTGCTGATTCAGACTTGGACTCCGATTTAGACTGGGACTCCCAGCTGGGGGAGGATCCCTTGGAGGGGCCTTCGGGAGGGGGGCTCCTTCAGAGTCTAGGGAGGAGTCTGCCAGCGACCCCACAGCTGTCCCAGGCATGGATCCCAAGCCAGTACCTGCAGCAGATGTTTCTGCTCAGAGGCAGAGGCTAGTGCTTCTGACTCGACAGAGGTTGGTGTTTCTGACTCCAGCCTGGAGTTTGCAGCAGACCCTCTCCCCACGTTCCTCCAGAGGCGGCTGGAAAAGGGGGTGGTTCGGAGGTCTCAGCAGCTGCGGGAGAAGCGTCTGATGAATCGGCCCTGAAGTCTTGAGGGGCTCCAGCTGTGAGCTGGGCCAGCGGACATTTGATCAGCCCCAGCTGGGCTAAAGACTGTGTATTTAAGACAGACGCTGTTGGAGCTGGGCACGGGGCAACAACCGCCTATCAATTAGGAATCTGTGTCCTGTGGCATGGGCTTTCTGTTCCAGGCTAAACCTTGCTGTTTGGGTTTGCCGCTCCTGGGACTTGGATGTTTGTTTTGGTGACGTAACCTCTTAATTTCTTTATTACTAAAGCCATAAACTCAGCTCCTGCTTCTGTGTCTGCTTAGCCGCTGCCTGACATTGACACTGACAGACAGGTATGACAAGCTGAGGTCAGAGTTCATTCTTCATTACCTTCCCAACCGAGCCTGAAAAATAGAACTTATTTACACCATAATAGTAACCTAGCAGTGACACATTATATTATTTCTACAGCAATGTTCCTCAACATTCAACATGAGGTGGAATTTACCTCCTATCATCCTTAGCCACCACAGCTAATTTTTATTTATTTTAATTATTGAATTTCTATCCTACTTTCTCCTGAGATGGGATTCAAGGCAGCTGAAATTTAATAGCTATAGCAGCTGCAAGATTAAGAAAGTTCTGTAGGTTTCTCTCCTTGCTTGTGTCCATGTTTGGTAGACCTTGGGACATATTGATGGTCCACTCTGAGCTACTCTTTCTTTCTGTTTTTAGACTGACAAGTCATTGGTTTTACTAATGTAATCATGATCATGATCATTAAGTATCTCCTTCTTCCCCTTGTTTAGAGATATTACTGTATCACTGAGCAAGAACATTTCTAGCCTAGCCTTAATTTCTTCCTTACTTAGATGTCAACTTCAAGAATGCTATAGTTGTTTCAGTATGCATATTAGTATTGCATATATTATGACTCTTTCCTGACAATGCATATATTAACACCAGGCCACCTTTTATGTCTTCAGAAAGAAACATGTCTCAGTTTTGACTGTAATTAATCAAGGAAATGAATTTCCAAATTTTCTTCAGAAACTTCTGAGACAAAGATGTATGCTGCCTTATTTGAATGCATCATTGCCTAGAACATTTTTTTCGAGAGAATCCTAGCAGCTAAAAAGCATGGTTGCTCCTCTTCCCACCACACACATTCTTATTAATGCTTTTTTTATGAAACTCAGTTAGCTGAATGGCATTCTTTGATGTTAAATCTTTGAAAATCTTCTGAAATCCAGAGGAGCTGATATGAAGCAACTGATGTTGGTGGGTAAAAAGCTGGATTTTGCTCCTCGTTTCTGCCATCTGATTACTGTGCATACTAGCTGGTGGCAATTTTGAAGAAAGGTCAGCTATTTTTTCATCTTAAGAGTCCAGTCTCTGTGGATTTACTGAACTAAATGCAATGTTGGCATCAAAGCATTAAAACAACTTAAGCAAAGAGGCAGCCAGGAAAAGATGCTATGGAAGAATCCTATGGAAGTATGCTCTCAACTAAAAACAAAATGATATCATAATGGATGCCTAAGAGCAGCTTGGCCCGCATATATTATACTCTCAGAACTGTCGTCAAGCACCTTGCTGCCATATATTTACCTGATTGTGGAGCTGCCGATTCTGCTGTTTGCAGCAGAAGAGTTTCAAGGTCAAAGAGAATCTTTTTATCTTGACCCCCCCCCTCCCCAGTTCTCCTAGGACTTGATTAAAAATAAAACACCTGTTCTTGACAGAGCCCAGATGGGGAACCAATTCATCTTTTAAAATGAGAATGGTCTTAAATGTCAGTACATGATTCAAACCAAACTGAACTTTAACATTTTGAAGAGATAAGATCACTCTTCTTTTGTGAAGACGCTCTTGAGAGTTTTCCAGAGTAGCTTCTATAGATGGTCAAGAGTTCTGTCCATTTCCACTGCTTCTCTATGCAACTGTATGATTGGCAGTGCTTCCCCTCAATAGATTTAAAAAACAATTCAGCTGACCACATGAATGACACTGGCAGCACTTAATGGTTAAGGATAAATATCAATAATCCATGTTTATGTCATGTCCTGTCCTAGTTGCACAGAGATGGGGTTGTGGAGGGTGCGGTTCGCCCCAGGCAGCAATGTTTTTGGGGTGTCCTGGCCTGTACCCACACACCTGCACACCCTGGTCACACTCCTGCGTGCCCTGACCACGCCCCCATGCCCCGCAGCCACGCCTCCTCCTGCCCCCCCCCCACTCCAAGCTCTGCCATGGCCCTGTCCTAGATAAACAGGGAAACATCATGATGGTGAAAAAGTCATGCAACAGTACTGTGTTTAAGAATTTTTAAAAAAATATCATTTAAGCTTGATAAGAATTCACTATGAAGGATATCAAGAAGACACTCATGCTGGTCTGTTTCAGCATAAAAAGCAAGGAGGTGGAGTAATCAAGCAGCACCTGGGAGACTAACTGATTTATTTTAAATAATTTTTTGTGGATTTCAATCTACTGTTTTTGGATGCACCAATGGAATGCAGTATTAACACCCCAGGAATTTAAACAGTTGCATGACTGTGGCAATGGAATCAAAATGTAATGGGATACCAAATTATGTGAAATGTGATATTGGTTATAAACTTTCTAAGAGTTGTATAAGATGATAAAAGTCTGTCAAGCAACTGGCTTGATAATATTAAGGTATTAAAGCAATACATTCTGCTTACTGAGAGTCAGTTTCTTTGAAGCTGAAAACTTTTTTGAGGAGAATCCTTTTGTTACATGTGTAATTGTGATGAGATGTCAGAGGGCAATCATATTAGGCTCCTGTGTCATGTTATTCAGCCTGCTTAGTTGTTAAACTGTCATCTGCCTTGCGTGCTTGTTTATAATTTGGGAGGGGTGAATTGTCTGGGGTGCCTGGGAACCAAGGTCATTATACAAGCTGGTACTATCCAATCTTGTGTGGGAAAGGAAGGTGCAAGAATGTTCTGGGAGCTCCTGTGAAGAGGCAGCAAGGGCTTCTTAAAACTGAAACCTATATTGTGTGCTTAGTCCTGGCTAACACAATGCTTCTGTGCTGATCTATCTAATCTCTAATAAAGCTCTTCTGCATTCCCCATGAAGCTTGGTTACTGAGTTAGATCAAGATGGAGTATTTCAGATGTGTATATCACTAAATGCAGCATGCTAGGAACCATGATCTCTGTTCATATCTCTGCTAATGACAGGAATGTTTGAATATATCCGAGTTGAGATGTATCTCCTTCTGGTCTACCTGCTGTTGTTGTTTCAGAACAGTTGTATGTCAGAAGTTTAAAGTGCAGGAAGGTTGAAAATACTCTGAAACTGTTTTTGGGGTGTTACTATTTCTAATATTGTATTTGTGTCCATTTATTCTTTTGAATAGAGACTGTCTTCTTTGTCCAACATAGAGCACAGAGGGGCAATGTTGACAGAAGATGGCATATATCAATTTGGAGGTTGAATAAATCAAACTTGAGGTCCAGTGCCATGTTTCATTCGTTATTTCCCAGCTATTAATGCTTGCATTACTTCACAACTATTTATGTGTTCATTTGCATGTTCATGGAGGCAAGAGGTGGGGGGGAGAGAGAAAGGCTGTAGACAATAACATCATAATAATAAAAAAGGAAGAATTTGTTTTAAATGCACCTTTTGGGTGACTTCTTGTGGTTGTTTAAACCAGAGGTTGCTAAAACTTCACTGTCAGATTCTGAGTGGCACAATATTCATCACAATGCAGATAGATCATTTGGTACTGATCAGAATACAGTCCTTCCTCGACACGTGCGTGTTTGACTTTTGCAAATTTGATTATGCCTTCCCCTCCCATTCCCTTGCCTTTTGCCTGGGCACACATGCCTTCCTTCCATGTGCCTGGGCAAAAGGCAAGCGAATGGAAGGGGGAGATTGGGGTGGGAAGACACATTGTGTGCCTTCTCCATGCGCAGGGCTCTTCCCTCCCATTTGCTTGCCCTTTGCCTGGGTGCAGGGAAGGAAGGCGCATGCGCTCAGGTAAAAAGGCAAGTGAATGGGAGGGGGAGCAGGGGAAAGGAAGACACACACGTGTGTTCCCTTGCTTGCTCACTCTGGCATGGGGGAGTTACTTGTGTTTTCTGACTTTTGTGAGGATTCTGTACCCCAAACCCTCATGAAAGTAGAGGGGCCACTGTAATTGTTTCATCTTTTTCCCCTTAATCCTTCTTTGCAATTGAAATAGATACCATCATTCAGCTAGATATTATGAGGGACCTGGGGCTGCCCTGAGTTCATATCTACCACATTTCTGTCAGGAACACTGTTTTAGCTTGAAGGGGTAGAATCATGGAGTTGGAAGGGGGTCCATAGGCCAACAAGTCCAAACCTCTGCTCAGTGCAGGATCTCTAGGTAAAGCATCCTGAGCAGGTCCAGACCCAAAAGCCCAGCCTCTTTTGGAAGATGTCCAGAGATGGAGTCCCCACCACCTTTCTAGACTATTGGTTCCATTAGCAAGCTGCTCTTCCTATCAGTAAGTTCTTTCTAATATTAAATCAAAATCTACCTGTCTGTAATCTAAAATCACTAGACCTGGTTCCACCCCAGGGGGAAGCAGAGAACAAACCTATACCTTCCTCCCCATGACAGCCCTTGAGGAGTTTAAAGAGTGTAATCATGTCACCCCTCAGTCTTCTCTTCACCAAGCTGCATGTGTCCAGCTCCTTCAAACTTTCCTCCTACATTTTGTTTTCCATATCTCTTATCATCTTTGTTGTCCTTCTCTGAACCTTCTCCAACTTTTCTTTAACCTTCTTAAAATGAGATGCCCAGAACTGAATGCAGAACTCCAGATGAGGCCTAACCAGCACAGAATATAGTGGGTCTATTGCTTCCCTTGACTTAGAAACAATGATTCTATTAAGGCAGGCTAAAATATCATTCACCTTCTTTGCTGCAGCATCACTCTGCTGGCCTATGTTCAGCTTATGATCAACAATAACCCCAAGGTCCTTTTTGCATATAGTACTGCTGGACCATCCGTTACCTGTGTATTTGGTTTTTGTGGTCTAAACATAGAATTTTGCATTTGTCTCAATTGAATGCCATTTTATTAATTTCTCCCCAATTTTCTCATTTATCTAGGTCCTTTTGTATTCTGTTCCTATTTTCCAAAGTGTTATCCATCCCTCCCAGTTATGTATCATTCACAAACTTGATAACGATTACGTCAACCCCATCATCTAAGTATTCCAGGGATATTCAGCCTTTGTGTGGTTCTGCTACAATCTACTGAGTAGCTTCTGGTTACACGAGATCTCTAAACATGATAATGTTGCATCACATGTTTCTCTTATTGGACATTATCAAGGAAAGAGTGGGTTTGCACCTGCCATGTATGCTTCTGTTGCTTTTTGAATGGTCTTAGCATATAACAAGATTGTACAGTCAATTTACAAACCAACAAAACATTGAAAGTATGGGAAAATTCACTGGAATGCTGATCTCTTAAAACAAAGTTTTTCTCAAACGAAATGCTGTCAAGCATTTTAACCCCTCCTCCTTCCTGGCTTTTATTTAAAAAAAGATGCAGAGGATTTAATAACTCGGGTGTTGTTAGCATCCACCTTGGCAGATCTGAATGCTGACAGTTGTAGTGATTGGAATGTTTGAGAGGAATTTGTGAAGATTTTCCATCCAGAAGAGGCTTCAGCTGTTGGAGAACGTTGATCTGACTTCTGAATCTGATTGATGAACAGAGTGTAATGTCATCTTAAAGATGCATGGCTAGCATGCTGTAAAATGGATGCATCTGAACTTGAATTCTGTGATACCACTGCAGCTACCAGTTGAAGGCTTGGACTCTTTGACTGTGAAATAACTAATGAAAATGCCAAGCATGGACTTCATTAATCATCTTTCTAATTCCCTCCCTCCCAATTGCACGTTTCAGTGCATGGAGTTTTTCAGGGAACTCATTTTTAGTTCCTATCCAGCCATCACAGTTTAAACTTCTTATGCATATTGCTGCATAATGTGTAGCTCCAGACTGAATAAAAGTTTAGTGTACTTGGAACAATGTCCTTTAAATCAGAAATATACCAAATTATGTTCTTATGATAAAATAACAAGATAATGACCACAGACCAGTAAGACTTAAGCACACTTAAACTCATGATTTTAATGAATATTTAAATCTGCATAGGAATGTAGCTATTAGCATTGAAGACATTTTAAAGCATGTGAAATTTTAACTCACATTCGGTGCATTCCGAAGTACAGAATACGTATTTAAACCACTTCACTTTGATTAGGATGAAAAAAGACACATATTCTTAGTTGCATCATGAAGTTTAACAATCCGTGTTTGAAAAATAAATTGTACAGATCATTTGTTCCTTCCTTCCCTCACATATATTTTTTTCATCCTGCCTTTCTAATCTGTACACATCAGAGAAGTTCACAGCAAATCAAAATTAGAATATCACAAGGAAAAAAAACATTAAAATACAGGAAGATGGAATACAATGGAAACCAAAAAAACAGATAAAAATCTTCAGATGAAACAGATAAAAGACTTCACATGAAAACCTCTGTCCTGAATGGCTATATTCTGCTAGAATTATTTTTATCAGGTGATTGTAGAAAGCAAGAAAGAGAATTGCCTGAACTTCATGGGGCAAATAAGCTTGGGGTGTGGCCATAGAGAATGCCCTGTTTCTACACACAGCCAACCTTGCGTCCGCTATTGGTGAGACTCAAAGATGGACAATCTATCAAAAATCTCAGTGAGCCTATAGAACAGGGAGCTCACACCATTGATTCTAAGTCTCCTCTCCTAATGGGCAGAGTTTGGAAAACTGCAGAGTTTTCTGGAAGCTATGCAGCTCCTCCTGAGAACTGTGCAATCTTTCCTCAAGACTGTGCAGCTTGCAGTATAGAGAATACTTTTTCAGAGAGGCTTATGTGAGTTTTGTGCAAGACTGCTTGTTTTTTTAACACAGCAAACAGCAATGTTGCGCTACAAGAATGCTGCATAACAAAAATATTGTGCAAAATCAGCAATGTTGAACAACAAAATAAGATGTAACCACTGATTTTGCACAGTGTTTTTGTTAAGGAACTTTTTTGTTGTCCAACATTACTGTTTTCTACAGTACTGAGAAATGAGAACTCAATTCTCAGAACTAAGTTCACAGAACTAAGTTCACTACTGGTATATATGAGAAAAAATTCCTAGCTGCTTAATCTAATTCAGGCAGCACCCAGTATATCACAAAAGTATATCACACAAGCCTTAAGAGATTTATCCCTTGAGAACTTCATGGTGGTTCAACCCTAAATCCAACTGTTAGTCCCATCGAGAATCAACGGGTATTTGATAAGTAAATATTTATGTTAAGTTCAGTTGATTTGGTGGGTCTATTTTAGTTGGAACTCAGTGTATGCTATGCTAGCTATTAGTCATTGGTAGTATTTATAGGACAGTTCTAGGGGGAAAGGAGTATTTCTCATCAAATGAAGGAACCAGTTTCATTTACGCAGGATGGTTCCTGATTCTCTATACTTATTGTATGTATTTCATAGATACACATCATCAGTTTGTTGCTACCTCCAAGGAACAGAACTATATGGAATGGATCCAATGTAAGCCTTGCAGGAAAAGTACAAGGGGAGCCATTGTTCTGTAAGGGGTTTTATATTACACTAGCTGTTGCACAATGCTGTATGTACAGGCAATGGGACTAACACAAGCAACATTTAATCTAGAGAAGCAACAAATTAAATACGTGCAACAGGAGGCATAATGGCTTATTTAAGTATTGTACTTTTACCTAAGGGTGAAAACAAGATTTCCAAAAATTGAAGCAGCTTTATGTTCATGGAATGACCCCACTGGATACACTCTAAAATCTCCACTGTGACCCACTTCCGTTTAGAAAATACCTCCTATATGATGTTGATTGTTTCCCTATTCCACACGGTTGCCAAGGAACAAGTTGTTAGGTAGTATGGAATTAATCTCCTCACTTCTTTGCTTCTCCATTTTTCACAACATTCATTGGATAAATTTGTTCTTGCTTGGGATCAGTCCCACCATGTTGGAGTCCACAAAGGAATTTTTTCTCAGGTCCTTTTGGCTAACGACTGGCTGCGTAGGAAGCAAGTTATATTGCCCTGTGTCATGTGGATTAGATTACTCGCTTGCCTCATCTAGAGCTGACTGATGTACACACACTATCCTGCTGTGTGTCTGTTCTCTTGTGCTGCATTGTGGTTTGAATTGCATAACTCTGAGCTAGGCTTGGACCAAGTTATTTTTTGGATCCTTCCAGCTCTATAGTTGTCAGCCTGTTGCTAATATATACACATGACCAAAATACGAGCAAAGCATCAGACAAATGACAATCAACATCGTATTATCTTGCTGCAGATTGCTGGAATTTGCAATCCCAGTTCTAAAGACCATAAATTATATGCAAATCCTATAGATTCCAGTTTTTCCTAGTTACTCTCAAGTTAAGAATAGAAGCAGAAGCTGAAGTCACTCAAGTCACTAATAGAACCCAGCTCAGGCATGGATGACTCACCAAGCTGCCTTATATTCACACATCCTTCTCCTTCTTATTTAATTCCTTGTTTCAAAAAGCAGACCTTTCTTTCTCCCTAACAGTTTTCACTATATACAGATGGCTGCTTCCTCTTCTGCCACTTAGCTGTATTCTCTTGATACACATTATATCTAGAGATTGTACAGTCATTGTTATTTCCTTGCTTTGCTGCAAAAAATTGCCTTGTTCATGTAGATGTTCCACACTGAGCTATACTAAATGCCCAGGGTCTAAACCACAGTTATTTACAGAGAACAGAATCAAAACTGTGCAGTCAGAAATCAACACACACTCATACTGAATGCACCTAAATGTGCTTTATTCAATTGAAAAAACCCCCCAAAACTGAAAAATGCATATGTTTGAGATAGTCCACACAAAAATGTGTGTATTTCCACGCAACCATTAAAATTCACTTCATGATCTAGTACATATTTTCACTCAAATTAAAAGAAAAAATCCAAATCTGGTTCCAAAACAAGATGGAAGGAACTTTAAAGTGAAAATATAAGAAGCCAAGCAAAACTGAGCACAGCCAATTTACTCCTTGTACCAGAAAATTTCTCACTGGATATTGGCCTATTTTTTTCTCTCAGCATGCTGTTCTCCTCCTGACTCTTTTGAAATAAAGTTGTTCTGAAAAGCCATAATGTATGATCTATGAATGTAGCCAAATATCTTTTAAAATCAGACCTGTACGTCCACTTTTAAAACCAGAACTGGACTTCCACAGCTGTCCATTGCTATCATTGTGGACCATCTTGCTTCAAGAGGAACAAGCTTAGTGTGCAAGATAAGGGAAAAACGTAATATTCACAGATATTTCTAAGATTTTTCTCAGGAGAATAAAGACAATGCCCACCAAAGCAAGTAAAGACATTTTTCACATTTACTGTTTCAGCAGAAATGAACTGAGGCACATATTTCTCCTGTTCCTTTGAAAAACAATAGAACAAAAGAGAAAAGGTGAGGTGAAAAGATTAGACAAATGCATGGTGCACTCAAGCTATCAAAATTATCCTTCAAAGTGCCCTAAGAAACAATTAGTTCCTGAGACTATTTTACAACTCTGTTCTGTGTAGCTGAGCACATGGGTTATCAAGTTCCAGCTCCAACTCCCTCTTCCAATTTTGCTTTGCCCTCCTTTTCTTTCACATGGTTCCTCCTTCCTTTCTTCCTTTTTGGAGTCCAGTGAGTCCCTCAGTTCACTGCCCCTCTTCCCCAAAGGCCTGCACAATTTGTTTCCAGAATATAGTTGTGGTTGTTTAGATCAGCTCTGTATATCCACATTTCTGCCTTATCCTCTCCAAGGCCATTTCCGCACTAGACTGTTATAGTGCTATTATTCTACTTTTGACATCCTATGGAATCCTGGGGTTTGCAGTTTAGGGAGGAGCTTTCAACCATAGGATGTTGAAAGTGGAATAATAGCACTATAATAGTCTAGTACAGAAATGGCCCAAGTCCCACCCAACTGACTAGATATACAGAGTTTTTCCAACTTTCTTATTGTGAGATATTTATTAACATTTACTTATCGATTTGTATTATAAAGAAATTTGGTATTTGGAGAGGTACATGCTCTTTCAAGTTAAATTTGTATAATGTGAAATTTGTCTGAGGGTCAGTGTTATTAACTCTTATATACTTATACTCCAAGGTTGGGAATAGAAACAGTCATCATCAATTGCTCAGTGCTCAGGGTCTCTTATTGCTTTAGGTACGCATGAATGGATATTTTATTGACATCAATTTTAAGAAAATGTATTTTTGGAAATATGGTCAGCATATGATAATGTATATGCCCAGCCATAGCTCGCATCCTATATACTTCTTTCTTCCCTTTTTCCTTCCTTCCCTCCCCCCCCTCCTTCCCTCCTTTCTTTTTTCAAATCATAAAGGTTCAAACAAAATGATTTATTGAAAATATTTTATCCTGTTTTTCAGTTAAAAAGGCTACCAAGTGGTAGTCCTTTTTAATAACTCTTTGATGATCAATAAAATACAGACCCTCCCTCTTCAGAGACTTAGGGCCTTATCACACTACACTGTTATAATACTATTACCCCACTTTAACTATCATGGCAATATTGCGTGGAATCATGGGAACTGCAGTTTAGGGAGAGGCATTTAGAATTTTCAGACAGAGAGTTCCAGCACCTCACCAAAATACGAACCCCAGAATTCCACAGGGTGCAGCCAGGGCAGTTAAAGTAGAATAATAGCGCTTTAACAGTGTAGTGTGATAGGGACCTTAGAATCTAGTCACCAGTTCTGAAAGCTAAATATTCTTTTAAGATCAGCTGGAAATAGTTCAGGAGATGAAGAGGCAGATGGTGGTGATCTTTGCTTTCCCCTTTCCTTTTACTCAGGCCACTACTTTGACTGCTGCCATGAAAAGACAGGCAAAACCCCATTCATATAAACAAGCATTGTAGATATGCATGGCTCTAGCCTATTGATGAAGCAGTGTTGGGTTTACATGACCACACCTTCATGTGCAACACTGGGCCAATTTGCAATGTAAACCGCTCATCACTCAATTGACTAACACCATTCCTGTGCTGGAGATATAGTGCGGTAATATGAAAAAAAAGTCTGTGTTGGACTTCTGATGGTGACAATTCAACATGTACAACTCTTACCTTCTTGTTGCTGTCATTGAGCAAAGCATATGCTGTTGCATAGAACTTGGGAAAATTACTTTTCCCGTGTAGTGCTATCCCACTTGTGATGGCTTGTGTCTGTTGATGTGTAGTGAGGGGCAAAATGGCGTCATTGACTCCTACATAAGAATTTTTCATTGCCAAATACATTTTCGTATCACTGCAGGGAGTGAGACACCAAAAACTGTTCACATCTAGAAGTTTTATATCTACTTTGTTCACATTTCCTTGAAACTTTGCCTGCCCCTTTTCTTTGAATCCCTAAACTATATTTCTAAATGCTTACGTGAAAGTTTAAGTTACTACAATACTAGAAATTTGAGGAATGAACAAAACTCCATCGGAGAGGGGCAGAATTTTTAATTTTTTGGGGGAAGGCCCGCATCTCCCTTCCCATAGTTATAGCCCTGCTGTGTTTAATACAATGGCTCCATCTGTAAGCTCTTTAATATTTACTGATCCACCCATATTTGGCATTTATGGTGGCCTGTGTTGGAACTGGCATTCAGGCTCAGTATAGACTGAGCTGCAGGACTGCATATAGACATCTTCATGAATATAAGAACATATAGGGATCATTTGCTTCTTTCCTTCTTAGGTGAAATAATAGAACGTTTGATTTTTTTTTTCTCACTAGGCAAAATCATTACAGTCTTTGTGCATTTTTCAATGATTTTTCACATTTCAGGATTTTGGAGATGAAAACTGTAAGAAGAGGGGGTGCAAAAAATCCAGTTTTTGTACAAGATGCAAACCATTTTTATGCAAAATATTCTTTTGAAAGGAATATAGAAATCTCGGCTTTTGGCTTTCACACAGGAGTAGAAAATTCATGGGGCACATAATTTTTTTAAAGGGGTATCTCAACATGGATGAGAAACTTGTGAATATTCTTTAAATCCCTAGTGACCTATATGAACAACTGCATTTTTGCCCAACTGTAAAAAGAAACTAAGGTGCATGTGATATTGGTGGTGAAGGCAGGGGGCAACTGTGACTTAGAGTAACTTCTGTCATCTAAGTGGGTTGCACTTTTAGAAATGAAAGAAGTTGCTTTGTACACTGATGAAATGCTGAGCAAACTCCCACTTTATGCTGTTTGCAAAAAAGCTATTCTTGTTGCATAAATAGGCCCTGCCAGTCATATGCTAATAGTTTTTATGCAAATACTGGATTTGTACTCATTTGATGGCTTCAGCTGCATTTGAGATTTATCTTGAACTCAAAATAGAGAGCATATTTTCTCCACTTCTACTGGGGGAGATGATGCACTCACTTTTGAATCGATGTTAACTCTGAGAAGAAACTACCCAGCTGCAGCATTTTTCATATGATTTCTTTGCAATAAATAAATGAATTAATTAAGGTACTGTTACTACACACACTGCATGGTGTGATATCTGCCTGTCTCTGCTGCATCTCCTCTTTGTTAATTTAAAAAAGAGCAGACAGAGTATACTGGAAAGAAATGGCCAGTGCTACTGATGGAATGTGGGCTGCTAATCTAAAATATGGCTGAAGTTAACATTTCACAAACCTTATAGATAATTTCTGTTTAGTAAAAACATATTATGAGGAAATACTAAACAGGGCTAATAGGTTGACCATTTATTTCATCAGTTATTGATCTTGGTTTTAGGACTAATTATACTAAAGTGTCTGTCCTTCCATTGGCCTGCCTATAACTTAAAGTTAATTCAAATTCCTTAGGTATGCACACTGACAAGGAGATAGTCTCTGTTGTAATATCACTGTTATGGAATGCTTTCCCCAACACTGATTTGCAACTGTTTTAGTGGTGGCTCAAAACCTTTTTGCCAAGGTATTTTAAAATTAGCTGATTCAGGTTGGATGCTGTTAGTGACCCATGCTGGTATAATGCCAATGCATGCCATTTTGGGGTTACTGCAGAAGAAAGACTTCACCACCTCTCTCATGCAACACATACCACCACTCTTGAAACTCACCTGGCCCCTGGAGGTGGGGGTGATGCACAACCATTGAGTGGCCAGTGGAGGGCAGAGGGCAGCACAGAAGTGGCCAACTATGCTGTTAAAATGCAATAGTGGTGTCATCCTCTAGGCCCTCTGGAGAAACCCTGGCAGGTCTTGAAGCAAGCCTTGCTTGATATATGTCTAGCTACAGGTTTATATTTGGATGCTCCCCTGTTTCCCCTTGCCTTCACCAGCCACTACGATTCCTATCGTCTCTCCCTCTTTGAACCAAGTGAGTCTTGCAGGGGAGATGATGGTGGTGATGGGAGATGATCAAGAGGATCACCCCATACAGGATCTCAACCTGTATCTATTTCATTGATTTGGCTTGTTGGTTTTTGCTGGTTTTATTTTCATTGTATAATTGGGAGTTTTTGTTGTTTTACTACATTTGACAATTGCCTGGTTAGATATAAGGATAAAAGGTAGTTTTATAGTGCTGAGAGAGAGAAAGAGACAGACAGAGAAAGAAAACAAGCAAGATAACATATCCATGCATACATAGGCTGTAAGCAAAACTACGAGACTGTGAATTTCGTCCCCTGCATTTTAGATGTATTCACTCAAAGCATCAGCAGATTCAACTAGTTTCTTTTTAAAAAATTCTTATTCTAGTTTATTTTGCATGAAACTTGATGTGACACAAACTTTGAAGACTGTGGGCGCTACTAAATAGAGTTTTGTTTTATTCAGATCATAGGTGCCAATCATCAACCCAGGTGATAAAGGGTAAATAATAATTCCCATTAAGATCCTAAAGCAGACTAAATCCATTGATCAGATGCAATTGACCGTAGCTGTACTGTGACCTGCTAGATGACTGAGAACTTCAGGCCTGGCCTGAGACCAAAGTAAACGCTTAACAAGAAGCATATTTTGTGCTTTCCTTCCATTTGTTCGAGATTGGAATGTCTTATATTTTTTATTTCATTCATCACCCACTTCATGAGTGTGATGCATGATTTGCATGCATGGCTTATCTCTGTCACATCAGATGATACATTTGTATGCATAGATCTGCTTATAGACAAAGACAGTGCATAAAATGCAGTGCAGAGTGTGCCAGCTTATCACATTAGTTTCTGTAGCAAAGCACATGAAATGTTGGCAGTCTAGACACATTCACTAAGAACTAGTATTCTTTAGACCCTCCGGTGATTCAGTACTGTTCTTTATCCTGACATTTCACCAAATTTTCTGTTCCTAGTACTTAAAAAAAATCTCTCTCAATACTTTTCATATTAATCCCATTAAGGCCTATTTTTTAACATTCATTTTTATTTTAGAAAACCACACCCTCCCCTTGTTTGCCAAAAGGCTACTCTTCTACTCTGTATATTACTTGATTTATAGGTTTAGTAGATAGTAAATCTGTGTTTTTGTTGCAAAGAAAGACAGAGATACAATACTGCTCGTCTTACATTTTTTCTTGGCCTTACTGAAAAACTCTTTTTGCTTTCCTTCCCAGTTATTTATCCTTGGGAGGAAATTGTGAAGAAAGCTGACAGGAAGAAAAACCAACTCATTTCAAATGTGGTGCTGGAGAAGTTCTATGGATGTACTATGGACTGCTAAAAATCAAATGAATGGGTCCTAGATCAAATTAACCTTGAACCCAAAATGTTCCCTCTGCTTTTTTCACCGTATGGCCCAGACTCCACTGACAACGTTTCCAGCAGATGGTGCATGAAATGTATCTCAACTTATCTGCCCAACCATCAGGTTTCATCAGCTCCAGGTGGAGATAAATAAAATTTGTAGATTAGGAGTTGGACTCATATGACCCTCCAGATATTGGACTGCAAACCCCAGCAGCCCTAGCAACACAGCTAGTGAGAAAGAATGCTGGGAGATACAACATTGTCTGCAGGAGCAAATGATTCCCATCACTATTGTAGGTTGAAACGTGTAAAGAATGGGGAAGGTTGCCGTAAAGATTGGAGAAGGCTGCCAAGCAACATCCCTCACACACCCATCGTGTTGTTAATAGCTAAAATGACAATGTGTGTCATTTGTCACTCGGGCTGTGAAATCTATAGAAAACTCTCTGCTCTCTGTTCCTCTGCAATATGAGACTCATGGAGGTTGCGCATTCGTAGTGTTACTATGGTAGACTAGCCCGAGCCCGAGGTCTACAATTTAATAGTAATAATATCAGCTATAAAAATATACTGACATCTCCACGTGGTTAATATTAAAAATCATTCCGTGTGTCTGACAGGGTCGCCGAGAGAGCACGGAGACAGACACGGCCGAACGGCCGCAATTAGGAAAATCCAGGTCTGGCCAGTAAATTAATCTGTCACGCAGCCCCAAGGAACCCTCCAGACACACCTAGTCATCAAGCACACAAAGAGTCCTCAGCCCCGAGATACCTGCTTGACAGGATTGGCACTCTTGACAATCAGCCTGCCAAGCGAGGGCAATCTACATACTGCCGGAGCCTTTGTCCAACCCCGGCAGAGTCAATCAAAATCAAACGAAACCCATCAAGCTGGAGAAGTCTGTCGTTAAGGACTTTGTCTTAGCCTTTCCCACTATTGTTCTCCCCGGGAAAGGGTTAGCCTCCAGGTACGATTTCCCCTATAAGAACCCCTGATTTTGAGCGCTTCCTTGGATTGCTCTTGGCTTCCTTCCCGCCTTGGTGTTGCTCCGTTCGCCGAGCCTTCCTCTCAGCCTCCATGTGCTGAGAATCACCGCTCCCAACTCTCTGGCTCTTTTTCGGATTGCTGGACTTCAGGATCAGGTGTAGTATTCCCCCGATCCTCCTCTTCAAATTCCCTATCAGTTTTCCTCCCTTTATTTTTCTTAGGTCTGAGTGAGTGAGTGCGTAGTGACTTAGATTTTAAATTTTAAAAAAATTGTAAATTAATTTTCTCTGGGTTTTGACTTGGCCTGACCCTGTAGAAGTTGGGTACAAGGTCCTGCAGAATTACCCTACCTCTTGTGTGTGCTGGGCACGTGCTTTGTGCAACTTGAAAACCCCCTTAATATCGGGGTCAGACTAAGTGTCCTCTGAGGGATCCCCAGGAACTCGGGCAGCATATCTGGTGACCAGGACCTCCCTGAACTCAGAACAACTGATTAGGTGACCGGAACCCCCAGGACCCCCAGAACATTAGGGTAACAGATGGTTCACCATAAGTTGAAACTGATTTGAGAAGAAATGGGGGTGTACTTCTTTATTAAATTTCTTCTTGAAGAAAGCAATGAGTAATATTAGCATCTTTTTTCCAGCTGTGAAAAAGTCTTCAAAACCTACAGTTTTCAAAGCCTGTTTGCAATTTGTGACCAATTCTGTGTAAAGTTCATACTTGGGCCATTTCTGCACTAGACTGTTATAGTGCTATTATTCCACTGTCAACATCCCATGGAATCCTGGGGTTCCTCAAAGGCCCCTCCCTAAACCACAAAGCCCAGGATTCCATAGGATGTTGACAGTAGAATAATAGCACTGTAACAGTCTAGTGACCCCAGGATTCCATTGAATGTCAAAAGTGGAATAATAGCACTATAACGGTCTAGTGTGGAAATGGCCTTGGTTATTTTGCACAGGAAACATCATTTCCTAAGCAGGAAACAGCTGAACCACCAAGATTCTTGCCTTTCCAGAATTCTCCTCCTTAGGGTTTTTGACACTTGAAAAACATGTTTTTCAGTCATTATCCTAATATTTTTGAATATTCTTTCCATCCCTCATGGTAAATACCAACAACAAATATAAGGTAAGGCATGAGGAGATGAAATGTGGGGCTTTGCCTGTGTTGGCTTCCTCCATTTCGGAATTTCCAGGGAAATTAGTTCTTTGGTGACTTTCCAAAGCAAAATTACAATAAAAACAGAACCTGTTATTCCTAACGGCTAGGGGAGTTACTTATTGAGGTGGTTTATGGAAATACTTTGGATGAAATTATTTCATCTTTTTTTCTTGGTATTCTTTTAAAATGTTCTTTGCCCAAGTGGATAGAAGATGAAATTGCATGTGCCTCGTATGCCCTCATAACACTCTGATAAGCTGTCTGGGGTCACAGTTATGAATTAAGTTGGAGTGGAGAGATAGGAAACAACTCTGTGAAGATCCACACTAATAAAATGCATTTACTTGGAGGGATAATGCCTTTTTAAAAAATACTGATGAATGTTCAATGAAGAAAAGACTATATTGTCAAGTAGTCCAGTGGAATATGCATTTTAATACCAGCAAATTATTCTATGATATGATGCACAGTGCATGTCATTTGAGTAGCACCTCCAGTCTTATTGATGTTTATCAAATAAAAATAATAATGTTTTCTATCATCAAAACTGTGCCATGGGGACATTTTCTTTTAAGCTGAATACTGTGGTAGCCTCTCATTTCAGTGTAATAACTAACTGCGGGGGGAAAGCAGCAATAAGATTCTTTCATTTGAATGCCTGCTATAAGGCATGAATACAGACCAGAGATAAATTTGAATGTAAGGAGAGTACCTGTGATTATAGATTCCCTTCTTAAATGAAGTCAGCAAACATTTATTTTTTTGCTTTTCATTTTTAATATATTTCCAGTACTTCTGAATCAGGCAGTTACCAGGCAGGTTGCTGAGGAGAATTCCAATTGGCAAAATATATCAGCTTCACGCTTGCTTCTGGTGCTTTTATGGAAACACTGTGAAGTTCACAAGGGACTCATTTTATTTTCCTACTGATCTAAACATTTCTTAAACCACTTAATACCACTCTGTTAATTCTAACAGTTTCTTTTGCCACTAATTTGTGTCCATACAAGTTAAAGAGGTACAAAGATGTTGTTTCCCTTTGCTATCCATTGACCATTTAAAAGATGTGAGAATCCTCATTCATCTTATGACTATTCCATGTGAATTGAAGAAGCTTGCACGTGTTCAGAATTAGCCCTGCCTAACTGAGGTTAGTGAGCCAGTGTGGTGTAGTGGTTTGATCACTAGAGACCAGAGTTTTATTCCCCCCTCCGCCATGGAAAGTCAGTGTGTGACCTCGGGCATGCCACACATTTGTAACCCAGGAAAACCCCATGGTAGATTTGCTTTAGGATTGCCATAAGTTGGAAATGACTTAAAGGCAAGCAACAACAAATTGTGATAGGTGCCTCAAGTGAGGCAGCGCAAAGACTGGTGAAGTAGGGCCACCACCAATGCTCTTGGGAACCTTTTTTAGTTATTCTCTAGGAGACAGCCATTCCAGCGCAAGGCCTTGTTGGGCTTTGGAGATCTGTGTTGGCCATATTCCTGCAGAGAAATAGCTTACTTGCAGGTAATCTCAGTGTGCTAAAACTCATAATCTATTATGAAGCCCTCCTTCATCAGGTTACCAAACATCCGAGAAAGGTCAATATAGTAAAAATGGGAAATTTCAACTACCCTGATGCCTGTTGAATGTAAAGTCCAACAAATTGCTCACTTGCCTTGTGCACAATTTTATAATCTGGACAGTTGAGGAAATGGCAAGGGGATTGACTATTTTGGACCTGATCCACACCAACAGGGCCAATCAAGAGGAAGTAGGAGGATCCTTGGGTGGAAATGACCCTGTTCTCTTGGAATATGTTATATAGAGAAAAAGGAAAGCTGAGTATAATCAGATACATGCTTGGTACTTTAAAAAAGCCTAATTCAATACATTTAAAGAAATACCAGATGACATCCCATGAAATACACTAAGAGCATGGACTTCATAATGGGTGGGTGTTTCTTAAATATGAGGTACTGGAGGCACAATCACAAACAATTCCAATAAGAGAGAAAGCAGGAGGCTTTGAAAGAAACCAGTATGGCTATTGATTGAGCTGAATTATGAAGTGAGCATGTCAAAATGGCACAGAGCATGATGTTGCAAGCACCTAACTAGGAGCAGTTCATTAAGGTCCAGTCAATCAGACTATTCTTTCAAGTATACAACTCCATAAAGGATCACAGAGTTGTTGTCAGGGACAGACCACTGAGTGGGGATATGGAACCTTGCAGCCTTAAGTCTCTCCCCCAGTTGAATTGGTAGAGTCTATAAGCTATTTTTCTAAATAGAATCCATAAATTTTCTTTTGCCCCTTCATTCCCCTTGAATATAATTTTTTTTCCTACCTTACGTTCCTGTTTTTTTTTCCTTAGCCATTCCCTCTCCCTACTTTCTGCCATCACCCTTTTGCTGCTTTCTGCCATCTTTCTTTTCTTCTTAAAACCCAGAATTAACACCTCTTACTTCTCTTTCTTGTCTCTCTGTGAACTCTGTTATTGGAACTCTCTTCCACAAGATTCATGACTGCTATTTTCTGCTCTTTGTTTTAAGAGCAGAATGTCAACTAATCTGTTGACTTATTTTCAGCCTGACTGATTATCTCTCTTACCCCTCTCTTTTGCATTCATCATCCCCCTTCCCACTCTGTCCTGTTTTTACAGATTGTAGACCTGTGGTCCATGCTTGTCTACATTTTTTAGTCTCTATAGCACATAGTTTATTTTTAGGGCTTCATAAATAAGTCAGTAATAATCTCAAAGGGAACTGTTCTTGAGGTCAGCTCTCTCAAACAATCATGCATCAAATATTTGGAAATGTAAATTTAGCTTGACAAAAGCTGAGATTCTGTCTCTTTCCTTTGATTCTTTTCTGTGTGGGGTTTGTGCAGGCAGGCCTGAGGATTCAGTTGATACAACTATGAAGGGAAACTGCCTAGGTGGAAGTACATAGCAATATCATTCAAGAGTTGTTAGGTCTGGAAAAGTTTCCTTGAGCAAAGTAGTAAGAGGCTTTGATGATACTTTTCAGAAATGAAAGCATGTCATACTAGGGAAATAAAGTGGATTTTAAGTGGAACTTAGTTGAGTACTGTGAGCTTGGATAGTATTGTACTCTAAGGCCCTTTCTGCACCCTACCTTGTCCCATTGTATTCCGGTGGTGATCCCAGCAGAGCTGCTGTTAGGATCGCCACTGGAGCACGACAGGAGCACTCTCCTCCACACGGGACTGGCTTCCTGTGGAAGGTAGCGCAATACACAAGCCACTTCCTTCTGCATTGCAGCTGGGTACTTTCCCAGGCTGCAGTGGGGCAGAAAGTGCCACCATCACACTTCCTGCTCTTCTGCAAGACAGGTAAGTGTGGGATAGTGGCATGATTGCGTGTCATTGATGGGGAAAATACGTCAATGATGTAATCTGCAATTGTGCCACCTGGGGACAGGAGAGGAGCAGGACTGTGACACAGCATCATGCAAAAGTGTCATTGCATTCCTGCTCCTCTCCTGTGTTCCCATGACAGGATGGGTGGATCCTGTGGAAAGGGCCTTATTCTCTGAGTTTCTTTTCTTCTCCTTGGGTCATTGCTTCTCTAATTGGATCTTCAAGCAACTGAAATGTAATGTTATCAAGTCTGCTTAGTAATCTCATGTATACATCTTAGATCCAGAGTATATGGAAGACTGTATCTTCCTATACGAATCTTCCAGAACCTATCTACAGGTAGAGGCTTTCTTTTCGATTAGCCACCATCATGGGGTCACTTGGTGAGGACACAAGAGAGAGTATTCTCAGTGGCTGCTCTCATCTTCTGGAATTCCCTTCTGCTTTAGGCAAAGCTAGCCTCCTCCTTGTTCTCCTTTTGCCAGCAGGCAACAACCTTTTTGTTGAGGCAGACTTTCAGTGTACAGTTGTTCACAAGGCAGTTTCTTATTGTAGGTGCTTTATTTTTTAACTTTTGCATGCCTTTTAAATTTGATAATTTTAATTGTTTTATTCTTTTTGTGAACCACTCTAGGTCCCAGTCTGGGAGAAAGGTGGCATAGAAATGAAATAAATATATACTGTAAAATACTTCTGTGTCAGATCCATTACTGGATGAGAAAGAGGGAAGCTTGTTCGATGGATTGTTCCCTTTGCACACTGAAAAGACCTCCAGTGATCATGGGAGACCTTCCAAACATTGTGGGATGTGTCTTACAGACTTTATTATGAGGGAACAACTGCTGCAGTTAGAAACTTTACACTATAAGATTCTTTCACTTATTTCTAGGTTATTCCTCCCTTCTGCTGAAATCTCATAAGACACAGCTCCCTATGTCTCAGGCCATTTCTGCACTAGATTGTTATAGCGCTATTATTCCACTTTCAACATCCAGCTGGCCCCTCCCTAAACTGGAAATTCCAGGATTCCATAGGATGTTGAAAGTGGAATAATAGCATTATAACAGTCTAGTGCAGAAATGGCCTCAGGGAAGAACACTGGGATGGAAAGGATTCATTCTGTAGGTGGCCTTCTTCTTGTATGGTACTGGATTTCATCATTACTTAGTGTTATCATCTGTGTTCAAGTGTGCCATTTTCCAGTTCTTTAGAAATTATGTTTGGTCAATATATTTTTCTTCCCATAGACTGTTTTGTAATTCTGATTTAAAAAAGGTAGTTCTCTTTCATAGTGCATGGACTGGGCATGGGTCAGGAGTGGTCATGCAGGTTCAATATTTGCAGCTGGACTTTGTGGCTGGAATTTTATTGGTCCGTTATGCCAGTTTTATTGGGTTATGCAGCTGGGATTTCCATAGTCCACTAATTCAAATCCAGCCATCTATTTTGCTTATTATTAGAGTAATTTGCATAACTGGACCAATTATGCAAATTAGTTTAATTTGCATTGCGGTTGTGCATATTCAGCACATAATTGTTGCATTTTTCTTCCAATATGATTAAAACTTCATACCATTATTTATAGTTACAATGGATCTGACAGAACCAGTATAACATTTGAAGTGCTGGACTTGGAACAGGGAGATTAAAACAGGGAGACTCAAGGTCAGATCTCTGCTTGGTCATAGAATTTACCATGTGGTTGCAGACATTGTAGCTCTCAGCACCCCTACCTTACAGGGAAGATCTAGCAAGTTGTAAGGATTAATAGGGAGAGGAGACCATGCAAAGTTGATGTGGTGCAGTGTGCTACAAATAAGAGAACAACAAAAATATAGTTAACATTTTGTCATATACGGGCAGTTCCATATTCTCATCAGATCATTATATTTTGCAATCAGTTTTTCACTGATGACAAAAAGCTACAGATCCATCAAAGTACCATGGGAAGCCTAAAAGTGAATGCTGTTTGATTTACAGGGCAAGATGCAGAGGAAAGTAAGGATGGACAGTGGTATTTGCATTAGAAAAGATTTGATTTCCTTCAGAGATACAGATTAAATATTTTATTTCAACAGAAGATAGTCTAGTATAACTTTCTTTCACCTGTTTGACTTTTCATCACAACATACATGCTTAGCAATTCATACGTGCTATGATGTTTGCTCCCACACATTTATTCTTTGTTAATGCCAATTGAGTGAATGATAAATGCTTGTACTTTTTATATTTCCATTCCCTCTCACTTCACTGATTACATACTCCCACCTAACTATGGGTATAATAATCTGCCAACTAAGGCAGGCACTTCGGGTCCTTTCACATGACACGGTTATATTATTATGAATCAGCTACATTGGTTTCAGCCTATGGAAAACTGGAATTTGCACATGAGACAGAAATGTTTAGAATTCTCAACCAGAGAGCTCTAGTGCCTCCAGAACTACAAATTCCAGAAGTCCATAGCATCCAGGTATGACAATTAAATGAGAATCATTGTGCTATAATTGGGTTGTGTGAGAGGATCCCTGTTGATAGACTGGGCCACAATCTCCCAAAGCTGATACCAAATAAAACTTTTTCATTTTTATGGACAGAAACTGTTCGGTAGATAAGGATAGATAAATAGATACTGCTGGTTTTGTTGAAAGACTGACATAGCTGCCCCTTAAAATCTTTGAAAGGTATTCCTTTGTGTAAGGGAAAAAAAAAACATTTCAAAGCAAGTGCCAGTCCAAACTGGCAGATGCTTCTTCCAGTTCAGAGCATTCTCATACTTCTCTGTGATAGAAATCCTTTCTGCCTCCTCATCCTTGTAGCTGCTGTTTTGTTTCCCTGCTAGAGTTTACATCGTAAAGCTGTTATTCCTAATATGTATAAATATATAAATCTCTTATGCACATTTAATTAGTAGGACATATGCATGAGTAAATAATTTAAACTTTCATACCATACTCCCAAAACAAATAAATATGGAGTCAGTCCATCAAAAGAGACCATATCTTTTCTTTATCATTGCTTCAATCTGTTTCCTAAAAATCTGAAGAGTCACACAAAGCATCTTTCTTAATAAGCTTCTATCTACCCCCTTATCTTGCCTTAGTTGTTTCCACAGAGAAGCATCAAGAGGTGGCTCTCTCAGGAAGAAGAGCACTGGAGCAATGAATTGCATTGCACTGGAGGAGCTCAGCTGCTATTGCCTTGCCCTCACCCCGTGCTTCTATTTTGCCCTATCTTCATTCTTCCTTCCTCCTCACCTCATGCCTCTGTCATGCTCCCCTCTGTTGTTCTTTGCTGCTGCCTCTCCTACCCACTTCCTTACTTTCCTTGCCTTGTGATTCCCTTGCACCTCATGTCTCATCATGTCTACCTCTCTTGTTCCTTGAAACCTATCACTGAACATCTTACTGTCTCTCTTTTCCTTTCCCCTTCCTCACTCACCATACTCTCCATACCCTGCTACTCCCTTTTTCACATTACGCTTCCAATGCACCCCTCCCTTGCTTCTTGCAATCATGCTGCCGACGCTGCTCCTTCCCCCTTCCCTCTAGTCCTGCCCTTCCCTCTCCTTGCGTACTTGCAATGTATGTTCTTCCTTCCTGAGTTCTACCAGTTGCACCGCTCACACTCCCTTCTCTCCCACCCTCCCTCAACCACACTTGGCATCCTTATAATGCACCCCCTTGCTTCTCACACTACATTCCTCCCATTGCTCACTCTCTCTCTTCCCTTGCACCCTACCAAGCTCCTACAAGGGCTAGAGTTGTACTTTTTTTTAATTTATAATGAAAGCTTGGAATCTAGGCCAGATTATGGTCCAAATGGGCACCAAGTGGAATGCACAGAATCTAAATAAAACCAGCTAAAGTGGAGGTATGGCAACCCTATGTGTATTGGCAGTAGGAGGAGGAAGAAAAGGCCATCCAGAGAGAAAGCTTCCAGCTCCCACGCACTTATTTCCACAATCCCTGGCTTCTGGGTGAGCTCTTTGAAACTCAAGGTAGCCTTGGAAAATTTCTCTCTGCCCACTTTACCATTTTGATTTGTTTTTCTTTTACTCCTGCTACACTGCTATAGTTACACTGGCTAACAGAATCTCAGTCTAAGGAGACTCAGTAGTCCGCATTAGGATAAAATATAGAAAAGAATGGTGATCTTATTTCTGTGTCAGTTCTCATGCCTTAACTGATTGACTGCTGAAACACTTTCACAAGAAGTTTGATTTGTTAGTTGCAAAAGGTATTTTAGAAGTTGTAATTAATCAAAAATTTGCAACATCTGGAAGGGTGGAGTCCATATGTGTGGGTTGCAGAAAACATGATTTGCATGGCAGTCAGTACATTTCAGAAGAAGAGATCTGCTGAATGAACCAGGGTGCATTCAGAAGAGGCTTTTATTCTGTAATTGTCTTGCCTCACTTATTAAATGTTACTGGGGAGTCTTTAGACATTATTGCTTTCAACATGTAACTGCACCATGGTTTCTTGCTACTTCTTTCACTTTTTTATTTCCCATAGAATGTTGATGAAGGAGAAAAAATATTGACAATGTTTAGAGCTATCCGTTTGAAAAGACTCCCAAAGGGCTCAACCTTTTTATGAAGGCAGTACTTTCTGCACCTTTGAATTTTGGCACTTATGGAAATGCAAAGCTTAAAATGTACTTCTCAGAGTATATACAGAGGAAGCAAGGAGTCCTTCCAGATAGATAGGCAATGAAATGAAATGAGAAAAAGGTCATTTCTGCTTTGAGATTTTGGAAGTCCTCTCCAGGGGAAACTGGACTGGATCCCTTCCTATACTCGATCTGTTAGCAGACAAAGACTTTCCGCATCTGACTAGTTGCTAAGCAAAGGCTTTAAGGGGTGGCGATAGTGTTATCCCTTTAAAAATATATTTTTCTTTCCATGATGTGTTAAAATTGTTTTTAATTCAGTCATTTTAATATGACAATCCCTTTAGCTGCATTTGAGTATTATAACTTAACTATGTTTTTAGTTGCATTGGTTCCTAAATCATCTGGCAAGAGTCTTTTTTCTAGTATTGGTATGTATGTGTATATATTTTATTTATATGTGTGTGTGTGTGTGTGTATGTACACATGTACATATATATCTGTATATAATTTATTTTATTCATATCCTTTCTTGCTCCCAACACTGCCCCCCCCCCACCCCACGAACAAAAATTAGGATCAAAAAAGTACCCTAAGCCATCTTTCATTGTGAAGTTTGATAATTTTCCTTTGGCACTCATGTGGGAGTCAACATGACAGACCTGGACTGGGCATGAAGAATGCATGGCTGTACCTAGATCTTGTTGAAGTGAAAGTCCTATCATCTCTCCCTCTTGGTTAATGCTGCATTGGACTGATAGGAAGTGCAGTCCAACATGATCTGGAGGGCCACACATTTCTCATCCCTGAGTAAACTTTTCACATGATGACATCATGGGCAAAATCTTGCACTGCCCAGTCCTACATACTCTGCTCTTGAAATCTTGGTAGCCCCACATCTGTTAAAATGATGGTGTGCTGAATTGAACAGAGCAAGTACAAAGCCAGTGGAATGATGCTTACAGGCTTTGTTTGTTAAAACTTGGTTTCGTTTTGTCTTGGTAACCTGAAAAGGGGCAGCAGAAGTAAATCTACCTGTGGAGCTCTGTAATACAGGGACAACAAGAAAGAAATTGTGCTAATTTGACAATGCACTGACAGGATTATCATGCAATTAGCGAAATGGAGAAACAGCACCAGCTTGTTATATTGAATTTGTTGTGTTAATGTGGCAGTTGCTGGAGGTGAAAGCTGGATCTTACTGCAGTCGTTTCTGTTGAATATCAATAGCATTGCTAAGATTTCTCTTTTATTCACTTTTCTCACAGCTGAATGGTACATGTGGTGTGAAAATCTCCTGGCACCTAGTTATAATCATAGCTTTTCTTCATATTATAGACTTTAACAATTAACAGATAACACTGGTGCTGCTTACTATAGTTCCTCATAGAGGTGTCAGCTGCATGGTCTAAGCTGTTTGATTCAGTAAAACAGAAGTGAAATATGGTAACATGATGATACTTGGTATCAGTGGTTGGTACAATTGAGCATTTATCTGCCTGGGTCCCCATACTCAACAAACAAGCCAAAAGAATTAAACTGTATTGAAAATAAGAAATAGCTTGTAGCAAGACAGCTATGAATAGACAAACTAGCCAGATAATAAGAGAAGCCTTCCACTTCATGGGTTGACAGCTGAGTTTGGAAAAGTTTATCCTTTTGGACTGTTTCTAGTCCCTCTGGCCATTCTGGCTAGGCAATTATGGGAGATGTAGTCCAACAAAGTAACTTTTCTGAGTTGTGGTTGCCATCACAGACGGCTACACCGGGCAAAGGAATAAAAAGTTGTTTTTGTTGTAGTTGTTGCTGTTGCTGTTATGTGCCTCCAAGTTGACTCCAACTTAAAACGACCCTATCATAGGGATTTTATTAGCGAGACTGATTCAGAGAAGGTTTGCCATTGCATTCCTTTTAGGCTGACAGAAGACTGTTTGCTCAATGACATCCAGTGGGGATTCAAACCCCAGTCTCCTTAGACTCCCTTAGACTATACCACTTTGGTTTCTAAGTGATACATAGGTGCATTTTTTCCCACCAGTACTATGATCTGTATCAGCCATGGCTTTGTAAAGGGGCAATGCTAACAATGTAATTGTCAGTGATAGCACTTTCAACTTTTGATTTTCTTCTGCTCTGATTGTCTTCTGTTCTACCTCCAACCATATATACTTTATATGCATCTTGACATTATGGATAACATATGCATACATCTGATGAAGTGAGCTATAGCTAATGAAAGCTTATGCTGTAACAATGGTTAGCCTTTAAGGTATGGGAGGGCAACTGTGAGAAGCTAGGGGGTCATATTATGAGAGCCAGAACAGTGTAGCAGTTTGAGCATTGGACTCGGAATCTGGGAGAACAGGATTTGAATCCCCTTTGGCAAGTCACATTCTCTCAGCCTCAGAGGAAGGCAAAGGCAAACCCCTTCTCACTTGCTGAGAAAACCCCATGATAGCTTCACCTTAAGACAATAATAAGTCAGAAATGACTAGTAGCACATAGTACCAAAAACAAGGGGAGGACCATTCCACCTCTACACTAGCCTGCAAAAACATTGTGGCCCCAAGCATCTTCGGGGTGGGGTTTTTCCATATTTTTAGGCCAGTTTAGGCCCTGGAGGTCTCTTTAGCATCAGGAAGCAATCAGAAGACTGTTTTTCAAAGAGGTCACTCCTAAACCTGAATTATCCAGTGTGTGTGTGTGTGTGTGTGTGTGTGTGTGAAAATTTGTCAAAAATGCTCCACACACCATGTAGGGAATTTGGGGGCCAATTTTTTTGCAATTTTTTTTTACCCTTGGAGACAACAAAAATAACCCTGAGGATTTTGCCTGCAGCCCATGGGCTGCACTTTGCACGCTCCTGCTTTAAGGTGTGACAAGACTCCTTTGTCATTTCCACCCACCCCTGTAATAATTAATATAACTACATGGCCTCGCAATCTCAATTTGATCCAATGCTCTTTCTGATCAGACTGGCAAACTGAAATTACATAGTTTCAGTCATTCTCAGGAGCTTTTCCAACCACACTTTGCAGAAGTGTGAAGTAAAAGTGTAGATTCTGGAGAATGGGAGTTCACTCAGACCCAGACAAATAATGTGCTCTTTACTCACTTATTGTCACACAGTAGGTAGTCCAAATTCTGCAATTTTCCACACCTTGCCAATTTTCCCAAAGACATTTCTGCTTCTTCGACCCTGTTGAGTGGGATCTCAGATTTTCCTCCTCTGGTTTGGTATTAATGCCACCCTTCAATCTGTCTCCTTCTTTTATCACGGCAAAGCAGCACCCATCACAAACAAGTTTTAGGGAGTGCTTAGTGCTAAAATTTACACCTTTCTGTTAGTGAGTGTAACTGAAAAGAATCTAGAACACAAAATCTGGTGTAGTTGACAACAGCATCTTTGACATTCTGGGAAAAAGGAAAGATTGTATGCTTCATATATTTACAAGTCTTGTAAGTAGGTGGCCTTGCGTAAAGCTTCTAGTACAAGGGAATAATTACATATTGGTCTAAGCTCTCTTTTAGTCCTAAGCAGAGTAGAACCAATTTTTTTTTGGTTCAACAATTGTTTGAATGGGCCTACTCTACTTGGGACAAATCAACAGGATGCTAGCTATGATTATATATCTATGGGCAATGAGAATATGGCCATTTCCACACTACACTGTTATAGTGCTATTAGTCCACTTTCAACATCCTGTGGAATTCTGGGATTTGTAGTTTACTGAGGCCAAAGAGTTCTCTGGCTGAGAATTCTAAATGCTCCTCCCTAAACTGCAAACCCTAGGATTCCGTAGGATGTTGAAAGTAGAATAATAGCACTACAACAATATAGTGTGGAAATGGCCTATGTATCTTTGGCCTCTTTGAAAGGGCAGTGGTTGGGAGGAATGATTCTGAGTGGAGAAAGATTGGCAAGGAAAAGATTAAAGGCTCTTCCTGCCCCCTGCTCCGTCTTCTGTTCAACCTAAAGGAACACATAGCCTTTCTGCTTGATAAAAGAAAACCTCTTTGGGGGGAAGAAAGAATCAAGGAATTACATGTAATGTACTTCTGCCCTTTGAAAAGCCCCCAGAGGTGAGCTTTCAAAGGCAACAATGACATTTTGGGATAAAGGTCTCTCTAATGCCTGGTGGTAGCTGTGCATTACAGCCTTTGTTGGCTCTCCACTTGCACTCCACTCTTGTGCTAGTTATAAAAGGGCTGTTGATTTTAAAGGGCCATTTGGACGGTTTGAAATGGTTTCTTTCCCTGCTTATTGGACTATGCTGCCATTTAATCTCAGTCTAACTCAGTGGTGCTGCATTTGTGGCCATAAATAGAAGTGTTCAGTAGCAGGCATCCCAGTTATGTGATATTAAGCCATGTGCATTGTTTACCTTCCCAAGTCCTTTACTTATTAGGTCTTTCACTATGCCCTTTCAGTAGTATCATAAAACAAACAAAACAAAACAAGTTGCATGATTTTATGGGATGAATCCTAATAGTAAGACCCCATTAGGGCAGACCAATTTAATCAAGTTCCGAAGGGTCAGTTAACATACTGGTAATCCCGTTGATTCACTAGGTCTACTTTGGACCAACAATGTGTTCAACTGCTCAGTCACGTATCTGATGATTTCCCCATGTGTGTGTGAGCAGAGAATAAGAATCCATTAGTGGACGTCTGGAGCAGCCTTTTTCACTGGTACATGAGACCATCATAGGGAATTTATTTCTTCAGCAATCCAAGCTCTAAAGGCTGAAACTTTCAGTACTTCCTGTTAAAAATGAGACTAAATTACATTTAGTGGTTTAATATATAAATATATTATTGGAAAATCTTCCATTTAATGATTTCTATAATTCTTTGATTTTCGTTTCTGTTTATCCTCCATCCTTCCCCCTCACTTTTTTTTTCTTTTGCACTGTCTCCTACATACAACCATATGTTTTATTGGTCTCATTTATTACTTTCTGTCCTTGGACTATTTCATTTAATTGCTTCCCTTCCAGGGGTTGAGGAACTTGGTCCCCCACCTCCTTTGTCAAATAGAATTGTATCTTTTAAAATGGTGCCTCACGTCCCTCAGGACATAAACAGAATATTCATTCACCATGAGCATTCAATGTCAGTGAAAATCAGATGTTTGCTAAAAATCAGGGCCAGTTTATGCCCCATCCATTTGACTGTAAGAATTAGTGTAGGTGTGATTCATTTTTAAACTACCAAAACTCGTTTACATGTGACTGTGTGGGTAAATCTGAAAGTAAATTGACAATTTGAAATGAAGAATTGAGGTCCATTATCATGGGTAAATTAAAATGGAGCCTTTAACTTAATATTAGGAAATAGATGTGCGGCCATTGTGTAGAACTTGGAATAGCATTAATAGCATTTTTGAAAAACCATACTGGCTGGGGGATTCTGGGAGTTGTAGTTAAAAAAATAGCCATTCCATGCTCTCTTGCTGTGATGAGTGAGTCTAACCCAGTTCTGAGTCTGCTGGAATTGTCCCTCTCTTGTTCTCTGACGCATGGATGCTGAGCGCTCACTTCTGAGCCACATCACTCCCAAGAACCACAATTCTTTGTGTCCCATTATGGTTCCAAATGGTTTCTTTTCCTTGCTCCTGTGCCCCAAAGGCCTGGAGACAAAATGGCTTTTGCCTTCTTGATGCCTCTGAGAGCTCACCAATGATTCAGAGCTCATCCTCACTGCAGCCAATCTAAGCTATCAAACTTCAAGCATCACACTCGTGATAGCCCATCAAGAATCAGTATGAAAAAGATATGGAAAAAAGCATGCACTGTGGATTTAGGAAAACACATACATGTGAGATTCTCAATTGCATTACTAGTATGAAGGAGCAATGTGTGTAGAAAGATACGTTGTTGTCAATCCTGCCCCAGATCACCTTGATTCACCACTGCATGAAAAGAAAGAGAAGCATGCATATATAGACTTTTATAGGACCTGCAGAACCAGTGTGATGCAGTGGTTTGACCTTTGTATTATGACTCTTTTTTCTAATTCCTTGCTTGGCCATGGAAACTCCTTGGGTGACCTTGGGTGCATCACACTCAGCCCCAGGAAACCCTATTATAGGTTCACCTTAAGGTTGCTGTAAGTGGGAAATGACCTGAAGGAAAGCAACAACAGCAACAACAACAACAAATGCAAAGTGTGGACAAAATCTACACTGCATCCCTTTCTGTGTTTCTTGACCTTTCATGAAGGAGATATCTGAAATAATAAACAGATTAATTCCTGTTGTCATCAAGGAAATATGAATATGCTTATTTTTCAAAAGTATTTTAATAGGCTAACAGAGGGAAAAGGGACAGGAAATAAAGAGACTCAAGAAGATAAACTTTTAGTATTTGTGTTCTATTTACACAACACTGGTACGTAAGAAAAGGGTTACTGGCTGTAGAATGCTTTGAGATAAAGGACTTAACAGAGCCACTTCTGTGTGCTGTGCGCTAACTAATCTTGATTGCTACAAAAATTGCGAAAGAATAACGACTTGGGAAAAACATAGCGGAGAACCTTTAATGCCAATGCCAAAAGACAGTGGAGGGTGACAAATTACACATAGAACATTTGCTGCTAGGATACAAGATCCTTACAGTGAATTCAGAGACACTATAAGTAAACTGTTAGCATTAAACCAGACACTGTGGTTCAAAAAAAATTTGCACACAACCACATTAATGTAGTACAGCCTATAAGGCTGATGCCTATAGTGCACTGAACTTATCTGTTCGGTAGGGAGGGAAAAAAGACTCATCTCAAGTAAATGTGTTAATTGTTGACAGGCTTCAGTAAACCGCAAAGATAAAGCCTCCTCCATCCATTATGACCACTGTATGAATTGTTACTTAAATGAGTTTAGATGTTTGCTGTAGTTCAGCTTCTTACAGTACAACCCTCTGTATGTTTTATCAGAAGTAAGTTTGGGATGGGAATCATGCAGTCTTCCAAATGTTGTTGGACTGAAACTCCTAGAAATCCTAGCCAGAATAGCTAGTGTTGAGGAGTTCTGGGAGATACGATCCAACAACATCTGGAGAGTCACAGGATTTCAGCCACTGGTGTATAGATGTGCATTTTCAGTCATCACACACTCTTCAGTTCTCTCAGATTTCTTTCATAAAGGGAACTGTTTTTGGAGCAATCTCTTATTTTTTCCCACGTTTCAAACATTGATCTAACATTATAAGTTGGCACAAGTCCTCCTCCAAATATGAGCAATTTAGCTTTAAATACAGTTCAAAAGCATATACAAGAAGTGTGGGATGGACTATTTATTTCTGTCAAGAATATGTTGTCTGGGGGCACCGTGAATTGGGAACTATAGCATACAAATAATACGATATTCTTCTACCTGAGTTCATGACATAGTTGTGGGAAACTATTTAAAGTGATTTATAATTTCTCTTTTCTCCTAATGTCTATGTCACCATCATTGGATGCTTTAATCTCCACAGTGGTCAGTTTTTTTAATATATATATATATATATATATATATATATATATGAGTTTATTAATGTAAAATATCTTACAAAACAAAAAGTTATACACACTGTATCATAATAGTATATCCAACATTTAACAAACCACTCATATGCATACAATATTTCCTTCTTTTTTGCCCCCTCCCCCTCCCCGCCCACCCACCCAGGGAACAATGTAACCTATTAGTTTCCTTTTTTTTCTCATGTGGAAAATCATTTTAACTGTTTCCTTTACTTTCTCATACCCCTCCCTTTCCTGAACAAACTCAATCATTTATCTCCAATTACTAAACCAGACCTCCTGTTTGACCAAAATATACCCTTCTTTTTTTCCATTATATAATCAAACATCATATATTCCAATATGTACTACACCCATCCATTACGATTACGCCTTTCTTTTTCTTTCCATCCATATTGGCAAGGTCAGAGCCCCGGGCAGCGAGCCAGCCCAGAGAAGGGAGTGGGAGATATAGCAGAGTCCCATCAGAAGGAGTCAAAGCAAGCAGTTAGTCATAGGCAGTCCATTTACCTAAGCCTGAGCAACAAGCGAAAGCCATAGTCAGAGTCCAAAATCCAGGGGTCAGGAGCCAAGAGATGAATCCAAGGTATCAGGAGCCAGGTGCTGGAAGCAAGGAACAAGCAAGAAGAGGGCTTGTAGAAAGTTTGCCACAAGCAAAGGAAAACTTCCAGGCAGGCAGTTATATAGCCCAGACACAGGTGTGCCCAGTCACCGCTTCTTGAACTTAGTCAAGGAAGCTTCCCTTTGCTCAGCTCTCTTGAGTTTCCGCCTTGTTTGTGGGCTGATTGATGCAGGCTCCAGGGATCCTTGGGATCACAACAGGATCCCTGTCGCCCTAAAGGAGCAGGCAGAGGAACGTCTGAGCCTGCTTGGTCCATGGCAGCAGGGGGAGCTCTTGAGCTGCAGGACTCATCTCCAGCCAGTGCCACAGGGACCAACAGCTGCTGCTCGTCATCAGCAGCTCTGACAGGTGCTTCAGTTACCACACATATGCAATTACTGCTTGTGCTGCTATAATTAATTGTTTAATTAAATATTTTTGTTCCTTCTTTAATCTTATATTCCTAACATTACAAGTTATACATATTTCTTTATTTAATTGAATTTCAACCCCAATTACTTTATATATTTCTTGTTCTATTTCCTTCCAAAAACTTTGCACCTTAGGACACTCCCACCACATATGGACATATGTTCCTTTACTCCCAAACCGATGCCAAGAGGCAGGTGATACAGTTTTAATGATATATGATAACTGTTATGGTGTTCTATAACATCTTGCTGTGATTTTCATCTGTTGTTCTCTAACCTTGTTAGTTTTAATAATTTTGATTTCCTGTAACCATTGTTCCGTTTCTTTCTTATTGAGCTAGATGTCCTTACACCAAACTCCTAACAAACCTTCTATAAGTTTATATTGTTATTCAATAAGATCCTATATATTCTACCACCTAACCCTTTTCTGCCTTCCTGTCTTTTCTTCAGTATTTCTTCTCATGGATTTTGGCTATCTCTTATAGATATTATTTCCTGTAAACTGTTATATATACCATTTAATTGAAGCCAACATTGATTACCTATTAAATCTAGTATTTCTTTTATCTCTATCCATTTACCTAGATTATCAGACAGGTCACCTATTATCATATATCCAATACTCCTACACAATGGTCAGTTTTGCTAATGAAAGGTGTCAGAGTTCAATCTTGCCTGAAACCTAAGCTGTTGCAGTATCTCTTCCTGGTAATTATAAGAATGCATATAGCGCACACTGAATGACCAGTAGTTTTCAGTATTCAGCATGAGAGGACTGGGGGAAGCTTCCTACTAGGAAAAGCAAAAATTGGAGGTAAGTATGACTGGTTCAAGCTATCCAACTGATTTGCCTCCAATGTTGGGGGCAGGGTCTACAGCTATACTGTCCTGAGCCGAAGCTATAGGCAACTTTAAGTACTGATGTGGAAGTAGTAATCAAATACTGAACAAGCAATCTGAGAGGTAAGAACAGAAAGGGCATGAAAAGAGCCAGTCAAAGGGAAGAAGATAGGGTATTATATCATAAGGTTTTATTTACCAGAATAAAGTGAAGAAGGAAAGAGAGCCAGCATGGTGTAGTGGTTATATAAGGATTCTGGAAGACCAGGTTTTGAATTCCCTATCAACCATGAAAGCCCACAGACTGACCATGGGTAAGTCACACTCTTTCAGCCTAAAAGGAAGTTAGTGGCAAACCTCCTCTGAATAAATCTTCCAAAGAAAACCTTAGGTTAGGGTCACACTAGGTTGAAAGCACATAACACAGGAGGAAAAATGAAGGACATAGTAGTGACCATTATGGCTGGATCCAGCTGAACAAAGTTCCATGCATGGGATGGTCTAACTAATAGGCCAGAACGGGACTTTTTTTCCTAGTTTCATTCAGTTTGTTGACCAAAACTATCTTGCTTCAAACATGAACTTCAACAGATAAATAAATTAAGCAACATTTTCAGCCTTGAAAATATATTCTAGAGGTTTGGAACAAGCTCTAGTAGAGTGTGGGAAGTAATAAAAGAAGTCTAATAGGAGAAATCAAACAAAATCTCTTCCCTATCTGTCTGTCAGTGGGAGTCTCCACAGCATCAAAAGCCCTCCATTAACAGAAAGACAACTTCTGTTTGCAGAAGGAAAACTCTAGATCAAAGCTTTTATATTTATTATCTAATACTGAACTGGTTTTTTGTATCCGAGCTTAAAGATCTCCTCATGCAGGATTGGTTTACAGCTGCTTTCCATTAATCTATTATGGGACTGAATAGAGTCTGTTTTTTCAGTGTATGGATAATGGGATACTTCTCAACTTCTGTTGGTTAAAATAAGCTGAAACGAAACAGAAGAACAAGATGGCAAAACATTTTGTTCCCATCAGGAATTCATTATATGAATGAAATGCCATTGCTGTAGAGCAAACATAAATGTCTGTGTTTAAGTATCACTCTGTCTACATCTTCACAAGCTCCTTCTGACAGTTTGATCACACATTGTCAGAATAATGCTGGTTATTGTAGGATTTCTCAATGACGTCTGTAGATTCTAGTCAGCTTAGAAGACTGACAGCAAGCTAATTTGTTGTACCTTCTTTTTGTATGTAGACTTACTTTCCTCAGCACATTAGGCTGAAATTGTGGTTTTATTTACTTATCACTTAGAGTTCATGTTTGAGCCAAGATAGTTATAGTTAACAGACTGAGTGAGCTTGCTTCTTTACCGATAATATCTTTCTGGGTTGGGTTTAGGGGGCACAATCGTGTGGGAATTCCAATCCTACTTGGTAGGTTGGAAGGTGGTTCTTAGGGACATCTGCTGTACTTTGTGGCCTTTGGCTGTCAGACATATTAGCGTTTTACATTGTTCTCTTTGCTATTTAGGTCCTGCCTGAAACAGCTGGAGGATGTCATCTGGAGGTTTGGGCTGCAGAGTCATTCAGATGAAATTCTGCTCCACTTTTCCACATACTAGTCCAAGGGAAGTTGCAGAAATCCTGACTAGGTGCAGTTTTAAATGCACGAAGCTGGACAATCTGAAGCTTAATTTAGATAAAATGGAAGTAGTGTATACAGAGAAAAGTTATTGTATGGATACTTATCTTTTCTTGGATAGGGCTGTACTCCCCCTTTGAAGGATCAACTTCATGCCTTTGGGATACTCCTGGACTTGAAACTGTCTGTAGGTAGTAGCAATAGTCAGAAATGCCTCTTACCACCTTTTATTGATAAGTTAATTACAAATCTGTTGTTGTTGTTGTTAAGTGCTGTTAAGTCAACTTCAACTTATGGTGACCCTATGTATGTGCGACCTCCAAATCATCCTATCATCAACCGCCCTGCTCAGGTCTTGCAGATTCAGGTATGTTTCTTCCTTGAATGAGTCTATCCATTTGTAATGTGGTCTTCCTCTTTACCTACTGCCTTCTACCTTACCAAGCGTTATGGTCTTTTTCTACTTCTTTTTCTACTGTCTTCTCATGATATGGCCAAAGTACAACTGTTTTGGTTTAGTCATCTTGGGTTCTAGGGGAGAGTTCAGGCTTGATTTGCTCTTGGATCTGTTTAATTTTCTTTAGGGTAGGTCCATGATATATGTAGAACTCTCTTCCAGCACCACATTTCAAATAAGTTGATTGTCTTCTTATCAGCTTCTTCGCTGTGCAGCTTTTACAATCATATACATGAGGATCTTGTCTAGTTCCTTCAGAGCTGCCTTTCCAAGTCCTAGTCTTCTTCTGATTTCTTGACTGCAGTCTCCACTCTGATTGATGACTGATTAATGACTGAGTGAAGGTATGTAAAATCTTTTAACTACTTAAATATCTTAAATCTCTTCATTGCCTACTTTAACATTATAAATCATACACAGTCATTATGTGGTTTCTTTAATGTTCAGCTGTAAACTTGCCTCTGCACTTTCTTTCTTGACTGTCTTCAACAATCATTCAAAGTCTGCTACTTTCTGCTAGTAATATGGTGTCATTTGCATATCTTAAACTGTTGATGTTCCTTCCTCCACTTTTCATGCCTCCTTCCTCTGAGTCTAAATCAGCTTCATGTATGGTATATTTAGTGTACAAGTTAAAAAAAATATAAGCCTTGCCTGACCCCTTGCCAATTGGAAACTATTCTGTTTCTCTGTACTCTGCTCTCATGATGGTCTCTTGAGTAAAAGTTACACAACAGGACAGTCAAATGTTGTTGCACTTCCATTTCTTTTAGAGTGATCGATGAGGTAGGCAACTGGATCATGTTACAGTAAATTGTGTACCAGCTGAATTGGTTGCTCATGCATTTCAAGGCTTAGTTCAAAGCGCTGCTTTGGATACATAAAGCTTTAAATGGTATGAGTTCAGATTATCTGAAGGATAACAGCCTACGCTCTTATGACCCTGCCATTAAGACTGATAAGATTGGCAAGAATTATGGATAGTTTTTCCTCAGTTGTGGCCTGTGTTCTGTTCAATTTCTCCCCAGTAGATAATATATCTAGAAGGATTTGCTGTTCTTAAAATGTTTTCAAAAATTATAATTATTTCCTGTGGCTTTTAACCAAAACGGAATTTTAAAATTATTATATTTTAAACATTAGATTTATGTTATATTAGATTTATAACATTATATTCTGAATGTTATTTGAACATTAGAATTTAAGGGACATGTGTGGAGCTTCCCCTCACCTAAAAAGGAATGGGGCAACTCAAACTCACAGCACTCTATCTGTGTATCTATCAGTTCGTGCAAGAGTCTCAGGACACTAGAAGACTGATGACCAAAACCTGAACAAATATTGAAAAACCTCCAATGAGAAATGATTTCCCTTTCCTATGCCCAATGTACAGTACACCTGTCTGACAATGAATAAGCAGCTGGATATAACTTCTAGTCAGGCAATGCCCCAAATTGGTTTATTTCACAAAAGAAATATATTACACTTTTTATTTTGTAGGTGCCAGTTGTGTAAGCTCTGAGGTAAAACCCTGCAATGCAAGATATGAAATATAAAGTAAAGAATGGGCTAGCTGAATATAATTTACATGGCGCATTTTATGCCAGCTGTGCAGCTATTGCAATGTGACCAATTATTCATAAGAATAATTAGTTGATTGTTTTCACTCTGCTATCGGAAGAAACGAAGCTCTGGGTTGCTTGTATGATGATTTTGTGGTGTCTCAGAAAACTATATGGCTACATTCAAAATAGCTTCTTTTATGAGCAAGGAAAGACCTGTATAACTATTCAAACTTTTCAAATAGAGAGATAGAGCCTTGCTGTTCAAATGGCTGACAGGCTGTAAATCCCATGAATTCAATGATATTTAATTGTACCTAAGTTTATCTATATTGCAACCTCATGATTCATTTCAGTGAATGCCTTCCTCATCTATGAATAGCTTTCTGCCTCTGTACCAATATCTATTGTGTGTGGAAGTACAGACTGTGGCTAAGATGCATAGCATCATGTGTTGTCCTTTCTATACGAGGCCTTTCATCCAATTTTGCTATGTCGGCTCCCAAAATTCCTTCTGAAAAGTGTGAGGTGCTGTGGAATGCCTTCCTGAAGGACTGCTTGTAAATGGAGAAAATGGCATGTGCACGTGTGTGCCCACAGATGGTCAGCATGCACACTTGAGTATCTTTAGCCTCTATCTTCCAACAGTTCACTCAGCCATTCAGGTATAGCTCTCAGAGGGGTCTCTATAAGTCCCCTTCTGTAAGTTTGTGTATTATTCTCTTTGGAGATATACCTATCACTTTCCTCCACGGTTCACTTTTTTAGGACATTACTGTAAATGAAGCTGAGCTCTTTCAGATGGTAGAGCTAAACTGTAACAATGATGCTTCTTGTAAGTATTGCCTGCACTATGGAATAAATATTATTCCTATAATTCACTCTTAAAGTCACCCAGTTAAATCCTATAGTAATTCCCACCATGGCTTATTGAAATGTGTTCATTTAAAAAGAATGACTGAGAGAAATAATGCCTTTTGCAAATATAACATTTATCACAAGCTTCATTCCTCAAAAGGCAAGTAGAAAGTCAGTAGGCTCTTCACAAGAAAAGTATTCACATTTTGAACCTATCTTTTTTGGTTCTATTTGGTTCTATTTTTGTTCTCTTTGGTTCTATTGGCAATCTATTTTCTCTCAGTGCTGAAACAGGTGTCTTCTCCATTGTGTATAATTTTTATTTTCAAATCTACACATATTGGATTACTGGCATAGATCTTTTGATCAGATAATGGTCTCCAAATGAAATGAGAGCATAGGATTTTTTGTCACATGACCCCAATCTGAGGTTGGTTTGTGTTTTGAAATGTTACCTGCCCTTCCACAGGCTAAGTAATAAACTGTTACTTCAGAAACAAATAATCCAATAACATTGTTACTACTTGTTTGAAATGTAGTACATATATAACTTGACATGCATAGTTACTTTTAAAATTATTTTAAAAATATACTTAAAAAAACATACGAATGGCCCTAATTGGTCCAAATCTCCCCCAAAGCAGTATTGTGTGAATAACAACTAAATGGTACTTGTCACAGTACTGTAGAGCAAATGATATTGCTTTTTGTTTTGTTATTTTTTTTAAAAAAATAAAAATATTATCCTTTTCTTAACCTCTTAAGTAGCATATAACAGGTAACCTCATGATTTATAACATTACTTCCAAGCTTTGCTGCCTTATTAATGGTTTTGTGGCTAATTTGAATGACCATGGCATAAATCATAAGTATATAAGTATAAATATCCTGAAGAATTTCAGAAGGGGCATGAGAGTTATGAACAAAAAGATACAATTTTCACTTTGCTCTCTCCTCTTCCATCATGAAAGTCACACAGAGTTTGTGGAGCAGGGAAATCACATCTTCAGCTGGACCATTTTATCAGATTGTTGGGAAGTCTGTATCTGATTATCATGGTGTAATTTTATATATTTCTTCTAGAAAAAAATCAGCACCATTGTGTTCAAGAGGATTTACTCCTAGGTAAGTGGGGATAGGGTTGCAGCCTGGTTTTTATAACACACCATGCATATTCACAATGTATTGAAACCCTCCTTGCTTCTAAAGCCTTCAGGATTAGATCCTGCTGTTCCTGAAGGTAGAGGTGGTATGTGTCTGTGTGTGTGAGAGAAAGAGAGAGAGAGACAGAGAGAGTCCTTCTTTCTCTTTGGGTCTTTCCACACAACACTATTATAGTGCTATTATTCCACTTTCAATATCCTACGGAACCCTGGAGTTAGCAGTTAGGGAGGGGCATTTAGAATTCTTAGCCAGAGAGCTCTTTAGCTTCAGTTAACTACAAACCCCAGAATTCCACAGGATGTTGAAAGTGGAATAATAGCACAATAACAGTGTAGTACGGAAAGGCCCTCTGTTTTATGCCATAGCTGAGAAGCTCAGTTCATCCTTGTGGCTTTATGTGACAGAGAGAACCTTCTTGGACAGGAATGGGAACATCTCCACTCTTCCTGATGTGGAGCAACAAATGATGCCTCTGTACCAAGGCCCGTATTATTCTAACCTGGCAAGTAGTTTTGGCTGACATAGAATTCCCCAAAAGCACTTATCTTCCTCTCTGGCAGCAAAGATACAATAAAAAATAATAAATGAATAACTCACAATCTCCTGTCTTATCTCCTTCACTGAGAGGCAGCAACACCTTTGTCACTGAGGCCATTTTTGCACTGGACTGTTATAGCGCTATTGGGCTGGCCCCTCCCTAAACTGCAAACCCCAGGATTCCAGAGGATGTTGAAAGTGGAATAATTGCACTATAACAGTCCAGTGAGAAAATGGCCTGAGTGAGCTGAGGAATAGTAAGCACAAAGCTGTGCAGTGCAGGATGCAGGAGCACAGTCAAAAGCTGCATACTTGATAATGAAGAGGCAGGTCCATTCACAAAGAGCCCATTCACAGGCTCCAGGACAGCCACTAAACAGATAGTGGTGAGACACACCAAGTGCAATCCTGCATTGCATTGGCAGAGTGTAAATATCCGACAGCATACACGCAGGATTCTGCTTCTGCTAGTGTGCAACAACAGCCATGGGGCTGCTGGGCACTGTCTCCCTGGCCACTGATCACCTGGAGAGGAAAGCCCAGTAGGTGCTCTTAAGCATTAAGGGGAAAGGAGAAGACTTTTCCTGAAGAGTTAGGCTGCTCCTTCTTGTATCAGTGCTCGAAAGCAGCTGGGATGAGTCTTGATGTATTCTGGAACTGATCAGTAGCCAGGGAAATGGAGCTGTACTCAGCAGGATGTTGCACACCAGAGTGGGCCTTGTCAAAAAAGGTTTTGGATAGCACTTTCTACAAGGTCTAAAAAAGGTCCATAAGCAAACATAAACCCTCCTGTGTATGGTCAAGTGGATGACACAGATGATCTCCTAGTTACTTTTAACTGTCAGCCACAACTTGCAAAGAGAAGAGAATTCCCTTAAATAAGGGAAGGTTGGTAGATCCACACTGGACTTTTACAGATCCTCCTAGAACTCCTTTTCAACTGGGAACAGCTGTGGGAGGAATAGTGGTCAAATCTGGAACAGATTTACCACCTGCACAGCAGTGGATCCAGTGGTCATCTCTCCACTGAAACATCTTTTGATATGTTCCCTCACTCACCATCACTGTGGGTAGTGAAGGCAAGAAGCATATTTGTTTTTAGTCTGTGAGGTATTCTATACTTAAAGCGTTTGGCTTAATCTGGTGAAAGGATCTGAAGATTATAAGAACTTCAATATTGGCCTCTGAAGAAGATGATCAGGTTGAAATGCCCTTGTTTTATTGAAGGTTTGTTCTGTGATCATCAATCTCCCTCCAGTTAAAGGTTCATGCCCAACAGACCATCGCATCTATTGCTACTAAAATGTTTGGGCTATTTATTTTCTATAAACGCAGTATTGGTTGTTTGGTAGATTTACTATAACTTCCTAAGACCTAGTAAAAGCCAATTTCTGTTTGGAAGTTAGAGCTATCCGTTGCAAAACAACACCACACTTCCTTTTCCTCGCCCCTGGCAGACATTTCTATTTGTGAAGCATTTGTGAGAGTCTTAAAATGTAACAGATTGCAATATGGATGGGGACATCTTGAGGCTTTGAAGTGGGTCTGAGACCTTTTTCACCTCAGACTGCTTGGGTTCTAAATCACTTCATATTCAGGTGTGTATGTGTTAATGTGTGTCTCCAAAGTAAGGAAATTCTTCTTAGATTTGTGACTCATTAGAAGCACTTGCACATCTCTGGAAAGTAAGGCTCTTAAAACAAGAACAATTAATGGCTCTTAAAAGTTTTAAATATACTCAATTTCACTGCATTTTTTTCTGCAGTACAATGTGCAAAATTACCACGATAATTTCTAAAACCACTTAGCTGTTAATCTGAGCACAGTTTATTCATGGCCATTCTGAAGGAACAAACTGTCACACAGAATTCCCCATAATATTTTCTACTGACTTCTAGATTTATGTGTGCTTAATAATTAACACAATAAATATTAGTAGGATAAAAGACACATTTCAAAGGTCTCACCATGAAAATCCCTGACCATAATTCTACAATTCACCCAGCCAGGCATTATACAGTAAAGAATCTATTAACTTCTTCATCATTAGTTTTGTATGTTTGATATATTACAAAGGTAAGCCTTCTCAATTGCCTACCATATTAGTGCTCAAATAGGGGGTTTAAATTTTACACGAAGCAAAAAATAGCATGCTTACAACCATTTATATTTATATAACATAGTGAAAAAGGAACAAATCTTAAATAGGGTTCTTGTGGGAAAAGTTTTTCTTTTCCCAATATATTCAGTCTTGAAAAAAAGGTGGAAAAGCAAAGCATGCAGGCTTCTATGCATTGGATTCTCGTTTACCACAGATAAATGTGCTAAATCAAATTAATTTGATAAGGATATAATGCAAGATATTGTTGTATAGTGGATTTCCTCCCTACAAGATTGACATAGCTAGCTCCCTGCAAATGAGAGAGACATATATATTTGCCATAGTTTAAGTGATATCATGTGTATGATGTAAACCAATGGTGAATTCATTTTTATAAGTGCCAATGTATCCAAAAATGGCACCATCTCTGCACAGGAGGGAGCTACCAGTAGTCACAGATGATCTGCAAGGTATGAAAGTATGAAAAGGCTTTTTTGTGTGTTTGTAATGAGGAGAATCTTAGAGAGAATGCATTCAGTGGGTGGAGAATGTCGATTGTTGGTTGGAGGAATGGAAAAACTGGAGTAAACATACGGGAATGAAATATCCTGACTAGAATTGCTGCCTGGAGGAATATCATGTTGGAATATTTTTTTGTAGATCTTAACTGTTTTTGTTTAAGCTGCTCCATCCTTCTGCAATCTGGCATTTTTTGGATATGTTGGGTTACAATTCCCATCACTCCTCTCATCATGTAATGGGTGGCTGAAGGTGATGGGAGCAGACAACCTGGAGGAATCCAGCTTTCGTAAAGATGGTCTCCTGCATTAATTTTAATAGAAAATATATTTTTTGTGTATTATTTATATGTCCAAAGTCTTTGGGGTGGTATATTTATGAAGCATTTATTAATTTTAGTAGGGATTAGTTATGAAAATGTGCTGATAATCATACCCCACATTTATAGGATTTAGGCTAAAAATTAATAAAGAATCAGAAAGAGATTAGTGGCTGGAACCAGAAGATTATGACTAACTAGGAAAAGATTTTAATGAACTTTATGCAGTAATGTAAAAGAATTACACAGTGATTCAGTAATGGATAATATATTAAACTATTGTATGTTACCAATAATTATAATGCTAACAGCACATTGTGTATTATCCACAATTATAACAATGTTATGCCAGTTACATCTAAGTTAACCTACTTCTGCACACAAGCAGGTTAAAAGTGTTCAGTGTTCCACAAAATGAAGACTTTCTTTGTAGGCACATTTTCTATCATGTTATATCTATTATATTTTATATTTGCACTGTAGTGAAGAGTGGAATAAATATTGTGGGTTTCGTCCAACTAGTGTCCTCCTACCAATGGAAGGCTTCTGTGTGGAACAGGGAGAAAACAAATATTCATCCATTCTCTAGTATTGTGTCCTCAAAATCTGTTCTAAAATGTCCATTGAATTTCTGGAGCAGTCTGAAGAAATATATTCCCCTCCTTTGACAGAACACTTTTGGCCTCAAAGGATTGTATGCCTATATATTTATTGGAAAATAATTGGCTATTCATTTCAAATTAGGGTGTGAGAAATAGCATTCTAGCTCAAGGCATAAGCCAGCAGCTGACAAAGTGAGGCCCATCGTTGGCATGTGTTCCTTGATCCCTACTTTGGGAGCCCCTGAAACTTGCCCACCACTTCCCCAAAGCCCACAAACCCCTCAGATTTCTTTTTAAAAAATCAGTGTGTTTTTTTAAATGCAATTGCTGCCTCCAAACCATTCAAGATCCCCCTCCCCTGATGCATGAAAGAATCTGAAAATAATCCCAACTATACAGTCACTCCAGAACACCATACTACTTCCTTTTCCCTTTGCAGTCCTGCTCAAAATGGCAACAGGAAGTGATGTCATATCACATCCTGTCACCATTTTGAGAGGGACTGCAGAGTGAAGCAGAAGCATTTGGGCAGACTGTGGAGGGTGTGTGGCCCACGGTGGATGCCGTGGGAAGGAAAGTATTTCTGGCCCCTACGTGGTTGCTCACCCTGGCATAAACACTTTTTGCTTTGCCGTCTTTGTTTGATTGACAATAGCAGTGCAGAACAGCTATGTGCAACACATTTCTTTATAATAGTTCTCCACTGCGATAACCTTTTAGCTGTTGAATTGCTACTACCACTGCCGCTGCCACTTCTTAAGAGCTCTGACATGAGGCCCAATTTTCTCATAATGTGTATGCGTGTGACCACTACAACTGTCTGTGCATGAAATCTTTTTCAACATAGGAAAATATTTGCAAAGGACTTCTGTTTGTGCAACAGCAGAGGAGGAATGGACAATGCGACAATGAACAGGGTGGTACTTAATTTATGTAGTGCATTTCAAGTGTTCAAAGCATCTTCATATATTGTATTCCAAAAGGGTTTTTTCTCCCCTCCCCCAGGATTGTTTTATCTTAACCTCTTTCCTGCCCAAAAGATACCACCTGTACAATATATTTGTTTGCTTTAGAATAACAGTAAAATGATGTACTTACAGTCCTTCATCCACATGCACAGGTTTGACCTTCTCTAATTTGATTTTTGGTGAGATCCCCGCTTGCCTCTCCCCCTCTATTCATTTGCTGTCTGCCTGAGTGCCCTGCTTTCTTTCTCCACAAGATGAGCAAATGGAGGGGGAAAGGCTTGCCTATCCCTGTGGGGCCGCCCCCTCCCGTTGACTTGTCTGTTGCCTGGGTGTGGAGAAAGAAGGCACAATCACCCAAGCAAAAAGCAAAGGAATGGGAGGAGGGGGAGTTACTAGTGTTTTTTTGACTTTCATGGAGGTTCTGCACCCTGAGAATTCACAAAATTCGAGAGTCCATTGTATATTTAATTTTTCAGTATTTAAGTATTATGCTCATGAAAAATCCATGGCTGTTTCTATTTATCAGTCCTGTGTAACTCATCAAGATTTTAAAATACTTAGAATTGTGTGGAGTGGATGTTTGTGAATCAGAGGCTCCAGGAGGTGGTGTTACTGCCCTGGCTAGCCTGAGCTTGGGGGATATTAAAAAGATATCTCTTGATATCAATAATTCAGCTTCACATATCCATTCCCCTCCACGTGCTTGCGAGGCCCCTGGACAAGCATGCATACAGGCTCGGCCAATAATCGCTGTAATATTACAACACAATACGGGCAGGCCAGAAAATAGCCGACTTGCAGCTTCAGGAGACCTCAAGGCAAGTACTCAATTATGTATGCACGCAACTTTCAAAAGATCCTCTGCCTCGCACCGGCAGCTTGATGATCTGACTATACACCACTCAAGTACTCCGCGTTTGCATACTGGCTATCATACTGACAATTTGGCTATAATTCAATCATTCAAATTATGACCTTTCGGAGGCTTTGTCTCCAGCCCCAAATCCATTGTTTTCCCTAAGTCCGAACTAGCCTGCGGTCACAATTCTCCTTATAAAAACCCCTGACTTTGAGTGCTTCTTCGGATCGCTCTTGGCTTCCATCCCGCCTTGCTGTCACTTTGTCCAGCGAGCCTTCGCCTCAGCTCCACGTGCTGAGATCCACGCTCCCCAGCTTCTCTGTTTCCGACCGGGCTTCAGGACAGGTGTAGTATTACCCAAACCAACAACTCCTCTAAAAATCCCTCTATCCCACTCCAACCTTTATTTCTATAGTTTCTCTGTGTGTTTGTGCTGCATACACCAATTGATTGTATTTTTAATAAAAGTCACATTTGTTATTTCACTCTGGTGTGCTCCTTGACTCAGCCTGACCCCGTAGACATTGGGTTCAAGATCTCGCTATGTTACCCTGCCTCTCGTATTGCTAGGCAGTGCTCTTGACTAATTTCCCCAACTTGTATAATTTTGAGAGCAATTTGGTATCCCTCCCAGGACCCCCAGAAATCAGGGTAACAGTGGAATACCAGATGGGAGTCTTCCACCTTCTACCTGTAGGACCATCCAGTTAGCAAAGTGGGAACCATCACTAGATGCAACTTTCTTCTGTGAATGGAATTACTTATACGGAATAACAGCTTAGGATCTAACTCCCTATGCTTATTTATTTTATTATAGTAAGTTTTTGGGCAAAGCAAGAAGTGTTGGTTATTGCTTGGGTCCAGATTTCCTTCTTCTATATAATCTGCCCCATCCTCTTTGGCTTATCTACTTCAGTCAGACAAAACTAGGGTGACTGTTATATACAGGACATTTTCTTTGGTTGCCCCCAGATTGTTCAGTGACTTACTGAAAAAGATTTGTTAGTTAGAGATGCAGTCTGAATCTAAATTTTTTATTGATGAATTTTGATATATATTGATTTTATATGGTATTTTAAATGATGTTACATGTTACTTGTTGTTCCTCATTTCAGTCCATAAGGAGAAGAGGATAAGAAATAAATTCAACTAATTATTAATTATTATTATATATACCTACCTGAGAATTGATCTCTATAAAGGGGGGGGGGGTCTTCCTCTATGTCCCCCCATTGGGGGCAATATGATGTGTGAGGATATAAAAGAGGTCTTTCTTAGTTGTGGCACCAAATTATGGAATGGCCTCTCTTGGAGGTCCAGCTGACACCAACATTGCTTTCTTTCAGGCTTTTTTCTAAAGTTCATGGAGACTAATTTATTTTGAAACATACATGTATGTGATTTTCAATTGCTGTAGCTTTTAAAGTTTTTTAAAACTCTTTTCTTATTTAACATGTTTTTATCTTGTTTATTTACATTTTTTTAAAATCTGGAAATGTTTCAAATTGTTTATATTGTAATGCCATCCTGAGATTTCATGACAAAAGGTGGGATAGAAATATTTTAATAAGTAAATAAATACATACATTTTTATCTTACTTTCCTTCTGTCATTAAACTCAAGGCAGTATGGATGAGTCTTAGTGAAATTACTAATTCTCAATTAGAGTAGATTCATTAAATCAATGGAATTTATGAAAGTTTTGACTTATTGTACTGCCTTGATTGACACTAGAATCTTGAAATTCCAGGTTGAATTAGTGCTCCTCCTAAAATTTTCCACTCTCAGGTTCACTCTTTACATTCTTCCCCTTCTCCAAATCCAATACCTATTCGTTACCCCTCTTCTTCTCAGCTCCCTTTCTTTTTGTTCTCTATGGAACCGCTGATCAATTGCTCCAAAAGCCACTATGATTCATGATTTATTCTTTTCTAAACATCTTCACCTTCTTGGTCTTACCAAAACCTGGCTGCCAGCTCACGACACCGCCACCTCTGCTGCCCTCTCTTTTGGTGGACTCTCCTTCTCTCACACTAGCCATCAGGAGGGTAGGGGGTGGGTGGGGTAGGACTTTTGTTATCTGCTTTGTGCCAGTTTCAGCTCCTTTCCTTTCCTTCCACCCATTGCTTTTCTTCATTTGAGGTTCATGCCATGCGACTCTTTTTACCTCCGCATCTGCGAGTTGCTGTCATCTGTTGTCCACCTGTGCCTCTTTCTTCTTTTCTGTCAGATTTTGACTCTTGGTTGACTATCTTTATTTCAGGTAATATTCCCTTACTCATTCTGGGTGATTTCAATGTTCATGTAGATGACTGATGATGTTTCCGTTTCATGTTTTCTTTCTTTATTGTCCTCCTTTGGACCTGAGCTTTGCTCTAACTCTCCCACTCACTCCCTCGGTCATTGCTTCCATCTTGTTTTTACTAAACATTGTTCTTGTTCTTGTTTTTCATTTACTGAATTTCCGTTGTCCGATCACTACCTTGTCTTATTTGCACATACTCATAATTCCCCTCCTCGTCATCCTGTTATTCGCTCCTTTCATGAGCTTCATTCTGTCAATCCTGAAGACTTTTCTCAAGTGTTGCTTTCCTCCTTGCCTCCTCCTAACTCTCTTATTTCTCTTGACCCTGCTGTCTCCTTGCTGAACTCTACTTTATCTTCAACTCTCAATAATTTTGCCCCTTTGACAATGCATTCTGCTTCTGCTTCTAAGCCTCAACCTTGGCTTACTCCCTCCAGTCAGCATCTTCACTCCTGTTGTTGTGCTGCTGAGCGTCTGTGGAGGAAAACTAAAGAGCAGGCAGATTTTATTCACTATAAGTTTATTCTTTCTTCTCTTTCTAGTGCCATTTCTCTTGCCAAGAAGACATATTTCAGGTAATTAATCTGTGCAAATTCTTGTTGGCCTCAACGTCTTTTCTCTACCTTTAATTCTCTCCTTAAGCCTCCTTCTTTGCCCCTTCCTTCATTATTCTCAGCTGATGACTTTGCTACTTTCTTCAATACTAAAATTAAAACTATTCACTCCTCCCTTTCTATTCCTCACTCTTCCTTACTTCCAACTTACCAATTGTCCACTTGTCTTACATTCTCTTCCTTTTCCCCTGTTTCTCTAGATGAATTGTCCATAATTCTGAAGTCTTCTAATTCTTCTACCTGTCCTTCGGATCCTATTCCTTCCCAATTCTTAATCACTATTTCCCCGGCCATTCTTCCTTTTCTGTGTCATGTTGTTAATTTGTCTCTTTCTTCCGGTTCATTTCCCTCTGCCTTCAAACATACCACTGTTTCCCCAATTCTTAAGAAGTCTCTGCTTGATTCTTCTTCTCTTATCAACTATCGCCCTATTTCTCTCCTGCCTTTCCTCTCCAAAGTGTTAGAACGTGTGGTCCATACACATTATCTTTCCTTTTTGTCTCAGGCTGTTATACTTGATCCTTTTCAATCTGCATGTCGTCCTTTACACTCCATGGAGACAGCTCTTACCTAAATAACCAATGACCTTCTCATAGCTAAGTCCCGGGGCCTATATTCTGTTCTTATTCTTCTTGATCTTTCAGCTGCCTTTGATATGGTTGATCATGCTCTCTTGTTAGATTTGCTTCATGCCTTAGGGTTCACTGGGTCTGTCCTTAGTTGGTTTTCATCCTATCTTTCTGGCCGCTCATTTAATGTGAAAGTTGGCAATCGTAAATCCGCTTCCTTTCCTTTTTATGTGGAGGTCCCTCAAGGCTTTGTTCTGGGCTCTCTTTTATTTTCTCTTTATACTCTCTCTCTAGGTAATCTTATTAGTTCCTTTGGGTTTCAATATCACTTTTATGCTGATGATATTCAACTATACTTTTCCTGAATTTTCTACGGATATTGAAGATCATATTACAGATGGTCTTTCTGGTATTTCTTCATGGATGCTTCATCACCGTCTCAAACTTAACATGGCAAAAACAGAATTACTCATTTCCCCCCCTAAACCTTCTTTACCTTCCACTTTTTCCATCACTGTCAACAACACACTTATCCATTCGGTGAAGGAAGCTCGCAGTCTTGGATTCATTTTTGACTCCTCTTTGTCTTTTGCTTCCTATATTGAGACTGTTGCTAGGTCATGTCGCTTCTTTCTTTATGACGTCTCTAAAACCCGACCCTTCCTTTCTCCCTCTTCTGCCAAGACTTTAATCCATGCTCTCATTATTTCTCATCTTGATTACTGTAATCTTTTACTCACTGGTCTTCCTCGATCTCATCTTTCCCCTCTGATCTCTGTTTTTAATTCTGCTGCTAAAATCTTTTTCTTAGCCTGCCATTTCGATCACATTACCCCTCTTGTGATTTCCCTTCATTGGTTACCTATCCCTTGTAGGATCCTTCATAAGCTTCTTGTTTTGACTTTTAAGGTCTTACATAATGTAATTATCTCTCCTTACCAGCCAGCTGGAAACCTACTCTCCACGAATACTTGCCTTCTTACCCAGCCCAGAGTCTCCTCCTCTTTAGCTCAGTTACGCCCTTTTTCCCTCGCTGCCCCTTATGCGTGGAATCACCTTCTGGTGACCTTGCGAACCACCCCTTCTCTTACTGTTCTTAAATCTAAACTGAAAACTTTCTTGTTTTCTGAAATCTTTGGAACATTGGACTAGTTTTATTGTTATTTACATATTGTATTTTATTGGCATTATAGTAATGTTATATTGTACTGGTTGTAATTCCATATACCCTGGATCTTTTTCATTGTATATCTTCATTTTATTATGTATTTATTTAGGGTAGCTGTTGTATTTTAAATTTGTAAAAGCGCCATGTACATGGATGGCCCTATATAAATAAAGGATTGTGATGATGATGATGATGATGATGATGATGATGATGATGAGTAATAATAATAATAGCAGCAATTGGATTTAGGCCATGGGGTTCCCACACAGGCAGTGACCAGATACACATATACTTACTTTTGTGATGTACCTTTAGACACTGCCTCTAGGTTAGCAGCAGCAGAGTATCTTCTGCTGTTATTTCCGCCTCCCCATACCTAACTGTCTTCCCATGATCTAAACCCAGAAGATGTAGAGGAAGAAAATGAGAAAACTCAGCAAAATTGAGAAAATTAGGATGGCAAGTAGGATTAGTGAAAGTGTGGTGAACCACAAAGAGAGACATGTGAAGGAAATACAAATTAGAGTTCAGACATCTCTTACATACTAGTTGTTCTTTGTAAAATTCAGAACACTAAATATAACTGAACTCCAGTAGACCTTTCTGACCAAGTGTCTGCAGTAACAGTGAAACTGAGATTGCCATTCTGGCAGCAATAAGCGGCCCATATCTAGTGTATATAATGAGGTTTATTAGCCACCAAATCATCTCCCAAGAGATGTGATGGAATCCCCATTGCCTCGCTCACTTCTAATTAGGCTGGACAAAGCATTATTAAATGGGTGAGAGAGAATAGTGCTGTTCTGGCACCCATAAGATAGCAGATCGCCTGGTAGTTTTTTTCATTTTCCAGTGAGCCTATATGACATTTTATCAAATAATGCACCAAAAATAATTTGCTATTTGCTGGTGTTGTCGTCTATTGTCTGGTCCTCAACAGTTTTTTAAAGGTTGCTTTGCTTGTTCAAAACATTCCAATCCTAACACCCACCACAACATCAATTGTAAAGGGATAATGATACACTGTGTTGGCATTAAATCCCTCCATAGGATCCTGATAATTATGACAAATAACCTAGCTCTGAAGTATAGCTTTCCCTGCACAGTACTATTCTACAATGCTGATATTTGGTGCATAGAGGAGTAGGAGGAGACCCTAATAATTCAAAGGGACTGTATAGTAGTCATGTGTCACAGGCCACTGTTGTATTGAGTTCCTGCCACTGATAAGTCTTTCAAAAAGATCTTCTCCATATCCTTATGTTTCCTTTAATACTAACACAGTGGATCTTCTTGTTGTTGTATGCCTTCAAGTCATTTCCAACTTATGATGATCCTTTTATAGGAGTTTCTTGGCAATATTTGTTTTAAGGAGTTCTGCTATTGCCTTCCTCTAAGACTGTGGGAGTATGACTTTTCAAAGGCCATCCAGTGGATTTTCATAGCTGAGTAGGGATTTAAACCCTTGTCTTCTGGAGTCCTATGTAAACCTCTATACGATCTTGGCTCTCTAGATCTATATGTACACAGCTATGGATGTCAGAATTCTGACCAATTAGATTCTGCAGTTATGCCTATGGAAACACCTCTGGGTGGCAATAGAAACATACCTCACTATACACACCAAATGCAGACCTATTTTAGACTGATTTTTCAATGAAAATTAAAATATAAGAAGTGTTAAAGTTATACTTGGAAATTAATGGAATTTAATATACAGCATTCATAATTAGTTTCTCCTTAAAACTGGGGACAGCAACCACAGTTTGTTTATCGATTAATACTCAATAACTGCAATCAGAAGAAAGTATTCATAGTGCCTCATGGAAGTGGGAAAAAGTTGTGCTCACACAAATTTATGGTGAGTTCCAAATCTTCCCTATATCTGCTCCACTTCCTGAAATCTAACTGAAAATGTGCTCTTGCTTCTAGATACTGCTCTAGGTCTGGTTGTTTTATAACCAAACAAATTCCAGATTATGGAGAAAGTATGGTTTCAGGAAGAATAATATTTCAATAAGGTTCTGGAAATACAATTTATAAGGCCCAAAAGGTTTGGTTAGTGACTTTTCTACAGTGGATTGCTTTAAACAAAATTGTCTTCTATGTTTTCTCAGCATATCTGAAGACAATATAGAAAATTGCTTTGTGTAGGCAGGCTCCACAAAGCTGAGCCATTGGCTCAAAACACATTGGTCTTAACAAACTATGAGTGAAATCCAATGTTGCTTGAACAAGGAAGCAGATTACTCAATGACTTTTTCTCTTCCCTGTCTCCTTCTGTTCATCTGTGCTCCCTAAAAGCATCTCCAGAAATCTGGGAAATGTGCCTAGTATTCTGGAGTAGTAGTGGGAGGGATGAATTGTTCCAAATCAGACACAGGCATCTTGCAGAGCTTGTAGTGCAAACCATATGATAAATCAAATGATCTTCATCATGAGCTCCTTTAACCCTGGCTAACAATAGGTTACCAATGGTTGAAATATAAGGCCCAGGCCCAGTCATGTAAATTCAAATATAATTCTGTCAAACTAGTGTTTTGGACACTTCAAGGAATGTGATATTTCAAAAAGTTTCACTACAGCTGATGCTGTAGTTTGTTATCAAAATGTGTTTATAAAAAAGCAACTCTACTGTGCACACCAGTATCTTGACTTGATGATTAAGCAAATTGCTTTTTAAACTGCTTTGCTATGATGACTTATTGAATATACTTTCGATTTTCTTTGCATGTGTAAATCATTATCAATCTTGCCTTGAAGTACCTGTGCTTTAGGTGCTTCAAGAGAAACTGCAGTCTTTTCAAGGTAATGCTAATGAAAGTGGTGCTGTAGCATATGTTTGCAGCAGAAGTGGATATTTTGGTTTGCCTCTTAAACTGTAACGAATACCCAAATTCAGTCATGTATAATGGGTACCTCAATTTGCATTGAGACAGGTAGTGAACGTTTGTTTTTTCCTCAATTGGCTTGTGAAAATTTTTGTTACATTCTTCTATCTTTAACCTTCAGCCTACATCAGCATATACCAAATTATAAGGAACCTTAATTTATTTGAACTGCCTGAAGATACTCCTTAGGCATTTCGATTTTAAAACATTTTTTACTCTTGATCACTGGTGATGGACAGAGAAGGTATATGCCACCATCTCCATTCATTACAAACAATAGCAAGAGTAATGAGAGCTCTCTTCCATCATCATTGGAAACCTGAATTACAGGCAGAAAGTTGAATTTTGATTATGGAGGTCTGGTATCAAATTTTCATTCAGTCCTACCAGATGGCCTTGATAACTTGGCTACAAACTGAAATGGTTGTCCGGTCATTTAGTCATATGAATGGTAAAATTTAATGTCTGCACCTGCAGTGGAGTAGAATGTGTACTGAATTTTCTATCTGTCAGGGTCAATTGTAATGGATTGGTCTGACATATCTGACAAATTAAGTATAATTATTATCACAGTTTGAGGCTTTTAGACTAACAAATTAATTATGCAACTAAGAATTGGCTGGCATCCTGCATTACAGGTTATTCATAATCTAGAAGTGCTCCATATTCAACTGTGCTCCATATTCACAATCATGGCACTGTTGCTAAGGGCTCACAACATCCATCTTAAGCTCCGAGAAGTTGCTCTGAATGATAGAGGGTCTGCGGCATGCTGGAGTGGGGTACCTCAGGATGAAGCTGCCCTTGAGCTGCAGTGCAGTGAGGCTGGTTCCATCATCCTGAAGCACGCCACTCAATTATGCTGCAGACTTCTATTACTTGGAGCAGCTCCCTAGAGTTTAAGGTCGGTGTTGGGGGTCAAATCCTTAGGCCATTCATAGCTATGATCATGAAATTATGAATGTGATGCAGGAACTCAGCTTTGGTTTATAGCGTTCTTTTTTCTTAATCGAGTGATTTCTTTAAAGTGAGAGCATGAATTGTACAGCTCTCCAAATATTGTAGGACTCCTACTTTCAGCAGCTCTAGCCAGCATAGTTGGTGTGAAGAATGCTGGGAGCTGTAATCCAACACCTGGAGTACAGTGTAATTCTGCCTTCTGCTTTAAAGTGTAGAAGTCTGTTTATTTCAGTAAAAGACCTGATCTGAAAGCATATTATCAAGATAATATTAATTGGTTCCCTTTTTGAAATGTTCAAGGACCCCGCCCCCCACTTACTTATTTATCCCAGTTCAGTGACCTCTGTCCTTTCAGAATGCCGACAGAAATTTCAGCATCTGATTGACTAAAGAATTGAACATGAATTGCAAGCCTTGTTACTCCTTTTGCTTTCATATATGTTTTCCTGTTTTGGGCTTTGTTTTGTTTTTTGGTTTTTACTAACAGTGATGTTATTGTTCACAGGGCTGAGTCGATCAGAGAAAAATAGCTGTTCTTCAGCCATGATACCATATTGTATTTAGCTCTGTTGCTTAACACTATGCAGTACAATGTGTTCAAGGCTCCAGCTAATTTCTTAAAACAGCAATCAATCTTCCATTTTTCTCATTCGAAAATTGTCCAGAAAGGTATTATTGGAGATCCCTGTCAGGCGTAGGTGATCATTTTAAAGAATAATAAAAAAAAAAGTTAAAATGTTCAGTCCTTCATTTATCTGGAAATATCAACAATTCTCATCCCAGCAGCTGTAATGTAATAGAGTAGCTTAATACATTCAAAGAAAATGTCTGCTTGAAGAAAGAGATAAAAATAACAAATGAAATGGTTCAGTGAATGCCTGGTTGTGGAACTATTTATAATTGTGTAACACTTGAAAACTGTGATAGATTTTTAAATTATGAGACGGCATGAGCAGAGATTTTCATCTCACCATGCAATGTCATGAGCAGCGATGTTCATATTAAATTTCTCATTTTTTTAAAAAATAATCCCCAGCATAAAGTCAGAGAAGAGATAAAACAGAGAGGGCAATATATTGAATAATTTGGAAATGTTAAAAAATAGAAAAGGTAACAAATGAATCACTTGAATTTTCCTAATCAAAGCGGTCTAGTAGCTGAATTGGTCACAAAGCTTAGAAGTAACAAGCTACAAGTAGTGATTTACCTATGTTATGTTACTCTCCCGTTTTGTACAAGGCCATACTGAAGTTACATTTCAGTAATAATGCATTTTTTAAAAAATATTTTTATTGTGAAAATAACATAGATTACAGACTGACATAGCATGTAGCTTTGTACAAACATGACATACACTTAGTAATACTTGGAATGTTGACCCCAAAGAGAGAGAGAAAAAAAGAAATAATGGAAAATGGAGACGAGAGAAAGAAGAGGGGAAAAAGAAAAGAAAAGGAGGGCTTCCCCCATAGGGAAGAATACAGCTTGTTCATATTATTATTTCCCGCCTCCCTCCAAAAACAAAAAGAGAGGAGTTTGTAGTGAAGAGATTACTGATCAGCTGATTACTAATTACTCATTCCCCACTTTGACACAGACAATATCATTAAATGACCCCAGCCTCTCAACTGATTGCTATGTCTCTTCACATTATAATCACAATGTAGTTACCAAAAAGAAACCAGAAAAAAGGGGAAAAAAACCATCTAATTTTAAATTAATCCTGTATATATATCACAAATATCTCCAACTCAATGTTACAGGGTAAAAAAAACCCCAAAAACATTATTGTGGATAAGATCATTTTTACATACAATTCGGTTCCCAATCTCCTAAACTCTTACTTTGAGTACTCAAAACTATGCTTATCTTCCTACCATTTGAATCCATAATGTTGGTTTTGTAAGGAGTCTGTCAAGGGCTGCCATGTCCTTAAATACTTATTGTTGGATTTATTATTTACCATGTATGTTAATCTATCCATTTCTGCAACTTCTAACAGCTTTTCAAACCATTCGCCTTCTGTTGAGACCAACCTACTTTTCCAATATCTAGCAAATACAATTCTAGCCATTGTTGTCATGTACCATATCAGTCTATCCAGCCTTCCTTCCAATTTTTTTTCCAAATTAAAGATGCCCAGTAGAAAAAACTCTGGTTTTAAATCGATTCTAATTCTGAATTACTAATAAGAATTAGTAATAATGTATTGAAGTAGAGATAGGACAAATCCAGAATTCTCTGAATCCAAATCTGGATCCAAATTCCTGGAAGGTTCGGGGAATCCACGAATCTCACGAAACTCGAATCTTTCAAATCCTTTTTTGAAAAAGGGTTTAAAGAGCAAGAGAAAGAAGGATAATCTTGAGCAAGACACACTCTCTCAGTCTTAGCAAAAGCCTGGGCAAAGGCAAACCTCTCTTTGAAGAAATCTGACCAGGACAATTGTCATAGTTTTGCGTCAGGATCTCCCTAGATTGAAAATGACATGAAGACCCTTTCTACGCAGGCAGGAAAATGTGGATTAATCTACATGTTAATCTACATTACTGCATTACTACTACATTAATCTACATTACTACATGTGATAGATACTGCTGCTGTGATTGAGGACCAACTGATTGTGCCTGGGACCGAGCCAGTGAATGGGATAGATGATGCCTCTGAGATCGAAGAGCAACTGACTGTGCCAAGGACTGGGCCAGTGAATGAGCAAGTCAACTTGCAAACATCCCTCGCACTGGAAGATCAAACAGAGACAGAGTTGCCCGAGCCAGCTCATGAAGGAGAAGGAACCAGCAGTGATGCAGAGGAGTGGCAGCCACCTGTGCCCATCAGCCCTCAATCATGAAGAAGGCTGAAATGGGCTGCTCAGAGGGAGGCTGCATGGACTAGGTTGAGCAAACAATAACAAGCAGCACCTGTTCACAGTGGCTATTTAAGTCTGTCGGTGTGGCTGCTCTTTGCTTGCAGCAAATTACTAGCAAGTCCTCATGACCTTCGTGTCTCCTGCTCCCTAAAACCCTCCGGACAGATCTCTGCCTCCTGAACCTTTGGACTGGACCTTGACCTGGCTTGTCTTGTGTTTTCCTTGTGTTTGGTATATTTGGACTCTCCCTGAAAGTATTCCCAAACTCCTTTCTCCCTTGCTGGCTGTGGCTCGGCAGGGAGAGATTCCTGACACTACAGTACAGAGATAATCCAGGTCAAAACGGGATTTTTTTGCATAGCTCCTTGTGGCATCCTGGGGTTTCTAGTTTGATGATGCACCAGCACACTTTGGCAGAGAAGGTTGTGACACCTTGTAAAACTGCAAACCCCAGAATTGTATATGAAAGAGCTTTGCAAGGGAGCTATGCAAGGAATCTTTCAGCTGTCCTTGAAATCTCAAGATTACTGTACCTTCCAGTCAAGTCTCAAGTCCTGTGACAAGGCATTTTAAAAAAACATCATCCTCTGGTCCAGTCTCAGTTCTGCAACCTGCAGTCTCAAGTCAAGTCTCAAGTCCTGCAACAAGGAAGGCACTTAAAAAAACCCCAAAACACCACCCTCTATTCCAGTCTCAATTCTGCACCCTGCAGTCTCAAGTCACGTCTCATGTCCTGCTGTTACCCTGATTTCTGGGGTCCTTTGGGGGATGCCTTAATGTGCTCCACGTGATAGGAAATGGAAACTAGCCAGAGCATGAGCAATAGCAATGCGAGAGGCAGGGTAACCTAGCGGGGTTTTTTTACCCAGTTTTTATGGGGTCAGGCCGAGCCAAAAAGCAAACAAAAATGGCCAATAAATGATTTTATTGAATGAAAGTCTCATGCACCAACACAATCACTCACACACTCACTCAAGACCTATTAAGAAGCAAAAGAGAAGAAACTGGATAGGGGAAATATTGAAGGTGTCAGGGATTCCAGGCAGGGAACCCTGGGAAAATGATCAGCCCACTGCAAAGATGCTGCATCATGCCCCAGCTGTGGGTAATTGCAAGGTTGCATAAGAAACTGAGGTCATGCGCAGATGGTAGAGGGAGGTGTGCAAACCTCTACCTGATTGGTTGTAGACATGTATATAACAAAGCAACGCCAGTATGTATTTGTCTGTTGACCCAACCTGGTGCCTGGTGCAAGCTTTTGTCCGTCTGTCCTATGTTTTGTATATAACGGAACTTTGCTGCAAGATAAAGTGCCTCCTGTTTTGGAAGAAACTCCTCCGTGTGTGAGTATCCTTACTGGGGAACAAGGCTGCTGCTGTTGGCTCGCTGAACTCTGGCTTTTCCGCTGCGTTTCTGTGGGGCTGAAACTCCTATCATCCCCCAACAGAAGGGATTGTAGGTGGGGTAATACTGCACCTTTTCCTGAAGTCCTTGGTCTGGGAAAAACAGTGAAGAAGTGGAGCTCAGCACAGTGAGGGCTGAGGAGATTACTTGACGGACAGAGAAATGGTCTGCTAGTATGACCAGGAGTGATCCAAAGAAACGCTCAAAAACTGGGACTATTTGTAGGGGAAAAAGTACCTGGAGGGCTAATCCTTTCCCAGGGAGAACAATGGGTATTGCAACAGAAAAGAAGCTCCACGATGGCAACTCCTTTTTGCATGATGGGATTACGAGGTGTTGCCAAAGTTTCAGGATCTTCAGTTACTTTGGGTTGTGGTGTGAATTTATGCAGATGGTCCTTGCCTGATAGGATTTTATTGCTATCAGTGTTCAACTTGGAGAAAGCACACTAATCCCCTCAAGTTGTCTCCTCAATGGCTAAGAACCTTTTGTTTACTGTGGGCTTGACAGCTTGAGGTCTCCTGGGGCTACGTGACGTGGGATTGTACTGGCCTGACCTGGTTTTCGGTCGTTCGACCATTGCTGCCTACGTGCTCATCTGGGTGACCTCTCATGCACGTTGAATCATATTTTAATATCAAAATTGTAGACCCCTGGACAGGGTTTACCAGTGAGGTAACACTGCAACAAGGCACTTAAAAAGAAACAAAAAACAAAACAGCTTCTAGTCCAGTCTCAAGTTCTGCAATGGACTTTCAAGTCAAGTCTCTACTCTAGTCTCAATTAATTCCCAATCACTTCCGTCCTGTCTCAAGTGAAGGGAATATAGAATATTTGTATTACCTTGCAGAGGGAGACAGCCATGGGCACAGGCAGCACGAGTGGATGCAGGCAGGCAGCCCCAGTGGACACAGGCAGCCCCAGCAGGTGCAGGCAGCTGAGTGGGCACAGGCAGCTCCATGGGCACAGGCAGCCCGAGCGGGCACAGGCAGCCTGAGCAAGTACAGGCAACAGCCCCGGGCACAAGCAGCCTCCAGTGCATGCATGGCTTTATGCTGTGATTTTTGCAAGCCCAGGTGCCCACGGGCCAATCAGGCCTTTGGTGGGCCCCAGAGGTGCCAATTTTTAAAAACAATTTTTCCTTTCTGCTATATGTGGTTTGCCATGTGGCTCATAAGAAACCATGACAGACATTTCACTTCTCATCCTATTCTAGCTATAAGTTTACAACCAGGTACTGTCCTGTGGAAGGAGGTACACTGGTCTACATGTGGCAATCGCTGGATGAGATTGTGTGACTTTGCCATCTGCCCCACTACTTCTGATAGGTATCAGGCCCACTGACCCCAGCATTTATACATGCCATTGATTTTCAGCACAGAAAATAGTGCTGAACTTAAATATTAAATGTTCAGTTTAAATATATTAGAGTACAACCCCATATATAATTTCTGAAATTGTTAGTAAAGCCATTATTACTCCATGGGAAAAACTAGCCTACTTGTTATCTCCCCTTGTGCATCCCAGTCTCCCAGGTTTTCAGGCATCCCAGTCTCCAACAAACTATTTGATTGGTGGATTCAAAAGATTCAGTTTGCCTATTTTGGTGCAGGGATTTGGATTCGCGAATCTCAAATCCTTACTTAAGATTCAAGGATTCGGTTAGCCCATCCCTATATTAAATGGAAGTTACTACATTGGTATACAGTTTTACCAACACATCCACAGGTTTCACCTCCACAAATTTGATTTGCAAGGTGTGCACATGTCTTTCCCTCCGTTCTCCTCCTCCCATTCCCTTGCATTTTGCCAGGCATGGAGAAAGAAGGCAAGAACCTGGACAAAGGGCAAGGAAATGAGAGGAGGAGAGAAGCCTTTCTTCTCCCCTCTGGAGCTTCCTCTCCGATTCCTTTGCCTCTGGCCCCAGCACACAAAAGGCAAAGGAATGGGAAGAGGATGCCCTAGATGAAAATGGGAGTGTGAGTTATTCACGGTTTTTCCACTTTTGTGAGGGTTCTGTCCCCTGAATCCTCATGCAAGTAGAGGGGACACTGTATTTGAAAGACCATATCTCCCTATTCAAACCTGCCAGAGCTTTAAGATCTGTGGGGGAAGTCATTCTTTGGGTCCCACTACCATCCCAGGCTTGCTTGGTGAAGACACAGGAGGAAGCCTTCTCAATGGCTGCTCCCACCCTCTGGAACTCTGTTCTGTGGGAAGCCAGACTGCCCCCCGCATCCCCGCTTTCCTTTCACCAGCAGGCAAAAACATTTCTGTGAAAGCAGGCTGTTAATTTGGGAGCAGGAGAGATTTGTATTTTTATTAGGCTGCTTTATCTATTTTTTTAAAAAAACTTTTGCATGTTCTTATAATGATTTTATAATGTTTCTACACAATTGATTTTAATTCTTCTTGATTTTTAAGGCTGATTGTTTGTGTGAGCTGAGTGAAAGCTTGACTGTATGCTCAGTAGTGTTCCATTGTGTGTGGACCAGGTCCTCTGCCTGAGTACAATGTCTCAGGGGCACAGGGCATCTGCTGAGAGGAAGTGAATCAGAGACTTGGTTGAAGGCATAGCTAGCAGCCACTAGTGAGACAGAGAGAGAGCGCGCGCGCGTGAGAGAGAGAGAGAGAGAGAGAGAGAGAGAGAGAGAGAGAGAGATAGCTGCATCCCCACTCTCTGGAGCTTGGTGAGTAGGCAAGGTGAACAGTTAAATGTGGGAGGGAGACAGTATTCTTGAGTCAGGAGTTCATCAAGTGCTGGAGATAATTGCCCAAATATTACAGGGAAAACTGGATGAACAGTTCAAGAACCCAAGAGTGTGACTAAAAAATTAAATAAGCAGCTAGGTAGTCTCAGATAGTTTTAGATATTTCTACACTAATGCACATATCACAGAAAACAAGATGAAGTTGAACTCTTAATATGGCAAAGCAAATATGATATAATAGACAACACTCAAACCTGGTGGGATGAATCTTATGATTGGAATGTAGTAATAGAGGAATGTAATGTATTTCAGAGAAATAGACCAAACAAGAAAGGAGGAGGAATAACATTAAGTGTCCAGGATGTTTACACCTATGAAGAGATCCATGCTGGAAGCCAGACTGAGAGCATCTGAGTAAAAAGTAAGGGGGAGAGAAGGTAGAAGAAGTGACAAGAGGATCAGCTACTTTAGATCTGATCCTAACCAACAGTGATGACCTGGTTAATGGGGTGGCCATGGTGGAATCCTTAGGTGGGAGTGACCATGTTCTCCTGGAGTTTGTTACACAGCAGAAAGCGGAAAGCACGTGTAGTCAGACACACACTCTAGACTTTAAGAAAGCTGATTTAAACTTAGGAAAATACTGGGCATGATCCCATGGTCAGGAATACTAAAGAGAAGGGAGTTCATGGTGGATGGGAGTTTCTTAAAAATGAGACACTGAAGGCACAATTTCAAACAGTTTAAATGAGAAGAAAAAATGGGAGGTGTCTGGCAAAACTGAGATGAATATACAAAGAACTTTCAACTGAGCTAAGATTTAACAGTGATATATAGAACAAATGGAAAAAGAGTGAAATCGACAAAGAGGAATTCAAACAAATTGTCAGCACATGTAGGGAGAAAGTTAGGAAAGCTAAAGCTTAGAACGAGTTCAGGTTTGCTAGAGATATTAAAAAAAAATAAAAAGTGCTTTTTGGGTCATGTCTGTGTCAAAAGGAAGCACAAGGAAATGGTAGGGGCACTGCATGGAAAATATGGAGAAATGCTAACGGGGGACAAAGAAAAAGCAGAACTACTCAACACCTTTTTTGCCTTGGTCTTCTCCCAAAAGGAGAGCAGTGCTCAACCCAGGGAAGCTGGGCAGATGATGCAGGTAGTACAGGAATTCCTCACTACTCTAAACAAATTCAAGCCTCCAGGGTCAAATGAACTGCATCTAAGGGTATTAACAGAAGTGGCAGAAGTAATCTCAGAATCTGTGATGATAATCTTTGAGAATTCCTGGAGAACAGGTGAAGTCCTGGCAGACTGAAGGAAGAAAAATATTGTCCCCATCTTCAAAAAGGGAAAAAGAAGACTCAGACCCTTGCCACCTAGTCAGCTTGACATCAATACTAGGAAAGATTGTAGAGCAGATCATTAAACGGACAGTCTGTAAGCACTTAGAAGGGAATGTCATGATCACTAAAAGTCAACATGAGATTCTCAAAAACAAGTCATACCACACTAATCTTGTTTCTATTGATAGAGTTACAAGCTTGGTAGATGAAACGAATGAGGTAGATATAGCATAACTTGATTTCAATAAGGCCTTTGACAAGGTTCCCCGTGGTGCTCTTGCAAACAAGCTAGTAAAATGTGGGCTGGACAGGGCTACTGTTAGTTGGATTTGTAATTGGTTGACCAACCGAACCCAAAGGGTGTTCACTAATGACTCCTTTTCATCCTGGGGAGAAGTGACTAGTGGGGTGCCACAGGGTTCTGTCCTGGGTCCAGTGCTAATCAATATCTTTATCAATGATTTGGATGATGGAATACAGGGTATTCTTATCAAAGTTGCAGATGACACCCAATTAGGAGGGATAGCTAACATTCCAGAGGAAAGGATCAGAATTCAAAATAACCTTAACAGATTAGAGAGCTGGGCCAAAACCAACAAAATGAATTTCAACAGGGAGAAATGTAGGATACAGTACTTGGGCAGAGAAAATGAAATGCATAGATATAGGATAGATGATATGTGGTTTGGGCGCAGTATATGTGAAAAGGATCTAGGAGTCTTAGTAGACCACAAACTAAACATAAGTCAACAGTATGATGTGGCAGCTAAAAAAGTCAATATGATTTTAGGCTGCATCTATAGGAATATAGTGTACAGGCTGAAGGAAGTAATAGTACCACTCTATTCTGCTTGGCCAGACCTCACCTGGAATCCTGTGTCCAGTTTTGAGCACCACAATTCAAGAAAGATATTGACAAATTGGAAGGTTTTCAGAGGAGGGTGACCAAAACGGTAAAAGTCCTGGAAACAATGCCCTATGAGGTACAGCTTAGGGAGCTGGGTATGTTTAGCATGAGGAAGAAAAGATTAAGAGCTGACATGATAGTCATGTTTAAATATTTTAAAAGATGTTATCTGGAAGATGTTGCAAGCTTGTTTTCTACTGCTTGAGACACTAGGGCCCTTTTCGCACCTTACCTTTTAATGCCGCTGGGTTGGGGTCCTCGCGTGAGAAGCCTGGGCAGGAAGGCTCTCGCAAGCCTCCTGCTTCAGCTCTGCAGTTCCTTCCTGCTCGCGCGAGAGCCCCGCCCATGCCCCTTCCTTCCTTCTGCAGTGCAGCCTGGGAGTTGGAGGCTGCACTGAGGAGAGGATGCACGACTGGCCCGGCTCCAGAGGCTCTGCACGGCAAGTGAGTGCGGCCCAGGCCCGTGAGCGTTGTGCAAGTGCGGGTCATTTTCGGCTAAAAGCCGAAAATAAAAAAATGTGTGTTTGCTGCGCATGAGGGCCTTGAGCGTCGGGTAAATGGGAGTGCATCATGCAGACTGCTCCTCACATTTACGTGATGCTCAAGGGGCCCTTTCGCTTGCAAACTGCCATGTGAAAAGACTCTAGGACACAGAGCAATGGCTTCAAACTTGGCAAAAAGAGATTCCACCTAAGCATTAGGAAGAACTTGCTGATGGAGAAGGAGGAATACAGTGGAATATGCTATGTCAGAGTATGGTGGAGTCTCCTTCTTTGGAGGTTTTTAAACAGAGGCTGAATGGCCATTGTTAGGAGTGCTTTGATTGTGTACTCCTGTATGGCGGGTGGTTGGACTGGATGACCCTTGTGGTCTCTTCCAACTCTATGATTCCATGGTTCTATGGCACAGGAGAGAGTCTTCTCTGTGGCTGCTCCCATGCTGTTGAATATTCTTTCACAGAAAGTTCAGTTGGCCTCATCCCTGCTCTCCTTCTGTCTGAAAGTGAAGACCTTTAATTCAGGTATGTCTTTGAGTTTTAAATTATATAGTAATAATGTGTGCGGAGTGGTGTGCTGTATTTTATTTTTTAAAAAATCTTTTATAGTTATAGTGTTATAGTAGGACACTGGGAGACCAGGGTTTGAATTGCTGTGGAAATCCATTGGGTGACCTTGGGCAAGACACACTCTCTCAGCCTCAGAGGAAGGGAAGGACAAACCCCTTATGAACAAACTGTTCCACAAAAGCCCCATGATAGGTTCACCTTAGGGTTGCCATAAGTCAGAAATGGCACACAACAAAACAATGTTTTAAATTTATTTGAACTGTTTTAACCGTGTTTTTAAACATAATATTGTTATTTAATTCTTTTTTAGCTTTTGTAAAATAAAATTTTAATTTATTCTTGTTTTAAACGTCTATAAGCTGCCTTCGATCCCATCCCAGGAGAAAGGTGGGCTTAAATTCAATCAATCAGTCAATTGATCAATTGATTGATCAATCAATCAAATACTCTGTCAAAAAAATGGAAATCACACACATTGCAAAGCCAAGGAAAAGAAGCAGAATACTACTGAAGAGATCTCAATACCACTAAAACCTGAAAGAATGGGATGGATTTGCATGTTACATAGCAACAATGGTGTCAAGCCGAGATAGAGGAGACAATTTCATAATTTGGATTCCATTACAATAAAGTACCTCTTTCTGGTCATTACTACCTGACTTCAGAAGCAGCGATATAAATCCTCAACTATTTCACTGTCACATGTGAGTCTGAATAATTATGGTAGTTTTTTTCTATGCTGTGCAAGAAAATGAATACTCCTTTGCAGCTTTCTTGCTGTATTCAAATGTCATGAAGTTTTTGCGGGGGAAATACCCTGCAGGGAAAGAAATGATATATGTTTGCACTGGTCTGAGACTGCTCAGACTGAATGCTGACATCTGGACCAGCACTTGTTAAATAAACTAGTCTTCAATTCACTATCCCTCCATTCTTGAACCCAAAAATGTTTCTCCTTTCATACACCTCTAAAATACCACCCTCTGTCCAACAATTGTTTACTAGCATATTTTCTTATTCACATCCTCATTTTCAAAGCTTCCTCACATACTTTGAGCTGCTCTAGTGAAGCCTAGTTTCTTGACTTCTGAACAAGTCTGTACTCTCATAAAGGTGCCCAAAGAACATGCTATTTTAAGTGCACAATGTGTAGGTCAAATGGGGTCCCAATCCATGTATGGTTGAGTGGGTGTCAGTTAAATCTTCCAACCTGCTGTTTTAACATACATTTTCCCCACTCCCATATAGAGGCTTAACTACCTCCCCCTTTTCCCTTTAATATGACAGGCAATTTGAATTTAGGTTAAAAAAAACAACAGCAAGGGTAAACATTTCAGCCTCCATTACTGTCATATAGTGAGTAGCGCAAGAACAATAAGTGGCATCTCACCAGATTGTTTCTGCTGCCACACATGCTTTTTAGTAAGGCCTTGCCTAAAATATCCATTTAGCCTGTGATTTTATGTGCTAGGCTGAGCTTTTGTCTGAGTAGACGTGTGTAGGATTGCACTGTCAGAAACTGAGATATGGCTCATTTTCCCTCCAACCAATGTGCTGTGCACAGTCTTGACAATAACATTTAGCAAACTGCATGGCTGATCCAAAATGATGTTTATCTTTGATAGTATTGGAATGATTTCTTTTTAATGTAGTCAATTCCCAGTTAAGGAAGTTTCAACTGAAAGTAAAATAAACTCCTTAGCTAGCTAGGGACCAAATTCAGTGCTCGATGTTGTGCTGTATGTGATCTACTGAGCAGCAGGAACTTTTAATTGTAACTCTGTTCCAAGCTAGAATTGGAAATGGGATTTAGCCACATATCTACACATAAATTTTCCTGAGTTTTGTCTTATAATAATAGAATTTGGGAGCCTGCAGTTCTGTTGATTTAACCTGGTATCATTATATTTTTCATGTACTAAATTACATCCCAGGGGACTTTATGCAGTAATGCCCTAGTAGCTAGAGGAATATATGATGTTTTTAAAACACAAATTAACTAGGAGAAAATCTGTACTGTAAGGGGAAAAAAATAAATAAAAACCAAAGCTCATTTGAAAAACAAAACCACCAGCACTACATTCTTCAGTGGTAACTTTCACAGGCAGCAAAAAGGAGAAAATAAATCAAGGGTGGGATTATGCAGCTCCTCACATGTTATTTTATGGCTTCAGGCACTCTATCTGCCCCACCTGGATTAGGGCCTGAGAGACCAGGTCAAAACATAGGTGCTTGAAACATAAGTCATAAGCAAGCACAATTTGTAGTACTGTATGCTGACATTCCTGATCACAGGGCATTACTATTAGGGCACGAACCTTAGCTCCACCTTTCCTGGCTTTGTGGAATTTGAGTCAGCATGAGACAACCATAACCCCTATTTATTCTTACTTCCAGAGATGTATCTAGGATGGGGCAAATAGGGCACATGCCCTGGGTACCAATGACAGGGGGGCACAAAAAAGCCATGCCAGAAGATTTAGCAGAGGAGGAGAAGGAGAATGAGGAGGAGATGGCCCAGAGGTAGGGAAGCAACTTCCACGCTTGCCCTAGGTGCTATTTATGCTAGATACGCCTGCTTACCTCAACAATTTTATTTTTTGAAGGCAGCTATGAAGGAACTAGACAAGTTCCTGAAGTGTAAAGATATATCATTGAATATTAAAGTTAGAATTGTCAGTACCATGGTATTTCTGATTTCTGTGTACAGTTGTGAAGGGTGGACAGTGAAGAAAACCGATCGGAAGAAAATCAACCTATTTGAAATGAAGTGCTGGAGAAGAGTTCACCTGTTACTCTGGACTGCTAAAAAGACAAATGGATGTGTCCTAGAGCAAATGAAGCCTTTGAAGCCTAAAAGCCAAGATGACTAAACTGAGGCTGTTGTGCTCTGGCCATATCACAGGAAGACAAGGCTCACTAGAAAAGCCAATAATGTGTGGTAAGGTAGCAGGCAGTAGGAAAAGAGGAAGACTGCATTATAAATAGATAGACTCAATCAAAGGAAGACACATTCCTGAATCTGCAAGACCCAAGCAGCATGGTTGATGATAGGATGATGTGGAGGTCTCTCATCCAGAGGGTCACCATAAGCTGAAATCAACTTGATGGCGGTTAACAATAGCAAAATTGAATTTCTATATGTAACAGAGGACTGAGGTAATCAAGAGAACCAAAGTGAGGACCCAAGTGATTGGATGATACATGCAGCTCTACTCCTTCCTTCCACCTGGCCTTTAGACTTAGTTGAAGTAGTGGAACTGCTAAAGCATCATTTTTGATTAGTAATGGATCCAATGAGAGCCAATTGCTAACAAGACTCTCTGTTAACAAGACAGAGACAGTGTTGGTGAGTGGTACATCTGATATGGAAGATGGCACTGACTCCATTTTGGAGGCTGTTGAACTGCTTAAGGCTAACACACATGTCTAGATGTGCTAATAATCTTTGTTCCCAAAGGTCCTGACATCAGTGATATGTACAAGATAAGGATGGTGCACCAGCTAAAACCTTCTGCTGAACAGAGATGACTAGGCCACAATAATACACCCTATTGGTAGCCTCCAAATTAGGTTATTGCAATGTATTGTATATAGAGCTGCTTTCAGACTGTTTCTCAGATATTCCAGTGAGTTCTGGTACTGGAGCTAACTTATGGCAATATTTTGTTTATTTACTAGTGTATTTACACTGGATTTTATTTTCTCATAGGTAACACTAGTTAGAAATACCTTAGGAATTACCTTGCCTTACCTTAGGAATTAGATGAGGTTGAAATACACAGATTTGAGATCCTGTGTCTCTAATTCCCCAAACTGCCTCGTCCAGTACCTGTAACTTTTTCTCATATTCCCCAATAAAATGTGTATTCAGAGTTATTAACATACAGAGTTTGGTTTTCTGAAGGGAATACACTGCTCTCCTTCTTGCCAGTAGGCTCGTCTCCTTAGCAATCGTCCTGAGCTCTCTGGCTGAGAATTCTAAAGGCCCCTCCCTGAACTGCCAACCTAAGGATTCCATAGAATCTTCACAGCCAGCCAATCCTATGAGATCTTCTCGCCTTACACAGCCAATCATACGAGGTCTTTGCCTGCCTGACTCAGACAAACAGACAAACTCACAAGCAGACAAACTTTGACTTTTATATAGTAGTTTTATATAGTAGATGTATATAGGTATGTATGTATTTCATTTATATCCCACCTTTATGCTCGTACATGGCTGGACAGCATGCCTTTTCCAGTCTTAATTAATTGTATTGGTTAGTGATCAAATTCTGGACATAAATCAAAATGCATGTGTTTACTTCTAGGGCACCAAATGGTTTGGAACTCAATATTTAAAACAATGATGGAGAACATGTGATCTTCCAAATGTTGGATTGCAACTCCTATCATCCCTTACCCTTGGGTGTGCTAGTTAGAACTGTTGGGATTTGAAGTCTAACAACATCCAAAGGGCCAGATGTTCGTCCTGCTTTAAAGAAAAGCCTCTTCCCACACGAAGCTCACACATTTATTACAATTCTCTCCAGAGGTCTTAATCTGATCATTCCCCACCCCTCCACAACCACAGCTACAACCACAACCCCGCAGGTGAATGGGAAAGGATCTTTTCAGTTGTGGTCCTTAGATGTACAACAGAATGTCCTTTTCTGGAAAACTTGCATGGCACCAAGTAAAGACCTTTTTATTTACCAAGACTTTCAGCACACTAGCTGGGTTTAACTGGAATGTTTAATAACTTTTGTTGGCTCAGTGCTGTCTCCTGATCCATTCATATTCCTGTCTATTTTTCCTTTTTTGTATTGTATTTTTTGCTTACTGATGTTAGCTGCCTTGGGAGTTTTTTAGATTCCCAAATACAATATATTTGGCACTCAGATACTGTTTCATAACTAGATAGATTTCTTCATGCCCAAATTTCAAGGATGGTTATTTACTGCTTCTGAGTCCCTTTGGTTTAAAGAGTTGTTCTTGTTCATTCCAGAATGCATTGACTAGAATGGGACACACTGTTATGTGTGTGGTTTTTAGTCCTGCCTCATTTTGATTACAATTAATTAGGTGAACCTTTCTCCAGTGTTTGTATTCAGTGGCCCAGGACCATTTGTTATCATCACTAAATTCAAATCAGTTCTTACTTGCAACTGAATTGTGCACGTGTTCCTTAAAAGTAAGCTCCACTGAATTCATGGGACTTAGTCCTTGGGGACTGCAGATTTACAGTGGTGTATATAAATACTCACTTATTCTTTTACTAATAATGAATACATACAATTATTTAAAAGTAGTCCATTCTTGTGTCTATTCATTCTTAGTAAATGGGAAAGTTTAAAGGAAATGTGACTATATTTTATGTAAATATTTATTTATTTAATATGTAAAAATACTTTGAAACTGGATTACATCTATAGCAGTGCTTCTTAAGTTATATGATCTGAATGAATGGGAGTTATTTTTTCCCAGTGAGCTAGGTACCAGTATCACAGTTGTGCCCATTCATTATTTTATTTTCTGGAAAATCTCCAGGGACTGGCAACTGATAACTTGGAATGACCAGCACTGGTCCAGTGATCACCACATTGAGTAGCATTGATCTACAGTACATCCAAGGGAAAGATTCATGTAGAGCACTGGGAAAAGTAGATGCTACTGTTTGTGGTTCAGCCTCATTTGGAAGCTGTATACCTACTGTTTTCATGTGCCTCTGTATATTGCTTTAATGCATTTATCACATCCATTGGCCACACACTGGTGAATTTTTATCCCTGTACCCATAGGACCAGTGTGGTGTAGTGCTTTGAGCATTGGACTATGACTCTGGAGACAAGGGTTTGATTTCCCACTTGGCCATGGAAACCCACTGGGTTACCTTGGGTGTGTCACACACTCTCAGCCCGCAGATAACCCTGTGATAGGTTTGCCTTTAGGTTCACCATAAGTTGGAAATGGTTTGAAGGCACCACCACCACCACCACCCATATAGTGCGCTGTGCTAACTGAATTTTGGGGCAAAAATTGAATAAAAATCGACTAAAAAATTGATTAAAAAGTCAGTTTCAGGGATCCTTTCATACTGTATAATTATACCACTATGATACCAATTTAACTGCTATGGCTGCATCCTATGGAATCTTGGAGTTTGCAGTTTGAAGCACTAGGGATTTCTGAGAAAGAATTTTGCACACGTCTCCCTAAACAGCAAATCCCAGGATTCTATGGGATGGAACCATGGTAGTTAACATGGAATTATCATGCTATAATTGTGTAATATGAAAGATGGTTTGTAATTCTGAGGGTTTTGTTCCATTCTCAGTGAGTTGATGGGATGGGGGCTTTGGAGGCATTGGGGTAGACTGGGCTGTATAAAAAGGATTATAGACCAGTAATGCCTGCGGGTTTCAGAGGGAGCTTGTGGTCTAAGCAATGGAGGGAAATAGATCCCAAAATGGAATTTTGAGATACCTAATTATCAATCATCATCATCATTATCATTTATTTATATGCCACCATCCGTGTATATGGCACTTTACAAGTAAAACAACAACAAAAAGCAGCCTTGCCAAAGGTATACAATCTAATGTGTGTGTTCATACATGCCCACGCACACATAGGAAAAGAAAGGAGTAATGCAAATATAAAACAATTCAATTGTAAAACAAATTATCTGGATAATTTTTTTTAAAAAAATTGCAATAACAAATACATATAATCAAAATATATAAGATGATATAAAATTATTAAACCAAAGCTCCAAAAACTGTGGAAAACAAGTTTTCAACTGAGATTTAAAAACAACAAGGGAAGGAGCAGCCAACAAATGTTCACTTCAAGGAGTATGGAGCAGCAGATGAAAAAAGGTGAAGCAAAATCAAGGAAGAGGAAAACCTTAGTTGAGTAAGAAACCGATAATTCCTAGAACACAAATCCAAAGCAGACAGGTAAAAAGAAATAAAGGCTGGAAGATATGTGTGGGTGTGTGGGGGAGCTAGGTCATGTGGGGCTTTGAAAGTTAAAACAAGAAGCTTGCACTGAATCCTAAAAGGAACAGGCAACCATGTGGCTCTGTTAAGTTTTAGGTTACGATGAAGTATCCATGACATGCTTTAATATGATTTTCAATAATAGAAGAAAGTTCTGGAGTGGAGAAATACAGATGAGTAGGAGCAGCATAAAGATGATATGAAAACTGTACAAACAAATGAGATTACCCAAAACTAACTGAAAAACCATGTGTGTCTGCAGCTGAGCAGAGATCCTGATTAAGGAGCAAAGACACCAACGGTTTAGAGAAACAAACTCTATTTATAGCTGTTATATTTCTATACCACTCATCAGTGCGAAGCACTCCCTAAGCAGTTTACAATGTATTTAGCTAATTGCCCCCAACAAGCTGGGTACTCATTTTACTGACCTAGAAAGGATGGAAGGCTGAGTCAACCTGGAGCCCAGCAGGATTGAACTCACGACGTTGTGGCTGCACTACCAGCATTTAACCACTGCACCACGAGGGCTCTTCAATTTTATTTATTATTATTATGGGAACTATTTATTATGGGAACTCCATCCTAAAAGAGAAAATTACTCAGAGTGGGATATTAAATGTCATTACAAAAGGTAAATTCCTCACTGTTTACTTTGCTTGTTACATTTATATTCCTCACCCGTCCTTGAGAGGCCTCAAAGGAACATATTAGTCTTTACTTCTCCCTACTTTATCCTCACAACAAGCCTATGAAGTAGGTCAGGTTGAGAAAGGAAGATTGATCCAAGGTTGTCCTATGAGTTTCACTCCAGCAATCTAATTGCTACACACCACATTGCTTCTCACACATAGAAGTGATAAGTTAAAAAAAATCACATGCCTTTAGAAGCATATTGTGGAAGGAAGCAAAATGCTCCCCTCCATTCAGGGCTTGGTTGAACTATTGTTCCGCAAGCTTTAGATTTGCCCAAAAGGGGATATAGTCTCTTCTGATTAATAATGTGAAATGTTGACTGTGATAAGCAGTTAATGGCTATATCTGAAAATCATTCATGGCCTCAACTATACTATATGTAAAAGAGGCAACACACTGCATCACTCGCCCCTCATCTGGTAGATACTGGGAAGGACCAAGTCTGAATTACGTTTGATATTTCTGAAGTGATGGAAGCCAGAGCTCCTATTGTTTATTCAGGGAGAAAATGGAAGGGAGGAAAAGTTAATGGATGATTTAGATTAAATCAGAACAAAAGCTGTTAGTGCCAGTGGCTATTGTTAGTAAAATTGAACATAGGGGTCCTGTAAAAAAAGGAAATTAAATACACAGCACAAGTTTCAGCAGATAACCATAAATCCAAAGCTTAAACCGAATCAGCTAATAAGACTTTATCCTAAGGAAACTTCTGTTTCCCCTGTCTTTCTGGCTCTACTCCTTAAAAATGAAGAACAGAAGAAACTGGATATTTCAATAATACAAAAGCTATGCATAGTACATCAATGTATGGCCAATTCAAATCAGTATTGTCATTTCTGAATGTTGTTACGTTGTATGGAAAATATCTTGCTTTTAAAAGTGCAAAACAAAATGAGAAAAATGTGGTTAAGTCTCAGACTAAAATAAAATCAGCTTTTTTTTTTTTTGTCTCCGGTGTTAATTAGTAGGCAAAACAAGGGGATTAAATAATGGCTATTCCCAAGCAAAAAGACCACCAAAATAAATTGCTGCTTTAAAACTGATTTTAGTTTTTTTCCCCCACTGCTCCTGTTCACTAAATACTTCATTATGTGAGATGTATTTAAAGTAAATTACAGAGCGAGCTTCTGAAAGTGCAGACACACCAGCTTTGAATTTTAAGACAGCAGAGGCTTTTGTGGGTGAGACAGAGGGATAGCTCAAGACATCTGGCATTGCCTGAGGCAAATATTCTGTTAATTAATAAGGTGTAATGTCACCTGAAAAGTTTCCCTGTGCAAACCTTTGAAAGCCAGATCTCATTAGTTCTTACCCATTGCAGTCTGGGAATCTATAGGTGAACTTTGAGGCAGTAGATTTATTACAGGAGTCAGATCCCTTATCTTCCTAAAAATGTGCCTTTTCAAAGGAAAAGTAGCAACATAAGGATTGGTGCTCCATGCTGGTTTTATGTGGAAAATGAAGTCCCGGCTTCTACTAGTTCCAGAGATGATGTACAGGAGAAACAGCATCTTCAGGAATGAGTAGGAGATCTGGCGGCGGTCGGGGGGGGGGGACCCTTCTTTATTGGAAATCTAGTGCAGGGCTTTGCTCAAGATGTGAAAGCACATAGTCTAAATTAGGAGTACAAGTAGCTCTTTTTCCTTCAAAATGTGAGAGTCCAACTTAAGCATACCTTTAAAAAAGATGAACGAGGAACTTTTGTCCTCCAGATATTTTGGGCTTCAACTCTCAGAAGTGTTGGCCAGTAAGACCAATGGTCAGGATTATGTGAAGTATAATTTAAAATATTTGAAATAGAAATATGGGAGTGATAGTATAAAACATGGTAAAAAATATAGGAGTTGTAATCTAAAATGTTTTTTCTTCACTATCAACTCTATCCTTTCCTCCTATTCATCTCTTGTTAACTGTGAACTTCCAAATAAAAGCTGCGGTATCTCCCTTGAGTGTATGTGGTTCCAAATAAAGAGAAACCTAATTAGAAAGGGGCTTTCTGGAAGAGCCTTGGTTTTCTGGAAAACACATAGCACACTCTTTGGATCCTTTTATATGCCATAATTATACTTTAACTGACATGGCAACAGCCTATGGAATCCTGGGATCCACAGTTTAAGGATGAGTATTTAGAATTCTCAGCCAGAGAGCTTGAGTGCCTGACCAAACTGCAAATCCCAGGATTCTATAAAATGGTGCTATGACGGTTGTAGTGGAATCATAGGCCCTTTTCACACGGCATCTGCCATGCGAAAGAGGGCCTGGAGCCTCGCGCGATTGCGAGGAGAGATCTGCATGACGCCCTCACAATCGCACAAGGCTCCAGGGGCTGGCAGGCAACAATCGCGCACCTTGGCATTTTCGGCTTTCAGTGATCGCGCATTGCTCCCAGGCCCCGCACGCACTTACCTGGCATGCGGAGCCTCAGGAGCTGGGCCGGTCTCGCTTCCTGTCTCAGTGCAGCCTGGGAAGTCCCAGGCTGCATTGCAAAAGGAAGAGGTAGGGCTCTCACGCAAGCAGGAACCTCGTGTGGAGCTGAAGAAGCAGGGAAGAGAGAGCCTCTCACAAGAGGCTGCTTGTGTGATCACCGCACCCCAACGCCAAGAAAAAGTAGGATGCGGAAAGGGCCATAGTCCTATAATTGTGTAGTGTGACCAAAAAGTTTGGCAATAAACAATTTAATAGTAGAAAATGTAGCAGTAAAGGTAGGCAAGGCTCAGCTGAAACATAGAGTTCCGCCTGGTCCCAAAACATATTCAGAAAGACAGAACAAACGACTCTTTGAATTCATTCTCTCTCTCTCTTTCTTTCTAGTTCTCCTATTCATTTAAATTACTTTCACTTGCCATAATTCTTAGTTGCCCTCAGTGGTATTGCAAAGCACTTAAATCTTGTTTGCTCCTTAACATAATGGCATCATCTCACTACATGATTCCTAATTTGATAGAATCACCAATGTGATTAATCTAGGAAGAAGAAAGACATTGCTGCTAGGGCCCGCACAGAATGCTAAGCGGCAACCAGGAAAACATCAGCCAGGAGGACACACTCCACGTAAAGAACAAAAAACCCAGATAGGTGCATAAAAATGAGTTTTCACAAAAATAAGTTATAATACTATTAAGGAACTTTCAATATTATCACTGTACTTTATCTATGGCTTGTGGCTTTGTATGCAGTATTTACTCAGGTGACATGAAGATGGGAGAAGGACAGAACTGCGATGATGTCATGCATAACTGTCATCGCAGTCCCATCTTTCTCCTGTCCCCATTGCGGGATGACAACATCCTGTGAAAAGATTATTGCTACTATTTTTAGGCAATAATGAAACGTTAAAACCTAAGAGATAACATATGTTTCTACTTTTGGTGGCCAAAACAAAGGTTGCAAACACCTGGAAGGTTGCAGACACCAGGAAAGAAAATACAGAAATCAACATCAAACAATTGGTGGTTGCGATCGTGGTGATTCCCACTGATGGACAAAGATGCAAAGCAAATGTGACATATATGAGATGTGCCGAACAGCTGGATGGTTTCTGTGAGACTTGGCATAAAGTTTCTAATCATGGATGCCAACAAGCAAAGTCAATGCTTAGTCCTTTCTGGTTCTGATATGGACTTATGCTAAGCCTGACACCCAATACTAAATAACTTTTGGTGAGAAGTCACAGTTGGGTATTTAATTCATGTGCATTACTGTCATTTGGGGGGTTAGTTTTCTTAATAAAATAGGCTGTCATCTGTGACAGCTAGACTTATGGATCTGTAACTACTTTGTAACCACTAACACTATGTAGTCAGAATCATCACACTATTACCGCAATTGTAAATGCCTTCCCAAACCTACTTTGCTAGGCAGAGGATGCACTGAGAAATTGAGGTCTATTCAGCTGGAGACGAAGGCATAGGAGGAGGATGTTTTCACCTGCTCCCACTAGAAAATGAGACTGTGACAATCAGAACCAATTCCTTGTCTCAGCCTCACTCACTGGCAGGAACAAGATAGAAATATTATCCTCCTGCACCCTGATTGCCATCTCTCAACTGCAGCAGCTGCCTGGTAAAATAAGTTTGGGGGGTGATGCAGAATATGGGCTATAGATTTTAAATGCTAAGAACAAGTTGATAGTATTTGACACTGTAGTATTTCATACTGTTATTGATTTGTAAATGGGATAACCTGTACTTGCTTCTTCCCAGAGATACAGCATGGACAGCATCTGGATACTGCATATAAGATCTGGACTTTTTTTTTTCTTGTGTCCAACAACATGTAGATTAACAAAAACCTGCAGGCAATGAACACATTCTGACAGATTCAAAGGTTTTGCTGGAATAGTTCCATCTTTCTGTCTGTGTGTGAGAGATCAGAATCTTGGCCCAAGTGCTGCAAGCTGTTTGAGAAGCTTTGTTTCCTAATGTGATGAAAGCTGTCAGGTATGGAAGAAGATTTGTCAATTCCCGGGATGACAACTCAGCTAGCTAGATATCATCGGAACTTGTTTTCTTCAATTATCCTCAATGTTTCTACCCTCATATATTGATCTTCAGACAGAAAATAAATCTTGTCTCTTTGATGACAAGCAACAAAACATCAAACGGATACCAGTTACATTTTCCTATTGTTTGCATATTGTTGCTACACCAAATCAAAGCTCTTTTGCAATTTGAGCAAAAAAGTTGCACTGGTATGTTTAATTCCCATAAAGTCTGAAGCTTGCAAAATTAGCTAGGTTAAGACTGGTTTCGAACAAGTATTGGTTTGCTTCTCTTCAGAGATATTGGCTTTTAGGACACAGCCACACAAAATATTACAGTTGCCTGTCAGTTCAAATTACTGAAGCTGATATCTTTTACAGTCATTTACAGAGTAAGGCCACATGGTTTGAATAGTTCTTTTATACATGTTCAACTGAATCCAAGAAGAAATCTCAGGGGGATGATACAACAATGACTTTGTTGGTGATCTCAAATTATTGGAGAAAGCAGTCTTTGCAATATCCTGGGCCAAGCTGTTATGGATCTGCAAGTCAAAACCTGCACCTTTTGCTTAGAAGCAATTTAGAAGTCAATACAGTTGGTTCAGAACCAGGGATTTGTGGTCTCATCTTGCTATCTGCTAATAACTATACATCACTGTGTTGCTTAGTGTCTTTTGTAGAGATGGGCCAACCGAATCCTTGAATCCTCGGCAAAGATTTGAGATTTGTGAATCCAAATCCCTGCGCCAAAATAGGCAAACCAAATCTTTTGAATCTACCAACCAAATAGTTTGTTGGAGACTGGTATGCCTGAAAACCTGGGAGACCAGACATGCAAGGGGAGATGGCAGGTAGGTGAGTTTTTCCCTTGGAGTAATAATGGCCTTTGCTAATAATTTCAGAAATTATATCTGGGGTTGTATTCTAATATCTGTAAATTGAACATTTAATATTTAATATTTAAGTTCATTTAATATTTAAATTTAGCACTATGTTCTGTGCTGAAAATCAATGGCATGTATAAATGCTGGAGTCAATTGGTCTGATGCCTATCAGAAGTAGTGGGGCAGAGGGCAAGGTCACACAATTTCATTCCGTGATCGTCACATGTAGGCCAGTGTACCTCCTTCCACAAGATATACCCGCTCGGGATGCCTGTGCCTGCTTGGGCTGCCTCCCTCCTCAAGGTAATAATCTCAGTTCTTTTGACTTGAGACTGGACGGTAGGGATTGGGAATTATTGAGACTGGAGTAGAGATTTGACTTGAAAGTCCCTTGCAGGACTTGAGACTTGACTTGAGGATAGAGAATTCAGACTGGACTAGAGGCCGGTTTTTTTTTTTAAGTGCCTTGTTGCAGGACTTGAGACTTGACTTGAGACTGCAGGGTGCAGAATTGAGACTGGAATAGAGGCTGGTGTTTTGTTTTGTTTTTAAGTGCCTTCCTTGTAGCAGGACTTGAGACTTGACTGGAAGGTACAGTCTTGAGATTTCAAGGACAGCTGAAAGATTCCTTTGCATAGCTCCCTTGCACAGTTCTTTCACACATAATTCTGGGGCTTGTAGTTTTACAAGGTGTCACAGCCTTCACTGCCAAAGTGTGCTGGTGCATCATTAAACTACAAACTCCAGGACGCCATAAGGAGCTATGCAAAGAAAATCTAGTTTTGACCTGGATTATCTCTGTACTGTAGTATGTGGCCCTGTTTACACTGGCAGGAAAATGTGGGATTAATCCGCATTTTCCTGGCTGTGTAGAAAGGGCCTCCATGTCATTTTCAATCTAGGGAGATCCTGAGGCAAAACTATGACAATTGTCTTCAGAGGGAGATTTGCCTTTGCCTAGGCTTTTGCTAAGGCTGAGAGAGTGTGTCTTGCCCAAGATTATCCTTCTTCCCCTTGCTTTTTAAACCTTTTTTTAAAAAAGGATTTGAAATATTTGAGATTCATGGATTCCCATAACCTTCCAGGAATTTGGATCTGGATTCAGAAAATTCTGGATTTGTCCCATCCCTCATCTTTTGTCATTTTTTTAAATACTTTCCATTAGAATATAAACATATATAAAATACATTCAATACAGCGTCGATTTTTTTTCTCAATATTTTGTGGCTCATTGAAGTTTCATATAATTCTTCTTCCAATCCTTACTAGAACTGAATACTCTGAATGTTTTAAATTCTAACCGTACTACACAAAAATAAGTTCAATTGACTTGCTTGTTCCTGTAAATTCTGATCTATCTGGTGTATAGATTATAGTCTGATGTGACATCTTTATCTCATTTGTCAAATCTACAGACACTTTTCCAATTTCACAGAATATATGATTCATAAGTTTGTTACCCCGTTTTCATAATAGTTTATCTTTACAAAATTAACAAGAACCGTTTATTAACTAATTTTGTGTTTTCCGATTTTGAAGGAATTGTTTCAAAGGGTCCTATTCTTTATCAATTTCTTCATCTGTCCAGCCTTTAAGTCTCTGAGTTAATATGTTGGCATTTTTTGTTTCTGACAGAGTGAGTACCACTGATCCACGTTGGGGATCTCTTCATTTTTCCAAAGCTTAGCGTATTCAATTCTTGCTGTCATTATCATACAAAGTAAGATCCTCCAATTTTTTTTAGTGTGTTCTGATCAATCATATGGAGCATATTCAATAAGTAAATTTCAGGAGATTTAGTGAATTCAATTTGTAGGATCTTACTTATTGTTTTATGTATGTCATCCCAGGACTTTTTAGCCTTGTTACAGGTCCACCATGAGTGGTACAATGTTCTGACTTCCCTCTGACATTTCCAGCACATTTCTGTGCCTGTATTATATTTTTTTTTTAAGTTTGCTTGGTGTCATGTACCATTTGTGGAAAATCTTAAAGTAATTTTCCATTAGGTTCTAGGCAATTGTGAATTTCTGTGTGATTTTCCAACTACATTCCCAGTATTCCAGTTGTATTGTATGTCCTATATTTTGGGCTCAAGTAATCATTATTGCTTTAATTGTTTCATCTTCCCTCTCTTGCTTCAATAGTTCCTTATATATTTTGGCCAGCAAGTGTGGCGGGTTTTTGAACATAAGTTTTATCACGACATCCTTTTCTTTTGTATCAAAACCTTATAGTTTTAAGTCTATACAGAATCTTTCCACCAGTTGTTGGTATGGAAACCAGTTAAGTACAACACCTTCTTCTTCAAACTTCTCTCTAGTTTTAATTTTAGGCAGTCCTGGAGAAGAGTTATCAGTTATGTCCTTGTATCTTAACCAATCCAGGGTATCTCTCCATCTGCCATAAAAAGCTTCTTGAGGGGAAATCCACATTGGTATTTGTCCAATAGTCACCTTTTTATAGTTATTCCAAATTTTTAGTAGTGATTTCCTGATATACTGATGGGAGAAATCTCTATCCACCTTAGTTTTCTCGTAGCAAATACAGGCGTGCTGGCCCATTCTCAGGTCTGAACCTTCCAATGCTAATAAATGTTCATTTTGCAAAGTTATCCAGTCTTTAAGCCAAGTGATCACAGCAGCCTTGTACTATATATAGAAATCTGGAACACCAGCACCACCTCTGGTGCTTAAGTCAGTAAGAATCTTCCACCTGGTCCATGGTTTGTGGCCTTCCCAAATAAATTTAGAGAAATCTTTCTGCCATTGTAAAAAGGGTTTGTTATTAGGAATAATAGGTAAATTTTGAAACAAAAAGACCATCTTTGGTAATACATTCATTTTTATCGCTGCCAATCTGCCCATAAAGGAGAGTCGTAATTTAGTCCAGGTCTCTAAGTCTTTCTTAATCTCTTTCCATTTCTTTTCATAATTATTATTAGATAGTTCATTATTTTGTCTAGAAATACAAATACCCATGTATTTAGTTTTCTTGATTACATTGAAACCTGATATTTCAGTTAAGGCCTTTCCTTCTTGTTCTCTTATATTTTTTGTTAAGATTGCGGTCTTGTGTTACCCTGTGAACTGGGGATCCTGGGAGGGACACCAAAACGTGTTCAACTAAAGTTGGGGAAAATTAGCTCAGAGCACTGCTTAGCGTTACGAGAGGCAGGGTAACTTAGCGAGATCTTGAACCCTATGTCTACAGGGTTGGGTCGAGTCAAGGAGAACACCGAAGTTGAAATAATAAATGATGTTTATTAGATACAAGCAAAACAGTGTATGCGACACACTCATACAAGATAACTAAAGAAAATAAAGGTTGGAGTGGTATAGAAGGATTTTTAGAGGGATTGTTGGTTTGGGTGATACTTCACCTGTCCTGAAGCCCAGGAAAAATAGAGAGCGAAGCTGGGGTGCGATGTAGCTCAGCACGTGGAGCTGCGGGGAGGCTCACCAAGCAAAGCGGCAGCAAGGCGGGATGAAACTCGGGAGCATTCCGAGGAAGGTCTTGGAATCAAGGGTTTTTATAAGGAGAATTGTGACTGCAGGCTATGCCGGAGTTGGGGGAAAACAATAGATTTGGAGTTGGAGACAAAAACCTCCGAAAGGTCAGAATCTGAATGACTGAGTTATCGTAGCGATTCTCAGTAGAGTAGCCAGTATGCAGACGCAGAGTACTTGGGTATTGCATAGTTTACCCATCAAGCTGCCATCGCGGGGCAGAGGCTCTTTTGTAAGTAGCGTGCATACGTAATTAGAGTACTTGCCTGGAGGTCTCCTAAAGCAGTGAGTCAGCTATTTCTGGCCTGCCTGTATTGTAGTTTGAATATTATGGCTATTAACGGCCGCGCTTGTTTACGTGCTTGTCCGGTGGCCTCGCAAGCACGTGGAGAGGAATAGAGAAGTGCAGCCGAATTGTGATATCAAGGGATATCTTTTAATACCCCCAAAGCTCGGACTAGCCAGGGCAGTAACACTTGTCTTTGTTGACTTTAAAACCAGAAAGTTCACTGAATTCATTCACAATTTGTATAAGATGTTTCAGGCTACTTGATGGGTCATCGAGGAACAGGACGAGGTCATCTGCAAATGATTTTAATTTAAATTGATGTTTTTTCATCTGTATTCCGTTGATTGCGCCATCTTGGTGTATAACATTGTTTAAGATTTCCATCGTACTTTTGAGTAGTAGAGGTGATAAAGGACAGCCTTGTCTTGTTCCAGCGAGACTAACATCTTTTGTCATTTTCTTAAAGAGCAGAAGGAACTACCAGGTTTTGGAGGTAGGATGCATGAGCATAATCACCAAGGCTACTGAGATATCAGGGACACTGGATGGGGGCTGGTACTGCTTATATGATTTTTTTTTTAAGTCCTGAATGATATGTGAAGAATCTTTGGCTTGAGGGGGGCCCATAAGAACTGACAAAAGGATTCGTAGCTTTGTCTGGCTACAAACTCTTCCCAGCTCTTTTGCTTAAGCAACTTAAACAAAGGGACACAAGCTTACAATAAACCATATTCTTCACTGCAGACTGAAGCCATTTGTGTGAATGTGATGAGGGTACCATTTTGTACCCATAGGGTGGAAGTCGAGGAAGGGGACAGGTGACTTGACACTATTGTTCTTGACTAACCCACAGAGACAGCTTCTCTTCCTCTCTTCTCCCTCTTCCTCTCCTTACCACTTTGTTTCTGTATTTCTTCTTACTTCATCTCAAGATGGATGGTGGATTCCTTCTCCCTGCTAGTGTACCAATACCATTCCCCTTGGATGGTAATGGCTAGCCTTTTGTTTTCATGCAGACAGATAAAAGGAACTCTTTCAACTGTGTCTCAGGGCAAACTGAGTAGATGCACAGATGAACTGCTGCTAGCTAACGTAGAAGGTGGAAGTACTGAGTAGCTTGTCATGAGCTGAAAAGACTTGAGGTGCTACTAAGCCAGAGAAACAAGTCAAGACTAGATTTCCTTCAACCCTTTTTGAAACATTTGAAGCCAAGAAATTTGAGGTTATGAAGTGAAGATTCTCAGTAACTTGGCAGCAATGGAAAAGATGGAGGAATTAGAAAAGAAGAAACAGAAATGTTCAAATAAGTGTTTGCTTTTGTTACTGCCCTGGCTAGTCCGAGCTTTGTGGATATTAAAGATATCCCTTGATATCGTAGTTCGGCTGCACTTCTCTATTCCTCTCCACGTGCTTGCGAGGCCACCGGACAAGCATGTAAACAAGCTAGGCCGTTAATAGCCGTCATATTCAAACTACAATACAGGCAGGCCAGAAATAGCTGACTCACTGCTTTAGGAGACCTCCAGGCAAGTACTCTAATTAAGTATGCACGCTACTTACAAAAGAACCTCTGCCCCGCGATGGCAGCTTGATGGGTAAACTATGCAATACCCAAGTACTCTGCATTTGCATACTGGCTACTCTATTGAAAACGGCTACGATAACTCAATCATTCAGATTCTGACCTTTCGGAGGCTTTGTCTCCAACTCCAAATCTATTGTATTCCCCCAAGTATGGCATAGCCTGCAGTCACAATTTTCCTTATAAAAACCCTTGATTCCGAGACCTTCCTCGGAACGCTCCCGAGTTTCATCCCGCCTTGCTGCCGCTTTGCTTGGCGAGCCTCCCCTCAGCTCCACGTGCTGAGCTACATCGCACCCCAGCTTCGCTCTCTATTTTTCTGGGCTTCAGGACAGGTGAAGTATCACCCAAACTGGCAATCCCTCTAAAAATCCCTCTATACCACTCCAACCTTTATTTTCTTTAGTTATCTTGCATGACTGTGTCACATACACTGTTTTGCTTGTATTCAATAAACATCATTTATTATTTCAACTTCGGTGCTCTCCTTGACTCGACCTGACCCCGTAGACATAGGGTTCAAGATCTCACTAAGTTATCCTGCCTCTCGTAACACTAAGCAGTGCTCTGAGCTAATTTTCCCCAACTTTAGTTGAGCACGTTTTGGTGTCCCTCCCGGGACCCCCAGTTCACAGGGTAACACTTTGTTCCACTCCTACCTAGTGCCTTCTCTATGACAAATCATGAAAAGGGGCTCATGCAGTTGAGTATTTCAAGATTCAGTGGACAACTCATATCTGCCTATAGGACATGGTGTAGCGTCTGAGGAAGGGTAACATTGAAACAATATATAAAGTTTAATTCATAATACTCATTTTGGCGAGGAATTTAGTGTAATTTTCTGGATTAACAATACTTTAGAGGCATTTAGTATAACTTTAGTTTAGGCTGAACAGGTTTATTCTTCATGCCTGAGCTGAATAGACAATGTTTATGGGACGAAAAGTGACCTATGTCCAGTTTTTGAGCTCTAATTGCATCTTTTTTCTGAGCGTGAGTAAAAGCTTGTATTACTGTCTCAAGTGAAACTAAAGATGTGTTGGCCTACCATTTGCATCATGGACAACCTATAAATTTACTTTGGTGTGAATCCATTCCCATGGAGAATGATTACATGATGAGAATACATTCTACCACGCCCCTTTGTGGTATCATTTTCCTGAACTGCTGTGGAAAACTGCTAGAAAAATTGCACTGATGTATCCAGGTGCAAAGACAATGGGCATGCTTTTCCTTGCATTTCCTGGTTTTAATTTACACTGGAGTAATAGCAATGTGTATGATAATACATAATGATTATGTTAGAAGTATTCTCTAAGAAGTGATGCAGTTTATTGTGCAAGATGGAGCCAGATGGTTATTGCAAATAACTTTTACAGAATTACATCCAAAACTGTTTTTTCATGATTAGAATGTGTATAAGGCAGTTATGGCTATAAGATTGCAAAAGGCACACTGAAATGAATCAAAAACATGGAACAGGAGGCTGGCAGGATTGCATTCATGTCCTCCAAATATGATGGCGATGTAATTCCTTTGGTGTCAAGTACTCAGTTGAGCAAAAGTTAGTTGTGAACTTGGGAGGTGTAATAAAATCATGTTTAAAGTTTGTTGTGAGCTTGGGATAGGTGGCATTGTCATTTTCATATTTAATCAGAAGAAAGTTTCACTGTGTTCAGTGGGTTTTGTTATGAAGCAAGCAAGCATAAGAATATGACTGTGGCCATTTCTGTACTACACTGTTATAATACTATTTTTCCACCTTCAACATCGTATGGAATCCTGGGGTTTGCAGTTTAGGGAGGGGCATTTAGAATTCTCAGACAGAGAGCTCTTTGGCCTCAGCAAATTACAAACCCCAGAATTGTACAGGATGTTAAAACTGGAATAATACCACTATAACAGTGTACCGTGGAAACGGCCTAAGTCATCTCTAAAACCAATTAAACAAAATTAAGAACATATATAACCTATGTTACTGCTTTCAATGGAATTCTGAACTACCTTAAGGCCTGTTCAGGCCTGATGACAGTGAGCCAGTTAAACATATAAGAAGGGGGAATGTATTAGTCCCAACCTCTTAATCTCCATTTCCATCCTCTTCCTTTACATGGGGAGCAGTAGTCTGAAGTGGAGAGCCTCTGTTGTCCATGGAAGATCTTCACATGAGCTGGGACCATGATTTCTCTAGGATTCCACTCTAGTGGAGAACCTCTATGGAGAATGGGGATTCTGTTCTTCAGACCCATTACCCACCATGTGTAGAAGGTGAACTAGCCCACTTTTCTTTCCTGCATGTAAGGAGTCTCCCCGCAAACCCCTCCTACTCCACCACATAGTTTTTGCTTCCCAGTGGGTTGTACAATAGCACTATGACTCCAGTCTGATAGGATGGCAGAAAGAGCTGTGGTAAGATTGTGGTGGTGGACAGGGAGGCATAAGATCTGGATCATTTGGATCTTTAGCTCTCTTATCTCTCAACCATGCCCTAACATAAAGAGCAATTTGGACCAGATCTGAGCTGATCTAACTGAATTAGATCAATCCCCCATTCCCTAAAATGGGAGGGAATTTGTTGTAAAGGTTTTTTTTCCAAAACCCAAGGATTCTGAGGGGATTCCCCTGCCCAAAACTTTTAAGGACATTTTCTTTTCTTTTCTTTTCTTTTTTGATGCATTTTTGAAAATAAAAGAAACTAAGTAGCATGTAATGTAATGAGATACACAATATGCTTTTGTAACATTAACAGTGACAAACCACACAGGAGGGCTTTTCTGACCTTTTGTGTGTGTTTATGTGCCTTCAAGTCATCTGTCAACTTGGATCACATACATTTCATAGCGTTTTTTTCCTTAGGTAGGAAATACTCTAAGGTGGTTTTGCCAGTCCCTGTTACATAACAAATTAATTAAAAAAATAATTTCTCAAACTTTGGAGCAGAGACTTGGATGGTCCAAAGTTGGAGCTCTGACCAAGGACAGGATTGCTTTCTAAGTTGAATCCAGTAGTCATAGGCAATTTCCGCATTACGCATTCCACTTTCAACATCCTGTGGAATTCTGGGGTTTGTATTTTACTGAGGCCAAAGAGCTCTCTGACTGAGAGCTCTAAAGGCCCCTCCCTAAACTGCAAACTCCAGAATTCCATAGGATGTTGAAAGTGGATTAATAGCACTATAACACTGTAGGGCGGAAATGACTATAGTAAGGCCATTGAATTTGTGAGACTTAAATAGTCATCCTTCCGTTAAGTCCCATTGATTTCTGTGTGTCTACTGTGTAAATGTAACTGAGTCTGGATCAACAACTCATCATTTGCAGACTAAAAGAAAAAGAAGGCATCATTGTTACCATAATCATCACCACAATCATCATCATCATCATCTCCCATCTTTTCCGCAGATCAGGACTCAAAGTTTTTTAAAACTTTTAAAACAAATATAACTAAAAATCCATTAAAACAAGTTAAAAATATAACCATGAGAAAGAAAAGAAATAGACAATACAGCACATTATGCAAGGCCTGCTCCTCTTCAAAAGACAGTCTTCAAAAGACAGCTGAAACAAAAAGTTGCTCATTTAGCTGTGGAATGACAGAAACTAGGGTACCAGTCTAACATCCCTTGGAAGAGAGTTCCAGAGCCTGGGAACAGGCCCTCCCCCATATTCCTACCAGATGTATCTCTTAGGACAAAGAGAAAAGCCTCCCTAGAAGATGTCAAACCACAGACAATCACAGTCAAATCATATGGGAGAATACAGTCTTTCAGATAACCTCAATCACCGGTCTTAAGGAATTGGTTTAACCGTTGCACCAGCCTTAACCATTGCTTAACCTTTGGCCATTGCTGAGTCCTGAGCTTCCAGGCTCTGGACTGAATCTAGGGCTACACCCAAGCTGTAGACCTATATCTTATGGGTGAACATAACTCGATCCAGAGCAGTCTGAATCCCTCTCCCATAGTCTGTCTTTCTACTGATCAGAAACACCTCTGTCTCATCTGGGGCCCTTTTCACATGTGTGTGTGGGAAACGGGAGAAAACATGCTCAAACGGAGCTTACCCGCAGCCGGATAAGTCCGTCGCCACGCGGAGCAGCGCGAGCTCACTGCTCCACAGTCCTCCGGCGTCCCAGAGGGCGGCTTCCGGTTGGTGGAGGTTCTCCACCAACCGGAGAAGCTTGCCAGCCGGAAGCCCGCCCCTGGCAGATCTGCAGGCATGCACTTGCGCGCGCCTGCAAATCCACTTTGGAGCCGGGCGACGGAGCGGCACGGGGCTGCACGCTCCATGCTTTTTAAAAACCTCAAAAAAGAGGTTTTTAAAAAACACGCAGACCGGCTAGTTCTGGCCGCTCCTGAGTGGATTCTGGTGTGGAACTACGAAAAGTAGTCCACGCCAGTCCACTCTACGGTGTAGAAGACCTCAGTGACAGGTCGCTCTGCACCATTTCAGAAGCCTGGTATGGAAATGGCCTGGATTAAGCTTTAACTTGGTCAACATTAACCAGTCCACTGCTTCCTTGGATTGAAGTAGAGCTGGGTGTCATCCACATTCTGATCACACACCCCATCCCAAAATCTGGACAACCTTTCTCAGTAATTTCATGAATCTGTTAAATAGAGAACTGGTTAAATAGAGAACTGAGGAACACCACAGGCTAATGGCCCAGGGGATGAACAGGAGTCTTCCAGAACCCAGAACTTCTGGGTTCACCCCTCCTGAAAGGAATGGAGCCACTGTAAAACAATACCTTCAAGTTCCATGGTATTGAAAGCCACTGAGCAGTCAAGCAGAACCAACAGGGATGCATTTCCCTGTCTAATTCCTGGTGTAGCTTATTACCAAACCAACCAAAGCTGTCTCTGAGCCATAGCCACATCTGAAACCAGATTGAAATGGATCTAAATAATCTGTATCATCCAGAAATTCCTGGAGCTGGGTGGTCTCACATGCTTGAAGGCCCTGCTTAAAAACAAATATTAGAAACTGGCTGGTAGTTATCCAATATGATGGAGTTTGGGAGGACTTGTTCAACTGTGGTCTTATAACTCCCTTCTTTAAGC